>OZ007591.1:318945802-320378302 GCA_963931845.1 Maratus michaelseni
TGTCATTTCATAGTACAGTAAAATCCCGTTACAACGAATTCCATTACAACGAAAAATCCCGTTATAACGAAATGCAAGCGAGTCCCGTTTTGAAATGTATTCAAATAATGTTAACATAATCTCAGTATAACGAAATATTCAATTTTTTATAATCTCGTTAGAACGAAATAATATGACACGGCAAATACTTTCAGTTGTACATTTTTATCGCTTGACAATTTTTGTTTTCGATGCCTAGTCTTAGGGACAATCAAGCTTATCTCTAAAGCAATCGCTTTTCTCCGAGCTTTGTTGTAAAATCGGTGTGCATAGGCATTTCACTGCAGAAGGAATGTTTCCTTTGTTCGCTCTCCCCTTTTCTCCACCCCTTTTTCTTGGAAGTCCAAGTAAGCTGTAACCAATGTAGGCAAACTTAACAAAACGTGAAATGAGTATTGCACATTCCCCCTTCCCTCTCCTCCCTACCTGAATAACTTTCGCAAAGGAATTTCCAAAGCTCGAAATCAGTTTGAAAATTTTCATCTTACCAGTAGGTCATAAAATGGCGGCTGTTAAGCGAAAACAGTTTAGTTTGGAAGAAAAAAAAGCCATAATTTCTGAAGTTGAGAAAGGAATGAAAAAATCTGATGTTGCTAGCAAATATGGAATTTCGCCGTCTACTTTATCCACTTTTCTAAAAGATAAAGAAAGCATTTTGAAAAAAATTCAAGTTAAAGTCTTTGATCCAAGCAGAAAACGAATTCGAAATGCCCAGTTTCAAGATGTGGATAGTGCTGTTTACAAATGGTTTATGGATGTTCGTTTTAGAAACATCCCTCTAAGTGGCCCTTTAATTAGAGAAAAAGGTTTGGAATTTGCAAGAATGCTAAACATTGAAAATTTTCAAGCCAGTGTCGGATGGTTGAATCGATTCCGAGAAAGATACGGTATAGTGGCAAAATGCATTTCAGGAGAAGCAAAAGACGTCCCAGTTGAATTTGTAAACGAATGGCGTAAAGGTGAAATACAAAAAATAATCAAGACGTATAGTCCTAACGATGTTTTTAATGCCGATGAAGCCGGAATATTTTTTCAGTTAGAACCAAGGAAGACTTTAGCGTTAAAAGGAGACAAGTGTATTGGAGGAAAGCTTTCCAAACAAAGGATTACAGCCCTATTTTGCTGCAACAAATCAGGAACAGAAAAACGAAAAGTACTCATAATCGGCAAATCTGAAAAACCCCGTTGTTTCAAACATTTTAAGTCCTTACCATGCATCTACAAAGCCAACAAAAAATCATGGATGACGCAAGGATTCTTTAATGAATGGCTGATAAATTTTGATAAAGATATGCAAAAACAAAAACGTAAAATTCTTCTACTCATAGACAACTGCACAGAACACAATGATCCTCCTATATTGAATCACATTCGTGTAGAGTATTTCCCGCCTAACTGTACTGCAATACTTCAGCCTCTTGACCAAGGCATTATCAGAGCCGTAAAATCACGATACAAAACTATGTTATTAAAACGCATTCTCTGTGATCTGCAAAATAACGTAAACAGAAAGTGCAACATGAAAGAGGCAATTGATATGATCTGTGGATCGTGGGATGATATAAGCCAGAAAACAATAGCCCACTGTTGGAAACACGCGCAGATTGACCAGGATTTAAATAAAGAATCGACGGCTCAAGGATCTAGCGATGTAGTACATGATGAGGAGCAGACAGTCGAATATGAGATCGAATCCACTTGGAACTTAGTAAAAGAAAAATCTGGTGTGTCTCAAAGCATAAGCTTTAAAGATTTTTTAACTGCAGATGACAATGCTGCAACTTGTTATTCATTAACAGAGACAGATATTGTGCAGTCTATTGTTGATGATCGCATTTTAGAAAATGATGAAGAAAGTTCTGAAGATGAAGAAAATGAGGTTTCAAAAGTTACATCTGCTGAAGCCTTAGAAAGCTTAGAAAGAGTGCGCAATTTTATTTCTTTACAGAGCAGTGTACCAGATAACATTTTTTCTAATATTAATCATGTACATAATTTTGTATTGTCCGCAGCTTCAAACTCCCTTGTACAAAAAAAAATCACTGATTTTCTGCATTAAATTTTTTCTTGTACAATTTGAAGATCATTGAAATGGTGGTAAGTCAATTTTTCAGTTCTATAAAAAATATTATACATTGTATTATACTAACTTTACGTTATTAGAAGGTACTACTAATTTTTATTACTATTTTTAATAATTAATTATCTACTAATTTGTATTATACTACTATATTTTTATAATTAACTATGATATGAGGATCTGAATTGAAATGTTTAATTTTCTATTGAATTCCGTTACAACGAAATTCCCGTTACAACGAATAAAATTTGCGGTCCCGTGAAGTTCGTTGTAACGGGATTTTACTGTATATCGCATAATATGAACGTTTGTCAAAATATCGATGTTTCTGTTAATTCCTCAAATCTTGATACAACTTGACTAAAAGATTTTTCGGCACACACGAGGTCCTCTCAGGGCGCACCACCGGTTGAGAACCGCTGTCGTAGAGGATTTCACACCTTTTCTTCCCAATAAAAATAGCTAGTGAAACGGTCTTCTATACTTCAGCAATTGTAGGAGAAATAATTAATTTCAATACATCCATTTTAACTAATTATTTTCGTAATATCATGTGAATCACTATTAAACATTATCCAGAGACATTTGGAGGAAAAGTTAATGGACTCTCATGCATTTTATCCAGAATTCTAGGAGACTTAGCATTATTTGTAGTGCACATTTTCAATCTGGTCCAGTGTTCCTCAACTACTTTTACCGTACGGCACATTTAAATCCACGGTTCAACTTCTGCGGCACACTGATATGATATTATTATGATGAAAAAATATATGAAGGAATAAATATTATCATTTTAAAATTACAAAATGTACAATCAGAGAAAAACAAAACAAAAAACAAGAGGGTAAGTATGATCGAAGATCGCACAAAGGATTTCGTTTAATATTTCTTACAAGACACTCTATCCTTTCTTTAATAAATCCAAATAAATTTCATTTTTCAAAAAAAAAAAAAAAAAAAAAAAAAAATCATGTTTTTTATAAAGTAAAAATTTACCGGTCTATTGCTCTCGTTTTTTCGAAAATCTGAACCGGTCCGCTATTATCTGAACCCTGCCCGCTATTATCTGAACCCTGCCCGCTATTATTCTCTTTCATAATAATCTGTCATGTTGACTAAATGCGATGCCCCCCCCCCCCAAATCAATTTTAAAATTAAATATGTTGTATAGAGACCTTCAAAATGTTAAAATATGCCAATATTTCCATAATCGGGTTTTTATCATGATTCAATACGTTCCTCAAACTTATATTATGTTAATAGTCACTTTTCTTTTTAATTCTGTAATGACATCATATTAACCCGTTTTCGGTACTTACACATACTCCTTGTACTAGGACTTCCCTCGAAGGGATTAGTCTGAGTGATATTGCTGAGAACATAGGGTTAACAATTACAATATAAAGAAAAAGAGCAAATTAAATGATAGAATTACAAAATATCATACATAAATTCATATACACTGTTAAAAAAATAGAAAAGAAGTACCGTTCATCAGATGTGTTGTCATATTTTTTTTTTAACATGTGGCAAAGAATCTCATTTTCTTGAAAAAAAAAAAAAATTAAAAAAAAAAAAAAAACGCCGGATCTTTTAAAACGCCAAGCTTTTTAAAGTTACGTAATTGGATTTGCAGTCAATAGATTATTCTATCAAGCGTGACTTAACGCAAATTTAATTTCATTGTTGCACTTTTTTTGTGTGTGAATTTAAAATTTTTCTTCCTTGATTATATATCTATTATTTGTATAACTGTTTATAGAAACACTTACAATTCAAACCACATTGATAGCATGCTTTGCTACAAACCAGATTGCAAAACTATAGTCTAAATTACTATTAAAGTATACAAAAAATCTTTCGATGACTTTTGTAAAACAACTTTTACATTAAATCTCCGTATCGGCAAAATTGAAAAATTATATATATTTCAAAGTTAAGCTTAACAGATACTTCTTGATTATTCTCTAGGCGGCTCTGCCCCCTGCGCCTTTACTGCGCCAATCCGCAGACTTTTCTTTTACCTGTCTGTCTGTCTCTCCACAATCTGTCTGTTTCCCTATCCGTTCTTCTGCCCGTTTCTCTAACCGATTGTCTATCTCTCTACACGTCTCGCTACCTGTCTATATTTCTCTACCGGTCTCGCTACCCGCCAATCTATTTCTCTAACCGTCTGTCTATCCGTCTAACTACTTGTATGTCTAGCCGTGTCTCTATCCACTTCTCTACCCATTTGTCTATCTGTCTCACAACTTGTCTGTCTGTCTCTCTACCCGTCTGGCTATACGCCTCTCTACCCATCTTCTTACCCATCTCCGTACCCATCTACTACCTCTCTACTCGTCTGTATACCCGTCTCACTATTCGTCTGTTTTTGTACCAGACTCTTTACCCGTCTCGCTACCAATCTCATTACCCGTCAGACAACTCGTCTCTGTACTCATCTCTCTACTCGTCTCTTTATCTACCACGCTACGCGTCTCGCAACCTTTCTCTCTACATTCCTGTCTACCGTCTCGTGACCCATCTCGCAACTACTCTGTTAACCCTCTTTTTACCTTTCTCTCTAGCTGTCTATCTATTCGTTTCTCTACCCGTCAGCCTACCTATGTCGCTACTCGTCTCTCTACCATCTCACTACCCGTCTGTCTACCCGTTTGTTTACTCGTCTTTCTACCTCTCGCCACTTCTTCCCAATATTTAAACAATTCATTTAATATACAGAAGCCGATTAAATGCAAACAGAAGTAATTTATCCAATAAGTGTAATCAGATGCAATTTTTTTTAAATAGATCAGTTTCAACCACGTGATCACCAGCCCACCAAAAGTTATCAACCAATCATAATCGTGGATTTATAGACTGTATTACGAGCTAACCAATCACAATCCACCATCTTTGATGGGCAAACAAAAAACAAATCTGGTTGCTAAGGTGGTTGCTAGGGTGTGACGTCAGTTGAAACTGATCTATACATACATAAACCTGAATAATAATTCATCAGTTTTGTGTTCATGGTTGTTTATATCATTTGACAATAAATCTCAACTTCTTAAACCTGAATTGTCTGAAGCTTTTTAAAAAAAACCACAAGGTCTGTATAACTGCAAAGTACCCTGAGGGCTATATTAGCTACATGTTATTAAGTTAAGTGAAAGTTTCGTTATCGCATTTGCAGCCAATTGCTTATGTCAGAAAGCGTGGCTTAACGCCATTTTAAATTCATTAGTGTAACTTTCTTTTTTTTTCTTTTCTTTTCTTTTCTTTTTTTTTTTTGGGGGGGGGTTCAAATATATACATATAAATTAAAACTTTTGCCTCCATGCCATTAGTGTTGTTTGTATTATTAACTATTACTTTGTAGACCGAGCTTCATTTGAAACAAATGTAAAAGACTTCTTCTACAGTTTTTTTTAGGAGAAACTTTCGTAATTGGGCCTAAAGCCAATCGGAGCATTTAATATCAATATTGTAACTCTTATAGAGTTAAAACAATATTGTTGCTAGCTTTACTCTTGTTTGAGACCAGCCTTGTCTGTGTATCTGAATGGGGAAAAGTTTTGTATCCAATATCGGTTGGCGAAAAGAAATTTAAATGGTGCCAAAAGGTAGTTTTAGCATCTTACAAAATTTTTCAAGAGAGCGGTAAAACATGTTTTTCAAATATTTGCAAACATACGTTTATTAAAACATGTTTTTGCACCATCTTAAAAATTTAAGCACGATGCTAAAATAAAATTTTATCGCCATATTCGATATTTTAATAAGTTTAATGAAAATACATAAACAAACTTATTTAACAAACCTAAGAGGCATTTTTGTGATAAATAATTGTTATTGTCAGGGGAGTAAATTGTAAACAATTAATAAACGGCTAGTAAATAATAAATAGCATTTAAAATCTAAAAATGAAGAAGTGGTCCGTATAAAAATGCAAACCATAACATTATACGCTTGATATATGTAAATCTTTTTTTATTTTTTAATATTTCCGAAGGCACAGATAAAAAGGTAAAAATCTCTTTTCCAAATGCCATTACAATTTAATATATATATATATACAAAATAGAGAAATATCTGCAAAAAAATATATTTACATAATACTACATCTGCAAAAAAATACGATTTAGAAAAAGTAAGCCAAATTCTGCAGATCCCAACAATCACATCGAAAAACTTATCACCAAAAAAGAACTCGCCAAATCTTACGGCACAGGAGATAGATTTTCCCCTCTGAATGCAGAATATTAGTTTTTTTTCTTGTACGATGGGTGATTATAATATAAATGTTTCATTTACGTACTACATACCGTTTGATATATTGATACTTTTATGTTTTCCTGGCGCAGTTGATAAATCGCCAAATTTTGTTCATATAACATTTTCATATTGAATTCATTTCATTTAAGAATAAACCTTTCACTCATTTAATTTAAAATACATGCCTTTCATTAATCCCATTTAAAATGCTAAAAAGAGAAAAAAAAAAGAAACAATGCCATATATCGAAACCCTTTATTTAAACACCAAAGAATTTTTTTTTAAAATTTACACACGCGAAATAAAAAAAAGCTGCTATTGCTGAGATTTGCGTCAAATCTCTAATACCAAGTCTACCAAGTTATTGCGGGGTTTTTCTTTCAAACAGAAAAAAATCCAGATTAATTTTCGATTTCTACTAAATTGAAATATATTTTATTGTGCTGAATATTAGCGCGTGCATATTTTTTTGCTCCATGTACTCCATGAACTTTTCAATTCCGATTGTCTACGAAAATCTCCCGCCGGTGAAAATGACGTATGCACAAAATTTAGTGACGTATGTACTTTAATTGTGCTTTTTTATCTATTTTTTTAACATAATTTCCAAACGGTTTGACATTTATTCTTGGTAATAAATAGACGTCGTTGTCACCGTTATAGGTACCTGCTGTAAAAATTTGAACGAAATCCGTTAAATATTTTTTGAGTTATGCTTGACGAAAGGTTTTAATATCCATCGTAGCTATATATGGGGCAAAGTAATACTGCGTTGTGTATGAGTCTTCGTTGCACTCAGACAATTATTGAGAAATGTTTGATCATTTTCGTTTTATTATCAATATGACGTCAGATTAATCCCTTTTTTAACTGGTGAAACTTTTTATTTCCTTTTCATTTTTCCCGCGGAAATCTTTCAATAGAAAATTAATTATTGTAGAAAGAATTTTATTGTGGATTTTTAATTGTTGGCAACTGCTATTACGAAAAATGTTTAAATTTAATGGGAAAAAGCTGTTAAGTTTTTGGTTTTTTATCTCTATACTAAAATAATACGATTTTTTCAAAATTTTATGACTTTCAGCTTCGTAGTAGGTATTCAGCTATAAGTACATAAAATTTGAAGTCTGTAAGTTATATAGTTTCTGAGAACTGGCTCTGTGACAGACAGACACAGTAGCGCGACGAATAGAGTTTCGTGAGATAAACGAAACCCTAAAAAGCATGTTTTATTTATATACTATTTATATATTATTCGTCAAGAAATGCTCATCTGTATTATAAAGCAAAAACATGTTCATGAGTAATTCTGACGTCATATTGACGATGGCAACATCTGGCCAACTAAATTTGCATTTGCTTAATTTTTTTGAATTTCTAAACATTGCACAGTTTAAATTTTTACACCGTCGAATAGCAAACAAATGAAAAGTTCTTTCAAATGCAATTTGTTTGAAAACTGTATCTCAATTTACTGATATTTTATGGTTTTTATATAATTCTCAAGCATGATTTTTTTGTTAAAACTTATGTCTATCGCATACACTTAAAACTATATAAATAGTTCAAGCATTTGTTTCCAGCTAATATTCTATAACGGAATTAAAAGTTCAACAATAAATAAATAAAATAACATAAATAAAACACAAATTTAACACACACATTATCGAATTATGCGGCGCTTAAACCTCTGAAATTATCAGAATAAACAAGTAATATATATATATATACAGTGTAACCTCTGAATAACGGTTACCCGTGGGACCGGTGAAAAGTGACCGCTCTTCAGAGGTGGGTGTTATTCAGAGGTTTCATTTAAAAAAAAATCAAAATACATAAATTTAAATAGAAATACACAGTCATTTTAATTAATCCTTATTGTTTTAATACATTAAAAAAATCAGTTTTTTTTTTCTGCAAATATCTTTCTCCAAAGAAATAACAATATGAGTCATTTTGCTATACAACTTATCATCATTATTAATTAATCAAAATATTTGGAATTTCACGAAGGTTCGTCAAAACTTCGGCGTATGTGTTAATACTAGAAATTTTGGAATTTTCGTTTTAGAATTCATCGTAATTTTCCACTCGTAATCAAATGATGAATTTTAATACGATAGTTGGTAACAACCTCAAAGGTAAAATCGTATTATTAGAAGGTCTATGGTAACAACGCACGAAGAATCGCGAACAAGTAAGAAGTGTTATCTCAAGTTATACGAAGGAGCCCCAATAAAACACACTGCAGAAAAGTTGAACAAAAGAATGATCAATTTTTAACATTTTTGTTCGGAAGTTTCCAGAAAACTGAAATTTGTAAAGACGTTTAATGTTTACAAAAATCATCTATCCGTTGTTGCCAAACGGAAATGCTTTTTAATTCTCCAATGAAACTTTCATGACAATTTCTATGGACAAAATGAGAATTTCAAGACCCCACACCAAAGAAAAAACGTATAAAAAAAACTGGGTGGTCACACTGTTCGTTTAACAGATAATTTGTTGTTGGTCCTTCTGTCCACTCTCTCTCTTGAGTCTTGGGAATTTATGACATCTTGAGGCAGAAGTGATTATCAGAAAGATTAAGAGATTAGTTTTTGGAAAAGGATTAAGTTTTTAAGAGATTAAGTGACTTTTTGTTGACATATCAAGTAACTTTTGTTTGATCTGCTTCACATTTCGATTTGCAAATAAATATGAAATTGTACCAGGAGCTGTTATTTTTTTTTCCTCGTGACTTTTGAGCGGCCGTTGTTCAGAATTCCTTATTTAGAGGTTCGTACTAATGTTAATGCTATGGAACCTGTTTGGTTCCATCAATATGTGGCCGGTGTTCGGAGGTTGTCGTTGTTTAGAGGTGACCGTTCAAGGAGGTTTCACTGTATATATATATATATATATATATATATATATATATTTTAAGTCAATTCCTACTTAGGTCAAAAAGAAAATTTTTTTTCCAGCAATCTACACGCTTCGCCATGCCATTGACGGTATTTATTCCTAAATTTATATCCTGCTAAATATCTTATATAAGAGAAATTTGTGAAATGTATTAAAAATTAAATAAAAAATAAATAGCTAAAATATCAAAAATTATTTCGAAAAGTATTTCTCACAAAATTGTTAGACAAACTACGTTAGAAAGGTAAAAAATTGTATTTTTCTTGATATAAATTTCAAATCTAACGATTATGCCGTTTTTCAAATATTGAATTTTAAAAATTACCAAACTTCACAATGAAGTACCATAGTGAAACCTTCACGCGTAAAAAGATAATGGGGCTGTTCACGGAAGCAGATCAGGCGGCGCGCAGGCGAAGGAGACTACAAAGACATGAAATAAAAAAACTAAAATTTATTAATTTAATTTAATTAATGAATTAATATTTGAAAAACTGTATTAACATCAAGTGTCATCCACTACAAGTTTTAAAAAATGTATTTGAACTTGAGTGGATGAATAAAAAGTATTTTATTAACGATTGAAAATTTGAACAAGATATATAAATATGTAGAGGGTGTGAGCTAATAGTAGGAATTGAAAAAAAAAAAAAAAAGACTGCTGCAAGTAGCGATCTTTGGCGATATCTTCAACTATCAATTCCTGGCATGCGACTAAAAAAAAAAAGTAATAATACAAAAGTATCACTGAATTTTTTTTTTTTTTTGATTTTACAGTATAATACTGTCCCTACAGCTGCCAGTATTATGCCGTAAAATTAACAGTAATAAACAGTAAAAGAAGCAGTAATATGTTACCGCGCATGCGCGGTAGGTTAGAGGGTTCCAGTTAGGCCATAAAATGTTCATTTCCTGTCCTACGTGTTTCCATTTAAATATTTATAAAGTCATTTACTTTCGTAATATGAGAGTGGCATAGCTTCGTTTCAACTTACATAATACGTATGTAACAAAAATAGTTACATCTTCTAAGTCAATATTATTCAGCGATTGGCTGAAAATTCAGTGCTCATAAACATAATCTCAATGCACATTACATAAATAATAAATATAAATAATGAAGTATTATTTGTGTCTATGATTTTATTGTTATATTTTATTCAAAAGTCATAAAACAACCAGATCCGCCCAAGGCTAAATTAGATTTTTACGTGGAGTTGCATAAATTAAAAATAAAGAAATAAAAAATGTATGCATTTAATTTCAAATTTCGCTTCGTAATACATCAGTTAGGCATATTCGAGTTATGTTTAAAGGCATGAAAAAAAAAAAAGAGAATGAAATAATTCATTAAATTACTTGCGTCATGCATAAAATGTTCATTTCCTGTCCTACGTGTTTCCATTTAAATATTTATAAAGTCATTTACTTTCGTAATATGAGAGTGGCATAGCTTCGTTTCAACTTACATAATACATATGTAACAAAAATAGTTACATCTTCTAAGTCAATATTATTCAGCGATTGGCTGAAAATTCAGTGCTCATAAACATAATCTCAATGCACATTACATAAATAATAAATATAAATAATGAAGTATTATTTGTGTCTATGATTTTATTGTTATATTTTATTCAAAAGTCATAAAACAACCAGATCCGCCCAAGGCTAAATTAGATTTTTACGTGGAGTTGCATAAATTAAAAATAAAGAAATAAAAAATGTATGCATTTAATTTCAAATTTCGCTTCGTAATACATCAGTTAGGCATATTCGAGTTATGTTTAAAGGCATGAAAAAAAAAAAAAAAAGAGAATGAAATAATTCATTAAATTACTTGCGTCATGCATAAAATGTTCATTTCCTGTCCTACGTGTTTCCATTTAAATATTTATAAAGTCATTTACTTTCGTAATATGAGAGTGGCATAGCTTCGTTTCAACTTACATAATACATATGTAACAAAAATAGTTACATCTTCTAAGTCAATATTATTCAGCGATTGGCTGAAAATTCAGTGCTCATAAACATAATCTCAATGCACATTACATAAATAATAAATATAAATAATGAAGTATTATTTGTGTCTATGATTTTATTGTTATATTTTATTCAAAAGTCATAAAACAACCAGATCCGCCCAAGGCTAAATTAGATTTTTACGTGGAGTTGCATAAATTAAAAATAAAGAAATAAAAAATGTATGCATTTAATTTCAAATTTCGCTTCGTAATACATCAGTTAGGCATATTCGAGTTATGTTTAAAGGCATGAAAAAAAAAAAAAAAAAAGAGAATGAAATAATTCATTAAATTACTTGCGTCATGCATAAAATGTTCATTTCCTGTCCTACGTGTTTCCATTTAAATATTTATAAAGTCATTTACTTTCGTAATATGAGAGCGGCATAGCTTCGTTTCAACTTACATAATACATATGTAACAAAAATAATTACATCTTCTAAGTCAATATTATTCAGCGATTGGCTGAAAATTCAGTGCTCATAAACATAATCTCAATGCACATTACATAAATAATAAATATAAATAATGAAGTATTATTTGTGTCTATGATTTTATTGTTATATTTTATTCAAAAGTCATAAAACAACCAGATCCGCCCAAGGCTAAATTAGATTTTTACGTGGAGTTGCATAAATTAAAAATAAAGAAATAAAAAATGTATGCATTTAATTTCAAATTTCGCTTCGTAATACATCAGTTAGGCATATTCGAGTTATGTTTAAAGGCATGAAAAAAAAAAAGAGAATGAAATAATTCATTAAATTACTTGCGTCATGCATAAAATGTTCATTTCCTGTCCTACGTGTTTCCATTTAAATATTTATAAAGTCATTTACTTTCGTAATATGAGAGTGGCATAGCTTCGTTTCAACTTACATAATACATATGTAACAAAAATAGTTACATCTTCTAAGTCAATATTATTCAGCGATTGGCTGAAAATTCAGTGCTCATAAACATAATCTCAATGCACATTACATAAATAATAAATATAAATAATGAAGTATTATTTGTGTCTATGATTTTATTGTTATATTTTATTCAAAAGTCATAAAACAACCAGATCCGCCCAAGGCTAAATTAGATTTTTACGTGGAGTTGCATAAATTAAAAATAAAGAAATAAAAAATGTATGCATTTAATTTCAAATTTCGCTTCGTAATACATCAGTTAGGCATATTCGAGTTATGTTTAAAGGCATGAAAAAAAAAAAAAAAAAAGAGAATGAAATAATTCATTAAATTACTTGCGTCATGCATAAAATGTTCATTTCCTGTCCTACGTGTTTCCATTTAAATATTTATAAAGTCATTTACTTTCGTAATATGAGAGCGGCATAGCTTCGTTTCAACTTACATAATACATATGTAACAAAAATAATTACATCTTCTAAGTCAATATTATTCAGCGATTGGCTGAAAATTCAGTGCTCATAAACATAATCTCAATGCACATTACATAAATAATAAATATAAATAATGAAGTATTATTTGTGTCTATGATTTTATTGTTATATTTTATTCAAAAGTCATAAAACAACCAGATCCGCCCAAGGCTAAATTAGATTTTTACGTGGAGTTGCATAAATTAAAAATAAAGAAATAAAAAATGTATGCATTTAATTTCAAATTTCGCTTCGTAATACATCAGTTAGGCATATTCGAGTTATGTTTAAAGGCATGAAAAAAAAAAAGAGAATGAAATAATTCATTAAATTACTTGCGTCATGCATAAAATGTTCATTTCCTGTCCTACGTGTTTCCATTTAAATATTTATAAAGTCATTTACTTTCGTAATATGAGAGTGGCATAGCTTCGTTTCAACTTACATAATACATATGTAACAAAAATAGTTACATCTTCTAAGTCAATATTATTCAGCGATTGGCTGAAAATTCAGTGCTCATAAACATAATCTCAATGCACATTACATAAATAATAAATATAAATAATGAAGTATTATTTGTGTCTATGATTTTATTGTTATATTTTATTCAAAAGTCATAAAACAACCAGATCCGCCCAAGGCTAAATTAGATTTTTACGTGGAGTTGCATAAATTAAAAATAAAGAAATAAAAAATGTATGCATTTAATTTCAAATTTCGCTTCGTAATACATCAGTTAGGCATATTCGAGTTATGTTTAAAGGCATGAAAAAAAAAAAAAAAGAGAATGAAATAATTCATTAAATTACTTGCGTCATGCATAAAATGTTCATTTCCTGTCCTACGTGTTTCCATTTAAATATTTATAAAGTCATTTACTTTCGTAATATGAGAGTGGCATAGCTTCGTTTCAACTTACATAATACATATGTAACAAAAATAGTTACATCTTCTAAGTCAATATTATTCAGCGATTGGCTGAAAATTCAGTGCTCATAAACATAATCTCAATGCACATTACATAAATAATAAATATAAATAATGAAGTATTATTTGTGTCTATGATTTTATTGTTATATTTTATTCAAAAGTCATAAAACAACCAGATCCGCCCAAGGCTAAATTAGATTTTTACGTGGAGTTGCATAAATTAAAAATAAAGAAATAAAAAATGTATGCATTTAATTTCAAATTTCGCTTCGTAATACATCAGTTAGGCATATTCGAGTTATGTTTAAAGGCATGAAAAAAAAAAAAAAAAAGAGAATGAAATAATTCATTAAATTACTTGCGTCATGCATAAAATGTTCATTTCCTGTCCTACGTGTTTCCATTTAAATATTTATAAAGTCATTTACTTTCGTAATATGAGAGTGGCATAGCTTCGTTTCAACTTACATAATTTTTAGTCATAGGTAATTTGCACTCATTCATAATTTTTGCAAAAGGTAATAGTACCTAGGCAAGTAAACAAACCCCCAACATAACGTAATTTCAATGCACATTACATAAATAATAAATATAAATAACGAAGTATTATTTGTGTCTATGATTTTATTGTTATATTTTATTCAAAAGTCATAAAACAACCAGATCCGCCCAAGGCTAAATTAGATTTTTACGTGGAGTTGCATAAATTAAAAATAAAGAAATAAAAAATGTATGCATTTAATTTCAAATTTCGCTTCGTAATACATCAGTTAGGCATATTCGAGTTATGTTTAAAGGCATGAAAAAAAAAAAAAAAAGAGAATGAAATAATTCATTAAATTACTTGCGTCATGCATAAAATGTTCATTTCCTGTCCTACGTGTTTCCATTTAAATATTTATAAAGTCATTTACTTTCGTAATATGACAGTGGCATAGCTTCGTTTCAACTTACATAATACATATGTAACAAAAATAGTTACATCTTCTAAGTCAATATTATTCAGCGATTGGCTGAAAATTCAGTGCTCATAAACATAATCTCAATGCACATTACATAAATAATAAATATAAATAATGAAGTATTATTTGTGTCTATGATTTTATTGTTATATTTTATTCAAAAGTCATAAAACAACCAGATCCGCCCAAGGCTAAATTAGATTTTTACGTGGAGTTGCATAAATTAAAAATAAAGAAATAAAAAATGTATGCATTTAATTTCAAATTTCGCTTCGTAATACATCAGTTAGGCATATTCGAGTTATGTTTAAAGGCATGAAAAAAAAAAAAGAGAATGAAATAATTCATTAAATTACTTGCGTCATGCATAAAATGTTCATTTCCTGTCCTACGTGTTTCCATTTAAATATTTATAAAGTCATTTACTTTCGTAATATGAGAGTGGCATAGCTTCGTTTCAACTTACATAATACATATGTAACAAAAATAGTTACATCTTCTAAGTCAATATTATTCAGCGATTGGCTGAAAATTCAGTGCTCATAAACATAATCTCAATGCACATTACATAAATAATAAATATAAATAATGAAGTATTATTTGTGTCTATGATTTTATTGTTATATTTTATTCAAAAGTCATAAAACAACCAGATCCGCCCAAGGCTAAATTAGATTTTTAAGTGGAGTTGCATAAATTAAAAATAAAGAAATAAAAAATGTATGCATTTAATTTCAAATTTCGCTTCGTAATACATCAGTTAGGCATATTCGAGTTATGTTTAAAGGCATGAAAAAAAAAAAAGAGAATGAAATAATTCATTAAATTACTTGCGTCATGCATAAAATGTTCATTTCCTGTCCTACGTGTTTCCATTTAAATATTTATAAAGTCATTTACTTTCGTAATATGAGAGTGGCATAGCTTCGTTTCAACTTACATAATACATATGTAACAAAAATAGTTACATCTTCTAAGTCAATATTATTCAGCGATTGGCTGAAAATTCAGTGCTCATAAACATAATCTCAATGCACATTACATAAATAATAAATATAAATAATGAAGTATTATTTGTGTCTATGATTTTATTGTTATATTTTATTCAAAAGTCATAAAACAACCAGATCCGCCCAAGGCTAAATTAGATTTTTACGTTGAGTTGCATAAATTAAAAATAAAGAAATAAAAAATGTATGCATTTAATTTCAAATTTCGCTTCGTAATACATCAGTTAGGCATATTCGAGTTATGTTTAAAGGCATGAAAAAAAAAGAGAGAATGAAATAATTCATTAAATTACTTGCGTCATGCATAAAATGTTCATTTCCTGTCCTACGTGTTTCCATTTAAATATTTATAAAGTCATTTACTTTCGTAATATGAGAGTGGCATAGCTTCGTTTCAACTTACATAATACATATGTAACAAAAATAGTTACATCTTCTAAGTCAATATTATTCAGCGATTGGCTGAAAATTCAGTGCTCATAAACATAATCTCAATGCACATTACATAAATAATAAATATAAATAATGAAGTATTATTTGTGTCTATGATTTTATTGTTATATTTTATTCAAAAGTCATAAAACAACCAGATCCGCCCAAGGCTAAATTAGATTTTTACGTGGAGTTGCATAAATTAAAAATAAAGAAATAAAAAATGTATGCATTTAATTTCAAATTTCGCTTCGTAATACATCAGTTAGGCATATTCGAGTTATGTTTAAAGGCATGAAAAAAAAAAAAAAAAAAAGAAAAAGAAAAAGAGAATGAAATAATTCATTAAATTACTTGCGTCATGCATAAAATTTTCATTTCCTGTCCTACGTGTTTCCATTTAAATATTTATAAAGCCATTTGCTTTCATAATATGAGAGTGGCATAGCTTCGTTTCAACTACATAATACATATATGTAACAAAAATAGTTACATCTTCTAAGTCAATATTATTCAGCAATTGGCTGAAAATTCAGTACTCATAACTGTTAGAGGTAATTTAATCTAAATTTTTATATTTATATTTTCATTAATATCTTAAAACATTTCTTTTTTATAAACTCATTCTATTTTGATATTTAATCAAACCCCCTCCTCCTTTTTCTTATTTTTCTTAAACATTATTAATTAAAACTCTTATTTTCAAAATCCAAACATTTGTATTTTTCTATAAGTCAAGACCACCCAGGTTCTTCTTTTTTCACTATGAGATAGTTTCCACGCAAACAACTTTTACTTGAAATTCTCACGTAATTTAAGGGATCGTAAATTCGAAACACACACAGGCAGATTGGATAAAGTACAAAAGGCCTTTATAAGTAGTCATGGGAATAACTGAAGCATTATTGTCAGTTGTATTGTGTGCAACTTTTATTACCCTCAGAAAAGAGAGTCATAAAACTATTTCGAAGGCTTGTTACGAAGATACATCAGTATATTGCTTTCGAGTCGTTGTTTATGGCAGGTGTCAGCGGGCGGATAGTTGTTTTCGTGGGACCCGACATACAGCTGTTTTTCAACGAAGCCCACGAGCACCTTGTTTCCAGGAATTGAGACAGGGAAGTTTTGGACGTAGCAGAACCCCACCCAATCAACGCTGAGTTTTTTTTCCCCTCGTCCGTTACCAGGGGAACGAGAGATGGCTAGCAGCGGCAGTGATGTTGTGAAGCGTGGATAGTTTGGGTGTGTGTGGGTTAGGGGATTTCCCCCCCACCGCCGCCTGCTCGAGCGGTAGATTTTTTTTTAGTGAGTAGGAAGACGGACGATTACTAGGGAGTTGATAGTAACTGGTTGTATGCTACGCGGCCTGAAATGACGAGAATGATATGTTGTTGTTGGAGTAAAAAAAAAAAAAGAGATGTTAAGAATTCGAGAAAGTTTTTAGATGTCGAAGTGTTAGGACGTGCAGATTTAGTGGTCTATCGAGAGATGTGTTTGCCCTGGTAACAGACTCTGCTAGCGTTCTGCAAGATAAAACGAAAAAAAAACATTTTTTGCAGTCTTTAAAGACTGATGTTTAAGAATAATCGTTGCTAGAGATTAGCACCACTGCTCGTATTTGGAGCCGGTGTGTAACTGGAGATTCACACGGAGTGGCTGAACATCGAAAATGGAAGTGAGTACACAGAGTAGTGACACTTATTTCCGGCTATGCACCATATCAGAAAAGTATTTCTGATTCATATTTTGGGGTAGAAACTACTCTACAGGAGCGTGTTATAAATAGTTACAGAATAGTTATTGGATTCGACTCCCGGTGTGGGAACAACAACTTCTTGTGAATAGTTTATTCTCGACTAACTTTATTTACATATATTTCTTTGTGCATATTATCCTCTACCGTCTCGGATTCTGTTTAGACATTTTTGACTACTTAGTGTAGTAGCCAAGCATTGTGATCGTTACTAACAAGCCACTATGACTAGAACGTTCGTGCCTTAAATTCTCGAACTCGTGTTAGTGTGATAATGGAGTGAAACCAAACCTACCAAAGAATGACCAAAGCACCTCTAACATCACTATGTACTTTCTGTGGTAAATATAACATCAGTATTTTTAGTTAAATTTATCTGATTATAGTATATGATACTTCTGATTTTTGGATTAACCAATTTGTTAATGTTTTTATCTATTATCATGACCTCAATACATTAGATTGCTATTATAATTCGTGAAAGCTATGAATAATGTGTTTCTGTCAATAAACAAAATATCTAAGTAAATTCCTTCTTTGTTTTCCTTACCTTATTAATTTATTTTAAATCATTTCAATAAGATTCATCTTCAGTAATTTTACTTTTTGTTAATCATTAAAATTTAATTGGAAATACTATGTATAGTTTGAGTTATCAGTTTAAAATGCATAGTAATCTTTAACTTAATTTCTTCTATTGATTTAAATATTAATTCTGGTAAAATAAATAAATAAATAAATTAATTAATTAAAGTAAATTATTGTATTCTCTAGTCATGGAATTTCTAAATATTATTTTAAGCATTAAATCTAATAAAAAAATAAACTGCTAATTTACTGGATGTTGTAATTTTTAATATTCAAACTTATTTTATTTAATTAACTGAGACCTTTTAATATTCTTTAATTAATTACAGGACATACTTATCTGAATTTTTTATATAAAGTAATTTTAACATTTTGATCTAAAGTCTTATGAAGAGCATTTTATAATAATGAATTACTTATTCAAAATTTAATTATTTACTCATGGTCTCTTAAACAAGGATTAATCTATACGATCACAGCTTCAGTGTTGTGAATTCTTGGAATTAATTTTGCATTTTTTTAATATTTGTCAAATATTATTTTGTTTAACCTATATCATCAATTTTATACCTCCCCTTTTTGTACTTTCTTTAAAAGAAAGATTTTGTCCCCTTTATTCCAAAATTTTCACTTAGTCTAAATTATTATGTCTATGAAAATTCCTTGTTGTTACCCTTCATATTAATTCTTGAATTCACAATGCTGATTGTTGGGGAATTGGATGTAGTGCAAATTGAGAATCTTGTCAGTGCTTTTAAATGATTAATTCTTATACTATTTTGAATTCAAAACTTAGAATTCAAGTAAATTTAAATTCTTTAAATTTTAATTGTTTCTGTTTAAATTAATCCATTTACTTTTTTTCTAAATTTATTTTAGTTTGTGAATAATTTTGTAAGTATGCATATTGACAGGATTCATTTCAATTTTTAGTCATAGGTAATTTGCACTCATTCATAATTTTTGCAAAAGGTAATAGTACCTAGGCAAGTAAACAAACCCCCAACATAACGTAATTTCAGTGCACATTACATAAATAATAAATATAAATAATGAAGTATTATTTGTGTCTATGATTTTATTGTTATATTTCATTCAAAAACTATAAAACAATCAGATCCGCCTAAGGCTAAATTAGATTTTTACGTTGAGTTGCATAAATTAAAAATAAAGAAATAACAAATATATGAGTTTAATTTCAAATTTCGCTTCGTTGTACATCAGTTAGGCATATTCGAGTTATGTTTAAAGGCATGAAAAAAAAAATTGAGAATGAAATAATTCATTAAATTACTTGCGTCATGCATAAAATGTTCATTTCCTGTCCTACGTGTTTCCATTTAAATATTTATAAAGTCATTTACTTTCGTAATATGAGAGTGGCATAGCTTCGTTTTAACTTACACTAAACACAATACGGCACGAGTTTTTGTGTTATCGCTCCAGTGACTTCCATCAGCTTCAAAATCCACCTGTATACACTGCAGCACTGAAGGCGAACAAAATCAATTGAGCAAACATTCCTTCTTCTTCCTCCCTCATTTTTGAAAAGTGACAAAAAGTAACTTCCCTAAGGACTCCTTTTGATATTCGTGATTCCAGTTAGAGGTGTCAGATTTACTCTGTAAATATATTTTTCATTCCAGGCGGTTCACTTACACAGTTTTTTTTCCCTTTGATATTTTATTTATGAAATTTATTTTTTGGTATTTCATTAATTTGATAAGTATCGTCAGCTAAATGGACTTTTTTTTAATACTTTTGTTTCAAAGTATTAATTACTACTTTAAGATTTTAATAACAGATGTTTTAAACCGGGATAAATTTCTATTAATTCTTTGTGCCCCAACTGTACTTTTAAAGCAGTTCTCATAAAAATATTTATCTCCTCTCAACAATGCGAAACCTTATTGTACATTTACTGACTCATTTTTAAACATAAAAGCATAATACTTGCAGGTATGATTATTGAAGTGATTTGAAATAGCACAGTTTTTTTTTAATTTTCCGATAAATGAATCACGTCTTGAGTTATAAGCGATTATTGTTTCAGGAAGGCAGTAGTTTTTCTTCCCCAGTACTGTCGCGTTCGGAAATTCGGTTCAAAACGCCAACTTTGAGAGCATTCACTGTAAAATCTTCGGCCTTAAAAAAAAAAAAAAAAAAAAAAAAAAAAAAAAAAAAAAAAGAACCCAAAAAACATTTCAATTACAAATTTCTTAATAAGAGCACCTGCCAATTTGACACGTTTGCAAACAAAAATGGATTAAAAATTGTGTCAGAAAGTAGGCAGTTTGGATTTAAGAACAGACTTAAAGTTATCACAAAAGAAAATCCTAGGAAAATTTATTAAATATGTCCATTAATAAAATTAGATTTTATGTTTCATGCAAAATGTTTTGTTTTACTAAACGCAGACAATTTGAGGAAACCAAATATATTTAAAAACGACTATTTTTTCCAACAATTTATATATGGATAATTTTCATGCCGTTGAAAGATGTTTACGGGAAAATTTTACACGTATACTCAGACGAAATATCAGGTAATTCTGACCTTTAATCCAACAGGTTATACTATGGTTTATTTTGATGTTAAATCTCTTTTTCCAAATGTTCCAGTACAAGGTGCTTTAGATTGTTTAAGAAATAGATTGAATGAGTTTCACTTTTTTCAATATGAAATTGATAACTTGATTGCTTTAACCAGCATTTGTTTGTGACAAAATACTTTTGTGTTTCAGGGTAAGTTTTATAAAATGTCGGAAGGTTTAGCTATGGGTAACCCTTTAAGCCCAGTCTTAAGTGATTTATATATGCATTATTTTGAGGTTAAATTATTTAAATTAATACAATTTCCTTTTTATACACGTTACGTAGATGATTCCTTTGCTTTACTTTATTTATCTAAATGCAATATTAATGCTGTACTTGATACATTTAATTCAATTGATCCTTGTATCCAGTTTACTTTCGAAGTTGAAACTCAACAACACTTTTCTAGATGTCCTAGTAATTTCTTAATGATTGTGAATTTTTGACAACAGTTTACCGTAAACCTTTGCAGTAAGTTTACCCCCTCATTATAGATCCAATCATCCCCCCCCCCCATCAAAAATTATCAGCTTTCAATACACTTGTTTTCCGAGCACGTAAAATTTGTTCAAATTCCGAGTTGCTTAATAATGAAATTAACTATATTAAAGCAGTAGCCATCGATCGTAGATTTAACTGTATAATATAATTAACCGTATTTTATCTAAACCTCCGACAAACACTGATTCTGTTCCAGCTAATAAATAATTTAAAAATGTTATTGTCTTACTTTATTTTCATAAAATCAGTGCACAAGTTTCTCGTATTCTAAATAGGTTTAGTTTCAAAGTTGTTTTCTCTCCAACCAATAAAGTTTATTTTTCCAACCTTAAAGATCCAATTGATGAACATAATAACTGGGGCATTTACAGAATTTTTTGTGAATGCGGCCTCTCTTACATTGGACAGACGAAGCGTGCTCTTAGAATTAGGTTGAAAGAACACCAAAATTATGTTAAAAAGCAGGAGTGTGAGAAATCTACAATAGCTAAACATTTTTGGGATTCCAACCATAGGTTTAATTATTCAGAAGCTAAAATTATCCAAAAATGTAATTCAGTTATAGATCTCGACTTTCACGAAGCTTACCTTATTCACAAACACAGTTCATCCTTGGTGAATGATATGACCAGCACCCCTTTTCTCTCGCACGTGTGGAGGGATCCTGCGCAGTGACTCCTTTCTTCAGTTAATTCCGGTCAACTACGTCACTTCTTTGGTATATATAAATTCTTGCTTTAGCAATTTATTCAAGCCAGTACTCGGGGCTATAACCGAGGGGTTCTTTGAATCCATTTTTATCATCCTTTTTTTTTCTCGCACTGAGGAAGAGGATCGATGCATCCTTGAAACGGCCGTATGTGGTTTTTTGTCTCAATTTTTATATTTGTGCGTTACAACGTTGTAATTGTTTTTGGTGTATGATTTATACATTCTGATCAGAGGTTCTTTTTTAACAGCCTTTTCAAAGTACAACTTAAATTATAATCACCCTGTATATCTGGAACATTTTTGCTTAGATAAAGTGGAACGAATACACAAAAAAGAATCCCTGACGACTCGGCCTACAGGCACAGGTAGATTTCGAAGATGCAGACCGTGGGGCACCTGTTTCTTGGGAATTGCGGAATAAATGACTTTTATGCCATGATGCGGCAGTTGGAATAACCCACTTCCAAACCTAACTTGTTTGCAGGCGGGGCCGGCAGGGATTTTTTTTTTTTTTTGCTATAAGGGTTGGTCCTATAAAAAACTTGTTAGTATAAAAGTTTTAGATAATATTAAGAGGATTTATAATAAATTTAAACGGATTTGATATCTTTTGAATTCACGAAGTTAAGATTTTTTTCCTTCTGAAACTCCCCTCCCCCCCACCTTAGGGCCATTTTTAATGTTATCAAAAATCTGTCATACATAAATTTTCGGCCCTTCTCCTAGAAGTAATAATAACTTAAAATGGATTCAATACGTATTATAATTAAGAAATTATGGGTTTTTTCTGTTTTCACAAAAAGCCCCCTCCACCCCCCCCCCCCCTGCTTCGATTTTGCTCATTAACGAACTTGACCGAGATTTTATGCCCCTTGATTTTATGTATTGGTTTGGAAGAGATTTGTGCAGAATTATTGCAGTTATCGTGTCCATAAAAAAGTGACATAGATATATATATTATAAAGTTTTGAACTGTGGGTGGTTTTGGGTTCTGTGAGTCATGATCGGCGTAGATCTGCAAAAATGTATCAAATTTTCCAACTTAGGGGAGAATGTAATAGGTAGTATTTCTTACAAAATCTACCTAAAAAATAGTCGCTAGTGGTAAACCTACTTTAGCGAATAATGTGATTATACTCATAAAAAAAATAGAGACTCTTAGACAAGCTTGATGTAATTGCCATTAAAACTATGTTTGCGGTCACCCGCAACAGATCCTGTTTATTTAGGATCTTATTATTTTTAGTTGACAAATACCGCTTGCAACGTTCTTGAATTTCTGGATAATCTTATTAATGAGTAACTTCACTCCTACGCTTGCGTGAGTTGCGCTTGTTTATTGTGGAAACCGACATTAACCCTCTGGCCTACAGATAATTATCCTACACAATATTAATCTTGCGTGGGAATCACCCGGAAAAGCTAAGACGTGGATCGTTCGTAGACAGCAAACTATGATATCAGGAACAGTTTGGCCAACAAATGTAAGTGACCTCATGCAGGAGATTTGCGTTGACATCTATATTATAAAACAAAACATGTGTTCGTGAGAAACGCTGAGGTCATATCGACGATGGCAACAACCTGACAATAAATTTCGTTTTAACTTATTAAAGCTCGCACAATTTCAATTTTTACACTACCCAACAGAAACAAGTGGGTAAGTGTGATCGAAGATCGCACAAAGGGTTTCGTTTCGTATTCCTTTCAAAACACTTTATCCTTTCTTTAATAAATCCAAATAAATTTCATTTAAAAAAAAAAGTCATGTTTTTTATAAAGTAAAAATTTACTGGTCAATTTTTCTCGTTTTTTCGAATATCTGAACTGGCCCGATAGCGGGCGAAGCCCGCTATTTTACTCTGCCATAATAATATCTGTCATGTGGACTAAATGCGATATTAAAAAAAAAAAAAAAAAAAAAAAAAAAAAAAAAAAAAAAAACTTCAAAATTAAACATGTTGTCGCTGATTTATATGAAAGAACATGAAGAAAGTTTTTCTAAATATAACTTATCTAGGGACAGAAAAAATTAAATTTAGTAACTTTTTAAACTAGAACTAATTTAATGTAAAAGGATCTTCATATGATGAAGAACAACATTAAAAAAAAAAAAATTGCAGCTGAAAACATACCTCTAAAATTAATGATTTAGGAATTACCTATTTGTCAGCGATATGAAGGGTAACCCTGTATATAAAGTCTAATTAAAAAGATTTTTTGCCGTACATTTTGAGGATTTTTTTTAATAGTTTATCTATTGTAAGGTATGCAGATATTTAAAAGGCGAAATTTAGTGCACCGGAAAAAAATAATACAACAACACAACTATGATGATATTTTCAAATCCACATGAAATAAAAATCAAAGGAATGTTAAAAATTGGGGTAGTTCTCATTTCAGTTTTTCAAAATTGAAAAGATTCTAAATCTAACAAGAACTCAAAATCATGCGTCAAGCATAGATTATGTAACACTTTCCAACGCTTCCAAAATAATTTTACAGATCATACCGTTTAATAAGCTGAAAGATAACATCTAAGTAAACAATTTGGAAAACACTTAACATATTTAAAAACATAATTTCTGGATTTTCCAACATATATAATATTCGGAAAAATATCCGAATACTTTTATTCAGCCCTGTATAGGATCTATAGATTTGTATATATACTACATACGATACTAAATTTTAGCTCAGTTAGGAAACGCGTAGCACAGTTTAAAATTCTCCTTCTGGAGTTTCTGTCAATAAACGGAAATGTGTTCGCGAACTTTTGTGCTTCCCTGTATAGGATCTACAGAATTTATACACACCACGTAATAGACAAAAAGTGAGTTAAATTTAAAATCGCGTTCAGTAACTTTAAACGCACTTCCAGGAATTATTGTTAACAGACAGTAGAGAACTCTTTTGTGTGTCCCTGTAAATGAACGATGACTGCTAAACACAGAATATTCTGTAGTAAGCCTCTTGTAATGTACCTTAGTGATATATATATAAATTTCAATGCGTTTAAAATAGTGAAACATTATTTAAATAAACCGCAGACGATTTTTCTCCATAGACGTATCGTAACGGAATTCTTTTGACTGTCCCTGTAAAGTAACTGTAAGTGCTATGTACACCCTATTCCATGTTAATCTTCTTGTAATGCACCTTAGTGATATATATAAATTACAATGTGTTTGAAATTGTGTAACATCATTAAAATAAATCGCAAATGATTTTCCCCCATAGACCGTCATGTAACGGAATTCTTTTGAGTGTCCCTGTAAAAAAAACTATAAGTGCTACACCCTTCCGTTGAAATAGGGAACATGCGATAGATAACGACTATAACATATAAAAATTGCAGAGCAATCCGAGCTTATTTACGGGAGTTAGAGCACGGCCAGACGGCCATACGGCAGACAAACCGAAGTCATAAACACTTTTCAACTAGGTTGGAAAGTGTTAAAAATGAACATTGAAGTACACTTTTGTGAAACCTTTAAACACATAAATACTAAAATTGTTATGGTTGTTTGTGCATTCGTCATTCGCATTCGTATCATTGTTTTTCATTACGTCAATTTTTATGTGTCATCTATTTTCCAAACACCACCTTATGGACATGTAACACAACGAAATTATTCATTTTATGAGTAACAATGGTTCAAAACCCCTCCAAGAAGAGGATCCTGGCTGTGCCACTGAATGTAGTAATGATAACGTTTCAGCCGAAATTCTCAAGTAAAAAGTTTAGAATTAGAACCTTAATTGGTTATTTTACCAAGATTTTCTATTAGATAGCTTCATTATCTGTCGATGAAAAGTTTCGGTATAGTATGTAATATTATTATTATTATTATTATTATTATTATTACTATTATTTTGTACAGATGTCGCAGATGCACTGGGGTAGGAGCCAAAATAGCGATTTTTTGCATGGGGTGGCAACCTGGCGATTTTAAGCTCTATGGTTATTTAACAGCTGAGTAGGTTGTATTTTTGACATTGTATGCGCTTTATATTAAACTAGCTGTTACCCGTGACTTCGTTCACGTATCATTAAAAGAAGAATAAATACATTAATTAAGCAAAATATTTCATTCCCGATAGTTAGAAACGTAAATAATTAACTAACTCTTTATCACATTCCATAGGAGACAATACAGTATTTCTATGTTATAGAGGCCTGGACATAACTAAGTTTTAAGTTTTAAAAAAGTGAAATTTTGTGACAAATAATCACGAAAAGGAAACTGCAACCAATGAAGAAAGGCGGGGCAAATCAAATCGTGGAGATCGGCAAATTGTGTAAAAACATATGTCAAGTTTACCTGGTAAACCATTTTACTTCTAACGCCTTTGTGAAACGTTTTCATAGCCATCCTTCAAAGATAACGGAAATAGTATATTCTTTCTTTTTCATTAAATTCAATTCTTGTGAATAGGGAGTAATAATTGTAGACCTAAATGCAAGGAACTTAAATTTGCCTCCTTGATTTAATCTATAACTGAAAAAAAATCTTTATTTCTAAATGGAAATATATTGACAGACGATTTTTGTTCTCCAGAATAAATTGATTCATAATGTTTGAATATGTGTGAAAATACGTTTTTACTTTTCAAAAATTTTACTGTAATAAAGATTTTTTTTTCTTTCACCATGTATTCAAATTGAAAATAAATTCTTTTTTTCAGTTTTAATGAGAAAAAATATATTAATCCGTTTTATTTCGTCTTTTTAATCCACAAAATTAAAATAATTTAGTTGCCATTTTTAGAGAAACTTCGTTAAAATTTACAATAATAATAATAATAATAATAATAATAATAATAATTAATAATATCTCGGAATTCAATTTTTTTTTTAATTCTGAGAGTTTATGACATCCTCGGATCAATGATAACCGGTGTTAAGTAAATCGCGTTGCATTCGATAATCTGAAAGGAGTAGTTGCGAAATACAAACAGGCGGTCAGATTTTAATATAATAGATTGATATTTATTTTTCTGTTCCTAATAATCACGGTGTGGTTTTTGGCAAAAAACTCTAATCTGTTTGTAACTCATATTCATGCTTAATAATCGGTATAGATAAAAAAAATATTTAAATTTTTCGTTTTAAATATTGCGTGAAACTCATCTACTTTCTAGGCTTTAATACTTACTGATCCTTGTATTATTAATGTAAGGAATTGATTCACGCTCCTTGTAAAACACACTTGAAAATTCCCGTTTTATTGCAAATATGCCGTCACTTTTTCCTCAGAAAAATCTCTTTTTAATGGCATAATTCTTGTTAATTTTCTTTTTCTGACAATCAGGACGTAAATTTTAGCGGAAAATTTACATTTGTATGTAACTGGTATTCAAGCTAATTATTAATCAGCATCGATAAAAAATATTTCAGCTTTTCATCTTAAATATTACGTCCATTATCTATCTACTTTCATTATACATTGATAGTCATGCTCCTTGTATTATTACGAATATTTGAAAATACATGTTTTATTTATGACGTCATATTTGTCCAAGCCGATGAGGATCCTTTTCATAGTTCCATGGTCCAAGCGAAATCTATTTTTAATAATATAATTATTGTTCATTTTTCCTTCTAATTAAACGCAGTTTTTGGCAGAAAAAGATCTTTTTAATGTAACCGATATTCATACTTCATGTATAATAACAAATACTCCATATTTTTGTTTCAAATATCACGGAAATTCATCTTTTGAATTCCTTTTAATTTTCAGTTTTCACGTGAAAATCGTTCAATTGAAAATTAATTGTTGAGGAAAAAATATTTTTCCGTGTTTTTATTTATTGGCAACAATCAAAGCCCCAGCAACGATAAAATAAAATGGTTAAATTGTATGGAAAAATGTCCATTTATTCTCTATGAAAATAACGAAATTTTCAATTATTAAGAAAAATATTTGAATAAAATAAACAAAAACCAGCCTATGTTCATTTGAGGGTTATAATAAACCTGTATGCAAAGATACAGGATCATTAAATGCTCCATTTTGACGCTGGCTTCATCCTAACATTTGCACACAATCAGATTTATAATATTATTAGTATTAAACATTATGTATGTGATTTATAACAAATTAATTTGTGTGTCTTTATAATAAAAATTGTGTGTGCTTTTTAATTTAAAAAAATGTGCGTGTTTTATAATATATATATATTTTTTAATAAAATAATTGTGTGTGCTTTATAATAAAATTGTGCATATTTTATAATAAATTTGTGTGTGTTTTTTTATAAAACAATTTTGTGTAATTAAAATAAAATTTTGCAACTAATTGGACTTATAATATTAAATCGTAATATATAGATGTAGTTAATCTTAAACAATAGTCTTTCGTTAAATATAGTTCTTCGTTAAAAGAATATCATAAAATATGTTTTTTCATTGCTCTGCCATTATTGAATCTGCAAACATTCAACAATGGTGAACACTGAAACATAGCGATTTTTTTCAACAATGCTTTTGATTCACTCTACAACAATACAATAGTCTTTTCTTCCATAAGAATATCATAAAATATGTTTTTTTTAATTGTTCTGCCATTGTTGAATCGACAGAAATTCAACAATGGTGAAAACTGTAACGAAGCGATTTTTTCAACAATGCTTTCGATTCACTGTACAACAATACAAGTGACATTACTTTTATTGCATTATAAATCATTGCAATTTTTCGTGAGTTTTTTATTTGCGAGCTAAAAAAACATTTTTAACGAATTAAAAGTATTTTATTGAGATTAATTTCTTCTGTTGAACGTTCCTACTATTAGTTAATGCTTGATATAAAACATAAATTACAATGGCAAGAGATTTAGATAAAAAATCTGTCATTCAACACCTTGAACAAAATGGATTCAAGTTTATAAAATATCTCGGATCAGGAGGCTTTGCGGACGTGATCTCCGTTATTTCTCCTTCCAAAGAAGAAGTGGCTATTAAAATAGTACAAAGAGAAAAAATATGGGAAATCGAAGATAAATTGTGGCCAACTTTTGAACACCCACACTTGCTTCAAGTAACAGAAGTTCGGTCAATAGAATCATTGAATTGCAAGCTGTATTTCATGCCGATAATGCCTAAAGTTCTTGGTTTTGCAGTTCACGAAACCGATTTCAGAAATGATAGCAATGGTTTGAATAGAATCAAAAAGTGGTTACGCCAAGTCTTATCCGCACAAGGTTATTTTCATAGTTCTGGATTGTGTCACTTGGACATTAAGAGTGACAACGTACTCATTGATGCCGAGGACAACGCAAAGTTGTGCGATTTTTCGGGATTGAACTTCGCCAAGTACCCTATCAATCGATTTTGCTCTCCTGAAATTTACCGGCCTCCCGAATGTTTATACCGGATATAGCCAGTAACGTAAAAGGCCAGAATTTTGATCTTTGGACATTCGGTCTCTTAACTTTGAATATATTGACGGGACATCACTTTCTAAAGAAGATGAATCGTATTAAGAAGGTTAACCCTGGCTGGATGACTCAGATGTTGCCGGTTTTAGAGGAAACGCTTAAAGAAGCCAATTTTAAATACCTGCTGAAAAAAGCAATGCCAAATGTTCGTTTGTCTGAGAGCGACGTACACCAAGCTCTGCATTTCATAAAATTCATTCTGAAAACTCGACCGGATGCGTCTAGAGCCAGAAAGCACCCCTTCTTGAAGATCGGCACTAACCCGTTCTTGAAAGATCTGGATGAATGTTTGTCTAGAAATCTCAATGCCATGAATCCCTTTAAAAAAGTAGAAAATCAGTACGATCTGATGAGTCAAAGCGACTTTAAAGAAACGAAAATCATAGCTGAATCTTCACAACAGTCGCAAGTTGCAACGACTATAGCTTGTTCTACACATGCAAAGCCACTTTCATTCATTCAATATGAAGTACTTCGAGAAGAAACTGATGTTTCAAGCACAGCACCCTGTGTAGTACAGAATGATAGCACGAAAGATAAGGAAAAAGGAAAGACTTTCGGTAAGAACGTTAAAAAATGGTTCACTAAACAGTTCAACAGAATGTTTAAATAAAGATGGAAATATATCAATTTTATGACTTCTCATCTAAAACCTAATTACGCAATAGCTATTATACCACTGGAGATTCAGTAAGACGTTCCCGCAAGAAATCGAACCATCTTGACAATAGCATAACTGGCATCCTCCTAGCCGGACGGAGTTTTATCAAAATTGAAAGACTTTACAGCGTGTTATTGTATATATCGTACTGATTCAAAATTATCCCTCTGCAGACTGTAACTTCAAACTTATATTGTATTCGGCAACCAAATAAATCTCTTGTTCGGCCTAATTGTTTGTCTTATTACTACATGAGTGTAAGTTTGTGCTAATTAATTTTTTGTATCTGTTAATAGATATTATTATGTATTTTTTTTATTAAAATTATTTATTTTCTTTTAAAGTAGATCACCCTGACTCGAGAATTTTGAAATGCGAATAAAATAAAATTTACTGTAGTAAAAACTTGCTAAAAGTAATAAATTAAAATTCAATATATATACTAATTGGGTTCAATCTTAAGATATAGATATATAATATATAAACTGACATGCAAAAATATTAAGCAATTCAAGAGAAATATTGCGTGTAATTTAAAAAATTGCATTTTTTACATTTTGAGATAAACCACTTTAAAATATCTTTCTAACTATTGTTCACAGAAAGAAAACATGATCCTTTTTTAATCAGCGAAATTATAGGAACTTCTTTATGTGGTTTGTTTTAAAATATTCAGACAATATTGCTCTTTCATATATAGTTTTATGAAAAAAAAAAAAAAAAAAAACGATTATTTAAATTTTTAATTAACGATTGTATGCCCCCTTGCAGTGGCGCAGCCAAGGGGGGGGTTGGGGGTTAAACCCCCCCCCCCCCCAGAACTAAAAAAATTACTATAATTACCGCTTATATGAATCAAAATTCCGCCTTGGCGGAATCCGCCGCTTTGTTAAATCAAATTCTATCCAACAATGTGATTCAATTAAACGGCGAGAATTCTACTTAAAACTGTGAAAGCGCATATTACATACATCGGTTAAGTCAAAACTGGTCATTTGGACTGCGTCACTTTGTCATAGTAAAAGAGTTTGACAGACGCTTTGAGTTATAAAAGAATTTTTAAAAGACGCTTTCTTGTTTGTTTGTTTTTTTTTTTTTTTCCTCGTAAAGGTCTTTCGTTTCATAGTTTTTTTTTTTTTTTTTTTTTTTTAAATAACCCCTGTTGTCTGAATTCTATAAATTTTTCCTCAGTTATAAATATAATGGTTTTACAGACCATGGAAAAATTTTGATATCGAACTGTAAAAGAAATGTTTTCTTCTCGCTTCTTTTTAGGTGCGTTCGTAGTTATACAAATAACGTAGCACCTATAGTCGTCACCTGGTCCGTGCGTCTGCCCGTCTGGTCCGTCTGCCCGCATATAACAGCGCAAAAATTACCCAACCGAATAGTTTGAAATTTAATATATATAGAATCGTTGCAGAATTTTGTCGAGTCGTTTCAAATTTTATGAAAATCGAATCAAAGCTTAAAAATATATTAATGAAAGTTTTCTTTATTCTGTTAAATCCTATCATACGTAATCTATATAATAAAAGAAGTGCAAGTCATGTGACTAAGGAAAACAAACATGGGCTGACCACATCTTTTTTCATATGCCAAGTGGCCATTTTTATTCAAAATTATTTTTTCGAATAAAATTGTATAAAAGTTACATTTTTAGAAGGATCGTTCAAAAAAAAAAAAAAAAAAATTCTTGAGAGATGAATTACTTTAAAAAATGTATAGATTCTGAGATAACTTCAGTGGAAATTAGGTTAACCGAATATCTCAACCCATTAGAGTAAATAAACACAGGAGATTCGTTCATTATGAGTCATAAAAATATTAAACCATGAAGGTAATCATTCACAAAGCAAGATCTCCATGGTGAAAAAAGAATCGCATTTGTAAACGTGGCATACATAATAAGGAAAAAAAAAGGCATGCTCATGTAGCTCCTAGCAGACTACATTCATTTCGTTGAAATGATGAGGATGAATTTTTTTTAATTGCGAAACTAGTTATAAAATGAACGCACCTAATTTGTCTCGTTTAGCGTACAATTTCCCACTTTTTTTTTCTTTTTTGCAACGGGTCCTTTAAAATAACAACAACAACAAAAAAAGTTATTGTCCGAACTCTGAAATTTTATTCGATTCTAAATATAGCTGTATCCAACCCCTCTTTAAAATTCCGTGAAATAAATCTAAGTCCTTGACTAAAGTCGAAGAGAACAGAGTCACATAAAAAAAGTCTAAATCATAGACTTAGTCACATTTAATAGTGAAAACATGAGCCGAAGCCGAGCTAACCCTACGCCGAAACAGCACCTAACTTTCTTTTAGCATTTTTATCGAAAATTTCTTAGATTTTTTTAAATACTTTTATTCAACAGAGCGTTTCAAAATTTTTGTAGGCGCTGTAAATTTGATCTTCCGAGATGCTTTTAAAAGATTGTGTCAAAATACAGACGTTTAGTTACTTTTAGCATCGAAAAAACATCGTCTTCGAAAGGCGCGATATAACATGCGGTTCTAAATAAATCGTAATTTATATTGTTTTCAGTTGTTTTACACCTTTAAATTTCCCATTTATAATAAACTCTTTATGCCGAAAATTTGCATCTTAAAAGTAATCTCCATACTAAATTTCAAGTTTCTAACACTAACAGTTTCAACTTAATCATAATTTAGAACGCTTTTAGAAAGTTTTTCGCTCATTTCATTCTTTTAAATTTTGAATTTTAAAAAAATGTTCTAAGGAAGCATTTACTACATAAAAGTAATCATCATGCCAAATTCCAAGTTTCCACACCAATTTGTATCACATAAATCACAATTTTAGAATGCTTCTTACTCTTGCATTCTTTTAAATTTCGAATTGAAAAAATAAATTCTGGGCGAGCATTTACGTCTCTTAAGTACCATCATATAAAATTTCAAGAGTCTAGCCCTATAAGTTCTAAATATATTATGATTTAGAACATTTTTAGAACGTTTTTTGCTGATTTCACTTTTTAAAATTTTGAATTTTTTAAAAACCGTTTTGAACGAGTGTTTATATCTTAAAAGAACCACTATGTCAAACACCAAGCATTTATACCAACTGTATCATACACAAATCGCAATTTTAGAACTTTTTTGTTCTTGCAACCTTTTACATTTCTAAATTTTAGAAAACTGTTCCGGATGATCATTTATATTTCTAGAGTAACAGCCGTGCCAAATTTCACATATCTAGCACATACAATTCCTAATTAATTGTTTTTAGATCATTTTCAGACCGTTTTCCGCCCATTTCATCCTTTTAAATTTAGAATTTCTTTAGAAATCGTTCTTAGAGAGCATTTACATCGCCAAAGTTACCACCATGCCAAATTCCAAGCTTCTATACCAACTGTATCGCACAAATCGCAATTTTAGAACATGTTTTTGCTCCTGCTAACTGTTCTGGGCTAGCATTTAAGTCTCTAAAGTAACAACTATGCCAAATTTCATGTTTCCAGCCTATGATATAGAATCATATATATTTTATGTTTTATTCTAAAATTTAATTTTTCTATCTTAAAGTTTCTCTATGTGACTTAATGTCTGCATTCAAAATCTTTTTATTCTTTAATCTCGAAAGTAATCATTTCTTCCTAGCTAAAAATTTTCCCAGATTTTTCATTGTAACAGTAAAAGTACGTTACTTCTCTGTGGTTTCAATTCGTTATTTTAATCTACTGCAGATGATTTTAACATATGCTGTTTTGTCTTTCTTCGTACCTTGTGTTAAATGCAGGCGCCGTTTTCATAAATTGATTCCTGCATGAGATATGCAATATCAACATTTTTGTGTTCGCTGCTAACACATGTCTATGACTTTCTCAAAAAAAAAAAAAAACCTCGAGTGCCTGGTGAGAAAATGTAGTGTTTGGCACGTTTTCATTTATGTGTTGATGAAAATGTATCTAAAAAAATAGATCAGATCTTCTCTAACTGTTGAACAAGGTCGATTATTTAGAGGCGTAAAGAGGACCACCCTCGCCCTTTCCAGATGTGTCGAGCCCCACCAGTGGCTGAGAGGTTCTGCTCTCGAAGCTGGTAGACGGGAGGTGCTGGGTTCGATCCCAATCGCGCCCGTCGGCCTAATCGTTCGGAGTTTTCGTGGTTTTCTTTGAGCCGTGGATTTATCCATGCGTAAATACGGGTTAGGTTCCCTTAGAAAGACCCCCGCGAAGGACACTCCTCCCGGGCCTATATCCCAAGTGTAGATAATTGGCCGTCAATAATCAACCCAACCCAATCCAGATGTGTCGATGTGTCCGGAAATAAAGAAAAAGTTTTCACGTGATTATGCGTCTTTGATTGTACTGGTTTTTTGTTTGCTGTGGACTGTTTCCTATCAGGAGGGGAACCTAGGGTTATTTCGATGAACGTAAATGCACCAAAAATTACGATCACTTTCATCTCCGATTTTGACAGCGAAATTCTCCATACAGCCCTAACTGCACAAATAAATGGTAATTTAGAAAGTTTACTGCTCCTTTCCCCTTTTTAAATTTCGAACTTTTTAGAAACCATTTTTAGTGAGCATTTACATCTTTTTAAAGTAACCGCTAGATTAAATTTCAAATTGCTAGAATCAACAATATCGTAGAAACCGCAATTTTAGAATGTTTTTTGTTCTTACACCCCTTTGGAAATTGTTGTACCGAAAAAATTGTTTGGAAATTGTTGTATAAAATATAGCCAATGTTAGAGAGGAGATGGTTACCAGAATTTTGACACCATTATTAAGGTTCCATACTTAAAAAGTAAAAACTGAACTATTATAAGATCACTCATGTGTCTTATTTGTCTGGTGCTCAGCGGGGAGTTGAGGGTTATCGACGCAGAATCATCTAAGGATTGTTGGTAATGATTTTCAATGTGTCTGTAATTATCTGAGATATTAATTAAAAACCCATCTAGAAAACAACGGCATGGATCAAAACAGTGTTGCTACTTTGTGACCTCCTTTTGAAGCGCGCTTGGCACAATGCTAAGATTAAGCTTTGTATAAGATCTTTGCTTTAGGTAAGACGAATCATAGTGAGAGTCAACATTTTTCATTTCCAACTGCATTCAATTATTGAAGGCAAATATTGAAAAATTATTCGTAGAATAATTCCAAGACATTAAGAGTCAGTAATTTTGAGACAACAATAGCTTATAATTCAATCTTATATGATATACGCGGTATCTTATATGATATGCGGTATAATGAAAAACTGTTCGATAACAAATCACTTGAATTATCATGCCTGCATATGTTTTCATTTTTGAAAATGAATCGGAAAGTTTCGCGTTGTTCAGAATACTTTATTTTAATGCTTTAAAATTGTCTACTATTACGTCAAATATGATTGAAAAGTAAATTTTCGTGTGAAACTCAGCGACTGTACTGTATATAAAATTAGTTGATGTACTGTATTCTTCCATCTTAAAGTTTGCCCCTCATCATTTTTAAACTATAAATCTAATCTAGTTTTGTGTTATTTCATTGGTGCATTTTATAGTTTGTAACTCTAATGTTGTTTAAATGAATCATAACCAACTTAATTGCGGAGAAAAGCATTATGATTTCATTCATTTAAAAGACTGATTCCATTAACCAGCGATTCAAATAACCGGCAACCACCTTTATCAGAAACTCAAAACCCCCCCTAGAACCAAATTCTGGCTGCGCCACTGCCCCCTTGTATGCCTTTAAGTGACATGCAGGAGACCCAAAAATCGATGTGGTTTAGAACCCTCGAACGCGTTAAGATGGAGCTCTTTATTAGAAAATATAAGTTCAGTACGAACGAATAACTATTCATTATGAGCCAGGAATGGCAGCTATTTTTATATTTAATCGTAAAACTATTTACAAAAATTTTTATTTGTGATAAATTTCTGTATAAATGTATGAGATATTATTTTTCAGAATGTGAGCACGAATAAGAATAAAAAGTAGTCCTTTTGGGACGTACATGTCGTGACTCGTAGTCAAAGGGTTAAGAGCCTACACTAGTCACGGGAAGAAACGCTCAAGCTAATGTTAAGTCTATGGGAAGGTTCTGCGATTTCTCGCTCGCATTTTAATATTTTTAAATGCTTTTTTTTTTTTGCATAGGATAGCTGAAGTAAATCTCCAACGTTAATAGATTTTACTTTTTCGATTTTTGTTGCAGTTTTTTTATAAGCGGGCATTATCAATTTTGGAACCAGTTGGAGCAGGTTCTGAAAGTGAAAGTTACCCTTATATAAAATAATTGGAACCAAAATCTAAAAAGTAAAAACTAACAACGTTGGAGATTGACCTCAGCTATTCTAAAAATATATTCTAATGCAAAAAATAGCATTTAAAAATATTAAAATGTGAGCGAGAAATCTCGCTAGAACCTTCCCATACACTTAACATTAGCTTGAGCGTTTTTTCGCATGACTGATGTAAGCTCTTAATCTGAAAACACGAAAAACATTTTCCATTTATTTAAATCAATTTGTCAGCTCGACCATATCTAATGTATTATATTAAGGGTATTATACAAATAAATATTGCATTTGTGGGCAACAACTTTTGGTGGATTTCTTTCGTTTTCTTTCTTTTCTTTTCTTTTCTTTTTGGTTGCTCCACTCTTAACTGCTGTTAGTGGAATCACAGAGCGGTGCTTTTTTTTTCTTTTTTCGCTGTTTAACTTGTAATTTTCAATTTAACTATATATACTTAGTACAATTTTGCTTGGTTCGGAGCCTTACTAGTAACGCTGGAGACTTCTGAATAGGTGAATTTTAATTATAATAGTCCTATACATAAGTTTAAGAAAAAGAACAGCGTCCTATGCGTTAATCTAGCATTTTATTCATCTTTCGACAATTTCGGTCACAGAATTCAAGGGTTAATCTGGAATTAAGAATTGTTATTAATCAGACCTCAAATTCCCTTCCTTAATATTATACTGGATTCTCTTTTAATTCTTCAATGGAAAATAAAATAATAATAATAATTATTATTATTATGAATATGATTATTTTAAGTGATATTTGTTTGCCATCTAATAATTGCATTTTGAAAATAGCAAATAGATTTGCAGTCATATAGTTTAATTCGCAGCTCGCCAGTTTCTCTAAGGTTTTAGAAATTTCTATGCCAGAAATAAAAAGTGTTTACTTTAAAAATATTTTGTTAATTTGACAGCCAAGAAATATATTTTAACAAGAGCATAAAGGAAAAAGACATTTAAAAAACAATTTTCTGATAATAAATTTGAAATATCTGAATGCATTCCATTGTGTAAAATTTAACGTCGTCGGAGAAGGAAATTAGACGTCTGACTGATAACAAGAAACTTAATTCATAGAAATAGATGTTGACTAAGCTGAATAAATACTAAATAAAAAATATTATGTTAATTTTAATACAAAAAAGAACGATAAATCAAGCGTCAAGCATAGATTATGAAACACTTTCCAACACAACCAGAAAACTGTAACGAAACTTCATCGTTAAATATAGTATGATAAAATTTATTTCAGTTAGAAAATTCACATTTAGAATTTTTTATCAATCGATGGAAATGCACTCGAAATCTTTTGTACAGCCCTGTATATTATCTTAAGACTTTTGTACACACCACCTATTAAGCTAAAAGGCAACTTAAAGCTCATTCGCAGCAATTACCAAACGTAAATGACTATGTATCTTTTTTTGCGTAGCCTTGAATATGAATTTATTTATATTACACAAACTTCTATTAGTCTACTAAATATCGTTCAGCAGGAAAATGCGAAAACACAATTAAAAACTACCCTTAAGCAATTCACTCCCATAGCCAGTAATACTTACGAATTCCCTTGTGTAGCCCTGTATAGGATCAACCGAGTTTATAAACACACACGTACTATGAAAAAAAAAAATTGTTAAACTAAAAAACGCAAACCAAATTTGAAAACGCGCTTATCACACATAGACTGTAAATATCGTACATGTACTGTAACCAATATATTTTGTGTGTCCCTGTAAATAAACGCAATGCACATAAGAGAGCATTTATAGTGCACCTCAGTAATGCAGATAATTTTCATTATGTTTGAAACAGAGAAATATCACTAAATTACACTGTAGACGATTTTTCCCCATAGAACGATGTGTAACAGAATTCTTTTGTTTGACCCTGTAAATGAATAATAAATGCTTTGCACCCCATATTCTACAGAAAGCATGTTTTAATGATTTACATAATTATATATCAATTTCATTATGTTTTAAATGGCGTAGCGTCATCAAAATGCACTTGAAACAATTATTCTCCATTGACTGTAATGTAACGCAATACTTTTGACTGTTCCTGTATAAAAAGTATAAGTGCTACACACTTCAGTTGAAATAGGGAACATGCTATAGATAACGACAATAACATATAAAAATTTCAGGACAATCCGAGCATATTTACGGGAGTTAGAGCACGGATTGACGGCCATCCGGTCATACGGCAGACAAACAGAAGTCATAAACACTTTTCAACTAGGTTGGAAAGTGTTAAAAATGAAATAAATGAATAAATATATAAGTCAAAGCAGGGGTGCTACAGGTGACAATTTATTGCATATTTTCTATAATCTTTGTGGTCGATTTCTCTATAGCGCAGATGCTGCAGTGAATTACTATAAAGATTATTGTTTAGAAATAGTGCACAAAAAAAAAAAAAAAGAAATAGTCACCAGTGGCACCTCTGCGACAATTTTAACATTTAGAACCACAGTAACTTGTGAGACATCCTGACATTTTAATCCTAAGAGAAAAAAGAACTGTTTTAAATGCCTAATTAATATTTACAGAAACTATAGCACTCGGAAAATGCATTTTCGAATATTCCCCCGAGTAACTAAATTTACCAGTTTATTGTTACAACAAGAAATTATCTCGGAATGTATTTTAATCCTGAAAATTATTCATTATAACAGCATTCAATTTTGTTTTTCCCAGGTTTCCTAAACATTTATTTACGCTTTAAGTAGCATCTGAAAGTATTAATGCTTAGCACGTAACACTGTTGCAGGAAACAGTTGTTTAACACGTTAAACATTTCAAAATGCTTTCTAGTGTGATTAAAATTTTAGGTGTAAATCGGGAGAGGCAAGCAAATGATCTGTTACGGAATCAGGAACTAAAACCCAAATTGCTCGCGTCTGGAGAACAAAATATTCCTCTACTCATGAGAATTATTTAATTTAAAAATCATGTAAGTTTAACGTGGAATACGTTTAATCAACATCAAGGTTTAAATTTTCCCATAGCAACATTTATGAAAGCTTAATCTGAAACATTTGTACAGTTGAACTGGGTTGTAACGAGTGTAAAGGGACCAGAGATTTTGTTCGCTATAACTAAGTTATCACACAATAAACGAGTTCAAGCTTCGTTCATATGATCACTGGGGACGTAAGATAATATATGAAAATTTAATTAAATCAGTAAAAACAGGCAAATTAACAAACTTGTCATTTTACGCCTCTTAATTAAAAGTATAAAAATAAATTAGAAATTTTGTAACTGATGCTTTACACTCACGCAAACATATAAACATAAGTTTGGCGACATTTTGGTTGGCGCGATTTTCAAGACCGCGCCAAACGAATAACTTAATACAATGGCTAGGTTGCCATTAAAGGAAAAAATCCCCTAAATTTGGCGACTTTTTTCCTTTTTTTAACCGATTAATTTTTTTTTCTGCGTGAGTGTAAAGCATCTTAGCCGAAATTTTAAAGCAGTGTTTTATTTTATCTCCTTAATATTTTACATGCTTTTAATGAATGAATGAGAAAAAATGCAATGAAAAGAAAACTCACTTCTCTCTCTCTGTGTTTTTTTCTGTTCGTTCCGCTACGTTGTCTGACCGTAACAGAGCCGGTTCTCAGAAACTATATAACTTACAGACTTGAAATTTTGTGTACCTGTAGCTGAATAGCTACTATAAAGCTGAAAATCATAGAATTTTGAAAAAATCGTATTTTTTTTAAATATAAAGAGATATAAAACCAAAAATCTAACAGCCTTTTCCTATTAAATTTAAAACATTTTTCGTTATAGCAGTTACGAAGAATTAAAAATTATCAATAAAATTCTTTCTACAAAAATTAATTTTATATTGAAAGATTTCCACTTGTAAAATGAAAATGAAATAAAAAGTTTCACCAATTGAAAAAAGATTAATATGACGTCATATTGGTAATAAAACGGAAATTTTCAAACATTTCTCAATAATACAAGGAGTATGAGTATGTGTAAGTACAGAAAGCAGGTTAATATGATGTCATTAGAGAATTAAAAAAAAATAATAATCTGATGTCATATTGCAAGTTTAACGGACTTTTTCAAATGCTTGAGATTAATACAAAGAGCGTATCAATATGAGTAATAGAGACAGCAAGTAGATAGGACGTCAGCAAGTGACGTCATATGAGTTTGAGGAACGTATTGAATCATGATAAAACCCGATTATGGAAATATTGGCATATTTTAACATTTTGAAGGTCTCTATACAACATGTTTAATTTTGAAATTGATTTTTTAAATATCGCATTTAGTCCACATGACAGATATTATTATGACAGAGTACAGGGTTTGTATTTTAAGTAATGAGAATATTTTTGTCCTGACGCGGCGGTACGCCAGAGGGCGCTCCGATCGGTTGGAGTCGGTAGTGGGGCCTCCTTCCTTGATAACGTTCCATTCGCCAGTCGCCTGCTGGTTGTGGTTGAGGCAGGATCAAGCGTGGCGTAGACGTCTTCAAAAAAGTGTGTGCAAGTTCAAAATGCAACAAAGCATTGAACAGCGTTACGCAATCAAATTTTGCGTTCGCCTTGGAAAATCGGGTGCATCAACGCTGGAAATGATTCAGCAAGCGTACGGCAGGGAAAGACTATCGCAAGCTCAAGTTTTTAGATGGCACAAAATGTTTAAAGAAGGCCGGGAGAGCGTGGAGGACGAGCCCCGTGCAGGTCGCCCGTCAACATCAAGAACCGCAGAAAACGAACAGCGTGTGCGACATTTGCTGATCACGGACCGGCGTTTAAGTGTTCGCATGATCGCAGAAAAGCTAGGAATGGATAAAATGGTTGTGCACAAAATCATCAGTGAGGATCTTGGGATGAGGAAGATTTGCGCCAAACTCGTGCTTCGTGGTTACCGAGCACTTGACAAAAAATGGCATCGTAACAATTCCTCAGCCTCCCTACAGCCCCGACATTGCCGCAGCAGACTTCTTCCTCTTCCCCAAAGTGAAAACCGCCCTCAAAGGGCGCCACCACGGGACCCTGGATGCTATCAAAAGGGCTTGCACGCATGCTCTGATGGATGTTTCGGTTGGTGACTTCCAGGGAGCGTACGAAGCGTGGAAATCTCGCCTGCAGAAGTGTGTTGATGCTCAAGGAGCATATTTTGAAGACTACTAAAGTTTTGTAGCGATATCTCTAATAAATTATTTTTTGTGGACTTATTCTCATTACTTAAAATACACACCCTGTATAATAGCGGGCTTCGCCCGCTATCGGCCCGGTTTAGATATTCGAAAAAACGAGAAAAATAGACCGGTAAATTTTTACTTTATAAAAAACATGACTTTTTTTTTGTTGCTAAATGAAATTTATTTGGATATATTAAAGAAAGGATAAAGTGTTTTGAAAGGAATATTAAACGAAACTCTTTGTGCGATCTTCGATCACACTTACCCACTTGTTTATTATTATTAATAGCAGATTGAAAGAAAATCACATTTTACTCTATTTTTTTTAATTCTTTTTATTACGCGTTCATCTAATTAAGTCTTTGACATATAAATACTTATATTGACTTTGACTTAATGAGGTTTGGACTACTTTTTATTCTATTCGTACTACTTTTAAAAAACTAATCTCTGCCATACACTTAGGCTATTTTCAAGAGAAATCTAACAGAAAGAAAAAAAAGCTTGTAAACTCTTGTACAGATGAATATAAAAATAGTCGCCTGTCCTGGCCCTGATCAAATGGTTAATTTGAAATTCCACCCAACAATCAAAATCAACTACAATTGTTGAAGGAAATGCTATTGTTTCAAACTTCATTTGTATCATAGTGATCCTCCTCATTTCCCCCATTTTATCATTTTTAACAATAGCTCCTCCTCCTCTTTTCGCCTTACTTTTCATCTACATTTTCTTTAAGATTTAGAACATGATCGAGTAGAGATGCATTATGAAATGATAGGTTTTCTTCCAGTAGAATGAAGCTAAAAAAACCGAGTAATTTTTTTGTATCTGCAAATATTCGCTAGTTATATCTGAGAGTTGTTCATAATTTTCTCACAATTTATTTTTATGTTCAACCAATCATTTGATCTTAATCAGTTCTTTCTCGTTAAAACCAAGTTCTCGTTACATCCGACATCGTTATAAACGAGTTCGACTGTATGAAAGAAATTATAAATATTTTAAAGTGATTTTATTCACTGCTGAATGTTAATTTTTTTTAAGCTTCGGAGAAACAAGAGGAAATATATATAAAACTGAATTTTGAAGAAGCTCATTGTGCTTACGTCAGATGGTGTGGGTAGAATAACACGTTCTAATGCAAGTTAATTTGAAAGGGGAACATTCTTTTCATTTTATTTTTTAATCGCCTTCTTTTTAGGTGCGTTTGTAATTATATAAATACGTAGCACCTATAGTCGTCGTCTGATCCGTCCGTATGTCCGTCCGTCCGTCCGTCTGTCTGCCTGTCCGTCTGTCCGCATATAACAGCGCAAAAACTACCCAACCGAATGGTTTGAAATTTAATATATATTATCGTGGTAGAATTTTGTCGAGTCATTTCAATTTTTATGAAAATCGAATCAAAACTTAAAAAGATATTAATAAAAGTTTTCTTTATTCTATTAAATCCTATCGTACGTAATCTATATAATAAAAGAGCAATTCATGTGACTGAGGAAAACAAATAAGGACAAACCACTTCTTTTTTCATATGCCAGGCGGCCATTTTAATTCAAAATTATTTTTTCGAATAAAATTGCTTAAAAGTTACATTTTTAGAAAGATCGTTGAAAAAAATTGTTTGTTTGAAAGATGAGTTACATTTAAAAATGTATAGATTCTGAGATAACTTCAGTGGAAATTACGTTAACAGCCGAATAAATCAACCCATTAGAGTAAATAAACACAGGAGATTCTTTCCTTATGAGTCATAAAAATATTAAACCATGGGCGTAATCATTCGCAAAGCAAGATCTCCACGGTCAATTTTACAATGCCGCCTGGTGTAGGAAAAAAAATTCGCATTCGTAAACGTGGCATACATAATAAGAAAAAGAAAAGGCATATTCATTTCGCTCATAGCAGACGATATAATTCATTTCACTGAAATGATAAAGATGATTTTTTTTACATTGTGAAACTACACTGCTCAAAAATATTAGGTGAGCAAGCAAAGAAGTGCGAGCCATGCATGGGCATAAAACGGAGAGTAGAAGTGTATCAATGCGCAATACAGTTAAAAAAGACGCAAAGAAATTGTAAGGGAGCTTTAATTCTTTAAAACGATGGAAAGAACATGAAAACATGGTTTAGGGCAACAGTTTGGTTACATGTAAATGACAAAAAAAAGTATTGTTTAGAAGCGATGCAAGATTTTTAATACGTCGTGTGGTCTCCTCGAACAGCTAAGACTGTTGCACGCCTATTTTCTATGGATGCGATGAGGTTATCGATAAGACTTTGGGGAATACTATTAGACTCTTCAAGAATTGCAATCTCAAAGTCCCAGACAGTAAAAGAAGGCCTTGGTCTCACTGCAATGCGTCACCCGAGTGCGTCCCAAACATGCTCGATCGAATTCAGGTCATGAGAGCATGTTGGCCATTCCACACGCTGCATTGTTTCAGCTTCAAGCATGTTCACTCCACCAGACGAGCTGCATGCGGCCTGGCATTATCATGCATGAAAACAAAGGAATCGCCATGACTGCAGCGTAAGGTACGACATGAGGTCTCAGTATCTTGTCTGCATACCTTTGAGCCGTCAAAGTGTCATTCCGAATGATATGCAGGCTCGTACGTCACCTATGCTGATTCTAGCCCATACCGTCAACCCACATCGTCTGTAATGTGATCTTTCACGAACGAATGTGGGGTATTTTGAGTGCCCCTTTACCTCCATACAAAAACACGTCGGATGTCACACTCCAGACTGAATCGGGACTCGTTTATAAACAGCACTTGACTCCAATCACGTTGCATCCAATCTTGATGTTCAGCAGCCCACCTTCTTCGGACCACATGGTGGCTTGAGGACAGTGAAATACAGAACATTGATCTAGTACATAGAGACCACCCTAACCTATTTCGGATTGTTTGGCTGGACAAGCTACGTCCTGTTGTCCAGAGCAACTGTCTTTTCAGCTAAGCAGCACTGCCTGTTCTGTCTCGACGAGTTGTTAACAGGATACATCGGCCATCAGTTGCTGTGGTAGCCCATGGTCGACCTTGCCCTGGTCGACGTCTAACATTTTATGTTGTTTGGAATCGATTCCACAGCCTTGCAATGACGCTTCTTGCGACTCCAACGGCATATGCTACACTTCGTTGTGTTTGCCCGGATTCAAGGCTCTCGCTAATGCGCCAAGCCATGGATTCCGGTTAATCACGTGGTTGCGACACTTTCAAATCACCTTTTCTCAAACAAAAGCTGAGCAATTGAATTTCACAACTGAGACAGTGAAACAGACATTTCTGCGAAATCATTTCTGCACTTATCTCTCCTTTTTCTGGTTTTTGACGTCATGAACATTGATTTTCAAATGAAGTTTTTTTTTTCTGTTTTCTGCTATGCTTTAAATTATGGATGTTTTAATTTAAGTTATTTATTGGTGTAAGTATTTGTATAATTTTATCTAAAACCATGTGGTCCCCTAATTGTTTTGAGCAGTGTAGTTATAAAACAAACGCACCTCCTATGTCACGTTTAACGTACAATTTTCAGCTTGTTATTTTTTAATATTCGTGCTTAACAAGCATAACATTAATCACTATTTTTAACATTTTCCAACATAGTTGAAAAGTGTTTATGAATTCGTTTTTTTTTTCTGTCTCAGCAAGTTCTAACTCTCGTAAACATAGCCGGATCGCTATGTAACTGATATATGTTATTGAGATATACTATGGCATGTTCGGTATTGAAAATGAAGTGTATAGCATTCATAGTTCCTTTACAGGGACATTTAAACGTATTCCGTGACATTATGATCTATGGGAAAAAATCGTTGGCAATGTATTTTAATAATTGCATACCATTTTAAACATATTGGTATATATCACTGAGGTGCACAACAAGATGTTTGTTGTTGAATATGGTGCAAATAGCATAGCATCTATCTTTCATATACAGGGACACACAAAAGTGTTCGGTTACAGTACTGTCTATGAACGACCACTTTCCATAACAAAAAACTATCGCCAAACTGTAACGCCAATAAATAAATGAAATATCAGTAAAGATCACTTGATGACATAAAAAACACATTTAGCGCATATGACGTCAAGTGATTTTGATGCCACGATTATGCATTTTTGGCGTTAAATCATTTAATTTGGCGATAATTTTTTTTATGGAAAGTGGTCGACGGGATAATGGAGAAGTAGAAAAATAACATATTTGCATAATTTTATGCTATTTTTTTTCTATCGGCTTCAGAAATCACTAAAGATTCGACTGATAATAGATATTTACTTTTTATGTAAAAATCTTATAGCTAACATCTTCCCCTTTTTTTCCAAGTCAAATAAACATATTTGGAACTAGAAATTTTACTTAATGAATTACATAAAATAAGTACAACATAGCAACAAGGCATATTTTATTGAATAATTTTTCTAGTTCAAACATGTTTATCTGAGTAGAAGATATCTGGAAAATTGGCAGCTATTAAATTGTTTTAATTAGAAGAAAAAAAAGGCCCCCTAAAACTTTATTACATGTTCATTAAATTATAAAGATGCTATAACATTGAGAAAACATAGTTTCGCAAATAATTTACCAGTTTATCGTTAATTTGAAATTATTTAGGAATATGTAATCCCTAATATTAATTATAACATCCTTAAATTTCTTTTTATCGAGGTTACACAAACATATATTTGCGCTTTAAGCATCACCTGAAGGTATTAATATTTATTATGCGTTGCAGAAAATATTTGTATAACAAGGTGAAAATTTTAGAATACTTTCTAACGTAATTAAATTTAAGGTGTAAATCGGGAGCGGCAAACAAAAGATTTGTTACAAGAATCAAAAACGAAAACACAAACTTCTCGCATCTTGAGAACAGAATATTTCTCTATTCATGCGAATTATTTAAATTAGAAATCATGTAAATTTAATGTGGAATACATTCGATCAACATAGGATAAAGGTTTAAAAATTTCTGCAGCAGCAGTTATGAAAGTCTGTTGGAAATGTAGGAGATAAAGAAATGCTAAATATTTTAAAGTGATTTTATTCAATGATAAAGGATAAATATTCTGTAAAACGAATTCTGAAACAAAGGGAAATATTTGTTTTGAATATCCTAAATATATTTACATGAACAACATTATATTGCATGTATATAGTAACATGTATCATTAAATCCTACTAACTAAAATTAATGTTTGCAGGCCGATGGTTACATTATCTTTTAATTTATTTTATTAAAAAATATATAATACTTATTAGATTGGAATACAGGGGGATTCATAAGTAAGTATACAACTTCCAGATGCTGTAAAACAGGAACAGTTTAAGGCACGTTCCCCAAATTCAAGGTACTCATAAAGTTTTTTCCCGCTGCTGTACGAAATGACATAGGGGATAGCTAGCGTGTCACGCGAATATCAGTAGAAATGGCTGCGTCTGCAGTGGAGAAGGCATTTTGTGTTCTTGAATTGAGCAAAACGGAATCTGTCACCATTGTGCAACAGCATTTTCGAACACGAGTTGGAAAAGAACCTCTAACCAGAAAATCCATCTGCGTGTCACAGCTTAGTCCCATGACACACATCAAACCGGTAATCCATTTCTGTTCACTTTGCACAAACAGCTCGTAGTTTCAAAATTTTTAAACGAATCATAAATGGATATTCTGATTAGAAGTTCTTTACCGAATCGTGTTCGAAAATGCCGTTGCACAAGGGTGATAGATTCCGTTTTGCTCAATTCAAGAACACAAAATGCGTTCTCCACTGCAGACACAGCCATTTCTACTGATATTCGCATGATACGATAGCTATCGCCTATGTCACTTCGCACAGCAGCGGGAAAAAAACTTTGAGCACCTTACGGCTTGCATTTTCGGAGCGTGCCTTAAACTTTTCCTGTTTTACAGCATCTGGAAGTTGTATACAGTAATCCCTCAACGTCAACATTCGCGGTTTTAACATTCGCGAGTTTCGATTATTCGCGAATATGAAAATGCGGAAAAACTTAACATTGGCGAGAATCTGACTTGATTATTCGCGATTTTTTTTCAATTATTATTATCGCTTTCTTTTTCAGAATTTTTGGTTGTTAAAGATTATTTCCCCTGTTTTCTGAGTACATATTTACAAATCAATTTTCAATTGTCAACTGAAAAAGGAGCGAGTGTTGCAGGAAAGCAAAATAATAACAACAGCATTGCAAAGGTGATATAATAAAAAGTTGTAAAGGGGGTCAACGGCATCTTCAATCTATTAATTTAAAATGTGCAGGTTCTCGTAGAGATGGAGCTAAAGCTGCACTTAGATAGGAAATAAAAGAATATCTGAATCATTTAGCTGTATTTAAATATCGTATTTTAATATTGTATCGCATACTGACTCACTAATACATTATCATCTCTTTGCGATTTGCGAATAGAGAGAGTCGAAATTACTTTATATAAAAACCTAGGCTTTTTTAGCTGTAAGTATTTCTCCAGTCAGTTAATTTGAATGATCTTCAATCAATAAATTTCATGTTTATGAACATGTGTGAACATTCACCTTCTACATACATGCTATGCAGAATGTATTGTTAATACATATTATCCTTTAGTTCTTTGAAATTCTGTGCCACTCCAATTAAAATTTTATAGAACGTAACTCATATTTTAGTGCAGATAGATAGACTCAACATTCCCGAGGTTTTCCTGGAACGTAACACTCGCGAATGTTAAGGGATTACTGTACTTACTTATGAATTACCCTGTATACCAATATTTTACTTCACTTTATTTTTCGTCTTTTTTAATTTTTGAAATTCGTGTCAATGAAACATAGTATTATTCAAATATTTGACACTCTTTTATTTAACTTAACTTGGTTCACGTATGTAAAGATGGAATTTTCTAACATATTTCATTTACTTCCTGTTATACTAGAAATATGTAAACATGTGAGTTTCCGATGACAATGCAACAGCTTAATATTTTTAGAACTTAATTACAAATGAATAAATAAATTTCAAGGCATTTTTCCGTTAAATAAGCAGAGATGATACATATCCAAATATTCTTTATGGTTGCAACCACAGCTGCCAACTTTTATTCTTTTATATTACCACTAAAATTAAATAGTAAATACAGACTTCCTAAATCGCCGAAATTGAAGTACTGAATAAGGCATAAATTTCTCTTAAATTTTAGTGATTGCAGAAAAGCGTAGAAATTGACAGCTATGGTTACAACTGTATATGAGTTACAACAACAATGCAGTTAATTATGCGCCAAATAACACGCCAATAACATATGCTAACTGGCTGTGAAACTACAATAATGCAATATTTTAAACACTAAAAAGTAGAAAATAAATTATAAATGAGAAATGAAAAGTGCAATGTATTTTTAAAAATACACTTTTATCAATTAACTAGTATATAACCCCTTCAAAAATGACGGATTGTTGATCTGCGTTTCATTTTAACATACAAACACTTCATACAAACAAACAGCATGGAGATTTATTATTGAAATACATTTTAAAAAGGACAAATGATTTCTACAAATAAAAATAATAAGGATATATATATATATATATATATATATATATATATAATTTATTTTATTTTATTTTATTTTATTTTTTTTTATTTTTTTTTTCTTTTACTTAGTATTAAATTTCTGAAATAGTTCAACGATTGGACAAAATCAAATATTAACAAATAATCCATGTGCGAAAGTTTTTGTAAAAAAGTGTTATCAATGAGTTTTTAAACAGCTTGACTTACCATATAACTCATTGTTTGATTACATAAGCAAAATTAAATGGAAATTACGCTGTACTATGCATTTCTTATATTTTAATTACGTTTGATAAGAAAGAATCATTTTACAGTATATGACCCATTATCCGAAAATCCAAAATCCGGAAAAACCCGAAGTCCGGAAAGAAAAATTCGAAAAATTTCTAAATTTGTAAATTTTTACTAAAATTTTAGATTTTCTGAAATTTTTCGAAAATTTTACCGATTCCTAATTTTTTTTCAGTCTATTGTGTTTCAATGTTTAATCACTAAAATATTGTTACTTCAGTGGCGGGTGAACACGGTCCCCCCCCCCCCCCCCCCCCCCCCTTCTCTTCCCGAAATTAAAAACAAATCATTTTTCTCTCAAATTTTAGTTTAAAATTAATTTATATTACGATTCGTTAGAACCAAAAATTAGTTATGTATTTATTTCATCAGGGGTGATTCTGTTCAAGTTTTCCTAAAAATTTAAGGCATTCGATTTCGAAAATTTAAGTCTTCAGTCCAAAATTTCGAACATAAATATCTCGAATTTTGAACGATAGTCACCGAAAAAAATCAATTATGTCTATCGTTCGCAGAAAAAATAGAAAATTTCATCAAAGGATTGTGGAAACAACGTGAATTTCTTCAAAGTACCGAAAATAAAAACGCAAATTTCGTTGCAGGATTGCAAAAAAAAAAAAAAAAAAAAAAAAAAAAAAAAAACGCTAATTTTGTTAACAAATTGCAGAAAAACGCGATTTCCGTCAAAGGCTTACGAAGAAGACGCAAATTTCTTCCATAGACTCCGAAAAAAATGTAAAATTTCATCAAGGGGTCACAAAAAAAAAAAAAAAAATTGGTTAAAGGATCGCAAAAAAAAAAAAAATAATAAAAAACTGCGAATTTAGTCAAATAATCGCGGAAAAACATGAATTTCTTCAAAGGGTCTAGAAAAAAAAAAAAAAAAAAATTCTTCAAAGCACTGCGAAAAAATGTCTAATTTCGTTAAGCGATCGCGAAAAAAGTGAAATTTCGTCAAAGGATCGAAAAAAACAACCGCTAATTTCGTCAATCTCAGAAAAAACTCTAATTTTGTCAAAGGATCGTGAATAAAAGGCAAATTTCGTCGAAGAATAGCAAAAAACGCAAATTTCCTCAAAGGATCGCAAGAAGAAAACGCAAATTTCTTCAAAGGACTACGAAAAAATGAAATTTTGTCAAAGAACAGCAGAAAAAATGCAAATTTTGCCAAAGAATCACGAAAAAAAAAACATGAATTTTGTCAAAAAATCGTGAATTTCGGGAGGACCCGAAACCCGGAACGATGGAAAAATTTCAAAATCCGCCAGTAGATGGCGACATTATACTGAATCAAATCTCTCCCAAGGAAATAAATCACTGCATTCTGAAAAAAAAGTGCTTACAGTATTTTTTTTTAATGTAAATGTTAATATACATTTTTTTTATGAAATAGTGTTTTAAGGTTTTAAACAAAATTAAAAGATTTAAAAGCTTGAATATGCTTTTACAAATAAAAGCACCTCGTAGTACACCTCGGAAAGAACAACGTTTGACCCCCCCACACCCCCGGGCGCAATTTGCGTATAAGCACACAAAAATATGAATATTTTTTAAACATTAAAAAAGAAAGAATATACTTAATAAGGATTAACAATAAATCTGAAATGTGTATATTCTCCTCATTTTCTCAAAAAGTCTTTTTACTTTCGTTATATATTTACGATACGATAATCATTTATAGGGAATTTTCACAAAAAATAAAACTTTGAAATAAATTTTTTCACACTTTCCTCAAAACTTGGTAATCATTAAAATAACTTATTTAAATCACCCACACGAAATATTTTTCATAAATTCTAATTTTTTTTCTCGAGTACGGCTTTTGGTCAATTCACCGGTACTCCGGGACCTTATGCCGCACCTACCGTCGACCCGTCATCTCATCGGAAAACATTAATCGAGCTACACAATTAACTTACCATCGGATTTTAATTAAACTTGGTTTTTTATCTACTAACACATACTTCTATCCTCCGCCCTACTCAAAACAATTTTAACATTATTTTAATTTTTAACGATATTTCGCATTTTCAACAATTTCATGCAAACACATGAACCGCACATACGAATCCTTAGCAAACTGGAGCGCAGGTTCCGTATACTAACTGGACTTTTCACACAAAATTTTTTAATATTTCAATGATTAATTTCGGACTTATGGCACTTTTCAATCCCATTGTTTACAACTTTCACAGAGTCACAAAAATGCCTTAAATTGATTAAATCCACAAAATAAACACTTATTATATTCCCTCTAAACATATTCTATATTATAGCAGAAGGAATTTCAATTAACTTAATTTTTTTTTTTTGAAAATTGCATTTTTTGTCTATGTCCAACTGTGCTGGATTTCGTCTATGTCCAGACCCCTCTTCATTTTTTCTAAGATTCTCAAAACACGGGAACCTCAAAACTCTGAAATTTTTTCGCACATGAATAAAACTTAGAAGAAATCCTACACAAAAAATCTTAGACAAATTTCACATTTTTAAAAAAACTTAGACGAAATTTCACATAAAAAAATCTTAGACAAATTTTCACATATTAAAAAACTTAGACAAAATTCCACACAAAAAAAATCTTAGACAAATTTCACATTTTTAAAAAAAACTTAGACGAAATTTCACATTAAAAAATCTTAGACAAATTTTCACATACTAAAAAACTTAGACAAAATTCCACACAAAAAAATCTTAGACAAATTTCACATCTTTAAAAATCTTAGACAAAATCTCACTTAAAAAAATCTTAGACAAATTTTCACATATTAAAAATCTTAGACGAAATTTCACACAAAAAACTTAGACACATTTTCACATATTAAAAAACTTAGACAAAATTACGCACAAAAATCTTAGAAAAATTTTCACATATTAAAAAACTTAGATAAAATTTCACACAAAAATCTTAGTCAAATTTCACATATTAAAAACTTAGATAAAATCTCGCACAAAAATCTTAGACAAATTTTCACATATTAAAAACTTAGACGAAATTCACAAAAATCTTAGACAAACATTAACATAAAACAAAACACTGACAATATTCTACATAAAAACTAAGAAGGATTTTCACACAATAAAACTCTGTCTTCTCACACAAATAACGAAGGAGTATCTTCACACAAAATAAAACTTAGTCCCCTCACAACTAGCTTAATTCTGAACTTTTGCTCAATGCATGGCAATCATTGTTCTACTTCTTCACGCTATTTTGCTTCAAACATGCTGCAGGCAAGGGGGGATCTCTTGCACGGCCGAAGTCGGATGCTGCCTGGGCCTAAAGGTTTGTGTCCTGCATCTCATCTCATCATCTTTTTTGTATCATCTAACACCATTCTTGTTCTTCCAATTCAAACAAGCAATGAGCTCCTCTGAGTGTGACTCCAACTTTGACCCGGCCGACTTCTTTCCCACTGCGGAATCTGACGAGGACGTTTCTGCCGAGTCTCAGAACTATTCCCCGGCTCCACCTTCCAGAACTACAACAGTTAATACCTCTTTGAGGGGGGCCAAAATTTCACGCATCGCGGAGACAATACTAGCACAATTCAACGCCTTACGGAACGACCTAGTAAGAAACAACCATTACTCGCGCTACATGGATCAGTTGTCAGCTCTTAATTCTCACCTTGATTCTATCATTTCTACAAACACAGAAACACACACAATCCTAGATGCAGCGCGCACTAAGGTCCAAGGACTACACACAAAGGTCCAATGCCTGGAGGCTGAACTCCATCAATCCAAACAGAGCTTCTCTATCCTAGCCAGATCGATCTCCAATGCAGAAGATACACTGTTAGCTTCAAAAGCACCACCATCAAAGCAGCTAGCCTCGCCATCTTCAGCACATTCCAGCAGCGTTTCCCAGATAGACCAATCGGACATCGAAGCAACACCCACCTACAGCAACATCCTTTCACACTCCACACCAATTAAATTAGACCTCGACACAGTGAAGAACACCCTAATCCTCAAAGGCACAAGCAAGAAAACCAGCAAAGAAATAGACACCTTAATTCATCAAACATCATACTATGCACCCATCCAGCCCAGCCGGGTTCTACACAAACCAAGCCACATAGAGATAACTTGCAAAACGAAAGAAGACCTACAGACGCTCCAAGAAGACATACAACAGCACAGTAACCTCAGCAACAACCTAATAATTACTACAAAGAAACCACCACTCCAAAAGATGATTCTCCTCAACGTAGACGTCAATCACACAGATAAGATAAATGATTCCATCACAGCCACCTATGATCTCCCCAGAACAGACGTCACCATTCTAAAAGAACTAAAAAGCAAGAGAAACCCAACTACTAAAGACATCGTCCTTCTGATGCCGAAGAAACTGGCACACGCAATCATAGCAGACGGAGGACTTACGATAGGCCTCCGTACCTCACCTCTAAGACCTCACACTACCATCACTCGTTGCAGGAAATGCCAGGGCCTCAACCACTCCGTGAAAAACTGCAAAAGAGCCCCTCTCTGTGTTAACTGTGGAGGGGAACATCAAGATTTAGACACCGCATGCAATAGACGTCCAAACTGTATCAACTGCACACAACATAACAGAAGATGGAACACTCGCTTTGATACGCGTCACCAGGCGTCGGACCCCTCATGCACTACATATCGACAACTGTACACACACCCTCGACACTCGCTTGACTTAGCCTTTAACATTAAACAAGTGAAGTCTCCATCCACCGACACTCAGTCTCCGTACACACATCAACCGCAACACTCACACAACGACCATTCACCACACTCTCGTAATTTTAGCTATACAGACTCACATGCACACCTACTACAAGATGGCCTGCCCTCCTCTAACTGCAGTCAAGCTAGCTGGGGGAACTCCTGGTTCCCCTACTTCAACCCGAGCCGGTATCATCTACATAATCCACTCAACTCTTCACAGCATTCCAGGTCTCACTCCATGTCCATCCGCTAGCTCCATCAGACACAAGTACACCATCAGTCTCCTTCATCTTCGAGCTCTCACCTCCCAAGCCTTCTCCATTACCACAGCCACTCCTTCAACGCTCAAGTCCCTCTCTCACAACAACTATCTGAACTGTTCATCCTGGCACAGCCACTTCAGTCCATCGCTACCTGGCGCGTGGTGACGCTGGTCACAGCGATGGACTTCTCTATTGTTAATACTCAACGTTTTCTGCTCCTAGCTCCTGCCCTCTGTCGTGTGGGGCTGCGGCCCGGCAGGACCAGCCATTTTGGCTAAGTATGTACCTCCACCATTTTAAATGAATAAATGGTGGTGGTGCTGGCTGGCTGGTGTAGGGCTTTGTCTGGCTGTTTCCGGTGTCGCTCGTCTCTGCCCCGGTGGGCGTTCCGTTCTGCGGGGGCGTTCTTCTTTGGGGGACGACCGCGCCCTGTGTTGGAGGCCTCTGCGTGTGCTCTCTCCGTCGGACTGCTGGAGTCCCCCTAAACGAATCCCCGCGTGCCGGGGAAAATCCCGGGTGGGGCGCTACAGGTCTACGGTCTGCATCTCAGACCGATCTGCCCCACTTAGGCATTAAATCATTTATAGGGAAAAATAACAAGATTCTATGTATGAAACATATTATACAGATTGCTAAAGTAACGCCACAGATTTCCAACTTGTTCTCCGTTCAGTGACGTAACACTGATGAGATCCATTGGCATTAAAAGTAAATACGATACTTGAAATATACGTATACTTGAATTAAACGTATAATTGAATTATACATTTAACCGATATACGCTTATACGTATCCGGATACGTTCAAACGTATAGTTTAAGGTATACGTATTTCTTAACTACGTATTAAACGTATATACGTATATCGGTTAAACTATAACTGAAATACGTATCGCATCGGGAGCACTACTTTATACTATGTTCATCAAACGTATTCCACATTAAACATATAATTTCCAATTTAAATAATGCACGTAAGTAGAAAAATATAGTGTTCTCAAGACGCTCGTTTCTGATTTTCTTAACAAATCATCTGCTTGCCGCTCTCGATTTACACCTAAATTTAATTACATTAGAAAGTATTTTGAAATTTTGAAACGCTTTAAACAAATTTCGGCAACACTGTTACGTGCTAAACATTAATACATTCAGGTGATGCTTAAAGCACAAATAAATGTTTGTGTAACCTCGATTAAAAAAAAAAAGAAAAAAAAATTAAGGATGTTATAATTAATATTCGGGATTAAATATTCATATTAAACAAATATTTTCTGCAACACTGTTACGTGCTAAACATTAATACCTTCAGGTGATGCTTAAAGCACAAATAAATGTTTGTGTAATCTCGATAAAAAAAAAAAATTAAGGATGTTATAATTAATATTAGGGATTAAATATCCAAATATTAATATTAACCAAATTTTCATATATAATCTTATGTCCACAGTGAATATATGAACGAAGCTTGAACTTATGTATTGCGCGAGAATTTGGTTATAACGAACGAAGTGTCTGGTCCCTTTATACTCGTTACAACTGGAAATTTAAATCTTTATGTTCAATAAACGTATTCCACGTTAAAATTACATGATTTTTAATTAAAATTGTTCTCATGAGTACCAGACACGAGCAATTTGGGTTTTCGTTCCTGATCCCATTAATAAATCATTTGCTTGCCGCTGCCGATTTACACCTAAAATTTAATCACATAGAAAGCATTTTGAAATGTTCAACTTTTTAAACAACTATTTCCTGTTACGTATTAAGTACTGAGTATTCATTCCACCGGGTGCTACTTAAAGCATAAATAATTATTTGTGAAATCTGGATAACATGAAAGTTAATGCTGTTATAATGAATGATATTCGGGATTAAATACATTTCAAAGTAATTTCGTGTTTTGACAATAAACTAGAAAATTTAAATACTCGGAAAAATAATTGAGAATATATTTTCCCAGTGGTGTTGTTTCTGTAACATTTAATAAATATTTAAAACACTTAGTTTGTATGATAATTAAAAGTTTTTGCTCTTGAAAAGTAGAAATATAATGCCTAATATCAGTCGCAGAGAAATTCTTATATCTTGAATGTTTTGTGAAACCATAAGGTATAAATCAGGCATAAACTATGGCTAAATAATGCTATTTTTTATCAATACGTAAATCCATACTTTAAAATAAAAATAAAATAAAATAAAATAAAATAAAATATTATCCGTTTAAATATAGTTATAAAGGGAAATGTTATACAATTCTGGTTCATTCCTATAGATTCAACCTTATATGTAATTTTTGCATCTTTAATGTCTTCACAAATTTTCAGAGAAAATTCAGTATAATAAATTATATGTTTGGTAGATATGAAAATCTAAAATATTTTTTTTTAAAGTAAAATTAAATAAAAATCTTAGTTTTTCCCCCCCAATAGTCGCTGTAGTAGATTCTTGCAGTTTTAATGCTTCGTGTAATTATTAGAGGAATTTTTTTAATAAAATTTACTTAAAAACAAAATAGTTCTTTTAAATAAAAATATTATTTTATAAGCATTCAATGTTTATCTCATATCACGTCTAATTTCATGATTGCAATTAAGGTTCTTCTAAAAAATTTCTATTAAAATACGCTCATTTGACGTGGACTCCAATTATGGAAAATTCACCGCTTTGATGATTTACACTTGGTAGAAAGAGCGAACTAGTAAATTTATTTTTAAAAATGAAATATGTTATAATTTGTTTTAGTTTTAAGATATGGCAAAAGGAAAGGAGAAAAAAAAAGCATCATTTAACCTATCTATTCAGAATTTATAAAATGTTTTTTCAACGTATAATCATAATTTAATCAATATTAAAGTATCTTACTTATAATAAAATCCAAAGGCGAGAAAGTGTCTGTAACGGTACCGGGTTGTACCACTCTGCGATTCGACCGTAGTTAAACGCCATGTTAGGCTTACTGAAAAAGAAGTTTATCTACTTTCGTCGTTTAAATATTTGTAAAAGCATATTCAAGCTTTTAAATCTTTTAATTTTGTTTAAAACCTTAAAACACTATTTCATAAAAAAAATGTATATTAACATTTCTGTAAAAAAAAATACTGTAAGCACTTTTTTTTTCCAGAATGCAGTGATTTATTTCCTTGGGAGAGATTTGATTCAGTATAGTGTCGCCATCTACTGGCGGATTTTGAAATTTTTCCATCGTTCCGGGTTTCGGGTCCTCCCGAAATTCACGATTATTTGACAAAATTCATGTTGTTTTTTCGTGATTCTTTGGCAAAATTTGCATTTTTTCTGCTGTTCTTTGACAAAATTTCATTTTTTCGTAGTCCTTTGAAGAAATTTGCGTTTTCTTCTTGCGATCCTTTGAGGAAATTTGCGTTTTTTGCTATTCTTCGACGAAATTTGCCTTTTATTCACGATCCTTTGACAAAATTCGAGTTTTTTCTGAGATTGACGAAATTAGCGGTTGTTTTTTTCGATCCTTTGACGAAATTTCACCTTTTTCGCGATCGCTTAACGAAATTAGACATTTTTTCGCAGTGCTTTGAAGAATTTTTTTTTTTTTTTTTTTCTAGACCCTTTGAAGAAATTCATGTTTTTCCGCGATTATTTGACTAAATTCGCAGTTTTTTTTTTTTTTTTTTTGCGATCCTTTAACCAATTTTTTTTTTTTTTTTTTTTTTTTTTTTTTTGTGACCCCTTGATGAAATTTTACATTTTTTTCGGAGTCTATGGAAGAACGTTGTTCTTTCCGAGGTGCTAATTTTTTTCTACTTTGTGTTAATGTATAACGCAATTTCATTTTTTTAACCATGACACTCGTGTTATTTTTTATACAAAGTGTATGTGCATTACAAAATATTACGTTTTAAGAATTGTTGTGAATCTTGACAAATTTCATTTTTTGTGTTAATACCTATAAATTTCGATTACTTATAGCCTGGCAAATAATCGTCACTGCAGGTTTCAGAACGCAATCACACAAGCTTAAAATGACTTGCCTTCTCTTTTCTTTTTTGCTGTAAAACGTATTTTCAAAATAATTTTAATATAGTAAAAAGTATTTTTAAATAAAATAAAAGTATGTTTAGTTAGTTATTTGTTACGGCCGATTATCTGCACTAGGGATATTGGCCGGTGGGGGGGGTGCCCTCCGGGGGGGTCTTTAAAATAAAAGTAAGATTATGAAACTTCCCAGGAGTTGGATTGATCAATGTCAGTATACAATATTAAATCAATGTAAGTTTGTGTTCTGCAATACTAATGTTTCGGAAGATATGTCCACGCCATAAATCAAAATAAGCTATGTGCGTGTGTTACAGATATGCGAAAGATAAATCATTTCATAATTAATAGTTTAGATTTTGAGGGGGGGGGGGAACAAAATCTTAACTAAGGAAAAGATATTCCTTTTTTTTTTTTTTTTTTTTTTTTTTTTTTTTTTGCAAGTACTGATTGCACAGGACACAGCGGGTGTTTCTTAAAGTCTCTGATCCACAGACCATCAGGAGAAAGACATTAATTTTTTAAGCAATGACCGAAAACCGTTTAAACGTTTATACGTTTAACCGCTGGTGTAAGATCCGTATATACGATGTACCGTATATGCTGTTTCGTATAATACGTATAACCGCCTTGGTCGTATCATACGTATCTAAACACTGCACCCCGTATAGTACGTATTTTACGTATACTCGTATAAACGTTTAATAGGGAGCACTAGTATAAAGGACATTTTTCTACAGCAGTATTTACGATAGCTTAATCTGAAGTTCATACATTAAGGAAATGTTAAATGTTTTAAAAGGATTTTATTCAATTCTCAAGCATAATTTTTCATTAAGAAGATACGAGAAATAAAATATAAAGCTGAATTTTGTAGAAGCTCAATGTGTTTATGTGAGTTGGTCTTAGTGTAACAGTGTATGTCTTACTTGATTGGCATGTTTGATTGGCAGGATTGGCACTTGATTGGATCCTCCTGCTAATCAAAGAATAAAATAAAAAAAAAAACCCATTTTTAAATTTAACTCATTTTTTGTCCATTACTTAGCGTGCATAAATTCTATAGATCATATACAGGTTTTCATATACAGATCACATACAGGATCATATACAGATCATATAAAAGTTTTCCTATTCATAGAAATTCAAGGAGGGGAATTTTAAACTATGCTCCGCGTTTCCTAACTGAACTAAAATTTAGCATTGTATGTAGTGTATATATAAATCCATATATCATATAGAAGGCTGTGCAAAAGAATTCAGATATTTTTCCAAATATTGGTGGTAATTCCTGAAATTGGGTTTTAAAATATGTTATGCGTTTTCCTAATTGTTTACTTCGACAGTACCTTTCACCTTAGTAAACGGTAAAGATTTGTACAATTATTTTGGAAATATTTACATAGTCTATGCTTGACATTTTCCGTTCTCGTTTTTTTTCGAAAATGATAACTGAAATATGATAGAAAAAAACGGAAATTTGTGATAAGGATTTAAGTGTGAGCAGCAATTGAACTCGTTGAAAAGAAAGCAGCAATACCCAAATTTCTGTTGGCGTAGCAACCTTACGTAGATTTTTAATTTATCCTGAAAGAAAAAAAAATAATAACAACAAAACTAAACATAGAAAAGAACTTCGAAATGCTAATGAAATTAGAAAATAAAATCGAATCAAAGTATAAACATATTCCTTTGACAGACATTTTTAGATATAATAACGTTTGCTTAATTTGCAGATGTCTTATCTATTGTAATGTATCTTGATAATCACAAAATTTTGAATTTAATGAGTGTTGTAAAATAAATATTTTTAGTGGGGATTTCTAGATGAAGTTTTTGAGTTTAATATTTCTTTTCTCATTAAAGATATTTAAAGTAAAGAAACGGTAAACAAAAAGAAAAGCAAGTATATTAAGGTGGTTCTCAAATGATCTGCTCAACAACCTGAAATTTCCGACACATTTTTTGACTCATTTTTAGAGTTGCAAAGACAAGAAAAAACTAAGTTTAAACCTGGGAATAAACCAGGATTTTTGGGAATAAACTTGGTTTTTCGGGAATAAACCAGGTCTTTTGGGTATAAACCTGGGAATAAACAGGGTCTATTGGAAATAAACTTGGGAATAAACCGTTTTTTTGCAACTCATTTTTAAGCGTAAAGGCATAGAATTGGCAAACCTGACTATGAAAGCGATTTAGAATCGAAATGAGTTTTCCGTCTTTCTTTTGAAAAATACATTACTTATCGAGCTATAAGCGATTCGGGTCACGGGACGACACATTCTTCTCGCTTTTCAGGCTGATGCGTCGGGAATTCGGTTCAAAGCGCCGACTTTGACAGTATTTTCTGAAAGATCTTCTGCCTTTACCAAAAAATGGAAGGCGTTTTTCGATTGCAAAATTTCTGAATAAGAAGACCTGCCAATTTTATGCGTTTCCGAACAAAAATGAAGTCAAATATATGTCATAAAGTAGCCAGTTTGGATTTGAGAGTTTTGCCAGTTTGGAATATTTTTCCGAATATTTAAAATTTACCAGTTTATCGTTACAACACAATTACGTATTTCGGAATATTTAATCGCTAACATTATTCATTATAATAGCCTTAACGTATAAGTTATATACAATCGTCGGGTACCACTGAGGAACGGTTTAACAAGGTTTCCTTGTAGTTTCTTTTCATGTGCAAATATTTTTAATTCTTTAACTAAGAACTCCTTTAAATACTTCTTAAATTTTGTGGAAATAATAGCATTGAAAAAAATACATTTTCAAATATTTTCCCGAGTATTTAAAATTTACTAGTTTATCGTTACAACACAATTATTTCGGAATATTTAATCTCTAACATTATTCATTATAACAGCATTAAAACTTATTTTGTACAGATTTTACAAACATTTATTTACGCTTTAAACAGTACCTGAAGAGGTATTAATGCTTAGAACGTAGCACCGTTTCAGGAAATAGCTGCTTAACAAGTTGAAAATTTCAAAATACTTTGTAATGTAATTAAATTTTAGGTGTAAATCGGAAGCGGCAAGCAAATGATTTGTTAAGAGAAGCAGGAACGAAAACACAAATTGCTTGCGCCGTGAGAACAGAATGCCTTTCTACTCATGTGCATTATTTAAATTAGAAATCATGTTATTTTAATATGCAGTAGATTCGATCAACATACGATAAAGGTTTAATTTTTCTACACCGCAAGCATTTATTAGAATTTAATATAAAGTGTATGTAAGACAGAAATGCTTGATAATATTTTACAGGGATTTTATTCAAGGCTTTAGGAAAATTCTTTTTAAGAGAGTTTGAGAATTATATTTATTTTGAACAACTATGACTTTATATTTAATAATAATATCTAATATAAAGTCTAACTAATTAAAAATAATGTTTTTTCTTTGATAGTTTTCTCTTTAGTTCTTTATACCAACAACATCAATGCCATTTGGTAGTATTTGTTTCCAGGGCTTAGATGCTTTACACTCACGCTAAAAAAAAAAAATAAAAAATTATCGGTTAAAAAAAAGAAAAAAGTCGCCAAATTTAGGGGATTTTTTTCTTTAATGGCAACCTAGCCATTGTATTAAGTTATTCGTTTGGCGCAGTCTTGGAAATCGCGCCAAACAAACAGTCGCCAATCTTTTGTTTACATTTTAGCGTGATAGTAACACATCTGTTCCGTTTCCAGTTTTGATAAATATAAATATGTGTGTATATGTAAAATATTTATGACAAATAAAAAAAAAGCATAATAAGTGTATATTTTTTTGCAGAAACAGTGAAACAATATATTCAATAAATTATATAGTTTTCCTTTTGTTTAGAGGGAGAGAAACTCATTGGAGCTCCTTGACTAAATGGAGATATTGTGCCACTGACACATCTTAAGAGATTTTAAGTATAACACATCTTAGGACACATCTCAGGTATAGTATTACCTGTAATTACTTTAAAACTACAGAATACGTAAGTTGTTTTTTCGCAAATATTATGTTTTGATACAGTATACAAGGAAGGCTTACAATGTAAAAATGACCAAATCAACTTACACAAAAATGCTCTAAAAAACTTGCTATGTATTCAAATACGGAATATGAATTAAAAGTAAGGCGAAAAGATGTCCTTCGTATTATAAGACAGTGCAGGAGTTGTACTCAGTTTAAAAACTTGAAATTAGGATAAGCTGCACAGACGGACAGCGCCCGGTGCATGTAAAATCCTTCGTGGGTGAAAAGTCCTCCAAGTTCCCTGTGAATTACACCTCTGGAGGTGCCTAGTCAAGTGAAGGTCTCGCCACCTGATCAAGGTTGAAAATTACGAGAACAACTCGAGCAGCGATGGCATAAGTATGGGTTTGCGATGCAGCGTGAAATTAGTAAATACTCCAGCATCTCACATCCGTCCGGCATGACTTTTCTACACTATGCAGTGCTGATTCGACTCATCCAAACATCAATTAGTAACCGGCCAACTAAGCAAAAGCAACTTAGGCAACAAGATGCACTGAAGCAACGTTGGCCTAGAACAGCCATACTCAACCTGCGGCCCGCGGGCCACATGTGGCCCGGGACACATAATCAGTAATACATATTTATAAAATTGAGATCAGTATAAAAGAATTTAAGACCTTCACTGTTGTTTCATATATTTTCACAGGAAGACAAGATCTGCCCTGTTATTTGTAATTAATTTAAGATTATGTTAAATCATCGTAAATGCCACTTTTTTTTAGTCAAAAGTTCTTTTTAGATGTAGTACTGTTTGTGCTTCCAGTGATGTAAAAATTTTTTAATCTTCAACACTAATCAACACCATTATTCCAAAATAATTAAATTTGCACTACATTTCTACAATTAAAAAAAATAAATAAAAAGTTTTTGCATTGAGCTAGTTTATTAAAGAAAAGAGTAGATTAGTTTATTAAAGAAAATTTCCTGTTTTCTTTTTCTTTAGAATTTGGAAATTCTACATTGTTATATTATTTCGTTTTATATCTATCATATAGGATTTCATATCATATAGGATTTCATATCATATCGGTTTGAAAATTTTTCGCAGAAAAGTTGGCACTAAAATTTGGTATTATATTTTTTTGGTAACATTTCTTCTACGACAATCGTTGAACCCTATTGATAATTTTTTATTTTGTTATATTGCTTTGTTGTACTACTTATGTTATTTTACTAGTTTAATTACTTTTTTTTTTACCATTTTGTAAGTCTGTTGTGGCCCGCCTAACGTCACAGACATATGTTTGCGGCCCGCGAGTAAAAAAAAGGTTGAGTATGGCTGGCCTAGAGGCTTATCAAAAAGATCTTCCTCAAACGGAGATCAGGCGAATTCTCGTCCCGTTGCCAGACATCAAACCGTTAAGCTGGGCAAAAGCCCGGCAGGTAGGGCTCTGGTCAAAGGTCTAAAAAAAAAAAAAGAAAAAAAAAAAAAAAAAAAAGGCTGCGAAGACGGTCAGCTTATCCTATTCAGCTATCCCGCCCAGACATATAGATATGTCTTAAACGTTCACTGTCCTCTAAAAATGAGGACATCATCTGGTCACATTAATTAAAAGAACTTAATTCCAAAATGTCCAAGTCTCTGCAAAACAAGTACTATCAACACAGATGTGTTTGTATCACCCGTTTGTATCACCGCGTTGCAGCGTACCAAAAAGTCAATGTTTCTTATACACAGTAGTCATTAAAGTATCATTTTATTTATTGCTGCTTTCTTCCAACACATCGGGTAATAGAAACAAGCATATAGAATTCACAGCCGACTGCGATACACTGAGTTAATTTTTCATGCCAATGTTTTATTTATCATTGGAGCAGTTTCACATCGTTATCGATAAAGTGAACGTCGTAAATTTTGTCAAATTTAAAAGACTGGGAGACGTCCAAAACTAGATTTTTTTAGAAAGGTAAGTTCGTATACTTTACAATTTTCTATTAGAAAATGGACACTATTTATGAGAAGTATGTAATTTTCTGTTTATTGCAGATGTGCAAAATGTATGTTTTAGTCAATAATTTTTATGTTCTAAATTTTTTTAATTATATTTTACAGGCTTAAAATGGTGTATTCTAACATCCGAGGAAATATTTCTCAAATCATTTTCTGTTTATTGCAGATGCGGAAAATGAACTTTTTAGTCAATAATTCTTATATTTTAATTTTTTTAAATTATATTTTACATGCTTAAAATGGTGTATTCTAACATACGAACATACGAGTAAATATTTCTCAAATCAGAGTTGTTGAGTCACAAAGAGTTAAAGTAAAAATAATTAAGAAATTTAATTCATGAATGCCCAGTATATGAAATACAACATTTCAATTACCAAAAAAAAAAAAAAAAAAAAAAAAAAAAAATCCTTACTTGGCTATTTTTTGATTACGCATTTCTGTAGAAAGGAAAAAAAAATATTAAATATATTTTATTATTTTTTTTAAATTTATTTATGCATGACTTCGAATGGCAGGAAGCAAGACTAAACTAATTATATCGAAAATAGAGCTACTAAAAGCCGAAATGAGAAGTATATGTGGCACCTGCTTCTTGCTTTGAATATTTATGCACTTATGAATATTTGCACAATTTTTCTATCAATGGAACTACAGAAATATTTCTTTCTTAAAAAAGTTAATGATTGGGAATCTAATTCCACATTTTCGTTCCATAATTTTTATCAAAACGCATTGGTAAATCGATTCTAAAAAGTGTATTTTATATATTTTAGTAAAAAAAAAAAAAAAAAAAAAAAAACTTTTAATATTAATTAAAAATAATGAAATTATTACTATTTAATTCTACATTTTTTTCGTAGTTTGAATCGAAGTGCATTCGATAAGTTAATTCTGAAAAGTGCATTTTTTATATTTTAGCACAGAAAATTAATTTTACACAATCTCATTATCCTTTTTGAAGACTTCCTCAAAAGATTTTGTATATATTACTGTTGACAACTTTCATAATTAATTTTAAAAGAAAGTTACATTTTTAAAACTTTCACAACATAGTTGAAAAGTGTTTATAAATTCGGTTTGTCTGTCTGTCCGTGCTCTAGCTCGCGTAAATATTCTCGGATTGCCATGCAATTAATCAATTAATGTATGTTAATGAGGTTTACTATGGCATGTTCGGTATTGAAAATGAAGTATGTAGCGTTTATAGGTCATTTACAGGGACACTCAAAAGAATTCTGTTATATTACAATCTATGAGGAAAAATCGTTTGCGGTGAATTTTAATGTTGTTACACTATTTAAAATATATTTTAATTTATATATATCACTGAGGTGTACTACAAGAGACTTACTATAGAATATGCTGTGCTTAACATTCATCATTCATTTACAGGGACACACAAAAGAATTCGGTTAGAGTACTGTCTAAGAACAATAATTGCTGAAAGTACGTTTTAATTTTGTGGTATGTTTTTAAATTAAACTATTTTTTTGCCTTTTACTTGGTGTGTATAAATTATATAGATAATATACAGGGCAGAACAAAAGATCTCAAATATATTTTTGTTTATTGACAGAAATTGCTGAAGGGGAATTTACAACTGTGCTATGAGTTTCCTAAATGAACTAAATTTTAACATACTATGTAATATATATACAAATTTATAGATCCTATATAGGGCCGCACAAAATAATTCGGATATTTTTCCTACCTTTGATGGTAATTCCTGAAATTGGGTTTTCAAATGTGTTATACGTTTTCCAAACTGCGCGTGGCTAGTTGAGCTTAAGCCGAAAGGTAGGCCTCCCCGCTCGGTTTGACCTGAACCTCGTTTACTTAGACATCATCTTTAACCTTATTAAACGATGAAGTTTTGTTAAAGCATTCTGGATGCGTTGGAAAGTGTTTCAAAATCTATGCTTGATGCATGATTTTTCGTTCTTGTTATTTTATACTTAGGTTAACTTACTATATTTTTCATTCTTCATGATTTTGCTTTTAGACAATCTTTCAATATGTTTCTGAATCACTTACAAATTGGAAATTTCCAATATATTTTACCGAATTCTTCAATGATAATATCAATTCCAAGAATATTTCAGCACTTCTCAAGGCATCTAAGGAACATTCCAGAAGGATGTTATAAGCGAAAATTTATCCACAAATTCTTCAAAATTAATATGAGGGAAGATTCCTTACTTCACAAATATTTGGATCTAAAATAACTATCTTTGAACAAACGAATGTGAAGTAATTTAGGTATTGATATTAAGGATGCAGGTCAAAGATCTGGAAATATTAGAAATGTACAATTGTACAATAATGTGTGATTACGATGAAATAGAATTCATAAACACAAATAAAAAATTGCAAAATATAAATTTACTGAATTCGCCATCAGGATTTTTCTTTTCATCATAATAATAATTATTATTATTGTTATAATAATAATTATTATTTTCATAATTATTATTTTTATTTTTACAAAGTAAGTCAAAATTGTTTTTATTCATTTCATTATATGTAGTACAGTTGTGCAGAAAGAAAAAGAAAACTGTACATGGATTATAACATCATATTATATTGATAAAAAATAAAAGAAAAGATGCCATTTTAATTCATAAGCAGTTCTTTATTGATGTAGATGATAAATTTTGACAAAAAAAAAAGTCATTTAACTTTTGAAAATTCAATACCGACACCATTATTTTATGGCATATTTCAGATCAGTATAGAAAGAGGTACAAATTTTCACAAATTTTGAGTCAATGGATTTTGAAAGGTAAATTAATGAAAAGTTAATCAATTAACGATAAAGAAAGATATCAATTACGCTTAAATCGAAGAATAATTTATGTATTTTATTATTTTCTCTTTTATCGTGTACTTTATGAAACTTCGAACGTAAAATTTTTGGATTAAACTTTTGTTGAAATATTATTTATAGAATTATCCGAAATATCATAAATATAATTATATACAGTACACTCTCGATTAACCTGGATCGGATTATCTGGTAAATGCTTTAGTATTTTATAAGTTACTCTTTATTTTAAGTTATGCAAAATTACTCCATGCATAAAAAATAATTTCTTGGCTAATTGAATAATAATAATAATAATAATAATAATAATAATAATAATAATAAATAATAATAATCAAATCTGAAAATTCTTTAAATAGCTAATACCTACGATCTAATTAACAAAGAAAAAACTTGAAGAACTTTTATAAAAAGGATGCAGCGCTAGATAAATATTATTTACCATATAATGTTTTTATATGTGATATTAATTTAAATATTTAAGTCCTAAGATAGAACGTAGATTAATTAATTAAGTAGATCGTACATTACCTTATGATGTAAGATGATTAACACTACCAATTGTTTCCTTTGTAACCCAACTTTTAATATAGGATTATTGACAATTGCATTCCACCATTATCTTATGCTTTATTAAGTATTCGAACAAAGTGTCTGAGAAGACAGCTTTGTTTCATGAGTCACGCGAATTTGGAATGTTACGAAGCTTTAAGTAACGATGATACTGTGTTGCGTGTCGCTTCTGGTTAAGAAGAAACAAGGAATTTCGAAGAATGTCTTGAAAATGATGAAGAAAATCTTGTAACTCATCAAAAATTAAGTCACGGTGACGCATTAATACACACTGATGCCTTACTTAATTACTTGGAGCAAGAAGATGGAAGCACACCTGCTGGAAAAAATGATGTTGAAAAATTTACGTAGTAAAATTCGTGGAAGAGTACATGAAAACGAAAATCATTTCATTCTTCACAAAACAGTGAGGTAAACTACATTTCTATGTTTTGTTATATTGTACTAATTGTAAATCTTAATAACATTAAAATTTATGTTCATTCTCTTTCTTTTGTATTAATTAAATTAATCATGTCCTATTATATAATAATTTGACATTTTATATCCTTTTGCAAAATTTTTCATCAACATCTGTACAAATTCGAATATCCGGAATATTTGCTTATCCGGGTCGAGGCATTTCCCAACCATCCCGGTTTATCGAGAGTCTATTGTATAAACATTTTGAATAGATTTTTATTTTGTGGTATTGTCATACGACTCTTTAAATTAAGGAGGCCCTCCGAAAAATTATCTACACATTGCTTCTGATGAATTCAATCTCTATATTTTATGCAGAGAAATTTTTAGTTGCTATATGTATCCATAAAAAATGCTTTCTCTAATTTTAATGTAGAATATTTTTTATTAAGGTTTTTTTCTTTGGTATTATTTTTTAAAAACACTGGTTTCGTTTGTAACCCAATTTTTAATATCTGGTTATTGTCACAATTGGTTTGTCCACAACTATTTTATGCTTTTTTAAATTAAGTACTCGAGCAAAGCGTCCGGGAAGAAAGCCTTGTTACATGAATTGGATTGCAACGACTATAGTTGACAAGTTAAAATTTTATTTATATTACTTATAAAAAAATTTCACTTATTTTCCGGTATATATATATATTTATACAAAAAGAGAGATGAAGTTAAAAATAATTAGGTTTTTTGTTGCACAAGAAATAATTATATTAGTGCTTGAGACGAACCAGGATTCATTATTTGAAAGAAAAAACTGCAATTATAAACACATGAGTTATATTTAATAAAATATTTCAGTTACTATTTATAAAAGTAAATGCTTTAGTATTTTATAAGTTACTCTTTATTTTAAGTTATGCAAAATTACTCCATGTATAAAAAATAATTTCTTGGCTAATTGAATAATAATAATAATAATAATAATAATAAATAATAATAATCAAATCTGAAAATTCTTTAAATAGCTAATACCTACGATCTAATTAACAAAGAAAAAACTTGAAGAACTTTTATAAAAAGGATGCAGCGCTAGATAAATATCATTTACCATATAATGTTTTTATATGTGATATTAATTTAAATATTTAAGTCCTAAGATAGAACGTAGATTAATTAATTAAGTAGATCGTACATTACCTTATGATGTTAGATGATTAACACTACCAATTGTTTCCTTTGTAACCCAACTTTTAATATAGGATTATTGACAATTGCATTCCACCATTATCTTATGCTTTATTAAGTATTCGAACAAAGTGTCTGAGAAGACAGCTTTCTTTCATGAGTCACGCTGATACAACTAAAAATAATTAAGATCAAATTTAATTTAAATTAGTTATTTTTAAAAAGATCACTTATTTTCCGGTATATATATTTATAAAAATAGAGAGTTTGAAGGTAAAATAATTAGGTTTTTTGTGACATAAAAAATATTTATTTTAATGCATTGAAACGATCTAGGATTCATTATTTGAAAGAAAAAACTGCAATAAAAGACACACGAGTTCTATTTAATAACATTATTTCAGTTACTAATTATAATAGTAAATGCTTTGGTATTTTATAAATTGCTCTTTATTTTAAGTTATGTAAAATTGCTTGCTGCATAAAAAAGATAATTTATTAGTCAATTGAATAATAATAATAATAATAATAATAATAATAATAATAATAATAATAATAATAATAAAAAGCTGAAAATAATTTTAATAGCTAATACCTAGGATTTAATCTATATCATGCAAAGAACAAACTTGAGAAGTCTTTATAAAAATAACGCCGCGCTAGATAAATATCATTTACTATTTTTTACATATATCATATTAATTTTTAATATATATATCATATTAATTTTAATATTTAAATCTTGAGGTTGAATGCAGATTAATAAATTAATTAGATCACATATTACCTCATGATGTTGCGATGATTGACTCTACCAATTTAAAAAGTTTTTTCGAATACAAGAAGGGCTCAACAGATATATCACTATTCAAGAGATTAACTTTTAAATACAATTTAAAATATACAAAAATAGTTTTTATTGTGCATGCTAAAACAATTATTTCACTTATGTTCCCCATTAAAACTATAGTTATTTCATATTAAAATTATCATTCACTGAGAACTATCAAAGTAAAATGCTGATTGTATACACAATTTAATCGACAAATATTTAACATACAAATATTGCCTCGAGCAAAGAATATTTAAGATAAATGTTTTACCTGAACTAGGATCATATGTTAGGGATATATTTTGTCTAACAGCATATAGTCCTAATAAAGTTAAATAAGGAAATTAACTTTATGCGAGTTGACGGATGTAGTAACCATGTAACATCATACGTTTAATGAAATTAATTTCAACATATGTTGCTGAAAGGGGATATATATTAATTAGTCAGAATACTGGAAGGGGGTAAATATACTGGCGTTTTAACAACGTATTTTATTAAGTTGCTGAGAGATTGGTTTTAATGCTTAGTGAGAAAGAGTTTCTAGCACAAAAGGTTATTTTATAAACGTATTTTAATATTTATAAAGATTTCAGTTCAAGTTTCCTCTCTATTTTTTGTTCTTTTTAATACTTTTTGATAATTCATCATTAGTAAATATGGTTAAATTTTTCTTTTTTATTTCACTAATAAGTAAATTATTTTGAAGCATACATTTCTTATGAAAATAATTTTTTTATCAATTACATAGAGGTCAAAATTACTTAAAAAGAAACATCGCATATGTAAAAAACAGTTGTATTCCTGCTTAAATGCTAAATAGTTTTACTTGAATGTTGTTTCTGTTACAACCTTGAGGGTTTTTATTTTTTTATTTTTACCCAGTATTGTCAAATAGCCGAAAGTCATTTTCCCCAGAAGTTCTGAAAATTTCCCCAAAATACTGCTTTTTTCAGAAAAAGTCCTCAAATCAGTTTCTACTAAAAAAAAGTAAATTTTAAATTTACTACTCTAAAAATTGTTAACTGATTATAAGCTCAAAAACTCTCTCTCTCCCCCCCCCCACCAAATCAAGCCCTTAAAAAAAAAAAAAAAAAAAAAAAAATCCGAACCGACATTTTTACTGTAATTAATTACTTTCTTAAAAAAATAACACGCATTACGTAAATATAATATTAGAATTAGTTAAATAATAAATTAGAATTTAAAACATGAGTAAACTAATAACGAGCGCGAAAATAATGAATAATGATAGGCTAATTAATAAGTTAGTATTTCCGAATCGACGAATCGAAAAATAAACGCTTACAAAATGTCTGTGTAAAAATATTAAAAAAAAAAAAAAAAATTATTCTTTCGATTTCGCATAATAACAAAGAGCCCCCGTTATAGTAATTGCCGTATTAATGGTTCCCCAGTGTGATGAAAAAGGCAGTGGGGCTCTTACCACTAGGATTGTTTGTATATTATATTTATAGTGTAATTTTTTAGGCATATTTAAGTTAATCTCGGTCAACGTCGCACTGGCCTGCTAGATTTCTTATAAATTAGAGACTCTTTTAGTGAGCATGACGGAGTGAAAAGAAATTAATTTAAAATATTACAGGTCTTTATATTAAAAATAATAAAATCAAAACAACTTATTTTAAAACCAACAGCAGAAAAAAAGGAGATGAAAAATTTACTTGTAAACTTATTTTTATTACTGTTTGTTACTTTTAGCAATGTACGTACATCCGTTTGTGAAAACAAAAATTGTGGAGAAGTAATTCAATATTTTTATAAAAGTAAATAAAACGCAAAAATAACATCAGTAATTGGACAAATCTGAAACTTATTTTTCGTTATTTGCTTACTTTAAAAAGACAAAGTTGTTACATTTTTGGAGAAATACATCTTTTTCTTCCGTACATGAGGACTTTTAAACGAAAATACAATTTACAGGCGAAGAAAGAAAATTTTAAACAAATTTGAAAGAAATGAAGTGTGAAGAAAATTGTTAGGATTGTGTAGGAATAAAATATTTTATTTTTCTTTTTTCAAGTATTTTTTGAAAGGACATTCGATAAGCTGCTTTTTAAAGCCTTAATTTTTATAAAATATATATGTGAAGTTGAAAAAATTCGATATCTAAATGATCGAAACTGTATAGTACATGATGTCGATCAAAGAATGTCCTAGTTATAAATTTTAATAGTATCATTTAATAAACAGGATGAAGTTTAACCCCATTGGAATTTCTTTGTACGAGAGTGGTTGAACGTCGAAGTCTCTGACAGTTGGATTAGTGGTAATGGTCGAGACGACAGAGCTCTTTTTCGCTGGCCTCCACGTTCACCTGACATAACGCCATGTGATATTTTCCTTTGGAGCTTTATAAGAGATCATATCTACGTTCTGCCGTTACCTAATGATTTGCCAGAGTTGAGACACAGAACTGAAGAGGCTATTTCTTCCATCACTCCGGAGTTGTTAACCGAAGTGTGGGAAGAATTGGACTTTAGTGTGTCGTATAACAAAAGGAGTACATATTGAACATTTGTAAGAAAAAAACAAGTTAGTTTATGATGTGTTGACTACTCTGACTTATAAGAGTAGGCGAAGTTAACGTAGTTTTTATCCCTTAACAGTCAATGTGCGTAAAAGTTATCAAGGCTATCTTTCTTTAACTTTCGAGGAATGAGTGTGAAAACCTCGGAACTTGTGAGTTTTCACCCCGTTTCGATAATTATGCAAATTTCTGCATCTGGTCAATCTATATAGCAGTATTTAAGCACTGGCACGCGCTGGGTAAGTGGAACTTTGGATCGAGTTCTTCCCCAGTGTGGTTCTCTGAGATCTGTCCAGTTGACTCAGCTATCTGCATTAAGAAGGAGTATCGTCCGTTGGTAAGATTAGATTTACCTTGTTTTGTGTTAATTGAATAAAGAGTTTTGGCGCTCACGGAGTGCCGATTTCAGAACTGTCATAGGCGGACATTTTAGAAGTTGGAATTGGACTAGTTTGGATAGTGAAAGTTAGATCTTGCTGAAAACATCTTAACCGACGTTTTGACGCTCGCCAAAATCGTAAGTGACAGTTATGAAGTTATCTCTTTATTGATATTTGAAGCTTTATTTTTCTGAGTGAAGTGTTTTTTGGGAATTGACTTTCTTTCGGCATAAGGCAAATTAAGCAGAGATTTCTCAAGTCTCTTTCTTTTCTTAAGATTTTAAATAAAAGTTGTTTAGTTTTACTTACTCTGGTGCTCATTTCGACTTATCTAGCATTGATCATAATGAATGACAGCGACATGGCTGTTACAAGTTTACCTTTAATTTGATGTATGATTTGTTGTGGATAGTCTAAATTAAATCTGTTATAATATAACATTGAAACTAGGACATTCTTTTATGGACAACAGCCTATACAATAAAATAGACCAAGGATAGCGAACCTTTTAACGTACGTGTGCCTAAAATTCACAAACAATATTTATCAACACTGTAACGTGCCAAATGTTTACATAAAAATATATTGCAATATATCCTGCTTATACGTAACATTGGTTAATAGAATTAATCGTTTTAAGGCATTATATAACTAAAAACAAAACAAAAAAAATCTATAAATCAATTGCTTGCAGAATTCTGCGATTAAATATGGTAAATATTACTATACGGAAAAAAGTGGTATTAAAAATCCGTAACTCTTGGAATTAAATACCAATAACGTAAATTACAGAGAAGAACAAATTTGTAGATTTTTACTGGTAGGTGCATAATTGTTTTTTCGTGCTTACTATCTATACTAATGAAAGAAAGTTGTTTGTTTGTCTGTGTGTGTTCAATGGCTAGCGAAATCTACCACACGTAGAAGTCTGAAAATTTGGATACGGATAGTCCAAGGCAGGCCCTGATGCACCTGAGGTTCAGATTTTTAATTTTTTAAGACCCGGGACCTTGGGAACCCTTTAAAGGTTTTGATCTAAATTGTTAATAACTTGCCCCACCTTTATCCGATCTTCTTTTCTTTTGGGGCTCCTTTCTCCATTTAGTTATTCCCCCATTTCTACATTCCAGTTAACACTCTGGCTTTTGGTGCCCGGTACGGGGTCTTTGAAGTTTTTGCTCTAAATTGTTAATAACTTGCCCCACCTTTATCCGATCTTCTTTTCTTTTGGGGCTCCTTTCTCCATTTAGTTATTCCCCCATTTCTACATTCCAGTTAACACTCTGGCTTTTGGTGCCCGGTACGGGGCCTTTGAAGTTTTTGTTCTCTAAAGTGTTAATATCTTTCCTCCTTTTAATCCGATATTCTTCGTTTTTGGAGCCTTTTCCCATTTAGTTATTCTCCCATTTCTACATTCCAGTTAGGACCCTGGCCTCCTGCGGCCCGGTCCGGGGCCCCTTGAACTTTTTGTGTGCCATGCATTTTCACCCCCCCCCCTTAATTGTGTCACCCTCTCAATGCATAACTTTAACGTTGAGTCTTGGACTCCTCTCTCCGGGCCACCAGCCTTATATTTTTATTGGGTTCCTATGGCCCTTTTTTAAGCATTTCTTTAAAATTTTATTCTAATGATTAATTTATACCTTATGTTCAATTCCAACTAAATGAAGATCTAAAACGCTAAGTACTAGGACCTTTTAAGATTTCCTCTCAGGGACCTGCTCAAAACTATCAGTTGGCCCCTTTTGGGCCCCCTACTATAACTCCCTTCAAATTCCTCCGATTCACTAGCTTTTATTTTCTAACAACTTCTTAGTACTTCCAGCTACTACTTGAGCGACAAAAACATTTCTCGGACATCAGATACCACCAATTTTGAATATTAATCTCCTTCTTGGGGCCCTTAGTGCAGCTTCTTTAAAAATGATCTGATTCTCTCGCAATTTTCTTTAACATAGTTCTAAGGTTCTCCAACTACTTTACTTAAACTACTAAACATTTCCTTAGATCCCAGCTATAAGCTTTTTTTTTAAAAATATTAATCTTTTTCTTCGGCATCAACTTACTACAGCTTTAATTTATGACTCACTACAGCCATAAATTAAAAATCTCGTTACTGTTAAAGATAAGTGGTTAAGTTGAGAGGGGGGGGGGGAGAAGACTGTATCCGTATATTAAACATCGCATTAATTTTAAAGATAATTCGTTAAATTTACAGGGGAGGGGGAGGGGCATTCGTTTCTTGGGTTCTATGGGCCCGATTTCAACAGGGTTTGGGTCATTCGACTTGATATCGAAAACTTGAGTTTTTTTTTAAATTTATTATCACAGTCTCGGGCACCGCCGGGCAGGTCAGCTAGTATTATATAATTCATACAGGGTGTTCAGTCTATGCAGTGACAAATTAAGAGACGTAATAGTACACGTCAAGACAACCAATAGTTGTACAGGATACCAGAGTCACAATCCACATATATAGTCAAAAATAAAGTTTGAATCACGGCAATCTGAACAAACATTTTCGTCCTTAACTTTAACAATAATGGAAATATTGTAGGGAACTCTTTAAAAGACTTAACTTACTTTGCCCGAAACGTTCTGACATCATAGGAAGAACTGATAGTGAACGGTCCGGTCCACACACTGAGAAAAATGACACTTTCAAATCTGAGTAAACCGATGTTTCCATTTTGTTATGAAACTTTTTGTTTCAAATAGGACGAGTCAATGCTTTCAATTCTTAAGTACCAGAAATACTCAGAATATTAAAACATGGACATACTCAAAACTGAGCACATAGACGTCAGTTCATACTCATTTTTGAAACAAGGACATACTAAAAATGATTAGAATCAGTTAAAACTCATTTTTGAAACATGGAAATGCTAAAAAATGAGCACATAGAAGTCAGTTCAGACTCATTTTTGAAACATGGACATACTCTAATAGGAGCACATGATGTTTTATTCTTGAGTGTGTGCATGTTTTCAGAAATGCGTATATACATGTTTCAAACTTGAGTAATTTTGATTCGGATACATTTTGACTATGCGACAGACTCAGATTTGAGTATTTTTTGCTCAGTTTTGAAAATGTCGTTTTAAGAGTGAATACAAAATACACTGAGCTGGATGTTTCACATTTCGAAATGAGGCTGGTTGGGGTTCGGTGTCACTGATTAATTTACTGTGATTAATTACATCTTGCAATACCATCGTATTGCAGACAAAGTAAGAATGTTGAAATTTCGTTAAATTATCTTCTTTATTCTTAAAGTTATGAACAAAAATATGAACTCGGCTTGGTATGAGACAACCTGTATTTTTGACATTATAAGTGGATTTTGTCCTTGGTTTCATATACGGAAATTGTTTGTCTTAAAGACTATTATCAAGTCTCTCCGTTTGTAAAGACACAATTGTAAAGCCACCATTAACATGAGGCACAATTAACTAAACAATCTATATGTAGACTTTTCAATATTTTTACATAATGAATTTCGGTGATAAATCACAAATGTGAATACCTTTCAATAAACGAACCTTTTCATTGAATAATATTCACTATCCTTTAACACTTTTAATATAATCTTCTAATGTTTGTAAAGTAAAGAGTACATTTTTCATGTAAGAATGAATTTTAAGAGCATGCATCAAGAACTTCATTTAGAATTTATAGTCTCTTAACTTTCAAAGAATAGTTTTTTTTTATCTTTTCTCTGAAAAATAATCGGATAAAATGAAATGCTGTCTCAAAGATTCTTTGAAACAATTCAATTTATTTAAAAAGAAATCAGATAATGCAATTGTGTTTGAGAAATCGAAAACTTCATTCTACGAACACTTTCATTTGAGATATATGGATAAGTGATTTTGATAAGAATAATTAAAAAAAATTCAGAGCAAAATGTTTAAAGTGATTTTTATCTTCTGCGACTCGAACTTCAAAGAAAGGACATTTATCTAAATTTGACAACTTTTACAGTTATACTGAATAAAACGTTGATTGTCTTTTATTTAATATTATGCACCATTGGTTGAATGTATGCAGTATGAATTGATTTTTGATATATTATTTGGAAAAATCTTATTCAGTTACATTAAAGTTCCCAAGAAACTTCTAATTTAATGACTACAGTCGTCATAACACTGTGTTTTCTGAAAACTTCAACAGTTTATTTATGAAATTTTATGAATAGAACAGAAAAACTTGCTTCTGTCTGACAAGAAGAATTAGTAAATTGGTACACCCCGATTTTTTCACACTAGGTTGATTTGAAGTTCCTACTTAGGTATAAACAAGTCCTTCCGGCTCAGTCGGAAAAGTAGGTTGATTCCTTCATTATTAGTTTTTTTTTTTTTTTTTTTTTAAGGTACATACCGCACATTTAAGACAAATTAAACAAACTGCGCTCAATTCTGGCTTGGCCTCTGACTACACAAAAGTTTTCGGGGGTGTCGGATTTCAGATCGTCGGAGTCGGGCTCCGAAAACGATCCCGAACTCACCTCTAGTGCATCACCTTTATTTTAAACAATTTCTATTGTTATCTACTGTATATATAAAACGTAGTTGTACGGGATTATCTTTATCGACATGTTTAAATTTATTTAAGTATGAATATCTATATTTTAGCATGTAATGTACTCGTTTATGATGCAATTGTACTTAAAAATGGGAAAAACTCCCGAGAAAGTGCAGATTCACATTTTAGTTATTTTTTTTAAACAATGTAATAAATATCATACCAGTTTTTCTCTCTACATTGTAAAATACTGCAATGGAAATTATCGTTTTAAATTATATTTCATGCATGACATAATCCATTGATATAATCAATCGAATTATTTTGTTAGTTTCAAATAGCAACGAAAAAAAAACTATTCATCAAAATATATTTTTAATGGTATTAAAAAAAAAATTAAATCTTTAAACATCAATGTCACACTAAAAGAAAATTCTTTTACTTTCAGCCTTTTTGCCGCATTCAATAATTATAAAGATTACTTTTCTTTAGTCTGAGGTTTAGAAAGAGATAAAAACAATTTTTATTACTTTTCCTATTTCTTAAATCTATGCTTTGAATAAAATATGCAAAAAAAAAAAAAAAAAAAAAAAAAAAAAAAAGTAAACAAGTAAAAATAAATTCAGATAAGATATCGTATCATTTTATTCTGTATACGCATCAACTGACAAACGAATAAAAGAAATTCATTTTAGAAAAAGTATTCTGAAATACATAAAGTTATTTTACGCCTAACATTTATAGACGGGCGAAATTGTTTCTACTCCAAAAACTCTTCTGTTGAAAGATTTGTGTGACTTATTCAAAGACGAATTACTTTAGTTTATAATAAAAAGAAAAAAAATAATCTTACTTTTTAAAACTGAAAACTTTCGTTTCCTGCATTAGAATAGAATTTCAACATGAATGAATTCAGTCGAAATTGCTCCCAAAGCTTTAAATTTTCCCCTTCTTTTTAACAATTTCTAACATAGTTGAAATTTGTTTATTATGACTTAAGTTCGTCTGCCTGTCTGCCGTCTGCCCGTGCTCTAACTAGCGTAAATATATTAGGATTGCCTTGAAATTGATATATCTTATTGGGGCTTCACTAAGGTAAGTATTCGTATTGAAAATGAAGTGTGAAGTATTTACGGTTCTTTTACAGGGACTCTCAAAAGAATTCCGTTACATTACGGTCTATGGGGGAAAAACATTAGCAGCGTATTTAATAATGTTTCACTATTTTAAATATATTTAAATTGATATATATCACTGAGGTGCACTACAAAGTGCTTACTGTTGAATATGGTATGCATAGAATATATCGTTTATTAACAGGACACTCAAAATAATTGGGTTACAGCACACTGTAAAAAATTGCTGCAGTAAAATGACTGCAGCAGAGTTTCCAGGAAATGTCTATAAGAAAACGGGTTTTGTCCCTAGATAAAAGAGCTTTGTTTTTACATAAGCAATTTTTGCCCGTAAAAACATGAAATTTACGGAAATTGACCGTTTACCTTGAAAAAGGGGCATTTCCCGTAAAATGTAGATTAATTTGATACAAATTAAACACTAACCAGAAAATTTATTTGATGAATTATTATATATATATAATTTAATGTTCTTAAGTAGAACATAGTATTTACTACAGCTAAACCATTTACTTCACGTATAATCGACTCTATCTTTAGTCTCTATCGCTTCTTCTCTTATTCCAAATTTCTTCACCCATTTTTAAATTTATCTTTTTAAATGCTTTATGTAATCTTTAATTTTACTTTTAATTGCTATAAACAATCTTTATTTTATCTTTAATTGCTATAAGCAATCTTTTACCTTCCCCCAACGGCTCACTTTGAAAAGACATTCAACTCACACTCGACTGGGCGTAAAGTTGCTGCAACTAGGAAGCCCCTGTACCGGCATCAACTGTTCCGGACTGTTCCGGACTTAAGTAGAACCTATTTAATTTCATGTCGTAAAAAAAAAATTCTGGTTCGAAACGTGTTTAATCTGAGTCAAATTAACTCGCATTTTACGGACATGTGGTACAAGGTTGGCAGGTATGTATACAGTGGAAAAGAAGACAAACGTTTCTTAATCTACGAAAATAAAATAAGCCCACGGACGAAAATATACAATAATCTCTTCCGAGTCATCCGCGATTTCGAAGAGCGCCCTATATCTTTAGAAACCTCAGAAACCGATGTATATTTTCGAAATTTAAAGAAGCAATTATAAAACAAAATTTCTTTTGCTACCACGGATTTTCGGAAACATTTCAGGGTAGTCTTTATAGTGCAATAATAAATTTTCTGAAATCGGAATATCGGTTTTTAGAATGGCTATTTATTCCCAATTAAACATTTTCAGCTGCGTTATTAAATTTATACATGCAAGAGTAACAAATTAATATAACTTTAATGTTAATGTTAATGCTGTTAGTTTATCATGTTTGTATATAAAACATGTTTGTAGAACATGAAAATGTTTTCTATAGAACAAAAACCCATGTTCCTACATTACAGGCGTGAGTATAAAACATCACAAATTTACTGAATAGTGTATACAAATGTCAAATTTAAAATTTATACATACATTAAAATTAAATTAAAAATATCGACGTTTCGACCAACTTCTACGGTTATCCTCAGGAAATATTTGTTGTAATACTCACGCCTTTAATGTAGTAATGTTTCATGGTGTAATCGTCCAGCATTTATATACCTATGTTCCTGGTTGCGAAAACTGACTAATGTACTATAAAAACTATATTCGAAAACATTTCCGGAAAACAGCGGCAGGAAATTTTTTTTTGTTTTTATACAGGATGTCCGAAAAGTCAGGAAACGGTAGAATAACTCGAGAAATATACACTGGATTGAAAAATGGAACAATGCATGTTCAATATTTTTGAAAAATCTATTTAGGTTTATCAAAGTTTCTCCCCCAAATCTGTTCCCTTGGGGAGAAAAGGGGTCAACTTTTAAATCTTAAATGATAACGCCTCCCCCCCCCTTTTTTATTGCAGATTCGGACTCAACGGGAAAAAATATGTAACTTTTCTATTTAAAATTTTCTTCGAAAAATCACAGATGACGCTGTAATTGAATAAAATGCAGTGAGAATCGTTTCCATTGAAAAGTCTGGAAACGATCGAATAACACGAGAAATATACATCGGATTGAAAAACGGAAAAATACGTGTTCAATATTTTAGAAAAATGGCAACTTTTATATCCTTAAATAGATTTTTCTAAAATATTGAACATACATTTTCCCGTTTTTCAATCCGATGTATATTTCTCGTGTTATTCGATCGTTTCCAGACTTTTCAATGGAAACGATTTTCACTGCATTTTACTCAATTACAGAGCCATCTACGAGTTTTTGAAGAAAATGTTCAATACGAAAGTTGCGCATTTTTTTCCGTAGAATCCGAATCTGAAAAAAAAAACAGGAGTTATCATTTAAGATTTCAAAGTTGCCCCCCTCTCTCCCCAGAAGTGCAAAGTTGGGGGGCAACTTTGATATCCCTCAATAGATTTTTCAAAAATATTGAACATGCATTTTCCCGTTTTTCAATCCGATGTATATTTTTCGTGTTATTCGATCGTTTCGAAACTTTTCGGACACCCTGTATATGTTCCATTAAATCTTGAAAATATGTTGGTTTCTTTGGTTTCTAAAGATAAAAAACGCTTTTCGGAATAGTGGGTAACTAGTGGTTGATAATTTTATATTTTCGATCCTAGTTATAATATATTTTCCTGATTAAGAAACATTTTGTCTTATTTCACAGTGTAGTTAGTACCATATCTGTTTCTAAATATCATATCCGTATATTCAAGGCCCGATCAAGCCAAAGGGAGGCAAATGTGTTGGTGCAGTTTGGTGCCCTACCTTGCAAATTCACAATAAAAAAGTTAGAAATTGTACGTTAAACGTGACAAATGAGGTGCGTTTGTACTATAACTAGATTTATAAATATTCAGATCTTGGTACAGTAGATGTTGCACTCTTATGCAAAAATGTATATGAATACAAAACTTATTTTATGTGCAGATTTTCATATTATAGATATTAATTTTTACTTTATGAAATTAAGTTTCAATACAATTTTACAAACAATTAATTGCAATTCTGTTACATTAAAATTATACTATACGCAAATATCCAATGGAAGACAATGTAAAAAAAATCATCGTTATTATTTCAGTGAAATGAATTATATTCTCTGTTATTATGATATGATTATTGTCCGTAATAACATACGTACATTTTAAGTTGGCAAGATTTTATCATTTGTTGACATTGACTGAAAATTCCAATGGGAAACTTAAGCCGAGCTTGGAAAATTTCATAACTTGAAATGTAGACTTTTTTTATAGTTTAATATCTTTTTCTCCGAAAACATCTATACAAAAAACTGTCGGTAGATTATATAACTGCTATAATTAAGCAATTTTAGTATACAAATTCGGTTTTTGAATTCAGTAATACGGAAATAATAGGATTCCATCCTAAATATAACGTAATCACCATAGTAACCTAGAATCATTACCTATCATGGAATATCACTGAATTAATTACATATGATAGGATTTAACTGAATGAAGAAAACTTTTATTAATATCTTTTGAAGTTTTTATTCGATATTCATAAAATTTGAAATGACTCGACAATATTCTACAACAATTATATATATATTAAATTTCAAACCATTCGATTGGGTAGATTTTGCGTTGTTATATGCGGACAGACGCCGTCCGCTGGACGGACCAGACGACGATTGTAGGTGCTACGTATTTATATAATTACGAACGCATCTAAAAATCACATAATTGCAGATTGGTTGTTGTTTTTGTTTTGAAGAAGGAGAATCTAACATGGATATCTATCTATACATGGTACACTAATTCTGGTATTTTTTGGGGGAAAGCAAGAAAATGAAGCTTAAAACGTTATAAATTTGTAAGTTTATTAATCCTTTCAAGGGAAAAAATACTTATATTGCTAAAATATTGAAATATTTAAATGATGCCAGGATTTACGAAATAAATTTATTAAAAAATAAGTAAAAGATTTTTTTCACGCACATTATAAAAGTAAAATTGTATTAAAATATTCTCCAGTCATTGTGGCATTTGAGGATTAAAATTAAGAGAGATTTATAATATCCCTACGCCTTGAAGGGGTTAAAGATTTGAAATTAAAAAAAAATGTTTCGAAATATGGTCGTCTTATGCAGTAATAATAATTGAATGAAATTTTTTTATTTTGCGGTCATATATGAATTGTATTATTTGGTTGGTTTCTGAAATTTGTGTACACAGGGACTCGCCTTATCGTGCATTTATTAGGCTCTGTTTATATTCCGAAAACTGCAGTGGGAATTATCGATTTTTTAAAATTCCATTTCATTTGTGATATAATTCAGTGGTGTAACTAATCATTTTTTGTGTTAGCTTCAAGTAGCAATGAAAACAAATACAAAATAAAAATTTATTCACATAGAAAACTTTTCTTTTAGTGTTGTTACAGAAATCTTTATTAGCAACATTACATTAAAAAAAAATATTTTGCTTCCTGCTTTTTAGACGCATTCAACAATAATAAAATTCACTTTTCTTTAGTTTCAGGCTTAGAAAGAGATTTAAGCAGATTTTATTACTTTTCCTTTTCGTAAAGCCCTCTTTTAAATGAAATATGCAGAAAATGAAATAAAAATATAACTATACAAATAAAAATAAGTTTGTGTAAACAGGGACTTGCCTTATCGTGCATTTATTAGGCCCTGTTTATATTCCGAAAACTGCAGTGGGAATTATCGATTTTATAAAATTTCATTTCATTTGTGATATAATTCTTTGATGTAAGTAATCATTTTTTTTTGTTGTTGTTGTTAGCTTCAAGTAGCAATGAAAACAAATACAAAATAAAAATTTATTCACATAGAAACCTTTTTTTTTTTAGTACTGCTACAGAAATCTTTATTAGCAACATTACATTAAAAAAATTCTTTTGCTTCCTGCTTTTTAGACGCATTCAACAATAATAAAATTCACTTTTCTTTAGTTTCAGGCATAGAAAGAGATTTAAGCAGATTTTATTACCTTTCCTTTTCTTAAAACCCTCTTTTAAATGAAATATGCAGAAAATGAAATAAAAATATAACTAAACAAATAAAAATAACTTTGGATAAGATATCGTATCATCTCATTCAGAACACGGGACGCATACGTATCGTCTATCTGACAAAGAGATAAAGGAAATTCAATTTAAAGTAGTAGTATTAAATATTTGGAGTTATTTTACGCGTAAGATTTATAGGCGGTTAGAATTTCTTCTACTCTAAAAAATCTTCAGTATTGAAGATTTGTACACTCTACTCAAAGATGAATAGCTTCAGCTTATAATAATAATAATAATAATAATATTAAGATTATAGTTTTGAAAACTGAAACGCGTTTCCTGTATTGAAAATACTGTTTATGCATAAATGAATTCAGTTGATGTCGTCTACTAAGAAAAAGTAGGGGAGGCCGGAAGCTAGTAGAACGTGGATTTTCTCAATAAAATAAATAAGTTAATTGTTCGGATTTTTATCAATAGATAGCTGTAGCAGAATTAAACTAGCAGTTGCATTGAACATTTTTACTTTCTTCTCTCTATAAGAGAAGAAAGTATTTCAATCGAAACATTTTCCAACTTCCAGTTTGCCACAAATTTACACGTTTTAGGGATCAGAGATCCCGAAAAACATATTTTTACAAAATGTCTGTCTGTCCGTGTGTGTGCCCTCTTTGTATCACCAAAAAGTTTATGAAGTTATGCATAGAACTGAACCAAATTTCATATTTATCTTTTTACTTTTTTCTATCTTTACAAGAAGAAAGTACTGGATTCATGAAAAATTTCGACTTCCGGTTTTCGACGGATTTATACGTTTTAGAAGGTCCTGAACTCAATTTGACTATTTTTAGAAAATGTCTGTCTGTGACTCTGTCTGTCTGTATGTGACAAAAATTTTGTGGGCGGTCTATCTCAAGAACTAATGTTCGGAATTTAATAAAACTTTATATTCAGTTAGTTTCTGATATAAATTGGTGCTGATTATTTTTTGGTAAAAATCACCCAGCAGGTGCCGCTGCTATGCAGCATTTTTTGCGATTTCCGCAATAGCTCTATCTCAAGAACTAATGCACTTATTTTCATCAAATTTCAGATTCAGTTATACGTGGTCATAAGTTATTGTTGATTAGGTTTTGGTCTAAATCTCCCAACAGGTGGCACTGCTATGCTGCTATTTGAAGAATTTACACGATTTTAGCAATAGTCTTATCTCAAGAACTAATGCACGGAATTTAATAAAATTTTAGATTCAGTCAGACCTTGATATAAATTGGTTGCTGATTCTTTTTAGTGTATGCGAAACCTGTGTGAGATAGAAGAAAGTTTTGGGATTGGCACATCCGACTAGTTAGCTATGGCCAGCAGGTCCCAGATAAATTTGGGGCTATTCCACCGGAAGAGGTAACTGTAATAGTGATTTTTGTGTGATTTTTTCAACTTTTCGTTCTTGTGTTGTAAATTGGCTGCTCATGCAGCGAAGGGTGCTTCGCATTCAAGTAATTCGGTGATTCGCAAGCAGCTGACGTAAAACAGAATGACGAAAATTATTGATTTTATTGGTGTTGTATTAGCGAATTGGGCAGTGTTAACATGTATGAGATAGAAGAAAGTTTTGGGATTGGCACATCCGACTAGTTTTCCTATTAGCTGGTCTCAAAATAAGAAGCTAAACACTTCTAAGCTTAACTGTGCGTTTTTTTACATGTTTAATAAGTACTTGTCATGATAAGGTATTAACTCTGTTTTTCACATGAGATTTAATCCCTTGTAATCACTGCTATCCATTTGCAATCTTTATTTTGTGTTACTGATAAATAGTTGATTTACAACAAGCCTAAATGCAGTTTAAAGTAGTATAGGGACTAATGGGACATTTCAGATTAGAGGCGGGTGCTTCAAAGTGATTATACACTGTAAAAAAAGACCAATGTTTCTTATTTTATGAAAATATACTATAACCACGAACGAAAATATAATATAATCTTCTGAGTTATCCGAAATTCCGATTAGCGTGTTCCATTGTCTTTTGAATCCCCAGAAACTAATAAATTTCTAAAATTTAAAGAATTATTTTTAAAAACGAAGTATTTTTCGCTGCCCGTATTTTTCAGAAACGTTTCCAAAGGGTTTTTATAGTGTATTAATGAGTTTCCTCAGCCTGGAATACCTGTTTTTCGAATGTCATTAATTCTCAAGTAAACGTTTTCAGCCGCATAAGTTAATTTACACATGAAAGAGTAAATAAATAATCTTAATTTTAATGTTATTGTTAACACTGTTAATTTTGCATGTTTGTCTGTTAAACATACTTTTTGAGCATGAAAATGTTTACTTGAGAATTAATAGCATTCGAAAAACAGGTATTCTAGGTTGAGGACACTCATTAATACACTATAAAAACCCTTCGGAAATGTTTTTGAAAAATACGGGCAGCGAAAAATATTTTGTTTTTATAAATAATTCTTTAAATTTTCGAAATGTATTGGTTTCTGGGATTCAAAAGACAATAGAACAAGCTATTCGGAATTTCGGATAACTCAGAAGATTATATTATATTTTCGTTCGTGGTTATAGTACATTTTCATAAAATAAGAAACATTGGTCATTTTTTACAGTGATTATATATAAAAGTTGTCATATTATTTATTGCATCTAATATTTATATCAAATTATGCATTTTGTGTACAAAAAACTTAATGTGCCTTAATATCTGTTAAAATTGATATTATTTTATCAAATTAACTTTCAATAAAAGCAGAACAAGGTAATAAAGATCTTAATCAATTTTCTTTAGCAAGTTTTCCAAAATTAGAAAGAAATTTTTTTTAAAAGTAAGATTTTGTCATTGAATTGATAATAGTGCGGATGTAATTCTTGAATTCACCTATTTAGGAGATATTTATTGGACAAAATTTCATTTCACAAATTAAGTCTATTTCTCCTTCAGTTAGTTATGTTATGACTAACATTTTTTTATCTATAAATAAAAACTAGTCTTTGGGGGCCACCCTAATACTTACCCATCATAGATGTGCATAATACAAAAAATCAAAATAACACATATGTAAACTATTTATAAAATGCATTGCAATTCGAATAAAATCGTGGCTTGATGACGTCATAAACTTTCAATGCTCTATTCACCACTCTCTGAATACTAGGCCTGAGCGCTGACACAAAAATTCTGGCAGTCGTAGGTGGAATTTTTTCAGCGTGGGTACGGTCCCTTGAAATTCAATACCAATAATTTCTAAAAGTTTTCACCATCTTCACCAAGTCAAAGAAAACTTTTAGAAAATACTGGGGTGTAAAGTTAGAGGACCGTACAAAGGATTAAAAAAATCTGCATACGAGTGCCGCTATTTTTGTGTCAGCGCTCAGGTCTAGTATTCAGATGGCGGTGCTCTATTACTGAACTGCGTAAAAGAAATATCCTTATAACTCCAAAAATGATAATCATATTAACTAACGGTTTACTGCGTCGGATTAAGTGTCTCTTTACTAATTAAAATGTATCTTTGAATTTAAATTTGAATGAAATACAGTGTCATGAAAAATCGAAGAGTGTAGAAAATAGGATTACAAATATCTCGACAGCTCATTATTCGATTGACTTCATTCTTTATGCAAAATTTATGTCTTTTTTATTGTCTTTTATATTCACTCCTTAAAATAAACAATTACGAAATTTTTTATATAACCTTTTACCAGAACGAATATTTCAGAGTTCGAAAAAAAAAAGTTCCGGATAATCGAGGTTACTGAAATTCAATAGGCTTCTACCCATTATTACATAACAAATTTCACGTCTCCATCTCAATTTGTTCGGGAGATAGAGCTTTTACAGACATACAGACAGACGGACGGCAATTTTTTTTCTTCTAAAAATATGTTTTTCGGAATCTCCAGTGTCTGAAACGGGTAAATCCGTCAATTTTTTTTTCCGATTTTTAAAACGATTGCAAGACTTACCCTATACTACGTATGATGGGTAAGTAATAATATATTATTTTAAAATAATAATTTTAAAGTAATTGTTTAAAATAAATCTAGGAATTTTATAAATTACACTTACTACAGTATGAAATGTAAAACATGTCCCATTAGTCTTCAGTCAAATAATTTCTTTTTTCAGTCTTTCTTATTGTAACTGTATGGTATTTAGAGATTTCAGCGTTTCGTGAACGATAACAACTATCGTTTAGATGTTGCAGCATTGTATTTTTAGGGTTCCGTACTTAAAAAAAAAAAAAAAAAAAAAGGAAACATTGTAAGATCACTCCTGTGTCTGTCCATCTGTCAAGAGCCCTTTTTCTCGTAAACTATGGGACGTGGAAAGTTCAAATTTGGGAATGTTATAAAGTCTTTTTTCCCACATATTTTACAGATTATTAGCCATTCACAAATATGTCTTGGAAAAATTTAGGAATAATTAAGTTACCTGAAAAAAAAAATTTCTTTTTGTATATCTTGTGGGTTATCGTGTGAAAGATCTCGTAATATCGAATTAAATATATATATTTGTTTTAATTTTAGGTATTATATTTTCAGAGATAGATGTCGTCGAAAATGCATCCCAAAAATATGTTCCCCCATCTCTATTTCCGAATCTACTGAAACTAAAATTATGAAAAAATTAGGGATAATAGGAGTGTATTTAAACCTTGAATATATTATAATAGAAAATAAATTTCAAGCATTTATAAAAAAAAAAATATCTATATCACGTGCGGTCCGATTACGAAAGATTAGCATTATTACCATTAGTCCGATTACCAGTTGCACTTAAAGCAATATAAATAGCTCAGCATTTGTTTCGGGCTAATATTCCATAACGAAATAAAAATTTCATCAATAAATAAATAAAATGATGCAATAATAAGAATAAAATACCGCTGAAATTATCAGAATAGAAAAGGCTGCTGTAAGCAGAGAAATCTTTGGCTATTAACTTCTGACGCGCGGTTAATACGACAGTATCATATTTAATAAATTTCAAAACATTATTTGAATGCACAATTGATATGTTTCATATAAAAATGTTTTTTCCCATTGTTAGTGGACAATCTAAAAAATATATATTAAAAGCAAATAAATAAATAAATAAATAAAAATAAAATAAAATAAATAAATAAATAAATAAAAATAAGATAAAATAAATAAATAAATACAAATAAAATAAAATAAATAAATAAATAAATAAAAACAAAATAAAATAAATAAATAAATGAATGAATAAAAATAAAATTAGAATTTTCAATTTAAAAAATGTTTTTCACCTGTGTTCTGTAGTCTGGGTAGCCGAGGTTGGATCCCCTAGTAATGATAAAGGCATGCAATACTGAACAAAATAAAAATAACGAAGAAGTTATAAAGTAATAATAATAATAATTATAATAATAATAATAATAATAATAATAATAATAATTAGATTTCATTTAACAGATCCTGCACCAAAAACTTCGAGAAGTGCGCGATTAATATAAATATTTTAAACAAATGTTGAAAATCTGAAGTAAATTTTGTTAATTTTACCCGTTACTGTAAACGTGTTTATTTTCAATTAGTGTTATTCTTACAACAAAAATGCACCTTTTGTCGCTTAACAACATTTTAATTGATAACCAAGATGGCGGAAGAAGATTAATGGTGAGAAAAGAGGGAATAGAGATGTGCAACGGGAAACTTAAAAAAGAGAGATTAATTGCACTTATTTTTCAAAAGATAATTGGAAATTATGTAGAGTGCCAAACGGTTTAAGAATTATTTGAGATGTTAAGAATTAATTATATCAAACCAACTAAATATTTCAGAAATTTGTGTCAGTATATTTTGTATTTTGTGTTTGTTGAATATTTTAAAATGAGAATGTTAAGGAAATAAAAGCGTATTTTTTAATTACTCTTTTAAGTGTTTATTTTTTAAAAAGTATTATATTATATTATATTTTAATTATATTATTTTTTAATATTATATTATATTTTCTACTTTTTAGTATTTAAAATATTTCTTTCTTGCAATTTTATAGCCAGTTGGCATGTTTTTAGTGAGCGTGGTTTGTCTCATAATTAACTCCATTGTTGTTGTAACTCGCATACAGTTGTAACCATAAAGAATATTTGGCCATTTATATCACCTGTGACATGCTAACGAAACAATGCTAGTTAAAATCATTAATTTATAACTAACCTTTTGATTACGGGTCAAGAATGGTGCCCATTTTTATATTCAATCGTACCACAATTGAAAAAAAAATTGTAGATATATATATCTATATTACATATGTTATAGATCATATGTAACATAGAGTCATCGATAGAATCTATGTGACATATATCCTAGTACAAGCGAATGGCAGATATTATTTTTTTAAAAATTGGTGCGAACAGAATTAGAATACAGTCGCTAGGACGTATAGTGTCCCAAACTCTTAAGCAAAAAGTTAAGTTCCGAAAAATATTAAATGCTATATTGTCAGCGGAAATACACCTGTATACATAATTTTTATAATTCTATAGCATATAAGGAAGTGAATGGAAAGTGGATTATAAAATTCCGTCTTTACATACATAAACATAAGTTAAAAGATAAAGAGTGTAAAAAAATGTTTAATTTTTAACCGACGACGTCTAACAGAGGTGGTTATACAATATTTATTATTTTTTATATTTATTATTTTTATATTTATTTTTTAATGAATGTCCACGCCTAACTTTGGAAGGGACGCTACGATTTTCACGATTCTATTATTTTTAGAAAAGGCCCCTTCTGATGGACATCCCTTATAGATTTTATGGGGATTAAAAAAATGCATGCAGGTGTTTCTGACGGTTTCCTTGTCTTTATTTTTTTTGGTACTTACGTGTTATCCGGGCCAGGTCAGATACAACTGAGCCAAGCATGGCGCCAAATTATACTAATTACAGTAACCCTTGTTTTTTGACAAGTATATAGTTTATTTATTTATTATAGTGTATAGTTTTTTAGTATAATTTATGGTTTATTTTTTTATTATAGTTTACAGTTTTTGTTATTTATTTATTATTGTTCATTTATTTTATATTATTTACCATTTCAAACAATTTTATGTATTTAAGAATATTAAATTACTATTTTACACATTATGGGCAACGATGAACAAGATTGGCAATTGACAACCATTTTTGGCGATCTATCTCCTGGCCCGGGTAATACGTAAGCACCTTTTTTTTAAATTTATAGTCCCTAACATTTATAAAAGGCAATCAGTTGTCCCGAAATTTGAATAGATTCTTAAGGTTCTGTTAAAATAGCAGTTGAATTGTGCATATTTTTTTTTTTACAGGGGCACGCAAACATTTTCATATAAGATTTTTGACAGCGCGACAAAATTCAGCGTTATCGGTAACAATGGAATTTAAAGTGAATGTGGATAACAATACAGGATTGCCACAATGTCCATGCTGTTGTGCAAAACCATTCTCACAAAAATGCTCCAAAAGGAAACAAATCACTAACGGATCGGCCTACAGGCACAGGTAGATTTCGAAGACGCAGACCAAGGGGTGCCTTTTTATTGGCAAATTGAAAAATAATGATATTTTTGTCTGGGTGCGGCAGTTGGAACCGCCCACTTCGGAATCTACCTGCGCCTGTAGGCAGAGCTGGCAGGGATATTTTTGTTTTTATTTTTTATTTTTTTTGCTGTAGGTGTTGATTCTATAAAAAACTTGTCAATATAAAAGTTGTAGATAATTTTAAGAAGATTTATAAAATTTTTAAGCGGATTTTATATTTTGTGAATTGACGAAGTTATGAATTTTTTTCTTCTTAAACCACTATTACCCCTCCCCCCCTTTAAGGCCATTTCAAAAATCTGTCATGCATAAATTTTTGGCCCTTTTCCTACAAGTAATAATAACTTTAAACGGATTCGATATGTATCATAATTAAGAAGTTATGTTTTTTTTCTGTTTCCACCCCCCCCCCCCTGGTCCGATTTTGCCCATTAAGGAACTTGACTGAGATTTTATGCCCTTGATTTTATGTATCAGTTTGGAAGAGATTTGTGCAGAGTTATGGAAATTATTGTGTCCTTAAAAAAAGTGATATAGATAGATAAATAAAGTTTTGGACTGGGGGTGGTTTTGGGTTCTAGGAGTCATGATCGGTGCAGATCTGCAATTTTTTTTCAGAAATTGCAACATAGGGTAGAATGTAATAGGTAGTATTTCTTACGAAATCTACCTAAATATGTACCCTTGAAGAAAGTCTATTTTATTTTTTTTTAGATTTGAAGCGTCTCAATATGGATAAACAAAATATTTTATTCAGAGTGTTTGTAAGCAGTTTCAACAAAATAAGAAAGTGAACATATCCATCAAAACGAACAATCCGTTTTCAACCAATTTTTTTTACCACGCGCACGAGTAGCCAAACACAGTTTTGAGAGAAGCGCATACAATGTTAAAAATTATTTCGGGCCTGTGTTATAACATACATTTTTAATTTCAAATATGTTTAATATATTTTCATGCGATTTATTTTGTACATTTTAAAATTGTTTAAATAAATAAAAAAAAAAAAATGGAAAAAAGTCGTTTTTTTAAAGTTTTTATATATTGATGATTCCCATTAAATCAATAACTAATGTCATTTATGCAATAAATGCTAATTAGATTGGCAAGGGTTGCATAGATCTATGCAATTTTTGTCCACATTTTGAGGGTATTTTCTAGACCATGCTTGTAATAAAAAAGTGTATGTCGGTAAAAAAATGACTTAGGCAGATTTTGAAATGATTGATTAAATTTTTTACTGTTGTTAAACTTTGGCTTCAAATAGAGGAATTAGAAATTGGTGATAACAAAGATTTTAATAAAACTAAGATGATTCTGAAAAAATTCATTGATAATAAAATAATAATAAAATTTAACAAGTTGGAAATTGTACGTCAAACGGGACAAATGACTGTTATTGGTTCGTACTGTTATTATTACAGTGAAATGAGTTATATCGTCTTTTATTATGATATGATTCATTTTCATAATAACATAAGTACATTTTAAGTTAGAAACATTTTATCTTTTGTTGACATACTGAAAATTCGAATGGGAAACTTAAGACTACCTTTGAAAATTTCAGAACTTGAAATCCATATTTAGACTCTTTTTCCATTCAATATATATTTCTCCGGAAACATATATCCAATAAGCTGTCGGTAGATTTTATGATTGCTATAATTAAATAATTTTCGTATACAAATTCGGTTTTTAAATTCAGTAATACGGAAATAATAGAACTCCATCTTAAATAGGACGTAATCACCATGGCAACCTAGAATCACTACGTATCATGGGATATCATTGAATTAATACGTATGATGGGATTTAATAGAATGAAGACTGTGACTATAACTTGATCATAGAGGTTATAAAATGTCATATACGTCATATATGACTACAACGTCATACAAGTCAGATAACTTGGCTATAAATTTCGGCCGCTTGACGATTAATCCCCGAAAGCTGCTAGAATAAGGAAGTGCCGATTAAAAAAAAATCAAATTACTTAATAAGTATTTTTATTAATATCTTTTTAAGTTATGATTAGATTTTCATAAAATTTGAAGTGACTCGACAAAATGCTGCAACGATTATATATAGTAAATTTCAAACCATTCGGTTGGGTGGTTTTTGCGCTGTTATATGCGGACGGACGAACGGACGGACCAGACGACGACTATAGGTGCTAAGTAGATTTATATAATTACGAACGCACCTAATAATTAAATTTAATAATAAAAATATACAGAATATTTATATTTTCGAGATAAACGAGTTTGACTGTAATTAGGAATCTGGAGATACTGAATATAGTATAATTAATAACGTGTAACAACATATCTTTATAATTTCGGGGCTGAAGACATGCTTATCAGGTGTTTTTGTCAATTTTAGCAACTGTCAGCTTTCCCTTGAATATTAAAAAAAGTAATAAATAGTACGTTGCTGATCAAACTGTTAAAAGTTTATCGAAAGTGTAAATTATAGGTTTTAGTGATTATCTCAATCGTCCATCTACTTCTGTCTACCTACTTAATACCAGCGGGGAAGACCGAGTTAAAATTAGCTTTGCGTTCAACTCGACATACACTATATTTCCAATGATGACCGGTCACTTGCGATTTTAGACGTTTTGTTAAATATCTGGAAAGATACATGAGGAATTATCCTGACACTTCAGGCGTGTAAACAACATGATAAACGTCATATATTTCCGCGAAGATTTTTTCCCGAAACCCCATAAGGGGCCGTCAACAAATTGAAGAAAAACGAATATCTTTTGGATAACCCTATAAAAACTAATATTGCAAAAGCATTCAAACTGTAGATTATGATTAAGTGGCTTATTGTAATAATTTGGGTTCATTTTTATGAAGATAGCATGTATACTCTAAGAGAAATTCAGGTTTTTATAAAAACAGTCCGAAATTTTACCAAGTTTTTTGCTTATAATTTGCAGAGTTTTTAATATAAAAACAAGTTATTTTCAGAAAATATGACAAACAAAATTGTACACAATAAACTGTAATCAAAATTAAAAAATAATAAAAATTGTATGAAAAATGAGCAGGTTTACTAAATATTGTTTCATTACGCATGCGCGAATTCAATCAAAATATACTGTGCATAATATATTAGCTAAATGTATAGACCAACTTTTATGAAAGTCTCAAAAACATAGCTTGAAAATTCTGATAGTAATCGTCGATAGAATAAGCTCGAAATTCGCTGTTCCCAAAAGGAAGCAAAAAGATGAGGGGTTGTATCAAATATAGAATGAGAGACACTTCATTCTTATTATGTCAACTTTCATAAGCTAGTATATTTGGATACAACCCCTCATCTTTTTGCTTCCTTTTGGGAACAGCGAATTTCGAGCTTATTCTATCGGCGATTACTATCAGAATTTTCAAGCTATGCTTTTGAGACTTTCATAAAAGTTGGTCTATACATTTAGCTAATATATTATGCACAGTATATTTTGATTGAATTCGCGTATGCGCAGTGAAACAATATTTAGTAAACCTGCTCATTTTTCATACAATTTTTATTATTTTTTAATTCTTATTACAGGGTATTGTGTACAATTTTGTGTGTCATATTTTCTGAAAATAACTTGTTTTTATATTAAAAACTCTGCAAATTATAAGCAAAAAACTTGGTAAAATTTGGGACTGTTTTTATAAAAACCGGAATTTCTCTTCGAGTATACATGCTATCTTCATACAAATGAACCCAAATTATTACAATAAGCCACTTAATCATAATCTACAGTTTGAATGCTTTTGCAATATTAGTTTTTACAGGGTTATCCAAAAGATATTCGTTTTTCTTCAATTTGTTGACGGCCCCTTATGGGGTTTCGGGAAAAAATCCTCGCGGAAATATATGACGTTTATCATGTTGTTTACACGCCTGAAGTTTCAGGATAATTCCTCATGTATCTTTCCAGATATTTAACAAAATGTCTAAAATCGCAAGTGACCGGTCATTATTGGAAATATAGTGTAACAATAAATTCTCACTGCATTATTCCTAGAAAGCAGTTTAATTTATAACAGTATTATATACAGAATCAATCAGTATTATAACTATGTACATATTTCTAAATTTTGCATTACGTACATATTTACATTGAAAGAGCATTCTTCCAAACTACATTCTTAGTTTGTCGCGTTCTAGAAATTTCCTTCAGATTCTGAAAGCCAATTTTTTCTCCAAATATTGCCAAGTTTGGCGACATTTTTTCATTTGGAGCGAAGCATGTGTTGAGAAAGTTCTTTGTACCCTGATTGGTTGAATTCGGTTTTCGAGAGCGTTCTATTGACTCATTCTATTGACATGATTCAACCGATTGGTTGAATCATGTATCTTGGCCCCTATTGAGAAATTCTAGAAAATTCCTTCAGCTTCTGAAAGCCAATTTTTTCAACAAATGTCGCCAAAATATCGTCAAATTTGACGACATTATTTCATTTGGCGCCAAACATGTGTTTTAGCATTGATAATCTTAAAATTCGATTTTCCCGCCAAATCTCGCCAATGTCGTCAACATTTCACTAAATATAGCCAAATTTGGCGAAATATAGCCCACTTTGCGATTTTGTTTACTGCTAACTGTTCAACTAATTAAAAATTGTTTCAATCTTCATTCCCATTAAAATGCATTAACCCGTAGTGACCACAAAATGATCCACTAATCGAATATCTCCGCACATATTGAGCATTTCTAGAAAAATGCTTGAGATTCTGAAAACCAATTTTTTTACCAAATGTCGCCAAATTATCGCCAAATTTGGCGACATTCTTTTATTTGGCGCCAAGCATGTGTTTTGGCATTGGTATTCTTAAAAGTCAATTTTCCCGCCAAATCCCGCCAATTTCGCCAACTTTGGGGCTTTGTTTAATGTCAACTGTTCAACAATTTAATAATTGTCTCAACCTTCATTTCCATTGAAATGCATTGACCGATAGTGACCACAAAATGGCCCACTAATTGAATTTTCTCGAATCTTTGAACAAGCCCAATGGTCTTCTGGTACTCCAAAACGGTAGGATACAAAATTTTGTCAAAATCGTTAGAGCCGTTTTTAAGATAAAATTTGCATAACCGCACACACACACACACAGATACACAAGATTTGCTCGTATTATAATATATGATATGATAACTAATTTAACGGCATTAAGTAATTTATTTTTATATGTTTTACATTAAAAAAATGTCGATTTTGTTTACATAGCAAAGTTTATTAAAACATCACCTTAGATATTTATGTTGCATAACAGCAAAATGTCAATTTATCTGAGCTGGTTTAAAACTTAAATAATAATAAAAAAAAATCCATTAATTCAGAACTTATTCATAGTCTGTTAGGCTGTCCAATATCTTCTTCAAAAAACAAGAAAATCGTAATAAACGCGAAATTACGCATAACTGAAGGCAAATCTCGAACAAACTAATTTAACCTCATTGAATAATTTATTTTGATAGCTGTTCTACTAAAGTTACGTATCGATTTTGTTTACATAACAAAATATTAAAGTAGTTTTTTAGATTATTATTTATTACATTAATCGATTTTCGATTATTTTGATTATTAGATATTTTTTCCCATAAGAACAAAATACCAATTTAACTAACTTGGTTTAAAACACAAATAATAATAATAATAAAATACTTCCATTCAGAACTTATCCCTAGTCAAATAAGATATAAAGTATCTTTTTTAAGAGGAAAAAACAGTAATAAATGAAAAATTATGCATAACTGAAAGCAAATCTGGAACTAAGATCAATAACTGAAGTTCCTGAAAAGCAATATCGTTCAACAATTCCTAATCTTATCCATATATGCATTTTGGTTTATTACACCTTTCTTTATTACTTTACACTCTGAAATGTATGTTTTTGCCATATGAAACAAATTTTGCTACCTCCAATGATGTTATTGGAAATTGGATCACGAAATATGAAGAACTAAAAGAAACAATAAAGCTTAATTTGAAAGTATACGAGAAGTGGAGGAAATTGTATTCATTTAGGATAACTCTCTGAAAGATAAGAAATAAATTACCCAGAAAATTGATTTCTAATAATAAAGTCAGTTCGAGAATATCGATAAATTTAATAGAGTTTTCGCATAGTAGGTACTTATGTTTGGATTTATGAAAGTCTCTAATATATGTATATTAAACATAATAAAATCAATGTAATCAGAATTTGTTAACATTATTGGATTGGGCAGAAAATAAACGTTGTCACTTTATTTAAATACCAGATCGTTTGCGATGCTTTATGATACAACTGAATTCCATTTGAACAAAAATTCCTTTACAACAAATTGTATAGGTTTCGTGAATAAAAATGTGTTAAAACACATGTATACTGCTAAATGATGCATTACGATAAGACATAAAATTACATTAAAACACAATCAACAGTTTCAGCCTATATCCGAGGCCATCTTCAGGATATCAAGTTCATCATAAATAAGCTGTTTCTGACTTCACTACGTTTGAGAACTCAAGACACGGACATTGACCAATCAGTATGGACATAATTGAACGGTTTAACCGACAGCTAACGCTATCTAGTAGTCTAAATTGTTACTAAGTTCCATATGGAAAGAATAATCCTAAAAATCCAAAAGAGTAAAATCTTGAAACGGCAAAAGCCGACCTCTCCTTTTTGTCAACTGAAAAACCGCTACTCATATTTTCAACAAATCCAACCAAATTCCCGCGAAATATTATATGACTTATTATCGTTGTACGCCCCCCACCCTTCTCTTTAAGATTTCGAATGACTCTCTTATTAAACATATTTGCACTATATTACAAGGTACCTTAGCATTTTCAAAATCAATTCTACAACCAATATTATCCGTTTAAAATCTAGAAAATATTTTTAATATGTATAGGTTTCCTTCAAAATTCTTAGAATGGAAATATAATTACATTGCATGGAAATTCTGTTATAGCGAATAAATTTTTTTGGCAAACAAAAAACCCAAGTACAAAACCAACTGTACATGGCTTACTGCAAAGAACGTAGTCGAAATTTGTGTTGGTTAAAACACAGTTTATTTTGTGTGAAATTGAAACAACAAGTTTTGTCGAGTCTTAATTTCATAAAATGCTAAAAATAAGACGAAAACAGATGAATTTAAAAACAATGAAAAAAAATGTCTGTTAAGGATTGTTACCATATAGGTTAATGGTTGTTTAATTCACATAAATTTAATACAATGGAAAGAATTGTTATGCTTTTTTCTCCCGTTTGAGAAATGTCGTCTTACTTTTTTCATCTCTCAGTGTTTTAGCATTTTGAACCTGGCAACACTACTTATCCTTCAAATTAACTGATTTTAGGATTGAGGTTGGATGTTAATAATATAGGATAAAAAAATTCTGAGATTAGCTTTCCGAACGGATATAATTTATTGGTATCATGTGTTAAACACAACCATTTTCAAAGTACTCCCCATCTGCAGCCATGCAATTCTGCCAGCGTGAGTACAGTAGCTGAAAGCAATCCGTGAAACCTTTTGAACCAGGCTCGGACTGGCCCGCCGGGCAACCGGCCCGCGGGCCGGTGCGCCCTCGGCCATTAAATCTGCGCCCTCGTCCAGATGATGTAAAAAAAAACCCAGATGAAGTTAAAAAAAATTATGGCAAATACTAGAGTAACTAACTTTACAACATTATTAAAAATACTATTCTGTATATATTTTAAAAATAACATTCATTTTTTGCAATAAAAAAAATATATAGTGAACTATTTTTCTCTTTGCAAGCACTGTTTGTTTTTGAACATTTCTTTGTTTCAGGAGAGCATCCAATCCAAATCTTTTTAAACCTGAAGTATATTCAATGATTCAATCTGTTACCAATGGCGGCAGTCTCCGTGCAATAAATTTCAGACTGTCTGGCACCACAGAGTGTCGCTTCTATTTAATATTTTATTATCATTATTGAGTTTGCTGAAAAAGCATTTATTATATATATGTCATATACTTATCTGAAAAGTGTAGTGTTCCTTTATTTGTAACAATTCAAATGTATCTTATAATTTCTAGTAAATGTTTATAAAATAGGTTTCAGAGAATTTTATCCCGGCAATTGGAAGGTAATTCAAACTTTGTTTTTTTTGTTACCAATTACATTTTAATATGAAAAAAGAACTGATTCAGAATTGTCTATAAATCTAATAATAACAAGTTTAAAATTGTACGACAAACATGACAAAAAGGTCCGTTCGTACTATAACTAGTTTAAATGAAATGAATTATATTGTCTGTTATTATAATATGATTAATTGAGGGGGTCGGGGCAAGAAAGTGCCAAGCCACATTTTTGGTGAAATAAATCTAACACTGTAATCTGTTGCTTAATATTGTAAAATGTAATATCCAACATATAATTTGTTTCTAATGTCACTTGGTGGCAGCATATATGACAGGTTTTGTTTTTGCCCCAGATGTTTATGCCCTCAATGAAGATAGCTAATTTGCAATAAACGTAATAGTAATATCATTAAAGTAATGCCATATTATTATTCAGAATATCTCAAATGTTAGTAGGACATTGGCGAAAAAACTTTAGGTTATATATCTTGATTTGATTATTTGATCAAATTTTCAAATAGAAATATCTCAGAAGTTCAAAAATGTGGCTTGGCACTCTCTTTCCGCGATTCCTTCAATTTTCGTAGAAAAATAAATACATTTTAAGTTGGCAACATTTTATCTTTTGTTGACATTTACTGAAAATTCCAATGGGAAACTTAAGCCTAGCTTTGAAACTTTCAGAACTTGAAATCTATATTTAGACTCTTTTTCCATTTAATGTAATATTTACCCGGAAACATCTATCCAAAAAACTGTCGGTAGATTATAGGATTGCTATCATGAAACGCTTTTAGTTTAAAAATTCGGTTTTTAAATTCAGTAATACGGAAATAATAGGACGTCATCACCATGGCAACATAGAATCATTACCTATCATGGGGTATCATTGAATTGACGTGTGATAGGATTTAATAGAATGAAGAATGTGATTATAACTTGGTCATAGAGATTATAAAATGTCATGTATATCACATAGGACTATAACGTCATACCCGGTTTTTCGCGGTTTTTTTTTTTTTTTTTTTTTTTTTCGAAAATTTCTCAGAATTTTTTTTTTTTTTTTTTTTTTTATATATATATATACTTCTGCATGTTCGAACGTTTCGAAAATTTTATAAGTTATGTAAATCTTGTCTACCGAGATGCTCTAGAAACACTGTGTCGAAATAGACGTTTAGATACTTTTAGCATAGAAAAAAGATCGTCTCCGTGAGGCGTGAAGTGACCTGCGTTCGCCGGTGTTGTTGAAAGGGTTACAATTCGCATTTTAAAATACCGATTTCACAGTGATTAAAAGAAGGATTTAGCTTTTAGAGCTTATTTGTGGTCTCCGGTACCTTTAAAATTACACCCTAGAGCAGGCATGTCAAACACGTGGCCCGCAAATCCTTAGGCAATTTACCCCTGTTTAATTTAGTTGTGTTAGAACACGGATGCTAAAAATACACTTAGCACGAACACTTGCAGGCAATCGTGGTCTTAGAGATGGCGAATATCCGAAATATATGTAAATTAGTGTTACCAATTTGACGGGCATTTTTAAATATTCAAAATGCTTCCACTATTTTTGAATAATAATATGTATCTTATTTATTATGTTATATGAGGAAAATATTTGTCTTCATAATGTGGTAGCATTCTTAATTAAAAAAAATGTCCTGCTCTCTGGCAACAGTAATGTATTATAGACAGATATAATTCAATTTTACATTTTGGCACAAAAACATTGAGAATACATAGATTACCAATCGGAACGTAGCAAAGGGTCGTAAATTTTTTAAAGTATTTTTACTTATAATGTTCATTTGTTTGTGTTGAAACTAATACTTTATTTTACTACTATCTTAGATTTTACACCATTTTACAAAATAATATTCTGTATTTATTAATTACTAAGAAATGCATTATAAAATAATAAAATTCAGCACTAATTAAGAACAGTTAAAATTTGAAAAAAATTAAAATATAAAATTATATAGCTTTAAATGAGTTGCTTTGAAAGTGGCATAAATAATCACTTTTGTGTTTGACGCAAAAACCCCGAATATGCGATCCAGGTTCTTCATCTGGACATTAGTCGAACTTAGCTTTTAGTCGGATTTAAGCTCTTTAATTATTTTTAGTAGTTAGGTTAGTAATTGTGTATGATCTTTCTTTCCTTTTTTTTATTGATATACACACATTTTATTGACATACTTTCATACATTCCAAGATTTATAAAAAAAAATGTGTTAAAGCTCTTTACCCTATGAATAAATATGATAAACTAAAGATGGACATTGCATACTTTTCTAAATGTGATTTACAACACAATTATGTTCAAAAGAAAACTGAAATTTTATGCTTGATATGTAGAAACTGTTGGAGTTTAAAAAGAATGTAACATTAAGAAGTGCTACAGCACAAAGTATAAAGAAAACTCACAAAAATCTGGCTAAACATAGAAAAGATAAACTGTCAGAATTGAAACTGATACTTCTTAAAAGAGAATCAAACTGCTTTCACCAAGCCTATTGAATGAAATACATTTGCTTAAAAAAAATAATTATTGTTTTTAGCACATTAATTGTCCCGGGAGTCGAAATCACTCAAAACGAAATTGAAGAAATGATGTCTAGCGCAGTTAAAGAAATTTTAAAATAGTATAAGTATAGGTACCGTTGCTAAAAAGATTTATTTATAACGGACTGATTTCTAAAAGCCGGGTTTGTGCTTTTAAACTTATATCTGTACGTAAAATTCTTAATAATCGTCAATCTGCACAAAAATATCTTAGAAATGTGGGTATGAAGATAAACAAGTCTACCTTTTTATACGGAATTTGACGGCTTTCCATTATAAAAGCTTAACTGAAATGTTACAATTTTCATTTTAAATCCACAAATTATAAAAGTCTACCAACAGACAAAGTACTTGGAGTTTTCATTTCAAATTACAAAGCACCTGAGTAAATTTCAAAGCAAATTTCATAATGCTATCTTGTTAAAAACATAAGAAATTATAACACCTTGTAATAATATACCTCTTTCAATTACTAAAAGGTGTAAAATGAAAACATAAAGAGTAAAATAACTTTTATTAGTCTGTAGACATGTTTCGGCTCTATCCGAGCCATTATCAAAACAAATTAGAATATTCTATAATTGCACGGTCTTTGAAGTTATTATTTGAAACGCTATCATTTAATCTTTCACGTATTTTTTATTTTTACTTGGTTGTTTATTTCCATATTTATAACCATGGAGTAACTCGAGCCACAATTTCGATAAGTTAAATAATGCTGCATCGTTACATATTGTATCCAAATAAATTTCAATGAAAGTAAGATAATTTTTCACTCTAGTCTACACTATCCATCAATAATAAGAGAAACCATATATGTTGAAACACGCAAAAATACAATATGTAACGATGCAGCATTATTTAACTTATCGAAATTGTGGCTCGAGACAGACTAATAAAAGTTATTTTACTATTTATAATGTTTTTATTTTATACCTTTTAGCAATTAACAGAAGTATGTTATCATGTTATTTGTTAGTATTAGCGTTTTCAAATAGAATTTATTACTTTGATAAAACAATTTTTTAAAAGGAAATGTATTTTAATTTAAATGTTGCCAGGCACTATAAAAATTCCTCAAAGTGGAAATTTTTAAAAATATAATGATTGATGTTGAAATTATTCTTCAGAATTCAATACTGCTGTTAATCAAAATTCAGTGCGATTTCATATTAAAGTGAAAATATATGGATTTGGGGTTTCAAAATTTCTGTAATTATTCATCAATCGGCCGATTTTTTAAAGTATAAGTGTGCAATTAGGCATATTTTAGCTATGTTCGGTAGCGCACTTTTATACGACATCTTTTCATAGCTGCCAACCTTTTTTCCCCCAAATAAACATAATTTGAATCAGAAAATGTATTTAATAAATCAAATTAAATAAGTAGCCCATGGAATACAACACACATTTTATTAAGTAACTTTTCTCTTTCAAAATATGCTTATTTTACTCGAAGAAAACACAGAAGATTGGCAGCTATGCTTTTGCTAGAACAGTAGGACAAAACAGCGTGTACAATAAATTTTTGAAATAAATACAATTTAGGAAATTCAATTAAATTTTATAGATTTCGTTAATGAAAAAAAATGAGTATTTTTCAAAAATAAGATAAACTAAACTATGTATTACAGTAACTTTGAAACTTGGCGTGAATATTTCTTTAACATGGCTGTGTTTTGTAAATACAAATTTTATCCTGTGCAATGGTAATAATATTAGTATCTACATTTTTTTAATGTGGCCCGCGGCTTTGTATATAATGCTTAATTTGGCCCGCGCCGGTAAACAGCTTTGACATGCCTGCCCTAGAGAAACGTTAACATAAGGGAGAAAAATGTCCTTCGGGAAAACTACCTTTTTGAAAAAAAAAAAAAATAAATCCAAAGGTTAACAAAGATATTTTATCGAATATATTGCAGCATTTGAGACGTAAGAGTATGATCTTTCTGAATATGACGTCCAATTTCAATAGTTCTAATTATTTTTGCCGATTTAAAACTATGAAATAATACATACACAAACACACACACAAAGAAAAAAAGGAAACGCGTGTTTAGTTATTCACTCCCTCCCGATGCGTAAATCGGGTTCTGGGCATGCGCAGATGCTTTTGCTGGCTCTCAAAGAAATATATGAGTTTTTGATTAATATCTTCGCTAATTTATCAAAATATTAAAAATCTGAGCCTTTAGGACATGCCTTGCACTGCCTAAATCGAAATTTTCAGAGCTGTGCGAGCTGTAGATTTCGCTAGCCATCGTCAACAAACACACAGACAGACAAAAACTTTCTTTTATATTATTACTATAGGTAACAGAGAAGTTTACGAAATTTTTTTTGACTGTAGCTATTTAATTACGTACAGTTCCGTAACTCTTTACCATGTCCCCAGAAATCATTTGGAAAAGAACCGACCAGAAACTCCTGGAAACAACGGGTTTTAGAAGTTTTCCGCGATGTTTATGGAAAAAAAAAGTTCCTTTGTTTGTCTATAAATTTTGGAAAAGAGGTTTCTGTTAATATCGGAAGCTTGTGGTTGGTTCATGATTGCATGGTCAATTAAGGACTTGCAGACAAAAATTTACAAATAAATTTTCGTATTTTATCATTATTATTATTATTATTATTATTATTATTTTGCATCAGAAAACATTTCTGAAATTTTGTACAGTGTAGAGATCTTTATAAATAATTGGAAATTTCCAAAATTTAAAACAGAAATCAAAATTTAAAATATTGATATTTCGGATTATATTTTTACAGTCTATTAATTATTAATGGATATTATTGGCTTTCTATAAAAGTGGTAAAATAATGAGCTTCTTTAGTAAAGTTGCGCCCTTCGAAAATCCAAGGTCTGCGCCCTTTACAAGGACCCAGTCCGACCCTGCTTTGAACGAGATGTTCTTCATTGTGGCCGTCACAGCTTCCTCTAATATACTAGACGCACTCTTGTGTCCTCTGAAAACAGCTTTGAATGGCACATTACTCTTTCATCATAAACTTGCTGCAATATGTGCTATGTTTCTGTCGACGATTTCTCCAAACGCTGGTAGTGAGAATAGCTCAATGAAAATTTAAATTAATGTGATATTTAAATTAAAATGATATTTTAAATTTTCTGAATGAACTGAATTTAAGCTCGCAAGTAATATCAGTACACATTTTCAAAAGCCAGGAAAAGTTGTACCAAGAATGAAAAAAAATATATTTGTGCGTAAATCGACTTGAAAGTGATATTTTTGAATCATTTCCAACATTATTCGATAGCTTACAAACTTCTGATGATACAATTTCTTCTAATAGTATCGAAAAGTTTTGATTTCTTCTCTGTGGAGTTGAGTGATGTTCAATCATCATCGTCGAAATCTGTTTCCTTCTTATCTTTACATTTTAAAGTGTTACCCTTTAACCACTCATCCATGTCATAATTAAAAGTCGAACTATGCTAGTGTGTAACAAGAGAGACTAAAATACGAGCAGAGCATTTAAAAGTGACTATAGCTGGAATTCATTCGCTACTTCGCTACCGTTTTAACCTAGCACCCAGAGTATTTGATTAAAAAAATTACTCAGGGAATCAAGCTTAAAAAACAAAACAAATAAATATTTCGAAAAAATGAGAACCGACTTCCCTTACTACTTAAAACAAATCAAGTTTCATTTTTGACGCATGAATTCTAATTTTTTTAAAAATAAAAGTTTTTGCACATTTAAAAAGAGAAAAAGATTTATGATTTCAGTAAAATTTGTGTTAAATTTAAAATTATTTTGTAATTTTGGGAAAAACTACTCTTCATAGATTTTAAAACTTTATTTTTTAAATAACCCAATTCACAAGTTTATAGCTTCTGTTTTTTTTAAATTTAAAAATAAACGATTCTCCTATTTTTAAATCTCAAATAATTCTAAAATATTGCTTAGGTGAATTTTTATGTTTTTTGCAAAATGGAGCAGCTTTATTAAAGAAAAATTTTACTTTCGTTTTTCTTGCAGGAATATACTGAGCGTATGGTCATGAGATTACATCATTGCTACTATAACAATTCGAAACATTATGCATGTTTAAAATGAACTCGACAAGGAAAAATATTCTGTAAAAATTTTTGGCTTACGCAGTGATGAATTCAGAGTGTGCTCCGTGGGCGGGTGGAGCATTCCTCATTTGGAGCATTAGAATGTCTTCCTCGGAAGATTTGGGATTTTATGCTTATTAATGGTCTAGACTAGAAGGTCTAGTCCTACAAATAATCCCCTCCCCGTGGAGCTACAGAAATTCCCCCCAGAGAAAAAAGCTCGAATTCAACACAGGGCTTGAGGATCCTCGGCTTAAGGTCGCGGACCACAGTTTAAGAACCATTGTCCTAGACATTTTCTTCTTTCTTCCTATTATCGAAAGAATGACATTTCGTTTTGTGCTTCGCTATTTTAAACCAAGTACATCGACTTGTCGAAGCTACGCAGGACGTAAACAAAATCGTTAGCATATTAAGCTTGCATTTACTAGCGTTTGCTAGCGTTAGCTAGCTATTGCCGTAGGCGAAAATACTACTCAGAAAACTACACTGATGTGTCCGTAACGGTAAGCTAATGTACTTTTTCGAGTATTACGGAACCTACCAATCGGTGTTCCAGTCGCTGATTGGCTAAAATTGAAATTTTAAAAACCGTTCGCGGAAGGACGATCTGGAGTGAGTGTACATTGTTTTTGGCGTCTTAGAGCTTGTTTACAATTGAAGAGTGAAGGAGACAGCTGGGATCTCCTGAACCTGGTTTGTCTTCCGGATAAAAAAATCTTTTTTCTTTTACCCCTGCTCCAGTCCTCAAGGCCCATGATTGATCTTTAATAAATGTCTCTTTGTTGTATGATGTATGTTTCTTTTAAGAAGCGTGTCTTACCCGTCACAGTACCAACTACAGGACAAATTAGATCAACCATCACATCGAAGTTCTAAGCACAAAATATACTTTGCTTCTTAGGGCATTAGCCTGCATTAAAGAGCTGGTTATTGATAAACCACTGATGATTGATCCTTGGTGAATACGTGGCGATAAGGTACCTGTTTCGATGATCTAGGTTTACAATCGTCGTGTAAATTACTGTGTAACAAGTTTACAAAGAAATTTGGCTTTCACTGCAATTTTACTCATTTCACCATCCCTTCTACATGAGGAAAGAGTGGCAAGAGTGGTTACCATGAAACACTGCATATTTTACAATAATAATGATATGTTACATATCTATGAGGGATGATATCCTGGGACAATTTTAAATAAGTTAGAGATTATCTGAAAGTATACAAACAATTTTTGAAAAAAAAAATGGTTTCTAATTTATGAACTTTGATTTACGAAAGACCTGTGGTTTTATTAGAACAGCATGAACTTCCTCAATGAATGTCAATATTCATATAATATCAATCAATGCAATGTTTTATTTACATAATCTCATTTTCAGTGAATTCAAAATTTCAGCATAAGCATCTTCAGTGAAAAATAATATTGATGTAAAACCAATAAATTGAATATTTCATTTAAATAATCTCATCTATAATGATTTCAAATATCATCAAGATTTACTACAGCGAACATCAATATTTGTGTAAATTCGATTAAGTGAATACTTCATATATATTATTTCATTATTTTGGTGTGTTTTCAAGAACAGTTCGGTGATTTTTTAATTGCAATTATCTGCAATGAAATTACAATTTAATTGCATGTAATCGATTATAGTTACATAAATTCAAGAACAGAAATTTCGTCAAATAATTGGATGGGGGGGGCGGTTTAGGCTGCAATGTTGCAAGAATGTTTTCTTAACGTCAACTAATTGTAACTATAATTAATTACATACAATTAAATTTGAATTACATTGCATATAACTGCAATTACAAATTTGCTCAACTCTGTGTTCAAGCAACAATTCATTATACAGTGTAATCATATATTGTGTAGCCATTGCATAATTTTTGTTTGTAATTCGCTGATGCATCCATCAGCTATTTATTTTGATTTCAATAAAAAGAATGAAATGCATATATGATTTGTTATTCATTTTATTTCATCACACATTCAAGCGTCTCCGAGTGAGTTAAACATTTTACTTCATTTCTCTTATCATGTTTTCTTGTGTTTTTCTTAAATTATTTGAAATAATTGCAAATCTATCAGTTTGGAAATTAAATTTTTATTTTATTTAAAATAATATAATAATTGGTAATTTAATTTTGGAATTAACCAAAATAATAATAATAATAATAATAATAATAATAATAATAATAATAATAATAATAATAATAATACTCTATAGCTTAACTTCTCAATGGAAAAATTACAAGTTTAAGTATTTTATATTACTAATAATTAATTATTACACCGCTATATTATATAATTCTAACCATAGTAGTTCTTATAGTGGTTTGTTTTGGTGTGTTCGAAGTCGGATGTTTATTTTGATGCTGATTATGATTGTTCTGTTTGCATATTAAATTAAGTTTAAAGATTTTGATAACTTGGCTTAAGTATATTTTAATATTTAATAATTAATTATCATTTCCCATTCCAACACTCCATTACAAAATTCTTCAGACAAAAGTAAATTTTAGTACTATTAATTATAAATGATAAATTTAAGACAGTCTTGTAAAGCGTATCATGAAGTTTGCCATTGTACAATTAAAAAAAATAATCTTTAATGGTTTTTCATAAAAGTATTATTATTTTTTTTAAAACCAGAATAAACATATGAATAACATGTAACTTATTTTAAAGCAATTCGCATTATGTGATTTTAGCATTACATGTATAACTAATCATGATACGATCCGGTCAATTTTGACGGCAAGTTTCAAAATAGCTAGAAAATCGTTTATCTTAAGGGGTCCGCTAAGGCATAAATTTTTAATTAAAATTTTTTGTAGTGTTTATAGTGTAGTTTCATACATTTTAACGCCTCAAGTTTTTCAAATTTGAAAATTTAATTTAGTTGATATTTTTAATGTAGGTTCACTTTTTCAGATTGTATTTTTCAAAATAAATAAATTTAAAAAAAATGAGCAACAATGCATGCAAATATAAGATATTAAAAACACGATATACGAACTGCTTTGAAAATCGAAATTCTGATATAAAAACATTTAAACATTTTGCAAATTTGCAACAACATTTTGTAATGTATCTAAATTGATAGATTATTTGCTGATGATCTGCATTATTTAGTAAGACAAGAAATGTTTTATTGAGTTAGTTTTTGCGCCAGTGGTGACCTTAATAGGTTCTTTCGGATTAATTAATGTTAACTCCTTATGTTAACGCTTGTCGCTTGTACGAGGTATAGGATGCGTACAACCCTTAATTTTTTTATCAGTATTTTTGAATAGTAATCTTTTACTTTTTTAATTACAGAATTTCTGCGATTAAACAAGGCAAACAGTTGTGGAACATTACGGAAAGTAAAACTAAAATTACTTTCCTCAACGGCAAGATATTTCTAAGCTATACTGATGCAAGCTACTATGTGATAAAAAGGTAAAACTAGTCGTTGGGGGCCACCGTAATACTTACCCATCATGGATATGCATAATATAAAATATGAAAGTAAAACATCTGTAAACTATTTATAAAATACATTGCATAATATATTGCATTTATAAAATACATAAACTTTAAATGCTCTATTACTGAATTGCGTTAAAAAACATCCTTATAACTCCAAAATTTAAAATCATATTATCTAACGGTTTTTTGCGTCGAATTAAGCGTCTCATTTCCAATTAAAATGTATCCTTGAATTCAAATTTGAATGAAATACAGGGTCATGAAAAATCGAAGAATGTGGAAAATAGGATCACAAATATGTCGGCAACTACTTATCCGTTCAACTTCGTTCTTTAAGCAAAATTTGTTTTTTTTTTTTAATTGTCTTTTATATTCACTCCTTAAAATAAACAATCGTGAAAATTTTTTTATACCTTTTATCAAAACGAATATTTCGAGAGCCCGAAAAAATAGTTCCGGATAATCGAGACTGCTGAAATTCAATAAGCTTCTTCCCATTATTACGTACTAAGTACATACCAAATTTCAAGTCTCTATCTCAATTTGTTCGGGAGATAGAGCGTTTACAGACACACAGACGACATTTTTTTTTTCTAAAAATATGTGTTTCGGAATATCCAGTGTCTGAATCGTGTAAATCCGTCAATTTTTTTTTTCGATTTTCGAAACGATTGCAAGACTTACCCTATACTACGTATGATGGGTAAATAATAAAAGTAAAAATAGTTTTTTTAAACACTATTTTATAAGGCATTTAATGTTTATGTTAAAAATCACGCCTAATTTCATTACTGCACTTCATTTAACTCCAAAAGATGTCTTTACAATATTTTAATTTGGTGTGGTCCTCGATTATGGAAAATTCATTGCTTGAATTATGCTTGGTAATCTAGACGAACTAGAAGTTATTAAACAATTATAATTTTTGCTCTGTTTCTTTTATAGCTATGTCAACCGGAAAAAAAAGCATTAATTAAACTATCTATTTAGGTTTTTCAAATTGTTTTCTCAACGTATAAACACTAATTAATATTAAACTATAAAATGATAAAAGAGTATATTTTACAAACATTATTACACTATTTATTTTTTATTTATATTTTTTACTTTTTAGTGTTTAAATATTTCGATGTTACAGTTTTGTAGCCAGATGACAAATTTTGGCAAGCGTGCTTTGGTGTTTAATTAACTCCGTTGTTTTTGTTATTCGTAAAAACAGGTGTAACCATAAATATTATTTGGCAATTTATCACCGGCGGCTGAGTAACGGAAAAATGTATTAAAATTAAGTTATTAATTTAAAACTAAGTTCTAAAAATATTCAAATGTTGCATTGTCATCTAAAGCACACATGTGTACATAATTCTAGCATATGAAGAAGTAAATGACAAATCGATTACAAAATCTCATCTTTACATACAAAAACCAAGTTGAGTTAAATAGTAAAAGAGTGCAATAAGGACAGAATAATGCATGACAAGAATTAAAGCAACCATTGTTGTAACAATTTATCAGAAATTTGATAAAATCTACTTACCTATACAAATGATTTTTTTTCAGCCTACGTGGCAGATTTTTTATATAGAAGTTTGCTGTCAATATCTCGAACTGACCTTTTTGTTTGAAATCCTACAATATTAAAAAAAATGGCACTTTTCCCTTATACGAACACCATTGTCGTCAAACGTAATAATTGGCGTCAAATGAAACATTTGAAAAAAAAAATAACATTGTTGGTGTGAAGGTCTTTTAAAAAATATAGCATTTGAAAATTACAGATTTTCAAGAATTAGTTTATTAAATAAATACAAATATGTACTTAAAAAAAAAAGAATAAATAAATATTATGCAATAAAATAATAAAATAAAACCCAACTTAAACTGCAGGCATGAATAAATGTCTCTTAATAAAAAAAAATATTTTCAATTCGAAAAATAGCAAATTAAGATGTTTTGCGTGAATTACGATTAAATAATAATAATAAAAAATGATTTATGTTCAATAAATACCGAGTTATAAAGTTTGGCTTTGCACGGTCAGGCTTGAAATAAATAGTGCATTAACATACATTTTGGCATGGTGTTGGTATAACGGAAAAGTACTGAAAAAGATTCTCTATACTTTCAAACTGGAATAAATATTTTATTACGGTGGATCAAATGAAATGGAACAGTAATCACAGAATGAAATGACATTGTTTATTTCAAACGTAACCTCCAAAGTTATAGATACACTTTATTCATGCACTCTAAAAACAACATTTTCAAAACTGAGCAAAAAAAAAAAAAAAAAAAAAAATACTCAAATCTGAGTATGTCGCATAGTCAAAATGGCTCCGAATCAAAATTACTCAAGTTTGAAACATGTATACACTCATTCCTGAAAACATGCAACACACTCAAGAATAAAACATCATGTGCTCCTTATTTGAGTATGTCCATGTTTCAAAAATGAGTATGAACTGACTTCTATGGGCTCATTTTTGAGTATTTCCATGTTTCAAAAATTAGTTTGAATTGATTCTAATCATTTTTGAGTATGCCCATGTTTCAAAAATGAGTATGAAGTGACCTCTATGTGCTCCGTTTGAGTATGTCCGTGTTTCAATATTCTGAGTATTTCTGGTATTTCTGGTATGACTTTCTTCTTCTTACTTAACAAGCAGATAGTGCAAGGAACGTTTTGTAATCACCATTTGTGTGTATTTGAGTGAGTGAACACGATAACTACAAAACGATGCTTTCCACTGAACTCCACATTTGTCAAATATGTTATAAACCATTACTGCAAAAAAAAAAAAACTGTACTGGCACTCCAGCACTGGACATTACTGGCACTCCAGCTGCCAGTATTGTACCGTAAAATTAACAGTAATAAACAGTAATAAACAGTAAAATAAGCTGTAATACACTACTGCGCATGCGCGGTAGTGTATTACTGCTTATTTTACTGTTTATTACTGTTAATTTTACGGTATAATACTGGCAACTGTGGTGACAGTATTATATTGTAAAATCAACAATTTTTTTTTTTGCAGTGCACTGTCACGAGAACTGTATAGATGTTCGTGCAAATCGGACGACAGATTAGGTATTTTATTCATTTTAAACCAATTTCAAACCCCTTTGCAACCGACTCTGTAGGGAAAAATCAGCAAGGATATATGAGAGAGTATAAGTGATTAGTATTTTGCCAGTGTAATCAAGCATTAGTAGCTCAAAGTTAATGTCTTCAGTTTCATAGCGGGATGTCCAGCGTTCGAATCCAATCAATTTCAGCATTCGGAAAGTCGAGTAGAATCACTCCAGATTTTTGCGCATGTTTTCTTTAGATCCCTGTATTTATATTACTGAAAATGTTACTTTACATTATTGTTGTGTCACACGTTAGTAGATTAAAAAATGACATGTTTGAAAATAATTTTGAACATCGGTAAAATAAGTTACAGTTTTTCAACCACACTTCAATCACTTTTTGCTCCATTCGATGGACCAATGCCAGGCGATATTTAGAAGCGAAGATATATCCAACTATTGGCATCGATGGACACGTTTGTACTTTATAATATAGATAATGACAAATATTTTTATTATATATTATATATTAATTATTACATATATTATATATATTATATTTTATATATTAATATATTTTCATTTTACAAATCATACTACCAAATCTATAGTGTGTACCAAAAAAGATTGAAACGCGCTTTAATATTTTATCCGTGGAAGATATGTAATTAATGTAAATTGCAAAAGTGTTTAAAATTAGGTAGCGATTAAGATTATGTTGTTTAAAAATCCTGAAGAAATTACACTTTTTAAATTTTTATAAGGTTCGTAGGTCATAAGTTATATTTAGAAAACTTTTAACCATGTTCTGTCAAATAAAACTGTAAATGGTATATTCTCCTACGACTAAAGTCACTGACTTATGATACTTTGTATTTTATAAAATTTAGAGCTTTCCGGGTATAAGAAATTTGTCTTACGTTTTTAGTGCCAGAAAGTTACGAAATGTCATAAAATTCAAAGTATAATATCGCACTGAGTTTTAATAGTAAAAGAATGGAATTTTTATCTTTTTATTTGTTACAGCATGAATAAAGTTTTTTTTTTTTAATGTAATTTATAGGATTTAGGGACCGTATAAAATTAAATTTCTTAACTTAAAAAAATTATGTAAATGGATTTTTATATGATAAAAACAAACATTTGAAAATTTTATGCTGTTAAAAGTATACCACTAAAATTTGCGGTTTTGCAATTATCTATTGGCCAACAATAAGAACCAAGGACCGTATAAAAATTTAAAAAGTGTAATTTTTTGAAAATGAATGCGGAAGGGCTGCTTCATTAACTTGGTCTTATTTCTTCTCACGTTTTGAACACTTTTACAATTTACAATGCTTACATATCGCTTCTTTATGCATATTAAACGTTAATTACAAAAGCTGTTATAACTTAGTTAATGTTTTTCTTAGTTTATGTTTCACTGTTACAGCTTAAAATCCAAATATGACGACAAAACTAGGTGTTCGTATTGAAAAATTTCAAAATTTGATACAATTTCTGTATGAGGATGACGCCCTAAGTTTACTTTTTGATATCCCCAACAGGTAAAAATTTAAAGAATGTTTCAATCTTTTTGGGACATTCTGTATATTTGACTGATAAAATCTTTATGTGCTCGGATGAAAACATGGTACAAACTAATACAAAGGAAATATTTTAAAAGTATCTCTATTGGAAAGCATATAAAATTCAAGGAGCAGTATTTATTTACTCTAGAAGTGATATTTTCCGATATTTCTCGTCTTCCCAGTAATGAAATTTTATTTTACTACAACACGTCAAAAATCGACCCTGTTTCATATTTGATTTTTTTTTTCTTCTTCGGGAACTGAATTTGGCAAATAAAAATGTCAGTTTATTGCTTTTTTCGAAGAGTATGGAGAACGGAAACAGATTTTTATAATCCTTTTAATAATATGCTAAAAACGACAATAATGCAGTTCTTTAAAATGAAACGCGAACGCAACTTTTTCTTTATTAAACATGCTCAGTAGGAGATCCAAAGACTTTCATGTTATTCCATTGCATAAATATGCATTAAAGCTGTTCTCAATAAATAAATAAATAAATAAATAATAATAATAAAATTTGAAATTAATTAAAAATATTTATTATTCAAAAATATTTATCGGAACCATCTACAAATAAACGCATTTTCCATTACTACAGTTGAAGAGATCCTGGCATTCTCTGTCCTCGCAAAAATATTCATTTGAACCATCGCCGCAGTTATTGAAACGCATTTTCCATTACTATATCTTATCCTTAATATATACCTTAATATTTTGCCTGGTCTTTCCTACAATAACTTTAACTCTTGTTTAGATTGATGTCTCAGCTAAAGGTATGTTGAGGAAATTAAAGCTGAAGACCACGTTTTTTGCTTTATCAGACGATTTCTCATCCGACGTCAGTGTTTGAATTCGGCTTTTTTTTAATATCTTATAGTTTGCATCTATCCTTTTTGTAACTTTAACATTTTTATAACGATTTTATGCATTTCTATTGCTTATTCAAAGAAAAATTCTTCTAAAGTTACAGAATTTCGTTAAAAATTCTTCTAAAGTTAGAGAATTTCGTTAAAAACACTTAAAAAATAAAGTGACGACGCCAAGACGTCCATTCTCGACCGAAAACAACAACCATTTTCTACAATCGTTAATAAATAAATAAAAATGAAAAAAAACGAAGAAAAAAATAAAAATAAATAAAAAAGCTAAGGAATACATAAATGGATAAATTAAGAAATAAAAAAAAATCCTGTCAACAATGCAAATCTTTCTGATAACTCAGAAAACTGCTTGGAGGAGCGAAATAAAATTTTGGTTCGTTATGCATCAAGCCTTTTAGTAATCAATTTCTGTTAAAACTTTTTTAGGTCATACAGCTTTTCATATAATCTTTATTTGAATATTAATTTCATAAAATATAAACTAAGAAAATAATATTCGTAAAAAAAATGCATTTTAACCTATAAAAATATTAACAGAAATCGATTTCTAGAAACTTCAAATATGCGAATACAAAATTTCATTTCATTCCGTCAAGTAGTGTGATGATTAATTTGTTCTCCCAGGGATTTACTCTTCAATTAAAATATTTTTAATTAGGAAACAGGAATAATCAGAGCCGTGATTAATATACCATATGAAAGGAGTCCATGGTTGCATATAGATACTTCTTTTATTAGATCCAGGTCCGTTAGCAATCGCCATACAAGGCCGGCTACAATCGCCGGTGGCTAGAGAGGAGGCATAAACAATTTTACATCCTTTTTCTACACAGGGCAAGAGCTAAATCTGAGTCGAGAACTGTTACAACTTTCTCAGCTCGAATGAAGCATTGGCAAAACAATAGCAATGAAATTAGCCAAAAATAACTATTCTGGCGATACAATATAGCGAGGAGACACATGTGGTTTTTATCCGTTAGTATTAAGTGAATGGGATTACGTCAGAGAGGAATTATGAATTTTTAACGCCAGTCCGATTAAAACCGCATAATGGAACCCGGTAAATTTTTGAGAGAAACCGCCCTGTAAGGTTACTATGTAAAGAGAGAAGATGTGAGCTAAAATTATCCCAAATAGGCGCCGGTATACCATATATGGCAAGTAAAAGGCCATGTGAATTATAATAAAGAAGAAATAACTTTTATATGCCGTGAGAATTGACATCAGATGATGATCCGTTAAAATATAGATGTATAGTGCATCTGTGAATAAAGGGTTGGGTTGGGTTGATTATTGACGGCCAATTATCTACACTAGGGATATAGGCCCGGGGGGAATGCCCTTCGTGGGGGTCTTTCTAAGGGAACCTAATCCGTATTTACGCATGGATAAATCCACGGCTCGAAGAAAACCACGAAAACTCCGAACGATTAGGCCGACGGGCGCGATTGGGATCGAACCCAGCACCTCCCGTCTACCAGTTTCGAGAGCACAACCTCTCAGCCACTGGTGGGGCTCTGTGAATAAAGATTTCTAACTGTTGCTAGGCACAAAGCTTTTTCTTTTCTTTTTACTTTCTTCTATCTTTACAAGAAGAAAGTATTGGATTCATGAAAATTTTCGACTTCCGGTTTTCGACGGATTAATACGTTTTAGAAGGTCCTGAACACGATTTGACTATTTTTAGAAAATGTCTGTCTGTGACTCTGTCTGTCTGTCTGTCTGTCTGTATGTGACAAAAATTTTGTGGGCGCTCTATCTCAAGAACTAATGCTCGGGATTTAATAAAACTTTAGATTCAGTTAGTCCCTAATATAACTTGGTGCTGATTAGTTTTTGGTAAAAATCGCCCGGCAGATGGCGCTGCTATGCAGCATTTTTCGCGATTTCCGCAATAGCTCTATCTCAAGAACTAATGCTCGGAATTAAATAAAACTTTAGATTTAGTTAGTCTCTGATATAAATTGGTGCTGATTAGTTTTTGGTAAAAATCACCCAGCAGGTGGCGCTGCTATGCAGCATTTTGAAGGATTTACACGATTTTAGCGATATTCATATCTCAAGAAATAATGCACGGAATTTAATAAAACTTGAGCTTCAGTTAGATATTGATATAAATTGGTGCTGATTCATTTTTAGTATATGCGAAACCTGTGTGAGATAGAAGAAAGTTTTGGGATTGACACATCCGACTAGTGTTTTAAAGTAGATGAAAATGTGGTGAGAGGATATTAATGAGCGAAATAAAATGAGAGCTTACATTTTAGGCAACGGAACTGAGAATAAATAATTTGTGACCAGACAATTAAATTTCACGTTAAACAGGAACATTATACTTTAAAGTGTGGTGGGGGGTGATTTAACATATGAATTGCATTCTAATATATTAAGTTCAATCTTCTTCATAAGTAGTTTTTGCGTTATATTGATAAAAGCTATCTGTATTGCAGCTTGCATTGCAACAACAACAACAACGACAAAAATTTAACATTAGAAGTACAGCATTTTAAAACGGCTAATTTCTAAACTACTTCAATGAAAGACAAGCCCCAACAGTGGCTGAGAGGTTCTGCTCTCAAAGCTGGTAGACGGGAGGTGCTGGGTTCAAACCCCTGTCACGCTTGTCGACGTAACCGTTCGGAGTTTTCCGTGGTTTTCTTCGAACCATGCCGTAAATACGGGTTAGGACCCCTTAGAAAGACCCCCCACGGAGGGCACTCCCCCCTAGGGCCTATATCCCTCGTGTAGATAATTGGCCGTCATAAAATCAACCAATTAACCAATCAATGAATGACTAATAATCTTTTTGAAAATGGCATCAAATTTGACGATTAAAATCGATGTTAGTGACACATTTCTTAAAAAAAGGGTTGTTTTCGAGAAAAAATCGCTTATTATAATTGAAGGTTAGTAGATTTATAAGACAATGTCAAATGCTATTCCATTCTAAGCTATAGTCGGTTTAAAAAAAAAAAAAAGTTATTCCCCATTTATTTCATCGGCAAATAGACGCAAAGAAAAACGAAAATAGCTATTTGTTTGGTATCCCAAAGTAAAATTTACCAAATAATCTAAATATGATGTCAGAATTAGATGTTCATATCTAAAATTTCAAAGTTTGATACAATTTTTGTATGAAGAAGCTTAAGCTAAGGTTATTTTTTTACACACATTTGACGAAGAAGACATAGTTTTCAATCAAACAGCTATTTTTTTTTTTTTTTTTTTTTTTTTTTTGCGTCTATTTGCCGATAAAATAAATGGGAAATAACTGTTTTTTTTGTTTAACTTACTATAGCTTAGAATCGAATAGTATTTGACATTGTTCTATAAACCCGTACTTAACCTTGAATTATAATAAACGATTATTTCCCGACAACGAACATTTTTTAAAGAGATGTATCTCTAACACCGACTTTAATCGCCAAATTTGATGCCACTTTCGAAAAGATCCCTTGCCTTTATGCATAAATTTAGTGACATAACTTAAGTTTGTTATTATTATTATTATTATTTTAATTTATTCCGTGTTTAAGAAATTTTATTAAGATTTATTTATCTTAACAAACAACCATTTTATTTAGCAGTTCTCATACATGAGTATAAGGCAAAAGTGCACCCACTTAGGTAATGTTAAATAAAGTTTTCGAGAGATTTAAAATAGACTTTAAAGCTCAGACTGGATTTTGTTTGCCTTTTGTTTATTTAAACTTCATGTCTGAGAAATTTAATTTTATAATGCAAAAATCATTCAACTGAGTGGCTCTGAAAAATTTATTCATTAATTTGGTATTCAGAAAGTCATAAATTTTAAATTCAAAGATAAAACTCAAAGTTGTTTACTCCAGCATTTTAAATTAGAAAAGAGCTGAATAGAAATTTCTTTGTTGTCTGGCGGCATCAAAAGACAAGCGAAGTAAATAAAAGATAAGTAATGCCAGACGCTATTTTAATTTAAAATAGTCTGGAATACAGAAACATGGAATAATAATAATAATAATAATAATAATAGTTATTTTATGAAAAAAAAAGACAAAATGGATCAATAACTTTTCTCCCCCCCCATGAGAATAAAGTTTCATTATACAGTGAGAACTAATATGTGACCGGGAATGTTCGGATAACCGATCATATTTTAAAAAACATACTAGGGTTATATGAGCATAGTGAAACAAACAGTGATAATAAACACAAATATGTAGTTTGTACTATACTGTATGTAGTTTGTACTATAATGCTTACAACAAGAAGAAGGGAACAAATAAAGTGATCAATGATATGTGCAGGGACTCAAAATTAAAGCCAAAATTTTCCTTTTCCTCAAAGAGGATACTCACGTGCGGAACTCCTGCAGTGGGCGCGCAGATTTGAATTTCGCCTTCTGGAATGCGTTCGGATAACCGATCGTTCGGTTGACTGAGATTCGGATGATCGATGCTCCACTGCATATTTAAAATATTATAAATAACATATAATTATCCTTTGACCGCATATATAGTAATCTTATGAGTGATTGAAAAGTATGGAGTGGTTCCATTTCCTAATTCTACAAAGGTAAAAGGGGTACTTATGTTAGCTGGGCGTAAATCTCGCCAATAGCATTTCCCCCCTCGCCAACAGAAGCTCCTATTTTTACTTTGATGTTGAAATAAAATGTTTGGGTTTATGCTGTTATATCTTTTTTTTTTTTTAATAGTGAAATGAGTGAAATGCATGTATTTTAAATTTATGTAATGTATGTATTTTAACTGAAATGTATGTATTTTAAATTAAATGAAATAAATGCAATACGAATGATGGCGATGGAAACAACGTTTGGCTATTTATCATCTGCGCTCGGCTAATGTAAAAGAATCGTGAAATGTTTCGACTAGTGAAAATAACCCCATGTTCTAAAGAAAACGTGCACTTTTATTCCTACTGTTGAAATTCTGAGATAATTTGGTACTTCTCTATTATACCGTCGCCAATTTTCATAACAAAAAACTATCGCCAAACTGTAAGATTAAACGCCAAAAATGCAGTCCCATTTACTTGATGTCAGAAGCATTATACGTGTTTGTTATGTCAACAAGTGGTTTTTAATTCGACATTTGCGTGTATTTTTCCTCATGTTTTTTTGATTTATTAGTTATTTCATTAATTAAAATAATAATTCTGTCCTTAAATTTTTATATTTTATTTATTTATTTATTTTGATATTCCAATGGCAACGTTCTCCCGTTTATTTGGCGTTACAGTTTGGGATAATTTTTTCTTATGAAAAGTGGTCGACGGGATAATAGAGAAGTACCGATAATTTTCAATGAATTTTAATTACGTCCTTGCTGAGATTAAGTCATGTCAATTAAAATAAATATTGAAATTGAATTTACATAGTCATGCTAATGGGGGTTAAATTGTTTTAAATACAGTTATTTCTCCATCTCACCTCAACAACATGCAATAGATAAATTTCCATACGCTTTTATCAAATTAATAAAATTCAATGTAATTTTTTAGATTTTTAGTTTTTTTGAAGGAAGAAAAGGTTTTATTAAATTAAGCCACTTTTTTAGGTGAAACATAATTATTATATCGATATAAGATGAACACGAGGAATAAAAATAATTAAACTGAATAACTGAGATATATATATATAAGAGAAAATGTTTATCAGTTATCGTCACAGAATGATTGAAAAATGATCAAAAAATAATTTAGATACCAAACACGTTTGCCTATTTGCTTGAATATGTATACTACAGTTCTTGCGACAATGGTCTGCAGCATATTCACCAAATAAGAGATCAATCGAAAGCATACATTGGGTGGTATCGTGTTCACTCATTCACATACATACATTCCGACATTATCGCAAAAACATCAAAAACAGACTCTGGAGAGCTGGAAACGTAAACAAATATCAACATAGACGCATACAATTCACACATAGAGGAGATTAGGGAAGGATGGGACATCTGCAGTAATGCTTAAAATAAGCTTTATTTTTAATTTTCGACTCTTACACCAGATGAAGTAATCATTGTATCACACTTGCTGCTGTAAATCGTTTTAGTTACAAGCATCTATGTTTGAATTAAAAGTTTGTGAATTAAAAAGGCTATTTTACAATATCAAAAGTAACTAACTACTCAAATTTTCAATCTCTTTCTTTGTTGTTAATTTAATTGTTTTTATTGTTTTGTAAACTTAACAATATATCCTTTATGAATGAACAGTTAAGTTAAGCCTAAAAGTCACATGTTTATTGTTAAAATTATTTTTTTTTAAAAAGTTGCTCTAATGGAGGGATGAGACACTATGACTCAGGGAGGGATGGGACATGTGCCATCTCTCTCTCTCTCTTATATGTCTCTATCCAAATAATTATGTTTAATTACATGCCTTTGTTTGTTTATTTTATATTCATAAGACTATCCTTGTTTTGGAATTGAATAGTGTAACTAATAAAACTTATTATTTTGCAAGTTATAAGAGAATTTTAACTACTTTGATTTCTATACATGACACCTCTGACGAAAGTATTAATGCCACTATAAATGAGCATGAAAATATACAAAACATAGATTGGTGTAAAGACGAACCAAATATAGGTTTAAATGATTTTGTTTTAGTTAGATTTTTAACAAAAAATCTGTTATTCTCTATGGTGGAAGAATTGAAAGCAGAGGTGGGGAAGATTTGAGTTTTAAGATACTATTTATGAGGAGAAATGAAAAAAAAGAAAATTCCCCTTCCCGCAAGAAAATGACTGTTCCATCAGTGATGAACAAGATATAATTGCAAAGTTACATTTACCAAAAATAATTGCCGGCACTAGTCGGGCATAAGACTATTTTTCATTTTTTTTGTATTTTACAAAGTGTAATATAAGATAAACTAAATATGGTGATTTACAATAAACCTTAGGAATGTAAATGTCACACTGTCTTTGTCATTTTTCACCACATTTTCGAAAATTAAATATGAATTTTCATTTTATGAGGGAGGGATGGGACATTTTTCTTAGTAATTTAATTGTTTTATTAACCTAGAATTTTAATTATTATCATCAAATTTACATATTTTAAATCCCTAAAAGAAAAGGATATTTTTTTATCCCTCTCTAATCTCCCCTATATAAGAAATCATTGTAAAAATAGAGAAAACTGATTCAGGGAACCCCAAAAAGTTTAAATAGACCAATACTTTCATAATCGGGTTTTTATTTTGTAAGAAATGAGTTTATCGATTGGCGTATTTATTTATTTATTTATTATTATTATTTTTATAAATGAATGAAATATTTTATTTGGTTATCTCCACTGATATGAGAACCTTCGGAGAATATATTAAGTACATTTCAAAGACGCGTCAAAACTGCACCACTGATGTAAAATCTTGGCACTGATGAAATCTGCGACTTTTTGGTGATCTGTATTCAATTCTGATTCTAAAATTTTGAAAAAAAAAATTTCTTCTACTACTATTATTGGTTACAAAAATCTATCTCACCGTAAATAATATATATACGAACGAAATCCAAAATCTTCCCTCCCACCCCCATTTTCATCTTTGACAATTAACCATAGCCACATCTCACGAACTTAGTATGCTTACGAGCGAACTTAGAACTTAGTAAACAACGAACTTAACACGAACTTAGTAACCAGGTTTGTACGAGTTACTCATACATACCTGCTGGTTGGTCTCATACGATAGCGCCCGAAAAAACATAGATTCTGATAACCGCATCTTTTTTTTTTTTTTTAACCATTGGGAAAATGTTTGTTGTTTTCGGTCCAAAATGGACCTCTTGACGTCGTAACTTTATTTTTTAAGCGTTTTTAACGAAATTATGTAACTTTAGAAGAATTTTTCTTTGAGAAATGCATAAAATCGTTACAAAAATCTTAAAGTTACAAAAAGGATAGATGAAAACTATCAGATATGAAAAGAAGCCGAATTCAAAAATTGACGTCGGATTAGAAATCGTCTGATAAAGCAAAAAAAACGTGATCTTCAACTTTAATTTCCTCAAAACACCTTTAGCTCAGACATCAATCTAAACAAGAGTTAAAGCTATTGTAGGAAGGACCTGACAAAGTATTAAGGTATATATTATATTAAGGATAAGGTATAGTAATGGAAAATGCGTTTCAATAACTGCGGCAATGGTTCAAACGAATATTTTTGCGAGGACAGAGAATGCCAGGATCTCTTCAACTGCAATAATGGAAAATGCGTTTATTTGTAGATGGTTCCGATGAATATTTTTGAATAATTAATATTTATAATTAATTTGAATTTATTTTTTAAGCTTTTGGAACATTTTCCTAATGGTTGTTGTAATTTGTTAAATTACAATTTTTTTAAGTTTACCATTCAAGTCGAATGAATAAATGGATAGAATTGAACTGTTTTCTCATGTGAATTATTTGAAGCCACAGCTTTGAAGCCTTAAACACTGGCGGTTATACTCTGCACAAATTCATCACTATACCCAGATTAACGAAATTTTTGTTGAAAAAGTCATCAAAATTTGCAGTATATATACTAATCTAAAAGTGAAAATATGTTTCATTTGGAAAATTTCTTCCACAAGAAAGTGGATAATAGGTAAGAAGTTGGGTCTCTTTGATTATTATTATTATTATTATTATTTTTGAGATCTGGTCAAACTTATAAGTAAAACCATTCAACTCTTTGATTAGATGTATTTGTGGTACAAATCTGAAGTCTCCAGCTCTCCTCCCATTCAAAAGTTATTGATTTTTAAGTGCTTTTTTAAAATTTCGCTTCACTGTGCGACGTGCACTTGGGGATTAACCAAATAAACTTATTTTGTGTTTTCATTTCGACTCATTACTTTGTGTCTGAAATCAGGGAGTAAGAAATGCAGGGTATCATGGGGTTCAAGTCACTTCCCATTCAGTTGAGCACTTATTTTTAAGTATATGTTTTTTCGAAAGATTTTCATTTTCTATCTCCAGGATATAGTAAGTTATCTGTGAGAAACAATCCTGTAGCAGGAACTTCAATGCCAGCTGTGCAAGTTACATGGTTATTTTGAGCTCGTTTTATTTAATATTTCACCGCAGTTTCATTTCTTTCATTTTATTTTGTAGGTAGAAGATTTCAATTTGTTTCAAGAGATCTAAAACTTATGAATTGCAACGAAAAACATGATTACATGAAATAATATTCGAAGACATTTTTTTTTCTACAGAAAAATTGTATTATATGAAATACATTTATTATTTCATATAATAAAATTTGTTAGTTGAAATAGTCATTTCATTATTTGAATAGTCGCAAATATCTGGAATTCAATGTTATTAATATTTTAAATAATAAGAATATTACATTTGTGATAATGGAATTAATAATTAGTTTGAACGATTAATTATTCTCATAAATATTTTATTAATTATTGATAACCCTAATGGTTCAATTTATTTGAAAATGGTTAATTTTCCTGTCACATAAATTTTGAATTTGCACGTCACTGTCTGGAACGGAGTTATTTAATACTTTTCACGAATATGTTCGGCACGGGCTTTCTTTCTCTTGCTAACACTCGTAGCTCGGCAAACAAATACATTTACATACTTACTCTGTCTGCTGCTGATTAGATTATTGTTTCATTTTGTGCCGAGGGAATCAGAAAGTGAAAACCAGCCTGTCATCTGAAGGTTAACGTCTACTGGCTAACCTTTTGAATTAAAATTCTACTTCAAACCTAAGTAAGTGTTACTCTTTAAAACTACGCTTATTCCTTGAAACTTATTATTGAAATGTTATAAAGTAGCTTAAAATAGTTAAATTTCCAGTCTGTTCATATATTTAATCCTTTCCGATAAGACTTAATCGTGAAAAATTGTGCATAAAAGAAGTACTTTTTAAAAAAAATAAAAACAACAGCAACATGCTTCATTTTATGATTTATACATTTTGTTAATAAAAAAAATATTACTAATTTAATAAGACCTAAATTGTATTTATTTTTAATTAAAAACTGTATAAATTTTGTGGTAGTTTCCTATTTTAAGTAATATAAATCGAATAATGAGTGTAACTTGTCATTTTACCGTTTGGCACGAAATAGTCATGACGAGCTACATTTGTCATTTTACAGCAAGGGGTTAATGCCATTTATAAGATTGAGAAGTAACTCATCATTTTTTATGAAACGTGCTACTTTAACCAAAATAAAAATAATCAAAGCCCTTTTGTTTTGGCTTAAAATTTTTGGAAAACTCTGTAAGTGTTACTCTTTGAAATTCATTTATCTCTTATTAATTATAATATTATTAACCGACCTAAAATGATTATACATGTTTTCTCTTTATACATACGTGTAATGTTATTTAAATAATTGATAATTAGTTATTATTTAGCTCCTTATTAAAATGGGCTTTTGTAAAGAAAATAAATTTTATTTCGTTTTAAAGATTATTGTTAATTAAGTAAATTTCAAATTTGTTTATTGCGTGAAAATTATTAATAAAATGTAGTGTTATTCATCAATCTAAAATAATTAAGTAGGCCATCTCTTTATTAATATGTATAATGTTAATGAATTGATTGAGATGTAAACAATTATGTTTCTTATTGAAATGAGCTATTGTAATCGAAATAAAAATAGCAGAGACATTTCTCTTTCGTATATAAATGTCAGTAATTATTTCTCATTTTTAATTAACTTATAACTATAGCATTTAAATTGTGATCTGTTTTAAAATGAAATTTTAACGTTCACAGTTCAATTATTTTGTATGTAGTACAATTGATTAGTGTGCAGTTTTAGTTACAAATAATACTTTTTCTTAATTTAATTTACATTTAAATTAAACCATTCATACTGTTAAATTTATGTTATCTTCGATTGATTGTAGAGTGTTAGATAAAGTGCGTTGAATTAATTTTAAACAAATTTGTTTTTGTTTTATGCTTTGGTAAAATAATTAAAGGGCACGTTTAAATGATCTATTTAATTATTTATCTTCATTGCATAAAATTCAAAACAAAACATACATTTATTCGGATAAAAATTAATTAATTTTTGAGATATTAATATGAGTGAATCACAAACATATTTCTCTATTTGTCTTTAAAAAAAAAGTGTACATATTTAAAAAAAAATAAATTACAGTATTAGACAGTTTTATTATATTTAGCTGATAGTGTTATACAGCATTATGGTCTTCGCATATTATTCATCCAATTATCGTGAAGTAAAGTGGCTTATATTGAAATATTTAAGCTATTTTTTACTCTAGACATAAAAAATATGAAATATATCTCATATATTAAAAAAAAAAAAATGCTTTTTTGCTTGAAAGTGTTTTAAAATTTTTAAAACTTTTTTTTATTGAGTTGTTTATATGTAGTAGGCTAATTGAGAAATCCGGCTCTTTCCAAAAAGCCTACAGTGTTCGCGAAGAGCCAGGCCAGTTAATAATTTAGTATAAATTTAGTATAAAAAATAGAAGCAAGAACTTAAAATATTTATAAAAATGTATAGGAAAACTGTCTTATTGACAGATATTATTAACGCGATTGAAAGTCTAAAATAAGTGAATACGTCATTTTTTATTTTACGAGTACATTTTTCGCAAACACCTCGTGCAGAAGTATCAATACAATCTACAGATGAGTAAGATTTTTAATATTTTCTCAGCATTATGCAAAGAAGATGGACTACTAATGAAAATAATTATATAATGATATAAGAAAAGTGCTATATCAATGAAATCTGCCGAAGCGACAGATTTTAATGTTTTACCAGCATCACGTAGAGAAGATGTGTTGCTAAATGAAAATTATTACAAAAATATGTATGAAAATTTCTGCATTAGGCAGATTTTTAATGTTTTCTCAGCATTACGCAGAGGAAATGGGTTGGAAATAAAAATAATTATACAAAATACATAAGAAAATTTTTGCAATAATGAAATCTGCAGATGAGGCATATTTTTAATGTTTTCTCAGCATTACGCAGAGGAAATGGGTTGGAAATAAAAATAATTATACAAAATACATAAGAAAATTTTTGCAATAATGAAATCTGCAGATGAGGCATATTTTTAATGTTTTCTCAGCATTACGCAGAGGAAATGGGTTGGCAATAAAAATAATTATACAAAATATATAAGAAAATTTTTGCAATAATGAAATCTGCAGATGAGGCAGATTTTTAATGTTTTCTCAGCATTACGCAGAGGAAATGGGTTGGAAATAAAAATAATTATACAAAATATATAAGAAAATTTTTGCAATAATGAAATCTGCAGATGAGGTATATTTTTAATGTTACCTAGCGAAGAAGAGTTGCTGATTGAAAATAATTATAAAATATATGTAAGATATACTTAGACGCTCAATCGTAGTCTTTCATAAAGAATTTTTACATCTTTACGGGGAGATAGAGGAGAGCAAAGTTAACCTATGAAATAAAAATAAAGAGTTTATTAACCTACACTATCAACGAGGTTCATAAATAGTATCTGTCAATTACGCTGTTTTCTGCTTATTTTTTGTAAATCATTTTTATTCAGCAACCCATCTTCTCTACATAGTGCTGGGAAAATATTAAAAATCTGCATTATCTGACTATTTCATTATTACAGAAATTTTCTTAGATAGGTTTTATAATTATTTTCATTAGCAACCCATCTTCTCTATATAATATTGGAAAAACATTAAAAATTTGCCTCATCTGGATATTTTATTGATATCGCAAATTTATCTTAATTTATAATTATTTTTATTCAGTATCCTATGTTATCTACGTAACTCTGGGAAAGCATTAAAAATGTGCTTCACCTGCAGATTTCATTAATGTAGAAATTTTCGTATATATTTTTTGTGATAATTTTGATTCAGCACACACAACCCATATTCTCTACGTAATGCTAGGAAAACATTAAAAATCTGCCTCCTCTGCAGATTTAATTAATATAGTACTTTCCTTATATATTTGTATAATTATTTTCTTTAAGCAGGACATCTTCTCTACGTAGCGCTTGGCAAAATATTAAATATAGGCTTCATCTGCAGATGTCATTACTGCAGAAATTTTCTTATATATTTTTTGTAATTATTTTTATTAGCAATCCATCTTCTCTGAATAATTCTGGGAAAACATTAAAAATCTGCCTCATCTGCAGATTTTATCGATACTTCTGCACGGGATGTTTGTCAGAAATGAATTATTCACTAACTTTATATTCAATCGTGGTTATGAAATCTGTCAATAAGTAAATTTTTATACGTTTTTTATAAGCATTCTCAGTTTCTGCTCCAAATTTTTTATACTAAAATTATGCATAATCATTCACTATCTTGGAGTTATTGCAATATTTTGGACAAATAGCTGGTCATTTTTCAATTAGCCTAACGCTGTACGGGATATTTGCTATAAACCTAAAAAATATCGGGCTGATTGAGAAAAAAATTGTCATATTCCAGTTAGCGTAAAATTGTATAGCTTCTTTGCAATAATCCTGAAAAAAAAAATCAGGCTGATTGTGTAGAAGTTTAATATACACTCAGTAATTAAAATAAATACATTCTTCAGCTTAAAATACATCAAAACTGATATCCAAAACTTAAAATCAAACTTCAAAACAATATTCAAACAAAATTATCCAACTTGTTCAATTATCAATTTTCAAGTCATGGAATACAAGGTGGCTAATTCTCCACCTATACCTGCAAGGGAAGAAATGAGAAAATTTGAAATAACTTCTTGCATAACTCGAGTTTCAGCAATAGTTCATGACCTGGGGGTAACGAAAACAAATTTTCATCCTAGCTTCTAAAATCACATTCCAACAATTCCATTTCTTGCCTCTTCTTCCGATTCGAGTTTCCATAACAACTCGTTCTTGTAAAAGATTTTTGTGTTTATATATCATGTAGAATGTTCCAGAAGTAGGTATCCAAATATGGTCATGCCGCCAATCCACTCTGTTGTCATTGATACTTCAAAATCTTCGAGTAATATTTAAAAAATCTATGTGGATAATTATTGTTATGGAACAAATTGGCTAAAAACTTGAAAATCTGTTTATGAAAATAAAAATTATTATTAATTTTTTTTATTAAATCTAATTATTTGGTTTATTAATGCATTAATGTAATTAATTTATTAATAATAATATTATTAATATTAATAATGATAATATTTTATTAATGTAATTAATTATTGTGATTAATGTAATTTTTTATGTAAATTTGAAAACAAGTGAGGCATACTCATGGTGAAAAAAATAAAGCTGTTTCTTTTATCATACAAATTAATTTTCATATTATTATCAAAAACACAAAAATAAATATTTAAAAAATTGGCATTAGAATCATTACCATTTGTCCTACTTAATTGTAAACAATTCGGATTAGTGCATTCATTACAAAAGTGAAAATTCAAAATCAAAATATCACCAATGTATCTAATTTTTTTAAAATTTTTATTATAATTAACTGTATATTTATATTTATATTAAAAAAGAAATAAACTTGCAGGAGTAATGAAATAATTAGTCCCCCTGCCATTACCGCTTAATTGATTGAAAGCAAGATTACTTAAAGCGACTTAATTATTGTAAAAAACAAAAAATGACATAGGTCCAAAAATAAATCTGTATTCATCTTGTATATAAAATAAATCAAAAATATTTTTCGAAACACTTTAAAGACAATCTATATTAATATTACTGAAGAGGTTTTTAAAATCGGAAACTTGTATTTTTTGAGAAGTGAAATTTATTTTGTTCGAAATCTCTATACTATTATCAATTGATAAAAAATAACTAAACTTTTTAAATTTGTATTTTAAGAAACCATAGATCTTTTTTAACATGTTTTGTAAAGCAATATTATAATTTTTATTTTTGCTTTTTGAAGTGAAACAAGTAAATCTGAATTTAATTGGACTTTTATGGAATTAAGGTGTCATGAATATAAAGGGTCTATAATGTTTTGAAAAATTAAGCGTATAAGAAAATAAATATGTGCATTGTTTTTTGTAGGCAAAACCATTTTTTAGCAATAGGATCCTTATGGAGATTAATTAACTTTAACTTAGAAATTATCACCATTCAATTAATTTACTATTTCTTCAATATAAAACTTTTTTCATAAAACAGCATAATTATTTGCAGCTTTGTCAAGAGTAACTATAACAAAATTATTCTGTAAATTTTTAACATAATTTAAATCATCACAAGTAAAATTCTGATAAACTTTAAAAAATATTTTAACCCTACAGTGTATGAATTTTTCTTTTAGAATTGTGTTTTTTTAATACTTATATTAAGAATTCGAAACCAGAAATTTTAAGATAGATTTTTAATTTTATTTAGTAGCATATTTATGTTATTTTTACAGCATTAATATTTCTATATAAATATAGTGGTTGCAAAGATCTTGATTTATTTATTAAAAGTTAAATAAAAAGTGTTGCCAATTGGCTACACTATGCACTGTCCCAACAATTGAAATTTCCAATAAAACAAAGCTTCCAAAGAAAGGCTATTTTTATAACTCTGATTTTTGATAAAACTGTTAATATCTTTATTAAAAACTTTTAAAGCCTTATTGTAATTAATTTTATTGTTAATTCTAAATTTAGTGCCAGAAATCATCAAATATTTTATACTTTTATTTTTAATTATATTTAAATCCCTGTGATAACGTGACGATGAAAAGTATCTATAAAATCAGTATCACTATTACAACAACTTGTTAAAGAAACATCAGTATTTGAAAAAGCTATTATTTGTCTGTAATTAAAAAAAAATTGTACTTAGAGGTTCATTGTAATTATATGCCACAGAAATCTTTTATAGGAAAAAAGACAAAATATCTCTAAATATTCTGTTAAAATTCAAATTATTAAAAGATTTTTGTTGAAATGTAAGCTTGAAATAAATTACAACTTTATTAACATAACGGCTTCTTAATAGTCTGTAAGTAACGAGATCACTAATTAAATCCTTAGGTTAAATTTTTTTTAATTTAAAAGAAACAAAACGTGTTTTTAATTTTTTTAATGTATTAATTCTCAATTAAAAAACTTCAGCCTTAACTATTTTAACATTATACGTATGTAGAAAAAATTTAACTTCCAAATATTTAATCCAAACACTAGAAATCATATAATTGATATCTTTACTAAATTTACGCGAACCTCGTTTCCCTCTATTGAGTTGACTATTGAATCATTAAACTTATTAAACAAATCATACACATTATTTACTATTTTCTTTATGTTTACATAGTTTATTAAAATGTTCAAAGTATAAGGATAAACAGTTATAAAATTAAATATAAAATCATTTTCTCTAGCCAATTTATCATTTTTGTCTTCTACATGTTCCAAAATTTCAATTCATACATTAATAAATGAATAAATTTAGAAATGTGAAATTTGAAAAGGGAGATTCTTTATATTCATTACTAATATTTGATCTATTTAGATTAATCCTTCTATGTAATTCTACTTCCATCTGGCCAATATAAGCTTTGCTGTCAAGTAAGACATACAATTCTGTTTATAATGTTATGGAATTTACAAAATGGAGTATAGTTATTTGACAGAATGGCATTATAAACATGACTAACAACATAAGTTTTACACAATTTATTGTTACACCTATAAAACTTCATAATTAATTGATGTCGAAAATTTTTTATGGAAGTATTTTAGTTAGTGCATAGAATTTATCGTTCCTAAACTATTTGATAAATTTTAATCAAATTTTGTAGATTTCAGCCATTGTCAATCCTCGTTAGGGCCAAAATTTAATTAGTACGGCTGTGTTAATTTTTATTGTTGTATTATTGTCTTTTATTTCTGCATGTGAAATCAGAAACGATGTTTTCATCTTGAAATAACAAAACGTTTTTCGTTTATAATATTATTTCACAATAAAACAATTTTTCAAATTTTAAATTAAATGAGTGAAACATATCTATTTTAAATTATTTAATGTATGTATTTTAAATGAGAGGTATGTATTTTTAATAATATGAGTAGAATATTTGTATTTTTGAATAAATGAGTGCAAGAATATTTGGTGATTTATTACCTGTACCCGGCTCACGGAAAAATGCCTTAAAATTAATTTATTAATTTATAATGAAGTTCTAAAATTATTAAAATGTTGTACTATCATTGGAAATACACTTGTGAGCATAATTTTTAACACTTTCGAACATAGTTGAAAAGTCTTTATGAATTCGGTTTGTCTGGTCGTCTGTCTGTCTGTAAGTGCTGTAACTCGCGTAAATACAATCCGACTTTCATAAAATTGATAAATATTAATGAGGTTTACTATGGCATGTTCGGTATTGAAAATGAAGTATGTAGCACTTATACTTCACTTACAGGGGCACTCAAAAGGTGTGGTCTATGGGAAAAAATCATTTGCAATGTATTTTAATGACGTTACACTATTTAAAATATATTGAAATGGATCTACAAAGCTGAAGTTGCACTACAAGGTGCTTACTATCAAATATAGAACGTGTAGCACTTATAGTTGATATATGACAGCTTACAGAGGTACTCAAAAGAATTTAGTTATATTATGATCGATGTGGAAACATCGTTTGCGGTGTATTTTAATCATGTTACACTGTAACAAACATAATAAAATTGATATCAGTTTCTGAGGTGCTCTGAAACATACCTTCTGTTTCGCCGTATTGTAGTGGTTCAGTGGTTTCTTAATTATATTTTAATTGCAATGCTAATCATAAATTAATTACTGGCACTCACTCATAGATAAGTCGGGCATCTTTTTCTCTACATTTAATGAAGACTGAAATATATATACACAGGTAAAATATATATACATTATTTACAAGTAAAATTCGAACTTATTTCTACTGCCATTTCCATCATTATTCATTACGCAACAACCGCTCATAAGTTCAGGTGGAAAGGCAACCCCATATAAATAGCCATCGTGATTCATTTATCGCCTTCTTGGCACTAAGAACATTACAATTCTCTATACACCTTCTGTAGAATATCTAGTGTAAAGCACTTATCATTCATTTACAAGGCCACACAAAAGTATTCGGTTATGTAATGGTCTATGAGGAAAAACTGTTTACGGCGTTTTTTGATTATGTTACACTATTTTAAACATAACGAAATTAATATACATTACTGAGTTTTACTACAAGATATTTGTTGTATAATATGATATGCACAGCATTTATCGTTCATTTACAGGGACATACAAAAGATTTCGGATACAGTACTGTATCCGAAGTACTGTCTATAAGCGATAATTGCTCAAAGTTCACTTTTAGTGGTATGCGTTTTTAAGTTTAACTAAATTTTCGCATACTATGTGGTGTGTATAAATGCTATAGATCATATACAGGGTTACACAAAAAAATCGTAAACATTACTGTATGTCAGCGTAAATTGCTTAAGGGAGGTTTTTAATCGAGTTATGCATTTTGAATGTAAACTACATTTAGTATACTAAGAATTGTTTGTAGAATATAAATAAAATCGTATACAGGGCCATACAAAGAACTGGATTGTGGATACATGAAAACTTATGTATGATAATTTCTGGAAATGTGATTTCAATAGTTTTCAGTGTGTATTTGCCTGAATTAAACAATAGTTTAATATGTGAGGTGTATGAAAATCTTAAGGTAATATACAAAGCTGTACAAAATAATTCAAATATGTTTCCGTCTATTGGTATAGAAACTTCTGAAGGTGAATTTTCAGCTGTGTTATGTGCTTTATTACTAAACTAAATTGTAGCATGCTATATAGAGTATATACGAATATATAAATTATATACAGGGCTGCACTAAAGAATTGGGGTACTTTTCCGGATGTGGACGACAGTTGCTGAAATCTTGTTTTCAACTGTGTTATGCGTTTTCTAAAATGCTTACTTAGGTACCTTATTTACCTTATTGAATAGCGAAATTTTGTTAACCTATTCTAGAGGTGTTGGAAAGTGTTTCATAATCTATGTTTGGTGCATGATTTTTCTTTCTTGTTATAATTCTAGCGCATCAGGAAATGGGTGGAAAATGAATTACAAAATTCTACCTTTACGTATACATGAGCCAAGTTAAGTAAAATAGTTTACTAAAAGTATCATTATGGAGAAAATATTAATTATGAGTTAATGATTTATCTATAGTGCATAAAAATGGTTATATCTGCTTATCCACTTTTTTAGTAATGATAATTTACTTTTAAAACATAATGTTAAATGCATAGACGGTAATGAGGTGCAAATTGAACATTAAAAATATACATATGTTAAAAGCGATTAAAGTAAATATAAAGGCTTAAAAAATCCTTTAAAAAACATGCATACACTTAATATAGTTTCACTCAATAGTTTCATACACTCAATAACGGCGCTATCCTCGATGTTTATAGTAATAAATAAACTATTTTCACATAAAATTTTGGACTATGTACTTGATAAACAATTATCATGAGATAGCAGGGCGCCATCTAAAATAATTATGCTTTAACATAAATGATCTTATATAAAGGGGATTTATTTTATACTATCTTTATTTAAAACTTATGCAGCATCTCGCGCCAACACTTTATATTTACTTTTCTAAGTCTTTATATTTACTGTAATCACTTTTAGCATATTATATGCATTTTATTTTCATAAGTGATTTTTCTGATGTATGTCTGTAAAAGATTTTTTATTGTATCAAGTAAAAATGACAGTTTAAAATTTAGTTATAATTTAAACATGCTGAATGTTTATAATGACAAGTTTTGTCATCGTTTTTATGAGAAATGCGTTAAAAAATAAAAAATAAAATTGGTGACACGGTATAAGAAATATTTGCTTTTTGCCGTATAAAAGGAAAAGGTGAAAATCAAAAAGGCAATTTCCGATTTTTGAGTACCACTGTTTCCGAACAGAAATATTTGCTTTATTTAATGACAAAATTTTTAAATTAAATAAGATGATAAGATGACGATTACTATTAAATAACTAATTTTAATAACTAAACAAGTAAGTAGTGAGTAAGTAGTAAGTCAGTAAATAAGTATAAGTAAGTAGTAGTAATAAATAAGTAGTAAGTAGATGTTAATAAGTATTTTACCAGTGGGCCAGTGCGAGAATTTCGCACTACAATCTAATATATATATATATTTTTTTATCAATATGTAATATTTATTGGATGCAGGTTTAAACTTCTAAAGAAAAAGTGAGGATAAAAATATCTGCAAACATTATTTAGTTTTTAGTCAAGCCAGAATATCATCTAATTTATTCCATCAAAGTTAGAGTAAAAATTAATCCAAGATTGCAAAAGGCACGCGCGAGAAAAAAATTAACAATCGTATTTTAACTGCATTAGAGGATAACGTCATCCGCTTCGGGAAAAACATGGGGCATAGAAATATAAATCTAAACCTTTCAATTTCAATTTCGCTTTTTAATCATAAATATAAAATAAACCCATGCGGTGGTTTTTATAATCATTGCTGAGCATCATATAATGTGGTATTTTATTTTTGTGGCAACAGTAATTTGAGGAAAACCTTTCATTTCTTTCATGAAATCAATGCCGATTTAATTTTTAATTATCAGCAAATTTTAATCAAAAAACATGTTTTAGAAAAATGTAAGTGTACTATGTCAGAAGCCTGTTCAAAATCCTTTCATATGGTATCTCATTCGTCGTTCTACGTTTCGTATTTTCTTTTATGATACTATTAGAAAATAACTATTAGAAAAAGGGATGTTGACAGGAGAAATAATATATACGATAAGTTAACTCATTTTAATAACTTATTAAAATGAGTATTTATAGTATAGTTATTAGATCCTTTGTGTTAACTAAACAATTTTAGATTGATTTGGACTTTCGTCTGAAAATATTCGTGCTTTCAATAATTTTTATTAAAATACTCATAAGCTTGTACGCGCACATGCATTAGTATTTTGCATTACACATAGCTGACCTTCCTATACCTCCTGTTGACACAATTTTAGATTTTTGATTACCACAGTTTCCGAACAGAAAATATTCGCTTTATTTAATGACAGAAATTTGTAATTAAATAAGACGAAGGTTACTAGTTGGAAATAGTGGTACTGGCAAATCGAAAGATTGAGCAGTTATGATTATGTATTATCTTATATTAAAAAGAAAAACACATGTCCGTGAGTATCACTGACGTCATATTGACGGTGGCAACAGTCTGACAATTTTAACGACGATAAATTTCGCTTTTACTGCAATTTTTCAAAACTTTTTAGCTTTTAAACATCGTACAATTTCATTTTTTACCCGTCGGATAGAGAAAAAAGACTAACTAAATGAAACTAACTAAAAAAATTAAACAAAATATAGCTAATTTTAATATGGAAAAAATTTAATCATAAGATACAATTTTATACAGGTGTTTTACGTAAGATTTTGCAACTTTTGTTTCCCGTATAAGTATTCTGGATATTATTTATTTTAAATATCATAATCTAAATTTTAAAAAAATCTCAAAATTTATAAAATAATCGTAAACGGTAATAGAATAATCTTAAAATGATGATAAAATAATGTAATGTTAAAATAATCTTAAAATTTTGTATCTGACGAACATTTTTTTATGTTATCGCGAAACATACATAAATACAGGCAAACAGGAAAATTGCACTCGTTTCTGAACCGCAAATCTCTACTAACATTTGAGCAAAACAAATAACTGAATTAACTTTTCTTTCCAGAAAGCGAAATTTTTTAAAGTTCTTTATATGTCACATGCCATTAGGTGAAAATGTTACACTAATCATTATTATTATTATTTTTTTCAGGTAAAAATTCAATTTGAAACTTTGCAATGACAGACATCACTTACCGACCCCATTATCAAACCATGAACAGCCTTCGATATCCTTCATTTTTTTCTCCGGAATGTTTCAAGGAAGCGCTGAACTACATGCCAAAACCTGGTGATGTATTTATCGATACTTATCCTAAATGTGGCACAACCTGGATGCAAAGTATTGTTTTATATATTTTTCGCAAAGGAAAAGAATTGACAAACCATAGGGAGTTTTTCAATATGAGTCCTTTCATCGATAGCGTAGGAAACCAAGGGATGGACCGAATGCCTCGTCCTGGAGCCTTCAAGACCCATTTACCTTACTCTCACGTGCATTATTCTCCAGATGCAAAATACATCATTGCACTGCGTAATCCGAAAGACTGCTGCGTTTCATTGTTTTATCACACCAAGATGAATTCAGGATTTGGTTATTGGGAAGCAGAATTCAATGACTTCTTCGAGCTGTTCATGGCCGGTGAAGTAGAATATAATGACTATTTCGACCATGTAATGTCATGGTATCCCCATCATAAAAAAAGTAATGTATTCTTCACAACTTACGAAGACATGAAGAGAGACACCAAAGACATTGTGCTGAAACTTGCTAAGTTCTTAGGTCAAAAATACATTGAGGCTATTGAAAAGGATAACAGTGTGTTAAATAACATTTTGAATTTTAGCAGTTTCGAATACATGAAAAAATATGTATCTGCAGTACACAATACAACAATAGAATCAGAGGAACAGTTAAATGATCCAGACATGCTAGAAGGGACAAAGTATAAGGTGAGATACAGGTTATCTTTAAATCCTCCTCCCAAAGAAAAACTAGAGTTTGTCAGAAAAGGAACTGTTGGGGACTGGAAGAATCACTTATCGGAAGAACAATCTGAAAGACTAAGCAAGAAATTTTTTGAAAGAACTGAGGGAACAGAAATTTACGAAATATACAAAAATTATATATAAATTTTGATTAAGAGAGAGTTGGACTTTTGACTGCTTTCCAAGAATTTTAAAATTCAAAATACAAATTTTAAAATGAATTAAATTGTGCATCAGTTATAAGTTGTCTTTATTCAAAAATTAAAGAAAAAATTTCAGGTACATAATGAAATGAAATTAGTGTACTTAAAAATTAGCTTTTTCCTATTGAAATAAAATGCAATAAGTGCACATTTTTGTTTAGTGTTTTAACCCTTTCCGGCACAGACAAAGTCTGTTCGTAAAATGAGAAATTGCTTACTGACACCGGAATTTACAAACGACTTTTTTTAGAAAATATGAACTCCTTATTTTAAGCTTTCATTATAGAAACAAAATTTTATTAAAATATTCTTGGTGCCGTATGCAAGTTTGGAATTAAAATTAGGTGTGCCCGGAGTGGGACAACTGTGCCGGAAAGGGTTAAATAATTAAATGTACATTTTAGAATTAAGGCAGGTATATGCATATTCAAATAGATGAATCAATTCATTAACACTTTGCCTACTAAATGGCAGTTGCCGGTCACATGCACTTTTTTGGCATAACGTACTTGTACCGCTGTCGGTCCTTTCAAAGTTTCCTTCCTGGCCAACTGACTTCCGGTTTCAGTTACATTCTTCAGTTTATAAGATCCACAGTTAATGCATCATATAAATTATTCTGGTGGAATAACCGTCGGCCTATCTGAAAAAAGTCAGTTGACCTAAAGTGTTGCACAAAAACTATTAAAAAAATATCTAAATTTGATAAGTATCAATTTTAGACATATTGAATAAATTTCAGAGTTGTAACAAATATATACACAAATAAAAACTTCTTAAAAACACCATAAAATAAGGAATGCGCAAGGCCTTTCGAAAGAACTTTGTCTTTCTTCGTCAGGCGCAAAGAAGACGTGCAACCATTTTGAAGGCAGAAGCAAGACTGAAAGGCAATGGGAGGGAAAGAGAAGTGAAGGGAACAGCCAATAGGAAAGCAGAAAAGCATCAGCTAATTACAGAACAAAATTACCGAGAACGCAGAAAAGAAGGGAAATTATGAAGAAAATCGGAAAATAAAATAAAATAAAATAAAGTAAAAAATAAAATAAATAAATAAATAAGTAAATAAAACTAAATTAATAAAATAAAATAAAATGAATAAAATTTGGAAGTAAAATAGAGATTAAAAATTCAAAATATAAACAAAAACTATATGATTGAGCTGAACAATTTTTTTCAAGCTGCAGAAAGCATGGTGGAATCACATTTTTCATTAACGATAACATCACGATTAAGATAAATAGCGAAATTTTCAAGAAAGTCCAATTTTGAGGGGCTATTGGCATTAAAGATAAATTTGCATTTTGAAAATTAAAACTATATATTAATTTTCAATATGCTAAAATTATCTTTAATGCCAATAGCCCCTCAGAAATGGACTTTCTGGGAAATTTAGCTATTTATCTTAATCGTGATGATAATCGTTAATGAAAAATCTGATTCCACCATGCTTTCTGCAGCTTGGAAAAACTTTGTTCAGCTCAACCATCAAGTTTTTGTTTATATTTCGAATTTTTAATCTCTATTTTACTTCCATTTTTTATGCATTTTATTTTATTTTATTAATTTTTATTTATTTATTCATTTATTTTATTTTATTTTATTTTATTTATTTTATTTTATTTTATTTTCTGATTTTCTTCATAATTTTCCTTCTCTTCTGCGTTCTGGGTAATTCTCTTCTGTTATTGGCTGGTGCCTTTCTGCTTTACTATTGGTTCTTCCCTTAACTTTCCCTTCTTTCTCTCCCATTTCCTTTTAGTCTTGTTTCTTCTTTCAAAGTGGTTGCACGTCTGCTGTGCGCCTGACGAAGAAAGACAAAGTTCTTTCGAAAAGCCTTGCGCATTCTTTATTTTATGGTGTTTTTAAGAAGTTTTTTACGCTTTTGTAGTATCACACCAATTTGTTCCATACTGTAATGTGATACACACACACACGCACACACACACACACACACACACGCACACACACACACACACACACACACACACATATATATATATATATATATATATATATATATATATATATATCAGATTCATACAAAAAATTACCTCTAAAATATTTGATAAAAAGTTGTAAGCAGAAACAAATTGAAGACAAGTTGAATGTAAATTATTTTACATCTTAAAATTTACTCTGCATCAGGCAAAGAGTTAGGTCAATTATTTGTCCATTAAGTATTTTCTATTATCAGTAACTATATTAAAACTAATATGTTGTGGTCCTCGCATAACGTTTTTCTATATTATTTTAATACATCAATTTAAAAAGCACTATTTCAGACCAACAATTATGAAATATAAATAAAAAAGAAAACAAAGTTCAATAACAAGCCCTATTGAGTATTCCCACATATTTCATTAGGTATGTACTAGTAAAAGGTCTTAATCTCGGTTTCAATCCGGACCACAGATTATTTACTAAGTAAGCATGTAATCTGTCGTCCGAATTAAATGAAAAAGGAGTGAATATTACGCAAATTAAAACTCAAAATAAAAACGTCAATTAAAAGTTACTTTTTTAGAATGGCAACACATCGTTCATACTTCGTTTACATGGAAAGTTACATTTGAAGGAATCTTAGTAGTTGTGAATTTTCAGCTTTTATTGCTCCAATGATGAATGGAAGCTAGTAACTGATTTACAGCTGATTTCTGATGAGTTTATTGTATAAATTTATATATTTTTAAAATGGATTTGTATTTGATTCATGCGTATAATATTTCGCATGCTTCTTTTATTATGTTTTTGTACTGTATGTTTAATTTTGTATTTGATTTTATTAAACAAACATTCTTAAAATCATCGGCAAGACCGGTACTTCAGCTAGTGGTAAATACACTGCTGGCAATCCAAAATGCAACACCATGAAGGAATGCAAATAACAGAATCATATTTATTGGACGACATCCATTATAATGGAAAGGGCAAGTGATTACATTTTCAGAAAATTTAGAGGTATAGATCCTGAGAAAACACTACCCAAAGCAACCACTTCTGGCCACAATAACAGCATTTATCTGTCTAGCCATGGAGTCGAACAGAGATTGGATGTCATGTATGGGTATATCAATCCATGCAGCTTCAACACTATGCCACAGTTCATCAACCGTAGTGACGGGCGAGTGGTGGCGGGCCAGTCGCTCTGAAGCCATCGACAGGACATTTTCAATTGGTGAGAAATTAGGAGAACGTGCCAGCCAGGGCAACAGTCAAACATGTTCTGTATCAAGGAAGTTCAGGATAGTACGAGCAACATGCGATCGTGCATTGTCCTTCTAAAACGTAGAGTTGCAGAGGCATCGAAGATAAGGCAGAACCACGAGCCGTAACACATCAGAAATGTAACGGCTGCTGTTGAAATTGCCGGGAATGCGAACAATAGGTTACCGAGACGTGTATCCAATGGCACTTCATACCGTCACTCCAGATGATATGACAGTATGACAATTTGAATGCAAGCTGGCAATGTGCGTTTTCCACGATGCCACCAAACATGGATGTTGGCATCATGATGCTGCACACAGAGCCTGGATTCCTCAAAGACGACGTGAGACGCCATTCCTGCGTCATATACAGCTTCATGATGGCAGCATCCATGTTTGGCGGCATCGTGGAAAACGCACATTGCCAGCTTGCATTCGAATTGTCATACTGCCATATCACCTGGAGTGACGGTATGAAGTGCCCTTGGATACACGTCTCCGTAACTTCAACAACAGCCGTTACATATCTGATGTGTTACGGCCCGTGATTCTGACTTATCTTCGATGCCTCCGCAACTCTATGTTTTAGCAGGACAATGCACGACCGCAAGTTGCTCGTACTATCCTGACTTTCCTTGATACAGAACATGTTCTACTGTTGCCCTAGCCGGCACGTTCTTCTGATTTCTCAGCTTCTGAGCGACTGGCCCGCCACCACTCACCAGTCACTACGGTTGATGAACTGTGGCATAGTGTTGAATCTGCATGGACTGATATACCCGTACATGACATCCAATCTCTGTTCGACTCAGGGCCGTAGCTAGGGGGGTGCCAGGTGGGGGGGGGGGCTCAGCACCCCCTGAAAAATTTTGAGTCCCCCCTGAGAAAGTTGCCATGGCCACCAAATGAAATTCTGTTTCAAAAATCCAAATGAAACTCTGTTCGAAAATTGAAATTAGTTTTGGGGGCTCTTTACAGTTTTGCATAAATACTAAATTGTAGTATTTGTTTAAAAACTGCAAATAAGTGCTTCAACAGGCGCGCATCCTATCTGCACATACTCAGAATTAGCAACCTTTTGCTGATGCAAACATTGACTTTTGCATTAGTTATATACTGAATTTTTTTTTTATTTTGCAGCGTTTTCCATTATTAGCCTAAAACAAAATTATTCTAATGAGTTATAGCCAATTTAAATACAAGTGGTTTTAGCTTTTGACTAGACACAAAAATAATTTTAAAATCCAAAATACACCCTTGATTATTCTAATGTTTTTTATCATATAATAACATAATTTTAGAATCCTAAAAGGGAAGGGAATATTCAGAAAAAAATTAAAGGTTGCAACTCTTTTGAAACAGGTGAAACAGCTTTTTATTTACTTTTGACATCATCACTTATTATTTCACTAGTATAATTATACACTGAAAATTTTCATTCTGTAGCCAGTGATGTAGTAGTAAAAAAACCAGAGGGCATACGCTTTAGGCAAAGGATATACCCTAAAAAGTATATTCTATAGTGTTTTTGAGAAGAGGGTATACGGTAATTCCTTAAAATAATCCAGAAGATATTACATCCCTGTCTGCAACTTTTACTTTTTTAGCATCAAATAAAGTTATTATAAACAATTTAATAAGAAACACATTGCCTACACTATGAATATGCACTAATTTACCTTTCTATACAATACTTTGATCATATATATCTGTGTTTGTGCGTGCATGTGTCAGAGAGAGAGAAATAATATGAGCCCCCCCCCCCTACATTTTCTTGAGCACCCCCTATTGTTTACTTCTAGCTACAGCCCTGGTTCGACTCCATGGCTAGGCAGATAAATGCTGTTATTGCAGCCAGATGTGGCTGCTTTGGATAGTGTTTTATCAAGATCTATACCTCCAAATTTTCTGAAAATGTAACCTCTCCCATTATAATGTATTTGTCCAATAAATATCATTCTGTTATTTGCATTCCTTCATGGTGTTGTATTTTGGATGGCCAGGTGTGTATATAGAAGAATGTAAAAATAAAACAATATATGTAATTTTTCTGAGAAAGCACTAGATTATAAAAATAAGTTTATATCATAACTACATTTTTGACATAGAAACTTTATGAGTCGAATAAAAAAACAGAAAGAAAAGTATATTTTTATACGTGCTCGAAAAAGCACGTAGGGGAGATGGGGGATGAATGGGACAAGGGATGGATGGGACGCTCTCAATATTTCAGGCAATAAACATTTTTTTTAGTTACTTTCTATCCTCATAGATTTCACTACCATAGTGTGCTTCAGAACCAAAAGCAAGAGCCCATGGTTGTTTTCAGTTTTCTTCAAATTTGCATTTCCTGAAAACTTTGCTTAAAAGTAAATTTTTTTACATTTGAAGCTACTTAAATATCTTATACAATATAAACAATTAAGATATGTTGTAGTTTTTTATTTAAAGGCTCAATATTGGTAATTAAAATGAATGCATATTAACCATTGTGACAAAATAATTTCTGAGACAAAATAGCTGACAATTGAATATATGCATCATGGAGATGATTGGGACATTTCAAATGGGGATGAATGGGACTGCTTCATTCGTCCCTAGAGGATACTGAAAATTTTTTATTAACTAAATAATATTATATAGGTTGATAAATTAATACTTTATGGTAATTATTCTTTTAACATTTCATCCTCTTTGTAGGCATCGTCTTCAGTCCACCGATTATGGGCCTTTTAAGGCAAAGCTGAGATGTGTCCAAGATCATTGACTAACAAATAATCCTGGAGATCATATTACAATTTATAATTTCTCAGCTTTTGCCAAGGCGGCATTTTTGTTCAGCTTTTAGTCCTTAACATTGAATACGGAGAGGAAAATGTTTGTGTCCCATTCATCCCTACTGTGGGGATGATTGGGACTTAGAAGAACGTTTTTTTAAATTTAATTTATATATCTGTATAATAATAATCTTGAACAAATATTGTGCTTAAGATGTAGTCAAACACTTAAATTTTGACATGTGATATATAATATTAATAATAACTTATATAAAATATTTAAAATAAATATTTTTGTGAAAATGTCCCATTCATCTCCCATCTCCCTTATGTAATTTTAACATGCTTATATGATTTTCAGACCACCCTGTATATGTGTCATATGTTACACACCTAAAAATTATCTTGGCTTTCATACACGTCCATTTAAACTAAAAATGTATGGATAAATCATCGTTAATTCCAATTTTCTACATTTTCAAACTGTAAATGTTAATTTTAAACTATTAAACGGGATAAAATTTTGTACTTAAATTTTAATGCTTAAACTCATCTCTTTAAAATCCATTTTATGGGCGTTCTTTCAATGCAGACAATATATTTAAAAAGATAAAATTAAATTATTCATTTATTCATGAAACCGAATCTAGATTTCTGAATTCTTATATAGCTCTTTATTTTGAACTTACATTTAATTTATGATTTAAGAGGTAATGCAACATGCAGTTCGAGCGCATATTAAACATTTAAGTTTAGGAATCGTTTACGATTCGGTGATTTTAAAAGGATAAAGGGGTTGTAAGTAAAGCATCCATCTTCTTTTATCACGGAAAATAATGTCTTTAATTTTTTACGCTGCTGAATTTATAGTCAAATCATTATCAATTTATTCAAAGAATCGATTAGAGATGCTCTTAAACAAGAAGGGATGTGCAATGAGATTAAAAATAATTCGACAATATGTCGTCAAGATGAATAGTTCAGGAACTATTCTCAACGAAAATTATCTTTGGAATATTTCAGAAGGTAGTTCTAATGTATTTTGCGTTATATGTTTGATAAGACAAAATTCAAATTTACATGAAACATAAGGTAATTCATTAAAAATTCACGAAAGTCAAGATAGAGTAATTTTAACTTCAAGATAAAATAATACGAAAATGGAAAACAGGATACACCATCATCATAATAATTGAAGGAGTTAGAATGACAGTGGAGTAAGTCAATGTGAGTAAGTAGTAATGTGAGAAAGGAAGGGTTTTGTGAAGCTTGTTGTATTGCTGTTGCATTAAGTGTTCCAACTTGCTTTGCCCTCTAAGCGACTCCCTAAGTAAAGTATGACTTATTTGACTGTCGCACTGAATAGAAATTAATATACGTTCAGTAAAAATATGGTTAACGAGATTTTTCAAATTTCTGACTTACTCCACTGTCATTCTAATCCCCTCAATTAATAGAATACATACATGCTTACTTTCAATAATTTACAATATGCACAGCATACAACATCTATCTGCCTGTTCTATAAATCAACTAGTATATTACAGCCATCATAAAACTTTTTTCTAATTTCACCTTTAAGTTTGTTTTCTCATCTACAGTTGTGGTTTTGTCATTGTTTTAATTTACTGTGCCAATTAATTTCATTATTATTATCTAATCTATTAATCTAACGTCGCGTCATGTTCTGTTCTCCATCCTTGTCCTCTGAATTTTAGTTATATTCCTCTTTGTGTCGCTATACTAAAGTATTTAAGTTTATATGTATGTTTACTTTAAGCTAGTGTTCCTATCTTTTGAAAATTGTTTATAGTGTATCATGTTCTAGCGCTAGAAACTGTTGGTCCGTCATTTGCCGTTGTGTTGCGTGATTGTTTTTGTGAATCTCTGTCCAGAGTTTATCTATTGTTCATCACCCCGCCATCTGCCGCTCTTACCGGCGGGTTTTGTATTTTTTGTATTGCCTCATTAAAAGGGACTGGGAGTGACATCTATGAATACAGACTTGGTTAATGGTTTGAGCCGTCCCTCTCGGGCAGTACAGTACAGTACAGTACAGTACAATCTGCAACAAAAATTAAATGACAACATAGTCTTTCTTGAGATATAACTATCGCGAGAATCGTGAAAAACAGAGCATAGCAGGGACACCTGTTAGGCGGTACACACCCAAACCTAATAAGAATCTATTTTTGTCAAGGTCTAACAGAATGTGAAGTTTGATGAAAATTCCGTGCATTGGTTCTTGGGATATGGCTATAGTCAAAATCATGAAAAATACACCATAGCTGCACCACATGTTGGAGGATTTACACCAAAATCGAATCAGCGTCTTCTTATGTCAAGGTCTAACAGAATATCAAGTTTGAGGAAATTCCGCGCATTAGTTCGTGAGGCTATCGCAGAAATCGTGAAAAATGCAACATAGCAGCGCCAGCTATTGGATTATTTACGCTGAAACCTAATCAGTACCAAATTATATCAGAGGTCTAACTGAATTCGAAGTTTGATTTAATTCCGCGCTTTAGTTCTTGAGATAGAGTGCTCACAAAATTTGTATCACATATACACAGACGGACAGAGACAGAGACAGACTCAAGGACTAACATTTTCTAAAAACAGCCAATCGTGTGCAGGACCTTCTAAAGTGTAGAAAGCTGTCGAAAACTGAAAATGGTACTTTTTTATGATACTTGTAAAGATTGAATCTTGTAAATATAAAATAAAGTAAAAACATGCCCGTCAGTAAGGCAACGTCATATCGACGGTGGCAACGACCTCACGAATTTTGTTCAAAATTTATCTGAACAATGAAAATATGTTTGATACAAAAATGTGAGGTTTGATACAAAAATGCGTGTGTATATATATATATTATTTCTTTTTGTTACTTTAAATATGTTTTTAATGATTACTGAAAATGTATGTATTTTACTGACAATATAACAGAATTTTTAAGAGGGTGTGATGTTTTTAAAGGATAATAGTAATATGAAACGATGCATCTATGCTACTATTGCATCTATGCTATCTATGCTACTCCAAAATCAATACTAATGTCTGATGATTGGTATACTAAATTAAGATTTTAATGCTATTACTTTTCATGTAATCTGATAGCGAAAATTATTTTTTGTATATAAATATCATGTTTGTTCGTTAAATTAAAAATCTTACTTTTTATGATAATCTTATTTACCAACTTATTATATAACTGTTCATTTTTATAACCGGCGTATAATGCGCACCTGTAAATTTTGATCAATTTTCTTGTATCAAAAGTGCACGCAATATGCCGGAATATATGGTATATATTAAAGGGCAGAAAACCAACGTTAAAAATGCACAAATAATACACAAAAAGCAGCAAACAGCTGTTTCGAATCCACAAGCAAGATTCTTTTTCAGTGCGACAAAGAGAAAAGCACAGCGTACTAGAAAAAGCAAGACTGGGCTTCTAGCATGCTGTGCTTTGCTCTTTGTCGCACTGAAGACGAATTTAGCTTGTGGATTCAAAACAGATGTTTGCTGCTTTTTTGTGTATTATTTGTGTATTTTTATCGTTTGTTTTCTTTTAATATTCTTGCACAAAGGTTTTATTTGCTATTTTTATATATGGTAAGTTGAATTCAAGAACTTTTGTCTACGGACGCTAATTTTTTCTATATTTTGTTAATATAGTGATCTTTAAATTTTAAGCATGTGTGTATTATTATTATTTTTAATTCCTTATTAAACAAGTTTATTTTTTAATAAGGAATGCATCCGAGGCTCGAAGATTTCTGTCTGCGAATCTGTTTAGCAATTTTACGAGTCGAAAACTATTCAAGATAATTGTAGGGATTTTTTTAAATATATAAAAAATAAAACTAGATTAGAAAAATCCATGTGCCAGCTTCAGCATACAAAATTTAATCTACTTAGAATTCAAGAGCTCCATTATACATTGTGAGCCCCTTAAAGAAGAGGGAAGAAAAAAAAAACACTTGCTCAGAAGAAGGAAAAAGATAATTCTGAAAGCCAGCTTAAACTATTGTTTGTACTGAAGGATAAAAGAAAAAGAAAGGATATAATCAAAAGAAGTAACATTAAGAGAAAAAAAAAGATTTATTTTATCACCTTAAAATAAGTGCTGCTTTTTGGAATTTATTTTGTGGCGATTCTTAATTGATCAAGGCAATTTAAATATTGTCAAAGTTCAGTGTTTCTTAATATCTTAATTATTTATTACGGACCACCAGAGTTTATGACTCAAATTAATCATACCTTTTCAAATATCAAATAAACCAGATCACGAGAATAAAAGCAGTCGCCAGATTAAAAAAAAAAACGAAAACTGAAAATCATGCGTCAAGCATAGATTAAGAAACACTTTCCAATGCTTCCAGTTTACTTTATCAAAACTTTACCTATTAGTAAGGTAAAAGTTGAAAAAGTAAACAATTTGGAAAATAATTTAAGACGCACAAAATAATTCTGATCCTTTTCTGACAGCAGGTGGTAATAGTTGAAATTGGTTTTCAAATATATTATGCGTTTTCTAAATTGTTTATTTAAGATATTTTATTTCCCCTTATTAAACGGTAAGTTGCGGTATTCTAAATGTGTTGAAAAGGGTTTTATAATCTATGCTTGACACATGATTTTTTATTCCCATTATATCATATTCTGTACCACTGAGCTTCCGGGCTTCTTTAAACAGTTAAACGGGATAAAAGTTTGTACTTAAATTTTATTTAAAATAAATATTGATTAATTAATACATGATTTTATCTACTTAAAATCTTATTTTGTGTGTGTTTTTCAATTTTCAATTTTTATTTTTATTTTGGTTAAAAAATAATAAAAGTAGCTTTTAAAATGATAAGAATGATGATATATTGAATTTTAACGAATATATTATTTACTGAAATCTAACAAATAATAGTTGTTTTGCGTACTGTTAATAAGTCAAGCGAGAAGCGACTGAGAAGTAATTTTTGAGGTCGTTTGGAAAATGTTGTATTGCAACAGGATTAAACAGGAATCGTAACTTTTCAGCATTTTTTCTCTTTTTAACACTTTCCAATATAGTTGAAAAGTGTTTATGACTTCGGTTTGTTGTCTGTCTGACTATCTGTCCGTCTGTGCCGTCTGTCCATGCTCTAACTCGCATAAATATACTCGGATTGAAATTGATATGTTAGTGATGTCTATCATGTCATGTTAAGTATTGAAAATGAAGTTGTAGCCTTTTTAGTTTATTTACAGGGACACTCAAAAGAATTCCGTTACATTATGGTCTATGGGAAAAATCATTTGCAATGTATTTTAATGCTGTTACACTATTTCCAATATATTGAAATTGATACACATAATTCAGAAACACTACAAGAGTCTTACTGTAGAATATAGTGCATATAGCATTTATCGTTCATTTACACAGATACACAAAATAATTCGGTTACAGTATTGTCTATTAACAATAACTACTGGGAGTGCGTTTTTAGTTGTGGCGCGGTACACGTTTTTAACTTTAACTAATTATTTGCATATTTATTGGTGTGTGTATATTCTATAGATCATATACAGAGCTACACAAACGATTTCGAGTACATTTCCGTTTATTGACGGAAATTCCTGAGGGAGAATTTTCAACCGTGCTATGCGCTTCCTAACTAAACTAAATTTTAGCATACTGTGTAATATATACAAATCTATAGATCATTTACAGGGCTGTACATAAGAATTCTGACTATTGGTGGTCATTTCTGAAATGGGTTTTCAAATGTGTTATGCGTTTTCCAAAGACAAATTACTTACAAGGGAACCACTTTTGGTGCAGCTCGCACCTAGCATTGAGACGTGGTGCATTTTAAAGCCATATTTTGCGAAGTTTGAGAATCGATAAAACTTTCCTGTTAAAATCATATTTTTTGATTTTACAGCAGCATATCTTTCTAAAAAGGAAATTTTCGAGACCATTTATTGATTATTAACATTGAAGTTTTAGGTAGCTTTCAATACAAAAAAGTATATATATATATATATATATATATATATATATATATCTGATCTATGTCATACGACAACGCTCGTATTTATAAATTAATTTAAATGAAACTAATTGTGTCTATTAAGCTCACTAATGCCTCAACCGAGTTCGTTGGCCAGCTGGGTCCGCCATCTTGCTTCGAGATGGCGGCCACTGAAAATTTTAAAACTAATATAAATATACAAATAAGATAAAAATTAAAATTTATTTTTTAATTAAGTGTTAGGCCTTGATATAAGGATTCCAGAGCATTTTTTGTTTTACCTCTACCTTAAAAAATGGCTGAGATAGAGCAGTTTGAAATTCTAGGGTGGCTGACATTTTGACACACAACAGTACATTACAAAAAACCAACGATTAATTTATGAGTTTTAATGATCGCGATTTCTCGCAAATTATTTTCTTTCATTGTTGTAATCATTTTCCTAATCATACGCATAAAACTATATATTCATATCCGTTAGCGCCAAATTCTCGCCAAACTTGGCGATATTTGGCGAAATATCGCCAAATTTGGCGACCAAAATGTCTTCATAAATGAAGCCAACTTGGCTATAGCTCAATAATTTGGCGAATTTCTCATTCAAATTCAGTATTAACGAATCTTTTGTAAACGGTTTCTTTGCATTTTAGCTTGCTGTTTTCGAGTAACATTAGCTAAAATTTTAAAACGAAGATATGGGAAAGCTACCTTTTCCTCCCGGTACAGGACTTTTTTAAAGCAGTTAAAGATTCAAATTAGTCAATAATAAGTATAAAATATTGTAAAAAGATTATAAATTAATTTAAGAAGCTACGAATTTGATTTTGAAAAAATACAGCATTATAATTGCATTTTTGGCGGCGCGAAGTTGGATTTATTTGTTACCGTATAATATTTCTCGCCAACCCTGGACAAATGTCAGAATTGTTTGCTGTGTGTGAGTAGTAGTTTGGATTTGTACCACCATATTTGGCTACTTAACTTGCTTTTGGCGTAAAATTAACCTTTAAAAATTCAATAATTAAAAATTAAAAGTATAAAAAATATATAAAACATGATTATAACAGAGAAATTTTATCGGTTCTCTAACTTTTATGTACAGGACTACAAAATGCACCAGGTCTCAAAGCCAGGTGCGAGCTGCACCAAAAGTGATTCCCTTGTTAAACATCGTTTTTCACCTTATTAATGTGTGAAGTTTAGTTACAATATTCTGAATATGTTTGTAAATGTTTCATAATATAATATATGCGCGACGCATGATTAGTTGGTCTTCTTATCATGCCTTATTGGTTGGGAGAATTAGTACCTAAATTTTAGGTGCGTTCGTAATTATATAAATACGTAGGTGTATAATTATATAAATACACCTATAGTCGTCGTCTGGTCCATCACTCCGCATACAACAGTCCAAAAACTACCCAACCGAATGGTTTGAAATTTAATATATAGAATCGTTGTAGAATTTTGTCAAGTCATTTCAAATTTTATGAAAATCAAATCAAAACTTCAAAACAGTTTAGCATTTGTCATGTTCTTACAGAGACACAAAAATAATTCGGTTACAGCACTGTCTATGAACTGTATAATTGCCGGAAACGCTGTGGTATGGACTTAATTAAATTTTAGTATATTATGTGGTGCGTATAAATGTCATAGGTCATGTTCAGGGCTGCACAGAAGCTTTCAAATACCTCACCGTCTATGGTCGGTAATTGGTGAAATTTGATTTTAATCTGTGTTATGCGTTTTCTATATTGTTTATTTAAATATCTTGTTTCACTGTACCAAAATACGATGTCTCTTTACGATATTCTGGAAATGCTGGAAAATTTTTCTTTATCCTTTCGGATCTGGCGTCTTATTAATAGGATATGTCTTTTCATTGAGCATTATTTTGTCTTAACAAATATATTTTTTTAATTTTTGCAGGTAGTAAGCACAGAATATGTCATAATAACATATTTATTATTAACATTTCATTTATGTTTCAGCATTTAGTAGTAATAATAATAATAATAATTTGCTTAATTTTTTTACCGCGTGTGCTATTCTGTTATTTGAAACATATGTTTCTTTCTTTAAATCTGAAATACAAGATTCTTTTATGAACGAATAATTTATGATAATACATAAAAAAAATACTAGAACAGTGGTTATATCAGTTTAATCCTGTTGTAATACGACATTTTTCAAACGTCTTAAAAATTACTGCTTAGCTTATTGTCATATGAATAGTACTTAAAGCAAGTCGATTCGTTAGATTTCAGTAAATCTTAACATTTGTGATTTAGATAGCTCATTTTAATATTATTAACGTAAAAGTAGTTATTTCCCAAATTTGCCAAAAAAAATTTCTTCCCGAAAGGATTAAGATAATTTTATTCGGTTTGCACCACTTTTATTTTAAATAGTTACCTTTTCCTATTTAATCCCAAAAATGTCGTAATCAAATATTACTCTTACTAGAGATACGGAGACCACTACTCCAGGGACTCTGATTAATGAACTCGTTCCAAGTTCCAATTACATAAAGAAAACATTACTTTACTTTATTACTGGTGAAAAAAAATGCTATTGTACCTTTTGAAGATGCATATATGCACCCATGGTCCCCAAGGGTTAATCTGTGTGTGACACATGATTTTTTTTTCTTTTTTAAAATTTACTCCATGTGATCTAAAACATTTCCTTAATAGGCACTTTTAAAATATTACAATACTTTGGACATTTCTAATGATTTTCTAACTGTCATTTAAATAACGAATTATTGATTCATTGTAACTTATTTCTGGAACAAAAGATTAATTTATCTTCTAAACATCCATGCGCGAAACAATTATGAGACTAATTACGCCCAACAGCTTAAAAGTACCGTTTCTCCTTTTAAAAAATAAGGAATATTATGAAAAACGTTTTTTAGATACTTATAAAGCATTATTAAATTCCAAACTGTAGATATTTTAAGCGATTTTCTAATTGCCATTTAAATAGTATAGTTTTATTTCTAGAAAAAGAGATTAATTTATGTATGTATGAAACAGTTATCTAATTAGTTATTTTAAACAGTTTAAAAATTCTTTTCGCTTTTAAAAATTTATTACACATTATCTAAAATCTCTTTTTTGAAGTACCTTTACGATATTAGTAAATACAAAAGTCTGGGCATTTAACATGATATTTTATTATGTTTTTCAAACCTCCGTTTAAATAAGAAATTATTGATTCATTAAAAATCATTTGTATAAAAATAGATTAATTTATCTTTTAAATATTTTTAAACATTTTTATATGAAACAATTATGCGATTAATTACTTTGAACTGATTAAAAACACTATTTATTTCCATTTCTTTAAAACTTATTGCATATATCATCTACTAAACACTTATTTTTCTGGTCCTGCAAAACATTAGCAAAATACAAAACTCTGGCCATTTCTAATGATTTTCTAACTTCCATTTAAATAGTCTGAAACAGATTAGTTAGCTATCAATGTACGAAACAGCTACGTAATTAATTTTAAACAGTTCCAAAAAAACTTCCCCCTCTTTTCAAAAGTTAATGCATATTATCAGAACACGTTTCTGTTACGCTTCAAATAATAGTAAGTGCTAAACCCTGGCCATTTCTAATGATTTTCTAACTTTCATTTAAATAGTCTGAAACAGTTTTATTACATACCATTGTACTAAACAGCTATGTAATTAATTATCTTCAACAGTTCAAAAAAAAAAAAAAAAAATCTTCCATTTTTTTTCACCCAAAGTTCACACATATTATCAAAAAACTTTTTCTGTTAACTTTCGAATAATAGTAACTGCTAAACTCTGGCCATTTTAAATGATTTACAAATTGCAATTTAAATAACGAATTACCCACTTTTCTAAACATTTAAGTATAAAACAACTATGTAATTAATTTTGGTCAATAACTTTAAAAAAGCCGATATATTTTTCAAAATTAATGTATATTATCAAAAATACATTTTTCTGGTACCTTTTCAAATAGTAATAATAAGTACAAAAGTCTGGACATTTCTAACGATTTACTAACTGCCAATTAAATAACGAATTACTGATTTACTATAACTTATTTCTGGAACATATTTATTTACCTTCTAAACATCTAAGTATGAAACAACTATGTAATTAATTTCAGCCAACAGTTAAAAAAAACGTTTGCTTTTTCAGAAATTAAGCATATTATCAAAAATACTTCTTTCTGGTACCTTTCAAATAATAACAACTGCAGAACTCTTGACATTACTAACGATTTACTAACTGCCATTTAAATAGCGAGTTATTGATTCACTATAACTTATTTCTGGAACAAGATATTAATTTATCTTCTAAACATCTACGTGCGAAGCAATTATGTGACTAATTGCTTTCAACAGTTTAGTGATTAAGCCCCGCTTACGTAATTAACAAGTATTCGACGTGAAAAATTTATAAGCACTAAGTTATTATTTTTGTTGATTTTTGATGGAAACTTATTTTACTGGAAATAATTTGTTCCCTGTTGCTACAGTGAGGGTAGATGTAAGAATTTTCGAAATTCTTTTTAAAATGATTTATTGTAAGGATAAAAAGCTTTCATAAATTCTTGAAAAAAAAAAACTTGTGATCATTAGTGATATGGCCTTTAAAAAAACAATATATACTTCTTATAATTTCTGTAGATATGAAAATTCAAAATAAAGTGACAGTTAAAACAGATTAAAATAGCATAGAAATTGTAATAAAATATTGGAGAATTAAAGAAACTTTAACATTTTTATTAAAAAAATAGCATACATTTTTTATTATAGAAAAATTATTTAAAGAAAATCTTTTTGTTGTCATCGTTATGATAATTTGATTACAAAAAATAATATAGTGTTTTTAAATTAGAAGAAAATTAAATATATATCAGAAAACCCATTAAATTAAAGGATGAAATATTTCCTTTTGAATTATTCATATTGAAATGCTTTCGGGCTGAATGTGATTTTTTTCCCCAATGAGATTTTTAAAGTATGTATCGAAATTAAATTTTAGATATTAATAGATTGCTGCTAACTTTCCGGTTTTTTAAAGTCAAATAAATATATTTAAACCAGAAAAATTATTTAATGAAATGTATTTTGTTTTTATGTAGAACTAAATTGTTTTCATTACGGTACGGTTGGATTAGTAATGATGAGACATGTCCTTGATCGCTTGTTCAGACCGTGAATACGCGGAATTGTGTTTTTTAAGACTTTTGGTAAATCGTTAGTTGGTAACTGCTGTTTTTGAGGACTCCGGTCAACGAATACTTGGTGGAATGGAGAAATCCGACATCACCGAAACTTGGAAGCAGTATCCTCTACCTCATACGAATAACTCGATTGTTACTGCGTTCCGAAAGGAATGTGATGATTGCATACGTTAAAGACAAGTTATTGGTGATTTTCAGAAAAATCATTGACTACAACAAGAGGTGGGAGATGGTGTTAATTATGTTTTAATGCTATTTGATCCCATTAAATTTGGCAACTTAAAGTTATTTAACTATTTTTTGTTTAAACATAATGCGGACGCTTTTGCTACTTTGACGAATGACTGAATTTTTGTTACTTTGACTGGAATGTGACGAACTCAAGTGGCGGGTTTATCGTTGTCGGAAATACTTGGAAAAGGAAAAACATACCTGATCCTTCTATCCCCTTAAATAACAAATTTAAGCCCCCTCCTGCCACAGTTAAATTAACTTTGAAAATAAACTTAACGATGCTGATATGGAAACGATGTTATAATCATCCACAAAGGCCAAGTTGCTGGTAGTTCCAACACCAAAAACAAAATCCATCTCTTCCTAATAGAAATTACAAGTAATTGAAATGACTTAGCTAATAAGCTTAAGGGTTTAAATGATGAAAAAGACTTTATCGAAATGGATGGTGCACACCTAAAACTTCATTGTAGAAATGATGTTTATTAAGTAAGATATCTGGTACAAAATATGTTAAATTGATCTGAAAAAGCCCGAAAAGTTGGTAACTATGGCTATTGGTATTAAATTTAATGTAATGTATATTCAGTAAATTCCTTCTACTGTTTAAGATATTTGCCCCTTGCTATAAAAAGTAAACATACCTTTTTTTAATAACGCAAGACATGTATTCCTTAAATTCTGATGACAAAGCAACAGAAAATGTTTTGATGCATATAAACTTCAGAAATAAGTACAGTAAATCAAACGGTTGAACAGATAAGAAGAAAATTTAAAAGGTTAAAATTTATAGATGATTTCAAATATATTTTAAAATGTAATGATTTATTTGTATGTATATTTAAAAAAAATTTAAAGCAAAATTTCACATTGTAGATAGTATTTTCATCGATAAATGTGACCTGGATAAATGGCACACAGTGAAGCAAAAATAAATAAATACATAAAAATATGCAAAAAAAAAAAAAATAATAATGTAAGTTTTTGCATCTTTAATTACCTTTAAATCTAACCCATGTTTCTAGTCTTATTTTATTCAGATTTCGTTTCTAGTAAATTTATTTGGAAACAGATTCTTTAGAAATGTATCCAGTCTGTATGCTAGCGAGATTGTTTATCACACTCAACAATGAAATCTAGTATGTTCTCGCTATCACAAAACTCTCTTCTGTATAAATCAAATCATCTGCAAACAAAATTAAACTAGTCGGATGTGTCAATCCCTAAACTTTCTTCTGTCTCATGCAAGTTCCACATACACCAAAAACGAATCAGAACCAATTTATATCAAGGTCTAATATACTCTAAAGTTTTATTAAATTCCGTACATTAGTTCTTGAGATATGACTATCGCTAAAATCGTGTAAATCCTGAAAAATACAGCATAGCAGTGCCATCTGTTGGGAGAGTTACATCAAAACCTAATCAACAACAACTTATGTCAACGTATAACTAAATCTGAAGTTGATGAAATTCTGTGCATTAGTTCTTGAGAGATAGCTATCCTGAAAATCATGAATAAAGTAGTTTAGCAGCGCCTCCTGTTGGCCTGTTTACACCAAAATGTAACCAGCATCTATTTATGTCAAGGTCTTACAGAATCTGAAGTTTGATGAAATTCTGTACATCAGTTCTTGAGATATAGCTATCATCAAAATCTTGAAAAATGTAGCATAGCAGCGTCACATGTTGGGAGATTTACACCAAAAACTAATCAGCACCAATTTATATCAGTGATTAACTGAATCTAAAATTTTATTAAATTCCGTGAATTAGTTCTTTAGATAGATCGCCCACAATATTTTTGTCACATACAGACGGACAGACACACTCACAGACTCACAGACATACATTTTCCAAATACAGTCAAATCATTTTCAGAATCCTCTAAAACGTATAAATCCGCCCCTAAATCAATTTTTTTTTCGCGAATACAATACTTTCTTCTTATAAAGACAGAAGAAAGTAATAACAATCTATTCGTTCTTGAGATATAGCTATTGCGAAAATCGTTAAAAAAGAGCATAGCAGCGACACCTGTTGGGTGATTTACACTCAAACCTAATCAGTGCCTATTTATGTCAAAGTCTAACAGAATAGGAAATTTGGTGAAGTTCCGTGCATTAGATCTTGAGCCATCTACCCATGAAACCATCTATCGCGGAAATCGCGAAAAATACAGCATAGCAGCATCACCTGTAAGGCAATTTAAACCAAAATCTAAGCAACGTCTATTAATGTCAAGGTCTAACAACATATGAAGCTTGATGAAATTCCGTCCATTAGTTCTTGAGATATAGCTATCGCGGAAATCGTGAAAAATGCAGCATGGCAGCGTCACCTGTGTGGCGATTTACAGCAAAACCTAATCAGCACCAATTTATGTCAAGGTCTAACTTAATCTGAAGTTTGATTAAATTACGTGCATTAGTTCTTGAGATAGAGCGCCCACAAAATTTTTGTCATATACAGACAGATACTCAGAGTAACACACAGACTCACAGTCAGACATATTCTAAAAACAGTCATATCATGCTCAGAACCTTCTAAAACGTATAAATCCGTCAAAAACCAGAATTTGAAATTTTTGAGGAATACAATAATTTCTTCTTGTAAAGATAGGAGAAAGTAAAAGTAAAAAAATAAAAAAAAATAAAAATAATATTCTTTATCCCTTTATGACCCAAATTATGAATAGAAATTGCTCCACCTCAATAATTTTATTTTTTAACGTCTGAAGATAGATTACAAAATTTATATAATCAGGGCTTTACACATTTGATAAAATCTGGTAGCCAACAAAAAATGCTAGTCGCTAATAAAAATATTTACTCCTTCCACCATCTTTGATTTTCAAAAAAATACAGAAGTTTTTTTTTTAATGAATTAAATGAGAAAAAATAGTAACAAGCATAGTTTAGAATTATTAATTACATAGTTTAGAGTAGTACACCATTTAGAATGATAATATAAACTAAGTTTCGTGTTGAAAATTATCAAAATTATATATCTCTGGAAAATAAAATAAATGCTGTAAAGGAATGAACCGGAAATGCTTATTGCCGAATGCTTCAAATGTCTGGGTAGTTTAGAGCTACAAAAAATCTATATCTGATTATGTGCATTTTTTCACATTGTATCCAATTTTCGATGCCACAAAGGCTGGATTAACACTATTTCTTTCTGACCTCTCCCCCACGTTCTAATTACATGACATGTTAGCTGGTTAGACCGCAAATGAATGGCGTTTTCTGGGCATGAGATGGAAAATGTCTTTTAAACTTGGTTTTTCCATTAAAAGTACTTTTCACTGCTTGCCGCGCACTAGTAGGGGTGGGGTTGAGAGAAAATGTCGTGTGTGCTCGTTTTTTAGTTCAATTTTTGTGGAGAGAAAAAATGTCGTTTGTGATCATTTCATAGTTTAATTTCATAGTTCCTTTTTTGCTACATTTGCCATTTTCAAAATAAATTGTTAAGCGATAAAGATCCCTCCCCCCCACCCTTTTTGTGATAAACATTTTGAAAGTGGAAAACACATTTTAAATGAAAATTTGAATTATACATAGAAATAAAATGTTGCAGTTTTACAGTGCAACAAAAATTATCTGTTGCAACAGCCTTATCAAAAGAAATTAAACAAAAATTAACTTTTAATGAAGTACTTTACGCGAAATCTCCGCGAGTGATCTCAGGAATAGATAAATTGTTATCGGGAGTTTTTTATTTTTAGATGTTATCTAAACGCTATTAATTAATGATAACGAAAGTTTCCAAGAATAATTAAAACTGAGAAAATTAAAAAGATTCCAATTTCTTTCCGTTTTGCTATAACACCTGTTAATCCCTTATTTATATTTTCAAATTTTTAATATTTATTTTTTTGGCATAAACAGTTTTCACGTAAACAAATGCATTTATACAGTTTATTTTTTAACACTTTCTAACATAGTTGAAAAGTGGTTATGAATTTGGTTTGTCTGGTCGTCTGTCTGTCTATCTGGCCGTACTTAAAATATTATTAAATATACTATATATACTATATTAAATACAGGGTGGTTCAGAACTATATGTCAAAAATGTAAAGGCAGGTAGAGGGGACCTAAATAAGCAGATTTCGTATAGGAATGTGGGTACAGAAATGCAGCGTTGAGGTAGTAGAGGGCGCTGTTGAGTTCGACAGATGAAAATGCTTCGCTGGCTTAAATCGTCATTCTCCGCAAGGATTTCGAGCAACATGCATCGTTACACCAACATGGGGCTTGCCGACATGCATTTCATGTTTGGGGCTGCGCAAGGAAATGAAGCGGTTGCTCAAAGGATGTACATGGAACGATTCCCGAGTAGGAATCTGCCGGATTGCCGAACATTTGAGAGTCTTCATCGGGAGTTGTGCACGGGTGGATCGTTTTATTCTTTCAGGCGTGATACAGGCACTGGAAGATATCGCAGAATTTCTGCTGTAGAAGTAGAAGTATTATTTGTGCACAGTAAAGGATAGTCCTTCGACAAACTCCAGAGCTGTTGGACGTGCGCATCCTTTGAGCAGCCACTCCCTTTCCTTGCGCAGCCCAATACATCTAATGCATGCCGGTAAGCTCCGCATTTGTGTAACGATGCATGTTGCTCGACATTCATGCGGCGAATGACGATTCAAGCCGGCGGAACGCTTTCATCCACCGAAATCAACAGCACCCTCTACTGCCTCAACGCGGAATTTCCGCACCCACATTCCTATACAAAATCTGCTTATTTAGGTCCCCTCTACCTGCCTTTACATTTTTGACATATAGTTCTGAACGACCCTGTATACTATAAAAATTTAAATATACTATATTTTAAATTATATAAATAAATATAATTTAAAATATACTTGGATAACCATGAGTTTGGTACATATTATTGAGGACCATATAGGACATTCCCTATTGAAAATGGAATATTTATAGCTTCTGTAATTCGTTTATAAGGTCACACAAAATACTTTCGTTATAGTATAGTCTATGGGTAATAATCGCTGCAGTGCATTTTAATAAAGTTACACTATATTTCTAACATAATGATACTGAAGTGAATTACTGAGGTGCAATACAACATTCTTCCTCTGGAATATGAAGTTTATAGCATTTATCATTCATTTACATGGAGGCACGAAAGAGTTCCTTTACATTATGGCCTACGAGGAAAATCATTTGCAGTGTCTGTTAAAGATGTTACATTATTTTAAACATAATGAAATTGATCTGTATTGTTGAGTTGCACTACAAGATGCTCACTGTAGAATATGGAGTGCATATCCTTTATTTGTTTATTTACAGGGACACAACAAAGAATTTGTTACAGTACTGTCCATGAGCGATAATCGCTGGAAGTGCGTTTCCAGATTAGGTATGCGTTTTTAAGCTTAAATAAATCATACTACATTGCGTGGGGTATATAAATTCTATAATTCATATACAGGGCTGCGCAAATAAATCCGTAAGCATTGCTGTCTATGGACGAGAATAGCTTAGAAGTGTTTCTAGGTGCGTTCGTAATTATTTAAATACGTATCATCAGTTGTCGTCGTCCGGTCCGCCCGTCTTTCCGTCTGTCCGTCTGTCCGCATATAACAGCGCAAAAACTACCCAACCGAATGGTTTGAAATTTAATATATAGAATCGTAGCAGAATATTGTCGAGTCATTTCAAATTTTAGGAAAATCGAATGAAAACTTAAAAATATATTAATAAAAGTTTTCTTTATTCTATTAAATAATACGTATTATATACGTAATCTATATATTAAAAGCGCAAGTCATGTGACTGAGGAAAACAAATTCATGATAACCACATCTTTTTCCATATGCCAAGCGGGCATTTTTATTCAAAATTATTTTTACGAACAAAATTACATAAAAGTTACATTTTTAGAAACATCGTTCACCCAAAAATTGTTTGCTTGAGAGATGAGTTACAATCAGATATATATAGATTATGAGATAACTTCAATAAAAATTAGGTTAACAGCCGAATATCTCAATCCATTAAAGTAAATAAACAAAATATTCATTCATCGTGAGTTATAGAAATATTAACCACGGAGGTAATCATTCGCAAAGCAAGATCGCCATGGTGAATTTTACAGCGCTGTCTGGTGTCGAAAAAAAAATTCGTATCTGTAAACGTAGCATACGCAATAAAAAAAAAAAGGGCATCCTCATTTCGTTTATAAGCAGACGATATAATTTATTTTACTGAAATAATAACGATGATTTTTTACATTGTAAAGCCAGTTATAGCACGAAACGAATGCACTTCATTTGTCACGTTTAACGTACAATTTCCAACTTGTTTAACAGTGTAATGCATTTGCCAGCTTAACTGTATTTAATTAAGTAATATATATTTCTAAAATAAAAATAAATTCATATACAGGGCTAAGCAAAAATTAGATATAGTGTCGTCTATGCATGGTAATTGATGGAAGTGCGTTTTCAGTTGTGTTATCCGTTTCCTAACTCAATTAAATTTTAGCTTAATATGTAGGCTGTATAAAAATGTGTGTATTACATAATAGTGAGAAAATTTCAAATTACTTTCTATGTACGTTAAATGCTGAAAACAAATTTTTAAATGTGTTATGCGTTTTATAGCTGAATTAATTTTTAGCAAACCATGTGGTGTGTATTAAAATATATCGATTATTTACAGGGATGGCCAAAATAATTCGAATATCATATCGACTATGGGCGCTAATTTCTGATATTGGGTGTTCAACTATGTTATGCATTTTCTGGTTTCGTTACAGTATTCTGGAAGCGTTGAAAAGCGTTTTATAATCTATGCATGACATATGAATTTTATTTCTTGTTTCAAATTAAAAAAAATCGTTCTTTAGAATTTATATAGGAAATATAGTTTATTTCAATTTCAGTGCTATTGTACTATAAATTCGAATGTAATTTTTTTAATGATTTTTTTTCTCTTTTTTCATGTTTTTTTTCATTCAATTCTTACTATTAGCTCACACTCTCTATATATTTATATATCTTGTTCAAATTTTCAATCGTTAATAAAATATTTTCTATTCATCCTATCAAGTTCAAATAAATTTTTTTAAACTTGTACTGGATGACAATTGATGTTAATAAAGTTTTTTCAAAAATTAATTCATTAATTAAATTTAATTAATTAATTTTAATTTTATATTTCATTTCTGTTCAAAAGTATAGACTCACTCCATATTTATAGTCTCACCTTCACACGTAAAAAGATCACTTTATTGTGAAGTTTGGTAATTTTTGAAATTCAATATTTGAAAAACGGCATAATCATTAGATTTTAAATTTATATAAAAAAATACAATTTCTTTTAACTTTCTAATGCAGTTTGTCTAACAATTTTGTGAGAAATACTTTTCGAGCTATTAAATTTTGGTATTTTAGCTATTTATTTTTTATTTAATTTTTAATACATTTCAAAAATTTCTCTTATGTAAGATATTTAGCAGGATATAAATTTAGGAATAAATACCGTCAGTGGCGAAGTGTGTAGATCGCTGGAAAAAATTTCTATTTGACCTAAGTAGGAATTGACTTAAAAAAAAAAGTTTTTATATTACTTGTTATTTATTTATTTATTTATTTATTTATTTTTTGTGTATGTGTGCTCTCAGGAAACACGGCTTACCTCTTCTGCATACTATAACCTAAAAGAAAAACGTAGTATAACAAAAAAAAAATGATGTTCGTAAATTGTTTTTATAAAATAAAACATAGAGCCTACGCTAATCACGCGAAAAAACGCGCAAGCTCATGATAAGTCTATGGGAAGGCTCTTGGCAGATTTATCGCTCACATTTTAATATTTTTAAATGATTCTTTTTACATAGTATAGCTGAGGTCGATCTCTAACGTTGTTAGTTTTTACTTTTTGATTTTGGTTACAGTTTTTTTTATAAGCGGACATTTTCAATTTTGGAACCTGTTAGAACCGGTTCTGAAAGTGAAAAGGTCAGCTTATTATAGAACCGGTTCTGAAAGTGAAAGTACCCTTATATAAAAAACTGGAACCAAAATCGAAAAAGTAAAAACTAATAACGTTAGAGATCGACTTCAGCTATCCTATGCAAAAAAACATCATTTAAAAATATTAAAATGCGAGCGATTAATCTGCCAAGAACCTTCCCATAGACTTAATATTAGCTTGCGCGTTTTTTCGCATGACTGATGTAGTCTTTTAAGAAGAAGAAGTTTTGTATAGGAGACTAGGGTCGAAATCAGCTTACTCAGTCAAAAATACACTCCAAGCTGAGCCTAAATATTCGTACGTAACTTTAACAAAAATGAAGATATTTTAGCGAAATTTTCAAAAGTCTAACTTTGCTTAGTGTGAAATGTGCTGCCATAAATGAAAATGTCATTAAAATACTTTCTTTATATTTAAAATTTATGTACAAATATCCGTTTTTTGCTAGGAGTGAGACACGTTAAATTGTTGACTGAAAAAGCGGAGCCTTACCCTGGCTTTCTATATATGAAAATTGTTCATATTGACAGATACTATCGCCTCTCTTACTTTGTTAAATATCCTTCCGGCATGAACCTGGAGAAAAAGGTAGCTTCCTTATTCCTTGGTTTTAAGAATTCAGCTAATTTTACTTAAACACACCAAGCTAAAACGCGCCGAACGGCTTATAGAAGATTCATTCCCCAGTTTTTCATGAATGCTGAATTTGAATGACAATTTCACCAAATTAGTCAGTTATAGCCAAGCTGACTTCATATATGGCGATTTATTTTTTTGTCGCCAAATTTGCGATACAGGGATTTTCTCCACGCTTGGAGAGAATTTGTCGCAGCGGATATGGACAGATTTGAAAGAATATTAACTCTAAAAATAATTGAGTAAATGCAATTTTTTTTTCTCAAAGTACTCGTCAAATATCCAAGATTTGTTAGATGTAGCTGTTTTACAATCGTGACATTCAAACGATGCGAAGAATCGATGATCGGAAAATGCAAATCGCACCATACATTCGCAATTTTAAGTTTTTGCTTAGGTTATTTGTGTACATAGTGGATCCTTTCCTACTAAATCGAAGATACTGAAGAACTTTCTAATTGACATTTTCCCCATAACTCTAATAGTTTTAGACATACGCTTCCACTCCAGAATCATCGAAGAAATTGCGATTTCCATTTACATATCATGCGATTTGCATTTACATATCATCGATTCTGCGCATCGTCTGAATGTTACGACTTTAAAACTGCTACATCTAACAAATCTTGGATATTTGACGAGTACTTTGAAAAGAAAATAATTGCATTTACTCAATTATTTTTAAGAGTTATGATTCTTTCAAATCAGTCCAATCTTTTTCGGACACCCGGTACTTTTAAGCAAATGAGAGTTGAAACAATGGGTACAAAAATGAAAGAAAATTTGCGAGAAACCACGTTCACTAAAACTTATAAATTAAATACATTTACGGAGGAATCTTGCTGTCTTGTTTGAAAATATCAGCCACCCTAGAATTTCAAATTGTTATATCTCAACCATTTTAATGATAGCTGCGAAACAAAAACGTGCCAGAATCCTTGTATCAAAGTCGAACATTTAACGGACAGAAACTTATTAGGATTTCTAATTTTTTTGTACATCTTTTTGAATTTGAAAACTTTAAGTATCCAGCATTTTGAAACAAGATGACGGATGAAGCTGGCCAACGAACTCGGTTTAGATATTGGTAAGTCCTATACACATGATTAGTCACATCTAAATTGGTTCATAAATGCGAGTGCTATCGCTTGCCATACAAGCTACCTAAAACAGTTTACAAATATACTGTGTAATCTAAGTATTGTCGCACTACATCAGCCATATTCAACTGTGGATCGCCGACCTTTTATGTCCTGCCCGAGTCATACAATTCATATTTATAAAAATTTGATGTGCGTATAAAATATATTTAGGAGTTTCACTGCAACTATATATTATTGCTAAGGGAAGTTAAAACCTGCCCTGTTATTTACAATTATTTTAAAACTTTGTTAAAACACCCTAAATATGTCATTTACTTATTTAAAGCTCCTTTTACATGTAGTATTACTAGCGTCACAGTGCTGCATATATTAATCTTCAATATTGATTATACATTATTTAAAATTATTCAAGTTTGCGCTACATATTTTTACATTTTAAAAGATAAACAGTTTTGCATTGAGCAAAAATCTGTTTTATTAAAGGAAATCTCCTGATATTTTATCTTGAAAAATTGTGCATTATTATATTATTACGTTTTATACTTATTATATAGCTACTATTTATTATATTGATTTTGGTATATTGTTTTGTTATATTACCTCTGTTATCCTACTATATTAATTACCCGCCCCCCTCCCCCCCCAATTTTAAATTATTAAGTAAGCACACTGTGTTACAGCTCACCAAACATAGCAAACATACGTTTGCAGCCCATGAAAAAAAACATAAAAAACAATGGCACTCCGGGGAGCGCCGACAGAAGTGAAAACTTGAACAATTACGCGTGCAATTTTTGAATCGTCAGGAAATGTTTTATTGTGCAGGAAATACTTTTAAATGAAGTGTTTTTTTTATTCATTATTATAAACTACTACTACAAAAATGATATTACAATTTTCATTTAATGCGCTATTGTACATGAAAAATAATACACATTATTTTACATACAAAAATGCAATCTATTGCTTAAAACGTAAATTTACAAATACATGAAATATGAAATTTAATTAATTGGTATTCTTTAAAATGAATACCAATGAAACTTATGAATTTTCATCCACAATTTCAACAACTCTTCCATCATCATCATCATTACCATCATCATTATTATCATTATATTCTGTAACTTATACTATAGGTTTATGGTAACTAAAATAGGAAACAAACAATTGTGATTCGAATCTACTTAAATATCTTATAAAGACTGCATCAATTGCGCACAGGCAAGCCAATAGCGTAACCAATAACGCACAGGCAAGCATGCGGCGCGCGACGCGCCCGCCCCGCCCAATCTCATACCAAACTATACACAATACACGTTCATACTTATATACATAGGTGTCGGTTACAGTCACAGTGTCGCGAGTTCAATGGTTTTTTCCCATCTCAAAAAATGCCCAACGCGACTAAAGGAGTTTTCACTTCAAATATACAGAGGTGTCGATTACAGTAACAGTGTCGCGAGTTCAATGGTTCTTTCCTATCTCAAAAAATGCCCAATGCGCCTAAAAAAGTTTTTACTTTAAATATACAGAGGTGTCGGTTACAGTAACAGTGTCGGTTACAGTAACAGTGTCGCGAGTTCAATGGTTTTTTCCCATCTCAAAAAATGCCCAACGCGCCCAAAGAAGTTTTCACTTCAAATATACAGAGGTGTCGGTTACAGTAACAATGTCGCGAGTTCAATGGTTTTTTCCCATCTCAAACACTGCCCAACGTGCCTAAAGAAGTTTTCACTTCAGAAAACCTTGAATATTGCTGCACTACACTGCGATGTTTACAAGTTCTGTAGTATTTAATCATAAAATAACTTTTGTGTAGAAATCTTAAATTTGGGGCTGTACATATGTAACGTTATCAAAATTTTGGTAATTTTGGACCCCCTCCCCCCTTACGATATCATACGTTATCATTCCTCGACCTCTACATTTATTATTCGCATACTTTATAAATTCAAATGAAGAGAAGAAGTCAATAAAATATCACCATTTTACATCAAATAACTTTATATCAAATAGCATCTAAAAGAGATAGTTAATACATTTAAAAGTATTTAAAAATAGCTTATTTTTATATAATACAGCCAACAGTAGTATTAATAATTGTCTTCTTGCATTTGCCCCTTGCACGGGGAGGGTGAAAGCAGGAACAGGTGGACAACATTGTTTTTCAATACTAGTAAACACAAGCATCATTTCAAACATATTTCGCCTTTGGTTTCTCATACAGCGGATTATATGCGCATATGGCTTAAGAATAAGAATGCCGAATATTTGGGTATTCCAAATTTTTAAATGAATTGCTTTTAAACCATATAATGGCTTTAATAATAACTTTGTATTTTCCTAACAATAGATAAGACTAATAGAATAAAAAAAGATAACAAGCTATTTTGATGTAGAGAAAAAGTGACAAAAAAATTCGTTTGGATAAAAAATGATAACTATATCAAAAGACATATCCTCCCTCCCCCTACAGATATCTTACAATATAAGGCGCCAGACACCCCCCCCCCCATCTAAGTGATAACGTTATATATGCACAACCCCTTTCTAATGTAATTCAATTTTGCTACAGAAGATTTAAAGCTTAAATATGCATTCCCTGATTTATATTTTCTCGCAAATAGCTTAGTATTTTATTACTTCACCTCAAATTAAATTTTCATACTGAGAAACGAAATATATCCTCCAGTATCGAATTGTGTAAATAGAATGCTGGTTATTCATTTGTTAGTAATTCAGTTTAGTCTGGAACTTGATCATATTCGCATTAACATAGAAATATGCATATCCTATTTGCTGTATATGCTGTGTAAACTTTGAGTGTTCGTGTTATATAATATAATTATCGGAAACAGATAATTATGTTTCAAAATGCTACGCATAACATTAATTATTTTTAAATTTTGTATCTGTACTACATTATACTGCTCCATCTATTCATGAAATGTAAATACACAACTTTTAATCGTAATGGGAAATCTAAAATTGTATAATTTTCTCAATTGAGCGAGTTTGAGAAGATATAAATAAATTTACGTTTACGTAGAATATAAACAGATTTGAGATAGACAGATTATTTCTCATATATTTCTATTAAATATTTCCGATTGATTTAGTTACCCTAAACATGATAAAGGATAATTAGTATATTGTGGCCAGCACAAAATTATTTTCTATATCTTTCTAATATATTAATTTAAAGGGTATAGTTACAAACACGGTAACAATTATGAATAGTTTTTATAGTGTATCCCTTTGAATTTAACATGGAATTACATGATCAGTGAAAAATTAAAATCACTGTGTAACAGCACTCCCTGTTAGATATTGAAATCTAAAATGGAATGAATATGTATATATATATATATATATATATTTCAGAATTAAAAAAAAATTCGCCAAGATTAGCATTATTCTATATAAATTTTCCTTTTAATAATATTCCATATATTATATCGGCTTATTAAATTAAAACCTATTCTTAAGCTAATATATCAATCTCCATATGTAAAGGTATAAGATCTTAATCCACCTAACGATATTTATTCCAAATTGCATAAATCTAAATATGGCGCTAACTATTTATATTCCTTAAATAAAACCCTTTTATTATTTAAATTTCTATTAAAATTCACTATTATTTCCCGTGTATATTAAATATCTCTAAAATCTTTACTTAATTTGCTAAAATGTCATAACTCCTAAATTATACCGTTCTAAAAAATCTATTTATTTAAAAACATTCTTTTATTAAGCTATTAGATTGTCCTAGAAGCCTTTTTTCGCGCTTCGGAAGCAAATTTACTTTAAGATTAGTTCACCGGAACTGTTAATAAGGCCCTTTAAAAACGATTATGATTGGAGTAGGGAAAGCAGGTGAGTTGATTTGTCACTTTGCGCGATTTAACTTAAATACGCAAGCGCAGCAGAATCAGGAACCCTAGACGCAGAGAAGGAAAGCAGTGGGATTTTGTCATCAAAGCGGTGTTAAAATAACCTGTTGCTTGTCTTCGAATTGACATGTTCTTCTGTAGAGAGTTATTAAATTTATCACTATCTATAGAGAGCATTTTCCCTGAATCGGATTATGTTTTAATAAAAAGAATTTAACTGTCATCGTGTTTTTCTTGTAATCAATCCACACTACTCGACTGCTGATATGAAAATTCAATTTACGACTGCATTAATAGGAGGAGTTTGCTATGTATTTCTTCAATTGTTACAAAATGTAACATATATATTTTAGTTTTAACTTCAAGTAGATAATTAGTTGCATACTTCAGAAAATAAGATACAGCTATAATGGGCATCTCAAAAAGCAAAGCGCTGATATTCTCTAATTGGGACTACAGTCACGATTGGCGTCAAAAATGAATGATGCTGCTAAAATGTGGTTGTAGTGTATGAGGATTACAACAATGGAGTTAATTATACGATAAAACATGTACGCTAAATTGTATCAATAAGTTCTTAACCCGGTTACGAAACTTACCCCAAACATAGGGTAGCACCTCCTGTTGGGTGGTATACACTAAAATGTAATCAGCACAAATTTCTGACAATGTTTAATTGAATGTGATGAAATTCCATGCTATATACACTGGAAAAAAAGTGTTGATTTTACAGTATAATACTGGCACCCCAGCTGTTAGTATTATACCGTAAAATGAACAGTAATAAACAGTACAGTAAGCAGTAATACGCTACCGCGCATGCAGGGCTCACTTAAGACATAAAAGTAGGGGAAGCCCGACGTTACTCTAGGGGCTTCCCTCTACCAATTGCTTTGTTATTTAATAAATCCATTTTCGTATGCTGCAACAATTCGAAATTTTACCATCAAAATTTAAAGTAAACAACAATTTAGAAAGAGCGAGCTTCATAATATTTAGATAAGTTTCGTAAGGAAAAAATGCATTTTTTACCCTGATTGAATTTTTTTTCTCTAAAAAGTTATTTTGAAAAGTAAATTTGAGGGCCCCTTTGTATTTCTTTATAGGCTTCCCGGGCCTATTCCGTAAACAGGCCCTGCGCGCATGCGCGGCTGCGTATTACTGATTATTTTACTGTTTATTACTGTTTCTTTTACGGTATAATACTAGCAACTGAGATACCAGTATTATACTGTGAAATCAACAATTTTTTTTGCAGTGTAGTTAACGAAATCGTGAAAAACGCTGCATAGAAGAACCACCTGTTGGGGGAAATGTACCAAAATGTAAATTTAATATAATATTTTTATTATACTAAATATAGACACGTTTAACGGTGCTATAATCGATGCGAGAAAGAAACATATACTTTTTCCATAAATTATTATCTCTTTTGTTTCAACTGCATTGAAGCCAACTATGAAATGGGAAAATGAACAGGAAAATTACTACTTGTACCCAGTACTGTCGATAATCTAGAAACGACACAATATTTTGTGAAGTTTGATTAATATTGCATAAGATAATTGAAAATGAATTTTTAAATGAATGCATGTATACTTTATTTATTTATTTATTTATTTTTTATTTATGAAAATTTCTTTATCTTCTATTCAATTTAAACTTTTATCTCATAATTCGTTAATACATAAATGCGTCTGTAAGGAAACGAAATTTAATTCTTTCTCCCTTGTAATTACTATTCAATTCATTAGAAAAGCCACTGTTCAATGTATTTTTTTCAAATGTATTTTACTCATCCTAACATTGTACAAATGCAATTCTGTGTAACAAAATAAACGTTAGTCTGGAATTTTACAAGCGTTTTGAAATCTTTTTCAAATTATGACAAAGCAAACTTTCTTTTAACTATTTCGAAATACATATTTCTAAAACTATATCAGAACAAAAGATTTGCTGATTCATTTTCGACGTCTGCTCTTCCATTCTTTTGTAATTATATATGAAAATTTAAATTAAGAATTAATTAATCTATTTTTAAGAAAATATTATTAATTGATGTTTAGATCATAACATGAAATAATTAACTTCTTTCGTTTGCAACTAATGTTTAAGTGAATTATGTTGGCTGTTTTCGTCTTCCGTCCATTAAGTTTTTATTTATTCAGATGGATTATTTTATGAGAGAATTGTGATTGAATCTACTTTGAATTAATTACTTCAGCGCTATACAATATTAAGAAATAAGGTTTTGATTTTATTAAAGCTTTTTTGAAAATTTATGAAAACAGATAAAAGATGCCTATAGTTTAGAGCAGCCATTTATCGCGGCCCGCAAACATATGTTTCCGACGTTAGGCGGGTCGCAACACACTTATAAGAGTTTAAAACAGGTTAATTAAAATAAAAGTAGTATAACAAATCAATATTATCAGTAGAGTTTAACGTTTGTCGCAGAAGAAATATTACCAACAATTTTAACATCGCTATTTCCAAACAATAAACTTTCTGGTAGCAATTACAAATGTTCTAGAAATAGACCGAGATATTTGTTGTTTAGAAATAGTAGGTGTAAAAATTTTTTGGTGCCAATGTTTTTCCGCGACAAGCGTTCAACCTAAAAAAGCAATATTAGTTATATAATAAGTAACACGGTAAGTAATAAAACGTTATAATATAACAATGCAGAATTTCCAAGTTCTAAAGAAAAAGAAACAGGAGATTTTCTCTAGTAAATCAATATTTTGCTCAATGCCGAAACTTTATTTTTCTTTAATGTAGAAATATATAGTGCAAATTCAATTAATTTGGAATAATATTTTATTAGTATAATGCAGTTTAAGAAATGTGTAAAACATTGTAGCACAAATAGGACTACATGTAAAAAGAACTTTTGGCTATGAAAATGATATTTGACATATTTGAACATAATTTTAAATTAATTATAAATAACAGGGCAGATTTTGTCTTCTTATGAAAATATATAAAACAACAGCGAAAATCTTATTTTTTTTTCACATCATTTTACTATAAATTCATTTCATAAATATGGATTTACGATTATGCGTCTCGGGCCGCACATAAAAGGTCGCCGGGCCACATGCGGCCCGCGGGCCGCAGGTTGAGTATGGCTGGTTTAGAGAATAGGTAATTCCCAGACTTCTTCAGAAGACGGAACAGACTGCAAACATTTATAATGCAGAATTAATAAAGTAAGTGAATATAGTAAATGGATCTATAATACTACAGATATGGGAGTTTAATTTCGAAGTGGCGGACAGAGCGAATGCCAAGTTATAAGATTAAAAATCTTATAAACCTATGTAATATATAATCAATATTAATATCTTATAATATGATCAAAATGTTTGAATGGAGAGCACAGCGAAATCTAAATGTAACCGGGTGGGCGTGAACAAGGAATGTGAATTAAGTAAATCGGGAAATTTGAAAAAATACGCGGCAGTCGCTTAGAGCAGCGGTTCCCAACCATTTCCCCTTTACGCACCCCTTACTGAAGCTTTTCATTTAAGAGTACCCCCTTTTCCCACAAACACGCCCCCACCCAATCACATAATGCAAACCTTCTCTTTTTTTTAATTAGTAATCTTCTTAGCACTTGAATGTACCGACACACACACCAGAAGAAACCATCAAAGCAGCAATAACAACAAGATCTGAAATAACCGCAGAAGAAATAAACATCCTGAAAACACTTCAAAATAGAAGAAATGATGCTGCAAAAGACCTCATCCTTCTAAATCCTAAGACACTAGGGCACTCAATTATAGAGGATGGAGGCCTCATCATTGGCTTCAAATCCTACTTCCTGAAACCATACACCACCGTACCACGCTGCAGACGCTGCCAGTCACTAAAGCACACCGAAAAACACTGCAAGAGGGAGCTACCAACATGTGCCAACTGCGCGGAAAATCATGACGATTCCAACTGCTCCAAACCACCCTGCTGCATAAACTGCCATGATCACAACAAGAAAGAAAGAACCCACTTCAACACACAGCATCAGGCATCTGACTCGACCTGCACAGTGTACAGAAGACTCTACAAATTTTTCAGACGCCAACTTGACGAGGAATTCACCCCAACATCATCTTACACTACATCAGCACCACAGTCACATCAGCAGCCACCAACACTCCACCGACAACAGTTTGCACATAACAACCAATAGAGACGCACCAAGTACATCGACACTTGAAACGATCGTGAGACACCGTGGGGATACCATTCTCACATGTATGAACCATATTAGCTCACCACTCTACCACCTCCACATCAAACTATATTATCACCTGCTCTCACCGCCCGTACGTGGTGTCAGCGCATTTGGTGTGGCGCTCCTTGTCGCGTGGGGATCACATACGGGTCACTGCAATCACCTGGTGTAGTCGTACTCGAACTGTTTCATCTGGTACAGTCGTACCTCCGAACTCCACATCATCCCCTTCACCTTGACTGTCGCTGCCTGTCGCGTGGTGACGCTGGTCACAGCGACAGACTTTTGTTTTGTATAATTCAACTCACATATAATTTAGTTCCTGCCGCTTGTCGCGTGGGGCTATGGCCTGGCAGGACCAGCCTCTTTGGCATAGTATGTACCACCACCTGATATTGTGGTTCCAGCGACAGACCCTATTTTGTAATTTTTTTATTGTCTTTAGTTCCTGCCGCCTGTCGCGTGGGGCTTTGCCCGGCAGGCCAGTTTGTACTGCCACGTTTAATCCCTGCGTGCCGGGGAAGACATTAAACGCTCAACGGCTGGGTTCGCCCTCAGCCGAGTGGTCTTCCTCAGGTATTAAAATTAAAATTAAAATACTAGCAACTGACATGCCAGTATTATACTGTAAAATCAACAATTTTTTTTACAGTGTAGTTATCGAAATCGTGAAAAACACTGCATAGAAGAACCACTTGTTGGGGGAAATGTACCAAAATGTAAATTTAATATAATATTTTTATTATACTAAATAGAGACACGTTTGACATTGCTATAATCGATGCGAAAAAGAAACATATACTTTTTCCATAAACTATTATCTCTCTTGTTTCAACTGCATTGAAGCCAACTATGAAATGGGCAAATGAACAGGAAAATTACTACTTGCTTTTTTAAGCCCAGTACTGTCGATAATCTAGAAGCAACACAATATTTTGTGAAGTTTGATTAATATTCCATAAGATAATTGAAAATGAATTTTTAAATGAATGCATGTATACTTTATTTATTTATTTTTTATTTATGAAAATTTCTTTATCTTCTATTCAATTTAAACTTTAACTCATAATTCGTTAATACATAAATGCATCTGTAAGGAAACGAAATTTAATTCTTTCTCCCTTGTAATTACTATTCAATTCATTAGAAAAGCCACTATTCAATGTATTTTTTTCAAATGTATTTTACTCATCCTAACATTGTACAAATGCAATTCTGTGTAACAAAATAAACGTTAGTCTGGAATTTTACAAGCGTTTTGAAATCTTTTTCAAATTATGACAAAGTAAACTTTCTTTTAACTATTTCAAAATACATATTTCTAAAACTATATCAGAACAAAAGATTTACTGAATCATTTTCGACGTCTGCTCTTTTATTCTTTTGTAATTATATATGAAAATTTAAATTAAGAATTAATTAATATATTTTTAAGAAAATATTATTAATTGATGTTTAGATCATAACATGAAATAATTAACTTCTTTCGATTGCAACTAATGTTTAAGTGAATAATGCTGGCCGTTTTCGTCTTTCGTCCATTCGGTTTTTATTTATTCAGATGGATTATTTTATGAGAGAATTGTGATTGAATCTACTTTGAATTAATTACTTCAGCGCTATACAATATTAAGAAATAAGGTTTTGATTTTATTAAAGCTTTTTTGAAAATTTATGAAAACAGATAAAAGATGCCTATAGTTTAGAGCAGCCATAACTCAACCTTTTTTTCTCGCGGGCCGCAAACATATGTTTGCGACGTTAGGCGGGTCGCAACACACTTATAAGAGTTTAAAACAGGCTAATTAAAATAAAAGTAGTATAACAAATCAATATTATCAGTAGAGTTGAACGTTTGTCGCAGAAGAAATATTACCAAGAATTTTAACATCGCTATTTCCAAACAACAAACTTTGTGGTAGCAATTACAAATGTTGTAGAAATAGACCGCGATATTTGTTGTTTAGAAATAGTAGGTGTAAAATTTTTTTGGTGCCAATGTTTTTCCGCAACAAGCATTCAACCTTAAAAAGCAATATTAGTTATATAATAAGTAACACGGTAAGTAATAAAACGTTATAATATAACAATGCAGAATTTCCAAGTTCTAAAGAAAAAGAAACAGTAGATTTTCTCTAGTAAATCAATATTTTGCTCAATGCCGAAACTTTATTTTTCTTTAATGTAGAAATATATAGTGCAAATTCAATTAATTTGGAATAATATTTTATTAGTATAATGCAGTTTAAGAAATGTGTAAAACATTGTAGCACAAATAGGACTACATGTAAAAAGAACTTTTGGCTATGAAAATGATATTTGACATATTTGAACATAATTTTAAATTAATTATAAATAACAGGGCAGATTTTGTCTTCTTATGAAAATATATAAAACAACAGCGAAAATCTTATTTTTTTTTCACATCATTTTACTATAAATTCATTTCATAAATATGGATTTATGATTATGCGTCTCGGGCCGCACATAAAAGGTCGCCGGGCCGCAGGGTATGTGATGCGGGCATATATGAGTATGGCTGGTTTAGAGAATAAGTAATTCCCAGACGTCTTACGAAGACGGAACAAAGACTGCGAACATTTATGATACAGAATTAATAAAGTAAGTGAATATAGTAAATGGATCCATAATACTACAGATATGGGAGTTTAATTTCGAAGTGGCGGACAGAGCGAATGCCAAGTTATAAGATTAAAAATCTTATAAACCTATGTAATATATAATCAATATTAATATCTTATAATATGATCAAAATGTTTGAATGGAGAGCACAGCGAAATCTAAATGTAACCGGGTGGGCGTGAACAAGGAATGTGAATTAAGTAAATCGGGAAATTTGAAAAAATACGCGGCAGTCGCTTAGAGCAGCGGTTCCCAACTATTTCCCCTTTACGCACCCCTTACTGAAGCTTTTCATTTAAGAGTACCCCCTTTTCCCACAAACACGCCCCCACCAAATCACATAATGCAAACCTTCTCTTTTTTTTAATTAGTAATCTTCTTAGCATAGCTAAATTATAAATTGACTCAAACTACATTAACATTTTTAACCTTTTATTTTTTATCATACATTTCAAAATTAATTTTACTTTTTATAATATTAGCTTAACATCAAAAGAAATCAATATAGCATTAAGAGAATTTTTAACTAACTTACGAGGAAAGTTTAGGACAATTTTGAATGACGACATACAAGTAATCAAACATTATTTTTAATACTCTCAATGGGATCTTTGAGCTTGTTTCATAGAGCTGAGTTTTTTTTTTTAATAAGGTTCAAACGAAGACAAATATAATCTGAAGTCACGAGCAGCGTCAAAAGTATTGCGATATTTATTATTAATATATGCATAAGTCGAAAATGCTTTTTCGGTAAGCTCTGTATTTTGTGAAATGCAATAAGTACTTTATTGCTTTATCACTGAGTCCTTGGTACTCTTCTTTATTACTATCCAAAAGTCAATGATATATATTTTTTAAAACTCAGATTATAAAGAATCAGTTGGAGGTTCAATCAATTTTTTTTTTCAGAAACTGATAAATTTTCGGCTTGTTTAAAGAACAAATCATTAAATGGGTTTTTAATTGAAAGCTAGTTATTTTCACTACTCCGCTTCGGAAGATGATATCTGAACGACATGTTAAGTCCCTGTAAGTGAGCCATTATTCTACATTTTACTTCTTTTGATAATTTTAGCTCGTTTTCAGAGAAAGATACTTCAAAGTGTCCCAAAACGTCTGGATGGTATTTGTTGTTACAAGATTTCTAAAAATCATCTAAATTCTTAATCATAGATTCTATATTGTCAGACAGCTTAAAAATGGTTAATGGAATTGTAATGCAATTCTAAATTAAATTTATTTATTTATGAAAAAATATCAGATAAATATGTCAACATTTGAAGCCATTTACTTTCATGAAATTTAGGCTCAATTTAAAAGGATGATCTTGAAAAAAAAAAGAAAAAAACCCGCAGTTGAACTTCTTGCTTTAATTGAAACAATCTTGCAAGAAATTTTCCTAGTGAAATTCAACTCACTTCTGTGTGAAACAACAATTTAGTATGTAACCTATACATCTCTTAACAAAAAAATAGCTGGTGTTTGTTAAGTTATTGACTTTAATAAAATCAACAACTTTGACAGATTGATGGAGCATTTCCTTCAATGAGTCTTGCAGAGTGTTCATTGCTAGACTGCGTATGTTTATACAGCGATGGTTTCAAGCTACATGGGTGCAACTTCTTTGATGAGACCGCGTAAGTCTGCATAACACCCAGACATATATTTTCCACCATCACTGCAAACACCACAGTAATTGGGCCATCAATTTCTTTTTCATAGAAGTAACTGTGAATGAAATCAAGTGTGTCCTTTCTTGTACACCTTTCTGTGTTAGGACAGCAGAGTAACAGATTTTCTTTTTTTAGACCGCTGACCAGGCCCCTACCTGCCAGGCCCAGCTTAACAGGTTGATGCCTGGAAACGGAGTGAGGATTCGCCTGCTCTCCGCATTGCGAAGATGTGCTTGATAAAACTACAGCCCGACGTGGCTTCAGTGCGTCTTGTTGCCTTAATTGCTTTTTCTTAGTTGGCCGGTTGCTAATTGATTTTGGATGAGACGGTTCAGCACTGCACAGTGTAGCGAAGTCATGTCGGACGGATGTGAGATGCTGGGATATATACTAATTCCTCGTTGCAACGCTCACCCATACATCATGCCATCGCTGCTGGAGTTTGTCTCGCAATTTAGAACCTTGATTTGGTGATGAGACCTTCACCTGACTAGGCACCCCCAGAGGTGTAATTCACAGGGAACTTGGAGGTCTTTACACTCAGACGGATTTTACATACACCGGGCGCCATGACAGATTGGAGATATCTATACTCTTATCCACCTGTATTGGAAAGGAGGCACTCTATTTTATTCTTTCAATTACTGTAGATTCAATATCGTCTGCCATGCCACTAATTCTTCCAGAAACTGTATTGTTTGTATGAGAAAGAAATATTTAAAATTTTTATCACAAGCTCTTCACCGAACATACATTCGACAGCATCTTTGATACAATAATATATCAGATTTTCAGAAATTGCATGATTTTTACCACTTTTAGCAACATGATAATGTATTCTGTACAACACTTCAATAGCGTTATCATTGTCTTTGTTTGTAGAAAACACATAAGAGGCTACATTAAAGTCGTTTGATAGTCGCTGAAAAACACTGACATCCTTTTGTTTACAAATTGGACGTTTCTAAATGACCTATTAATAAAGATGTTTCATGCTACCATTAGAGATTAGACGATATCTCTCCACAAACAACGCACAGTGGTTTAGAGATGTCTTCATCTCCCGTGAATGAAAATCCATATTTCAAGTATTCATTATTATATTTTCTTTTCTTTACTGGATCACTAATGTTTTCAGTTTTATTTAAATTATTAGGTTTATCACTATCTCCTCTTGCACTTCTAAATAATCATATTTTTTCAAAGTATTAGCAGATTCCGAATCATCAGGTTAAATTTAAATCCCAGTTGTAGTTCTCTTAAGAGTTCCGGATTTAATAAGTTATCCCTTTTAAACACAAAACACACTCAATCAAATAATAAGTTAATACTTCAAATCAAATATTCCTTAAAAGGAGGAAAAGGCTTTCCTATTAATATTCGCTATGACATAACTCCGCCGACTTGAAAACAAAAAAAAAGGCCTGTTGTTCAACACTTTCTAAAATAAAATATTGATACCACATGCTCCGCAATAAATTAGGAGTTCTGCAATTATTATTAAGAACGAAATAATAAGAAAAAAGTAGAGGAAAAGAATATTGTATAATGATCAAGGGGTAGCTTTCGTGAAGATGGGGGCAAACATATATAAGTAATCATGCAATATGATTAAGGGTGGGCGGAGCTAGTCACATTAAATTATCAATGAATTACTAAGGTCTAGTGGGCCTTTTATCCCCTTTTGAGAGTAAGATATTGGAGTTACACATGAGACTAACTTTTCAATCCAAAATTATCAACTTTGTTTATGTTTTCAGTTGTACCATTTTGGTGGTTTCAGCCATTACTGATATTATTCCCATGTACCCATTGGAGTGCATGTACCCCAAGTTGGAAACAGCTGCCTTAGAGGGTTAAAACTTATTTATAATATAATATGTTGAAAATAACAGCCCTTTGTTCAAGTAACAACACTTTGTTGACGTAACAACCCTTTTTTGAAGTAACAAGCCTTTGTTGAAGTAATACGTTGAAAATAATATGTAAAAACATTTAAAAAGAATATTTTGAAAATACGCTGAAAGTGTTAAAATATCTCAAAGAATAAATTTATTACAGACTTTTGTAATTAATACAACTATTCTTTCGACATTGCAACACACAAATATTGTAATTTTATCTTACAATTATCTTATATTTTACAATTGCACATTTATTCTATAATATTCTGAATATAATTATGTTTTCTTACTCTAATATCCTCTACCCACCACAGCCTTTTTATTTAACAATAATATTTTACTTATTTAAATTAATTCAGCAAATATTTAAATTTTAAATACGTTAATTTAGTAGATATTTAAATTTCCATTAAGTAAACTGCAAACAAAAGGAATCCTAAAACAAATATATCAATTGTAAGTGCTGGTGATATATATTTAAAATAAAAAAACAACTTTGCAGTTCTTAGCTTCTGAAATACATATAATTTTATTGAATTAAATTTTACATCATGAATACAATAAACGGAGTATTCAACACAAATTTAATTATCTTAATATATTCCATAGATATTAATTCAAAACATTGATATTAAATGAAAAAAAACTGGTTACGGATTCAAGACAAAGCAAAATTTTAAAATAAGTAAATAAATATTTCTAGATTTACAGCCAGAATTATGTATTTGAATAGATAAAATGAATAAATCATGACTTTTTTATGTTATTTTTTTCTAATTTAAATATTTTGTAATATCTTTTTGACATATTATAAAATGGTTTTATGGAGGAAAATGATTTAATCAAGAAAAGAGGCAATTCTTAGAGTAAAATTAAAAAATGATTCTTTTGTGAAAAATTAGGGGCTTTTGCTCGGGAGCTATGCTCGGGAGCTATGCTTTAGGGAGCTATGCTCGCCAAGAGCCGCCCAGACACCACAAGCTCTAAAATCAGGCTAATTTGTTCTGTTTTAAAACGATTACTTTATTATGGAAGATTGAATGATATTATGATGACCAGTAACGATCTTCTATAATAGGGTTGTTCATTCAGTTCCCTTTGACTGGGGGATTTTTCGGTTCTTAAGGCTGACTTAACCGCTGTCGGGACAACTAATGGCTGTTTTCGTGAGTGATTATGTGAGTTCAATTACACATTTGAAAATCGGCTTTCATAAAATGGTTAAGTAAAAATTATCGCTGCCGCCTGAGGCTATAAGAAAATCGTTTTAAATATGACATAATTTTCACTGTAAATGCTTTTCGAACGTAATAATTTAATTATATTAAAGTTTTATTTATTTTTTAATATTTACGTTATAAAAATAAAAATACAAAAATAAAATACAAATAAAAATTTTCAACAGTAGGTTAGATACGGTTATTCAAAATTATGAATTAAATCTCTATCATAGCTGCCAACTTTTACGCTTTTTTGCTACCACTAAAAATTAATAGAAAATTTTGGCTTATTGAATGACATGCTTTCGGCGGTTTAATAAGCTAAAGTTTACTATCAAATTTTAGTGGTAGGAAAAAAGCGTAAAAGTTGGCAGCTATGTCTCTATTCAGATAATGAAATTTTGAATAAAACATTACAAAAAAACTTACAAAACTCGACAAATTTAAAAAGTATTCGGACACTGCACACCACAATCTAGTCAAATGTGTGCCTGCAAAAAATGACTAAGTTGATATTTATGTTTTTTTATCATATAAAACTTATTTAACTGAACTATCTTGATTGATTTCCACATTAAATAGCGATTAAAATAATTCTTCAATTTAAAAACTGTCTCCTTCATCGTATGTCTTGTACATTTCTCTATAAAACTACCATTTTTCCATGTTTTTATATGTAATAGTTTTTGCAGTATAAGCCGAGAATTGTAAAGGTAACAATAAATTCAATTATTTCGGCAGCAGTAGCAGCATAATTAGTTACTTCTTTTTAGAATAAAACAAACAATTATACCACACCCTTACAATTTTGAACGTAGAACACACTTCTAAGAAAATAATTTTTTAAAAATGTCAATGTATTAATATATAATTAAGTTCTAAAAATATTAAAATGCTCTATTGACATCCGAAACACACCTGTAAACGTAAATTTTAACATTCCAACCTATCAGGAAGTGAGTGAAAAATCGATAACAAAATTCAATTTTTACATACAACTTGGTTGAGTATATTAAAATACATTAAAAAGAAATAGAGAAAATATACACTCCGTAGAAAAAATTGTATAGGTTAATGAATGGTATCTTTGAGTGGGATGTGGAAACGAGCTCTTTTTATTATTAGAAGTTTAAAATTAATAATAATGATCATTAGAGTGATCGGAGACTTACCGAAAATCATTGCTTTTGAGATTCCTTTGCATGGACGTCAATGCATTCAATAAATTTTTTTCTTGGGTGGGAAGCGTTCATACATGCGTTATAGGGATCGTGGTCTTACCGAATTTCATGTATTTTTGAGATTCCAAAATAACGAAGCTGCTGCATCCAGTTTTTTCCTTTTCATGGGCACGAAGACAAGAGTGGATCTAGAGAGTTTTCAAGGAGGGAGCGATATTACAAATTTCAGATTTCCAAATGATTTCCAAGTCTCCTGAATAAAGTTCAAGTCCATATTACATCATATACAGTAGACGCTCGATATAATGATCGTCCAATGCAGCGAGTTTCTCATTCTCTCAGCCGGTCTCAGGACCCTGGCGGGGGTGCCGAAGACAGTCCGTTGCAGATTGGGGCCGGTTGTGGGGTGGCTTCCAGTTAAGGGCATCGAAAGCAGGTGGTCGTATCCTGGCTAGGATTAACAAACGGGCTTGGACGGCACCAAGCCCGGCCGATCAAGTTTTGCTGTCATGCTCTAATCTGCCATACGGCTCCCCAAACCTAGTTACCTTGGGTCGTGGGGATCTAACTTTATTAGTTTTTTTTATTAGTATCCGAAATTAAGTGTTATAACCCTTTTTCCTTTTGTGTTTGTCCATCCCCTGCAAGGAAGTCCATAGGTAACCTTCATAGGTGCTCCTTGATTCCGACCGGTGGTAAAACAAATCTCGGAAGGGAGCTGTTGTTTAGTTTCTGGGTCTCTGACTGCTTCTATAGGCTTTCAGTGGTGCTTGAGGGCGGTGATGTCACGATCTCTCCCCTGGGAACCGCAGCTAATCCGGCCCCTTGAGTACGCATGAGAGAGAGTCCCTATCGCAGCGGTCGGATTTCAGGATTTTTGCGATAATGACCAGTATTTGACGGGCATTAATGGCTAACTGGTCTTATAACGACGATTATTATCGAAAGAGTCCGATATATTTAACTATTCACACAGCATTATTTTTAAGCCCGACTAATTGGAGCAAACATACCAGTATAACAAACCCTGTGTGCCTTTCTAACAATAGTTGTTTGCGATTGTTTGTGTTAGAAAAGCTTCAGGATGCTTTAGAATCTTCCAAACAGTTAATAAATTCCATTTCTTTCTTAAATTTAGCGATTTGTTCTCCATTCATTGATGTAAAGCTTTACGAAGTTTTATTATTGTTGTCTCTACTTGTTCTGAAAACAACTGACCTTCTGTGTCCAAAGTTATTGGAACAGGTATTTGGAAAAAGTTTACTGCATATAAAATGTTTGTTTGTTTATTTTTTAAATCGTTGAATAAAGTAAACCTTGAAACCTGTTAAAAAAACATTTATTCAGTAGATATGGTTAACTGGCTAAAAACGGGATTTATCCTTCTAAGATTCCATTTCTTTCTTAAATTTAGTGATCCTTTTCACATTCAAGGAGGAAAAGTATTGAAAAATTTTATTGTGTCATTTTTGGCCCTTGGACTTATACATATTTCCAATATTCATTCATTTTAAGGTCGGGAGAAATTTTCCTACAATGTAAATACATATTTTATATATTTTTTCTAGTAATACTTATATTTCAGATTTTTTATGCAAATAAGAATAAGAAAGATGAGTGTATCCGATTTAAGCACTTAAGAGGTTAAAAAGCATTTGGCTTAGATATGACGTATTGAAGCGGCTATATTACCGCCTAAGCGCGATCGCCCTATCGACCCCTCTTGGATCCCCCACTGCGCGAAGAGCTCTTAGTACATGCGTTATACCGATCTCAGCATTACCGAATTTTATGCATTTTTGAGATTTCAATACAACAAGGTTGCTGTATCCAGTGATTTTTTTTCCAAGATGCAAAGCGGTCATACATGCGTCATAGTAAACATGGCATTAACGAATTTCATGTATTTTTGAGATTCCAAAACAACAAAGCTGCTGCATTCAGTGAATTCTTTGTTTCATTATCGCGAATCGATCTTACGTGCGTTATAGTGATCATGGCATTAACGAATTTCAGGTACTTTTGAGTTTCTAGTGCAACGAGGTCGCTGTATCTAATGATGCTTTTTTCTCATTTCATGGGCGAGAACAACTCGTACATGCGTTATAGTGAACGCGGAATTATTGTATATCATGTACTATTGAGATTCCCATGCAACGAGATAGGTGCACTTACAAGGAAGGTTTCTTTAAAGTGCATTCTCAGAATATTTTGAAAAAAAAATGCTAATCGAACTACTCATATACGAAATAGGCCTCACCAGTGGCTGAGTTGTTCTGCTATTAAAGCTGGTAGACGGGAGGTGCTGGGTTCAAACCCCTGTCGCGCTCGTCGACCTAACCGTTCGGAGTTATCCGTGGTTTTCTTCAAGCCTTGCCGTAAATACGGGTTAGGATCCCTTAGAAAGACCCCCATGGAGGGCACTCCCCCCAGGGCCTATATCCCTCGTGTTGATCATTTGCCGTCATAAATCAACCAACCAACCAACAATATACGTAATAAAGGATCAGTCAAATTTAGCTGCGGAATCCCACTAGAAAATGGGTAAAAAAAATAAAATGCTTTCGAGAACTTGGCGAGCAACACTTTTTCGTCGCCAAATGCAAGCGATTTTAATGTAAATGAAAATTCCTGATAAAATGAACGTTTAAATGCTTAGTACTTTAGGAATTTAAACTTCTACGATTAAATAATTTATTTTTAAGCTTATAAAATATATATACAATTTAAATATTGCTGAAGTTATTTAATCTTACACGGTTTCGCCGGCTGGATAAGTGTTAAGTGTATTTTAACAATAACTGCCCGATTAAAAACCTTCTCATTATAAATTTCGATTTTGAATAAGTCATTGTTTCCACGGCAACAAGCCTCTTGTTGTCTCCGGCACTAACAATATCGAGGTCAAATTGACAGTGCTCAGAATCAGACAATTAATTTTTAGTTTAAACCTTTTATAATCCATTTAAATTTTGTTCTAAACCGTAGAATACGATCGCTAATTTTCTTTAGATGTACATATAAATGTATATGGCAAAACCGTAGTTATAAAAGTGAATTTATTTAAGTTAAGCTTACTTAAACTAGTTCAGTCTAAAGAGTAGAAAACGTTTTTTTTTAAAGAGTATTTATCGTAAATGCGTAAATTGTTTTTAATTTCATTCTGTCACCAACCCAGTAATAAATCGCCAAAACCCGAAATTTTCATAATTTTTTTACGTTCGTTATATAGCGGTTCCACAGCAAATTTTTTTATAAACGTATATATCCTCATGAGAAAAGTATTTTGTAATTTTTTCAGAATTTTCTGAATATGCGCTTATGGAGACCTTCCTTGTTAGTGATGTTTAGTTTAGTTTTGTTTTCATGTGCGTGAAGTGCTCATGCATATTGTATAGTGATCGTGGCATAACCGAAATTCCTGTATTTTAAGATTTCAATACAACGTGTTTGCTGTATCCAGTGATTTTTTTTCATGGGCGTGAAGAGTTCATGCATGTGATATACTGATAGCGGCATTACTTAATGGTATGTATATTTGGTATTCTTTGATCATTCTCGTTCTAGTACTAATACTACAGCTTCATCATGAAGCGTATCATCATAGGTATTCCGTAGTCGGAGATCTGGGACATTGACGGAATCCCCATTATTCAACATGGAATCGCTAGTTCCCCCTCTAAAGTTTCATTTTTTTGAGTCCTGAAAACAAGTTTTTAACGTTATGTAAATGCCTTACGCTATCCGCTTGTGAGAAATGCTAAATCAGCATTTCCTACTATTCTGACAACTCTAACGGCCAAAGAGGCACAGTTAGATAGCTTGATTGTACGTCATTCAGTGTTAACCCATCAGATTCAAAATCTACAGTTTTATACTTTATTACTTTTTTTCATTATTTTTTTCCGGTGTATATTTTTAATATATTTTTTTTCATTGAAAAATTGTTAAAATCTATGCATTTGTCTTATTGCCGTTCATGGTTCAATGTGTCGTTTAAGAATCCAACTCTGTATGCTAAATTGAATGTAATTGATTTCCTTTTGTAGTTCTCGACTGGACGAAAAACTATGCTCCTCCTGACACTGTCGTAATTCAAATCTAGAACAACACAATCTAGAACATTATAATAAACTAGCAAAAGCCATCATGCTTTGTTTGGATTCGCGAAGCATTATTTCATAAGATAAATATTTGAAAGTAACAATATTTTTTTATATTATTTTTTCATCTGTATTAAGCAAAAACGTTATGTTATGTTATAAATAAAAAGGTCTGGTATAAATAAAAATATTTTTGAAGCAAAATTTTACAAAAGAGTTTTAAAATTTCAACTAAAAGCTCTTTTAAAGATGTTTTTACATTTTCCAATAGCCTCTGGTGTTTTCTCAAATAGTTTGAAATAGGTATGTTTCCAGTCTTTGTAATTCACATCAAATAATCTTTGATAGCAATCTTAAAGTAATATATTCGAAGAGAGCTTAAATAAAGTTACTTCTTCAAAATCCTATTTTCTGGAAAAACATTTGAAATCTGCTCTCGTTGATACTAAGAATTATTAACTGTAAAATTCTTCCGTACTTCAACGCTTCTTCGATGATAAAAATATAAGACTGGCTCTTTTTCAAATCTCGCGATCCAAAATTTTTATACCTCGTGCATTTGAATCATGGATGATAGTAATAGTACTAAAGCGTCAGTTAATATGACGATCATGACGTCATAAAGCAATTGAAGTATTAACACTGAAATCCTACAAATCGGTCATCCTGACGTGATGGCGTCTCGACATCAGCATCTTGATTTGTAATTCCTTTATCTCTGTAATTATCTCTGTAATTCCTTTCCGGATATTGCTCTCTATCTTTAGAAACTACATACCCATTGCTTCTAGAATGATAAGAATTTGAATAAGCATCCCGTTCACTATAAGCTCTTTTAAATCTATGATGAGAATTATTCTTATGTGATGGTTGTGAATATTTTTGTTCATTATAACTAGCCTTGTATGATCGTTGGCCATCATAATTATAATTATTTTGACCATGATAGTAGCCTCGATTCATGTATCTAGCGGAAAAATTTGTATTATACCTTGCTTTTGAATTAGGTGAAGTATTTTCTGTTATGTCTTGAGGTTTCAAAGAATCTTTAGTCTCCACGTTTTCAGGGATCTCATATTCATTTTGGTAACACTCCTCGGAACTCTCTTTCCGATATCTATATTTATTGTAATTTCCACGGTTAAATGACTGTTCAAAATATCTCTGGTCATATCTATTATTGCTTCTGTTATCAAATGGTCTATTCAAATTTCTGTTCTTTCCCTTATGATCAAAATTCCTATTGCGATCTTTCACATAGTCTTTTCTACCATGTGCAGGACTACTACTTTCATAATTTTCTTCTGGAGATGGATAGTCAACATTCCATTCATCGGATAATCTCGTATCTTTTGTCTTATTCGGCTTATATGGTTTTATTAATTTTCTTATTTTCTTTCTGTTTGCTAAATTTGTAATATGAGTCAAATTCACCCCGTGATTTACGCAGTCGATTTTAATCATATCTTCCCAACCTCGATTATTGTTGTTTATACTTGCTTCATCAATTTTTGTCGGTACTTCGTTAATTTTAATGTATCCGACTCGAACTTTGTTGCCGCTTATTATTCTAACACCATCTTCCGTTACTTTTAACGTCATGCCTTCTACTGGTTTTCTACCTATTATTAAATCGCAGTCCGTCTCTTGTACCACGTAAAATTTATCCTGGATTTCTGTATCGTCCACGTAGACTTTATGCCAGAAAAAACCTGTTGGCTTAATTTCTTTTCCACCTATGCCTGATATAGATATATTGTCGCTGGTTAGTTTTGGCGCGTTTGTTACAGTATGATATCTTGAACTGGCGATTGAAATATCTCTTCCTGTATCGATTATTACGTTTGTTTTTATTCCACGAATATCTAAGATTCTTCCTTTTTTACCATTTAACATGCCCATATTAACTATTTTTCTTTGCGTGTTTTGGGTCTCATCTTGGTATTTTGTTTCTCGCCAATTTTGATTATGTTGCGGGTAAAAATTTGAATATTCTTGTTCTGTATTTTTCGCCATTGCACATTTTGCACTCACGTGACCAGGGTTGCCACACGTAAAACAGATTATATGCGACTCTTTGCTTTCGTGACCTACATTGTGCCTATTATCAACTTGGCGTCTTTTCGAATTGGCGTAGTCAGCCACTCTCAATCTTCTGTCATCAAAATCGCTGCTTGTATCCTTAATTGATTGTGTATTGTAAACCCTTCGCGCTGTTTCGTAATTATCTAATTTATTAACTAATTCATCAATTTTCTTTATTACTAATAATTCCTCTATGAAATGTGTCTTTGTTTCCGAAGGTAAATTATGCCTGATTTGATTAACAACAATTAATTCCGCTAAATCTTCAAACTTATTTACTTGAAGACCTCCAATCCATTGTTGAAAATACACCTTTATCTCATAAGCGAAATCGCGCCAATTAGCCGTTGGCTCCTTTTTAGATGAGAAAAAATTCAGCCTAAACTCTTCTGGTGATAGTTTGTAGCGCTTTAGTTGAATATTTTTTATGTAATCATAATCGTGAATTTCAGGTTCGTTTTCCCTCGTAATTATATTGATCACATCTAACGGCATTAGATTAATTAAATAATTCACCCATTCTTTTTTATCAATGCCCGTTTGCGCCATTTGCCTTTCGTACATAGCCAAATATAAGCTAATATCATTTGAACTTTCATATTTAGTTAATAATCTAAGCAATTCAAATTGCTTACCTAAATTTGTCCTTGGGTTTTCCTCAATGCGTTCTCTTGAATTTTCTTGTATCTGCATTTTCTTAATTTCAAAATCTCTTTCGCTTTCGCGGTCTTTTTGCTCCAATTCTACTTTCCATTTTCTCTTTTCTATTTCCGTTTCCATTTTCAATTTATTTTCTTCAATCTCTGCTTGTAATTTCTTCTCTTCCAGTTCTGCTTGTAATTTCTTCTCTTCCAGTTTTGCTTGTAATTTCTTCTCTTCCAGTTCTGCTTGTAATTTCTTTTCTTCCAGTTCTGCTTGTAATTTCTTCTCTTCCAGTTCTGCTTGTAATTTCTTCTCTTCCAGTTCTGCTTGTAATATTTTCTCCTTCTCTTATCTTTCTTCTTCTGTTTTCTATTTTCTAGCTGCTATCACTACTTCCAATCGATCTCTTATAAATTCTTCTTCGTAACTCTCCCAACTCTTGATCAGCTTTATTAGGACGGGTATTGTAGGTCTTTCTGGTACTTCAATTCCGCATTCTTCACAGAGATTTATTAGATCAATTCTCTTAGCTTTATTTAGAGTTCCCATGTTTATCTTTCAAAATTTGTACTTGAAGTAATACGATTACGGTTTCACCTTGCAAAATCGTAACACAACTTTTGATACTGGCGTTTTATTTTTAATTATTCCGGCATCCGAGCCCCCAAAAATGTAGAAAGGTGATACGTAAAAAGTTAATTTACTGAATTAATTGAACAACTAGACTTCAAAATAACAAAAGCAAGAACTTTAATACCATTCTAGGAAATTATTTCCACAATGCTTCGTTGGTTATTTCTTCAAAATATCTTACACTTCTCACATAAAACATACAATATTCCTATTGTTACATAGTCCAGTTAGGCCTAGCAGTTACCTAATTGACTCTTCCGTACTTCAACGCTTCTGCGATGATAAAAATATAAGACTGGCTCTTTTTCAAATCTCGCGATCCAAAATATTTATACCTCGTGCATTTGAATCATGGATGATAGTAATAGTACTAAAGCGTCAGTTAATATGACGATCATGACGTCATAAAGCAATTGAAGTATTAACACTGAAATACTACATATATATATGTATTTCAAAATTTAAAAAAAATTCGCCAAGGTTAGCATTATTCTATATAAATTTTCCTTTTAATAATATTCCATATATTATATCGGCTTATTAAATTAAAACCTATTCTTAAACTAATATATCAATCTCCATATGCAAAGATATAAGATCTTAATCTACCTAACAATCTAACAATATTTATTCCAAGTTGCATAAATCTAAAAATGGCGCTAACTATTTATATTCCTTAAATAAAACCCTTTTATTATTTAAATTTCTATTAAAATTCACTATTATTTCCCGTGTATATTAAATCTCTCTAAAATCTTTACTTAATTTGCTAAAATGTCATAATTCCTAAATTATGCCATTCTAAAAAACCTATTTATTTAAAATCATTCTTTTATTAAATTATCAAAATGTCTCTTACAATATTTCACTGTTTTAATATTATCATTTTTATTCCACAGCGATAAATTCATTTTTCTTTTTATTTTCTGTTTTCTTGTAGCGCAAGCTAAAAGCATCGTCTGAAATCTATTTTTAGCAGCATTCTCAAAATCAGATCTTATTATTTATTTACATGACATGTAGCTGGTTCGAGACTATTAGATTGTCCTAGAAGTTTTTTTCGCGCTCCAGAAGCAAATTTACTTCAAGATTAGTTCACCGGAACTGTTAATAAGGCCCTCTAAAAACGATTATGATTGGAGTAGGGAAATCAGGTGAGTTGATTTGTCACTTTGCGCGATTTAACTTAAATGCGCAAGCGCAGCAGATTCAAGAAGAACGCTAGACGCAGAGAGAGAGCAGGGGGATTTTATCATGGAAGAGGGGTTAAAATAAACTATTGCTTGTCTTCGAATTGACACGTTCTTCTGTAGAGAGTTATTAAATTTACCGATATCTATAGAGAGCAGTTTCCCTGAATCGCATTATGTTTTAATAAAAAGAATTTAACTGTCATCCTGTTTTTCTTATAATCAATCTACACTACTCGGCTGCTAATATGAAAATTCAATTTACGACTGCATTAATAGGAGCAATTTACTATGTATTTTTTCAATTGTTACAAAATGTAACATACATATTTTAGTTTTAACTTCAAGTAGAAAATTCGTTGCATACATTAGAAAATAAGATACAGCTATAATGGCCATCTCAAAAAGCAAACCGCTAATATTCTGTAATTGGTACTACAGTCACGATTGGCGTCAAAAATGAATGATGCTGCTAAAATGTGGTTGTAAGTGTATGAGAGTTACAACAATGGAGCTAATTATACGATAAAATATGCACGCTAAATTGTATCAATAAGTTCTTAACCCGGTTACGAAACTTACCCCAAACATAGGGTAGCACCACCTGTTGGTTGGTATACACTAAAATGAAATCAGCACAAATTTATGACAATGTTTAATTTAATGTGATAAAATTCCGTGCGATATACACTTCAAAAAAAGTGTTGATTTTACAGTGTAATACTAGCATCCCAGCTGCTAGTATTATACTGTAAAATGAACAGTAATAAACAGTACAATAAGCAGTAATATGCTACCGCGCATGCAGGGCCCGCTTAAGACATAAAAGTAAGGGAAGCCCAACGTTACTCTGGGGGTTCCCTCTACCAATTGTTTGTTATTTAATAAATCCATTTTTCGTATGCTGAAACAATTCGAAATTTTACCATCAAAATTTAAAGTAACAAACAATTTAGAAAGAGTTGAGCTTCATAATTTTTAGATAAGTTTCGTAAGGAAAAAATGCATTTTTTACACTGATTGAATTTTTTTTCTCTAAAAAGTTATTTTTAAAAGTAAATTTGAGGGCCTCTTTGTATTTCTTTATAGGCACGGGAATAGGCACGGGCTTCCCGGGCCTATTCCGTAAACAGGCCCTGCGCGCATGCGCGACAGCGTATTACTGATTATTTTACTGTTTATTACTGTTCCTTTTACGGTATAATACTAGCAACTGCATCCAATTTTTAAAACTGAACACCTCACTCAAATAAAACTTAAACATTTTCATCACACAATTCGGACTATAACTTATTTTCGACAAAAATAACTTTGTCATTTTTCACCCAATTTTTTAAAACTGAACACCTAACTCAAATAAATTTTAACTTTTTTACACCCCAATTGGACTCTTAACTAATTCTTCACAAAAATAACTTCGCCATTTTTCACCATCTTATTTTAGAACTGAACACCTAACTCAAATTAACTTTAACTCTTTTTAGTACGCAAAATACTTTCGAGTGGCCACTCTGCGGGCATGCGCCTTACTGGTCTCTGTTCCAGCCGCTACTTTTCAGCTTACCCTATTCTTCCCGTGACCCCTTTTTCCTTTTAGTTGTGCATGGCAAACATCCCAAAAATTCTCGTCACTCACCTTCTCTCATTAGAAACATGCTGTAAGCCTTTGGAGACATATGGACAGGAAGAGTGTTGCCCGTGCCCAAGGGTCTGTAGTCTAATTTTACTTCATCTCAAAATTTTTCCACAACTAGCATGAGCCACACTCCTAAAAGCAATACCAAAAATAACAAAGGTTCTAGAATGTCACGCAAAGATTTCCTTCCCACCTTCAAAATCCCTTCGGTCGAAGCTCCGTCAAGCAATGCCGAAGACGCAGATGACCAGCTGAGCGTCTCAGTAAAAGCAAAACATCATCATATGAGCAATTCTTCCCTCTACCGGGAGGAAAAGGAAGACGTTACTATTGCTAAACTCACCAACAAAGCCAGGGGAATCCTCATACAGATAGCCGGTAGACTAGATAGAAATTGTCAGCCAGAAAAACAAAGTCTACCATCACTCAAAACAATTCTAAATCACGTAGATCAAATAGACACACTCACCCTAAGAGAAATGCTAGCACTCCAAAATGAGAACATAACACTGACAGAACGGGTTCGATGCCTGGAAGAACATCTAGAAGTCTCACAACAGAACTATCAGCAATTAATGCAGAAGTTCTCCAACACAGCCGAAATCATTGATGCAGTCCAAAACACCATCAGCAAGAAAACACCGGCCACAACAGACAACACACCAGCACTACAAGATGAAAACATAAAGCCCACATCCAGCCAAGCTCACACACAGCAATGTAAGAAGAAACTCCGCAATAACGCCACTAGACACACACTCATAATAAAAGGAAAAGAAGACATCACATGTAATGATATTGATAAAACCCTACAACAAAACACATATATATCTCCAATTCAGCCAAACAACATCTCAAGAAAAAGAAACTGCATCGAAATTGAATGCAACACTATCAACGATCTCAACACCCTGAAAAACGACATACACCGACATCAAGATCTTAATAAAACACTACAAGTAGTCCCAAAAACACTTCCACAGCAGAAAATGATCCTCCTGAATGTACCGACACACACACCAGAAGAAACCATCAAAGCAGCAATAACAACAAGATCTGAAATAACCGCAGAAGAAATAAACATCCTGAAAACACTTCAAAATAGAAGAAATGATGCTGCAAAAGACCCCATCCTTCTAAATCCTAAGACACTAGGGCACTCAATTATAGAGGATGGAGGCCTCATCATTGGCTTCAAATCCTACTTCCTGAAACCATACACCACCGTACCACGCTGCAGACGCTGCCAGTCACTAAAGCACACCGAAAAACACTGCAAGAGGGAGCTACCAACATGTGCCAACTGCGCAGAAAATCATGACGATTCCAACTGCTCCAAACCACCCTGCTGCATAAACTGCCATGATCACAACAAGAAAGAAAGAACCCACTTCAACACACAGCATCAGGCATCTGACTCGACCTGCACAGTGTACAGAAGACTCTACAAATTTTTCAGACGCCAACTTGATGAGGAATTCACCCCAACATCATCTTACACTACATCAGCACCACAATCACATCAGCAGCCACCAACACTCCACCGACAACAGTTTGCACATAACAACCAATAGAGACGCACCAAGTACATCGACACTTGAAACGATCGTGAGACACCGTGGGGATACCATTCTCACATGTATGAACCATATTAGCTCACCACTCTACCACCTCCACATCAAACTATATTATCACCTGCTCTCACCGCCCGTACGTGGTCTCAGCGCATTTGGTGTGGCGCTCCTTGTCGCGTGGGGATCACATACGGGTCACTGCAATCACCTGGTGTAGTCGTACTCGAACTGTTTCATCTGGTACAGTCGTACCTCCGAACTTCACATCATCCCCTTCACCTTGACTGTCGCTGCCTGTCGCGTGGTGACGCTGGTCACAGCGACAGACTTTTGTTTTGTATAATTCAACTCACATATAATTTAGTTCCTGCCGCTTGTCGCGTGGGGCTATGGCCTGGCAGGACCAGCCTCTTTGGCATAGTATGTACCACCACCTGATATTGTGGTTCCAGCGACAGACCCTATTTTGTAATTTTTTTATTGTCTTTAGTTCCTGCCGCCTGTCGCGTGGGGCTTTGCCCGGCAGGCCAGTTTGTACTGCCACGTTTAATCCCTGCGTGCCGGGGAAGACATTAAACGCTCAACGGCTGGGTTCGCCCTCAGCCGAGTGGTCTTCCTCAGGTATTAAAATTAAAATTAAAATACTAGCAACTGACATGCCAGTATTATACTGTAAAATCAACAATTTTTTTTGCAGTGTAGTTATCGAAATCGTGAAAAACACTGCATAGAAGAACCACTTGTTGGGGGAAATGTACCAAAATGTAAATTTAATATAATATTTTTATTATACTAAATAGAGACACGTTTGACATTGCTATAATCGATGCGAAAAAGAAACATATACTTTTTCCATAAATTATTATCTCTCTTGTTTCAACTGCATTGAAGCCAACTATGAAATGGGCAAATGAACAGGAAAATTACTACTTGCTTTTTTAAGCCCAGTACTGTCGATAATCTAGAAGCAACACAATATTTTGTGAAGTTTGATTAATATTCCATAAGATAATTGAAAATGAATTTTTAAATGAATGCATGTATACTTTATTTATTTATTTTTTATTTATGAAAATTTCTTTATCTTCTATTCAATTTAAACTTTTATCTCATAATTCGTTAATACATAAATGCATCTGTAAGGAAACGAAATTTAATTCTTTCTCCCTTGTAATTACTATTCAATTCATTAGAAAAGCCACTATTCAATGTATTTTTTTCAAATGTATTTTACTCATCCTAACATTGTACAAATGCAATTCTGTGTAACAAAATAAACGTTAGTCTGGAATTTTACAAGCGTTTTGAAATCTTTTTCAAATTATGACAAAGTAAACTTTCTTTTAACTATTTCAAAATACATATTTCTAAAACTATATCAGAACAAAAGATTTACTGAATCATTTTCGACGTCTGCTCTTTTATTCTTTTGTAATTATATATGAAAATTTAAATTAAGAATTAATTAATATATTTTTAAGAAAATATTATTAATTGATGTTTAGATCATAACATGAAATAATTAACTTCTTTCGATTGCAACTAATGTTTAAGTGAATAATGCTGGCCGTTTTCGTCTTTCGTCCATTCGGTTTTTATTTATTCAGATGGATTATTTTATGAGAGAATTGTGATTGAATCTACTTTGAATTAATTACTTCAGCGCTATACAATATTAAGAAATAAGGTTTTGATTTTATTAAAGCTTTTTTGAAAATTTATGAAAACAGATAAAAGATGCCTATAGTTTAGAGCAGCCATAACTCAACCTTTTTTTCTCGCGGGCCGCAAACATATGTTTGCGACGTTAGGCGGGTCGCAACACACTTATAAGAGTTTAAAACAGGCTAATTAAAATAAAAGTAGTATAACAAATCAATATTATCAGTAGAGTTGAACGTTTGTCGCAGAAGAAATATTACCAAGAATTTTAACATCGCTATTTCCAAACAACAAACTTTGTGGTAGCAATTACAAATGTTGTAGAAATAGACCGCGATATTTGTTGTTTAGAAATAGTAGGTGTAAAATTTTTTTGGTGCCAATGTTTTTCCGCAACAAGCATTCAACCTTAAAAAGCAATATTAGTTATATAATAAGTAACACGGTAAGTAATAAAACGTTATAATATAACAATGCAGAATTTCCAAGTTCTAAAGAAAAAGAAACAGTAGATTTTCTCTAGTAAATCAATATTTTGCTCAATGCAGAAACTTTATTTTTCTTTAATGTAGAAATATATAGTGCAAATTCAATTAATTTGGAATAATATTTTATTAGTATAATGCAGTTTAAGAAATGTGTAAAACATTGTAGCACAAATAGGACTACATGTAAAAAGAACTTTTGTCTATGAAATTGATATTTGACATATTTGAACATAATTTTAAATTAATTATAAATAACAGGGCAGATTTTGTCTTCTTATGAAAATATATAAAACAACAGCGAAAATCTTATTTTTTTTTCACATCATTTTACTATAAATTCATTTCATAAATATGGATTTATGATTATGCGTCTCGGGCCGCACATAAAAGGTCGCCGGGCCGCTGGGTATGTGATGCGGGCATATATGAGTATGGCTGGTTTAGAGAATAAGTAATTCCCAGACGTCTTACGAAGACGGAACAAAGACTGCGAACATTTATGATACAGAATTAATAAAGTAAGTGAATATAGTAAATGGATCCATAATACTACAGATATGGGAGTTTAATTTCGAAGTGGCGGACAGAGCGAATGCCAAGTTATAAGATTAAAAATCTTATAAACCTATGTAATATATAATCAATATTAATATCTTATAATATGATCAAAATGTTTGAATGGAGAGCACAGCGAAATCTAAATGTAACCGGGTGGGCGTGAACAAGGAATGTGAATTAAGTAAATCGGGAAATTTGAAAAAATACGCGGCAGTCGCTTAGAGCAGCGGTTCCCAACCATTTCCCCTTTACGCACCCCTTACTGAAGCTTTTTATTTAAGAGTACCCCCTTTTCCCACAAACACGCCCCCACCCAATCACATAATGCAAACCTTCTCTTTTTTTTAATTAGTAATCTTCTTAGCATAGCTAAATTATAAATTGACTCAAACTACATTAACATTTTTAACCTTTTATTTTTTATCATACATTTCAAAATTAATTTTACTTTTTATAATATTAGCTTAACATCAAAAGAAATCAATATAGCATTAAGAGAATTTTTAACTAACTTACGAGGAAAGTTTAGGACAATTTTGAATGACGACATACAAGTAATCAAACATAACTTTTAATACTCTCAATGGGATCTTTGAGCTTGTTTCATAGAGCTGAGTTTTTTTTTTTAATAAGGTTCAAACGAAGACAAATATAATCTGAAGTCACGAGCAGCGTCAAAAGTATTGCGATATTTATTCTTAATATATGCATAAGTCGAAAATGCTTTTTCGGTAAGCTCTGTATTTTGTGAAATGCAATAAGTACTTTATTGCTTTATCACCGAGTCCTTGGTACTCTTCTTTATTACTATCCAAAAGTCAATGATATATATTTTTTAAAACTCAGATTATAAAGAATCAGTTGGAGGTTCAATCAATTTTTTTTTTTCAGAAACTGATAAATTTTCGGCTTGTTTAAAGAACAAATCATTAAATGGGTTTTTAATTGAAAGCTAGTTATTTTCACTACTCCGCTTCGGAAGATGATATCTGAACGACATGTTAAGTCCCTGTAAGTGAGCCATTATTCTACATTTTACTTCTTTTGATAATTTTAGCTCGTTTTCAGAGAAAGATACTTCAAAGTGTCCCAAAACGTCTGGATGGTATTTGTTGTTACAAGATTTCTAAAAATCATCTAAATTCTTAATCATAGATTCTATATTGTCAGACAGCTTAAAAATGGTTAATGGAATTGTAATGCAATTCTAAATTAAATTTATTTATTTATGAAAAAATATCAGATAAATATGTCAACATTTGAAGCCATTTACTTTCATGAAATTTAGGCTCAATTTAAAAGGATGATCTTGAAAAAAAAAAAAGAAAAAAACCCGCAGTTGAACTTCTTGCTTTAATTGAAACAATCTTGCAAGAAATTTTCCTCGTGAAATTCAACTCACTTCTGTGTGAAACAACAATTTAGTATGTAACCTATACATCTCTTAACAAAAAAATAGCTGGTGTTTGTTAAGTTATTGACTTTAATAAAATCAACAACTTTGACAGATTGATGGAGCATTTCCTTCAATGAGTCTTGCAGAGTGTTCATTGCTAGACTGCGTATGTTTATACAGCGATGGTTTCAAGCTACATGGGTGCAACTTCTTTGATGAGACCGCGTAAGTCTGCATAACACCCAGACATATATTTTCCACCATCACTGCAAACACCACAGTAATTGGGCCATCAATTTCTTTTTCATAGAAGTAACTGTGAATGAAATCAAGTGTGTCCTTTCTTGTACACCTTTCTGTGTTAGGACAGCAGAGTAACAGATTTTCTTTTTTTAGACCGCTGACCAGGTCCCTACCTGCCAGACTTTTGCCCAGCTTAACGGGTTGATGCTTGGCAACGGGGGGAGGATTCGCCTGCGCTCCGCATGGCGAAGATGTGTTTGATAAAACTATAGGCCGACGTGGCTTCAGTGCGTCTTGTTTCCTTAATTGGTTATTCTTAGTTGGCCGGTAGCTAATTGATTTTGGATGAGACGGTTCAGCAATGTACTGTGTAGCGAAGTCATGCCGGACGGATGTGAGATGCTGGGATATTTACTAATTCCTCGCTGCATCGCTCACCCATACGAAATGCCATCGCTGCTGGAGTTGGTCTCGTAATTTAGAACCTTGATCCGGTAACGGCGCCATTAGCGTACATGATCTGAAAAGGAATGAGGTTAGCTGGGATCCCAAATGGTCCGCCAACTGAATACCAATATTTTTTAACAGAAAATTTCATGGTAAGTTTTCACAACATTTCTGCAAAAATTCACCTCCGAAGGTAGTTTTTGCAAAATTTGCAAGAAAAATCTAAAAATAAAATTTTTCTAAGAAAATACCGGTTTTAGTTGGCGGACCATTTTGGAGCCCTGGGTAGACATGATTTTCTTTAAGCATGTTATCATTCAAATATCCTGCAAGAACAAGCAAAATTGACAGATTCGAGATATCCATACTCTCATCCACCTGTATTGGAAAGGAGGCACTCTATTTTATTCTTTCAATTACTGTAGATTCAATATCGTCTGCCATGCCACCAATTCTTCCAGAAACTGTATTGTTTGTATGAGAAAGAAATATATATATATTTTTTTCACAAGCTCTTCATCGAACATACATTCGACAGCATCTTTGATACAATAATATATAAAATTTTCAACAATTGCATGATTTTTACCACTTTTAGCAACCTGATAATGTATTCTGTAAAATACTTCAATAGCGTTATCATTGTCTTTGTTTGTAGAAAACACATAAGATGCTATATTAAAGTCGTTTGATAGTCGCTGAAAAACACTGACATCCTTTTGTTTACAAATTGGATGTTTCTAAATGACCTATTAATAAAGATGTTTCATGCTACCATTAGAGATTAGACGATATCTCTCCACAAACAACGCACAGTGGTTTAGAGATGTCTTCATCTCCCGTGAATGAAAATCCATATTTCAAGTATTCATTATTATATTTTCTTTTCTTTACTGGATCACTAATGTTTTCAGTTTTATTTAAATTATTAGGTTTATCACTTACTCCTTTTGCACTTCTAAATAATCAGATTTTTTCAAAGTATTAGCAGATCCCGAATCATCAGGTTAAATTTCAATCCCAGTTGTAGTTCTCTTAAGAGTTCCGGATTTAATAAGTTATCCATTTTAAAGACAAAACAAACTCACTCAAATAATAAGTTAATACTTCAAATCAAATATTCTTTAAAAGGAACAAAAGGCTTTCCTATTAATATTCGCTATGACATAACTCCGCCTACTTGAAAACGAAAAAAAAGGCCTGTTGTTCAACACTTTCTAAAATAAAACATTGGTGCCACATGCTCCGCAACAAATTAGGCGTTCTGCAATTATTAATAAGAACGAAATAATAAGAAAAAAGTGGGGGAAAAGAATATTGTATAATGATCAAGGGGTAGCTTTCGTGAAAATGGGGGCAAACACATATAAGTAATCATGCAATATGATTAAGGCTGGGCGGAGCTAGTCACATTAAATTATCAATGAATTACTAAGGTCTAGTGGGCCTTTTCTCTCCTTTTGAGGGTAAGATATTGGAGTTACACATGAGACTAACTTTGCAATCCAAAATTATCAACTTCGTGTATGTTTTCAGTTGTACCATTTTGGTGGTTTCAGCCATTACTGATATTATTCCCATGTACCCATAGGAGTGCATGTACCCCAAGTTGGAAACAGCTGGCTTAGAGGGTTAAAACTTATTTATGATATAATATGTTGAAAATAACAGCCCTTTGTTCAAGTAACAACACTTTGTTGAAGTAACAACCCTTTGTTGAAGTAATACGTTGAAAATAATATGTAAAAACATTTAAAAAGAATATTTTGAAAATACGCTGAGGTTAAATTTCAATCCCAGTTGTAGTTCTCTTAAGAGTTCCGGATTTAATAAGTTATCCATTTTAAAGACAAAACATACTCACTCAAATAATAAATTAATACTTCAAATCATATATTCTTTAAAAGGAACAAAAGGCTTTCCTATTAATATTCGCTATGACATAACTCCGCCTACTTGAAAACGAAAAAAAAAAGGCCTGTTGTTCAACACTTTCTAAAATAAAACATTGATGCCACATGCTCCGCAACAAATTAGGCGTTCTGCAATTATTACTATTAAGAACGAAATAATAAGAAAAAAGTGGGGGAAAAGAATATTGTATAATGATCAAGGGGTAGCTTTCGTGAAGATGGGGGCAAACATATATAAGTAATCATGCAATATGATTAAGGGTGGGCGGAGCTAGTCACATTAAATTATCAATGAATTACTAAGGTCTAGTGGGCCTTTTCTCTCCTTTTGAGAGTAAGATATTGGAGTTACACATGAGACTAACTTTGCAATCCAAAATTATCAACTTTGTTTATGTTTTCAGTTCTACCATTTTGGTGGTTTCAGCCATTACTGATATTATTCCCATGTACCCATAGGAGTGCATGTACCCCAAGTTGGAAACAGCTGGCTTAGAGGGTTAAAACTTATTTATGATATAATATGTTGAAAATAACAGCCCTTTGTTCAAGTAACAACACTTTGTTGAAGTAACAACCCTTTGTTGAAGTAATACGTTGAAAATAATATGTAAAAACATTTAAAAAGAATATTTTGAAAATACGCTGAAAGTGTTAAAATATCTCAAAGAACAAATTTATTACAGACTTTTGTAATTGATACAACTATTCTTTCGACATTGCAATACACAAATATTGTAATTTTATCTTACAATTATCTTATATTTTACAATTACACATTTATTCTATAATATTCTGAATATAATTATGTTTTCTTATTCTAATATCCACCACCCACCACAGCCTTTTATTTAACAATAATATTTTACTTATTTAAATTAATTCAGCAAATATTTAAGTTTTAAATACGTTAGTTTAGTAGATATTTAAATTTCCATTAAGTAAACTGCAAACAAAAGGAATCCTAAAACAAATATACCAATTGTAAGTGCTGGTGATATACATTTAAAATAAAAAACAACTTTGCAGTTCTTAGCTTCTGAAATACATATAATTTTATTGAATTAAATTTTACATCATAAATACAATAAACGGAGTATTCAACACAAATTTAATTATCTTAATATATTCCGTAGATTCAAAACATTGATATTTAAAGAAAAAAAGTGGTTACGGATTCAAGACAAAGCAAAATTTTAAAATAAGTAAATAAATATTTCTAGATTTACAGCCAGAATTACGTATTTGAATAGATAAAATGAATAAATGATGACTTTTTTATGTTATTTTTTTCTAATTTAAATATTTTGTAATATCTTTTTGACGTATTATAAAATGGTTTTATGGAGGAAAATGATTTAATCAAGAAAAGAGGCAATTTTTATGGAAATTAACGTAAAAAATGATTCTTTTGTGAAAAATAAAGGGGGTTTTGCCCCCTACGAGCTATGCTCGCCAACAGCCGCCCAGACACCACAAGCTCTAAGAACAGGCTAATTTATTCTGTTTTAAAACGATTACTCTATTACGGAAGATTGAATGATATTATCATGACCAGTAGCGATCTTCTATAATCGGGTTGTTCATTCAGTTCCCTTTGACTGGGGGGTTTTTCGGTTCTTAAGGCTGACTCAATCGCTGTCGGGACAACTAATGGCTATTTTTGTGATTAATTATGTGATATCAATTACACATTTGAAAATCGGCTTTCATAAAATGGTTAAGTAAAAATTATCGCTGCCACCTGAGGCTATAAGAAAATCGTTTTAAATATGATATAATTTTCATTATAAATGCTTTTCGAACGTGATAATTTAATTATTTTAAAATTTTATTTCTTTTTTAATATTCACGTGTAAATATATTTTTCTATAGAAAAGAGTTTTTTTATTATATAGGATCTTTAAAAATTGGCAACAGTAGGTTAGATACGGTTATTCGAAATTATGAATTAAATCTCTATTCAGATAATGAAATTTTAAATAAAACATTACAAAAAAACTTACAAAACTCGACAAATTTAAAAAGTATTCGGACACTGCACACCACAATCTAGTCAAGTGTGTGCCTGCAAAAACTGACTAAGTTGATATTTATGTTTTTTTATCATATAAAACTTATTTAACTGAACTATCTTGATTGATTTCCACATTAAATAGTGATTAAAATAATTCTTCAATTTAAAAACTGTCTCCTTCATTGTGTGTCTTATACATTTCTCTATAAAACTACCATTTTTCCATGTTTTTATATGCAATAGTTTTTGCAGTATAAGCCGAGAATTGTAAAGGTGACAATAAATTCAATTATTTCGGCAGCAGAAGCAGCATAATTAGTTACTTCTTTTTAGAATAAAACAAACAATTATACCACACCCTTACAATTTTGAACGTAGAACACACCTCTAAGAAAATAATTTTTTTAAAATGTCAATGTATTAATACAGTAAACTCTGTCTAAGGCGGAATCAATTGGGACCGAGAAAATTTTCCGCCGTAGATTCCGCCTTATGCAAAAACAGCCAAAATAAATAAATAAAATATATATGCGCAAGTCCTATTTTTACGTTCGTAATCTTCAGTACAGTTTTCTAAATGAAATTATACGTCTTATTAAATTTATTGTATTAATCTCAAAAACATTATATGAATAATAAAATAAATAGTAGTACCAATGATAAATTTCTTCCATTTTAAAAGTTAATGAAAATCATTTACCTTAACAACTACTTCATACTTCACATAGTGGCATAGTAGTTTTTAAACAGTCTAAAAATTATCTTTTTTCGATGCTTGTTTTGTCTTTCTTTTTACCAATCATTTTTCAGTAGCACAATGCAAGTCCGTTATTATGGGTATCAATTCTTCATTTTTTTGAGCAAGAAAATTTTTTTCGAGGTACCTAATGCTTCTCAAGGCGTCTTGATACGTTTGAATTCCTCCATTACCTTTATGGTTTTCATAATCGTGCTCATCTTCCTTTTCACTAGCACTTTCCAAATCTTGATATCGCTGAATCAAAATGTCCACAGAAGTGTTAGCTTCAGTAGTACACACTATATTGTCAGCTGATACGTATTCTTCTTCATTAATTTTTTCATTGCTATGAACACATTTTAAGTCATCTATTAGATTTTGTAACTCATTTTCTTCCAACTGGTCAACTGATTCATGGCCATTTTCTGAAACAAAACCAGCTTTTCTAAAACAATGAACAATTTTTTCAGGCGGCTTTTCTGAACAGCATTTGGCAATCCATTTGACAGCATCTAAAACACTTATATTTTTTGCCATTTCGGTGGCAGAAGAGCAATTATCTAAAGACGCAATAATGGACCGCAAGAGATATTTTTTGTAATGGGTTTTCATCATTTTTATAACTCCTTGATCCATAGGTTGTGTTACTGCAGTAGTATTTGCGGGAAGAAATTGTAATTTTATATTCGATAATTCGAAATTGGCATGACAAAGGGCATTGTCGAGAAATAACAAAATTTTTCGATTTTCTTTGATCATGCGGTTATTGAATTCAGTCAGCCATCCCTCCATTATGGCAGTCGACATCCAAGATTTTTTTTGAGATCTCCAAATCACAGGCAGTTTATCAATGTTCACATTCTTAAAACATCGCGGCTTTTGCGATTTTCCTATCACTAAGATGCTTTTCTAAACTGCCCTACATATTCGCGCAAAGCAAAACAGTGACACGCTCTTTGGAGTTTTTACCACCGTGGCATTCACTTCCTCTTTTTGCAAGGGACTTAGTGGGCAACGCACGATAAAATAGTCCCGTTTCGTCGCAATTGTATATATCCTTAGCTTGATATCCTTCAATCCGTCGAGGAAAATTTATTTTCCATTCCTGAATTTCTTGGTCTGGGACGTCTTTCGATTCTCCGCAAACTTGCTTCAAGGCAATATTGTGTCGATTAAGGAAACTCATTAACCATCCAGTAGAAGCCTTGAAATCCGCTTTACCTAATTTTTCGGCTATCTCTTTCGCCTTTTCATGCAACAGTGTTCCAGATATGGGCAAATTTTTAGGTCTAGCGTTAGAAAACCATTCAAGTGTTAATGCATCAATGTCTTCATTTTTCACAGCACCTTTTCGCTTTCTGTTGGATGATTTGCTTTCCAATTCCTTTTCCAACTCTGTTCTTCTTTTTATAGCATCATAAATTTGTGTTTTATTGAATTTAAATTTAATACAAAGATCTTTTACAGAATAATTTTTTTCTTTTAATTTAATAACTTCTATACCGCAGAGATAGCGTATTGAGTTTAGATTTTGAAGCCATTTTTTACTATCACTTAGTGATATCAGTAGACAATATAAAATGAGAAGAACAGATAACACAACACGTGCAACGACCTCGTTTTCTGACCATGTGATTTATTGAAATAAAACATACGTCACTTCGAATTCATCTTCCATCCCCTTTCCCCTCTGAAACCACACCTCATACAGAATGTAAATGATTGTAGCTTCCCCCTCCCCGCCCTCTCCCTCTCACATTAGACAAAGAGTTATGGCGACCAAATGACTGATTGCACAATGATCAGAACTCAAAATCCGAAGCAAGCAAAAAAAGTGATATTCTTTCGTTAATACAATGAAAAAGAGGGAAATGTTAATGTATAGGGATTTTATTTTATCAATTTCTTTTTTTGAATAATTAATTGAGATAAATGTAAAAAAAGTACTTGGTATGATGTTTTTTCTTTCTTTTTTTTAAGAGGAAAAACATTTTGCTTATATATGAAAAATAATGGAATAAAAAATTATTCCTTAAATATTTAAACATTTTCCGTTCTGATGAATCAACTTTATTAATCTATTACGAATGTTGAGCATTTGATGTATGTATATCAGTTTTGAAGTTTCATAAACCAAATGCCTTTCATTTTTTAACCTTTTTTCCGTCTTATACAAAATTCTGATTTCGATGGGACTTTAAAAACCTTTCCGTTTCCGCGTTAGGCAAATTCCGGCTTATGGAGCATGGATTAATGTTATTCCCTATGTGTTTGCCGGGACTTGAAAAATTTTCCGCGTTGGACAAAATTCCGGCTTACACAGAGTCCGCCTTAGACAGAATTCACTGTATATAATTAAGTTCTAAAAATATTAAAATGCTCTATTGACATCCGAAACACACATGTGAACGTAATTTTTATTATTCTGGAATATCAGGAAGTGTGTGAAAAATCGATTACAAAATTCAATTTTTACATATAACCTGGTTAAGTGTATTAAAAAACAGCATAGAAAAAAAAAGAGAAAATTTACTCTCCGTAGAAAAAATTTAATTGGCGTAGCGGGTATAGGGTAATGAATGGTATCTTTGAGTGGGACATGGAAATGAGCCTTTTTTATTATTAGAAGTTTAAAATTAATAATAATGAACGTTATAGTGATCGGAGACCTACCGAAAATCATTGCTTTTGAGATTACAGTAATCCCTTAACATTCGCGAGGGTTAGGTTCACGGAAATCTCCGCGAATGTCAAAATCGCGAATGTTGAGAGTATCCTCCCATGCATAAAAGGGGGTTAGGTTTTACGATTTTTTTTAATTGGAAAAAATATTTGAAATTTAAATAGTGTATTTATTAAATATTAAAAATACATACTCTAAATAAGTTTGAACAATTATAAACATAATATAAAAAGATTATTTGCTGGTTGATGGCTGAAAAAAACTAGTTATATGTGATTGCTTGGCAGAAGAGATCTTTTGTTTATGGATTTCCATGTAAGAAAAAGTTGCAGCCTCAATTTCTCTTTTAAATTTCAGACTCCTCACTAGCGAGGGATCACATTCTATCGCTTTATCAACAAGTTGTTGTTGTAATTTTAAAATTTCCGCGATATTTTTTGCAGAAAATATTTCACCTGCAATAAAAAATTTTAATTAAAAAAAAAAAAAAAAAAAAAAAAAAAAAAAAAAAACATAAAAAAAGACGTTTACCTCCAGTTTCACAATTCCTGCTCTCATCGTCTGTGCCATTGTCTGGTTGTGTAATTTTTTCTTCAAGGATTTCTAGAAGTTCTTCTTCAGTAAGTCCATCATCATGGGATATTATCAGATCTTTTATATCTTCTCTCCTTATGTCGTCGAAACCATCACCTGCGACCTGATGAGCCCGTTCCACAATTTCTTCCATAGGTTTGGAAATTGAAGGCATTTGATTTTCTTTTTGTACCACTTGGGGCTAAATATTTCGCCAACAAGAATTAATTGAACTTTCATTAAGTTCCATCCATGCTGCATCAATTTCGGCAATGCAATCTGCTATGTTGAAAATTTTCCAACTCGATGTGACCGTGGCTTCTGAATTTACTTCAATCGATTCTAAAATTTTTTTGAAAGATCTTCTTGTGTAGTAAGCTTTGAACGCAGCTATGATTCCTTGGTCCAACGGTTGGATCAGTGAAGTTGTATTAGGGGGTAAAAAAACCACTTAGACGTCGGGATGGGCATCTTTTAAACTCAGTGGATGTCCAGGAGCATTGTCAATGAGGAGTAGAACTTTAAATGACAGATTTTTAGATGAAAGGTATTTCTTCACCTCATGAATAAAACAATCATTAAACCAATCCAGAAACAAAACGCTTGTTACCCATGCTTTGGTATTTGCTCGCCAGAAAACAGGCAACTCGCTTTTATTTTTACTTCTGAGAGCACGAGGGTTTTACATTCTATAAATTAACATAGGCTTTACTTTAAAATCGCCTCTAGCATTGGTACACAATAGAAGAGATACCCTATCTTTTGCTACTTTAAAACCTGGAGCTGTGCTTTCTGTTTTGGCAAGAAAAGTTCTCTTCGGCATTTTCTTCCAAAACAAGCCTGTCTCGTCGGCATTAAACACTTGTTCTGGAACATATCCACCTCTTTCAATAATTTTTGTAAGTTCTTCAGGATATTTTTGAGCACTGACATGATCCGCAGAAGCCGATTCGCCAACTAACTTTATGTTGTGTAAACTATGCCTATGTTTGAAATTTTCAAACCATCCGTTACTTGCCTGGAAGTCAAATAAAGTATCATCCTTTACTTTTATCGCGTCAAATATTTTTTTAGCCTTGGCTCGTATTAAAGCTGAACTTAGCGGCACTTGCTTCTGGTTCATATCTTCTATCCAAATACTTAAGGCATTTTCAGTTTCTTCCAATGACTTGCTCCGTACTTGCGATACAGTTTTTGCACTAGTCGGTGCACTTGCTGAGACGCTATCTCTTATAGGCTTTTCGTTTTTTTTTAATTGATCGGACCGTAGATTCATTAATATTAAAATAACGACCGACCGCGCACGCTCTTTCTCCCATTCGCAATTTATCTAAAATTTTAACTTTTTCGCAAAGGTTCAAAACTTTTTTCACTCTTTTAGCTGTAGGCGACATGATGAAGTTTCTCTTTTTTACTTTTGCTAAACACTGAGAAGAAAAAATTGACAGGCGAATAGAAAGAACAAATCTATTCTACGGGGACTTACGTAATTCAAACGATAAACAAAACTTAGGAGAATGCGCATTACTTACTTCGAAGACACTTGCTGAGACGCTATCTCTTATAGCCTTTTCGTTTTTTTTTAATTGATCGGACCGTAGATTCATTAATATTAAAATAACGACCGACCGCGCACGCTCTTTCTCCCATTCGCAATTTATCTAAAATTTTAACTTTTTCGCAAAGGTTCAAAACTTTTTTCACTCTTTTAGCTGTAGGCGACATGATGAAGTTTCTCTTTGTTACTTTTGCTAAACACTGAGAAGAAAAAATTGACAGGCGAATAGAAAGAACAAATCTATTCTACGGGGACTTACGTAATTCAAACGATAAACAAAACTTAGGAGCATGCACATTACATACTTCGAAGAAAAAATTTGCGTGTTGGTCTTTCAATATAAATTGGAGAAATGCCAAGCTCGAACAAAAAAAGGGGGATAATCTATTTTTAGCATAAAATCATATTTCCGGTAAAACAAAGGATAAAGGAAGTTTACTTAAAAAAAAAAAAAATCCTTATAAAACGAAATCCGCGAATAACCAAGTTAAGTATTCGCGAATGTTGAAATGTTCTTCATTTTATATTTCGCGAATAATCAAAACTCGCGAATGTTAAATCCGCGAATGTTAAGGGATTACTGTACTTTGTATTGACGTCAATGCATTCAATATTTTTTTTCTTGGGTGGGAAGCGTTCATACATGCGTTATAGGGATCGTGGTCTTACCGAATTTCATGTATTTTTGAGATTCCAAAATAACGAAGCTGCTGCATCCAGTTTTTTCCTTTTCATGGGCACGAAGACAAGAGTGGATCTAGAGAGTTTTCAAGGAGGGAGCGATATTACAAATTTCAGATTTCCAAATGAGGGGGGATTTCCAAGTCTTCTGAATAAAGATCAAGTCCATATTACATATACATACTGTCCAACCTCCCGATTTTTTGAATACCAGCAAAATCTTACAAAAATTTTCGCTTTATTAAATTGCAGAAATTGTACGATTAAATAAAATAAATATTTTTACATAAAAATATTGGTATGAAAAAAAGCGGGAGGTTGGCAACTATGCACATACTACAGTAGACGCTCGATATAATGATCGTTCAATGCAGCGAGTTTCTCATTCTCTCGGCCGGTCTCAGGACCCTGGCGGGGGTGCCGGAGACAGTCCGTTGCAGATAGGGGCCGGTTGTGGGGTGGCTTCCAGTTAAGGGCATGGAAAGCAGGTGGTCGTATCCTGGCTAGGATGAACAAACGGGCTTGAACGGCACCAAGCCCGGCCAATCAAGTTTTGCTGTCATGCTCTACTCTGCCATACGGCTCCCCAAACCTAGTCACCTTGGGCCGTGACGGTCTAACTTTATTAGTTTTTTTTATTAGTATCCGAAATTAAGTGTTATAACCCTTTTTCCTTTTGTGTTTGTCCATCCCCTGCAAGGAAGTCCATAGGTAACCTTCATAGGTGCTCCTCGATTCCGACAGGTGGTAAAACAAATCTCGGAAGGGAGCTGTTGTTTAGTTTCTGGGTCTCTGTCTGCTTCTATAGGCTTTCAGTAGTGCTTGAGGGCGGTGATGTCACGATCTCTCCCCTGGGAACCGCACCTAATCCGGCCCCTTGAGGACGCATGAGAGAGAGTCCCTATCGCAGCGGCCGGACTTCAGGATTTTTGCGATAATGACCAGTAGTGGACGGGCATCAATGGCTAACTGGTCTTATAACGACGATTATTATCGAAAGAGTCCGATATATTTAACTATTCACACAGCATTATTTTTAAGCCCGACTAATTGGAGCAAACATTCCAATATAACAAACCCTGTGTGCCTTTCTAACAATAGTTGTTTGCGATTGTTTATGTGTTAGAAAAGCTTCAGGATGCTTTAGAATCTTCCAAACAGTTAATAAATTCCATTTCCTTCTTAAATTTAGCGATTTGTTCTCCATTCATTGATGTAAAGCTTTACGAAGTTTTATTATTGTTGTCTCTACTTGTTCTGAGAACAACTGACCTTCTGTGTCCAAAGTTATTCGAACAGGTATTTGGAAAAAGTTTACTGCATATAAAATGTTTGTTTGTTTATTTTTTAAATCGTTGAATAAAGTAAATCTTGAAACCTGTTAAAAAAACATTTATTCAGTAGATATGGTTAACTGGCTAAAAACGGGATTCATCCTTCTAAGATTCCATTTCTTTCTTAAATTTAGTGATCCTTTTCACATTCAAGGAGGAAAAGTATTGAAAAATTTTATTGTGTCATTTTTGGCCCTTGGACTTATACATATTTCCAATATTCATTCATTTTAAGGTCGGGAGAAATTTTCCTACAATGTAAATACAGTAGAACTCCAATTATCCGAATCAATTGGGACCGAACCCCATTCGGATAATTGGATTTTTACCGAAAAAAGGGTCTATTTTAATTAATTACTGTATGTATGTTGAAAATGGGAGAAAAAAACTATTAAAAAAAAGAACTTTTAATTAATTAAATGAAAAGGCAACTCTTTTACATGTTAAGCGTACTTACAAGTGCTGTACATTAGTACATTATGTACGTACCGTACTGTAAATGAAAGTTGCTTGCTGAATATCTCGATTAAAGTAAACTGTTTGACAGTCTTCATCCGTTTTCGGGCAGCTAAGTCGCGCATCTGCTTGACAGTGAGAAGTTGCATATGGTCACACTCGGGGTGACGCTCCATCCACTTCAACGCAGTTTCAAGGCCGGCAAATGCTTCACTACCTGATGGTCCCATGTCTGCTTCAACTTTGTCATTAAGGTCATCTTATTCATCGACACTTTCTTCTCTCACATTTTCAATAAGTTCATCATTTAGAATTTGGAACCCAGGATCTGACAAATCACACACCATCCACTCTCCTATATCTTCAACACTAACTTCTGAACATCCAGGAATTCTAGGAACATTCTGAACATCCAGGTCTCTGAATTCTTCAAGTGGCACGTCATCCTCATCTTCTCCTGTCTCTTCCGCGGAGGGAAGGGCAATAGCGCGCGTAGACAGAATCATTATTTTGCGAATCGCAGTACGTTTTCGTCTTAATTTTTTTTCTGAAATTCTGAAAGCGATTCGGATAGTTGGAGTTCGGATAATTGGAGTTCTACTGTACATATTTTATTTTTTTTTTCTAGTAATATTTATATTTCAGATTTTTTATGCAAATAAGAATAAGAAAGATGAATGTATCCGTTTTAAGCACTTAAGAGGTTAAAAAGCATTTGGCTTAGATATGACGTATTGAAGCGGCTTTATTGACGCCTAAGCGCGATCGCCCTATCGACTTCCCCTTGGATCCATCACTGCGCGAAGAGCTCTTAGTACATGCGCTATACCGATCGCAGCATTACCGAATTTTATGCATTTTTGAGATTTCAATACAACAAGGTTGCTGTATCCAGTGATTTTTTTCCAAGATGCAAAGCGGTCATACATGCGTCATAGTTATCATGGCATTAACGGATTTCATGTATTTTTGAGATTTCAATACAACGAAGCTGCTGCATTCAGTGAATTCTTTGTTTCATTATCGCGAATCGATCGTACGTGCGTTATAGTGATCATGGCATTAACGAATTTCAGGTACTTTTGAGTTTCCAGTGCAACGAGGTTGCTGTATCTAATGATGCTTTTTTCTCATTTCATGGGCGAGAACAACTCGTACATGTGTTATAGCGAACGCGGAATTATTGTATATCATGTACTATTGAGATTCCCATGCAACGAGATAGGTGCACTTACAAGGAAGGTCTCCTTAAAGTGCATTCTCAGAATATTTTGAAAAAAATACTAATGGAACTACTCATATACGAAATAGGCCCCACCAGTGGCTGAGAGGTTCTGCTATCAGAGCTGGTAGACGGGAAGTGCTGGGTTCAAACCCCTGTCGCTCTCGTCGGCCTAACCGTTCGGAGTTTTCCGTGGTTTTCTTCAAACCTTGCCGTAAATACGGGTTAGGATCCCTTAGAAAGACCCCCACGGAGGGCACTCCCCCCCAGGGCCTATATCCCTCGTGTTGATAATTGGCCGTCATTCGTTGCAACAAACAATATATGTAATAAAGGATCAGTCAAATTTAGCTGCAGAATCCCACTAGAAAATGTGTAAAAATAATAAAATACTTTTGAGAACTTGGCGAGAAACACTTTTTCGTCGCCAAATGCAAGCGATTTCAATGCAATTGAAAATTCCTGATAAAATGAACGTTTAAATGCTTAGTACTTTAGGAATTTAAACTTCGACGAATAAATAATTTATTATTTTTTTTATAAGCTTATAAAATATATATACAAGTTAAATATCGCTGAAGTTATTTAATCTTACACGGTTTCGCCGGCTGGATAAGTGTTAAGTGTATTTTAACAGTAACTGTCCGATTAAAAACCTTCTCATTATACATTTCGATTTTGAATAAGTTATTGTTTCCACGGCAACAAGTCTCTTGTTGTCTCCGGCACTAACAAGAGGTCAAATTGACAGTGTTCAGAATCAGACAATTAATTTTTAGTTTAAAGCATTTTTAATCCATTTAAATTTTGTTCTAAACCGTAGAATACGATCGTTAATTTTCTTTAGATGTACATATAAATGTATATTGCAAAACCGTAGTTATAAAAGTGAATTTATTTAAGTTAAGCTTACTTAAACTAGTTCAGTATAAAGAGTAGAAAACGTTTTTTTTAAAAGTATTTATCGTAAATGCGTATTTTTGTTTTTTAATTTCATTCTGTCGCCAACCCAGCGATAAATCGCCAAAACCTGAAATTTTCATAATTTTTTTACGTTCGTTATAAAGCTGTTCCACAGCAATTTTTTTTATAAACGTATATATCATCCTGAGAAAAGTATTCTGTAATTTTTTCAGAATTTTCCGAATATGCGCTTATGGAGACCTTCCTTGTTAGTGATGTTTAGTTTAGTTTTGTTTTCATGTGCGTGAAGTGCTCATGCATATTGTATAGTGATCGTGGCATAACCGAAATTCCTGTTGTAATACACCTTTAATAAATAACCTTCCCTCCGATTTCTCCTCATTCGCTCACACCTTTTTAAATTATTTAAAGGCGATATTTTGCGACTATCATATTGTTCTTGTACTTTCGTTTTACACAGGAATACAGCTAATTTGACAATAAACCAGTTTATTGGGACAACACGTCACACAGAACATGGAGAACACACATAGATATATAAAGAATACCAGTAGCAGCAGTAGTTACAATATTATTTTCTTCTATCAACACAATTACTATATTTATTTCCATAACGTGCCCGCCGCACGCATCGTCTTAACACCTTGGCCTCCCGCCAAACTCTCCTACCTTCTCCCTCACTCCGCAGTAGAAGAGAGAAAAAAAGGGTTGCCATAAACCTGACGTCACCAGCATGACACCCCCCACCTAAGATTGTACAAGGGGCATGCCACATTTGCAATCTGAAATCCAGACTGGTGTCGTTACTATATTTCATCCTCTACCAGTCAACTACTAATGAATAATAATAAACTACAATATATATAAAAAGAAATACAAAAAAAAAATACTAAAACATCTCTGAACCATATCTGGAAACTCTCGCTGGCTACTGCAATATAAAAATACAATTAATGTTTCATAATACATAATACTAAGTACAAATAACAAATGAGAAACAGAATGCAAATTAATATGAAATAGATGGTATAGAATTACAGCTGCAACATAAACAAAAGTTTTTTTTGTTTTTAAACAGTCACTTATTGTTCATCGAAAGTTAATAGTCATTTTATTATTCCGTTGTCTCCTGTCTAGACAATGCATCCGCATTCGTCAACTTTGCACCAGCACAATGTGAAATAATGATGTCATACTTCTGCAAAGCCAATGCCCATCGCTGCAGTTTGGAAGATTGGGGAGCATTTTTGGTGATGAAAGTCAGTGGGTTGTGATCGGTGATAAGTTCCACGGGCGAACCAAAAATCCAAGTCTCGAACTTCTTTAGACTCCAGATAACCGCATAGGCCTCCCGTTCAATGGTCGGCCAAACCTGTTGAGTTTTGGTGAGCTTTTGACTGGCATAACTGACTGGATATAGTCTCTCATCCTTCTGTTGAGATAGACATGCACCGATGCCTATTGCAGATGCGTGACATTGAATGGTAAAAGGTAGTCCAATAACTGGTGTATAAAGACTAGGTGCCTCAACGAGACCCCTCTTTAGTTCATTGAAAGCTTTATCATGTTCCTCCAACCAGCACAGTTTCTCAGGACTGTTCTTTTTAGTAAGTTCTGTCAATGGGTATGCTGTTTCGGCATACTTAGGCAGGTAATCGCGGTAGTAGTTAGACAATCCGAGGACACTCTTAAGTTGTTTTTTTGTTTGTGGAACGGCTAACTTTCGTATGGCTTCAACTTTCTCTGGATCAGTTCGATGGCTGCCGGACCCGGTGACGTGTCCTAAATACTTAATCTGGTTTTTCGCAAAGGCGCACTTCTTCAGGTTCACTGAGAACCGTAATTCTCGAAGTTTAGAAAATATCGTCCCAAGATGCGTAATGTGATCTGACCATGTTTCTGAAAAAACAGCTATATCATCTATATACGTTCTAGCAAAGTTCCTGTATTTTGAAAGTGCTTTATTTATTTCTCTCTGAAAGGTCGCAGCTGCGTTCCCCAAAGGCCATCACTTTGAAACGATATTGAGCCCTGTGAGTCTTAAAACATGGCAACCTCTGGCTTTCTGCTTCCAGCGGTATGGCCCAATATTCTTTTAGCAAGTCGACTGTAGTTATTACATTGGCCCTGCCAATATTGAACAAAAGATCCGTTGCGTTTTCCATAGGGAAATCGTCAGTTTTAGTGATTGCATTCAAAGCTCTGAAATCTACGCACAGTCGGAGGGCCCCATCTTTCTTCATCACGCATACTACCGGGTGTGGCGCCTCCGCATCACTCTCTTCGATCAGTCCTAACTCTAGCATTTCTTCGATTTGTTTATCTACTTGTGGCTTCAACGCCTGTGGGATTCGGTAAGCATATGGCTTTTTCATTTCTTCGCCGTTTAATCTAATTTTGTGCTCTCCTACCTTAGCTATTTGTACCTTTTTTGAAAATAAATTTTTATATTTGTATAATAAATCTAACATCTCTTTTCTTTCTACATTTCCTAAATGCTTCAAATCTACTTCTTCTATGTCAAATAAATTTGAGTTATCTTTCACACTGGGGGTGGGATGGACTTCTCCTAATTCTTCTTCATTTTTAAAGATTAATCCCACCGCCCGTACCCTAGGAATAAATTTTCTTATCTTATTTACATGAATATTCTTAACATTCCCGTTTATTAATTTTACTTTGTAAGAATCAGGCTTACAGCGTGCTACAATTTCGGCTAGTCCCATCCACCTAGCATAAAGTTTGTTCGTGGAATCCGGGATTAATAGATATACCTGGTCCCCTGGTCTAAATTCCTTGTAAATCGCTCTCCGATTAGCGTACTTCGCATACGAGCCTTGTTTAAATTCCGCTACTATTGCTGCTTGCTCCGCCGCCCTTTCTAAATTAATTTTTAACTCCTGAAGATATTCGGTTGCGCTCTTTCCAAGATTTATGGGTAGTGGTATTTCCCCTGACCATGTAAATTTCAATACTGCTAACGGGCCCCTGGCCTCCCTTCCGTACATTAATTTGAATGGCGATACTCCCGTAGTATTATTCGGAATTTCTCTATAGGCAAATAATAAATAAGGGATGTGTTTATCTCAATTTTTGGAATCACTCCGAATTATATGGTGTAACATGCGTTTCAGAACCTGATTATATCGTTCCACTAATCCCAAGCTTTGCGGATGCCCTGGCGTTGCAAATCTAGCAGCCGCTCCTAGCCTAGCATGAAACTCCTGTATTAAACCTGAAACAATGTTCCTGCCCTGGTCACTCGCTATTACGCGCGGTATCCCTGTTCGCATAAATATTTCTAATAATGCATCGCACGTAGCTTTAGCCGTAATTGTTCTTAACGGGACCGCTTCCGGCCACCGCGAATGCTGAGCCACTAAAGTGAGTACATATTGGTGTCTACGTGCTGAAGGTGGTTCAATTTTTCCAATTATGTCAATATTTACAACGTCAAACGGAAGTTCCGGTCTCTCAATTGGGACAATGGGTATCTGATCGCTAGCCCTCTCTCTGCTCCGTAACTGACAGTCTTTACAAGATTTACAATAATCCTCTACATCCCGTGACATATTCGGCCAATAAAATGAATACCGAATTCTTTCTTTTGTTTTTTCCATGCCGAGATGATTAGCGAAAATTGATTCATGCGCAATTTTTAAAATTCCCCCCCCCACCCCCCTTACCTTTGGTACCACTAATTGCGTAACACAATCCCCCGTGACTCTTTCTCTATGATAAAGCAATTTATCTACCATAACGAACTCGTTTGTACCTTTTTCCGCGTATTTGAAAGCACCCTGTAATGTTTCGCAATTCTTCTGTTGCTCCCTGTATATACTTGCATCTGATCGTTGACCTGCATTCAAATCTCCGCTATCATCTTTCCTTTCAATACAACTAATCATTAATTCTCTCTCCGCGTTTTGATTTTCCCCTCGCCAGCATAAATTTTCAATATTTATATCCTCCCCCTCCATTTGGTTGTCTCCCCCCTTTTGCCTATCAATTTCGTTACCTTTTTCCGATTGCGTATCATTTACTGGCGCCAAAAAACATTTCTGTCTATCATTTTCCAAAGAACATTCCTTTCCCCCCTCGTTACTAGCTAACTGTAATATTTCATAAACTGCCGGTGTTATAATACATGTCCCATATAATTTATCCGTAACGGCAAACAGTATGTCTACACTGTTGTTAAATATACAATTTGACTCTCCGGATTTTAAAGCTACGGGTAATGTCACAAGATTAGCAATTATTCTTTCTCCAAAAGTCGATATTAACTGAATTTTTGAATTTTCATTATTTCTAAATGAATCCGGTAATTGATTAGAGTTTATTACGGGTATTTCTGCAGCACTATCTAAAATACATTTGATCTCCTTTCCCCCTATCCACAAATGTTCAAATTGAAGTGGTTGCGTACTTATTGACTCGTTTCCAAAACAGAGTGTTTCAACCTTGGCAATTATTTTATCATCCTGCTTATTTTTTCCGACAAAAGAATCTTTTTTAGTTTGATTTTGCAAACTTCCAATTTTATCTTTTTCTCTATTATTCGGACAAAATCTCAAATGCGTCGTCTGTTTACAAAGTCTACATTCTTTTGATGTGTTTAATTTTGCTATCGCCACGCAAGTTAAAATTATTTCTGACATGGGGTGGCACATATTTTCCATTATTTTAACTTATAGCTCCCGATTCATCATGATTGCGGGGTTTTATCGGTTTATCATATAATTCCGAAAATGTTCTGCCCTTTGACGTAAACCAATTATCGCATAATTCGGAAAAATTTGTCGTGGTTTTAACCAATTATCTAATTGTTTTATCCTGACATAACTTCGCGTCTCCGAATCTAGTGAACTTAATAATCTGTCGCTGACAATTAACTCATTAAGCGTGTCAAAATCATTTACTTTTCTCAGTTCACAATAGAAATCCCAATTGGCTCTGAGCCTACTAGCGAATTGCATATGATTCTCATTTCTCGATCGTTTTGCAAAAAGAAAGTTTTCGAGGCAGGCCTCTGGTGTGGGTTGAAATTCTTTTAATATTAACGCCTTAACCTTTTGGTAATCTTTCATTTCTTCCGTGATTTCGTACACTAACAAATGCGCCACCCGTTCCCCTACCAAATTAAACAAAATATCCACCTTTAATTCCTCTGCGACATTTTTAATTTCGAATGCTTTCTCTAGCGAAGTAAAAAATAAATTCCATGATTCAGGCCTGCTGGGGACTGCAATAGTCAAAGTTTTGACGCTTTTGATAAGTGCTTCTAACGAATTAGGCTTGGGTCCATCCCCCCCTGTGTCAATATTTCTATACTCGTTTTGCATTTTAGCCATTTCTATCTGAGCTTTAACTAATTCCAGCTTAGTTTTTTCAATTTCTAATAACGTATCTTGTTCTGACTTAGACTTTTCTTTGTCAAATTTCGCGACTTCTGCTTCATGCTTTTCTCTTTCTATGCGGTCTGACACCGTTGTATTTAAAAATTCCTTTATAAATTCATTATCTTTTGAATACTGATCGCTTCCCTCAATTAATGCTTTCAAATCAATTATCCTGTGCCCACTTTCTACTTTTATGCCCAGTTCTGTGGCAACAACAACTAAGTCTTCTTTCCTTAGCCCTTTAATATTAAACATTTTTGTTTTTACTCTTAACACTTACTTACTAATACTATAAATATACTCTCAAATAACTTTCATATTACTAAAGTTAACTCATTGTTTCCAATCATAAATTATTTCTCAAATATCAAATAACTCATAATACTAAAGTTAACACATTGTTTTCAATCATAAAATATTTCTCATATGATTCTATTCTGTAAATTCTTTTTTTTTATTTACATCAGTAAGAAACGTAAAGAATCATGCGACTTACTTCATTCAGAAATCCAATCACTGGTTCTCGAAAGAGAGCGTGTGATAAACCTTTAATAAATAACCTTTCCTCCGATTTCTCCTCATTCGCTCACACCTTTTTAAATTATTTAAAGGCGATGTTTTGCGACTATCATATTGTTCTTGTACTTTCGTTTTACACAGGAATACAGCTAATTTGACAATAAACCAGTTTATTGGGACAACACGTCACACAGAACATGGAGAACACACATAGATATATAAAGAATACCAGTAGCAGCAGTAGTTACACTATTATTTTCTTCTATCAACACAATTACTATATTTATTTCCATAACGTGCCCGCCGCACGCATCGTCTTAACACCTTGGCCTCCCGCCAAACTCTCCTACCTTCTCCCTCACTCCTCAGTAGAAGAGAGAAAAAAAGGGTTGCCATAAACCTGACGTCACCGGCATGACACATGTGTTTTAAGATTTCAATACAGCGTGTTTGCTGTATCCAGTAATTTTTTTTTCATGGGCGTGAAGAGTTCATGCATGTGATATACTGATAGCGGCATTACTTAATGGTATGTATTTTTGGTATTCTTTGATCATTCTCGTTCTAGTACTAATACTACAGCTTCATCATGAAGAGTATCATCATAGGTATTCCGTAGTCGGAGATCTGGAACATTGACGGAATCCCCATTACTCAACATGGAATCGCTAGATCCCCCTCTAAAGTTTCATTTTTTTGAATCCTGAAAACAAGTTTTTAACGTTATGTAAATGCCTTACGCTATCCGCTTGGGGGAAATGCTAATTGAGCATTTCCTACTATTCTGACAACTCTAACGGTCAAAGAGGCACAGTTAGATAGCTTGATCGCATCTTTTTTCAATCCAATCAAATTCCAAAAGTTATAGTTTTATAATTTATTACTATTTTCCATTATTTTTTTCCGGTGTATATTTTTAATATATTTTTTTTTTCATTGCAAAAATTGTTAAAATCTATGCATTTGTCTTATTGCCGTTCATGGTTCAGTGTGTCGTTTAAGAATAGAATTCTGTATGCTAAATTGAATGTAACTGATTTTCTTTTGTAGTTCTCGAATGGTCGAAAAAGTATGCTCCTCCTGACACTGTCGTAATTCAAATCTAGAACGACACAATCTAGAACATTATAATAAACTAGCAAAAGCCATCATGCTTTGTTTGGATTAGCGAAGCATTATTTCATAAGATAAATATTTGAAAGTAACAATATATATTTATATTATTTTTGCATCTGTATTAAGCAAAAACGTTATGTTATGCTATAAATAAAAAGGTCTTGTATAAATAAAATATTTTTGAAGCAAAATTTTACAAAATAGTTTTAAAAATTTCAACTAAAAGCTCTTTTAAAGATGTTTTTACAATTTCCAATAGCCTCTGGTGTTTTCTCAAATGTTTTGAAATAGGTATGTTTCCAGTCTTTGTAATTCACATCAAATAATCTTTGAAAGCAATCTTAGAATAATATATTCGAAGAGAGCTTGAAGAAAGTTACTTCTTCAAAATCCTATTTTCCGGAAAAACATTTGAAATCTGCTCTCGTTGATACTAAGAATTATTAACTGTAAAACTTTTCATTCTAATTTCTTCTTTTTTTCTGCATGTTAGCATATGAGAATTTTTGATATTGTAGAATATCTCGTAAGGAAATTTTCTATTGAATGCTAAACCTTGAAGGGTTTTCACTCTCGACAACGCTACGTACGTTAAGCCAGCTGATGTCTCTTTATCCCCAATATCTACAACTGCTTTATCTAATGTTAAACCTTGGGATTTATGAATTGTAACAGCAAAAGCTAACTGCAGTGGGAATTGTTTTTTTTGAGCAATTTATATTTCCATTTTTCTAGAATTTAGTTATTGGTGGAATCGGAAGGCAGCCATTCTCATAAGTTAAACGACTTTAGTTTTCAAATTTAACCATGATTATTCGGGACATCTGGTCTGGTGGCCCGTGATTTTCTTCATAAATAATATCTTTAACATAGCCTAAAGCCCCGTTTGCCAAACATTTTTCGGTCCACAAATTAGAACGTAACATTACTTTAGACCCAATTGATAAACTAAGAAATGGTCCAAGTCCGTTTGTCATTTTAGAATCGGCCAACTTTGCTTTAGTACAATTATAAAGAGCTTGAATCAAGGCAACAGGTTGACGCAGTTCTTTTAATTTTTCATTATTATATTCTTTTACGTCTTTATTCGTTGAAAACAGCCTAATTGCATCTTTAAATAAATGCTGTTCACTTTTTGAAAGAGAATGTTAGCTTCGATTCATTAATATAACGAATTTAACAATTAATTTAATTTGTTTACAATTCTTTTGTTGCCATTTTACAAAAAAAATCATAATATAATTCTTTTAAAATGCGGAAGTATCGTCTGCGTAAATGATTTCACATAATAAGAATAAATTGTGTATTTGAATTCTTAACACTGAAAAATACTTTTATAATTGAATGTAAATAATTGAATTAAATTTTTGTTTTAAGTCATTCGAGAAGAAAATAATATTGTCAGAATCTACAGATCATATTTTATAACCATTTATATAATCACTAATCTTCGTTTGTTTCTTTTCGGCAGAGCCGTCACTGAACAGCAAACTTTGCACTCCTGTTAATAATGCAGCCGCCTTATCGTTACTGCTTTTATTACTGATGAATTGCTTTATTACATCAAAAGCCCTCAGAGCACCTTCGAAATTTGAATGGGATCTTTCAAATCACATTCATACGACGCGTTGTCAGTGTTTCCGGTTACAAAATGTAAAAATGAGAAAAAATTTCGTCCGGGGATGCAAAAACGTAACGTATAACTGAGGGAAATGGATAACTTAGCTAATTTTTAATGGCAAGCGGTCGGGACCGCTGAGTTGAAACGTATAACTGAGGGAAACGTACAACTCAGGTAACCTATGTCTGGAGTTCCACTGTATCTGTCTTCGGTTCCATAATCGGGATTTCTTTGAGTTTTGCAACATTTTATATAAAAAAAAAAAATCATAATATAATTCTTTTAAAATGCGGAAGTATCGTCTGCGTAAATGATTTCACATAATAAGAATAAATTGTGTATTTGAATTCTTAACACTGAAAAATACTTTTATAATTGAATGTAAATAATTGAATTAAATTTTTGTTTTAAGTCATTCGACAAGAAAATAATATTGTCAGAATCTACAGATCATATTTTATTTCTATCAAGTCCAAAAATATTTCTTTCCTTAATTAAATTTAAAAAACAGTTTTTGAGACATTTTGGCGGATTTATTTAATTAATGATGATTCTATTTATAATTACTAACTCCATAATTTTTTTTTCTTCTGAAAATATACGTGTTTCATTTTTTATTTGCAAAAATGCGTTCGTAATGGAAAATAAATTAATTGAAATAATAACTTTTTTAAGGTTACTCCGTAAAAAAATCTAATATTGTGCAAATCTACAGATCATAATTTATTTTTATGTTTAATTTCAAGTCAAAATACTGAATAGTTTTTTTGTAAAGTGTACGACAAAATGTAATTTGTGTAGCCTAGTAGAGGATTGGCATCCTAATAATATTGCAATTTGAGAAATGTAAAACTAAAAGTTTGCTTCTCTTGTAACGTCAGTGATTCTAGCTAAGACGCTGATCATTCGGTACCGCTAAACCTTTTCACTATCACAATACAGTGGAACTCCAGTTATACGATTTGCCCGGGACCAGACAACAGAACGTATATCTCGGCAAAACGTACAACTCAATTAATGGTGTACAGGAACAATTTTTTAAATATATCGAAAAATTTTGTTCCGCTGAAGAGTTTGTTACCTTTTATATCGAAAACGGAAGTTTTCTAAGTATTACTGCACGTATTTTAGGAAACGGGACAGAGTAGAAAAAAGGTGCATAAGAAAAGTACACATAAAGTTATTTTATCATAAAAGCTTTATCAAAAATATTTTTAATATACATAGAGTACTTAAAAGAAATCATTGGAATCGCCTTGGCATATAAATCATTTATCAAAAGACATTTAGTAGTTTACTGAATCTTGTTAAAATAATCACTAATCTTCGTTTGTTTCTTTTCGGCAGAGCCGTCACTGAACAGCAAACTTTGCACTTCTGTTAATAATGCAGCCGCCTTATCGTTACTGCTTTTATTACTGATGAATTGCTTTATTACATCAAAAGCCCTCAGAGCACCTTCGAAATTTGAATGGGATCTTTCAAATCACATTCATTGCGTTGTCAGTGTTTCCGGTTACAAAATGTAAAAATGAGAAAAAATTTCGTCCGGGGATGCAAAAACGTAACGTATAACGGACGGAAATGGATAACTCAAAACGTATAATTCAGCTAATTTTTAATGGCAAGCGGTCGGGACCGCTGAGTTGAAACGTATAACTGAGGGAAACGTACAACTCAAGTAACGCATATCTGGAGTTCCACTGTATCTGTCTTCGGTTCCATAATCGGGATTTCTTTGAGTTCCCATGATGTCACAGACTAATATGCACTTTTAAAATAAAAAAAATAAAAAGGAATCCTAATGACGTAATTATAAGAAAAGTACGATATACCACAAATGAAATTCAACATTCTTTTAAATATTTTAACTTATTGATCGTAGATTAGTCCGTTTTGAAAAACCCCGATCCAATTGCAATTTAATAAATGTATATTATATATATTTAAATTTAATGATTTTCCATAACCGGAGTGTCCTAAAATGTTTCAAATCAATACATTTTAACAAACGAATAGAAAAGCTGCTATAACAATCTGTTATAATAGTACAGTAAACTCCCGAATATCCGGCCCGCGACTATCCGGTCCTCCGTACTATCCGGCCTAGTAAAATAAATGAGGAATGTTGCGAGTGACTCACGACAGGAAGGGGCAAGCAGTCATCTTTTCAAAAACTAAAAACTGTAAGTTTTGACTGTTATCTTATGCATAACTTTTCATATTTGTGCAATCATTTATCAATAAACAGTAAAATGAGATTTACTCATTTTTTTTCCGAATTAGGTTTACGTTTTACTTTAATGTTTTGCTTATTTTGAATTTGTATGTACTGTATATATAAAATGTATCTTAAAATGTGTGACATGTGTTTTTAATATTATGGAGGGGGGAAAGCAGGAAGTGAATAAATATTTATGGAACTTCGGCCTATCCGGCTTTTTTGTTATCCGGCCTACCCTTTCGCCACATTAGGCCGGATAGTCGGGAGTTTACTGTAATAATATATCTGCTATAAAAATCCGTTACAGAAAAATGATTTCAGACTTTTTTTTGTTCAGCAGGAAATTTATTAAAATGGTTTTTAATTTGTAATGACAATATACAAAATAACACATTATTTCTATTTAGACATCTGAAGTTAACAGAACCGTTCAGCTTTAACTGTCTTTTTAAAGTCAGTTAAAGTTAAACGGTTCTGTTAACAAGAAAAAATAAAAGAATGAAAAAAAGTACATTCCAAAAAAGTTCCAGTCAAAGAAAATTCCTAAAAAGAAAGAACTTAAAATTTTAGCTGCATAAAATATTGTTCTAATTACGCTGTAAGTCAAAAGGAAATAATAATATGGTGCAGGGGATTTACTTTATCTACGAATAAGTTTCCAAGAAAAAACTAACCTAAGCTCAAAGAACATTTTTTTCTAAGGGATGTTAGAATATTTATGCATGCTTGCATAAAAAAACATATACAAGGAGAAGAATTTTCTTCTGTTTTGTAAAGTAACATTTTCCATGCACGGCAAAGCTAAGCAATACTTTAGCAAGCTGACAGATAGTTTCATTTACTTATTTACATAAGAATGTTCTATATATTGTCCTTATAAATTTGTGTAATATATTAAGTATTTTTTTAAAATAAAATCTTTTTTAATTCATTGCATTTAATAATAGTAGAATTCCGTTAGAGTTTAAAATACGAAACATCGGAACTCATTTGAAGTGATGTTTTATAAAACTTCTGGATTTTGTTATTTAAAAGATGTATTGAAAAGTCTACCAATTAAAAATTACGCTTTTTAGTAAATAAAAATGAATGAATAAATAAATCCAATGATACATTACATTGCCAATAGTCTGTATATTTTCGAATTTAGACGTTTAGACGAATATCTAGAGAAATACTTGTCGAATTTTTCATGCCTTTTTTATATAAGTTGTCTTGTATAGATGACCACTAAATTGTGAAAGAAAGAAATGTGCTATAATTTGAGCATGTGCAGTTAAAATTATTTCACACAATGTTCATATCCTACTAAATATTTAAAATATTCATTTCTACTCCTAGTATTATTATTTTCATATACTATTTCAACTTTTCTGAAATTGGAGTTAAATGTGATTGAAAACCCAGCATGTTACAAACAAAAAACATGCGGAATTATTTTGAATTTTTAAAAGAAACGTTCATACGAGTATTTTCATGAATATACGTGCTATTATTAATCAACTGCACACACCCAGAAAAAGGAATTGATTAAAACTACAAAACATGTTTTGTTGAGTACATTTTGGTTGTTTTAGCAAAATTCAAGTAAAATTGAACCATTTTACTTGAATTAACAAAACATTTTTTGCTGACGATACAAAAATTTTTTTTGGAATTACGAAAAAATTTTTTTTTGGTTGATTCAAACGAAATTTCCATTGACCTATATTTAAACAAAAATTTTGTTTAAATACAGGTCAATGGAAATTTTGTTTGAATCAACAAATTTTTTTTTTTTTTTTTTTTTTTTTTTTTTTTTTTTTGCAATTCCAAAAAAAAAAAAAAAAAAAAAAAAAAAAAATTGTATCGTCAGCAAAAAATGTTTTGTTAATTCAAGTAAAATTGTTCAATTTTACTTGAATTTTGCTAAAACAACCAAACTGTACTCAACAAAACATGTTTTGTAGTTTTAATCAATTCCTTTTTCTGAGTGCATAAACACAATACTTTTTTAATTTATTGTTTGTTTCCAAATAGTCTTCGTGATCAAACCTCCACTGAAAGATATGAGTTTTAACATGTTGTTTATATTCCCGAAGTTCAAGGTCAAGTATTTCTCTAGGTATTTGTTAATATGTCTAAAATCAAAAATGTCTGGAGCCTATTGGCAATGTAGTGTATTATTGAATTAATTAATAAATTTTGTTATTTAATAAAAAATGTATTTTTTAATATACTTTATAAATAACACAATCCAGAAGGCCTTTTAAAAATGTACTCAAAGTAACTGGATTTTGAGGTTCCGGCCATATGGTACTCAACTATAAACTTTTATGATGCGAATATATATATTTGAAATAAATTAGAAAAAGAAAATAATCAAATTATAAATTTAATATATTATAAATTATTAATTATATATTATATTATAAATTATTATAAATTTAAATCAAATCATTAAAATGTGTTCAATTACACTACACAAGATAAAAAGTGGGTGATTTGACACGGGCCAAACATCCACATATGCAATGCGTTAAACATTCCGCGGATGCCATTTTGAAGCAAAAGTATAAAAAACATGGTAATACCTATCTTATCGTTTACATGATTAAGTAAAGTACACTTTAAAGCAAAAGTGCCTTTATTAACTTTATTTACTACTAGTATAAGAGGTTACGAATTACGAAAGGAAAAATTTTTTGGGAACTTTTTGGCTTCACATTTTGGAAAATAAATTGATATATTATCATTGTAAAAGGCTGAAAAAATCATTAAATACTAGAATAGACTTATACCATGCTGTCATATTGTGCTTATGAGAAAAAAAATGATTTTTTTTAATAAAATAAAGACAGTAGGTCAAACTTCAATCCAAGGAAAGAGGCAGACCGCCGATCTACCCTTAATGGCTATCACATGATCAAGATAGACTGGTTTCCACCAATTATCGAACTGTAATGTGATCAAGGTTGGCTAAAAAAAACAAGATCGGTGAAGTACCCAGGCCTATCTCTTTTGTTGGCTGCGGTGAAACTCCCCGTATGATCAAACATCTCCAGTTCTCTCTCTCTCTCTCTTTTTATACCTAATGGGGTTCGTATCCACGAGTGAAGATGTGTAAGTATAGAGGAGAAGAAGAAATTAAACTGTAGCCAGTTGCACTGGCAAAACATATATTGATATGTACAGGACAAAATTATTTGCGGTGTTCTTGCGTTAATGAGCAGCTGAGTAGACACTTTGCTTGAAAACATAAAGTAGATTATATTGCGGTATCCTTGCGTGAGTGGCAATATGGTGCTTAACAATGGTGCGATGTAAGTGGTGAGTAATGTCACTTTGGCGTAGCCATGCGCTGCGGGTCGACATGTAAACCGTGGTAGTACAAGTCTAAGTCTCAATGCGGGTGTGGGTGGACTTCTGAACTGTCAAGTTGCGATATGGAGTCTGATCTGAGAGGTTGGGAATGACTCTCTCTTATCTTTCACTTTCACTTGGGAATCACAAATAAAGAGTTATAATTAAGGGAAAATCTTGGAAAGTCCCTATTGCATGGGGAGTCCAGTTATTGCATCTATTGCAGCTAATCCGGCAGTCAGTTTGTTGCGTAGGTGGAATGAAAAGTGGAGTTCGTGTAATTATGATGAATGGTACTTCCATTATTTAATAGCTCAGTTAATGAGGTTATTTGTTCATCTCAAAGATTATTTTTAAAATAAACATGACAGATTTTAGAAAATCAACTTCTAGCTTCTGTTGAAAAAATTACGTATTGGTTTTATCGTATATGAAGCTTATATAAAATTTTTCTAGAGGATCCATTGTTAAGTCTAATAGAAAGTTAAAATTAACATGACTTCCCCCCCCATACTTTATTAGCGCATTTATTTATGTTCCAGAGGTGCTAAGATAATATATATATATATAAATATATATATATAATTTTGCTTTAAAATAATAAACTTTTTCCACTTGGTACGTCATTAGAATCGGCAGATGAGGGAGATTTTCAATGTTTTTAATTATAAATTTTGAAAAAAAAAATCCAATTCGGCATAATACTGAAAATAAATAATAATAATAATAATAATAATAAAATTAGGAATCATATGACTGGAAAACGTTTCATAATCTATGCGTAACGGACAACTTCTCTTTCTTATTTTATTCAAGTACAATTCTTTGTCAGATTAAATTTCAGACGAAAGAATAAACTTTTGTGGGACACTTTTTCAGCCATTGTAAAAAATAGTGTGACTCCATTTAGTTTTACTGAGAATGATCCCTGTAAACTGATTACCACAGATGGATTTCCATAATAATTTTCGACGCCTGTTCTTTTGTGAATGTTCACCTGAACGTAAAATTGAGATGTAATCAAAGTCTCAAATAAAAGTATTTTAGAACAATTTTTAATGCCTAAAACAAAACAATCCCATCTGCTAGTGTTTCAAAATAAACAGCATCTATTTATTTAAAGGAGAAAAGTGCTTTTATTCCTGGAAATCTTTAAAATTCTTTTCTGTAAAGTGTAATCAGTATTTTCTGTTACTGATAAATGGAACATAAAATTACAGTTTATAAATATAAGAACAACTGTATGAACATTTAATTGTAACTCATGTAATCCGCTTGGCAGGAATTCCTGCCAACATACACATTGGCGACAAAAAACCAAAGGAATAAATATAAATATTCACGTAATTTGAATGGCTTCGTGTAAATCATGGAACATACACAATATCTTTAGTTTGTCATGCTTGACTTATCTTCAAAATGCAGAATATCGTATTTCTGAAAAGAAAAAATATATAAATAAGAATATAGGAAATGTGATACAAAGTTGTGTAGGGAAAAGTTTGTGTTAATTTTAATTAACTTTTTAGAAATTCACAGAAACATTTTATGAGGTGTGTGGACACTCCTTAGAAAATGCAAACGTTATAGCTTTATACGTTTACTGTCCATCTTCCATTCTCCCATTTAAACGCCAATTCCCACAATCCGTCAAATGCCTTCTCAATGACATATTATACCTTCCACTGATGAAATTTTATACGAATTTGCATATTTCTGTATAGCGAAGTTGAATATCATTGACTGTTACCACTTAGCTTGTTATTACTTGATAACATTGATCTTGACCTATCAACCTACTATCTATCAACGGACTTCATTTTATAGAAGTAATATAAAGTATCTTTTAATAATTATTCCTTTAATTTATCCCGCCAATGTATTTTCAGGTTTCGTACCACTATTCTCGAAAAGTAATAGGTACCTTGTTTAATGACAGAGATTTACGATTAAATAAAGCGAAAATTTCTGTTTGAAAATAGTGGTACTCAAAAGTTAAAACTGTACAAGTCCTGATTTTTGCAGGTATGCCAGATACATGGAATGTAAAAGCAACAGTAGTTCATTTTGCTAATTATTTGTAACTATCCGCTGTTACACTCAGTTTTCGTTTTCTGCATAAAGTCTAATTACTAGATTTGGTGTGGTCTCATGAACTTTTACTTAATTTGACTGTGTTATTTTCCCACTGACAAAATTTGCTGCCAGGCAACTCACAACCAATTCAACATTAATTGCCAGACGTGTCCTCAGGCATTGATAAAAGACGACAAAGGAAAGTACCGTATGTTTAAAGTGCAAAGACTCTTAAGAAATAATTATCAGAACAAATGGTTAAAAACGCGTGTTTTGTCTTGTAATTTAGGCGTAAATTATTTTAAAAAATTATATTTTTACTTTCGTCTAAATTAATAAAAGGAAAGTATTGGTTCGGTGGAAATTTTCGACTTCTGGTTTTCGATGGATCTACATGTATATTGGAATGTTCTGAATATGATTTTTTTTTTTGGACCAATGCCTGTCTATTTGATAGTGTGTTACACAAATTTTGTGAACTCTCTAACTCAAGAATTATTGCGCGAAATTCCGCGAAACCTTGTATTTAGTTGGATTTTACAAAAATGTTTGGCGCTACTATGATGTCTTGTTCGCGTTGTTCGTGATAGCTACATATCGGTACCTATAGATGTGGCTTCGAAATAACAGCTTGGAAGTGGGTCGTTGAAGCATATCATTTAGATATTTGATTCCCCTATCAAGATCTGTACAATGGCCTCTTAAGGATATATATATATATATATATATATATATAAAACCTTTGATCTATGGAGGAAAAAGAAATATAAATAAAAATGAGAAACCTGAAAAATGTAAAAAATGTTGCTTCACATCAAATTTAAGAAGCTGTATGACCAAAAGGTGTCCATCAATAGGTTTAAAATCTAAGATGTCAAGTACCTTTCTTCATAATTGTCAGAAGGAATAAAGGAAACAGACCTACACAGTTAACCTACCTTCCGTTATTGGAAAATTCGAGCTGGTAGCTGATTTCAGCGAACATCTTGATGAAATTCTGATGATTATGGTCAAGCAACAGTAGTGGGGAGAAGGACGATATCTAATTTCGCCTCTTTTTCTAAAATAATGAAGGTGAAAGATTTCATAACTGTCATTATGGGCTGTATTCTAAAGAATACTTTTCTTCTATATTCTAACATTATTTTTCTGGAAGTTTTGTAATACTCTTTTCAAACAAATCCTCTTTATCATCCTTTTACGTTTATTTTTACCTAGATTCAAATTCTAACCTCAAGTTTCTATTAAAATTAGCACTTATCGAGATGTAATTATTTGTAGAGCATCACATTATCCAGGTGTTTTAACAAATGGTAACGAGCTGTCATTTTTCGCCCCCTGTAATTTTTTACATTTCGAGGACTGAGGAACACAAAGGCATTAAAAACAAGCTATTGTCAAAAACTAACTAACAACAAACAACAGGAAGTTTCTCATATTCTAGAAATGTCTGAATTGTGGAAAAACGCTGTTTTTACAGAAATCTCAGCAATTTTTTGAGAACTTTTTATGTGAGAATTTACAATTTATTCATTTTCATATTTTTATCATTTATCTTCCAGACAGACTTCAAAAAAGCAATACCGAATGATTACATTTTTATAACCCCTTTTGAGACTAAACTGGAATAAATGGTCCTTTCACACACACAAACACAAACGTGCGCGCACAAAGGTCATGCATACAAAGGTCAACGTTGCTGTTTGTTTTCAGACTGAAGAACATACGAGCTTCAAGAACATATGTATATTTTCAAACTACAATTTTTTTTTCGAAGAACAAACATTTTTGTATAATAAATGAATACATTATTTAATATTTTTATGATTTTTTAGCCTCTCTTATAATTTACCTAAATTTATTTCATTCATTATTTTCCACACAAATGTAAAATTATACAACATTATAGCTATTTATTTAAACATTTGCAACAACAATGTACATCTTTTTAAAACTGCTCTTACCATTAAAATCCATTTACGTGCAATATAATTAATTAAAAAATTTATTTATATTTTATACAAGAAGAAATTTTATGAAGACACGTAGATTAACTATTCCTAATATAAATATTTCTCAAACTGCTTCGAAACAAATGTTGTTTTCTTTAATCACCCTTATCAAGTGTATCTCTGTAAATACTTATGAACAATTAAATTAAATGCTAATTAATAACTTTCAGAAAAACAACATTGAAAAAAGGATTTTTAATTATATAATGATGGCATTTTCGTTATTTCTGTTTGGAATCAACGTTATTTAGATGAAGCATTTTCAGCTTCTTTTCTATACGGTTGATTTAATTTGTATTTATATGGATCATATAATTTATTTTATGAGAACTGTTAAGCGAGAATAAATTTTGAATTAGTTGTCGCAATATAAATATGAGAAATGAGTTTTTCTTTTCTAAATTTCTGTAAAACAAAAGAAGTACTGTAGAAATAAGGAACTTTCATATAAAATATTGAGCTTATACACTCGTGTGTGAGTGTGTGGAAGTATTGTGGGTGCGCATAATGTGTAATTACTTTTATCAATAATTACTGTATTTACTCGCGTAATTTATGCATACTCTAATTTTTAAAGCAAATTTTTGTTAAAACAAAGATTAGTGTAATTTTTACATGTTGAATATGAGCTAATTTAAATTAATGAAATTATTATTCCCACTGGATATGTTCCAGTAATTTCCATTTTACTGTACGTATTTCAATTAGGATCCTAGGAAAAAATTCTTTCTTTTTTTTCCTCGCGATTTTTCCTTTCTCAGCTGCCCTGTGCGAAGATCGTACTGTAAGATAGAGGTCAACACGTGCTCGGGTCAATTTTCATTCACGAGATGCGGGCCGGGGCTGCTTTTCATTCTTTCAGGGGCGGACCGTACTGTTTTCTGCAAACCTGGGTCGGGGAGGTCCAGATTCCTTTTTTTTCGGACCAAGTCGTGTCTGAACTTCATTCTTCATAAGAGGTCTACACGAGCCAAAATTTCTACGTCCCATCCAGCCCGTACAAAAACTATTATTTGTACAGCCCGGACCGTGTAGACCTCTAAATTCTCTCTCCCCCTGTTCCCCCTGAGGCCATGTTGGGCTAGGATTTTATTTATTTATTTTTGTAAAAATTATAGTGATGTTGTACATTTGTTTAGCTAAATAGTTTAATATATTACAGAGATTATATTTTAAAGATCTATTTTTTTATTTGTAGAGCTTTAAAATTATGATTTTCTTCTTACCACCTTTTCTTTCATTTTAAATTACGTTGATTTTCTTACTGAATCTTCATTTGAATGTAATTGTGTAAGTCATTTTTTTAAAATCAGTGTTTATGTAAGTAATTATCTAAATAGTTCTTAATATTCTGGATTGTTGTCATTCTGTATTTCACGAATTTCGAACATAGGGTAAGTCAGAGATAGTTACCCTACTTAAGCCTCTCTTCCTTTTTATTTTTTATAGCAATAATTTTTGTAGTGCACATTTTTGTAGTGCACTGTAAGCCATCTACTCCAAATTTTATGCAGAATTTCATAAAAAATATTACTGTAATATAAATACCATATAAAATAGTGTTTTTATAAAAAAAAATTAATCAATGATTTTGTTCATTTATCCCGGACCTCAGTGTTAGATACCCTACTCGATCGGGATAGATGCCCCATTCGTAAAAGAATAGTAAGCATAGATAATTAACATTTATAATTCAAAAGATGGATTTGCATTTGACTTAAATCCTATTTCTATCAAATTTATGAAATTTTGTTATATATTTTTTTAAATTGCATTACAAAATCTTCAATAGAAACTTTTTATTTTTTACTTACATTTTTCTATTTTTTCTTTTTTTTCTCCGCAAATATTGCAACGGATATTATACATTTTGCATGTTTCATGTAGCCACCTCAAACAATCAATACACTATCCACTCTACACGAAGTTTAGTTTCGTAATATTTTTCATGACATTCTAAACAGATGTCTTCCGTTGGTGGTAAACTCACCGGTTCATCAGTATTTTCTTTGCAGTTTGTCTTCACTTGTGGCTTTTTGGCAAGCCGGGTCCTCTTTTTCTTGCCTGGCTTTCTGGATTGCTTATCCTTAGTTGAGCTGCTTTCTTTTTTTTCTGTAATATACTCTTTGTCAAGCACTCATGCTACCTTCTTCCTGCTTCTATTTTTGCGCATTTCAAAAGCAGAAACAGGGTTGATTTTAAGTAACAATTTAGAAGGAGACTGACTTGTAGAAGAACGATGTTCTTCTTGATAGTTTTTAATCAATACAGATGAGTTTCGACTTCGAGAAATTTCGATGTCCATCAAATCTGTATTCCATCCAATGGTTGGAGTATCACAGTTGAGATTTATTCCAACAGAGCAAAAAATGCCGGGATCAGGACTCGAACCTGGGTACTTTGGCTTGCCGTGCCAACGCTCTTCCTAATGAGCTATCCTAACGACATCCTGGCTGGAATATTTCACTTTTATTTTTTGGACAAGGTTGCGAACGGCTGCGCTAATTTCATTCTTTCGAGCTATAACTATAGCATTTTACATGATCTGTGTTCTTTGGGCAGTCATCTAGTAGGCTTTCACTTCAAGAATACAAAATAGAGGAAGGCAAGTCTCTTGTTATCCTTTCATCATTCTGAGATTGACGTCTGTCAGAAATGGCAAAAGAGTGTTTCGGGATAGCTTCATGATTGGTTGGGACTTTAGTGCAGTTGTTTCACTACACTTTTTGATACTGAACCAAACTAAATTTAGTAGTTTCCCATTCCTTTCTATCTTTGTTACATGCATACGCGTTCAGAAAAAACCATGCTAGTGTTTAAGCCAAAATACGAATGCACGTATATCCATCCCTCTAAGCGTTTTCCCGTCTTTTTCCGTTTCCCAAAAACAACTTAAATCGGCTGTAGACATAAATATATGTAAAAGAATTGTACTTTAAGATATATGTAATATGTATGATATAGAGATGTGCAGTGTATTTTAGAAACAAACCGTGAAAGAAAATTTCAATTAATATTAATTTTATGAGCATTTATGTGAAAATGCAGGAAAGCCCTCAGACGCTCAGAGGGTTATTCTCAAACTACACATTTATTTTTTCGAAACGATTTCTAATCTTGTGCAAAATGTGAATGAAAACATTTTGTATAGTAAATAAGTAAATGATTTAATATTTCCTAATTCTTCATAAACTTCTATTATACATTTTAACAATTTTAGTCCATTTATTATTTTATTGTAAATGTAATAATAACATAAGTATAGATAATTGTTTAATCTTCTGTTTGCAACGACAATGAGAATGTATTTTCCTTTAGATATAATCCTATCATTAAAATTTATTTTTATATGACGAAACTATTTTGTAATAAAATTTCATATACAACAAAAAATTTAAATTATTCTTAAATAAATATTTCTGGGACTGAATAGACACAAAAAGTGGTTGCCATCATTTTCAAGGTTTGTAAAGATTAAAAGTGGCTAAAAAATGGTTGCATTTTTATGGGAAAATATCACTGATTTTCGCACCAAAAATGCTTTAAAAAAACCAAACCAAACCAAAGCAACAACAACAACAAAATAACTAGTCGGGTGTGCCAATTTGAAAACTTTATTTTATCGCATACATGTTAATACCTTACAATTCGCAGTTTCAAAATTTCACAGTTTATCACAGTGCCAAAATTAAAGGACGACCTATACCCATCACGAGGATTTTAAATAAATTGGTTCGTTGAATGGTATGCATTTAAAAAGGAGATATGAGCATGGCATTTATCAAGCAAATCATTGAATTTCGTCACTGACCCTCTCTAAGATGTCTGGAACTAAAATTCCCAACCCAAAGAACATAAACGCGACACCTGTTGGGCAGTATACATACAAGCCTAATAAGGATCTACGTATTTAAGTGTAAAATAATATGAAGTTTGATTAAATTCTGTGCATTCGTTTTTGAGATATGTCTATCGCAAAAATCATGAAAAATGCACCATAGCAGCGCCACATGTTACAAGATTTAGACGAAAACCTAATGGTTCACCAACTTATGTCAAGATCTTATAGAATATGAAGCTTGATGAAATTCCGTGCATTAGTTCTTGAGATATGACTATCGCTAAAATTGTGTATGTCCTGAAAAATGCAGCATAACAGCGTCACCTGTTACATGATTTACACCAAAACCTAATCAGCAACAACTTATGTCAACGTTTAACTGAATCTGAAGTTTGATGAAAATCCGTGCTTGAGATAGAGCTATTGCGGAAATCGTCAAAAATGCAGCATAGCAGCGTCACCTGTTGGGCCAGTTACACCAAAAACTAATCAGTACCAATTATTATCAAGGTCTAACTGAATATAAAGTTTTATTAAATTCCGTGCATTAATTCTTGAGGTAGGGTGCCCACAAAATTTTTGTCATCTACAAACAGACATACTCACAGAGGCACATTTTCTAAAAACAGTCAAATCGTGTTCAAGACCTTCTAAAAGTATAAATCCGACTGAACACGACAATTCCCAAACGGTACTTTCAATTGACCTCCCATTTGGCGAAAATGTTATAAACCACAGTCGCTTAGATCTGTATAGATTTCCGTAGAAATCGGTCGACGGATTAGGTATTTAATCCATTTTTATACCATTTTCAAATCTTTTTGTAACCGACTCTACAGAGAAAATCATAAAAAAAATGAGACAGAGTATAAGGGATAATATTGCGGCGATGTAATCAAGTATTAGTGACGCAGAAGTAACGTCTCCAGCTTCAAAATGGGAGGTCCAGCGTTCGAGTCCAACTGATTCCATTTCAGATAACACCATTTTGGTTGGCCGCCTTGTTTGGTTGAACGTGTCAAATATTCATATATTATATTACTTTCGGCAGTGTTAGAGCGGTCGAGTGGAGCCATTCCTGAATTTTAAAATTTTATTATTATTATTGTTATTCATTGTATTTATAATTAATAAGACATTACAATTGTTCAGCAAACCTTTAATTGTACTGCATTCTTGTTGTTGGAGCATATTTAAGAAAGCCATAATTATATCATATTTCTTTCAAAGAAATATCTAATAATTAACTATAGTAATCCAACAAAGGACAAAAATAATAACAGCGCCTAAAAAATTATTTGATAATACCAATTATAATTTTAATGATTCAAGAGAAATAAAAAGATATAAGATGTTCTTAATGTGAATTAAAAATAGTTGAAACACCGAATTCAATGTTTCAGATTCAGATTTCAACACCCTGCTAAAAGCTAAAAATGAAAGAATACAAATCCTGTGCAACGAAATAAATTAAATGGTAATTAGTTAATTATTTGTTTTGTTAATTAGTATAAATTATAATTAAAAAGTACCTGACGTGGATTCTGATAAACATTTCTTAAATTAAGAGATTAAAAATGTGCCAAAAAACGGATCAGTGCTAAATGAAAATGCTAGGGATAAATTTCTTTCATAAATGCAAAATTTATCTCCTTTCGGGTTAAGTTGGCAGCACTGGAAACAAGTGATTTACTTTAATCATCTCCAACAGCTATTATTTTCTTAATAATTGTAGTAAAATCAATTAAAGCTAGTTAATAACTTTCAAGGAAATAACATTAAAAACGGATTGCATAAAATGGGGACATTTTCATTGCAGAATAACAGAAGTAACATAACAGAAGTTTCGAATCCACGTTTGTTTGATGAAGCTATTTTGGCTGCTTTCGCATGCGGTTGATTTAATTTATATTTACAAACATATCATTTATTTTATGAGAGCTGTTATGTATAGAATACATTTTGTGTCAGTTGACACATTGTGAAATGGAAAAATGCATCTTTCCTTTCAAAAATTTTGCCAAATAAGTGAATTACTTTAGAAATAAAGGCTTTCATCTAAAATATTGCTAAACAGGAATACTCAAGAATTTTCCAGTTAGAGCTTTTCAAGTGTTTAAAAATGAGTATAATTAATCATTTTAAATGTATTCATTAAAATATAAATGGATTTTCAATTAAAAATATTTAGGAAGTAGGGGAGAGGGGAGCACGTTTGAAATGGGGGTACCTTTGAACACTGTAAATATTTTCCTTGAAATAGATTATATTTTTGAAATATACATGGCAGGACATTACTGCTGCTTCAATGCAACAAGGATACAAAGCTTTACTATTTTGCACGCACACTACTGACTATGCAAGGAATGTATTTTTCTCTTTCTTCAATCTAAACTTAACAAAATAAAGTTGTAAGCTTTTTATTGACAATCTTGTATCCCTAAATTTAATTGATTGTTCAATATTTAAATAAAGATGTTAGCTTTAGCTTATAAGCTTTGTTTATTTAAATTCTTAAGCCTAATTGAGTAAATAGTTTTAATGCTAAAAACACCATACCATTGAACAAAAAAGTTGGAGCATTATTGAACAATTAAAACTATGAAGTAAAGAGTTATGGATGTATCTAAATATTTTTTTTAGAAAATGTGAAAATTAAGAGATTAATTAAGAATTATTATACTTAATATGAAAGTTGTACTGATACAGGGATGCTACTACACATTAGGTGCAGAAACAACACTTTTTTTTTTCAAGTGGTTTTTTAACATGAGAGATTTTTGTCTTGTCATATATTTAGATTCTTTTTCATTTTTAAACATATATAACTTTTATTATGATTTAAAATGTATATTATATTGTGTAGGGCTTTGTATACTGCATGGAATATTTTAAATAAAAATATTCAGTTTAGTTTTGGTTTTAGCCAAATTTTTATCTTTTCATGTAGCCTATTTTAATTAAAAATGTCCATTCACCCTACAAGATTAAAAGTTGCTTACATGTTTAAATATGAAAAAATTAATTTTGAAGCTTTGCATAGTTGTAGCAGGGTTTTATATTTTTATTAATAAACTTTTTCTTTATGTTGTGTGATACTTTAATGTGTTTCATAAAAAAAGCTAATAATTAAATAATAAAAAATTAGTAATTTCAGTAAAATGCAGTTAATTTTATTCTGAATATTTTATATTTCTTAAAGGTATGCAGTTTTTCATAAGAACTCTTAATATTTTCATATTTTGTTTATTTGTTCAAAGGGGCAGGTTTACATGGGGTCTACATGGGGCAGGTTTGAACAGAAATCTCTAACATTTTTAAAGTCTCACAACGTATTTAATTTATTTGGAAAACTTTACATTTTTTGCTCACATGTTGGCTCATATGTTGTCACTGCAATAAATATAATTCAAGTAAGAAATATGTTGATTTTCTAAAAAAATGTTCAAACGGGCCCCCCTCTTCCCTGCACTAATGGATATTCGTTAATATATTAGAATTTTTTTAATGTTATATTACAATTTATTAATAGAAAAAATAATGCTATCTCAATTGCTCAAATTCATGTGCGTGTGTATGTGCTTTGAAATATATTTGGTCATAAGTTATTGAATGATATTCTCTCCGATGCCTTAAATACGTTTTCATGACAGTTAAAATTCATTTTCATCTAACAAAATTTATTTCGAAGAAATTCCTTCAAATTTTAGACAGAACGAAAATTTCACGAAGATACATATAAACTATAGAAAAGAACCGATTATGACTTTTAGAGGACCTATGTACAGGCATCATACGGTCTCTCATGTTTATTCTATGTGGGAAGGTGAAATTGTTTTCTTTTGTGAACCTCTTATATGATATTTCAATAGAATCATAATTAAATATTTTAGAGAGAATGATATTTAGAATCATAATTATAATTTTATAATGAAGACTAAATTAATCTGGTCAGCTCATAAAAATATGGTTCATTTAACGTATTCTTGAAAAATGTGGAGCATTTTTGTAAAATAACACAATGTGAGGTTTATGTGTAATAGCAAATGTATCCAGTGACAGAATACATTGATAATAACACTGAAATTTGGGGTAAAAACATTTTTGGCTCCATAGTTGGTGAGCTTTCTTAAGTAAACCGTCAAGTGTTAAGCTGTTAAGTGTGCACCGGCTTAACGATTTGCAAAAGCAAAAGAGATCAAACTTTGGAAGAAAAAATATTCTTTTCAGGATCTACTTTTCACATCTTCATACAACAGCATAAAACTAAATCAGGGAATTATACTGAAATTTTTTTTTTACTTTATCTACAGATTCAGAGAATTTTAAATTTAGAGTCATGGGGCCCGTGCCCCATGTTTAGGGTTGTAACCTCTCAACAATATCAGAGGGGGCTTTGAACTTTTTTGGTGGGTCTAAATCACAGCTTGTCTTTCCCCCTCTACTTTAATGTATTTTACTTTAATGTACTTTAATGATGTATAAATATAGACCGAAGTAGAGGGCAAGGTCCCCTCTGTGATAAAACTTTTGATTACAAAGTTTTTAAACTTTTAAATGTAATATAGAAGATATTAATATTGAAAGATTATAGGGTCCAGAGGGATCTTAAGAAGTTGCTAGGGGGGGGGGGGGGGTGCTAATTTATTCTATCCCGTCTGGTTACGGCCTATGCTTTAATTTGGTCCAGTTTCTAAATAAATATTTCTCCAACTGCATACAAATGAATGATTTCCTTAATAATCTTCAACGACGGTTCTTTTGTAAATACTTACGGAAAATTAAATTAAAGGCTAATTAATAACTTTCAAGTTAATAACATGAAATGTCATTTAAAGCATACGATGATGGCATTTCCATTGCTTTTGTTTGAAATCAGTAATCCAATTTTGGATGCTTTTCTATGTGGTTCATTTAATTTATATTTATAAGGATAAGATAACTTATTTTATGAAAGCCGTTGAATAATTTCTCTGATTGTATTTGATAATTCTTGAATAATACCGCTTGAATAATTTCACTTAGTTATCGCGATATAAAATTGAGAAATAAGCTTTTCCTTTCAAAATAACTAAATATTTTCTGAAGAAGAAAAAAAGAAGAAATTCAAGCGTTTCTAAACACAGATAATAATTTTCAAAATAATTCACAATTCAATAAAATAAATGTGTTTTCTGTTAAAATATTTATTATTAATTTCACTAAATGAAATTAATGAAGCTATTTTGATATTTTAGAGCGATTCTTTTTAATGGTACGGTATTTGCATTTAGTTACATTGTTAATGAATAAAAGTTTCATAAGTGTAGACATTTAAGTATGTATTAATGGCCGTAATACATGCAATTAAACGTTATTCAATAGAGATTGTTAATATGTGAAGCTTGTTTTCACGATGTTGCATTTTTTCAAACGCATTCAAATTTTACTAAGCTATTTGAAATGAGCATGGGATTTCAGTATGTCAGTCAAGTTGGATGTAGATTGACAGGTTTTTCAGGTCAAAGTTTTTCTTTTCGTAAAAAAAATATTCGTATGAACAGAAGCTTTACATAATATTACATTCTTGTTATTAAAAATGGACAATGCAGCACGGTTCGTTTACATAGTTGCTCAAAAAGAAAAAGTACATTGTGATTTTATAATTTTTGCACAGATTATGATCGATTGTTTTAAACCCTTTACGACATTGAAAAGTATCTTCGGATCGTCTGTCTGTCTGGCTACCTGACCGCTCTCTAACTTTCACAAATATATGTGGATTGCCTCAGAGTTGATAAATGTTCTTGAGATTCGCTCTCTATTGCACCAGTGTATTCAATCTCTTGAACATGATGTTCTCGATTGAAAATGAAGTGTGTAGAATTTACAGTTCGTTTACATGGACACTCAAAAGAATTCGGATAAGTTATAGACTATGGACGATGAATGTTTAAAATATATTTTAATAATGCCACACTATTTCAACAATTACAAAAATATGCATTGTAGATTCTTCTGCAATACGTTTCTTATACGAAATGGTGTACATTGCATTCATTGTTATTTACTATGACACACCAGGGCAGTCGATTGCTTTACTGTCTGTCTTTACACTGAAAAAAAGGAAAAAAAATGTTGATTTTACAGTATAATACTGGCATTCCAGCTGCCAGTAAAATTAACAATAATAAACAGTAAAAAGTAAAATAATCAGAAATACACTGCCGGGCATGCGCGGCAGTGTATTACTGATTATTTTACTGTTCATTGCTGTTAATTTTACGGTATAATACTAGCAGCTGGGGTGCCAGTATTATACTGTAAAATCAACAAGTTTTTTTTGCAGTGTAGGTAGTAATATTTTTGAAGTACGCTTTATGAAATGGATGCAAGTTGTTTAGGAGCGCGATGACATCTTCAGATAGGACTTGTAACGTTTAATCTTCTTTAACAGGGCTGCACAAAATGAGTCAAATACATTATTATCTATGAGTGGTAAATGGAGGAAGTGAGTTTTCTGCTATTTTATAGGTTTTCAAGCTTAACTAAATTTTAGTGTATTATGCGGTGTGTATGAATTCTGCAGATTAAAAACAAGACAACTCAAAATTATTCTAATTAATTAACTTTTATCGACGAGAATTGCTGATAGCGCTGTTCTAGGATTGCATATCTGTGTGACGTGTTTTTCAGTTGAGCTAAATTTTATTATTATAGGGCGTGATTATAGTATATACAGCGTCATTCATAATTCCCTCCGGGGTTTCGAAACGTTATAGTAAAAAAACGAAGACGAATATGAAAAAAAGAAACATATGAAATTATTCCGAAACTATTCAAGTTTTACTTACATACATTACAGGTGTTCTATGTGTGAACCCTTGGTCACACGGCATACATCCATGCGATAGTCCAGTTCCTGCCATACTCCGTTTCTTTAAATTTCCGGTACCACACATGAATTGTTTTGTCAGTTGGTCCCTGTTTTCGATATTTATTACGAAAGGCCCGTTGAACTGACACCACTGATTCAGATTTAAAGAAACGGAGTATGGCAGGAACTGGACTATCGCACGGATGTATGCCGTGTGACCAAGGATTCACACATAGAACACCTGTAATGTATGTAAGTAAAACTTGAATAGTTTCGGAATAATTTCATATGTTTCTTTTTTTCATATTCGTCTTCGTTTTTTTACTATAACGTTTCGAAACCCCGGAGGGAATTATGAATGACCCTGTATAATATATATGTCCATGGTTAACCAAAATATATGGCGACATTGCTGTCTGTAGATGGTAATCGGTGATGATATACGGTGCAAAAGCGTCTTCAGTTATGTAATACGTTTTTCTAGCTGAATCAAATTTTAATACAGTATGTTATATTTTTGAATATCTATAGATCATGTACATACACCGAGAAAAAGTGCACTTTCAAATCTGAGTAAGTCGATGTTTTCATTTTGTTATGAAACTTTTTGTTTCAAATAGGAAGACCCAATGATTTCAATTCTGAAATACCAGAAATACTCAGAATATTGAAACATGGGCATACTCAAAAATGAGCCCATAGAGGGCACCACTGAGCTCATACTCATTTTTGAAGCATGGACAGGCTCAAAAATGATTATGATCAGTTCAAACTTATTTTTGAAACATGGATATGCTCAAATATGAGCACATGATGTTTTATTCTTAAGTGTGTGCATGTTTTCAGAAATGAGTATATACATGTTTCCAACTTGAGTCATTTTGATTCGGAGCCATTTTGACTACGCGACATACTCAGATTTGAGTATTTTTTGCTCAGTTTTGAAAATGTCGTTTTTAGAGTGTACCTGCACTTTATCGTCTCTGGACGGTAATTTATGAAATTACGTTTTCAACTGTGTCCTATGTTTTCTAAAATGTTTATTTAGATGTCTATTTTCATCGTATGAAGAAATAAAATTTCTTAACAATTCTGATAATCAGAACCAGCGCGTGGCTTTTCTGTAGTGTGTGAAAAGAAATGGACACTTATTGAAGAAAATGATTTCATGTTACGCAGAAATTATGGAAAACTTTCCATTCGCACTCGCATAGATTACACTATGTTAGGTTTCAGTCTATCTCAATAATACATCAAAATTCGATTAAAATTTATATTATAAAAAAATTGTTAAAAAAGTCATCGTTCATATTTTAGGATAATTGTAAAATATTGAATATTAGCGCAAATTATTGACTAGTTTGTGGAAATTTTATTTAGTTAATAAAATATGAATAGTCCATCTGAATATAGTCCTATCGTGTTCACCCGAATAATATTTTTAAAATTTTTAATTAAACTCTTGAAAAGTTATTATATATCATAAAGAATGAATTTAATTTCTAATCATTACAGATGATAATATTTTAATTATTGGATGCCGTTCCAGAAAAAAATGTCTGTTATTATACATTTCTTAAAAACGGGTATAGCGGAATTGTTTTTCGACAATTTTTTCAATTTTAGTTTCGATAAGAGTTCATTATAAAAGTTATAGTGCGACTGAGCAAATAAACATGAGAAAAGTTAGGAAATATTTTTCATCCAGAATCAAATATTGATCAGTTTGATTAATTAAATAAGAGAGGCATAATTTTTTTAATTGCTTTATTTAAAAATTTAAATATAATTGCACTTTGCAAAAACAAACAATCCTTATAGAAACATTTAATTTTTGGGAAAGGAATTAAACGGGCATTTTTTTTATAATTTCACAAATAATTCGTCTATGTCAGTTCAATGAAAAATATCTGTTTCAATTGAAAGTAAAGGTAAAACTTTCAATTTATATTTTGACTCATTCTTAATTTCCATTAATTTTAATCAATTTTACAAGCACGCCACAAAAATGGTTCACTTCATTCAACAAGCAGTTTAGCGAAAAATAAATTACTTGCTTCAGAAAGACTCCCAGGTGTGTTATACACTTTTAAAATTTTGTCCTTGATTGAACCAGCTTTTGGTGCTGCAGTAGCTACAGCATTTTTTTTTTTTTTCAAAGCAATAGCACTTAGACAAACATCTATACACTATTATATACCACCAAAACAATTGAACAATAAACAGAACAATAAACGAAGCAAGAGTGACATATAGAGACTAGAGAAAACAAAAAATCAACTGTAAACAGGGAATACAATCAATTAGGCTGATGTTCTGAGGTCTTCATTAGTTGCCTGGCTCCCAATATCTGCCAGATATACTGTTTCTTTACAGTGTGGGGCACAGTGGTAAATGCTGTGCATTCAAGATTACATCCTCTCCACAAATAGGGAAATTTGGACTTTCAAGAATACCAAATCTGAAAAGGTAATTAAGTGGACAAAAGTGTCCCGTGACAAGTCTAAATGAGGTAATTAGGTAGTAGACAATCATGTCCCGTGGCAAGTCTAAATAAGGTAATTAGGTAGACAATCGTGTCCCGTGGCAAGTGTAAATATGGCAACACTTGTTCTTCTTGGTGCTGTAGGGACATGAGATATTGCATATTTTCCATTCTTTATTTTCGATTTCACTTAGTTTTCACCTTTCATATTGATAATCCATTTTTCTCTTTATAATTCTTGATATTGAATCGAAAGGTATTTCGTTGTTTGGTATTGTATTATTTTAGTTCCTTTTTTGGCTAGTTGGTCAGCCGCTTTATTCCCGTGTACTGCACAGTGCACCGGGATCCATTGTAGTTCCACTTCCTTTCCACTCTCTTTTAGTTGTTTAAAAATTTTCCTGCAGTCCTAAATTCTTCATGTGTCGGGGATCTTAAAGGAAGTTATTGCTTGGATAGCAGAGATTGAATCTGATAAGAAAACTGCTTTTTTTAAACCTTTTCCTCGTATAATTAGCTGTTGTGTGGCAATACAGATAGCCTGCACCTCTCCATCGAACGGAGTTGTGTTTTTCCCAGGGATGCATAAAATGCGAAGAGTTCCGAGTAGATTCCAGCACCTGCATTATCTTCCAAGGAGAGTCTGGTGCCGTCCGTATAAACGTGGAGCCATTCGTTTATGGGGTATATACTATAAATAGTTTCAATTGCATACGCATGCAACTCTTTACCTCCAGCATCCCTTTTCCTAATTGAATACAGCAAATCAGTGTTACCTCGTATACAAGGTAACTCTGTCGGATTTAACATTTATGGGGTGTAAAGTAGATCGCCTCCACGTGGTGCACTTTGGATAACGCAAAATGATCTACGACTGAAGCAGGGCTTTGGAGATTTTCTGCTTTCTTTGTCAGTAGTTACAACATTGGATGATTATATCTAGTTCCAGAATTTATAACTCCGGTTGTATCATAGCTCCACATTTTGGAACGTGAATTCACCATCTTTTGGTTGCAGCTACTGCAGTAACAAAAGTTTGTTCAATCCAGTACAAAGTTTTTAACAGTGCACGACTCTGAATCAGATAAAATTTAAGCCACCGATAACTCAAATGATGCGAATTTCATTTATTATATAAAATGTTTCTTACGAAAATCCTTTGAAAAGCATTGAAGTAAGTGTTAGTAGAATTACATATTTTAATGATTTCATATAAGTGTTTTATATACTTAAGGCTGTTCTCAAATCCAAACTACCTACTTTCTGACACAATTTTTAATCCATTTTTGTTCGCAAACGTATCAAATTGGCAACTGCTGTTATTGAGAAACTTGTAATCGAACAGTTTTTCCGTTTTTTTGGTGAAGGCAGAAAATTTTAGAGAAAATGCTCTCAAAGTTAGTGTTTTGAACCGAATTTCCGAACGCGAAAGCGCTGGGGATGAAAAACTACAGCCTTCCTGAAGCAATAATTGCTTATAACTCAAGACGTGATTCATTATTCAGAAAGTATAAAAAACTGTGCGATTTCAAATCACTTCAATAATCATACCTGCAAGTATTATGCTTTTATGTTTAAAAATGAGTCAGTAAATGTGCCATAAAGTTTCGCGTTGTTGAGAGGAGAAAAATACTTTTATGAGAATCGCCTTAAAATAAATGTCCAGTAAGTCCACTTTCATTTAAACATTATGCTTTAATCGCAAAACTATATTTTCTACATTGTAAAAAAATTGCAGCAATATATCCAGTGATTCGACCGTTTTTATTGAAAACGGTTACATATAATCGTAATTTAACGCTATTCTAACCATGCGTTAAGTAATAGCGTTTAACATACCGTGACCATAGCGTTTAATAGTATTCTGACCCATATTATGGTCAGAATACTGTTAAATTACGGTTATGTAACTGTTTTCTATAAAAACGGTCGAATGACCGGATACTTTGCTGCAAATGTTTTACAGTGTATTGATAAGTTCAGTGAGTTTGTCCAAATATCCAAAACATGACTGCTATGACTAGCATATTACTTTAATTATCTGTAGTTTAAATTTTAGTAGAACGTACTTCACAGCCCTCTAAAAACTGTAATTTATTTTTTTGTTAATCCCGTAGTTAAAAAAGAATTGACGCTTAAAAATTCATAGTTTAAATTCATTCCATTTTCCATAGCAGGAAAAATGTTCAGTACTCCATTAATGCTGCTTGAGACCTTGCCATATACCGCCAGTGATTAGTTGATTTATTTGCGTAATCGGAAGTTTCACCAAAATATATTTTCACTAAAAATAACAAAGCTGTATAAAATTTACTTAAATATGCATTACATAACGTATACTTCTTCACAAGAAAGGCTTTACATTTGAACGGTCGCTGTTGAATTTCTATTGGAAGACAAATATTACATTTGGTCTTTGGAATTTTAGCTTAACCAATAACATATTAAAGATTAATATTTAAAATTTTCTCAAATATATTGAAAATTCTTGTGAGATTTTTTTGAAAGTATGTTCATAATTATGAATATTTTTCAGACACTCCTTAGCCGGAGGCGCCAGTGTGCACCGCACGCTTTGCACTCTGCTGATAATGTTGGAGAGCGTTTTATAATCCCTGTGTGCTGAATGATTTTCTTTTCATAATTAATATTCAAAATGATAGTTTTCGTCTTCTTGAAAAAACTTGTAGAAAGAACGTTTAAATCAACTATAGATAAATTGTACTAAAATACACCTAAGTTAAAAATGCCAGTAATTAACAACTTGGACTTTGAGATATTGGTTTAAATCTAAAATTTATATTCCATTTCATCCATTCTTGCTACTTAATTACTAAACATAATTTTATAATATTAACTGAAACAACAGAAATTTCATGTAAATTTATACAATACTGTACAAGGAGTTAACATTTCCTAACAATCTGACGATACATTTTCTTGAAATTGGGCATGTAGTTTGAAAAATTAATATTTTTAGTAAAATGACTTTAGAAATAAACACCCCCTATCACATATATGCAGATATATGAAGTTTCTTTTATCATAGCTTTTTAATTAACAGAAAACTGTCAATCGGATTTTGAATAATTCGAAATTAACTGCATTTTAATACGAGTGAATAATGCCGTTTTTTACTTTTTTTGATGTTTTGTAGGTGCCCGTCCCCTTAAGCTGAATTGTAATGGAATTTTCGAAAATTGATTATCACACAAATGCAATTTCTTTCAAGAATTCTTACGTACAAGTAAAATTACAGGCTAATTAATGTTCCCCCAAAGGAATTTTTACCTTAGAAACATCCAATGTTTATAGAAAAAAACATTGGAGCTACTTTTGTATGAGATTCACATCATTCAATTTGTCCACAACATGTTTTTCATTATTGGATAAATCTCACTCTGGAATTTCTCTACGATGCTAATCATAGAATAGCAATAAAAATCCCCATCCATGTTTTGTCATTTCCTTTATTTAGATGCATTTTCGATTTTGATGTTGATATAAATTTATCAAAATATTTTGCTATGAAACACTCGTTTGAGAATATAAGCTATTTTCAGATGTTTTTAATACTGTTGCAAATTCACTGGAAATTGTTCGTAATAAAATAGTTTACAAAAATACGATATATTTTCTGTTGTTTTGAGACTGATGCTGTAAAAAAAGAAATAATAAAAATTACAATTAAATTTCCATGCTCCAATTATTAAAATCCCGTACTCATTCTGTGTTTTTCTATTTAGATGCATTTCTGCTTATACTCTTTCCTTATGTCTTTGATAGTAATTTAAATTCATAGCGGCTATATGCTATGAAATATATGAGGATGCGAGTTTCCAAACTCGTCTTATTCAAAACACCAAATTCGAGAAAATCACGAAAAACCTCTGAAACCAATATTTTAGAACGCTAGAAATACATGCTAAAACTAGTTTTTCTAAGGATTGTAGTGTTTTTTCAATGAAGATATACCAATAGAATATATCGATAGAGAAAACCCGATTTTTTAAATTTTGCATAAGGCAAGCTTTGAAACTCACGTCTTAATATATAGTAACAGTTAATATTCATTTTTGAATTTTTAATCAGGTATAATAAATGGCAAATATGTGACGGATATTTAGCTATTCAATAATTGGAAATAAAACAACGGTAATCAACATTTGGCTCTTAATTGGCCTTTTATGGTTGTTTAAATTTAAAAGAAAATAAGTGTTATCTGTATTTTTGTAACAAATGGTCTTTTCTGTTAACAATTTTCCCGAAAAGTAGAAAAAATACACATTAAAGAAAAATTAAATAATGATTATCGTAATTCTTTTGAAGATATAAAGTTTGTTGTGATTTTAATTTATACTTAATAACAATAAATAATGTTGATAAATATAATCGTTTTTTATTGTTGTCTCTTGAAACTTAGTCGCGAAATTGAATGAAATAGAAATTGTAAAACACATCAAAAATACATTTTTGGCACATCAGAATTTCATGAAAGTATCTTTTGCGTAATTTAGAAACAAATTTACAATTTCTCATGTTGTTTTGATATTTTATTTTATGTATATGATACTTTTAAAATCTTTTTCCAGGAAATACAAATTAGTAGTCCATACATTAAAATCTTAAATTAAAAGCCTTATTAAAAAAAATATATATATCAGAACAACTTAAAGGAAATGAAGTTGCGTTGAAATGTACCAATTTAGAATATGTTTATCACACTAAATATTTTTTTTTCTAGAATTCTCACGTGCAAGCAAAATTAGAAGATAATTAATATTCCCCAGAGGAATTTTCTCCGCAGAAATACTCGATGAATTTGGCGAAAACAATACACCTGCTTTTGTATAGGATCGACATTGCTCAAATTGCCCAGAATATGTTTCTTATTATTGGGCAAAACTTACTCTCGAATTCTTTTACGACCCTAATCATAGAGTAGCATTAATGATCCCATACGTGTACTGTGATTTTCTTTATTTAGATGCATGTATACTAAGATTCTTTTCGAATATTTTTTATATTGATATAAATCCATCGAAACTTTTTGCTGTAAAACATTCTTCTGAGGATATAAATTCTTTTCCAATGTTTTTGATACTGTTGTAAATTCCCTAAAAATGTTTGAAATAAAACAGTTTTCCAAATCATGATTACCTTTCAGTTGTTTTTGATACTGGTTCTGTAAAAAAGTAATAAAAATTACAGTGATAGCTATTAAAATCACACACTCCTTCTGTGATTCCTTTATTTAAATGCATTTTTGTTTAAACTCTTTTCAAATGTATTTGATATTGATATAGATTCATAGCAGTTATATACTATGTAAAACTAGTAAAAATTAATTTTTCTTTTCCTTTTTGAAATATTTTTATCTGTTATAATAAATGCGAAATATGTGACGGATATTTACAGTCATTTTATACAAACTCATTCAATAAAGAGAAATAAAACAATGATAATCAGCCTTTGGCACTTAATCGGCCGTTTTTGGTTGTTAAAATTGAAAAGAAAACTGTCGTTGTCTATATTTTTGTAATAAATTGTCTTTTTATTCTTCAGTTTTCACAAAAATATGTAAAAATGCATATTAAAGAAAACAAAATAATGATTATCATATTTTTTTGGAAGGTATAATGCATGTCGTGATTGTAATTTATACTTAATAACAATAAATAATTTTGATATATATATATGTATATATATATGTATTCGTTTTTTATTGTTGTCTCTTGAAACTTAATCGTGAAATTGAATGAGATAGAAATTGTAAAATACCTCAAAAATAGATTTTTTGGCACATGAATGCATCTTTTGTGTATTTTAGAAACAAATATACAAATTCTCATTTAATTGAGATTATGTTTTTATTTTTTATTTTATGCATATGACACTTTTAAAATCTTTTTTTCCAGGAAATACAAATTAGTAGTCCATACACTAAAATCTTAAATTAAAAGTATAATTAAAAATAGCTATATCAGCATACCTTAAAACACATGAAGTTGCATTGAAATGTACTTTTAGAATATGATTATCACACAAAGGGATTTGTTTTCTAGAATTCTTGCATGCAAGCAAAATTAGAAGATAATTAATGTTCCCCAGAGGAATTTTCTCCGCAGAAATATTCGATGAATTTGGCGAGAACAATACACCTGCTTTTGAACGGGATCGACATCACTCAATTTGCATAGAACATGTTTTTTATTATTGGATAAAACTTATTCTGGAATTATTTTACGATCCTAACCACAGAGTAGCATTAATGATCCCATTCGTGTCCTGTGATTTCCTTTATTTAACTCCATGTTTACTAAGATTTTTTTCGAATATTTTTGATATTGATATAAATTCATTGAAACTTTTTACTGTAAAGCATTCTTTTGAAGATGTAAATTCTTTTGCATTGTTTTTGATACTGTTGCAAATTTCCTGAAAATGTTTGAAATAAAACAGTATTTAAAAACATGATCACCTTTCAATTGTTTTGATACTAGTTCTGTAAAAAAGTAACAAAAAATTTCCGCGAGAGTTATTAAAATCTCATACTCCTTCTGTGATTTCCTTAAATTAAATGCATTTTAGCTTAAACTCTTTTCTAATGTCTTTGATATTGATATAGAGTCATAGTAGTTATACCCTATGTAACAACTAGTAAAAAGTAATTTTTCGGTTCATTTTTGAATTTTTTTTTCCCGTTATAATAAATACGAAATATGTGATGGATATTTACAGTCATTTTATACAAACTCTTTCAATAATGAGAAATAAAACAGTGGAAATCAACATGTGACTCCTAATCGGCCGTGTTTGGTTGTTAAAATTGAAAAGAAAATTATTGTTGTCTGTATTTCTGTAATAAATTGTCTTTTCTGTTCCCAATTTTCACGAAAATATGAAATAATAAATATTAAAGTCAAGCTGAATAATGATTATCATAATGTTTATGAAGAAATAATGAGTGTAGTTATTATAATTTATACCTCATTACAATAAACAATTTTGATATATATTTTTCTACAATTATTATAGTTATTTATTTGGGACCTAGTCGCGAAATTGAAATAGAGACAGAAATTGTAAAACATATTAAAATACATTTTTGGCGCGTGAAAATTTCGTGAAAGAATTTTTTTGGTTACTATAAAAACACATATACAACTTCTGATTTAAATGTGATTTTTTGTAATATTTTATTTTATGCATATGATCTTTTTGAATATTTTTCAAGGAAATACAAGTTAGTAGCTTAAACATTAAAGTCTCAAATAAAAAAAAAAATAATTAGCAATGCCTATATAGTTTAAAACTCAGGAATCTGCATCGAAATAAACCTTTAGAATGTAATTGTCACACAAATAATTTTTTTGCTAGTATCCTTTCACACAAGTCAAATTAGAAGATAATTAATGTTCACCAAGGGAATTGTTCCCCAGAGAATCATTCGATGAATTTAGCGGAAACAATGCTGATGATGCTTTTGTATACGATCGATATCCTTCAATTTGTCTAGAACATGTTTTTCATTATTGGCTAAATCTCACTCTGGAATTCTTTTACAATGATAATCACAGAGTAACATTAATGATACCATTCATGTCCTGTGATTTCCTTCGTTCAGATGCATGTTAATAGGACTCTTTTTCAATGCTTTGGATATTGATCCACTGAAATCGTTTGCTATAAAATATTCTTTTTAAACTATAAAATCTTTTACGATGTTTTTGATACTGTTGTAAACTTATTGAAATGGTTTGAAATAAAATAGTTTTTAAAAATTATGACCTATTTTCTGATATTTTGATGCCCGTAAAAAGTAATAAACACTACAGTGACAATTATTAAATATCTAAATATCGTTCTGTGATTTATATGTTTAGATGCATTTTAATAAGTCAATTTTCCAATGTCTTGGATATTGATATAAATTCATCGAAATCGTTTGCTATAAAACATTCTTTTGAAACTATAAACACATTTCCGATGTTTTTGATACCGTTGTAAATTCATTGAAATTGTTTTCAATGAAATAGTCTTTAAAAATTATGAACTGTTTTCTGATATTTTGATACTTGTCCTGTAGAAAGTAATAAAACAGTGACAATTATTAATTATCCAATTATCGTTCTGTGATTTCATTTTTTTTTCGATGCATTTTTACTTAAGGGAGTTATCCCCTATATAAACCTTCCAAAGATCGAAAAAAAATATTATTACACTTTTCTATTACATTGACATTTTTTAATCAAATGTTCCGAACTTCATGAAAATATTTGAACTAGAACCGGGTCAATTTCAAATTGATATGTGTACTTTAACACGAATGAATTTATATCAATATCAAAGACAGCCGAAAAGAGTCATAGTAAAAATGCATCTAAACAAAGAAATTTACAGGACACGGATAAGACCATTAACGCTCTTCTGTGTTTAGCATCGAAAAAAAAAAAGAATTCCAGAGTAAGAATTGTTTAATAATAATAAAAGTAAAAATAGTTTAAAAATAAAAACACTCTTTTATAGACATTCAATATCTTTAAAATGATGCCTAATTAAAAAAAAAATTATACCGTTAATTTGGCGTGGGCCCCGATTATTGAAAATTCACCGCTTTGATTTACGCTTGACAGAAATCGCGAGCTAAAGAATTTATTAATATATATATATCTATAATTTTTGTTCTGTTTCATTTTTAAGATGTGGCAACAGGAAAGGAAAAAGAACATTTTTTGAATCTATTCAAGATTTCTAAATTCTTTTCTCAACGTATAATCATAATGTTATTAATATTAAACTGTTAAAGGATAAAATATTATTGTTTAATTATTATATTTTTTACTTTTTATTTTTTATTTATTTATTTTTTGCTATTTTTTAGTGATTATAATATTTTGTTGTTGCAGTTTCACAGCCAGCTCAAATATTTAGCAATAGTGGTTTGGCGCATTTTTAACTCCATTGTTTTAGTAACTCCTAAACTGCTGTAACCATAAAGAATATTTGCCAATTTATTACCTGCGGCCGGCTAACGGGAAAATGCCTTAAAATTAATTTATGAATTTATAATTAAATTATAAAAATATAAATATATTAAATTGTCATCGGAAACATACCTGGGTAATTTTTTTTAAATTCTAGCATATCAGGAAGTGAGTGAAAAATCGCTTACGAGATTCCATCTTTACACACATAAAAAATAAGTAAAGTTAAATGAAAGAGTGTAAAAAGCACGTTCTAGGCAAAGGGAGTGACTTTAAACCAAAAATAATCAACATTTGTTTTTTTTATTAGCTTTTGTTCTGAGGAGACCGCTGCACACAGAGCTACAAGATTTGTCAGGAAGGTGCCTCTATACCTGTAGTTATGTAACTCGAAGCCCGATTTTAGATTTGTTGATTAGATTTTTAAAATTTATTTTTAATGCGATTTTTAGCGTTTCTTCACGTTTTTTGGCAAATTTCCCATATTAGTAAAAAGAATTCGGTTTCAAACGTTTAGGCTAAGATAGTAAATTTTGTCCGTTTTTAGGGTTTCGTTCATCTCACGAAACCCTATTGCTCCCGCTGCGTTGTCTGTCTGTCACAGAGCCATTCTCGAAAACTATGTAACTTACAGAGTTGAAACTTTTAAATCACCCTTTTTTAGTGTATAAATCAGAATATCAGCTGTGAAGAGCTGAAAATATTAAAATTTGAAAAATTCGTATTATTTTAATAAATAGAGATAAAAAACCAAAATTCTAACAGACTTTTCCTATTAAATGGATACATTTTTCGTTATAGCCGATGCCAAAAATTTAAAATCAAGGATGAAAATCTTTCTACAATAATTATTTTTCTATCAGACGATTTCCACGTGAAAAATGAAATAAAAAGTTTCACCAATTGAAAAAAAAGATTAATATGAAATAAAATTGATTGACGTCATAGTGGTAATAAAACATAAAACGGAAAGATTTCTCAATAATACAAGGAGTGTGAGTATGTGTATGTGCATAAAACAGATTAATATCACGTCATTAGAGAATTAAAAAGAAAATCTGACGTCATATCGGAAGTTTAACGGATTTTTCAAATGTTTCAGAATAATACAAAGCGTGTATCAATATGAGTAATAGAGAATAGTAAATATGAGGTTTGAGAAACATATTGAATCGTGATAAAAATCCGATTATGGAAATATTAGCATATTTTAACATTTTGAAGGTGTACAACATGTTTAATTTTGAAATTATTTTTTTTAAATATCGCATTTAGTCTGCATGACAGATATTACAGTGAGAGAATATAATAGTGAGCTTAGACCGCTATCGGAATGGTTTAGATATTCGAAAAAAAGAAAAAAAAATAGACCGGTAAATTTTAACTTTATAAAAAACATGACTTTTTTTTTTGCTAAATGAAATTTGTTTGAATTTATTAAAGAAAAGATAAAGTGTTTTGAAAGGAATATTAAACGAAACCCTTTGAGCGATCTTCGATCACACTTACCCACATGTTTAACGTTTCACACCGCTTTTTTGACATTCGTAAAAGAATTCCGGTTACAATGTTTTAGCCCACCGCAAAATTTTGTCCTCTGCGATGTTTGAGTTTTTAAAGATTTTATGAGATTTTTAGCAGTTTTTTTTTTTTTTTTTTTAGCGTTTTGCGGTGATTTTTCTACATTACTATAAAATTAATCCGGTTTTAATCTTTTACTCATTTATAGTAAATTTTCTCTTCTTTTCAATAAAGTTTATTCGTAATTCGTACAGCGTTTGCTGATTTTTTCAAGAATTTATTTATGCGATTTTTAGATTTTTTTTCGCATTTCGCTGCTATTTTTTAACATTCGTAAAAGGAATCCTGTTTTAATATTTTAGTCCAACATAGTAACTTTTTGTCGTCTGCGAGTTTTGAATTTTAGCGATTTTTTGTGTGACTTTTAGCGTTCAATCGGAGTTTGCTTCAATTTTTTCACATTTGTAAAAGGAATCCGGTTTCAACCTTCTAGTCCAAGATAGTAAATTTTTAATTTTATTATCTTTTCTGTAAAGTTTATTCGTAATTCGTGCAGCGATTTTAAAATTTTTCCCTACTTACATTGCGTATTTTATGTTTTATTTTATTATTATTATTTATTTATTTTTTTTTTTGCGTTACGTGCGATTTTTTGACGGGCCCGGACAACATCGCGCCGTGCCTCTCAGCTGTTTAGTAATAATACTAAAATCTTATTTAAAATATCTATCAGTAATACCTACTTTGATTAAAACACATTAAACTACATTGAAATAGACCTTTAAAAACTTATTTTCACACAAAGGGATTTTTTCACTAGAATTCTTGAGTACAAGTAAAATTAAGAGATAATTAATACTCCTCAAAGGAATTTTTCTAGCAGAGACATTCAATGAATTTAGCGAAAACAATGCAGCTACATTTGTATGGGGCTGACATCTTTCAATTTGTCTAGAACATTTTTTCATTATTGGGAAAATCTTATTCTGGAATTCTTTTGCGATGCTAATCACAGAGTTGCATTTAATGATCCTATTTGTGTTTTGCGATTTCCTTTGTTTGCATTTTTACTCTTTTCCGATGTTTTTGATGCTGATATAAATTCACAGACGTTATTTGTTATGAAATGGGCCTAGTAAAAATGAAGTTTTCTTTTCGTATTTGAAAATCTTGATACCTTTTATGATCAAATGCTTAATACGTGATAAATATTTAACATATATTTTTACAAACCTTTTAATATTAGAAAATAAAAGAAAGATAATCAACATTTGGATTTTTATCTTTGTTTTTTCAATTAAAATTTGAAGAAAAGTTATTAACTATACAGGTTGTCCATAAATGATTGTCCGGTTTTGCTTACGTCATAACTTTTAATTTAAGAATAGGACGAAAAATATTATTACAAATTCGTAAAGTACAGCTCAAAAAGTTTTTTTAATAACGGAAACAAAGTTACATATGCGTAAAGTTTCAATTCAAAATTGTTATTAATCAAATAACGATTATAATCAAACGATAATTAATATTAATTTTTTATCAAATTTATGCAAATGTAAAAACAAATGTAACAAACGTAATGTAACAAACAAATGTAAAAACAGGGCGCCAATCGGCCGATTGCCACCACTAAATTTTTACTATTATTCGCCTGAAAAGAATACTAATAAAATTTGGACAAAGTATACTTATTGATGACAATCGCCTAAATGGTGCGTCACCGTTCCATCACTGCATTTTATATCGGCGTCTATAACTGATGGATGAATTCATATGATCATGAGAGACGGTAGTTTCTCGAGTGACGCAGCAAAAACCGAAAACCGAAAGCCCAAAACCGAAGATTTCCGTCACTCTTATATATACAGCTAGTTTGAGTTCAAAGGAAAAGCGAAAAGCCGACATTTAATATCTCAGCAAATATGAGGCACATCATTTTGATTTTTTGACAGCTGTCTTATATCTCCGGTCTAACTCTATCCTGAAATTTATAGATTTCTACATGCAGTAGATTTTAAGATCTGGAAATCCATTTTTAAGTAAAATGGGAAGTTTTTCGCTCTGCATGTAATGGTGTCATGGTGTAAAGGCGCTTATCTCGAAATCCGCCCGAAGGATTTTTTTAAAATTAATATATGATACTAATCGGTTTTAGATGAAGCGAATCCCCCTATCCACTTAAATAGGAAAACTCTAGTTTTTTATATAATCTGATTTAAAAATGGGACTATTTTCTTAACCCAAGCTGTACAAATGAAATAGAGTGTTCACTCCCTTCTTCCGCGGGGCATTACAGTTAAAAATTGATGTACGGTTGCCGTTATCAATAAAGCTTCTGACCGGGCTAATTATTTAGATTTTTTTAAATTCAAAAACAATGAATTATATACTCTAAACATGTAAAACATATGTATTAAATTCAATTGGGGTTTATATGTTTTCTCTTTTTGTTACAAAGAAATAATTTCAGATTTTAAACATGCATATATTCGAAAAATTATTTCGATTCCTTTTTCAAAATGAGGAAATATTTTTTATTTACATGTATTCAATTTTACTGCTTAATCTTTCATTTTCTATTTCAATTTAATCTTTCATTTTCTAATGATAAAATAATTTTCATTTCTTTGTTTCTTTCGCACCGAAGACAACCAACCAACTATTATCGTATCAATGCGCGAAGCACAAATTAGCTAGAGCGAGAGTATACAACATGGAGATTGAGCAATTGGGGAAAAGATAGGCACAGAAAATCAAAGATATTATACTTACTATTAGGTATTTCGTTTATTTATTCATTGTTTTTTATTTTATATGACTTGATGGTTCTTTTAAAAATTTTCGTTTTGGTAAGGTGCTTAGGTAGTCTTTGTCTTACAGGAAACAGAGCAACTGCCAGTTACATGTTTTTATGGCTTTAAAATATTACTTTTATGTTATTTTGTAAAAGAAAATGCAGAAAGTTAGTTCTGAATTAAGTGTTTTATGTTATACAATGGATAAAGTTCTTAATTACTTTTGAATCCAGAGTTTGAAAAGTAAACAAATAGCTTTTTTTTTTTTTTCCTTCTCATTGCATTACCTTATTGCATTCATATTGCCAGTATTATTACATTGTTATCATTTTTTTTCTCATTGCATTTACAAACAGTTGTGTGACAAACTTCTATCTTCATGAATGTTTTGCATTTACTTTATATTAATTATTCACATTCATTTTTTAATAAGCTTGTTAAATAGTTTTCGAGCACTATATTGTTTTAATGTCAAATGTTACATAAAAAATTATTAAAAAATACAGTAAAAAAATTGCTATTTGCTTGCGAAACTTAAGAATATAATCATTTTAACCCACATAGGTTTTTTTAGCTCTAAAATATTACTATACAATGAATAAATAAGGTCTTATTTACTTTAAATTCAGAGTTTGAAAAGTAAACAAATAGCTATTTTATTTTTCAATTTTTCTATCATTTACCTGTGACTTTAAAAATCATTTAAAATTACTAATTTAGAGGTATGAAATACCTTATATGTGCTTAAATCACAGAAAAAATACAACTTTAGTAAGTATATTACAGGGCTCTGTTTAAGAAGAATTAAGAAGAGGTTTAAAGGATCCTTCACAATTTTTTTTAATCTTAAAACAGTATCCTTCACATTTTTTTTTTCATTTTAAAACTGGTTATTTCACATTTCTTTTCATATTAAAACAGGACACTTCACAAAAGTTTTTCCTACCAAAAATTAACTCTTCACAAATTTAATCATCTTAAACTTTTCCCAATTTTTGTATAAAATACTGTTCACTGTTTACTGTTGACTGTAATAAGTGTTTGTTCTTCAAAGTAAATTCTGAAAATTTATTAAATTTCAACTGCTGCTAATACATTTAATTTTTTTATTGTCTGAGTGCAACGAAGACTCATACACAGCGCAGTATTACTTTGCCCCATATATAGCTACGATGGTTATTAAAACCTTTCGTCAAGCATAAATCAAAAAATATTTAACGGATTTTGTTAAAATTTTTACATCAGGTACCTATAAAGGTGACCACGACATCTATTTATTACAAAGAATAAATGTCAAACCGTTTGGAAATTATATTAAAAAAATAGATAAAAAAGCACAATTAAAGTACATACTTCACGAAAATTTTGTGCGTACGTCATTTTCACCGGCGGGAGATTTACGTAGACAATCGGAATTGAAAAGTTCATGGAGTACATGGAGCAAAAAATATGCACGCACTAATATTCAGCACAATAAAATATATTTCAATTTAGTAGAAATCGAAAATTAATCTGTATTTTTTTCTGTTTGAAAGAAAAATCCCGCAATAACTTGGTAGACTTGGTATTAGAGATTTGACTCAAATCTCAGTAATAGCAGCTTTTTTTATTTCGCGTGTGTAAATTAAAAAAAATAATTCTTTGGTGTTTAAATAAAAGGTTTCGATTTATGGCATTATTTCTTTTTTTTTTCTCTTTTTAGAATTTTAAATGAGATTAATGAAAGGCATGTATTTTAAATTAAATGAAATGAATTCAATATGAAAATGTTATAGGAACAATATTTGGCGATTTATCAACTGGGCCAGGATAACATAAAAGTACCAATATATCAAACGGTATGTAGTATGTGAAATGAAACAATTATATTATAATCACCCATCGTACAAGAAAAAAAAAACTAATATTCTGCATTCAGAGGGAAAAATCCATCTTCTGTGCCGTAAGATTTGGCAAGTTCTTTTTTGGTGATAAGTTTTTCAATGTTATTGTTGGGATATGCAGGATTTGGCTTACTTTTTCTAAATCTTATTTTTTTTTTGCAGATGTAGTATTATGTAAATATATTTTTTTGCAGATATTTTTCTATTTTGTATATTTGGCATTCTATTTTGTATATTTTCTATTTGGCATTTGGAAAAGAGATTTTTACCTTTTTATCTGTGCCTTCGGAAATATTAAAAAATAAAAAAAGATTTACATATATCAAGCGTATAATGCTATGTTTTGCATTTTTATACGACCACTTCTCCATTTTTAGATTTTAAATGCTATTTATTATTTACTAGCCGTTTATTAATTGTTTACAATTTACCCCCTTGACAATAACAATTATTTAACACAAAAATGCCTCTTAGGTTTGTTAAATAAGTTTATGTATTTTCATTACTTATTAAAATATCGACTATGGCGATAAAATTTTATTTTAGCATCGTGCTTAAATTTTTAAGGTGGTGCAAAAACATGCTTTAACAAACGTATGTTTGTAAATATTTGAAAAACATGTTTTACCGCTCTCTTGAAAAATTTTGTAAGATGCTAAAACTACCTTTTGGCACCATTTAAAATTTTTTTCGCCAACCGACATAGGATACGAAACTTTTCCCCATTCAGACACACAGGCAAGGCTGGTCTCAAACAAGAGTAAAGCTAGCAACCATATTGTTTTAACTTTATAAGAGTTACAATAATGATATTAAATTCTCTGATTGGCTTTGGGCCCAATTACGAAAGTTTCTCCTAAAAAAAACTGTAGAAGAAGTATTTTACATTTGTTTCAAATGAAGCTCGGTGTATAAGGTTAATAATACAAACAACACTAACGGCATGGAGGCAAAAGTTTTAATTTAAATGTATATATTTGAAACCCTTTCCCCCCTACCCCCCCCCCCCCCCCCCCACACACACACAAAAAAAAAAGAAAAAAAAAAGAAAAGAAAGTTAAAGTAATGAATTTAAAATGGCGTTAAGCCACGCTTTCTGACATAAGCAATTGGCTGCAAACGCGATAACGAAACTTTCACTTAACTTAATAACATGTAGCTAATATAGCCCTCAGGGTACTTTGCAGTTATACAGAGCTTGTGGTTTTTTTTAAAAAGCTTGAGACAATTCAGGTTTAAGAAGTTGAGATATAAACAACATGATATAAACAACTATGAACACAAAACTGATGAATTGTTATTCAGGTTTATGTATGTATTTAAAAAAAAATTGCATCTGATTACACTTATTATATAAATTACTTCTGTTTGCATTTAATAACTGATAAACGGCTTCTGTATATTAAATGAATTGTTTAAATATTGGGAAGAGGTGGAGAGAAGTAGAAAGACGAGTAAACAAACGGGTAGACAGACGGGTAGACAGACGAGTAGCGACATAGGTAGGCTGACGGGTAGCGAAACGAATAGACAGACGGCTAGAGAGAAAGGTAAGAAGAGGGTTGACAGAGGCGTAGCGAGATGGGTCACGAGACGGGTAGCGTGGTAGATAAAGAGACGAGTAGAGAGATGAGTACAGAGACGATTTGACTGACGGGTAATGAGATTGGTAGCGAGTCGGGTACAAAAACAGACGGATAGTGAGACGGGTATACAGACGAGTAGAGAGACAGTAGATGGGTACGGAGATGGGTAAGAAGATGCGTAGAGAGGCGTATAGCCAGACGGGTAGAGAGACAAATAGACAAGTTGTGAGACAGATAGACAAATGAGTAGCGAAGTGGATAGAGACACGGCTAGACAAACAAGTAGTTAGACGGATAGACAGACGGTTAGAGAAATAGATTGGCTATATAATATATATATATATATAAGAAATATAGAGACAGGTAGCGAGACGTGTAGCGAGGTGTGTAGAGAGATAGACAATCGGTTAGAGAGACGGGCAGAAGAACGGATAGGGAAACAGACAGATTGTGGAGAGACAGACAGACAGGTAAAAGAAAAGTCTGCGGATTGGCGCAGTAAAGGCGCAGAAGGCAGAGCCTCCTAGAGAATAATCAAGAAGTATCTGTTAAGCTTAACTTTGAAATATATATAATTTTTAAATTTTGCCGATATGGAGATTTAATGTAAAAGTTATTTTTAGAAGTCATCGAAAGATTTTTTGTATACTTTAACAGTAATTTAGACTATAGTTTTGCAGCCTGGTTTGTAGCAAAGCATGCTATCAATGTGGTTTGAAGTGTAAGAGTTTCTATAAACAGTTATACAAATAATAGGTATATAATCAAGGAAGAAAAATTTTAAATTCACACACAAAAAAGGGTGCAACATTGAAATTAAATTTGCGTTAAGCCACGCTTGATAGAATAATCTATTGGCTGCAAATCCAATTACGTAACTTTAAAAAGCTTGGCGTTTTAAAAGACCCGGCGTTTTTTTTTTCAAGTTTTCCGCAATACGCGCTTATGAAAATGAGATTCTTTGCCACATGTTAAAAAAAATTATGACAACACATCTGATGAACGGTACTTCTTTTCTATTTTTTAACAGTGTATATGAATTTATATATGATATTTTGTAATTCTATCATTTAATTTGCTCTTTTTCTTTATATTGTAATTGTTAACCCTATGTTCTCAGCAATATCACTCAGACTAATCCCTTTGAGGGAAGTCCTAGTTACAACTTACATAAATATCATTTTTTACATAGGGATTGTTTTTATACAATTTTGACACAATTGAAATTATATTGGAGCCAAGCACGGTTTCTTGTACAGCGGTGTATTTTGAAAACATATAGAAGAAAGAAAAAAAATTTTTTAGAGAAAACCACTGTTAATTATTTCGCAATGTTTTTTAATAGTCAGATCTTATAAATTAAGTGTTGGTGAGTGCAAAGTTTGAAATTGTCTGAATATGTAGAAAACAACATAGGGCTCTAAAACTATTTACTTGCATAAGTTTATTAAAAATGAATTAGAAAAATTAATATACAGTAACAGCAAAACATGCATGAAGCTTCACAATATATACTATATATATTGTGTACACAATACATAGTAGTAGTATACACAATATACTATAGACCATCAAAGTATCAAATTAAATGAAAATTTTGAAATGGAGAACCATAAATTCAAAATAAACAAGTTGGAAATTGTACGTCAAACGTTACAAACGAGGTGCGTTCGTACGCACGTTTTAGAATTAAATTCATGATATCCCGTGCGTAGATCGGGTTAAACAGCTAGTTAAGTATATATTTTATGACACTGTTCATACAAATATCTTAACTAGTTATATAAATATTCAGATATATATGTATCAGCTAGTTATATAAATATTCAGATCTTGATGATTTTTAATTCTGTGAAATGAATTATATCGTCTGCAGATTAATTTCTGTCATAAAATAAGTATCTCGGTCGCTTGACGATTAAACTTCGGAAGCTCTTATAACAAAAAAGCACCGATTTTAAAAAAAAAAAAAATTCAAATTTCTTAAATGTTTTTATTAATATCTCCTAAAGTTTTGATTCGATTTTAATAAAATTTGAAATGTCTCGACAAAATTCTGCAAAGATAATATATTTTAATTTGCAAACCATTTGGTTGGGTAGTTTTTGCGTTGTTATATGCGGACAGACAGACAGACAGACGGACGGACAGACGGACGGACCAAACGACGACTATAGGTGCTACGTATTTATATAATTACGAACGCACCTAATAAAAAACAATAAATAAATAAACCAAATACCTGGGGGAGGGAGTATTTTATCTATTATAAATTGCAGCTTGTATTTTCAAACAATTTGGAAGGGCGGATAAAATTTTATCATTTAAAATATTAAAAAAAAAAAAAACCCTTCTAAACTAGAATTTTATTATCAATTTTATAGACGATTTTCTTTGGACGATTACTCTCTGAGAGAAAGTTCTACTTTTCGCATTTGTTCGCCACAGTTTATTTTGTTGTTTTTCAGCCAGTCTCTCATAACTTTTATTATAGAATTCTTTGCAGGAGTGCGGTTTTCAACAGGCATGTGATGTGGAGCATTGTCTATATATAGGGCACTATTCGGTTGCAAATTTGGAAGAAGTTTTTCCAACACCCATTTTTGGAAGTTTTCATAGTTCATTTGCACGGGATTGTCACCCCTTTTTGTCGACGCTTTATACAGTAGTTGAGCATCTGTAAGGAAACACGTTTCCTCATTTTTACGCTCCAGTTAAGACCTTGGCGTAGTACATGGCCGTTAAAGTTTTTTTTCCATATATAGTTAATAACTTGTCCCTTTTAATTCGATGTTATTCATTTTTGGGTAAAGGTGAAAATAGGCACTCGGCGATAAAACTTGAAAAACTGGCGATTAAAAATACGGAGAAAACCCGACAAATGCAGGATTTTCTTTTTTTTTCCATGTCCGTTTGACAAAATTCATGATTTTTCCTCGCCAGATCGACGAAACTACTGATTTTTCTGAACCTGATCGATGAAATTAATGATTTTACTGCACTAAATAGGCGAAATTTGTGATTTTTATGTGCCTGATCGACTAAATTCATGATTTTTGCATGCCCGATGGATGAAATTAATGATTTTTACATGCCGATCAACAAATTTCTTGATCTTTATGTGCCTGTTTGACAAAATTCATGAATTTTATGCACCGATAAACGAAATTCATGATTTTTACATCTGTGTTCGACAAAATTTATGATTTCCCTCTCCCTGATCCACAAAATTCATGTTTTTGCTGTGCCTGATTAATGAAACTCATCATTTTTACACACCCAATCGACAAAATTCATGATTTTTACACACCGGTCAACAAAGTTCATGAATTTTATGTACTTGATCACCGAAATTCATGATTTTTTCGTACTCGATCGACGAAATTTCATTTTTCTGAACCCGATCTACAAAAATTATTGATTTTTATGCAAACGTTTGATGAAATTTGTGATTTTTATGCACCTACTTGTTGAACTTGTAATTTTTAACCACCCACTTGATGAATTCGTGATTTCTATGCGACTACTCTACGAACTGGTAAATTTTATGCGTCCGTTCTACAAAATTCATGATTTTTTCGTACGTAATCGACGAAATTCATATTTTTTACTCACCGATTGATCAATTTTATGTGCCCGATTCATGAATTTCTTGATTTTTATGCATCCGTTTGACGAAATTAATGATTTTAATGTGACAATCGAAGAATTTCTTGTTTTTTATGTATCCATTTGATGAAATTCGTGATTTTTATGCGATCGATAAACAAAATTCATGATTTTTACATGCCCGTTTGACAAAATATATGATCCCACCTCCCCCGATCGACAAAAGTCATGTTTTTTCTGTGCCCGATTGATGAAATTCACAGATTTTTACACACCCGATCAACAAAATTCATGATTTTTAAACACAAGATCAACGAAATTCATGATTTTTTCATGCCCGATTGACGAAATTAATGATAATGTCCATCCCCTGCTTTGCCCCCCCCTTTTAAGGGGGATACTTTCCTAAATTTTGCTGATACCCCTCATGTGATATATTGTTGGAAAGTTCTGTGACTGTTTAATCCTATTACACATCTCCGGTGTCCATGCCCCCACTTTGACCCCCCCCCCAAGGGGATACTTTCTAAATTTTGCTAATACTCCTCATGTGATATATTGTTGGAAAGGTCTGTGACCGCTTAGTCATATTATGCATCTCTGGTGTCGATCTGCCCACTTTGCCCCCCCCCCCCTCCCCCGAGGGGGGTCCTTTTTAAAATTTTGCACACACCCTTTATGTTATATATTGTTGGAAAGGTCTGTGACTGTTTAATCATATTATGCATCTCCTGTGTCCATACCCCCACTTTGCCCCCCCAAGGGGGTACTTTTTGAAATTTTGCACAATCCCTCATGTGATATATCGTTGGAAAGGTCTGTGACCACTTAATTAAATTATGCACCTCCGGTGTCCATTCCCCCAATTTGCCCCCCTCAAGGGGGGCACTTTTAAAATTTTGCTGATACTCCTCCTGTGATATATTGTTGGAAAGGTCTGTGACAGCTTAGTCATTATGCATCTCTGGTGTCCATCCCCCCACTTTGCCCCCTCCTAGGCGGGTACTTTTTAAAATTTTGCACACACCCCTCATATGATATATCGTTAGAAAGGTCTGTGACCACTTAATCATATTATGCATCTCCGGTGTCCAACTCCCCACTTTGCCCCCCCCCCCAGGGGGTACTTTCTAAATTTTGCTGATACTCGTGTGATATACTGTTGGAAAGGTCTGTGACTGCTTAATCAAATTATGCATCTTCTGTGTCTACACCCCCACTTTTCCCCCCCAAGGGGGTACTTTTTGAAATTTTGCACAACCCCTCATGTGATATATCGTTGGAAAGGTCTGCGACCGCTTAGTCATAGTATGCATCTCTGGTGTCCATCCCCTCACTTCCCCCCCCCAAGGCGGGTACTTTTTAAAATTTTGCACACACCCTTCATGTGATATATTGTTGGAAAGGTCTGAGACAGTTTAATCATATTATGCATCTCCTGTGTCCATACCCCCACTTTGCCCGCCCCCCCAAGGGGGTACTTTTTGAAAATTTGCACAACCCCTCATGTGATATATCGTTGGAAAGGTCTGTGATCACTTAATTAGATTCCCCTCTGGTGTCCATCCCCCCACTTTGCTTCCTCCAGGGGGGCACTTTTTAAATTTTGCTGATACTCTTCCTGTGATATATTGTTGGAAAGGTCTGTGACAGCTTAGTCATTATGCATCTCTGGTGTCCATCCCCCTACTTTGCCCCCCTCTTAGGCGGGTACTTTTTAAAATTTTGCACACACCCCTCATATGATATATCGTTAGAAAGGTCTCTGACCACTTAATCATATTATGCATCTCCGGTGTCCATCCCCCCACTTTGTCCCCCCAAGGGTGGTACTTTCTAAATTTTGCTGATATTCGTGTGATTTATTGTTGGAAAGGTCTGTGACTGTTTAATCATATTATGCATTTCTGGTGTCCATCCCCCCACTTTGCCCCCCCAAGAGGGTACTTTTTAAAATTTTGCACACACCCTTCATGTAATATATTTTAGGAAAGATCTGTCACTGTTTAATCATATTATGGATCTCCTGTGTCCACACCCCACTTTGCCCCCCAAGGGGGTACTTTTTGAAGTTTTGCACAACCCCTCATGTGATATATCGTTGGAAAAGTCTGTGACCGCTTAGTCATATTATGCATCTCTGGTGTCCATCCCCCCACTTTGCTCCCCCCCCCCAAGGGGGTACTTATTGAAATTTTGCACAACCTCTCATGTGATATATCGTTGGAAAGGTCTGTGACCACTTAATTAGATTATGCACCTCCGGTGTCCACCCCCCCACTTTGCCCCTTCCAGGGGGGCACTTTTTAAATTTTTCTGACACTCCTCATGTGATATATTCTTGGAAAGGTCTGTGACCACTTAATTAAATTATGCACCTCCGCTGTCCATCCCCCCACTTTGCCCCCTCCAGGGGGGGCACTTTTAAAATTTTGCTGATACTCCTCATGTGATATATTGTTGGAAAGGTCTGTGGCAGCTTAGTCATTATGCATCTCTGGTGTCCATCCCCCCACTTTGCCCCCTCCTAGGCGGGTACTTTTTAAAATTTTGCACACACCCCTCATATGATATATCGTTAGAAAGGTCTGTGACCACTTAATCATATTATGCATCTCCGGTGTCCAACCCCCCACTTTGCCCCCCCCCCATAGTTTGTACTTTCTAAATTTTGCTAATACTCGTGTGATATATTGTTGGAAAGGTCTGTGACTGCTTAGTCAAATTATGCATCTTCTGTGTCCACACCCCCACTTTGCCCCCCAAGGGGGTTCTTTTTAAAATTTTGCACACACCCTTCATGTGATATATTTTAGGAAAGATCTGTCACTGTTTAATCATATTATGGATCTCCTGTGTCCACACCCCACTTTGGCCCCCCAAGGGGGTACTTTTTGAAATTTTGCACAACCCCTCATGTGATATATCGTTGGAAAAGTCTGTGACCGCTTAGTCATATTATGTATCTCTGGTGTCCATCCCCGCACTTTGCCCCCCCCCCAAGGGTGTACTTTTTGAAATTTTGCACAACCCCTCATGTGATATACCGTTGGAAAGGTCTGCGACCGCTTAGTCATAGTATGCATCTCTGGTGTCCATCCCCCCACTTTGCCCCCCAAGCGGGTACTTTTTAAAATTTTGCACACATCCTTCATGTGATATATTGTTGGAAAGGTCTGAGATTGTTTAATCATATTATGCATCTCCTGTGTCCACACCCCCACTTTACCCCCCCCAAGGGGGTACTTTTTAAAATTTTGCACAACCTCTCATGTGATATAGCGTTGGAAAAGTCTGTGACCGCTTAGTCATATTATGCATCTCTGGTGTCCATCCCCACTTTGCCCCCCCCAAGGGGGTACTTATTGAAATTTTGCACAACCTCTCATGTGATATATCGTTGGAAAGGTCTGTGACCACTTAATTAGATTATGCACCTCCGGTTTCCATCCCCCCACTTTGCCCCCTCCAGGGGGGCACTTTTTAAATTTTTCTGACACTCCTCATGTGGTATATTCTTGGAAAGGTCTGTCACCACTTAGTCACGTTATGCATCTCCAGTATCCATCCCCCCACTTTGCCCCTCCCACAAGGGGGGTACTTTTTAAAATATTGCACACACCCCTCATGTGATATATTGTTTAAAAGGTCTGTGACCACTTAATTGTATTATGCAGCACAGCAGCTATACGGTGCCGCAGGCAGCGGGGACCCGAGCCGGAGGTTCGTTCGGTTAGAGGTTTATACTATCCGATGTGCAAATTAAGGTATTATCCGGTGCATGCATAGCACGACCGGTTTACGGTGCCGGAGGCAGCGGGGACCCGGGTTGGTGGTTCGTTCGGTTAGAGGTTTATACTATTCCATGTGGAAATTAAGGGATTATCATACAAATGGAGAATTCAGTTAGATTCGAGGCCCTGATGTAGGCCCACTAGCGTGCGAAGCCACTAAGTTTTATTCTTTTATACCCTAATGCTTAATTTCGACTGAATGAAATTTTCATCAATAACCGCTTAAAAGTAATGATATCAGTACAAAAACCCTTAACGGGTTAAAAGTTGTGACGCAGCATTTTCTTTTGGCTCTAAGAATTTTAAATATTGCTCTTAAAAGCAATGATATCGAATTTGAGTGACGCTATGTTAATAATATTTTTAAAAATCATCATTTTCTTTTTAGTTTTATTTATATTCACAGGTGCAATTATTTTTTTAACATGAAAAAATATATAAAATTTATTCGCTGATGCTTTTTCATTCAGATCGCTCAGGAATTCAAAATATGGGTTTTAAAAGAAATGATATTAAAATTTGAGTGACACCTTGACGTGAATTTAGTAGGATTGTTTTAAAATTCAATTTAAATTATTTTTCGTTTGTCTTCTAAAGTATATTTACACATACAAACAATACTTTTAATTTTTCAATACACTGTTAAATATATTACTTTCACTGAGCCTATATTATGTATTGAAATGTATTTATTTCAATAAACTGATTTATGTTTTGTGCCACGCTATCCAAAATCATAAGTAAAATTTATGTAAATGATTATTTTGCGTCATATTATCCAAACAAAGGGAAATGTATGCAAGTGGATAATATGACGCAAAATAATCATTTACATAAATTTTACTTATGATTTTGGATAGCGTGGCACAAAACATAAATCAGTTTATTGAAATAAATACATTTCAATACATAATATAGGCTCAGTGAAAGTAATATATTTAACAGTGTATTGAAAAATTAAAAGTATTGTTTGTATGTGTAAATATACTTTAGAAGACAAACGAAAAATAATTTAAATTGAATTTTAAAACAATCCTACTAAATTCACGTCAAGTTGTCACTCAAATTTGGATATCATTTCTTTTAAAACCCATATTTTGAATTCCTGAGCGATCTGAATGAAAAAGCATCAGCGAATAAATTTTATATATTTTTTCATGTTAAAAAAATAATTGCACCTGTGAATATAAATAAAACTAAAAAGAAAATGATGATTTTTAAAAATATTATTAACATAGCGTCACTCAAATTCGATATCATTGCTTTTAAGAGCCAAAAGAAAATGCTGCGTCACAAGTTTTAACCCGTTAAGGGTCTTTGTACTGATGCATTATACAGTTGAAACTTCGAGTAATATGCCACATATTTTCCTAGAAAAGTAATTTCTGTTTAAGTTCCTGAACCCTTTTCGTTTGACAATTTTCCTAATATCTACCTTAATTAAATTTACTTTTATGCATTTTTTTTAAATTTTCTTAACAAACGATAAAATAAAAGTAAATAGATAATCCGACGAAATCTCATAAATTACATTTTATATCGGCGTCTATAACTATGATGGATGAATTCATATGATGCATTCTACAGTTGAAAATTCGAGTAATATCCCACATATTTTCCTAGAAAAGTAAATTCTGTTTAAGTTCCTGAACCCTTTTCGTTTGACAATTTTTCTAATATCTACCTTAATTAAATTTACTTTTATACATTTTTTAAATTTCTTAACAAACGATAAAATAAAAGTAAATAAATAATACGACGAAATCTCATAAATTACATTTTATATCGGCGTCTATAACTATGATGGATGAATTCATATTATGCATTCTACAGTTGAAAATTCGAGTAATATGCCACATATTTTCCTAGAAAAGTAATTTCTGTTTAAGTTCCTGAACCCTTTTCGTTTGACAATTTTCCTAATATCTACCTTAATTAAATTTACTTTTATACATTTTTTAAATTTCTTAACAAACGATAAAATAAAAGTAAATAAATAATACGACGAAATCTCATAAATTACATTTTATATCGGCGTCTATAACTATGATGGATGAATTCATATGATGCATTCTACAGTTGAAAATTCGAGTAATATCCCACATATTTTCCTAGAAAAGTAAATTCTGTTTAAGTTCCTGAACCCTTTTCGTTTGACAATTTTTCTAATATCTACCTTAATTAAATTTACTTTTATACATTTTTTAAATTTCTTAACAAACGATAAAATAAAAGTAAATAAATAATACGACGAAATCTCATAAATTACATTTTATATCGGCGTCTATAACTATGATGGATGAATTCATATTATGCATTCTACAGTTGAAAATTCGAGTAATATGCCACATATTTTCCTAGAAAAGTAATTTCTGTTTAAGTTCCTGAACCCTTTTCGTTTGACAATTTTCCTAATATCTACCTTAATTAAATTTACTTTTATGCATTTTTTTATTTTCTTAACAAACGATAAAATAAAAGTAAATAAATAATCCGACGACATCTCATAAATTACATTTTATATCGGCGTCTATAACTATGATGGATGAATTCATATGATGCATTCTACAGTTGAAAATTCGAGTAATATGCCACATATTTTCCTAGAAAAGTAATTTCTGTTTAAGTTCCTGAACCCTTTTCGTTTGACAATTTTCCTAATATCTACCTTAATTAAATTTACTTTTATGCATTTTTTTTAAATTTTCTTAACAAACGATAAAATAAAAGTAAATAGATAATCCGACGAAATCTCATAAATTACATTTTATATCGGCGTCTATAACTATGATGGATGAATTCATATGATGCATCGTAAAGTGTCCATTCCTGTAAATATGCCACATTTCCTCAAAACAAAACAACTTTTATTTAACATTGTCAGTTCTCTTCCTTTGGCAATTATTCAAATACCCACCTTATATAGACTTATATATATTTACTTGTGTTATCCTTTCCCGATTTTCCTATCAAACCATACATCTTAGAATAGCGCATGAGGTACTTATCTGCATTAATAAAATATGTGTGGCCATTTTTAACGATAAAAGTACAGAATTATTGATAGCGGCACTATCGCACTGACAATGACAAATAGCACTTAAGTATTGTTTTCATAATTCAAGAAATGTCTGCAAACATAGTGGTTATTTTCAGAGCATTAATTATTTACTCTCAACATTGTTTGTTTGATTGTTAAGTTTTGTTATCACTACAAATGAACGCAAGTAAATGCTTGCATAAATAAATTGATTTACTCTTCATTTAGAATAAATGATACTTAATAAAAAATAAATAAAATAAATATAATGTTTGTTTGACTTGTAAATAAATAAATAAATAAGTAAATAAATGTGATGTTTTTTTGACTTGTACAAAAAAAAAAAAAAAAAAAAAAAGAAAAAAAAAAAAGAAAGAAAGAAAAAAAAAAGATGTTTGTTTGACTTGTACAATAATAATAATAATAATAATAATAATAATAATAATAATAATAGTAATAAACATAGTTTTTTACTTTTCCAAATTCAAAAGAAAAACCTAAAACAGAGGGTTAAAATTAACGAAATGCGGCATGAAATTACTTATAGAAATTTAAGAAAATAGAAAAGCTAATTAGTTAAAGCAAAGGGGTGAAAAATAAAACAAAATGAATTGAGTTACAAACATTATAATGCTAATTTCATTAAAATGTTTCAAAGATTCTTTATTTTTAAATCAGAATTACTGCCCCGAATATCTAAAAATTATCGCGTACCAAGAGTGTCTGTAATTTATATATGAGTAATGACTTTTTTATTACAAAAAAGGAAAATAATAAACATAGTTTTTTTCTTTCCTAAATTCAAAAGAAAAACCTAAAACAGTGGGTTAAAATTAACCAAATACCCCATGAAAATACTGATATAAATTTAAGAAAAATAGAAATGCTAATTAGTTCAAGCAAAGAGGTGAAAGATAAAATAAAATAGAGCTTCAAACATTATAATGTTAATTTCCTTAAAAAGTTTCAAAGATTCTTTATTTTTCCATCAGAATTACTGCGCCGGATATCCAAAAATCATCGTGTAGAGTGTCTATAACTGGTATATGTCTAATGATTTTTTTCTCCTATCTTATACACTGAAGCATTTGAAACTGACATGCAGGAGACTTGGGAAAGGCAACTTTGAACAGTGTATGGCATGTTTTTATATTTCCACATAGATGCATTCACATACAGAGAAAAGTAAAAAACTTTAAAGTGTTCAAAAATGGACTGAACGTTTTAAAATTAAACTGATTATCAAACATTATAATTTTAATTTCATTAAAAAAGTTTCAAAGATTCTTTATTTTTCCATCAGAATTATTGCTCCGAATATCAAAAACTCATCACGTACTAAGAGTGTTTGTAATTTATATATGACTAATAATTTTTTTCTATTTTTCTATAGGAATTACTGTTTCGAATATCCAAAAATCATTGCGTACCAAGAGTGTCTGTAGTTTGTATATGACTAATGATTTTTTTTCTATTTGTCTATAGGAATTACTGTTTCGAATATCGAAAAATCATTGCGTACCAAGAGTGTCTGTAATTTGTATATGACTAATGATTTTTTTTCTATTTGTCTATAGGAATTATTGTTTCGAATATCGAAAAATCATTGCGTACCAAGCGTGTCTGTAATTTGTATATGACTAATGATTTTTTTTTCTATTTTTCTATAGTAATTACTGTTTCGAATATCCAAAAATCATTGCGCACCAAGAGTGTCTGTAATTTGTATATGACTAATGAATTTTCTCACCAATCTTATTCTCTAAATAAATTTGAAACTGTGATGAGGGAGCTTGGGAAGGGCAACTTTGAACAGTGTATGGCATGTTTTTATAATTCCACATATATACATTCACATACAAAGGAAAGTAATTATAAAAACTATAAGGTGTTCTAAAATGTACTGAATATTTTAAAAATTAAAAAAAAAAACTATCAAAGATTATAATTTTAATTTCATTGAAAAGTTTCAAATATTCTTTATTTTTCCATCAAAATTATTGTTCCGAATATTAAAAACTCATTGCGTACTAAGAGTGTCTTGTACATGATTACTAATTTTTTTTATCACCAATCTTATACAACGAAGCATTTAAAATTGAAAGGAAGGGGCTTGGGAAGGACAACTTTTAGCAATATAGGGTGAAACCCCCATTAACTGATACTTTAAGGATTTTTTCTTGTTCAAATCACTATTACAAAGTTTTAATTATATTTTATACTTATCTTTATTTATGAAAGTATAGTGAAGATACACTTAAAAAAATATTGTTGACAGAATTTTGAAAATTATGCTTTTTATTACTAATAATATTTTTTTTTTCATGAATATTATCAATATCTCCAGTAACTGACACCATCCCTTTTTTTAGAAACGAATAACTGAAAAATAAGTTATAGCAGTTAAGACAAATAAGTTATCACTAGATGGCATTACTTTGCAGAATTTTACAAGAAAATGCTTATTTGAATTAGATTTCTGCTGCAGTGTCAGTTACTGGTTAGGTGTCAATAACTGTGAGTTTCACCCTATGTCATGTTTTCACATTTCAACACATACAAAAAAAAAATAACAATAAAAACTATACGGTATTCTAAAATGTACTCAACGCTTCAAAAATTAAATAAAATGAATTGAGTATCAAACATTATAATTTTAATTCCATTAAAAAGTTTCAAACATTCTTTCTATATTACCATCAGAATTACTGCCCCAAATATCAAAAACTCATCACGTACTAAGAGTGTTTGTAATTTATATATGACTAATGACTTTGTTCACTAATATTATAGACTTAAGCATTTGAGACTGCGAAGAAGAGGCTTAGGCAGGGATAAATTTAGCAGAATATTTTTATATTTCTACAGCTATACATTCACATACAAAGAAAACTAGAATGACTAAAAGAAAAATGCACTAGAAAACTAAAATGTACTAAATGTTTAAAAATTCAGTAGATAGCAAAAACTGTTAAAGTTGTTTTTACATGTGTGTTGAGTCAAAAACTTCTTTACAACGTTTTCTTGTTTTGGTTTCAAATAGCACCGACAGATGACGGATTCGCTGTCTGAATGCATGCTTAACCTAATGTACATAAATGAATCAAAATTATTCAGCTTTAAACCTTCATTATGTTTAGTTGTTAAATCACCAAAAAGGCTTTTTGTGGCATGTGTATGTGTGTGTTTGTTTTGATCAGTATTGCAGTGTGAGACAGTTCAGCGCCATCAATCGGTGATATTTGGAGCTAAACAAGGAATCGTAGTAAAGAAATTCCTGATTTTACATATTACTTTTCTGGAAAAATAACTTCAATAGTTGTTACTGTTTACTTTTTTTTCTTTTTTTAATTTTAACAACAACGAAAAATAATGCGTCGAGCATAGATTAAGAAACATTTCCCAACACATTCAGAATAATGTAAAAAAACTTGTAAGGTTTTATAAGATGAAAGATGATGTCTAAATAAACCATTTGGAAAACGCTTAGCACATTTGAAAATCCAATTTCAGTAATTACCACCAATTGCAGGAATATATACGAATTTTTTTGTGCAGCCCTGTATACAATTTATAGGTTTGTATATATATATATAAATACCTAAAATTTAGTTCAGTTAGACAACGCATAGCACAGTTGAAAATTGCCCTTCGTTAATTCATGTCAATAAACGGAAATGTACACTCGAGATCTCTTGCGAATGGATGTGAATTAATTTTCACCTTGCTAAACAGCGTACAGTCAACAGAGTAAAATATGTGTTGACCGGGTATCGAACACAGGTACCCTGATATAGCGCACCAAATGCTTCACCATTTAAGCCGTCTGGACAACATCCAGTCTGGCATTTTTCACTTATATACGTTGGCAAGGCTGCAACTTCACAGCGCAAGATGAAATGTCATACATGAGCACACTATCCAGTGGCGTAAATGAGACGAATAAATTCCCAGCATCGGATAATATTTAAATTTCCAATTCAATTTTCAGCAGAACTGAAACTACGCTTAAATTTAATAACACTGACAAAGGATGTAAATTAACTTTCACTGTGCTAAGCAGCGTACAACCAACAAAGTGAAAAATGTGTCCAGACTGGGAATCGAACCCAGATACCCTGGTATAGCACCCCAAGTGCTTCACCATATAAGCCGTCTGGACAACATCCAGTCTGGCATTTTTCACTTATATACGTTGGCAAGGCTGAAATTTTGCAGCGCAAGATGGAATGTCATATACTAGAACACTACCCAGTGGCGTACATGAGACGAATAAATTCCCAGCATCGGAACACTGTATGTATTTGTGCTGTATGTATATGTTTGTGCCAATATTAGATATCTGCTACTTTTCGTCTTAATATTTTCCGAACACATGATGTAAGGAAAGTATTGTAATCATGATTTGTGTGTGTATGTGAGAGAGAGTCAACTCGATAACTCCCAAACGGTACTTTCTATTGAGCTCTCATTTGGCGAAAATGTTATAGACCACTCCGGCATGAAATGTATACATTTTCATAAATATCGGCCGACGGTTTAGCTAGTTCTTCTATTTTTAAAACATTTTTAAATCATTTTGCAATCAATTTTATACTGGAAAAAAAATGTTGATTTAACAGTATAATATTAGCATCCCAGCTGCCAGTATTATACTATAAAATTAACATTAATAAACAGTAAAATAAGCAGTAATACACTACTGCACATGCTTGTTAGTGTATTACTGCTTATTTTACTGTTTATTACTGCCGGATTACTGCTTATTTTACTGTTTTACTGTTAAATTTACGGTATAATTCTGGTAGCTGGGGTGCCAGTATTATACTGTTAAATCGACATTTTTTTTGCAGTGTACAGGGTGTCTCAAAAAATAGTGACAAACTTTTAAGGGAGGTACAGGACACTGTAACAATCAGTTATTGTATAGGAAACCAGGGTCAAAAATATATTTATTTAGTCATAATAACAGGGCGTCTCACTCCAATCCGAAATCACGTTTTCGTTCATAACTTTAACAGTAGTGAATACATTTTAACAAAATTCGCAACAGATCCATATTTGTATGAATTGCAAGGATTCTGTAAGGATTTCATTAAAGTATCTTCACTAATGTTAAAGTTATGAACGAAAACGGGACTTCGGATTGGAATGAGGCGTCCTGTAATTTTGACTAAATAAATGGATTTCTGACTCCGGTTTCCTACACAATAACTGATTGTTACAGTGTCCTGTACCTCCCTTGAAAGTTTTTCGGTATATTTTTGAGACACCCTGTATAATAAAAATCACCAAGAAAAGGTGACAGAGTATACGTGATAAATATTGTGGCGATGAAATCCAATGTTAGTTGCGTAGTGGTAACGTCTCTAGTTTCAAAACAAGCGATCCAGCGTTTGTATACAGAAAATTCCGTAAAAGTTTTGTACATATTGGCTTAATTGTAGTACAGCATTTTTAATTTTATTTGTGTTATTAAGTTTAAGCAAACTATGTAGATTTTCAGTATAAGTATTATATGGAATATTGTTATTATTGTATATTATTCTGTTTTGAACTCTATTTACACTGTAAAAAATTTTCGTAAAAATTCAGTAGATGTACCGTAAATTAATGCTACTTGTACCGTTTTCACTCTTTACGGTATGAGTACCATACTTCTAAGGTATGTTAAACGTAAAAAAATCGTATATGTGCCATTTCGATAAAAATGGTTGTTTTTTTTTTGTAAAAAATCGCTATTTATACCGTAAAATCATTATTTTTCAGTAAGGAAAAAGCTGGTAGCCCCGCCTCGGTGTACGGCAACCTCTGAAGTGATGCTCTTGCTCTTGTTACGTAATGCGTGCAAGCCTGAGGAGAGGGGGAAGTGCATCCGGTACATATACTTTAAATATTTTACGGTACATATGCCGTCCAGTTAAATTACGCTGTATATACTGGTCACAAAGTTGCCAGTATATGTACCGTAATTGTTGACCAAAATTTTTTACAGTGTAGGCATTGTCTCTGTAAAATAACTTTAGTGTAATGTTAATTTGTCAAAATTAATTTCATCGAGGGTTAAAGGATCTTCCACTGTTTCCGTCCTTGGCAGAGCCAGGCGAAGTTTTGGTTAAGGGTCTTCGTTTTCAGAGGTTTTTTTCCCACTTGTTTGTAGCTCGCAATTAAATGCCTTTACCGGAAGAGATGCCTTGTTCTGTTAAACGTCTAAAAAAATTATAAAAATTCCCTTTTTATAACTTTCTGGATTGTTTGGAAAGTGCAATGGAGCCAATCTAGATTTTTTTCTTATAGAAAGATTGTTTTAAGCAAGCGTTTTGAAGGTACAATAACCTGAAATCTCGTTTTCGTGTTTAAACAAGTTGGAAATTGTACGTGAAACACGACAAATGAGGTGCGTTCGTACTGTAGTTAGTTATATAAATATTCAGATCTTGATGATTTTTAATTCTGTGAAGTGAATTATATCGTCTGCAGATTAATTTCTGTAATAAAATAAGTATCTCGGTCGCTTGACGATTCAACCTCGGAAGCTCCTATAACAAATTAAGCACCGAATAAAAAAAAAAAAATCAAATTTCTTAATAAATATTTTTATTAATATGTTCTAAAGTTTTGATTCGATTGTCATAAAATTTCAAATGTCTCGACAAAATTCTGCAAAGATAATATATCTTAAATTTCAAACCATTCGGTTCCGTAGTTTTTGCGTTGTTATATGCGGACAGACAGACGGAAGGACGGACCAGACGACGACAATAGGTGCTACGTATTTATATAATTACGAACGCACCTAAAAGAGCGAATGGATTGAAATCTTGATTATGATCTCAACCAATAACAGCGGTAAACCAAACTTTTCTTGCAATATATTGTATTATATATTTTTTGTTATTCCATATTTATTATAAAAATTCAAAGACATTGAAAGTTAAACTTGCAGAGCAGCACGAACATTTATACTATTTTTTTAAAAATATTAACAAACACAACAGGTAAAATTTAATTCTTTAATTTAGTTCCATTACAGCAGCATTTTTCAAAAGACAAAAGCATGTTTAGTAAAGTAACTGAAAAAAGACTTAATTACTATCTTACAAAAAAAAAAAAAAAATCATCGAAATCATAATAGGACGTAAAATGCAGTAGATTATATAATTGTAGTTTTCAAGAGAAATTAAATACGCGATAAAGATTCAACTAACGAAGTACGTTGAACGTAATTGCTATAATAAATACAATTAAATTTTATTAAAAAAGAATACTCTAAGATTTAAAAAGATAAAAGGAGCTTTAATTAACCGAAATAATTCAACTGTTTTTTACCTAGCCGGCCTTTTTACAAAATAATTTACACTTTCATGGAATTAATTTACCGATGAAGAGAAAAAAATAGTTGTAAACAAAATACCGGTGAGAGAATTAATCCTCTTGGGTAATCAGATAACAGTAAAGTAATGCAATAAAAAGTGATTTCTGATGTGAGAAAATTAAGTTCGAAATATAAGTTCAAAGCTAAATGTATTGTAATAATGTTTTAAAAATGTAATGTTTAAAATAAAGTAATAATTTTTAATAAACTGCAATGTTATATGTTTGTGCATTGTCAGAAACAGGAGTGTACGTTTGACAAAAATAGAGACTATTGAATAATAACGTATGTGACTTAATTGTAACATATCTGTTGATTAGAAATATATATATATGTTATTACTAGACTCCGGATTATATGCAGTTACGCATATGCTTTTGCATTTTTACGATATTTTCAATAAACGCATATATAAATATATAAATATTTTAAAAATTCACCAAGAGTGATTATTTCTATTAGTTTTCATACATACATACACTGACACACACACACACACACATATATATATATATATATATATATATATATATACCATCAACCGTTTCTAATCTACTGTTGGGTGTAAATCTCCCGCAGATTTTTCCATTGTTTCCTGTCTAGTGGATTGGTCATCCAATTAATTCCAGCCACTTTTCTGAATTCTACCCTCCATCTTATCCGAGGTCATCTTCGTGGTCGTTTTAAATCTCTGGGATACCACTGTACGGTGTTGGTATTCAATCTGTTGTCTTGCCTTCTTACAATGTGCGCAGCCCGTTTCTATTTTAACAGTTTAATTCTCTCGATGATGTCAAAAACTTTGGCCCGACTTCTTATCCAGCTTATTTTTCTGTCTCTTCTACTTATGCCTAACATGAATCTTTCCGTACTTAGATGCGTTTTTTGTAATATTTGAATCTTACTATTCAGAATAATACCGTTCTTCTCAAATGCACTTCATTTATTTGTTTTTCATCTATTTATTTCATTCATGATGCTGTTGTGCGGCCTTACTTCTTGTCAAAGGTACATATAACTCGGCACATTCTTAATCTCAGTGTTGTTGTAGATGATCATATTTTTTGGTGTAAATGAATTGAACAACACCTTAGTCACTTTCAAATTTATTTTTAATCCCACGTTAATGGTAGCTTCTGCGAAATCTTTGAACATTTCTTCCCTAACAATTCTTCAGGGCTGTTGCTAAAAATTAAAATGTCGTCAGAAAAACGGAGATGATTTAGGTATTCCCCATTTAATTTTACCCCTTTGTTTTCCCAATCCAGATTTTTGAAATATTTTCTAAGACAGCAGTAAAAGCTTATGCGAAATAGTGTCTTCTTGTTTAACTCCTCTTCCAAACTTAATGTTTTCTTTTCCTCTGTCGAAACGCAGGGTTGCTGTTGCTTTCTTGGAAATCTTTTTTACAATATTAATGTTAGATTTGTAGAAAAAATCTGTTAAAACAGTTTTGGAGTGTTAAGGTTCGGATTACGGCCAATAATCGCATTGAACGCTTTGAATCAGGGATAAGTTTGGAGTCAGAAGAAACACTTGTCTTGTAAATAGGAAAAGAAGAACGACTGAAAGATCAAATTAACTTTGAGGAATACGTGTACGACACTAGCGGATGCTGCAGAGCAAACGACGAAACATCAGAAATGGCATCAACATCATCTCAAACGGACCCTACTTATTAACCGTCATTGAGCCCATCAAAGAAGGCGAAGATCAATTTTGACTACATTTCTAGTGAAAACATGACGGAAGTTCTTAACTATGCAAAAACATCAACTGGTAAATGGCAGAAGGCATCGGCTCTTCAGAATCGATTCAGATGTATTTTTCCTGCTTCTTCCATGCCAAATGAAACAGTGTATACCAAGCTTCGGCGATTCAAAAAGCTTGCTGACAAGAAACGATCGTCGTTCGAGTAATATCGACAAATTCATTATATTGACTGGAAGGAGTTTGAGAAAAATCTCTTTGAAAATAAACGAATTCACGACATTGACATTCTCATTTGGGCGCTTCGAGCTAATCAGGTCGTCAAAGAACCGACTTTCAAGGCGTCTAGGACATGTTCGAAAGTTTAAAACCATGAATCAAGTTGTGAGTCGTATGATCACAACTCGCACAACTCGCATTAATTTAAACAAGTGGGTAAGTGTGATTGAAGATCGCACAAAGGGTTTCGTTTAATATTTACTTTCAATACACTTTATCCTTTCTTTAATAAATCCAAATAAATTTCATTTAAAAAAAGTAATTTTTTTATAAAGTAAAAATTTACCAGTCTATTTTTCTCATTTTTTCGAATATCTGAACCGGTCCGAGGGCGAAGCCCGCTATTATACTCTGTCATAATAATATCTGTCATGTGGACTAAATGTGATATTTAAAAAAAGTCAATTTCAAAGTTAAACATGTTGTATAGAGACCTTCAAAATGTTAAAATATACCTATATTTCCATAATCAGGTTTTTATCATGATTCAATATGTTCCTCAAACTTATATATTTACTATTCTCTATTACTCATATTGATATTCTCTTTGTATTATTCTCAAACTTTTGAAAAATCCGTTAAACTTCCAGTATGACGTCAGATTAATTTTCTTTTTAAACCTCTAATGACGTCATATTAAGCTGCTTTCTGTATTTACACATACTCATACTTCTGGTATTATTGAGAAATGTTTGAAAATTTACGTTTTATTACCAATGTGACGTCATATTAATCTTTTTTTTCAATTGGTGCAACTTTTTATTTCATTTTCATTATTCACGTGGAAATCTTTCAATAGAAAATTAATTACTGTAGAAAGAATTTTATTGTGGATTTTCAATTGTTGGCAATTGCTAGAACGAAAAATGTTTAAATTTAATTGGAAAACACTGTTAGATTTTTGGTTTTTTATCTCTCTATATTAAAATAATACGATGTTTTCAAATTTTATGATTTTGAGCTTCATACTAGGTATTCAGCTATAACTCCAAAAAAAAAATTAAGCCTGTAAGTTATATAGTTTCTGTGAACCAGCTCTGTGACGGACAGATAACGAAGCAGGAGTAATAGGGTTTCGTGAGATGAATGAAACCCTAAAAACGAGTCCACTCTTTGGGGACAATGTGCAGATTATGTCGCGAATGTCAAGTCATTATCTAAAGCGTTTTCTCCTGCTCGCATCTATAACAGTGATCAGTCTTCTTTCAATTACGAAACGCATTCCAGAAAAACTCTGACTTTCAAAGGCACACAAGACGTCCTGTTTTGATTCAATCCAAAGGTGCCATGACATATTCGTACACCATCCAGCCTACAGTTTCAATTGATGGTATTCTCTTTCCCACTCTTTTTACCTGTCTTCAAGAAAGAAAGGGGTTTCCTACGAAACTTCCTGTTCCTCTTTTGAAGCCAAACAATGGCAACATTGTCTGCTCAACGTCAGGAAAATTAGTTATACCTCTATTAATTAAGTGGTGCAACAACATATTTGTGCCAGAAGTGAGACGAGGAAGTAAAAAGGCTGTTATGCATGATGCAACAACTATGTTTTCGAATCTTGCTTCGTTTCACGTTGAAGACGTGCAAATTAATCTGATGTGTATAGCTGCAAATTCAACTAGTCTCATTTAACCGTTGGATTTCATGTATTTCCGTCCTTGGAAAGTCTTTGTAGAATTCATTCAAGTCTACATTTTAGTCAACGAATTAAATATTTCCGTCATGACTAGGAACAACGTCATCAAGTTTCAATCACTAGTATACTATCAGCTTGCACCAGTTAAGTTCATCTCTATGTTCAAGTGTGGATTTGCCAAAGGAGGATACACTAAAAATGACGAAAATTACGTCACCCTTACAGTCTACTGTTTTAAAACTCAAGAAAGGATGCAGACTTGTTTTGAGTGCGTCGTCGAGTCAGCTGAAAAGAAGCCTTTGCTCATTGTGCTCACAGCGAGAAATATTTTTGCTTTACTCACTTCTTCTAAAAGAACAATGTATCAAAAATTGATTATCATAAATGTATGGCAGAGCAAATCTCTTAATTGACCTTATATTATGCATATGTTTTGACGGCAACTGTTTTTAAATAAACAAAATTTTGAACTTTGACGCGACTCCCTATCAACATTAAAACTCAACAGTAGATATTCGACGTATCAAATTACTAAGCTCAATGAGACGAATCGAATGAACTATAAAAATCTAAATCCGTCGTCAATCACTATGGTACCTTTACCTGGATGGAACCAAATCAGAATTTTATTTAACATGAGAATTAAGATATTCCATCAAGAAAAGCCACTAGTGATAAAACATACATCAAGAAATTATATATGTTAAAAAATATTTCAATTAAAAAAAGTTCCTATTTTATTGAATACCGGCAGTTATATAAAAAGACGGTAAAAATGACCTTTCACCGTTCATTTGTTCCGTATACCGACAGCTAAAGAAACGAACTACTTTGCAGAGAGCAATGAATTTGATATGCCCAGCCCGAGGTAGGTACAAAGTAAGTGCCCGTTGAGAGCGACTAGTAGACGGATTCTTTTAAGAAACACTGTGTCTTTCCTTACTAGTGCAACTGAAACATGTTTAATAATACATCTAAAACATATGATTTGTTTATTTTTGTACTGCAAAAGATACTGAAATTAGACACCAGAAATTTTAAAGAAGAAAGTTAAATATAAAATAAAATATTCTGAAAAACTTGACCACCTTTCCAAAATGGCACTAATCAAGCTACCTAACTGTGCTTTGGAGCTAGTTAAGGAGGCTATATTTTTATAACAGAATATTTATTTCTTAATAGACGGCGACCAATGTTTAGAACTTAACCAATACCGAAACATAAGATTATTACATAGATGTAAAAACTAACTGGTACTGCTTTCAACCTATACAGGTCATCGCAAAGGGCTTTCCTCTGACGAACTGGTCGAAACGATAGATCGTCCCGCCAAGCACGACGCGCCAGTTTGGCACGTCAAGGCGCTATCCAGGTTTCGGTCCCGGGGACGTGGTCCGTGGCATCCTCGTTATGGGCGTTTCTGGAGCCCACAAGAGCAACTAGAGACCCATAACTAGCCAGAAATCTATCCCACGGAATTGCTTTTCCCCCGGGGATATCAGGACACCTACAAAGGTGCCCTGGTTGGTGCCCGGGGGGCGATTATATAGATGTAATAAAGACGGTCTGAATAGCTTCCATTACAGTTGTACAGCAATGGAAAAAGCCGGTTTAAACCTTGGAATAAATCGGGTGTTTTGGGAGTAAACTGGATTTTTTTTTCAGATTGAACATGGAAATAAACTTGGACCTTTCAGAAAAAACCGGATTTTTTGTAATTCTAGCTGCCATACAATACTCAAGCGTCACTGTATGTTGTATCGTATTTGTACGAAACAAGAAAGAAAAAAAAACATGTGTCAAGCATAGAATAAGAAACACGTTCAAACACATTCAGAATACTGTAACAAAACTTTACCGTTTAATAAGGTGAAAGAACGTCAAAGTAAACAAAAACACCCAACCGGAGCACCAACCCGAAGGTTTATGGCCATAACGCTTCGGCGGTAAGTTCCCCGACAACCATCCAGAAAATTCTCTGTCAAGGAGACAAACACAGAGAACGGGCTATAGTTAAGAAAAAAATTGGGAACACTATCTCGTTTTACAGAACTAAAGATAATACAGGGTGTCCCAAAAGTCTTCGTACAACTTCAAAAATTTATTAAAAAAAATAATAATAGGCCTACAGCAAAAATAATTATAACAGTGCATCGAGTAACTTAAAAAGTTTTTTCTACTGCCTTAATAAACTTCAACATGAGATCCTTTCGTAGCACGAAGAATATCAAGACGATATTCCAATTCAAACCACGAACGTTTATCATGCTAACATCAACAGTAGCTACTGCTGTTTGGATCTTTTGTTTCAGTTCCATGAGACTATTAACTTTTGTACAGATTTCATCAAACAGTTGTAACTACTGTTGATGTTAGCATGCTGAAACGCACGTGGATGGAATTGGAATATCGACTTGGTACTCTTCGTGCAACGAAAGGATCTCATGTGTATACTAAGGTAGTAGAAAAAAACTTTTTAAGTTACTCTATGTAATTTTGTAATTATTTTTGCTGTAGGCCTATTATTTTTTTGCAATAAATTTTTGAAATTGTACGGAGACTTTTGGGACACCCTGTATAACCACGATCTTCACGCAGTAAGATAAAAGTAGCAATACCAGTAATATAGAATAAGAACTATATACAAAAACAAATATCTACACTTAAAATCAATGACTAACCAACAGAATAGTAAAAGTTAAAACTAATTTGACCAATTCAGATAATGAACAGATTTTAAAGAAAATTACAGTTACAATTGGTTGGTTAACCTGTAAAAAATTATGAAATTGTAAAATAAACGTAACTAAAACTAACCCAAAATATAATTAACATAAGGCAAGTACATTGAACTAGATAATAACTAAGCCTGAATAGAATTAAACAGAATGAACCTCTTAAATGTAGAACAAAAATCATCAAAGGAAAAAAATATCCGAACAAGTAGGTGAACAAAGCATCCCAAACAGGGAGTTGCAGATGAACAAGATTGTGATGTTAATATAAGATACGTTACTATATAGGTACAGAATGTCCTGAGCTAGTCCATAGTGGTCCGAAAATATCCAATACAGTACCTAGTTCACAGACGAGAGAAATATGGCTACAGCAGAATTTATATCTAATGAGGGAATATATTTAGAGTGTTCTAATTCTCAGTGAGTGCCTCAGAATTCGAACGATTAAATAATATTCTGAATAAGTTCCATCTCAAAATGCGATCACGATTGAATACAAAATGATGTTTCAGTAGGGGAACTTTCCGAAGACATAATTAGTCACATTACCAACAGCCTGGTCACAATCACAAAGATCATAATTCTTTTTACCAATTTTGTTGAGAAAACACGGGAAGCTCCCGTGCTCACTTAGATAGCATACCAGTCTGTGCTCACTTTGTTGATGAGCTGATACTTGTCCCTTCCGTTGTCACAATTAGAGCAGTGCATTTGCCAGTGGTTATTAATTTTGTCTCTGTAATATGTAGTAAGAAAGGATCTTGTGTAGAGGACTCGATGGTCAAAAGTAAGAGTAATGTCGTCAACAGCAGATTTTGCTATGGCATAAGCGCGTTCGTTACCTTGAATTCCCATATGAGCTTTTATCCATCCGATGTTAATAACACTTGAACTGTTATACAATAATTTTTCGTATATATGTTTAATGATACTATTCATAGGAAAAGCACGAAATTGCACTGACGATCTACTATCTGAGTAAATTATCACTTAATCAGAATTTGTGTTGAGAAACGAGTCAACATCATGCACTATTTCTAGAAATTAAGCCTGATAATCGAGTTAAATTTTCGCAGTCTAATTTGACAATGAAAAATAAATTTGTCTTTATATTTAACCGTGAATGCTGTACTCATATCGTGTTTCATCCTGGAGCTATCAGTATTAATAATAGGAGAACTTGAAGATGGAGCGACCGAAGTGACAGAATCAATCCCCCGAATATTTCGAATTTTATAATAATATGGAAAATCAAAAATATATATCCTTCTCAAAGTCAGCATCCTTAAGGACGACCTTGTCTTTCTCAATCCCACCCACCCCGCCTAGAAAGTTCAATCTTTCTGCTCTATAATTCGATGCAAAATTGATTGGAGGAACACTAGCAATCACATATAATGCATTCGTACATGCAGAGCGATATACCTTTGTCATAGACAGTAAACCCAACCGCTGGCATGAGCTGAGCCTTTTTAGAGCTGGTATCTTTAAATCTGAAATCCACACCTGTACACCATAGGAGATTTGCTTTTCAATAATACCTAAGTACTATAGTTTTAAACATTCAACGTACATTCCTTTATGTCTGCATATGGTCTTTTTAAGATTAATCGTAAAGTCTAGAATTTTGTCTTTGACTATTTCCAGATGTTCGAGCCAGGTGAACCTAGCATCGATAACGAAACCCAAGTATGTGATAGTGTCCTTAACCGAGATCAAAGTGAGAGATAACTTTAAGATCAGGCGTCTATTTGGAAGAGTAAAATAGTCAAAAAGCGTTGCTGTAGACTTCTCAGCGCTTAAAGAAAGCTGTAGACCTGTAGCTATATTACTAAATAGTGCAACACACCTGTTGATCATGGTTTCCAGTGCCTGTCTTGAATCAGTGCCCTCAAGGACAAATGAATCATCTGCATAAGATATTTGACTTCTTTTATATTCTTTCATTATTTTATCTGCAACTATGAACCAAAGCAAGGGTCATAAATATAACCTCAGCAGGCACCCAATTCAATAGCTCTATCTATTTGGAAAACACATAACACATTTGAAAACAGAATTTTAGAAATTACCACCTGTATTCGGGAAAATATCCGAAATTTTTTGTGCAGCCCGGTACATGATCTATAGATTTCTAAATATGCTACATAGAATACAAAAAATTTAGTTCATTTACGAAAAGCATACAAAAAATGTTTTTTCATAATAAGGATTGGGTGGTTGATTGGGTGTTAATGGCACATGGTTCCATATGGGACATACTGAGCAAAAACTAAGAGTAAAACGCAAAAGCAAAATTTAAATTTATGTATAAGCTATTACTATAGCTTTTAATGCAACTATTTTATGAACGTATATATGAGTATCTGTATGGGGTATTTCATTGAGATTTCTCGCTTTTAACACGTTACTCGCCAAGGGCGTATATACGTATATACGCTTTGCATAGTCGATGCATTAACTGCCACTGGCGCATATATATATACGTTTTCACAAAACACCTGCCACTGTAATTTGTTGATAGCCGTATAACTACGCCCAATGCTTTAGAATGCGATACATTGACCTTGAAGGGTTGTTTGCCACCGACCTGCTCATTTATAAAAAGGGGTAGGAGGTATGTTTCTGAAGGGGTGAAATTTGAAAGCGGCAGTTTATCTGAGAACGTGTTTGAATAGGTTGTATGTTTTTTGTTCTGTTTTCGAGTAGCGTTGTGTAATAAAAGTTATTTTGAATATTTTGTACGGATATGTCTGACAGTGAATTAAATGACTACTTTCCGTCATCCTCTGGATCAGATTGATCGGAATATGGTATTGCAATATGGCCGATTATCAATATGGCCGGTGAAGAGGATTCCGATAGGGATGATATTTCCCTGCAAGTTAAAAGACAGTGGACACGTCTTGATATGAATAACTTTATGAATTTAGAATGCATTTTTTCGGAAAAAAATTAAAAAAAATTGATAATTACGACTTTTGCATGCAATGGGTAGAACGAATTATTCAGAAATTTCACGTTACTTCTAGGCCACGCCCACCAAGAGACAAAAATACATGAAATCCCTTACGACTTACAGCTAGACACTTACTAGATATAGTGCCATCAACTTCTTCAAAGAAAAACGCACCAAGGAAATGTGTAGTGTGCTCCAAGAAGAAAATTCGCCGTGAATCCGGCTATCACAGTGTTGAATGTGATGTTTGTTTATGCATTAAACCATGTTTCGAGATATATCAGACAGAAATTAAGTACTAAGGCCTATATTGTATTATAATATGTAAATTAAATTATGTACTTTTTATTTTTTCTTTGTAACAAAACATATTATTCAGATTGCAACAAAGAGGGCTTCTTTTTCCTTACAGCACACAGTGCCGCTAAGCACCTAGTGCAGAAAACGCTGGCACTGGGGAGCGAGTCAAGCAAGATTTCTTTAGCAGTTAAGGGGTTAAAGACACGGACTGTTTGTACACATGTAAAAATAAAGGAAGCAGCACTGTATGCGCCATCGGCATTTAAAGCCTAAATAACAACTTTTAATGATATATTTGTGTAATGCAATGCCCAGTAGTAGTATAAAAGCAATAAACATCAAATTATTAAAAAAAGACTAATTTAATTAGAATTAATCATGTAATTATCTGGGATTCGCAACTGGTTTTCCCTGACAGGCGTACGCAATACGCCATTCGTGTCTTTAAAGGTTAATAATTATTAAATAAATAAGAATTATAACTGCTTTTAAAATATGAAAATTTAATATATAAAAAAGTAATCTAGATGTTACGATTAAAAACGCAAAATTTTACAAAATTCAAAAGCTCGACATGGGGTGATTCACTCACGGGGTTTGTCGGATTAGACCATGATTTTTTATTGTCTAATAGTGCTGTAGCGGTGTATATAACGGTGTTGCAGCGGTGTTGTACAGGGCAGTTAAGGGGGTCGGGACAACAAAGTTCCAAGCCACATTTTTGGTGAAATAAATCTAACACTGTAATCTGTTGCTTATCATTGTAAATTATAATATCCTACTTATTATTTGTTTCGAATGTCACTTGGTGGCAGCATATGTCTTCCTTTTGCCTCAGACGTTTATGCGCGCAATGAAGATAGCTAATTTACAACAAATAAGTACGTAATAGCAATATCATTAAAGTAATTCCATGCCATTTTGTTATTCAGAATATCTTAAATGTTACTAAGACATTGACAAAAAAAACTTTTTGTTATTTATCCTGATTTGAGCATTTAATCTAGTTTTCAAACTGATATATCTCAGAAGTTTATGAATGTGGCTTAGCACACTCTTGCCCCGACCCCCTCAATTTGTCAAAAGATGGTATATACTAAAATCAGAACAGTAACAACGACTACACATGGGTTTCATAAACAAGGTACTTTCACCATATAAAGTCATTTTTCTGATTATTGAGAGCTATAAGTGACTCTGCCGCTTAAAAAAAGGAAAGTGAAATATACTGGCCTCCAAAAGTTAAGGTACAATATGTTTTTCGAAGCTCACTAGACAAAAAATGGCAGTCAGATTAAACTTCATAGTTTATATGAGTGAAAATAATAAGCTTTAAAAAAGCTTACGCAAAAATTACAGCTACCACTTTTATTTTATAGAAAAGAATAGGTATTTGTGAATGAGAGAAAAATATGCAATTAAGAATTTCGTAATTTCGCGTGTGTTTTGTTGTATTCGAACTATTGTTGTCAGTTTTGTTCACAACAGCCAGTAGAGTCCAGAAGAAGTCGTTTGCCCGATTCATTAACATGGGGGGCGGTAGGATGGATGGAAATGGGGTTGTCACAGGCCAATACTGCTAGACGGCTCAATGTGTCTCCTAGTGTAGCTGTGGTTGTTGAGGATTATCTTGAGGATCACGGTTTGGAGAGAATGGAATGGCCAGCTCACTCTCCAGACTTGAATCCGATAGAACATCTTTGGGACTATCTTAGAAGACAGGTTGCGGCTTTAAGTCCTCCTCCAAGGTCATTAAATGAGCTGGAACAAGGCTTACTCAAAGTATGTTCAGCGTTACCTATTTCGGTGTCCGACAATTTAATTGAGAGCATGGAAAGTCGATGCCGCCAATGCATTCAAGTCCGGGGTGGACATATTCCGTATTAGAACCAGTTTTTTAATGTTTCTGTCACATTTTACTGCATAATACTGCGATGTACTGATTTTTCCAAGAATGAAATTTTCCACCACGAATGCTTTTTTGTTGTAATTTCATTTATACGTTTAACTTAAGTAAATTTCTATGTCGCATTTAATAAATCAAAGTCAGATAAAGGAGGATCAGGATTTTCTTGTGTGGGAAAATGGTGATTTAGCAAGTTTGTAAATGTATCTGAATTGTGGAATATATATTAGAGCCAGTAAGTGTCGTATGTAGAAAATGTTGGTTTGTTGTATTTTTTGCTGTTGCAATTTTGAATGTTTTTCCAAATTTATCAATAGTCTGTGTACAAAATTTTTGCCAAGATTTGGCCTTTTCTGATATGATATGTTTTTTATATAGTGCTCTTTCTTTCTTTAGCAGTATTTTCCATTTAGTATCACCTGTTCGTAATAGTTTAGCGCACATTTCCTCCAAATTTGTTATTTCTATATTCTTTCATTTGCAAATTAGACGCAAAATACCGGTTGTAACTTAACTTTTGGAGGCCAGTGTAAAATGAATTGAAACAAATGTAACACACTATTTCTTATATCTAAACCTATCTTATTTTAAAAACAGTATATTTAATTTCATGGGCTGGAAAATTATTTTAACAAGATATCCGAGCAGCGATGAATAATTCCCTTTCTTTTCTCTGAAAAAAAAAAAAAAAACTTTTCTAACCATATTAAGCTTCTTTCAACACAGCCTCTTTTAAGGATATCTTATTTTGTAAAAGGGTCGAACTATTTTATGCTTTTCTGTAAAAATGTAGCAGAATCTTTTGTATTCACTGACATGGAATTTCACTTAAATTTAAAACTGATATAAAAAAGGTTTCAAAGGAATACTGTAAATTATTTATCTCGGGAATTTTCCGATTCGTGTAAAAGTATTTGTCCTAACGAGAATTTTAGTTTCAGAATTTATTAAATTTCTCTTGCACGTATCTGGATTTATTCTTATTATTTTAGTTTTTTCGAAAATATCTGAAGCGTTTTTGTGTATTGGAATAAAATATTAGATCCATGATAGTAAAAAGTCTCTACTGTAAAATATTACTGAAAGTGAAAAAAATATTTTTTCTCAATCATTGTTTAGGTTAAAAAATATGTTATTCAAAATTTTTCTATTTAGATGGTTGTGAAATTATATGGTATTCTATTTAAGGCAGTGGTATTCACTATGCGACCGGCGGATCTTGTCCGGCCCTGTATGTTGGGCAGATAATTAAAAAAAAATCATTAATATATACAAATAGAGGAACTTCGGGTATTATGGAATAGTCGGGTAATATGGGATATCAAGGTTTCTGTTTGGTAAAGTGCTGCCACCAAACGGCAAGATACACAATGCGGCTGGCGGATCACTTTCGGCCCTGTAAGTTGGACAGATAATTAAAAAAAATCATTAATATATACAAATAGAGGAACTTCGGGTATTATGGAATAGTCGGGTAATATGGGATATCAAGGTTTCCGTTTGGTAAAGTGCTGCCACCAAACGGCAAGATACACAATGCGGCTGGCGGATCACTTTCGGCCCTGTAAGTTGGACAGATAATTAAAAAAAATCATTAATATATACAAATAGAGGAACTTCGGGTATTATGGAATAGTCGGGTAATATGGGATATCAAGGTTACTGTTTGGTAAAGTGCTGCCACCAAGTGGCAATATTCACAATGCGGCTGGCGGATCACTTTCGGCCCTATAAGTTAGGCAGATAATTACAAAAAAATCATTAATATATACAAATAGAGGAACGTCGGGTATTATGTAATAGTCGGTTAATATGGAATATCAAGGTTTCTGTTTGGTAAAGTGCTGCCATCTAGCGGCAATATCATAAATTACTTAAGAACGTTTCCAGAATGTCCCCCAGAACGAGCAGTTCGTCGGTCGGCGTCAGTTTGCGTTGTGTGAATAAATATTTGATTTTCGTATTTGCAAAGTTTCAGGAGATAATTTTTCAATATTTTTTATTCATTATTAGAAGTAATATTTTTACATTGAAATCAAGCATAATGTAGACCGAAATACTAACAGTTTATGATGTAATACTTGTTTTTTAGCTCGCGATTCACACCAATGAATATAGATTAATTTTTTTCTCAAACCGGCAATGTCGGGTTATATAGAATAACAATATCTCATAATATTCCATGATTATGGTGGCGCAAAGTCAAATCCTTATATTTGTGATTTGTGCCAATCTGAAGTATGAATTGAAGCATACTGGCTGACTACCTACACACTATATTTTGATCATACTCTCTTGATACCATTACATCTGTTCTTTTCCAAATTCTGTTCGTTTTCTTCATTTTTAACCCCCTATTCCATATTTCCCGACTATCTCACACTACCCACCAAAAAAGTTTTTCATTATTGCTATTTGTTTAAATGTGACGAAATTTCGTAAAATGATTTTGGTCTACAACTAACTAATTACAGACAGTTGAAGTTTCTGATTGTATTCGGTTTTCGGCTTTTAAACAATATCGAGATGTGATATTGCCTCAAACGTAAATGATATTTCATAATATTCGAAGTTCACATATTTATTTTTGGAAAATGTATTTTAAAACATCACGATTGCCGGCACGGCAGCGTGGTTGGTAGCGGAGGCGACTGTCACGGTGAGGGTCGGGTTCGAATCCTGGTATGGCATGGATGTCATTGCGTGTGTATCTTCAGTGCTAGCAACTTCCTGGTGTCTATTCTGTCCTCAAGAAGAAGATGTATGCAATTTGTCAAAGTCCTGTATGTATTTCTGTGAATAAAAAATATGGATCATTCGAGACAACATCCTTGTAGCTTATAGGTCTCAAAGCAACCTTCTTCAAGATGCCAAGATGACATCACGTTTGTAAAGCTAGTGAGATACGTACCATTTTAAAAAACATGCATTTTTAGTGAAATAACATCAACTCAAAATACAATGTAAAATTTCAATCAAAAAGTTTGTTACACAGAAGACGAACGAGATATTCATGTTTCGAAAAAATCCTACGCATTTCATTACAAAATATATGACGGACGATGAATATTAAAAATGAACAAATTGATTGATTGAAAATTAACGGAGCTAGAGTGTCTACAGATTTTTAAAATGCTGTTCTAAAAGAAAAAAAAACGCGCCTAAAGTTTTTATTGCTGTATAGTTGCTGTTGCACGCTCTACTTAAATAATTTAGAAATGATGAAGGTTTAAATTTTAGAACGCCTAATGTTGCATTCCTTTTTAACACTTTCCAACCTAGTTGAAAAGTGTTTATGACTTCGGTTTGTCTGGCCGTATGTCCGTCTGCCGTCTGTCCGTCTGTCCGTGCTCTAACTCCCGTAAATATGCTCGGATTGCTCTGCAATTTTTATATGTTATTGTCGTTATCTATAGCATGTTCCCTATTTCAACGAAAGTGTGTAGCACTTATAGTTTTTTTATAGGGACACTCAAAAGAATTTCGTTACATTGCGGTATATGGGGAAAAATCATGTGCGGTTTATTTAAATAATGTTTCACTATTTTAAACGCATTGAAATTTATTTATATCACTAAAGTGCATTAGAAGAAGCTTAATATAGAGTAAGGTGTGCATAGCACTTATATTTACTTTACAGGGACAGTCAAAAGAATTCCGTTACATTATGTCTATGGAGAAAAATCGTCTGCGGTTTATTTAAATAATGTTTCACTATTTTAAACTCATTGAAATTTATATATATCACTAAGGATTATTACAAGGGGCTTACAACAGAATATTGTGTGTATAGCAGTCATCGTTCATTTACAGGGACACACAAACGAATTCTCTACTGTCTGTTAACAATAATTCCTGGAAGTGTTTTTTAAGTTACTGAACGCGATTTTAATTTTAACTCGCTTTTTGTCTATTACGTGGTGTGCATAAATTCAGTAGATCCTATACAGGGAAGCACAAAAGTTCGCGGACACATTTCCGTTTATTGACAGAAACTCTAGACGGAGAATTTTAAACTGTGCTACGCGTTTCCTAACTGAACTAAAATTTAGCATCCTATGTGATGGAATGCTACAGAGTGATCAATTAAATTATTTGAATTTAAGTCTGACTGCATAGGATTTACCACTATATTGCTGTTTATTGATTAATATGAGTATTTTAAATTATCCGAGACGTATAGTATTTATTTTGCACCTATGACTCTAAGGATCTGATATGATAATTTATACTTAGAAAATTTTATTAGACAAATTATCAATTAATTATAGAAAAGAAAAAGTTGCGTTATGAATTATTTTTGAAGTTCGGATCCTCTTTGAGCCAATTACAATCATCAAAGGTTACCTGCAGAGAGTTATGTAACATTAAATAAATAATGGCTTATTTTAAAACCTAGATTGTAATATTAAAGAAAATATTTCCTAAAATAAAAGAATTAATATTAATTCAATAAATTAAGTAAACAAAAGGAAAACTGACTAAAATTAATTGAATATAAAATTGAGTTTATTTACAAGATAATTATAAGCATTTAATTAAAAAAACAAACATAAATGTTTTAAAAAAAAAATAAAAACATATTCAATCCTAGTTGAGAACTGTATTCTCAACATTTATTTTCTGAGAATTACAGTTTATCTTACTGAATTAACAAATTCGATTTTGAAAGGCAGAGTTCCATACCCTAGAAGTATTTTTTTTTATTAGCCTTTTTATGTTTAGACCGGGGTAGGATCTTCATACACACGTAAGTTCGTATTATTAAAAGAATATAGCTTCATTAAATAAAATGGAACAATGGTGAAGGAAGATTGTTTGTTACCTTATATTACTAGATAACGTTGACAGCAGGAGGTGATGGCTGACGCGTTTTCGCTTTTTCTTAGCGCATACATTTCCATCTATTGGCACACACACTCAAAATCTGTTTTTAGTTAGAGAGCAGTCAACCTTCTACTTTTCCATCTTTTTTTAATCTGAACTCTAAAAAAAAAATCACATTCTTTTCGTGGAGCAAAAAAAAGGGAAGGAATCATTCTTCCCTTTTCACATAAAATTAAGGCCTTATACATTTAACTTCTTGAAAATTTGCATGTTTCGGCCATACCTCTGATTTTAGAGAGATGACCATTGGCAGGCGGGAGAAATTTGGTACTCCCCTTGAGTGTTTCATAGGCCCGTCGGTACAATAGCGATTCCTCTTGACGCCGTGCTGTGTCTGGGAGGTAAAGATGCTTTGACTTGGGAGGTCTTCGTGCCTATTTAAGCTCTCATAAATAAATGTGTCATATTATTGTTCTGACAATTTTCTCCATGACATTTTTATTAGGTGTAGTTAAATCATTCGTGGGAACGGAAAAACAAATATTTCCTTGACTGCCGTGGTTCACTTTGTTCCACAATTATGTATCTGTATGCGCTGATCCTAAAATGGATCATTAACTTGCATTGTTCACTGTTCACTGATTAAAATGATACCAAATACTCTGTTAATATGCAGAAAAAAAACCAAATACTTTTTTTTTATAGTGTGTGCTAGTTTAGATCTAGATGGTGGTATTTCTCACCATCACTATGTAGTATGTATACAAATCTATAGATCCTATACAGGGCTGAATAAAAGTATTCGGATATTTTTCTGAATATTGTATATGTTGAAAATTCCTGAAATTATGTTTTTAAATATGTTATGCGTTTTCCAAATTGTTTACTTAGATGTTATCTTTTAGCTTATTAAACGGTGTGATTTGTAAAATTATTTTGGAAGCGTTGGAAAGTATTACATAATCTATGCTTGACGCATGATTTTTCGTTCTTGTTAATCTTTGCAAACTATATGGCAATGTGGGTAATTTTTAAAAAGTATAACTGAACAACTACTTTCGGAATGATGTGTATTTTTGGATTCGCATATTTAAATCTTCTGGAAATCGATTTTTATTTTTAAAAAACCATAGGTCACAATTTGTATTTTGTTCAAAAATTAATTTAAAAAATAGGCGTGTTTGGAAATTTAATTTTTGAATTAAATATGAATTGTATTGATAAACTTTTTAATAAAAATCTGTTTCCAAAAGCTTCAAACATATGCTAATCCAAAATCACAACTCATTCCGCCAAGTTGTTTTTGAGTTATGCTTTAAAAGTTACCTACATTGCAATTTGTATTGCAGTGATTAAAAAGGAATTTAACATTAATATAGTTCCAAATTTTAAACATTTATAATTCCTAAACTATTAGGCCGAATGAATTACGGTTTGATATCCTCAGTTAAAATTTACCGAAAAAGCCAAATTTGCTGTCAAATTTGGGTGTTCTTATAGAAAATTTTAATGTTCTGGGATAATATTAGTATGAAGATGGCTCTCTAAGCTTATTTGAGTAACATAAATTGAAACGAGGCGTAATTTCTTGTCGAATACCTATTTTACGTTTTTTTCTGGGTCAATTCATTGCTTAAAATATATGCGGTATTCTCTTTCTTTTTGGCCGACTGTACATTGTAATTATTTGTAATTATTGCTAGTCTCATATAATATTGAAAACACATTAATTAGAATAAATGCTGTATTGTGTTTCTTTTGTTTTCACGCATATACCAAATATCTGTTGCTAAACTGCGGAGACATTTCATTTAAAAAATATCTATTCAAATAATGGAGGAAACAAGATATTGATAACATTGCATATATGATATAAATGTCAATTTCCTTTATATAAAATATCTAGTATGCTTCATCCAGCATCATTTTTATAGATTAAATAAATGTAACAATAATGAGCTATGTACCTATAATAAGCCACCTGCTTTGATAAATGAAGTAAGTTTATATATCATGCTCACAAGTAATTATAGTGACTGATGATTGGCCAACAATTCAACCAATCACGTGTGACTTTAGTTTTACATGAATATGATGTATAAAATCTTTGATTCATTTGTCAAAAGAAATGGCCCAATATATAGGTCTTAGATGGCCCGTTACTGGTACCAGTTGCCTTAATATGCTCTTCAAAGTTATATTTTGAAATCTCAAATCAAAACCAGATGAATGAATCAAATTTATTATACTTATGATAATGACATAAATCTCATCGAATGTATGGAATCTTAGAAAAATAATTTTAATTTTGGAAAAAGCCAAAAATTATAGGGGGAGAAATCTGAATTATGAAATCATAACCGTTAGAACTTTAGACGCTTTGATAAGCCGACGCTTTCGGCAAGCTTGAACTAGACGCTTTGGATGTTAGTTACAGCATGTATGCCTCTATCAAATTTCCGAAATTCTGCTCATTATTTCGTCTTTAAAATAGAGTAGGTGTCATTTATAACGCAATACAGAAAACAACAAAAGTTAGGACACAAATAAAATATCACGGATCAGGCATAGATAATGAAACACTTTCTAATACTATCAGAATATTGTTTATAGATTTCGTTGTTTAATACGATGAAAAATGAGGTATTTAAATAAACTATTTAAAAAACATGTAATGCACTAAAAATCCTATAATGGAGTTTCCATTATATATACTTTTCTTAATAGTTAACCCTCTCTTCGTATTCAATATGCATTTAATTTAATTATTTTATTTATATTCTAAATTTAATTTGTCTGTGCATCCCATTCCATGCATTTAAATATATCCCTTTCTACTATAAAAGATATCACTTTCATTTCAAAATCATCCTCCTACACTCGATTTTGTGCAGATGTAATTTTGCTCAATTAAAAAATAAAGAAGAAAGAATAATTCCTTCTCATGTCTGCACTTCTGCATTTACACTTAAAAATGTAGCCGTTAGATATGTCTATTATTAATTCATAGATTCTACAATCAGCGGATGCATTGTCTAAATCCTTGAGATAATTTTCTGTTCCCAGTAAGACTAACTTTTGCCCTGTCGCAACCCTATGTTGGTATGCATTGAGGATGCAATTTTTCATAGATATCTCATTTGGTTATTTTTATATCATCACTGTCTTCTGTATCTCTCTGCATATATTATCGCTAAATCGGTAATTCTTCAAAGGAATTTGGCGGAAACCGCACGCCAAAATATGTACCAGCTGTCAAGGACTTTGAAGTAATTTTTATGCAATTCTGTTCCTGATCTCGTTGGATAATGTAGCCTCAAAAGGCGCTCTGTGCTTGGTCGGGTCACTCCCGATGGGTAATGTAATCGCCCTTCAATAACTGCTATTAAACATCCTGCAAAAAAGCCACTTTCTGAATGATGCTTGTCTCTTCGCTTATCTGTGTTGTTGTGGTGTCACTTCTATTCGCAAATGTGCTCCAGATATACAACCGAAGTATCATATTTGATATAAAACAAATTCGTTTTTCTTCTTCCAATGTGTGCCGAAAACAACACGATAAATCCATTTTCAGCATTTGTTGTCCACAGCCAGTAACACACAAGAATTCTTCTGTGTAGCCCTTTGTATGATTCACAGAATTTATACACACTCCGTAATACACTGGAAATTAGTTAAGTTTAAATATGCATACCAAAGCTAAAAATGCACTTCTCAGCAATTATCGCTCATAGTAAAATTTGTGACCGATTTTTTTGTGTGTGTCGCTGTAGATAACCGATAAACGCTACTCACGCCATAATCTACAGAAAACATGTTTTGGTATACCTCAGCGATCCATATAAATTTCATCATGCTTGAAGTAGTGTAACATTATGGAAATACTGTGCAAACAATTTTTCCCCATATATCATAATGTAATGGAATTATTTTGTGCATCTCTGTAAACGAATTATAAATGTGACTTATTCTTTACTCAATAGAAAGCATCAATTTTATCGTGTTTGAAGTATGGCGACATCATTAAAACGCACAGCAAGGGATATTCCTCCTTACGCCATAATGGAGCGGAAATCGTTTGTGTTCCCTTGTAAAGGAACGGTAAATGCTACATATTTCATTTTTAATAAAGATTATACCAACACCCTCCTCCCACTATATAACTTATATGAATTACATAAAAAAAACGAGTATATTTACTACAGTTAAGGCGATTCTCAAAAAATTAATTCCCCCGCTCAACAACGTGAAACTTTCTGACACATTTACTGACTCATTTTTAAACACAAAAGCATAATACTTGGAGATATGATTATCGAAGAGATTTGAAATCGCAGTTTTTTTTCCGATAAATGAATCACGTCTTGAGTTATAAGCGATTATTGTTTCAGGAAGGCAGTAGTTTTTCTTTCCCAGTGCTGTCGAGTTCGGAAATTTGGTTCAAAACGCTAACTTTGAGAGCATTTTCTGTAAAATCTTCTGCCTTTGCAAAAAGAAAAAAAAAAAAAACTAAAAAACGTTTTGATTACAAGTTTCTTAATAAGAACACCTGCCAATTTAATACGTTTGCGAACAAAAATGGATTAAAAATTGTCTCAGAAAATAGGTAGTTTTAATTTGAGAACAGTTTTAAAGCAGAGACAAATGGCAATCAAACCCAACCGAAGTTCTAAATATGTTTAACTATGTTGGAAAGTGTTAAAAATGCATTTAATGAAGCATGATTTTTAAAAGATAGATTTTAAAAGAAAGATTTTATTATAAATTAAGATATTAAAAGCATGTATGTAATATATACATTCTGAAAAATCTTGGATGATGGTGAGGAAAATTTGTTTTTCAAAGTAGATGGAGGAAATGGGGCAACTTCTCCAGTGATTTTCCTCTCTCTAAATATCAATATTGAAATCAAGGATTTATTGATTAGCCATGACATTTGAAAAATGTATCCTCGAAGCCATCAATAATGTATAACCAGTTTTAACTAATTCTTACGATTATTCTGCTCTAAGATATTTACACTTTGTTCTCAGGTACACATTTCTTGTCGTTTTCTAGGCACAAACGAACACGCTGATTTTTACCAATGCAATTGTTTATTATCAATTTACAACAATTAAAGCGCAGACAAATAGTAAGCAGATAAACTGAAGTCCTAAATGTTTTCAACTATGTTAGAAAGTGTTAAATATATCAATGCTATAGAAAATGTTTAGATGTATTTTTAAGAATATTAAAGTTTTTGACAAATTTTAAGTAAATAATTTTTTATTACTTTTTAAAAAATGGTTTTTTTCCTGAGTTTCTTTTAGATTTCTCTTTCCTTTAAATCTAGATATAAAAAGCTCTTTAAAAATAAATACAATGTAAAAACTTATATCTACCAATTCCAAAATAAAAGCTGTGAAATAAAAAAAGCAAAGAAAACTCCAACAAAGAGATACTTTTATTTTGGCAACTATCTAAATTTTTTACATCAAGAGAATATTTAAAAAAAAACTTCTAAAGATAATTTCGCTTTTCTCTCTTCTTAGGGCTTTAACTGCTCAGTCTACAATTCTCTTTCTTTGATCAGTTAAGATATAGAAATGAGACATGGACAATGGAAATCTTTGTCTTTAGCTATAAAATCTGTCACCGTTTCAATTTTGTCTCACTCCAATCCGAAATCATGTTTCCGTTCTTAACTTTAACAGTAGTGGAGATATTTTAACGAAATCTTCACAGTATGCTTACAATTCATACAAAGATGAGACTGTTGCAAATTTTGTTAAAATATATTCACTACTGTTAAAGTTTTACTGTTAAAGTAAATTAAAAAAAATATTTAAAGCATTAAAAAAGAAAAAAAATCGAAGAAATAAATAAACTACCGTATGCGTAGATTATGCGAAGTTTTATACTTACTTGTTGTTGGAGAGATATTTAACCCTTTAATTAATGCAGGAAACTTACATTAAACCTACGATATCTTTCCTCCATGCATAAGTTCCCCAAACCCCTTATATTTAAATTTAGTTAAGTAGAATATGATCGTGGATTATAGGGCTTTGTATAGGAAATGTTAAACATTTTACTATTAAAATAATTTATAAATTCTTAACCTAATTCCTAAAAAAATATAAATTTAAATGAAAAAATGCGTTGTAAATATTTGTGAATACAAAGACCTTTATGAATCCCTTAACTAGCACGTATTTTCCCTGCTAAAATATATTAAAATTAAAGACTAAGATACCACAAAATATATTTAACATTAGTTGATAAACAAACACATAAAAAAAAAAGATACACTTAAAATTATACTCAAACAGTTATTTTAATTTTAATGACCACTTATTGTCCTGCTGTGAAACATTCTTAATATCAAAATATTTATTATTTGTATTTGCATAATTCTTAATAATCAATATTTTGATTTAGTTATTTTAATTTCTTTAAAATCAGAATATTTTTCTGATGTAATCAAAATATCTAATGAAATCATATTTACTAAGGCACCTTGATCTATGAATCAAAAGTATTCACTGATAATATTTTTACACTCATATAAAAAAAATGGTCACACTAAAAATAATTATAAGGTGAAACTGTACCTCGTCACCATTTGCATAGGTTTTCAGGATGGACATCTCATTATATAAAATCACCTTTAGTGTTCGATGACAAGAGACTTATTGATCACCTCTGGTGGCATGCATCATTTGTTTGGACAGTCTTTAATTCACTGCACCCATTCAGGAAAACTTGTTAAACAATCATTAAAAATATACCAGGAACATCTTTTACAGACCAGAGCAAAACCTCAAGTTCGTCTGCACTGAGGTATGCCTAAAAACTAGCAATTGCAAGGCGTCGACATGATGCTGCATACATACGAAAGATAATAAAACAACCCAATATACAAGTTGCAATTGCATGCTGCAATAGAGATTTAATAATACAAGTTACATATAACATTTAGTAAAGTTTTTACTCACATTTTTATATCTGTTGTTCTGTGTTAATTATTTCGTCCAATGCGGTGTTGGATTAAATCCAGCTACTTCTAATTGCAATGGTAAGATTTTAATCGTATGTGAATCTAATAGCTTCTTGCTTTCTCCATGGTTGATTTCCTGCTATACCTCGCAGAAGGCTTCGTTTTTTCCATTTCCTAGGAAACTGTGTGACATGTGCCCTGTTTTATAGTTGCTGTCAATCATATACCATGCTTTTAACAACGTTATAAATCGTCTTTTGTTGAGTATGGTACAAAGTGTCAACTATGGAGACGAACATGTTTTTATGGCCCATTTCGCCGTCTGGCAAATGTTGACCACCTGCTTGTTTATTGTTCATACAAGCTTTAAATTATTTCCATAATTTCATAATTAAAAGTCCTAAAAATAAATGTAAATTAATAATTATTAATTAAATATATATATATATATATATATATATATATATATATATATATATATATATATTATATAATATATATTATAAAATTAATAATTGTTAATTATCAGCTTCTCACACAACCACAGGTATGCTTTATGATGTTGTAGGACGATTCTTTATAAATTTAAGCAAAATTGTTCTTAAGTTTGATTTAGTTTTTTTGTTGGGATATTGTTCGTTATGTATATTATTAAACTTATAGTTCGCATTCTTGCGAATGATGTGCTATCATTCCGATGCTCATCACTTGTGAATACATTTTTAGCACAGTATAAACCCTATTCATTATGTACCGAGGATGTGTGGCATTGGCCACAGGCACCCCAGAGCCAACCATTTTCAAAGTGTAGTACAGTATAAATGTATAATACTACGAGAGAAACCTTCTATTATGTGTGTTTAATTTATTCTATACAAACATACTTTACTGTATGTAAATGACAAACTGAAAAGAAAGTTTGGTCGAGAGGTGTATTTCCCAGCCCTTATTCCTTCCGAACTTTCAAGGTCTTCTTTACTTACTATAATAAAAAACAAGAACTAATCTTCCTTATCCAAACTAGACTTCTAAAGAGGTGTGCTTAAATTACTTTTGATTCAGTATCGACTGTTAAAATTCTGTTCTAGTTTATTTCACTAGTTTCTGATACAGAATTTTAAAAAATGATGAAGCTTTAATATCGGAAATATACATTAATGTTGCACCTCGCTTTACATCTTGAAACTTTTAAAATAGATCTTTTCAGTTTGGGGAATGTTTAGTATTAAATTTCGCTGTCGTTCCCGTAGTATTCCCAATAAAGCAATGAAAAATATAATAACAATATTGGCTTCGGGAACACATATGATATTTATGGGAATACGATTGTAAGGAAATCTCAAACAGAATTTTTTCTTAAAATAATATTCCTACTCCTGCTGTGTCCTTTGAATGTAAGCAATACCTCTTAACCTATGAAATTATTGTATAAGTATACATATTACTGAAAACTAAACTACGTACAATAATATTAATGTATTTGAGTTTTCTTCAGACACTTTTTAAGGATAATGTCAAAGATTTTAATAATGTATCTAACAAATATTGCAGCCTATGATATCGCATGCGTATGAACTTTAAAAATAACGAAAAATTGCTGTATATACGTTCATAGCAGTTTCGTAAAAATGTAACATCATTCTATGCATAAAAATTCATGATACATAATACATCGATTTAGTCACGTTATGCTGTAAACTTTGTTCATACTCTGCATTTTCTCAGTCTAACAAATACATTTACCATACTTTGCGCATTACAAATATTTTAAAAATAGTTTTTGGAATAGATTTTCGCGGTGAAATCATTTCCTATGTAGCAAAGTAGATGTTTATATATCCGCTGATTTTACAAATAAATTCAAACAAAATCACTCTATTCTAATCTATTCATTGTGAAAAACATAACATTCCTATTTTAATTTTTGATAGCTACCTTTTAGCGATCTTCCCAGAAAACACTAATTAGTAGGCAGTCAATTATTTTAGAAAAATCCATTCATTTAAATGAATTAAATTAAAACCCACTCTACTTTTATTTTGAAACAAAGCAACAAAGTTGTACAATTTTAACAACTTTCAATTACTATTGAATTTATGCAAATGATTATAGAAGATTTCATGTAGCATGTAGTTTTATAAGACATTATGTTGAAAATGTTGACTGCAACTAACTTATTTGTGTAATACTCAATTTCTTCAGCAGATGTCAGTATTTCTATGGCATCTGGCATATTTCTGGTATATGTCTAATAATTTTTAAGTAAATATGGTAATTATAAAATTTATGCTTATGTAAGTATGGTAAGTTGGAGATTTTTCTTTTTCATATCAGAACTTCTGCATAATTTTTCTTTGAAATTCCCGAATTGTCTGCTGTTAAATTAGTATATTTCGACTTCCTACGTGATATAATTTTTTTTTTGTTTTCCTTATAACAACATGATGCGCATTGTACATGTGCATGTGCATGTGCATGTGCATACATACGCATTACATATGCCTAAATAAGGTGTATTTGAAATGAATATTGCTATATATTTTGTTCAACTCTAATAATATTTTTTTTATAAATAGCTTTTATATTTTACAGCCATATAAGATACTTCTGATTTGAAATTTTTGTGACTACGTTCGTTTTTATAAATATCCTGTTTTCAATTTTTATACTTCAGTCGGAGAACATTGTTAACATTTCACACGTCAACGTCGATATTTTAAAACTTTCCATTTTCCCATTTTTATGAAATTGAAGGAAATATACAAATCTTTCAGAACGGTATATTACCAGATAAGGGAAAACAGGTGTTTATCGTCATTGTGTATTCCAGTTTAGGTATGCATAATTTATATATGCGTCAACTTTTCAAAACGACAAATTATATGGTAGCAGCAATATTTTAAAATATGATATATGAATTTTCTACATAAGTTCTTTTTTTTTTTTTTTTTTTTTTAAACAAAGTAAGATTTGGGTATTTTGAGAATTTTGAAAAGTGAATTTTATTTTTTAAGGTAAAATAAGTTATTATCAATGTGTAATTGTTAAAATATTTATGTTAGTGAACTTGTTAATTTATGTTACGTGAATTGATCGTACTGAAAAAATATTTCAAGTTATTTTAAGATATGTTTAGTAAATCAGTCCCTTCAAAAAGTTTTTAGAAGTAGGTATTAGAATATTAGTTTTAAAATAAAATAATATTTATTGAAAGATAAATAAATTACTATCGCAAATATAAATATAAAAATATCGCCAGATTTTCAATTTATTTCAAGGGTATTGAACAAATTAATTATAATTACAATTTACTTTAACGTATATATGGCAAATGATATAAAAATTAAACATAGTACATTAAACAAAACTGTCCTAATGACAAATTGTATTTATGAGCAAGGGTGACTAAGATTAGAATAAAAAATTATTTTTATTTTAAAAGATAAATATACATCAAAATAGATTACCTACGCTATAGGATAATGATATAATAAGCCATATGTTACATCTATAAGGTATATAAGTGCAAGTGTATACACGGGCTAAGTGTATACACCATGCTTAGTGCACTGGGCATTTGTAAAAAAGGTATAATCTTACTGGAAGATAGCTTAGTTAGAAAATTTTTAGAACTGTTTAGCAGTATTAGTTCATTAGTTTACCATAAGATGTACTGGTGGTCACCTCTGTGCGGACGGTCAGTGTTTACTGGATAGTCGGGTTGAACAGGTGAGTGATCGACAAGCTTTTCCGAAGCGAGTTTTTGCCACGATTTTTTTTTTCAATGTGGTAAGTAACCCTTTAAAGATCAATGATTTAACCTACGCATAGACACAGATTAGGCTAGTACAGTTTAGAGTGAAGCCTCTTGTGGGCACTTGCTCCGTCTTTTAACAAGATGAACAAGTGTACACAAAATAAATGCCGTAAGTGTACACACTTAGATCGAATCCCACAAAATAAATTTTCAAGCAACTATAACGTCGTCTGTTTAATAATAAATGTTGTATGAGTCTGGATAATTCATTTAACACTAGAACCGCGGGAAATTGTACTCAAATTTTGTAAAAATATTTAACACCAGAATTTTTATTTAAAACTATTTAAACTTTTTATTTAAATTATTTTTGGGTAGCGTATAGTTAACTTATTTTATGAAAATATTTCTGGTACGAATCAACATCTACTCATTTGGTACGGGTCAAAGTGACCCGTCATCGCGGTTTTAGTGTTTTCATTTAAAATTTATTTGTGCTTTTTCATGTTATCTATTTGTATTTTTATAAGTTTGTGTGTTTTAAAGATGATTAATTTACCTATCGAAGCAATGTCTATTTTTTTTAATCATTTGTATATTAAAGTGCAAATTGCTCGATATGTATATTAAGTTGAAAAATATTTAATGAAATCTTACATCTGACTGAATTTTATTTTGATGTGACTGGAAATATTTCTTTATTTTTGAAGAATTTAACCTTATAGCAGACGCGCTGTTGCAAATTTTGCGACAAAAGTGATATTTCTTAAACCATTCTGAAATATGATACTGGAAGTACTTGAAGGTAATTGATATTCTTGAATTGATTTGTTCCTTTGCATTATAACCGTTTTTTTCCAATTTACAAAACAGTTTTGTGCATCTTTAATAATAATAATAATAATAATAATAATAATAATAATAATAATAATAATATTGTTATTATTATTATTTGTGTTATTATTATTATTTTACATGATCAAATCAAAAATACCTAATACCTTCAGCTTCTGCCAAAACTGAAAAAATGGAAAGATATTCAATATATATATTTCACGACGATCCAGAAGAATCAACTGAAGTTTTTATTATTATTATTTGTACGGATAAAACAAAATTGAGTAAAATGGAATACGTTTATAACAAGAGGTCAAAAATGATAAAGTTGTATATTGTAAAAGTTTTTTTTGGCTTTTTTTTTTTTTTCGAAAAGTACAGTAGATAAAACTAGATAATTTTTTGAAAATAATGTATCCTTATTTTAATATAATAGATTTTCTTTTCTTTGTCTCCTGGCATCAAATCACTCTTGATATATATTTTCTCAAAATAATCATTGCTTCATGAAAAATAAATAAATTAACCTACATTCTCTGAACTTATATTTTGGGATTTTTTTTTTCGGTACATAAATATTATAAAAATTTAATTTTCTCTAACTACTTATCTTTCTAACTACTTATTTCTCTAACTACTTATCTGTTAATTCTTTCTAACTTACCTACTTTGTTATGAAATATTTGCTCATGAGAAATGTTCTAACGCACCCTCTAAATGGCTAATAATGAAAAAAAAAATTGTATTCTCTTTAAAATCCTGTTTCATTCAAAATACAATTATTTTATTCTCATTTGACTTTTTAACAACAAACATACTGATGAAATCTCGTAGAATCTGCATGTGTACACTTGACCCGTGAAATGCAGAATCATGGAACAAGTATACACATGTAGATTGTATCTTAAGTTTCTGCTCTATGTCTGTTTAATAATTTTTAGTAAATTTATTCTTGGAAAGCAGTCTTGTTAGGAACTGTTTGAAGAATATCTCCACATGTATAAATATGGATATAAAATAGATTTGCGTATGGATATAAAATGAAATTGTTTGGAATAGTATTGCGCGCAACGTCAAGTTGCTCTATAGATTTTCCTGTGTACACTTGCCCTGGTGTACCTTACATATAAACATCACTTAAATATATACATCATATAAACATCACAAAACTTATGCCACTAATTTTATCTTTATGTTTATTATAGCAAAAGTTGTTTTTAGAATTAAAAAAGGCAAGCCTTTATAAAACACTATAAAACAGAAACCAGCTATTTACTTTAATACAATGTGTTTGATTCATTTGCTAAATCATTGGTAAAATAGTGAAATATGTAAGTTATAGGTAATGATGACTAAATTACAAAAGTGAAATTGAGACAGCATGAAAGTGTCATAAATAAATTTCACAGAAATCTTCTATAGGAATCAATTGCTTCATCGAATCAAAACTAAAGTTATGCAAACACAATTTGTATTAATTGTTGTCATACAATAAATCTTGTCTCATAATTACGTCTAGTTTAATCTGCTTACATATAAGTGCGTTAGTATCTATTTCAAACATTATTTAAATACACTTTCGTAATTTTTATCTATAAAATCCCACATACTGAATGTGTGAGTCTAAAAGTAGTGCTACATTAATACAATACATTAAACATATTTAGGAATAAGCATGGATAAAAATTGGTAAAAAGAAATTATAATTAATATATTTTAATTAATTAATTTTATTATAATAAAAAATAATTTCAGGATTAATGGAAATATGATAACAAGTTTGACAAATATCATTAAACTATTCCTTCCATATTACAACTGGTGTCCAAAGAACGCATTCATTTTTGTAACGCACGAAATATTGAGAGTAATTCATTCATTGTAAATTATGATCAATCATGTGGATAAAGTGAACGTGTTTATCCAAGAACAGAAAATAAATGAACGCTTGTTTAAACAGATCGATTTATTGCATTTCGAGATATTTAATCAGTCATTTTTAAGTTATGAAAATATTGATGAAATTTTAATTAATGTGTTAAATCTCTGGCAGCAGAATAAGTAAGTACAATAGAAGACAAATCAGTGAATTAAATTTTGCGTACGTGTAATTCTGCAAAAATTTTACTTTTTGATATATTATTGTTAATTTTTGACAGAATATATTTTTTATAAATGTTTTAGAGGTTTTACGAAATAGAAGATATTTAAAATAAATATTTAATGAAGATTGATGATTTGTGTATTTTTTAAAATATTTTTTAATGAACAGGAGCTATGCTTGTGTATACCTCCGTGATATATTGCATCTAATTTCCTCTATCAGCATTTCCACTTATATTGTGAATGTGATAAATATATTTTTCATTCAATAATGCATTTCTTTTCACAGAAAATTCCTTCATATGCAAAGTAAACTTTATTATGAAATTTTCTTTTCAAAAATAATGGTTGAACAATTGTTACAAGCCTTCTTGCATCCTCCGTTACAATAAAATTCTGTGCAATAATTTTCCAAATACAGTAGAATTTGTTACCTAATAAAGAATATTCAAAGACAGGAGTCATTTCTTTTTAATTTCAATTGTTAGCAGTGAATCTGTACATTGTTGTATGACATTAATTTTGAAAGATTCTGATTGAACTAGTATTAGTGATGAACTTTATGTATCCCCCATTCTTTATTTTAAACACAAGCATCACTTATTTAATAACAAGAACGAAAAATCATGCGTCAAGCAGGGCCTGATCAACTCTATCTGGGAACCGGGGCACACAGGCCATATCAGGACCCCTTTCTCAATAAAAAGACATTATAAACATGACAAACAGCTTTATGTGCAGTTTTAAAATTTAAACCATAACTTTATAAAAAAAAAGAATATATTATGTATACATATAAAAATGCATTAAAGTATTATGGGAATTTAAAAACTTCTGCACTAAAACTCAATACCTAAGGATTTGAATGAAATATGTTTGATGTAATATCCGTTCTTTTCGGAATTTTGAAGTTTACATTGCATTTCATTGTCGTTAGTGAAGAACACTGAGATAGTTTAGTTTACATGAATGGGAAAAATTCATTTTTTCTATGAACTACAAATAGAAATTTTGCATTAATTTGTAACTTCAGAGAGTGGACAAAATACATTTTGGGGCCCCTTAAAGATGTGGGCCCAGGACACATGCCTCATCTGCCCCTGTGATAATCAGGCCCTGGCGTCAAGCACAGATTATAAAACACTCCAACACATTCAGAATACTGTGACAATACTTCACAGTTTACTAAGTAAACAATTTAGAAAATCATAATACGTTTGAAAACCCAATTTCAGCAATTACTGCCAATAGTAAAAAAAAAATATCCGATTTCTTTTGAGCAGCCCTGTATATAATCTATAGAACTGTATGTGCACTGAAGTGCCAGAAGTCATGGGATACCTCCGAATATCGTGTGGAATCTCTTTTTGTTCAGCGTTGTTTAGCAACTCGACATGCTATTGACTCAATATGTTGTCGGAAGTCTCCTACAGAAATATTTAGCCATGAAGCCAGCACAGCCACCCGTAATTGCGAAAGTGTTGCCGGTGGAAGATTTTGCTCACGAACTGAACTATCGATCATGTCCCATACATGTTCGATGAGATTCATGTCTGGCGATCTAGGTGACCGAATCATTCGCTGAAGCTGTCCAGAATGTTTCTCAAAACAATCGCGAACGATTTTGGCCCGGTGACATGGAGTTTTGTCATACTGGAAAATTCCATTGTTGTTTGGGTACATGAAATCCATGAATGGCTGCAATGGTCTTCAAGTAGCTGAACATAACCATTTCTAGTCAATGAATGGTTGAATATGACCAGAAGACCCAGTTTGTGTCATGTAAAAACAGCCCATACAAACTATAGAGCCACCATCAGCTTGCACAGTGCTTTGTTGACAACTTGGGTCCATGGCCTCGAGAGTTTTTCGCCATACTCGAAACCTACCATCATCTCTTACCAATTGGAATCGTGAATAATCTGACCAAGCAACCTTTTCCCAGTCATCTAGGGTACAACCGATATGTTCACGAACCCAGCAGAGGCACTGAATCCGATGGCGTGTTGTTAGTAAAGACACTCGAATCGGTCTTCTTCTGCTGTATATCAACAATAAGAAATTTCACTGCCCTCATGGACACATCTGTAGTACGCCGTACAATTATTGTTGCTGTTATTTGACGCAGTGTTGCTTGTCTGTTAGCACATACTACGCTACTCACATGTCGGTGGTCTTGGTCATTAATTAGTTGCGGGCGGCCACTGCTTTGTCCATGGTGGGTGGTAATGATTGAAATTAGATACTCTCGACACACTCTTGACACTGTGGATCGAGGAATTTAGAATTCCCCAAGAATTTCCGTAATGGAATGCCCCATGCATTTAGCTCCAACTAGCATTCCGCGTTCAAAGTCTGTTACTTTTCATTTGAATCGCTTGAGTACAAATGAAAGCCCCAAAAGTGCACTGACCATTTATACATTTCCTGCGCAATGCTACTGCTATCTGGATATTTGCATATTGCTATCCCATGGCTTTTGGCACTTCAGTGTATACGACACATATGCTAAAATTTACTTCAGTTACGAAATACAGAGCGCAATTGAAAATTAAAAGCGCAGTTAAAAAAAAAAAGAATATATTATGTATACATATAAAAATGCATTAAAGTATTATGGGAATTTAAAAACTTCTGCACTAAAACTCAATACCTAAGGGTTTGAATGAAATATGTTTGATGTAATATCCGTTCTTTTCGGAATTTCGAAGTTTACATTGCATTTCATTGTCGTTAGTGAAGAACACTGAGATAGTTTAGTTTACATGAATGGGAAAAATTCATTTTTTCTATGAACTACAATTTACGTCAATAAACTGAAATGCACGTGAAATATTTTGAGCAGCCCTGTATATCATCTACAGAATTTATATGCATCAATTAATATACAAAATATAGTTCCATTTATAAACGCGTACCAGAACCGAAAATGAGGTACCAGCGTTTATTGTTCATACACAGTACTGTAACCAAATAATTTTGAGTGTCCCGGTAAATGAACGATATACATTCTATGCATACCATATTTTACAGTAAGCGCCATGTAGTGCATCGCAGTGATATGTATCAATTTCAATACGTTTAAAATAGTGAAATATCGTTAAAATACGCTGCAAATGATTTTCCCCCATAAACCGTAATGTAACGGAATTCTTTTGAGTGCCCCTAAGATTAATGATACATTCTATTCACATCATATTCTAGAGAAAGCGCCTGTTAGTGCACCTTAGTGATATGTATCAATATGAATATGTTTAAAATATTGTAACATAGTTAAAATTCGCCGCAAACGATATTCCCCCATATACTGTAATGTAACGGTATTCTTTTGAGTGGCCCTGTGAAAAATCCATAATTTCTACACACTTCATTTTCAATACCAAACATGTCATGGTAAACCCCAATAAAATATATCAATTTCAAGGCAATATGATTGTATTTATGCGCGTTAGAGTACGGACAGACAGACAAACTGAATTCATAAACACTTTCAACTATCTTGGAAAGCGTTAATTCACATAGGTTAACCTTTTCTTGAGAATTTTGCTTCAAGTTTCACATTTTTTCATAAATAAGCATGTCATTACGAAACAAAACATTATGTATATGTATCCTCCATTACAATATTATCGCCCCTCTCCCCCTCCTAAACCTTTAGAAAGTACCTTAAGCTCCGAGAAATGTGAATATTATATGATCACCAATATACTTCTTAAAAGAGGTGAAATATGAATAACTAGTAAATCTACAGATCAGAGGCCTCAGCGTCAGCTCTACAAATCATTGTTCATTAATCTCACTAATTTTTAATATAATCTGCATAATATTTGATGTCCTAAAATTAGATTTTTTTAAAAGTAATTTACACATTTATAAGAATATAAGATTTATTGAAAGTTCCGAAAATTTTAGAAGTATCACATTAAACAAAATTTTATGTCGGATAAATTACAGGATAAACTACTTATTATTGTATTTTTTCAGAATAAGATTACAGTCTTTCCCCTGAAGCCCCCGTTGTTACTTTAATTTTACATTATCAATTTCCAATAATTGTGCTATTTCATTATTCGAGTATATGACTGAATGCATACTATTGTTTGATTAATCATCTCTTTGTACAGGAGATTTTATCCTATCCTTAAAAGAATAGTTGTTTTTCAACCACTAAACATCATTTGTTGCTGAAATTGAATAAAATTTTGTGTATTAAATATAATTTTACAAGTGCAAATTCCTCTTATGAGACTTATATTCAATTTACACATTCAACGTTTTTATATTTTCGCTTGGAAAGCCGATTTGGTTATCTTTTCTTAGTAGTTAAAATAAATTTTCATCTATTTCATTAGAAAAAGCATATTAAAAACTTAAATCATCCGAAAATTAGCTATTTTGTTAATAAAATTTAGCGTCAAAATAATGCGATTCACTTGAATTTACTTTTGTTGATATTCTTTGAAATTTAGTTGCTTGGCAACCATTTAATGAAAGATAAAAAAAAAGAAATGTATTGGAAGTTTTTGTAGAAAATGAGAAATTCAAATATTTCATACCTTTCAAATTAATGCGTAAAATTTCACAATAATTTGTATAATTAATTTCGAAATTCTGATAAATATATTGGCAAATTTTCAAAGCGATCGAATTAAATTAAGATCTCCATTTCTTAAATTTAGAATCTATAATTTAGCATTTTCAATTATCCCAATGCGTGATTTTCTTTTCGGTAAATGTTAAAATTAAAAAAATCGTTTGACTTCCCATTGAAAAGTATTATGACTTAAAACAAAATGTTCTATATTTTTCGAACGACTGAACCAAATATAACTAAAAACTCCAGAGCTAATTCCGGGTACATCACCAACATACCTACCAAAAATCAACCTTATCGGATAATTTTTGCGGCAGTTATCGCGGAACAGACAGACAAAGAGACAAACAGACAAACAGACGGAAACCAAGAACTTTTCGGGTTTTCTCCACAGTGAGCCTCAACTGACGTTTCGGCAATAAATAAAGTAAAACCTCTCAAAGGTGGACACCTTGAAACCTCAGATTTTGACCGCTATTCGGAGGTTAACCCGTATAAAATTTATACCCGTAAGAATACACATAAAAATTTAGACTTTGTAAGCATAATAGATTCAAATTTCATCAAATAATCGCATTACATATGAAATAGTATTAAAAAATATATATCTTATAGCAATAGAATCTGCCGAATTTCCGGAAATAAAATAATTGCAGTGCAAATTATTTAAATCAAATTGTTGTGTTCAAATGTATGTTCTTTTATGTTTCAAAAAGATATGGTGTAAGAACTGCATTAAATACCCAATATTAATTTAGAAGATTTCATCAAATAGTAGTAAAACATTCTCAAAACAATGAATATGCTTAACTCTCTATTTTATTTAATAAATTAGCTTTTCGTAACTAACTTTCCTCTATCAAACCCTACACTTTTTTCAAGCACAAATGGAATATCCATTTCAATTTATACAATCTGCTGATTTTTTTTATTACTTTTTTAAATTAATTGAACTACAAAAGTGAAATTGACAAACGTCATTGAACTATTGTTTCCATTTAGCAAATGGTGTCCAATGAACATGCTCATTTTTGCCATGCACGAAATTTTGAAAGTAATTTATTTATTGTGATGATAATCAATCATGTCACTAAAATGAATGTGTTTACCCACTACAGAAAATGAATGAATGTTTTCGGAAAAATATCGATTTTCTCTGCTTCGGGATATTTAACCCGTGAAATCCACAGTGCGAATTCGAAGCGACCAAAATTCCAAATATCGGCGTTTTTTGAAAGCATGCTTTCATTAATTTGCATCTTTCATTAACACTGTAATTTTTAATAAATTTTTTATGAACATCGCAGTTCGATTCCTCATTAAATTTCGTAAAGGAATTATGTCTTACATTTCACTAGCTGACCCACCGGCGTTGTTTTTGGACCCATGACAATAACCTAAATAAACCTCAAATTAGTATAATATTTTATCTTTAACCCAATTCTGTACGAATCTATATTTTTAAATGAAAAATACGCAAAAAAATATTCATATTTAGTGGTGAAAACCATTTTCTTGTTTTTTGACATATGATCGTTTCATAGTTTAAAAAAAATTGTTGTCCGAACGCTTTAAAATTTTTATCGATTATAAATATAACGGTTTTGCCACCCGTGTGAAAAAATATTGATATCTAGTTATAAAAGAAATCTGTTACCTTCTCGCTGTTTTTTTTTTTCGCATCGGGTATTTTAAACATAACAACAACAACAACAACACACACACACACAAACACACACACACACACACAAAAAACAGTTTTCGTTGTCTGAATTTTCTGAAATTTTAGTGGTTTATAAGTATAGCTGCATCCGAGCAGTCTATAAAATTGTGTGAAAAGATATGCATTTTTAATAGCGAAAACGTTACACGAAGCCTAGCGTGGCCGCACAGAAACACCCCGTTATTTAGCGGTGTAGCGGTTTCATCGAAAATCTCTCAGATTTTATTTTTTTAAAGTATTTCTACGCGTCCGAACTTTTCAAAATTGTTGTGGGTGATGTATATTTGCGTACCGAGATGCTCTAAAAAATTGTGTCGAAATACGGACGTTTAGTTACTTTTAGCGTGAAAAAAATCGTCTCGAGAGGCGCGAAATGATCTACGTTAGCCGGTGCTTTTTAAAGGGTTAATTTTTTTATTTTTGAAAACCGATTATACTGTCGATTTGAAAAATATTTCAACTTTAAGAGCGTATGGTTTGTCTGTACCTCTAAAATCGTGCCCTTGAGGGCGTTGCCGTAAGGGGGAATACATTCACTCGGAAAACGACCCTTTTTGAAAAATGTGTTTTAAAGAATTAACATCAATATTTTTTCGAATGGATTGCGGAATTTGAGACGTAAGAGTGTGATCTTTCAGAATATCCTTTCTGTTTTTAAATAAACCAAAAGTTTAGTCCGTAGAAGGTAAAACAAAATGGCGAAATAAATGAATTCTTCATTCAAACAGTTCTTAATTTTCGTCCGCTGAGTAAATTGGGTTCTGGACATGCGCAAGCACCTTCGTCGATTCGGAAAGAAAGAGACGAACTTTTGATGAGTTTTTAGTTAATATCTCGGATAATTATCAAAATATTAAAAATCTGAGCTTCAGGTGCACCAGGACATGCTTTGAACTACCTAAATCCAAATTTTCAGACTTGTACGTTCGGTAGATTTGCTAGTCATCACGCGCACACACACATACACACAGGCAGACAAACAACTTTCTTTAATTAGTATAGACTAGCCTAGACTAGTATTAGCCTAGATTAGTATAGACTAGTTACTTTACTTTGACCTTCCCGGCGTTGCTCGGATCCGTGATAATAAATTAAAACAAACCTCAAGTTTGTATGATTTTATATCTCTAACCCGATTTTGTATAAAATTATTCTTTAAAGAAAAATTCGCGAAAAAAAATTATATTTAGTGATAAAAGAGTTCGTAAGAAGACGTTTTCTTGGTTTTTCACGTAAGTCGATTCGTAGTTTAAAAAAAAAAAAAGTAATTCTTGTTGACCGAACTCTTTGAAATTTTTATCTTTTATAAATATAACGGTTTTACAGCCCGTGTAAAAATTTCGTGCAAAAAAAGTTGTAAAAGAAATATATTTTTCTCTTGCTCTTTTGTTGTTGCTGTTGTTTGTTTGTTTGTTTTCGCGTTGGCTTCTTTAACATAACAATAAAAAAATAATTCGTATCTTTCTAACTCTCTGAAACTTTAATCGGTTATAAATGTAACTGTACCCGAGCTCTCTGTAAAATTTCGTGAAAAAATATGCCTATTTAGTAGTGAAAACATAAGTGGAAGCACAGCGACACGGCACGCCGAAATACTCCGCTTTTTCTTTTGTTCTTTTCGAAAATGTTTCAGATTTTATTATTTTTAAACTATTTGTACACGTCCGAATGTTTAGAAAATTTTATAGGTGATGTAAGTCTGGTCTACTAAGATGCTCTAAAAAGAATGTATCGAAATACGGACGTTTAGTTACTTTTAGCGTAGAAAAAAGATCCTCTCCAGGAGGCGCAAAGTGACCTGTGTTCATCGGTGTTTCTGAAAGGGTTAAACCGATTGCACCGTCAAGTAGAAGAAGGCTTCAGCTTTAAGAGGATATTTTTGATTTGTCGGTACCTCAAAAATTACGCACCGGAGGGGGTTGTCGTAAGGGGAAAAACGTCCTTCGGAAAATAACCCTTTTTGAATTTTTTTTTCGAAGGTTTAACAAGGATATATTCTTGAATTGATTACAGCATTTGAAACGCAAGAGTAACAGTACTGAATATGCCTTCGAATTTTAACTGCACCGAGCAGTTTGGTTGATTTAGATCGATTTATAACTACAAAATAACACACAAAAAAAGTTCGCGTTCGGTTCTTCATTTTCTTCCGTTGTGGAAATTGAATTCTGCGCAAGCGCGAGCAATTTTGTAGGCTCGAAAAGAAAATATATGAGTTTTGATAGGTTTTTAATTAATATCTGGGCTAATTATCAAAATATTTAAAATCGGGGCCTCAGGTGCATCAGGACATGCCTTGGACTATCCTCACCTAAATTTTCAGGCTTCTAGGTGCGCTAGATTTACCTAGCCATCCCATAGCCATACACACAGACATACAGAGCGAAACGTTATTTTACTAGTATAGATAATCCCTGTATTGCCAACAAACTTATACGTAGTTGAAGTTTCGGAATCCCAAATCACCATAGTGTGGAGTGCAGCTGAATTTAAGTGTTGTCCACGAGTTAATAATGTAGTTTATCAATAGTGTAAAAATATTGATGAACCTTTACTGAATGTGTTGATCTTTGGTAATATAAAAAGTACAGCACAAAACAATTCAACGGGTGGACAAAGTTTTGCAAATAAAGGTATACTTTGTTAAGTACACTTGCATTAAATGTTATCAAAGATTTGTATTGCATAGGAAACAGTAGAAAATGTTACCTAATAGCAATGGAGTTTTTTAAATTTATGGAAATAGAAAAACTGCAGTAGCATGTAAAACTAAAATGTATCAATACATATGTCCTTAATAAAGAAAAAAAATGAATCGCATATCAAACGTTGTTTTAGAAAAGTTTATTTAATAAAAGCGAAAAAAATAATGAAAAAAAAAAACTTAGTCTTCTATTTCATTACTATTTCTGTTTCATATGTAATGAATTGTTCACCCCTACTTTTAATCTATCAAGCACCTTATTCCAGAAAAACGAAACACTATAGGCGTAGAGTTGTATGGGCTCGTGAAGCTCCTACCCTACCAATAATTTCTAAAATGGACACTTTTTTCCCTTTTAATATAAAATAAAAAGAGTTTAGTTTTTCTTTTCTTTTTTACATTCTAGTATTTTATAGAATTTTTAAATGTTCCATTTTTACTTATTTTTCTTCTGTTATAGTGATAAACGACATTAGGAAAACTTTTTCACTTATGTTCTTTGTTTTTTAATTAGAATAAAATGCTCTCAACGTTTGAACTTTTTATATAAAAATGAAAAAAAGAAAAAAAAAAAAGAAATCCATAGTCTGAAAAAAAAAGAACAAAACTTTATTCAAAGTCAACTTTCGTTGTGATTTTATTGTAAACGATTCGCGAATATCAGCAAGTATCATTTTATAAACGGGTCTATACATTGGAATTTTTATATTGTCTGAATGTTTCATTTAACTTGTGATTTTTTATCAGTATACGATTATGTTTAATTTCTTTAATAGGGAGTTAAAAAACAACAACATTAAATTGGTAATCTATCCTTCTTTACACTCACATGCACATATTTTTGTAAAAAAAGACTTGAGCCCCACCAATAGTTTTCAAATCTGTACGCCTATGCGAAACACCCATCTTCATTAATAGAATGAGATCAAAATGTCTATGATTATTCTTCCTGAAATATCGTAAATAAAAATGAAACTACAAAAGTGAAATCGAAGTGAATCGAAACCTTAAATCATTATTTTCCTGATGTATATGGTGTCAAGAGAATATGCTAATATTCGTAGATCACTCAATATTGTACAGTAAATCATATATTCTAATACGAGCAAATCTTGTGTGTGGTTATATATATATATATATATATATATATATATATATACAAAAAAACCTCCATAACGGACACTCCCGAATAGCGGACACCTCTATTTAACGGACACTTTTCAAATCCCCACTCCCAAAATCTAAATTTTTGTATGTTTAACCTCTGAATAGCGGACAGTAGTTTTGGCGATGAAGGATTAAAAATAATTTTTTAAAGAGAAAGAAAATGGAAAAAAAAGTATAAAGCCTCGAAATTTATCAAGGCAATGTGTCACAAATTTTTTGACCACAGATAAATGTAGGCGGGTGTCTCTGAAAAACGGGGAATCCCCCAATATCGTATGTATTTTGTATCGATTACTTTTTGATTCTTCAGATTTAATTGACATACAATATTCAAAGCTTCAAAATATGTTAAAACCATTTTTATCGTTTTCTGAATATATTGAGTGCTGCGTATTCTGAATTTAGGGTCTTGTTTGTGATTAATGTTTCGAGAATGACCTCAAAACGAAAGCAATTAACTTTAAAAGAAAAATTGGAAATTGTAAATGTAATTGAATTTGAAAAGTAGAAATCGAGTTTACGGATACTTGCCGAATGTTTTAAAATAGATAAAACACAAATGGGAGAGATTTTACAAAATAAAGATTTTTTTTTATTATTAACACTAACGAAAATACCATAAATGTGAAATTGAGGTACACTGATTTCATTGAAATTAATTTTATATTTCTGAATTGGTTTACTTCACTTTGTTCAAAGAAATTCCTATCAGTGGGCCTTTGATTGAAGAAAAAGCAGTGGACCTATCAGTGGGCCTTTGATTGAGGAAAAGGCTTTAAAAGTCGCCAAGGAACTCAGATTACATGATTTTAAGGGTTTGGGTAGATGGCTGGAAAAGTTCCTGTCTCGCCACAACATCTCTTTCAAAACAATATGTGGAAAAGCAAAATCTGTAGCTCTGAAAAAAGTGGAGGATTGGCATGAATAACTGCAATCAATTTGTAAAGGTTATGAGGTTGAAGCATTTTTAATGCCGAGGAAAGCGACTCGAATAAACTATTTTCAGAATTTTTCCGAATAAGACTTTGTGCTTTAAAAAGCATGGCTGTATCGGCGAAAAAATGACAAAAGAGCGAATCATTATTTTATTATGCTGCAATGTATTAGGGGAATTTTAAATTTCTCTTATAGTTTAAAAATCTCTGAAATGCACGTGTTTCTCAAAGAATATCCAATTTAAAAATTTTGGTGTTAAAGAGAGCGAATAAAAAAGTGTGGATAACCAGTTTTTAGCTCACAGGCTATCAAAGCCTGAGAGCTAATGTGCCCGCCCGTTCTGTATGTATGTATGTATGTATGTACGTATGTATGTACGTATGTATGTACGTAACGCGATAACTCTTGATAGAAATAACCGTTTTGCTTCATATTTTGTTTTTAGGTTCCTTATGATAAGACGCTTCCCTGATTAGTTTTGGGGGTTCATTGGTTAAGTATAAAGGGGAAACGGAGGGGGGGGGGTCTACCCTCCCTCAATTTAGATAAATAGGATTTTCATGCAGAATTATCCGATTTTCTTCAAATTTTGTATATAGGTTCATTGTGATAAGGCGTTTCTTTGATTAGTTTGGAGAGTTCACTGGTAAAGTATAAAGGGGGAAAGGGGGGGTGATCCCCTCTTAATTTAGATAAATGGGTTTTTCATGCAGAATTTTCCGATTTCCTTTAAATTTTGTATATAGGTTCATTGTGGTAAGGAGCTTTCCTGATTAGTTTTGGGGGTCCATTGGTTAAGTATAAAGGGGGGAAACGGGGGGTAACCCCCCTTAATTTAGATAAATGGGTTTTTCATGCAGAATTTTCCGATTTCCTTTAAATTTTGTATATAGGTTCACGGTGGTAAGGAGCTTTCTTGATTAGTTTTGGGGATCCATTGGTTGAAGTATAAAGAGGGGAAATGGGGGGCTAACCCCCCCTTAAATTAGACAAATGGGTTTTTCATGAAGAATTATCCGATTTTCTTCAAATTATGTATATAGGTTCATTGTGGTAAGGCACTTCCCTGATTAGTTTTTGGGGTGCATTAGTTAAGTATAAAGAGGGATAAGGGGGGGTCTATTCCCCCCTTAATTTAGATAAATGGAGTTTTCATTCAGAATTATTCGATTTGCAACAAATTTTGCATATATGTTCATTGTAATAAGGCGCTTCCCTGAATAGTTTTGGGTGTTCATTGGTTAATTAAAAGGGGGGGGGAGATCCCCCTTATATATTGTCGATTTCTTTATATTTCTAGGGGCTTATTTCAAATTCTTTGAAATAAGAGTATAATACACAATTAGTGTGAATAGCCTGTGAGCTCAATGCCCTCAGTTTAACTGGGCAGTTTTCTTTTTATTTAGTGATTAAATGGTTAACTTCCTTTGATAATAGGATGAAAAAACAAAAAAAAGTTGTTTTTGGACAGTGCAACTTCTCATCCAAAACATTTTAAATTGGACAATGTTAAAACCGCCCCCCCCCCCCCGCCACCAAAGACAACTTCCGTATGCCAGCCCCTTGATCAAAGCGTTATACACCATTGTAAAGCCTGATAGAGAAAGCTTTTACTAAGCCATATTCTTTCGAAGTTTTATTCTATGAATACAGTTGAGAACAGCCTAAAATTAGTTAATGTTCCCGATGCTTTCAAATTCGGATTTCTTCAGCTGTAAAAAACATATAAACGGAATGCGTACGACAATATTTCAGAAAAGCAGGCTATATATTAAAAGAAAATGAAACACTTATTTCCGATAGAAATGAAGAACTATCGCAATAAGTAAATTAATGAAATTGATCAGGAGTGAAGAAATGCCGAAATGTCCCTCAACACTAATGATGACCTACTGAAAAAGAATCAGTTGACGTAGGCGATTATATTACTTCAGAATCTTCGACAAAAGCTGACTCTATTAGTGATATGAATCAAATACTGAAACCAGGGGATGTTTCCTGCAATCTCGAGAATTTCCAAGAAGCGGCAAAACACAGTGAGCAGTTACACATATTTCTTTCTTTTTCCAAATAAAAGATGATTCAGAAGGATTAAAACTATTGGTAGCATTAAAACGTCGCATAGAAAAACTAACTACATTACGCAAGCAAAAGCAAACTTTTGTAACAGATTTTTTCCTTAAAAAATGTAATAAACAGTGGAAAAATGTATGTACAATTTCATTTCAGCTTTATTGCTTAAAAAAGTAATTTTAATTTCTTATTAAGCATATAATAGAAGTTATCGGACATATAAAAGCCAATTAATGAAACGTTAAGCATTTCTTAGCGATTTTGTGAATCTCTGAAGTTTTCCCAATAGCGGACAATTTCTGCGCTTCCGAGGTGTCCGTTATTTAGAGGTTTTACTGTATATATATATATATATATATATATATATATATGCAAATTTTATCTTAAAAACGGCTCTAACGATTTTGACGAAATTTTGAATCCTACCATTTTCGGGCGCGAGAAGGCTATTGGGCTGGGTCACATGTTCGAGATCTTTCGATTAGTGGGTCATTTTGGGTCATGGTCAAGCTAATTGTATCTAAAAACGGTTCAAACGATTTTGACGAAATTTTATATTCGACCATTTTCGGGCACGAGAAAGCTATTGGGCTGGGTCACATGTTCGAGAACTTTCGATTAGTGGGTCATTTTTGGGTCAACGCGGGTCAAATGGATTTTATCTCAAAAACGGCTCTAACGATTTTGATTAAATTTTGTATCCTACGAGTTTTGGGCACGAGAAAATCATTGGGCTAGGTCACATGTCCGAGAAAATTCGATTAGTGGGTCATTTCTAGGTCATTGTGGGTCATGCTAATTTATCTAAAAAGCGGCTCAGACTATTTACGCTAAATTTTGCAACCTATGGTTTTCGGGCACGAGAAGACTGTTGGGCTAGGTCACATGTTCGAGAAAATTCAATTAGTGGGTCATTTTGGTCATGGGTCATTATGGGTCAAGCTATTTTATCTTAAAAACGGCTGAGACTGTTTATACTAAATTTTGCATCCTATGGTTTTTGGACACGAGAAGACCGTTGGGCTAGGTCACATGTTTGAGAAAATTCAATTAGTGGGTCATTTTGGTCATGGGTTATGATATTTTAACTCAAATTTAAATTTTACCGAGCATAGCTCGGTCTTCCCTGCTCGTGTATTAAATGCGAAAATGAATAAATTATCAGAATTAATAAATACAGATGTAGCCTTTGTAAGCATAATTGATAAATCGTATTATATTATGAAACATAAGAAAATTTTATTTTATACCAGAGGGATCTAGAAATTCCGGAAATAAAATAACCACAGTGTCAATAAATCGAATTGATTTAATCGATTTAGGTCAAATGGTCAATTGCCAATGATTTAAATCAAAATACAATGAAAGAATTACACATGAAATGTAATGTTAGAAAATTTCATTTACCACAATTTTTAAAAATCTCTAAAATAATGAATAAACACCACTTTATATTTTATTGTCTATTTAAGTAATGAACTGTTTGCAATTAATTTTCATCTATAAAACACTACATCTTATATAAGATCAAACGAAACAATCCAATACATTAAAAAAATATGTAGAGAGTTTCTTTGACTAATCATCTGAAATAATGATTAACATAATAGAACACAAAAAAATAAAAATAAACTGTGAAACATCATCAAACTATTGTTACCATTATTCAAAATGGCGCTCAGAGAATATATTGAATATTTGCAGTATACAAAATATTGACAGTAAAATTTATTAATTGTGATAATCAATCATGTAGATGAAACGTGTTTACTCACTACTGTAATGGAGGATTGCTAGCTTAAAAATATTGATTCACTTTTGCGTCCATGAATACTTTTAGCTATTCATTAATTATGAAATGTATTGATGGATGTGTACTAAATGTGCCGAATCTCTGAAAATAGAATAGAGACAAAATAGCTACAAAACTTCCGGTTTTTATTCAATCAAATAAATATATTTTGAATTAGAAAGTTTCTTAATAAATTAAATCAAATTATTACTGCATAGAAAGAGGTTGTGTTTTTTTAAATAAATTTTCTGATTCAAAATATGTTTATTTAATTACACAATTGATTAAGGATTTTTCTTTATTAAAATGCCATACACTAATCAATCACATTAGCCCATGAAATGTAGTACTTACTGTTTTCTATTTGATTTCTCTAGCCTCTAATCATCTCTATTGGACAATTAGCTTTCTTGATTCCAGTGATGACACAAACTGAATGCTTTAACTAAATTTTTAGCTTATTTATTTAATATATTCGACTATTTTTTCCGGTGTTAGTTTTATTTCTAATACTTCTAATAAAATAAGTAAAAACAAACAAACAAACAACAAAACGCATGCTTTTGTTAATGTGCTACAATGTTAAAAAAATATTTTGTAATTCACAATCTGGAAGTCAAAGCCAAAATCGTAAAAGTATGAGGCACTGAACATAATATAAGAAAAATAAGCCACAAAATTCATGTAAAAAAAAGCTCCTTAATATTCATTAAATTAATTATTTTTATGAATCTGATTAAATTTCCAATTTACTTAGCGTATTTCTATCAGCGCCTTACGTTTTTACGGTTTTTGTTTTGACCTCCTGAATTTTATTTAAAAAATATTTCCTTCTTTCAATTAGACTAATAAAAGCGTATTTTTGTTCTTTAAATTTACTTTTATTTTAAAAAATACTTCTTTTTAATTACTTAATAAGACTAATAAAAGCGTGTTTTTTTAATTATTTTTATTTAAAAAAATACTTCTTTCTTTCAGTAATTATTTAATTAAACTAATAAAAGAGTGTTATTAAAAAAAATTCTTTTAAATTACTTTATTTAAAAAAAAATTACTTATTTATTTTAATTAGACTAATAAAAGCTCTTTTTCAAATTACTTTTATTAAAAAAAACTTCCTCCTTTTAATTGGAATAATAAAAACATGTTTTTAATTAATTTGTTTTTTAAAAATTACATCCTCTTTTTATTTAGACTAAGAAGAGCTTTTTTTAATTTATTTATTTACTTTTACTTAAAAAAAAATACTTTCTCCTTTTAAATAGACTAATAAAACATGCTTTTGTAAGTACTTTGATTTGTAAAAAATATTTTCTTCTTTTAATTAAACTAATAAAAGCGTGTTTTTTAATTACTTTTATTTTATTTCTGAACGCACGTGTTTTGTAAGTTATTGAGAAAAATGTGATATGGAATCTCGTGAAAGATTTTAATTAATCCATTCAGAACACAATATATCTCTGCCAAATATGCCCCTCGACAAAAGAGATGATTATATTTTAAAAGTGAAAAAAATGGCGCAAATTAAAATCCCAAAGAAAGAAGTTTTCAATTTTACACTAATTTGCTGAATAACCCTTCGCGGACCAGAATTGGTATGCCTAAAAAATAGTTTGGGAAACACTGCTTTAGAGGAAAATAAAAATTGTGGGTAAAAAGTTGTGTGTGTGGGGAAAACCGTAAGAAAGGAATGGATTGAATTAAAAATGTGTTTCGCGAAATCGACTTTTTTAGAACGAACAGACTTATATTCATAGAATGATGCATTTTCCCTTTATTTTTCATTTGTTATGTCCAGAAAGTTAAGCTAAATCCTTATTTTTAAACATGTGTTTCAAAGAAAACTTAAGAAACTCTACTATTATCTAAAGTTATCTAATTTTTCGTAACATACTGCAATTCTTCTACATTTTATTCAAGTACACTCATAAAAGATCCATTTATTTTAAAAAATCGAGTATAATTGCTGTTTTCTACCGTGCTTATTCTATTTCCCGGTATTCACAACATTCACGAAACATTCATCAATACTTTTCATGATTGATGAACAAATTTATTAAAACCCTCATAAATGCAAATCAATATATTTAAGCAAACGTTCATTCATTCATTTTCGGCAGTGAATAAACACATACGATTCATCGACATGATTGATTATCTCCACTAATAAATTACTGTCGATATTTTCTGCGCTGTAAATATTCAACATGTTCTCTGGACACCCTTTACAAAATGGAAACAATAAATAGTTTTGTTATATTTGTCATTTTCACGTTTGTAGTTCCACTGTTTTTTTTCCTATATTTAAGAAAATCGATCATAAAAATTATTAGTACATTGTATAAATGCAAATGGATGTTTTGTTTATTCTTGAATATGTAAAGTACAGAGTTTGATAGATGAAAATTAGTTGAAAAGAATAACTTACATGTCAAATAGAAATAGCAATCAATCAAATAGAAAGTTAAGCTGATTCGTTATTTTGGTGATATTAAAAAAATAATAATAATAAGTGATTACGGTTGTGGTACATATACGTCCAGTGGACTATTTTTTGTTCTATTCGTACCACTTTTTGAAAAATAATCTCTGCCATACACTTACTATGATATTTTAAAGAGAAATCTACCAGAAAGAGAAACAATAAATTGAAGTAAGATTGAATAACAAAATAGTCGGCAATCCTGGCCCGTAATCAAAGGGTTAAAAGAAATTTTCTAAAATTACATTTAATATACAAGGCCATTGATTGCAATTATTTCTTTAAATTTTGTTAAAATATTCTTTAAGGGTCATATTAATTTGAAAAATTTAGTTTAATATATTTCCTACCGCAGTTATTCTATTTCTGGAAAATCAACGCACTTATTTATTTATTTATTATTATGTTTTTGTAATGCGATTGTTTGGCTATATTATACTCACGTATACGCCTATCTGTCAAAATTAGGTAATTGATTTCTTGTCTGAAGTACTTATTCTATTGTCAGAGATCAATATATTCAGTAAAGTTTTCTAAATATTTTTCTGAAGATTGAAGAAAATTTTATTAACCCGGAGCAGTCAGCCGGGTATGACCTACCCAGTGTGCGTACGGTTTTTATAATTTAAACCACTATTTTTATAAAAGTAATCTTAGACTTACTTTATCGCAGAATTTGTAAAAATTGTCTCCGACTAAATAAGGTGACGATTATTGTTTGTATTTATTAGTGACACAGTAAAAACCAATCACACGTGTATGCGCGCCTCCTCCTGGATTAAATATATCGATTATAAAACCATGTCAGGAAGAAGTCTTCATACTGAAATACGTGTATGAAGTCTTCATACTGTACCAAATTCTGAAATATTCAATGCGAACACCTATTTTGGGCATCATACATGTCTTTTTCGGTAAATATTAAGTTAGGATACCAAACGGGAAGTCATTCGTTTGGGAATTATGAAATTTTAAAGTTTGAAACTTCTAATGTTTAACTTGATAGCCTAAAAGGGACTTCTCAGACTAGTACAAGTCTGTAGAGAATAGTGTCCCTCCCGGTCCCCTTTATTAAGGTCATAAAAAAAATTACAAACTTCAGCCGGAGCTGAACTCGTTATTAAACGCGACAAGGGGCGGGATGGAAAGCAATCGTTGCATTTTTTTTTTTTTTTTTTTTTTTTTTTTTTTTTTAAGAAAAACTAGAAAATCTACTCGCTGGAAACTTTAGAAAAACTACTCGCTCATTCCGCCAAGTAGTTGTTGGATTAGTATATTTGAAGCTTTTAAAAATCGATTTATGTTAAAAAAGTCATCGTTTAGAATTCCTATTTTTTTTTCGAAAATTAATTTTTAAAATATATTGTATTTACGAAATAAATTTTCGAAAAAAAATTATGTTTTAGGCAGTGTAACATCATTAATTGTAAACAATTTTCCCAATAGTAATAGAACTATTTTGCACGTCTCTGTAAACGAACTGTAAATGCTACTTACTGATACTCTATAGAAAATATGTTGTAGACCACCTCAATGATGCATACTAATTTCATCATGTTATGAAGTATCGTAACATAATTAAAAGGCACCGCAAATGATTTTTATCCATAGACCTTATTGTAACGGAATTCTTTTGTATGTCACTGTCCACGTAAACGAACCATAATAAATGTTACACACTTCATTTTCAATAGCAAAGATGATATAGTAAACATCAATAACATGCATCAATTTAATAGAAATCCGAGTATATTTACGAGACGGTTACCAGACAAACTGAAGTCATAAACACTTTTCAACTATGTTAGAAAATGTTTAAAGCATAAATTAGAAAGTGTCAACAATTAATTTCTAGTATTAGGTTCGCACTAGATTATATAGGAATTTTATCTAGTTAAAATTAAGAAGCCCCTTAAATACTTTAATCGTTTAGAAAATATCATGTTATCACGGAATAACATATACCATTCACCAAATAGTTATAGCATTTGAGTGTTGTGTTTTGTGTTTTCTGATTATATTTAATTTAAAACAAGAGAATAACACTTCGTCTGTTTAATGTAAATATATTATATATGTGTGTTATGAAAGAAATGCAGGATTCTTGGTAATTATTGCTTCAAACTTTCACGGAAGATAGAACACATCCTAGACGAGATCAAATCATGATACGAGGGGCAGTCGGAAAATAAGCTTTCGCTGGCGACTGTGGACAGAGATGTGTATGAAAGACAAGAAATGTAATGAGACATTAAAGATAAAACATAACTTTATTTTTCCCCATAAGTACCAAGTACATTGAGACATTTGTCATACCGCTTTATAAGTTTCAAAAAGAACTCCAGGAAAAAATCAGGGCTTTGCATACGGACGAAGCGTTGAACGGTTATGGGCGGTTATGCAAATATTAACAGAAAAGTTATTTTATTTTAAATTAATGAAAGAGCTGTCCTAAGGGGTAAGTATAAAACAGTACAGGATTGTCCGGATGTCTTATCACCCATTGTAATATTGCTTGAAATGTATATGAATAATCCTGTACATTTTGCAGCAGCGGTGTTTTTACAAAGAATTTTCTTTTCAGATGGCTGATCCTACTGTTTGGAAGAGATGCAGCAATCACGCAAGCAACGTCTCGTAAAGTAGCCTTTAAACCTCACCTTATTCCGGGTTGCTTTGCTCCAAGGTAATCGAATATGGTGTTAAAAATGGGTGTTACCATTAAAAAAACCACTGGTGCATGTTTTAATGTAGACGGATCTCAATTTTAAAAAATGCATCTACATTCTGAAAGAAGATTTTGAATCTAATGACACTTTGTGTGTGTGTGTGTGTGTGAATGCTTTGCGAATAAAGGGAGAGTGTATTTTTTTCTGTTTGACACAGGCTGTACATAAAAAAAAAAATACAAATCAGGTACTCGATATTGTGTACTCAGATCTTGGTGCCCATTAAAAATGTCTGTTTAGCGTTTTATCGCCCGAGTTTGACGACCGTTTTATGGGGATTTGTGCTTCTCTACTATATAACAGGATGTCTAAAAAATGTCTGTTTAGCGTTTTATCGCCCGAGTTTGACGACCGTTTTATGGGGATTTGTGCTTCTCTACTATATAACAGGATGTCTAAAAAATGTAGGCACAAATTTTGAGGGGAGGTACATGTAAAACTGATAATAACTACTCACCAGCTAATAAATTTTAAAATATAACGAGTAAAAATTTTGTCGAACCGGCCAAATATTTTTCAATTTAATTTTCCCCATCCTCCAAATAATACTTTTCCTTTAATGTTATATATATATATATGTATATATATTTAAGTATATACATATATATATATAATACCAAAACCACATACTATACATCTAGTCCCAAAACACCTGAACAACAGAGAAAAATTAACAAATAACCATGAAAAATTCAAACTAACAGAACTATAAACAAAAAGAACACAACCAATGGACACAGGCTGCAAGGCTAAAGACTTGCATGCTGGGTTATACCAGTAATTACTCATGAAACTTCCCCATGCCTGTCGCAACCAAACTGACCATAGAACGCGTTAACCCAAGTTGAAAAGAACGACACAGCCAGACAGAGCTCTCTATAAAACCTACAATTATTTGGCGATCTTTTTAATCACCAAAAGGAGAGTATCACGGTAATCTTTATCTTTGACGAAATTATTTGTAAAACTATTTAACAAACCAATAGGATAACTCTGAACCATTGCATTATGATAGAGATTTATAAGGTCACTTATTATACTATTATGATTATAATTTAATTTTACTATCCTTATTAAACTATTTATAAATATACTTCTGAAAATAGAAATATGTACATTGGAATTAAAATTTAAGATCTTTATTGTTTCAAAGTTGTAATCCTTTCTCTTATCGTAAATGTAAGTACTCAAGCCACTATATTATATATTATATATTATATATATATATATATGTAAAAAATTTTTTAGTGTCTGACTCTCTTCAAAGTTTGTACTTATACTTTTGAAGCACCTTGTATTCTGTCTTTCATATCTTTTGCACAGTTATCTTAGGACACCCTGAATGTTTCGATTAATTAACTCTTCCAAGTGAGCTTCGAATATATGTGATAAAAACTTAATAAATTATTTTATTTTATTTTAATAATTTTATAGGGTAATCATAAGCAGAATGTTAAAACATTAGAATTGATTACGTTTTTCTAAACTAGCATACCCATTTCCCTATGTAATCTATCTATTAACATTTAAACTCACGCTGGTTTATGCAAAAAAATTGTTTGCTGAAAATCTATTTAAAAATAGATTAAAACTCACAGACTCTAAAAATTATTCCGACACAAAAGAGGGTCTCCTAGCAACGCAGTTGAATTTTTTTTTTTGCCTGATAAAATTCGCTAACTATATTAAATTTCTTTCAACGTAAATACCTTTATGGACATCTCATTCTATAAAAAACTTGATTTTTTTTTTTTTTTTTTTTTTTTTTTTTTTTTTTTTTTTGAAAAACTGCCGAGTGTCCCCGCGCCCCTGTTTTGCTTTGTTAAAACGTGTAATTTCAATTTCAATTTATGGATGAATGAGATACGGTATTTAAACATTACGCATTGTATGTATTTTGCAATTTTTTAGGGTGCGAACCAAATAGTAGTTATTGATATATAGTATATATAGTTATTTAGTATATTGTTAGTATAAGTAGTTAATCTTTTGTGAAATTTCAATGTGACCGCTTGATGAAACTAATTTTGCCCTAATTTTTTATTTGATTACAAATATGACTCGTCTAATAATGATTCAATGGACTAATCACGCATGAATTTTGTTATATTTAAAGTAGTATAACGCTACTAAAATGGACTTTAACCCTTTGAGGGGCAGTGGTATATATTATATATCACCTAATTTTAATCCGATTCAAACCAGAAACTTTTAATTAAATTTTACTTTTTTAATTTTGACGGAAAAAGTTGAAAAATTGCTTTTCCTTATTTTGAACTAAATTTTTTCGTAAATACCGGTGTGAATTCGATGTTAGAGGAAGACAATTTATTGCCCCTCAAAGGGTTAAAGATAGACCATATACCATCGCCAATAGACCAAAAAATATCTCAACTTTTTTGTGTGCAGATGTAAACGACTGTTAACTGCTTCACGTGACATTTTCTATAAAAAAAAAACCCACAATAACTACTAAATCGGTAATATATAATATATCATAGTACATTACGGAGGTAGTGCAATATTACAAATATCATTTTCTTGACAATCGAGATATATTTACGAAAGTTTGAACACGAAAATCAGTGAGATGTACTGAAGTTATGAATACTTTTCTAATACGTAGGAAAGAGTAAAGAAGAAAACAAAAATGTAAAATGTTTTGTTTTCTTGTTTGGTGCATATCATTATTTTGAAGATATGAACTGTATTAGGCATGTTCAAATAAAAAACGAACAAGTAACCAACAAGACAAGTTGGTGCTTAAGGTTGGAAATGTACCTCAGCAAATAACGCCATATGTATGCAGCATGCATTGCGTTGCGAAACGATCGTTGTTTTAAGGTAGCAGTACGTAAAAGATGGCAGGAGCGATTACGAACCCGTCGAAACAAGACCAACGTGCAGTAATACAGTTTTTATCTACAGAGGGATGGAAGCCTATTGAAATTTATCGGATAATGGTTGTTTAGAGAAAAGTGCTTATCAAAGACAACTGTTATGGATGTTCGTGAATGTTCCGCAACGGTCGTGAGGAAATGTTTGTCACGTCCTGGTCAGGCGCTCAAATGTGTTACCAAGACACTGGTTGCGGATATGGACACTGCTCTCCAGATGAATCGTCGACAAAAAAAAATTGTGACTTGGCAAATGAATTAAGACCCTACACTAGTCACGCGAAGAAACGTTCAAGCTAATGTTAAGTCTATGGGAAGGTTCTTGCGCGATTTCTCGCTCGCATTTTAATATTTTTAAATGATCTTTTTGCATAGGATAGCTGAGGTCGATCTCTAACGTTGTTAGTTTTTACCTTTTTGATTTTGGTTACAGTTTTTTTTATAAGCGGACATTTTAAATTTTGGAACCGGTTGGAACCGGTTCTGAAAGTGAAAGTACCCTTATATAAAAAAACTGGAACCAAAATAAAAAAAATAAAAACTAACAACGTTAGAGATCGACCTCAGCTATCGTATGCAAAATACATCATTTAAAAATATTAAAATGTGAGCGAGAAATCGCGCAAGAACCTTCCCATAGACTTAACATTAGCTTGAACGTTTCTTCGGCGTACAAGTAGAAGCCCAGTGTCATGTTTTGGAAACAATTTTTTAGGTTGAAGTTCGTTTTCCACCTGTTATACGAGTTGCAGCTTCAGTATGCACGTGCAGTGTGGCTAGTGGGCAGGGAAAAATACAGTAAAAAATGATAATTACCAGTATATTCTTATAGAAAAATTCAAATTGAAAAACAGCGAAACAGAACAATGCTTCAATGAGATACGCAGTTAATAATAACTCTGCTTCTAGTTAATGAGTAGTTGCATATCACAATTTGATCGAATAATCAACATAAATTTTTCTGTAAGAATATACTGGTGTTTATAACTTTTTTTTTTACTGTATTTTTCCCTGACCACTAGCCACCCTGACGTGGTTGTGAAGGGAGTAGTGCATCCTAATTAAAGGTGCTGAATTAATCAAAATTAAGTTTATTTAAGCAGAAAGAGTAAAACTATACTTCTATTATTCTAAAAATTACAAAAACATATAGTGTCAATTTTCGAACTACACTTGTTCCTACTGTCCGTCAATGTGTTAAGTCTATGCGAATTCTTGCGAGTTCTTGCGCGATTTCTCGCTCACATTTTAATAATTTTTTAAATGATGTTTTTTGCATACGATAGCTGAGGTCGATCTCTAACGTTGTTAGTTTTTACTTTTTCGATTTTGGTTCCAGTTTTTAGGTAGATTTCGTAAGAAATACTACCTATTACATTCTCACCTAAGTTGGAAATTTTGAAAAATTTTTGCAGATCTACGCCGATCATGACTCCCAAAACCCAAAACCACTCCCAGTTCAAAACTTTATCTATCTATCTATCTATCTATCTATCTATCTATAAATGTCACTTTTTTCTGACCACGATAACTGGAAAAAATCTGCATAAATCTCTTCCAAACTGATACATAAAATCAAGGGTCATAAAATCTTGGTCAAGTTCGTTAATGGGCAAAATCGAACCAAGGGGGGTGGGGAAATGGGGGGGCTTTTTGTGAAAACAGAAAAACCCTCATAATTTCTTTATTTTTATACGTATCGAATCCGTTTAAAGTTATTATTGCTTCTAGGAAAAGGGCTGAAAATTTATGTATGACAGATTTTTGATATAATTAAAAATGGCCCCAATGGGGGGAAAAAAGGGGGGTTTTAGAAGAAAAAAAATCATAGCTTCGTCAATTCACAAGATATCAAATCCACGTAAATTTATTATTAATCCTCTTAGAATTATCTAAAACTTTTATATTGACAAGTTTTTTATAGGACCAACCGTTATAGCAAAAAAAAACTTAAAAACAAAAAAAATCCCTGCCGGCTCCGCCTGCAAACAAGTTATTTTTCGAAGTAGGCGGTTCCAACTCCCGCATCTTTTCGAAACTTACACATAAAATCATGGGGCATAAAATCTCGGTCAAGTTTGTTAATGGGCAAAACCGAACCAAGGGGGGGGGGATGGGGGAGCTTTTTGTGAAAACAGAAAAAAAACATAATTTCTTAATTATGATACGTATCGAATCCTTTTAAAGTTATTATTACTTCTAGGAACAGGGGCAAAAACTTATGTATGACAGATTTTTGATATAATTAAAAATTGCCTTAAGGGGGGAGGGAAGTGGGGTTTTAGAAGAAAAAAAATCAGAACTTCGTCAATTCCCAAGATTTCAAATCCGCTTAAATTTATTATAAATCCTCTTAATATTATCTAAAACTTTTATATTGACAAGTTTTTTATAGGACCAACCGTTATAGCAAAAAAAAAAAAAAAATTAAAAACAAAAAAATCCCTGCCTGCTCCGCCTGCAAACAAGTTATTTTTCAACTTCCGCTTCTTTTCGAAACTGATACATAAAATCAAGGGGCATAAAATCTCGGTCAAGTTCGTTAATGGGCAAAATCGAACCAGGAGGTGGGAATGGGGGGGGGGGGGGACTTTTTGTGAAAACAGAAAAAACCCCATAATTTCTTAATTATGATACGTATCGAATCCGTTTGAAGTTATTATTACTTCTAGGAAAAGGGCCGAAAATTTATGTATGACAGATTTTTGATATAATTAAAAATGGCTTCCAGGGGGGGGGGGATAGGATTTAAGAAGAAAAAAAATCATAACTTCGTCCTCTGCCGCTCCCGCCTACAGACACAGGTAGATTTCGAAGTGGGCGGTTCCAACTGCCGCATCATAGCAAAAAGGTCATTTTTTCTGCAATTCTCAATAAACAGGCACCCTACAGTCTGCGTCTTCGAGATCTACCTGTGCCTGTAGGCCGAGTCGTCAAGGATTTTTTTCTTTTAGAAATGTTGTCTGAATGAAGGGCCGAAAATTTATGTATGACAGATTTTTGATATAATTAAAAATTGCCTTAAGGGGGGGGGGAGGGAGGTTTTTGAAGAAAAAAATTCATAACTTCGTCAATTCCCAAGATTTAAAATCCGCTTAAATTTATTATAAATCCTCTTAATATTATCTAAAACTTTTATATTGGCATGTTTTTTATAGGACCAACTCTTATAGCAAAAAAAAAAAAAAAAAAAAAAAAAAAATCCTTGCTGGCTCCGCCTGCAAACAAGTTTGGTTTCGAAGTAGGCTGTTCCAACTACAGCATCATCGCAAAAAGGTAATTTCTTCCGCAATTCCTGACAAACAGGCGCCCCACGGTCTGCGTCTTCGAAATCTACCTGTGCCTGTAGGCCGAGCCGTCAAGGATTTTTTTTTATATAAGGGTACTTTCACTTTCAGAACCGGTTCCAACCGGTTCCAAAATTTAAAATGTCCGCTTTTAAAAAAACTGTAACCAAAATCAAAAAAGTAAAAACTAACAACGTTAGAGATCGACCTTAGCTATCATATGCAAAAAAACATCATTTAAAAATATTAAAATGCGAGCGAGAAATCGCGCAAGAACCTTCCCATAGACTTAACATTAGCTTGAGCGTTTCTTCGCGTGACTAGCGTAGGCTCTTAAACGTTCGAGCAACAACCAAAATCTTTCTTCTCCGACGGCATTTCACGCCTTTTCAAACAATTAGATACGTGTCTCAACGCGATGATGAGTTTTTCTAAACAAATGTGTCTGCTGTAAGTTTAAATATGTAATATTCTTTCTGTTTCATTCAGCTTTGTGTTTCCTTTACTCATGTTACACTTACTAGAACTGTCGAACGGGTTTCATTTGAACACGCTTTATATATTTGTTTTGATTAAGTAACTTCTCCAAGTACGTTTAGAATACAAGTTATAAAAACTTGGGTACTTACGTATTATCCGTGCCAGGAGATTGATCGCCAAAAATGGTTGCCAAGTACCACTCTTGTTTATCGTTGCCAATCATGTTTTCAAACACAGGAATTTAACATTATCAAATAACATCGTTAAAAATGGTAATTAATATATATCTCATTAAATTTGTCAAATAAAATATATTTTACTCATAAATGCAATATCTAAAATAAATTAACTATTTGTTAATCTTACTACGTATAGAAATGACCCCTACTAAAAAAAAAGTAGATTATTTCCAGGCATGTACCATGTAGCAAGAAAAAAAATGTAAGGGTTACTATAATTAGTAATATTGGCTCCATGCATGGCACAGTTGGCTTAAAACTGGCACGGATAATACGCAAGTACCAAAACTTGTTTCATTTTTGGTTCAATAATTTTACTGGAAAAGCATAACTTTCAAAGCATGGCATTAAAGCATTCAACCGAATACATTTTATCAATTGTCATATCCAGTTTCTCATATCATATTTATTTCATTACGTTAAAACTCGCGATGGGTTATGCAATCAGATGTTTGCTTAAAATCTGTTTAAAAATAAATTAAAACTCACAGACGCCAAACATTACTCCCACAGAAAATAGGGTCTCCTAGCAACGCAGTTAATTTTTTTTCTTTCTGACAAAACGTCGCTAACTATATTAAATGTTTTCAACGTAATTTCCTTCATGGACATTTTATTCTATGAAAAACTTGAATTTATTGGGCTTTTCGGTAGAAAAACTGCCGAGTTCCCCGCCTTTCCTATTTTGTTTTCGAGAAACATAAAATTTCACTTTAAATTTATCAATGAATGAGAACAGGTATTATAATATTCTGCATTGTATGTATTTTGCAATTTGTTAGGTTACACATTAAATAAAATACTTTTTCAAGTATTTAATCTTTTGTGAAACTTTAATGTAAATGCCACTTTATACGGCTAATACTTGTCCTTTTTTAGCACTTTCCAACCTAGTTGAAAAGTGCTTATGACTTCGGTTTGTCTGGCCGTCTGGCCGTCTGTCCGTGCTCTAACTCCCGTAAATATGCTCGGATTGCTCTGCAATTTTTATATGTTATTATCGTTATCTATGGCACGTTCCCTATTTCAACTGAAGTGTGTAGCACTTATAGTTTTCTTACAGGGACACTCAAAAGAATTCCGTTACATTGCGGTCTATGGGGAAAAATCATTTGCGGTTTATTTTAAAAATGTTTCACTATTGTAAACGCATTGAAATTTATATAGATCACTAAGATGCATTAGAAGAAGCTTAATATGGAATAGTAGGTGTATAGCACTTAGAGTTACTTTACAGGGACAGTCAAAATAATTCCGTTACATTACGACTATGGAGAAAAATCGTCTGCGGCTTATTTAAATAATGTTCCACTATTTTAAACGCATTGAAGTTTATATATATTACTAAGGTGCATTACAAGAGGCTTACTACAGAATAGTGTGTGTATAGCAGTCATCGTTCATTTACAGGGACACACAAAAGAATTCTCTACTGTCTGTTAACAATAGTTCCTGGAAGTGCGTTTTAAGTTACTGAACGAGATTTTAATCTTAACTAGCTTTTTGTCTATTACGTGGTGTGTATAAATTCTGTAGATCCTATACAGGGCAGCACAAAAGTTCGCGAACACATTTCCGTTTATTGACAGAAACTCCAGAAGGAGAATTTAAACTGTGCTACGCGTTTCCTAACTAAACTAAAATTTAGCATCCTATGTATATATACAAATCTATAGATCATATACAGGGCTACATAAAAGTATTCGGATATTTTTCCGAATATTGTATATATTGAAAATTCCTGAAATTACGTTTTTAAATATGTTATGCGTTTTCCAAATTGTTTACTTAGATGTCATCTTTCAGCTTATTAAACGGTAATGATTTGTAAAATTATTTTAGAAGCGTTGGAAAGTGCTACATAATCTATGCTTGACGCATGATTTTTCGTTCTTGTTTTTATTTGATTACAAATGTGACTCAGGTAATAATGATCCAAAGAACTAACCCCACATCAATTCTGTTATATTTAAAGAAGTATAGGGCTACTAAAATTGACTTTAAAGATTTACCGTCCATAGAACATGAAGTATCTGCACTCGTTTGTGTGTATCTGTAAACGAATGGTAAATGCTACATATGAAAGCTTGAATAAAGAATCCTCAATATTGTATTATATATATCATTTTAAAGGAAATCCAGATATATTTACGAAAGTTAGAGCGCTGAAGTCAAAGATAGGAATATTTTTCTACTATATTGGAAAAAGTAAAAAAGTAAACTAAAACAATTTTTTTTCTGTTTGGTGCATATAATTATGTTTAAGTGTTATAAAATAAGTATGTTTAGACTAATTAACCAGTCCAAATACGTTTAGAATATATGATATAAAAACTTAATAGGTAGTTTCATTTTTGGTTTAATAATTTTATCGAGAATCCGTAACTTTCAAAGCATGACGTTAAAATTGAATACGCTCACTAAATTGTCATACCCAGTTCCTTATACCATCTATCACATTTCGTTCAAACTCACAATGTATTATGCAAAACATTGTTTGCTTAAAATCTATTTAAAAATAGATTGAAACTCAGAGACTCGAAAAATTATTCCGACACACAAAAGAGGGTCTCCTAGCAACGCAGTTGAATTTTTTCTTGCCTGATAAAACTTCGCTAACTATATTAAATTTCTTCTCCTGTAATTTCCTTTATGGACATCTTATTCTACGAAAGACTTGAATTTTTTGGACTTTTATGTGGAAAAACTACAACCCCCCCCCCCCACTTTCATCGCCCCTACTTTGTTTTGTTGAAACGTGAAATTTAATTTTAAATTTATGGATGAATGGGATAAGGTATTATAGTATAATTTATTATATGGCATTCTTCTGCAATTTTTTAGTTTACAGACTAAATAAAATGTTTTGACACAAAGTTAATCTTTTGTGAAACTTCAATGTAAGTGCCATTTTATATTAGGACTAATATTTTCTCAGTTTTTATATATTTCATTACAATTGTGAACCATCTATAATAATGTTTTTATGCGCTTTATCTATTTTGTAATCAGAAAAATCTGAGATGTTCGCAGATTTTATTTACAAAACCGACTGGTTAATATAATTAAATAATTTTAATTTTTCAATTACATTCTTTAAATGATCACATTGTCATTCATTTTTCAATTAAAATATGTACATACATACTTTTATGTGTTTATGTACAGTACATACACTTTACATGCGTGAATCCATCTTAGACGTTTGATTCATTCTCCCAGAAACGCACATTTTCAGTACGAAATTTTGTGGGGTTTTGTCCCCTTAAATTAATGGTATAAATAAGGCTTTTATATTGTTATGATCTTATCTAACATCATGCCAGTATTTACCTAGATCGTAAAAATATATTCAAACTGCATTACGTCATTGCCCAATCTAGATGCTACAATCATGGGGGAAAATATTTTGACCTCTCCTGCCCTGGACTCTTGAGAACAGCTTACTGGCGTAAAGCGCACTCGACGACCCCGAGAATGTATAAAATTGATGGAAGAAAATTGCTGCTATCAATAAAGGGTGTTTCGTGCTCTCATAATAGGTAAAGACTGAGATTTAAATGATTTCGACGTAGGGTTTCTGGAAGAAGCATTTCGAAAATTAAATAGGTAGTCTGTTTTCAATCTGCATAAGTTAATATCTACGGCGAGTGGATTATCGGTGGTAAAACGAGTAATAATTGCAAAGGTATTGTCAATCCCTCATCAAAGACAATGAACGCCGTATCCTAGGGCTACTATAATACAGGCTGAATCATCAAGCATTTTGTTGTCCGCTTAGACCAATCAGCGATTGTTGCCCACGCGGCTAGGCCAATCGTTCTTCCCTTACGGGCAATTAAATGGCGGCGTGAGTTAGCCCGTATTGTAGGAGCTTTACTGTATCCTATTACGTTTGGTAAAGGAGCGCCATTCTTTTGTTCAACTGGTTCTATAATCTAGATTTTAATAGAGGACAAAACAAAAATGTTTAGGAGTACACACTTCAACGGACGCGTTTTAAATATAGTACCTTACTGTCACCGGCAGAATCAAAGCTCAATTGTGCACGCCAGGTTATAATCATTTACGCTGGCCATGACGCTGGCAGCTGAGAAGCGAGTTTGTCGTTGTGCCCGGAACAATGAAAACGTCTTCTCTCAAACGATGAATTTCAATTTGTTTCAAGTATTACATTTTCTACTCTATGAATTCCTAAAATAGTTAATAATATGCCTGAGATTTTCTCTTATTAAAGGTTAAAAAATAATGATTGAATAATATGTTTTCTTTTATTGAAAACAAAGACATGCGCATCCAAGCATATGCATAAATAAAAGTGTCTCCGTAGAAAAATGTATGTTTGTAAAATTTATTAACAATATTTTTGTATTTATACTTATAAATAATTAGCTTACAGTTTACATCTAAGAGAGTTTAATTTTCATTTGTATTTTCGGCCGAAACTCGAAAGAAAACACTTTTTTGGTCAGGCAATATAGAAATAACATTATTATATTATCTTTAATAAATGGTACTTACCTTTTTTAAACGCATATTTCTGAATATTTTTTTTCTGTTTGCAAATATTATTAATCTTTAATTTTTTCTATTAGTATTTTAAATTGCTTTTCTAATTTACCTCTTTTATTACCATTATTATAAAATATTTTGGATCTGTAACAGTACAACTATTTTTGCAAACGAAACTCGAATTATATTTTTATATTTTTAAACAAAAATCTTTCCGAAAGGACCTAGTGTTGAGGACCGCTGCCTTTGGCAACGTATCCCGGGTGTGCTACGCACGCTCCGGTTCCTTTTTTTCAACCAAACCTTGAATTTGTGTGTATTTATACCTTTAATCCAATTTTGAATAAATTTATATTTTTAAACGGAAATCTTTTAAAAAGAACCTGGTTTTGGGGGCACCGCTGCCTTTGGGAGCGTATATCGGGCGCCTTATGCACGCTCTGGTTTGTTTTTCCAACCAAACCTTAAATTTGTATGATTTTATATCTTTAGGGCAATATTGTATGAATTTATATTTATTTTTAAACGAAAATCGTTTCAAACGAACCTAGTGTCGGGGGCTTGACTTCGGCAGCGTACACATTCATCACTTAGATACATCCAGTACATTCATCCTCGGAGGGGTAGAAGGGGATAGCTATTTTCAATTTCAATTAATATTACTTCAGTGGAAATTTTAAAAAAATGTATATGTTTTAAGCTTTTATACTTCAATTCTGAAGATGTTTAAATAATTTTCGATGTTTCTACTAATATGCAGTGACATTCTTTGAAAAAATGCAAAAAATGCAAGGGGATGTTCAAGTGCCGTTCAGCAAATGACTAATTAGGACAACCACTATGCATCCTTAAAAATTCGTTTGTTTGGTTAAGCTAGGAACTTAATTAGAAATTTGGCTTAAACTATTGTTCAGAAATAGTGGTAACCGCTATTCATAAATTTACTTTAATGTTATAGAAGGTTACTATTGAGTTAATTATAATGTTTGGAATCAGTTGCGTAGAAATCGGAAATATAGTTGCGGAGATACGGAAACAGGGCATAGTTAGAGGAAAAACTTTGAAGGAGGGACCGGGGGAGGGGGGGGAGGGGATGTTCATGTTCCCTTCAGCAAATGACTAATTAGGAGGATCACTATGCATCTTTGAAAATTCGTTCGTTTGGTTAAGCTAGAAACTTAATTACAAATTTGGATTAAACTATTATTCGGAAATAGTGGTAACCTCCACTCATAAATTAAGTTTAATGTTATAAAAGGTGTCTATTAAGTTAATTATAATGTTTGGAATCACTTGCGTTCAAATCGGAAAGATAGTTGCTGAGATATGGAAACGGAGCATAGTTAGGTAAAAAAACTTGAAGGAGGGTTCGGGGGGGGCGGGGAGGGGGAGGGGATATTCAAGTTCCGTTCAGCAAATGACTAATTAGGAGAACCGCTATGTATCTTTAAAAATTCGTTCGTTTGGTTAAGCTAGGAACTTAATTAGAAATTTGGCTTAAACTATTATTCAGAAATAGTGGTAACCGCTACTCATAAATTTACTTTAATGTTATAGAAGGTTACTATTGAGTTATTTATAATGTTTGGAATCAGTTGCGTAGAAATTGGAAATATAGTTGCGGAGATACGGAAACAGGGAATAGTTAGAGGAAAAACTTTGAAAAAAGGACCGGGGGGAGGGGGGGGAGGGGATGTTCAAGTTCCCTTCAGCAAATGACTAATTAGGAGGATCACTATGCATCTTTCAAAATTCGTTCGTTTGGTTCAGCTAGAAACTTAATTACAAATTTGGCTTAAACTATTATTCAGAAATAGTGGTAACCTCCACTCATAAATTAAGTTTAATGTTATAAAGGGTGTCTATTAAGTTAATTATAATGTTTGGAATCACTTGCATTGAAATCGGAAAGATAGTTGCTGAGATATGGAAACGGGAAATAGTTAGAGAAAACTTTGAAGGAAGGCCATGGAGGGGGGGGGGGTGGCGAATATTCTAGTGACCTTCAGCAAATAACTAATTAGGAGGATCACTATACATCTTTAAAGATTGATTTATTTGGTTAAGCTAGGGACTTATTTTGAAATTTGGCTTAGGCTATTATTCGGAAATACTGGTAATTGCTTTTTAGAAATACACCTTGAAGCAATGAATGCTGAGTTTTACGATAATTTAGTAAAAATGGAACTAAATGGAGAAGTTCGGAACATTATTACTGAGATATTACTGAGAAACTGACATTTAAAATAGCGGTATTCTGTATATAAAACAACAATTAAACGCTACGGGCTAAAATTGTTAAATGTAATTAGACCCCTACCGCTCGCCATTCCCGCAAATATATAACAAATAATCTGTTAAATAGTTTTCTGTAATAGTAGTCTCTATCATAATAATATATGTCCTGTTTTAAACAAACCTTAAACCCAGATAATTATAATGAAGAAAAACGTGCCTGTAAACGTCTTAAACAGTTGGCGTTTATGTAATTTGCCGTGAGTAGATGGCGCTGTATTAGCTTAGCTATATGCAGGTAACTGCAATCAATGTTGGCACTGTTTCGTTATAAGTCCTTATCTATGCATCGTTACTTTGATATATTTAAAGTGTTCCGAGAAGATATTCTACACAACCAACCAACCGATGAAAAAAAGCGTATTTTTAATGAGAGTTCTTTGTGCATTTTAATTAATATTTCAGAAAGTAATTAAAATATTAAAATTCTGACGCAATGTTGCACCAGGAGAGGGTTTGGACTACCTAAATAGAAATTTCCTGCCTTCTAGGTGGCCTAGATTTTCTTAGCCATCGCCAACAGACACACAGACACACAGACACACACAGAGAGCGAAATTTTCTTTTATTAGTATAGATTATTACAAAGAATGAACTGTCATCGTTATTACTAAAAGTAAAGGTACAATAGTCGTTTGCGTCGAATTAAGATTTTTATAGGTCATTCGGTTCGTCTCATTGAGATTAGTAATTTAATACCTCACATACCTGCTATTGAGTTTTAATTATCGCAGGCGGCTAAGTCAAAGTTCAAAATTTTCATTATTAAAAAAAAAACAGTTTTTGTCAAAGAAATAAGCATGGTATTTGCTTAAGTATTCACACTGCCATACATTGATGACTATCAATTTATGCTTACATTGGCTTCCCGAAGAAGTGAATAAAGCTTCTTTTTCAGTAGACCCGATTGTGCATTCAAAAAGGTCTTTTTTTTTTTTTTTTTTTTTTTTTAATTTTAACAAAGCAGTCTTTCGCTAGCCAACCGCCCTCTAATCCTCCGTAATATATGAAATAATTTGACCCAGGTTAACCACATTTAGAACCAGAAAGTTAAGATTAATCTTTATTTGTTTAATTTCATTTCTTAAAAAAAAAATCTCCTTCGAAACATAATCAAACCGGGGTCAAATTAACCCACATTATGGAAGATTGGTTGGAGCTAATCACATATGTAGTGGTACATTAATTTTCGTTTTTAAGAATGTAATTTCCTTTGGCAAATCAATACTTAAACAGACGAATGAACTGATCCAAACTGTTAGTGCGCTAGTGATTCAAACTGGATGATATTGTTCGTTATTTTTGCTTTAATTACTTCTTCGGGAAGAACAATCTGTCATAAATTGATAATAATTAATGTATGGCAGTACAAATGCCTTATTTAAACTTGTACCATGCTTATTTATTTGACGGAAACAGTTTTTTTAATATAATAAAAAATTAAACTTTGACCGGGCCTCCTGGGATAATTAAAACTCGATAGCAGATATGCAATGTATCAAATTACTAAGCTCGCAATGAAACGAATATTTTGCTTGCCAAGGACTCTGGTACCGCTACGTACTACTTTATTGTCATCAATACTGTCCGGATAGTCAAGCAATGATAGCACGATTGAAAAATATCCGAAGGTACTATGAAATGCGCATGGGTTTTTCTATAGGAAAGCTCTTATGATATCGCATTATAGTTCGGTATGCATCGAATGTTCGTCTGTTTTCCAAAAGAAACCGAATGTTCGCCGAAACTTGTCGAAAACGAGATTCAAACAGAACTTTCGGTCGATCCCTACCTACCTGCATGTTTTTAGTTCAAAAGTTACATCTAATTACATTTTTAAAAAACGCATTAATACGATTTTTCTCTTTTGGTGGTTGGGAGGGTGGGAGTAATTCACAAATATTTGTTTTTATGTCCGATAGTCTTTTTAAGTTCTTTTTTTTTTATATGATTTGGTAATACACATTTCGAAGATTATCTTCAGATGCACTTTCACAATTTAGTGAGTCAAGTTCTCAAAAAATTCCAAGATCCTCTCAGTTTTATATTGTTAAATAACAGGATGTTTGTATTATAAAAATTAATTGAAACATATCAATTAAAATTAAATAAGATTAATAATACGAAGAAAAATTAAATAGAACTGCTCAGTATTAAGTAAAAAAGATTAATGGTAATTTTAAAACATTGTCGTACAACTGTGAGAAAAGTTGAGAGAAGTGTAACATTATCTCCCGTAGGACAGCTATTCTTAAACGGTGGTCAGTGTACCCCAAGGGGTCCGCAACACATGTTTAGAGAGTTCGTAAAAATCTCGCGTTCAATGTAAAATTGTATACTTATCTAGAACCTGAGACAAATCTTGCGAGTAAAAGCGAAGAAAAAACTAAGAATGTTGTTAAAAAATCCAGGGTATCATTAGATTATATATCCTGTATTCAATGCTCATAAGTATATTAATAATTTCAGTCTTAAATTCTGAGGGCCCACAAACACAGAAAAAAAATGGGAAAAGGGGTTCGCGGTAAATAACAGTTTAACACCCGATTACTATCGTTGAATTTGTAAGATACAATGAACATTTTTTCTGACTGTAAAGACGTTTTTAAAGATGCCAATCTAGTATATATATATATATATATATATATATATATATATATATATATACTTTTTTGTGATTAAAGGTAAAAAAGTACATGCTTTTCTAGTTGATTACTAACTTTCTCCGACATACCGCTGTATAAAGTGTATAAATATGGAATATGGTATCTGTGATCTCCCAGACGCAACGACAGCAAAAACGCAAGTTTCTCAAGAAATCTGCGTATAATCGCGAAAATCGTTTTAAGTGAAAGACGCATAAGTGAGAAGTTACTGTACTGATTTATAGAAACGTCAAACATATAGCAGATTAACGAATTACCCTACTCTATATTAAAGGATCTTCACGTATAGAGCCTATTGTCGGTTGATACACGCGTAATAAATATCTAGTATAGCTATTCGATAAATACGAGGGTCGATTCAGAAATAAGGTTCCCAAAAAGCTCCAGCTGCACGGGAAGGTGCGAGGCGAAATACGGGAACAGCGCTGTGCGCGGCTGTATAAATGTAATATAATACATTTATATTACATTTATAATATAAATGTAATATAATAAATATATTTATTATACGCCGCGCTTCGCTGCTCCGCTCATTCTTGGCTCAGCAGCCGTTCGAGATGGAGGTTCCCATTGTTGATCCCGCCAAGTGCGAGATTCGTCCAGTTATTGTGCAACACTAAGAAAACTTAGGCGAGCTATCCAGAAACGCCGGCGAGGATGACTGACAGCCGATGAAACGATGCTTCACGACAACGCCCGACCACACGTGTCCTGTCAAACCCAGGAAGTTTTTACACAATTTGGGTGGACATCCATACTCCACCCACCTTACAGTCCGGACCTCGCACTTAGTGATTGTCACGTATTCCCCAATTTAAAGGAACACTTGGGTGGCCAAAGCTTCTTCCGGAGCGACGATGACGTCAAAGAAGAGGTGAAAAGCTTCCTCAAGCATAATTTCCGTCTCCACCGCTGAACGACGATTGGGACTTTAACGCTTTCTGATTATTTGTAAAATCAAACGCTTTTTAAGTCATTTCCGGTATTTTGGAGGATTATGAAGATTTTTAAGAAGATATGATATAAGAAATTAATATATATTAATAGATTATATAGAAATATTAGATTATATAGAGATTAGATTATATAGAAATTAATTAGTTTATATTACTATAATATTTATTATATTACATTTATAAATTAATTAGATTATATAGAAATTAATAGATATTATATAAGAAACCATGTTCAACCAGAAATGACTTAAGAAGCGTTCGGTTTAACAACTAATCAGAAAGCGTTAAAGTCCCAATCGTCGATCGGCGGTGGACAGGGAAATTATGCCTTCCTCAACGGGTTGGCGCCGGAGTTCTATGACATTGGGATACAGAAATTGGACCACCGTCTACCATAATGAGTAGAAAAAGATGGCGATTAAGTAGAGAAATAGAGCAAACTTTCTTCTTTCCAACGATGTGAATTTCTATGAGAATAAACAATGTTGTCTATGTGTAAATTTGATGGGAACCTTATTTCTGGATCGACCCTCGTAAAATTCCCACTTTCATTAAAATGGCTTTCTTTAATTGTTTTAATAAATACAGTAGCTTGTTTTGCGCAAGAAAAAATCGTGTTATATCCGAATGCGTGATTTAACAGAGATCAATGAAAAAAGTACTGAATATAATATTTAAATTTACATAACCTACTAATAAATATGTTATAATCGTCTCCAAAACGGTAATTTATATGCAGGCTATAATTTTCTCAATAAATTAACAGCATAAAATTACATTTACCTATTTTTATTTGCATATATAAATTACTTAAAAATACGGTTAATATAGAAAGAGACATGGAAAAAGAATGATTTAACCGAATGAGCGACATAACAAGGGACTACTGTACTATTTGCATACAGTTTTTATTTTTTTTTTCTAAATTTGTTGTTCATTTGCTAACTAACTCTAGATATGAATATTATAAAAACTATTTAAATTTCTGAAGAACATTTTCCTCTTAACATTTGTGGCATGCTTTTAAAAATTTTAATAAGGCGTAATTAAAATTGTTATTAAATTAATTATATTATTATTAGAATTGTATTAAACTTCCATATTTTATATTAAAAAATGAAGTATTTTTTCTAATATTGTTAAATTCTTGCATATCCACTACTGCAATTAGCAAAATGTATTTCTACGCTCTTTTCTATAATAACAACCCGTCGAAAATGACGTGGCTGTGTCATGATTAAACAAAAATTTTATAAATATACTAACTGATAATTTTAAACTTGAACTCTATATAGCAGTATTTCTGCATTTTTTTCTGGTTTCTGTTTTTTTTTTCTCCTTGATTGAGGACGGCTTATAAGGAATTTTCAGCAACAATTCAACTTCTGTTCGTATGAGCAATGAACAATCATTAATGTCTCACTTAATGCTGAATATTTTGATTATTGATTAAAAAAAACATTAGTAAATTTCAAAATTATTGCTTTTGAGTTATTAAAATCTTTCGGTGCTTCTTTTTCATTTAATAGTGGCTTTCGATTTTCCTGTTTTCGAACATTTAAATACATTTTGGTATCAACCGCTTAAAATTTAATGTAGTTTTGATAACAAGTTTTATCTTTCAACACAACATGTGGTTGAAAACTAGTTTAAGTATTAGCTAATACTTAACAATTAATAACTTAACTTGTTAAATATTAACACAAAATAAGAATTTTGAATAGTTAAAGTTGGTGAAATGTAAGCACATTATAAGTATTTGGTTATTAAAGAGTTTGATAATATTTGAATTTGGTAAGTGTGCGCACAGTATTTAAAAAAAATAGAAAAGAAAAAAAAGAAGAAAAAAAAAGAAAGAAAGAGGAAGGCGAAGGGAAAAGGGAAGAGAGAATAAAAGTAACAGAAATTTAGGTTAATGAATCCTACAAATTTTGTGCACAGTTTAAAAAAAAATAAATAAAAGAAAGAAGAAAAAATGGTCATAGTTTTTGTAAATATTTCAATTTGAAAAGTACACGCACAGTATGATAATTTGAATAATCTTTGATAAAAAGTTTGTTAAAATTTGTTAACATTTTGTAAATTTTTTGCAAATATTGGTTTAATTGTAGAATCATTTTTTAATTTTGTTTGTGTTATTGAGTTTAAGCAAACTATGTTGATTTTCATTATAAGTATGATATGGAATACTGTTATTATTGTATATTATTCTGTTTTGTACTCGATTTAAGTATTGCCTCTGTAAAATAATGTCAGCGTAATGTTAATTTATCAAAATTAATTTAATCTAGGGTTAGGGGACCTCCCATCGTCCACAGCCATACGAATGTTTGGTCAGGGGAAGGGGGGATTGTGGTTCAGTGATTTTTTTCACTTCTTTGTGGCTCGCACAAAATTCCTATCGGCAAGAATGTTAAGCTGCGTTTAGAAGCGTCGTACTAAGATAGCCCTAATGTATACAAGTTTCCATTCTCCCCGAATCATTTTGTGGTCTTCGACAAAAGAAAGGGGAGTTTCAACAAAAGAAAGTGGCTTTGGCAATCTGTCAGCATGCTCCCCTGCTTGACCTCTGAAATTTAGATAAGATAAGCAAGTCATAAAAGATAAAATAGTTCTATATACCACATCAGTGAGAGTGACACACAATAACGCTATATTTTTGGACCTTAGGATAAAACTTTCTTGGTAGGCCGTCCTGTTCAGCTTATCGTGTCAAAAATTTATCTAAAAAAAATCCCTTTTTATATATTTTTTATTTAATTTTCTGAACATTTATACCAATGTGAAACCAAGCGAAGTCGTTCCAATTTTTGTTTTCTTTTTAAAGATGTTTTCATTGTTTTAATATAATATAATATATATATCCATTGTCTCTTTCATTAACTTTTGTTTGAAGATTGTCCAAATATGTTTTTACAAGGTCAGAACCGTAGGTTTATTTAATAAATTTTAATGCATGTCAATTACATCGATTCCATTTTTTGTAAATAAAACGCACGTAACACCATCGAAGTTTTTACATATATTTTCTTTTTTGTTCACAGATTAACATATTTTAAAACTACGACTGTTTATTTACTTAATGATCTACGCCAGCGCTTCCCAACCTTTTTTCTTTCACGTACCCCTTGCTTAGTCTTTTCATTTTGGAGTACCCCCTATTTATCATTAACATCCACCACCCCCTATTTTCTCCAACATATTATTAAAATCTTCATCTCCCATGAATGAAAATCCCGATTTCAAGAAATGCATTATTATATTTCCTATTCATTAAGGGGGCACTGATGTTTTCAGTTTTATTTAAAGAATTAGGTGAACATTTGAACTGGTTATCAGAACAGGCCTATTATAACAGCTACGCTCTGGTTCTCTTGCATTTCAAAATAATCAGATTGTTTTGAAGAACTTTTAGTTCCCGAATCATCAGGTATAGTTTCAATCGCAGTTGCAGTACTCTTAAGAATTCCGGATTGCAACGAGTTATCCATTTTAACCCTTTCCGGAGCGGAGTAAGTCTGTTTTTAAAATGATGAAATTATCGACTGACACCAGAATTTACAAAAAAATTTATTACAAAATAAAAACTTGCTTGTTTTCCCGTAGTTTATAAAAGAAAAAATTTAATTAAATATTCTTGGTGCCGTTGTCTGTTTTGGAATTAAAATTAGGTGTCCTTTTTTGTGGACATCGCTTGCTAAAGGGTTAAACAGAAAACCAAGTCATTCAAATAATAAGTAAATATTTCAAGTTAAATACTCATTAAAGGGGAGGAAGCTTTTCAATTAATATACGTTAATGATATAACTCCGCCTATTCGAAAACAAAAATAAGAGCCTGCTTCTCAACGCTTTCAAAATAAAAAATAAAAACCGACAGCTCTACGTAATTTAGGCGTTTTGCAATTATTATTAAAAAGAAACAATAAGTTAAAAGAGGTGGAAAAAGAACATTGTATAATGATCAATGGAAGTTTTCACGAAGATTGGGGGAAATATGCAAGTACTCCTGCAATATGATTAGCTGTGGGCGGAGCTAATGACGTTGAATTATCAATGAATTATTGGGTCTAGTGGCCTTTAACCTCATTTTGAGTGTAACATATTGGAGTTACACATGAGGCTAACTTTGTAATCCAAAACTATAAACTTTCTTCATGTGTTTTCAGTTAAACCATTTTTGTGATTTCCGCCATTACCGATATTATTTTTACGTACCCCCAGCAGGCTCGCTACGTACCCCCAGGGGTACGCGTACCCCAGGTTGGGAACCGCTGATCTACGCAATGCCTTGCATAATAACTGAAAATCCCTATTGCTAAACGTATTGAAGTTAATATTATATAAAGTTTTTAGTTTAATAAAACATCAAACTTAAGTCTTCCACAAATATTTTGGTATTGCTTTAATGTTTCTATAAGTGAAAAGAATTATACAAAAAAAAATATTGCATTTACTCTTAACCGCATATTTATATTTTCCGATTTTTCTCTGAACTTAAAGAGGTTGTTCTGCATATATTTAGAGACATTTGCTGAGAGTATGCGAAACAGTATTTCCAACACTCTCCCCTTTCCTATATGATTTTTTTTTTCTAAATTACACATTTGACATTTTAACATTCTAAAATAAACACTTAATTATACATAATTTAACCGAAAAAGAAAGGCACAAACAATAATAATAACAATAATAATAATAAAACATATACACATATAATTGTTTTAAAGTTTAGCAAGAAAACACCTCATTATAGGATCCGACGAAGCATTATTGGGCACAACTGAGAAAAGTGACACTTTCAAATCTGAGTAAATCGATGTTTTCGTTTTGTTATGAAACTTTTTGCTTCAAATAGGATGACCCAAAGCTTTCAATTCTGAAATACCAGAAATACTCAGAATATTGAAACATGGACATGCTCAAAACTGAGCACATAGAGGTTAGTTCACACTCATTTTTGAAATATGCACATACTCAAAAATTATTAGAATTAGTTCAAACTCATTTTTGAAACATGGTAATACTAAAAAATGAGCACATAGAAGTCAGTTCATACTCATTTTTGAAACATGGACATATATGAGCACATGATGTGTTATTCTTGGGTGTGTGCATGTTTTCAGAAATGAGTATACAGGATGGTTCAGAACTATATGTCAAAAATGTAAAGACACGTAGAGGGGAGATAAATAAGCATATTTCGTATAAGAATGTGGGTGCGGAAATCCAGCGCTGAGGCAGCAGAGGGCGCTGTTGAGTTCGGCGGATGAAAGCGTTTCGCTGTCTTGAATCGTAACTTCCCGCACGGATTTCGAGCAACATACATCGTTATACCAATGTAGGACTTGCCGACATGCATTTCATGTATGAGGCTGTGCATGGAAATAGGGCGGCTGCTCAAAGCATACGCACGTTCAACGTTCTAAAGCTTGTCGAAGGACTATCCTCTACTGCGTGTAATACTTCTTCTACTGTTCTACTGCTGAAATTCTGCGATATTTTCCAGTGCCCGTATCAGGCCAGGAAGCATAAAACGATCCACTCGTGCACAACTCTCGATAAAGACGCTCAAATGTTTGGCGATGCGGCAAATTCCTACCCGGGAATCGTTCCATGTACATCCTTTGAGCAGCCGCTCCATTTACTTGCGCAGCCCCATACATGAAATACATGTCGACAAGTACCGCATCGGTGTAACGATGAATGTTGCTCGAAATCCTTGTGGGGAATGACGATTCAAGCCAGCGAAGCGCTTTCAACGCCTCAACAGCGCCCTCTGCTGAACTCAACTCTGGATTTCCGCACCCACTTTCCTATACGAAATCTGCTTATTTAGGTACCTTCTACCTGCCTTTACATTTTTAACATATAGTTCTGAACCACCCTGTATACATGTTTCATTTGATTCGGAGCCATTTTGACAATGCGACATACTCAGATTTGAGTATTTTTTGCTCAGTCTTGAAAATGCCGTTTTTAGAGTAGAGGGACAGAAAGCCATCAACAATTTCGTATAATAATTTTTGCTTTATTTTTCAGAGAAATTTTGTGTTTTAAAAAGGCGACGATTATTATAAAAAAATTTGTGGAAATATTTAGATAGGGCCTGTAGTCCATGCGTTCATTCCTTAATCTAACCCTGTCTCCTTCAATGCAAAAAAATAAAGAAAAAAAAAGACAGAGAAAGCGAGAAGCAGAAGCAGAAAAAGCATGTATTTATTACAGCGGCTAAAAAGTGGTTATATTTAAAACGAAATTTAAAAACATTTTTACTCTTTCTTTCGATCTTTATGTGAATTTTTTGCCTATTTCCTTCTGAATATGCAAGTGCTGGAATAAATGAAAACAGAAGGAGAAAAAAACTGAATTTTTTTCTGCTCTATGTTTCAAATTTCAGAGAAAACGTAGCGTGAGAGCTCTCCTTAAACAAAAACAAAAAACGAAAAAAACAAAAAAACAAAAAAAAGTCTGTTTTTGTTTGTTTGCTCTTTTGCGCAAAGCCTGTGCTGAATAAAATATCCTTTTACTCATTATGAAAACAGAAAATTGACTTACAAACATTCTGAAAAAAAAAGTCTCATACAAGCATCTGTTGTAAGCAGAGAAAGAATTTTGATAAAACTATTATATCTAATTACCCTCGAGCGCAAAAGTTACCCGTTTATTGTCGAAAGTATTTTAATATACAACTGATATTGTATATGCCGCTATAAAAAGCATGTCTAAATGAAATTTTATATAAATATTTATTAATGAATACTTTGTTTCGTTCATTAGTATCTCGATATATATTTTATACATAAGCATATTAAAACATCAACGTAATGAAACTGAATACAACAGGGGAATTGATAACTGAATACAACCTTTTGACCTCCTCTGACCATATTTAAGGGAATTTCTTTTCTAGGACCGCAAATATACTATACGCAAATTAATGATAGTTATTATACAAAAATATTAAAAAATGAATAATAATCAATGCAGTAAAAATTGAAAAATGTCGAAGAATATAATGTTTGGCTTCCATTATTTAGAAATGCTTTTTAACACTTTCCAACATAGTTGGAAAATGGTTATGAAATCAGGTTGTCTGTCTGTCGCCTGTATGTGATCTAACTCGTGTAAATATGCTCAGATTAACATGCAATTGATATATGTTATTGAGGGTTACTATAGTATAAGATGATGAACTGAAAACGATGTGTGTAGTGTTTATAGTACGTTTACAGGGACACACAAAATAATTATTTTACTTTACAATATATGAGGAAAATAACGTTTGCAATGTATTTTAATGATGTTACACTATTTCAAACATACTGGAATTGATATATATCACTAAGATGTACAACAAGATGCTTATTATAGAATAGGGTGTGCATAACGTTTAACGTTCATTTACAGGAACACACAAAATAATTCGGTTACAGTACTGTCTATGAACAATACTTGCTTTAAGTGGGTTTTCAGTTGTGGTACGCGTTATTAAAGCTGACTAATTTTTTTTTATATTATTGGTGTGTATACATTTTATCGATCATATAGAGAGCTGCACAAAAGATCTCGAGTGCATTTCCGTTTATTGGTGGAAATTGCTTACGATGAATTTTCAACTGTGCTGTGCTTTTCTTAACTGATATAAATTTTAGAATATTATGTAGTATAGATACAATATTAATATTTCGCAATGATCATACACAGGGCTGCACAAAAGAATTTGGATATTTTCCCGACTATTTATTGTAATTGCTTAAAATTGGTTTTCAAATGTGTTATACATTTTCCAAGCTGTTTAGTTAGACACACTGATTTTGGGTGGGGCTAGTTGAACCTAAGCCGAAAGGTAAGCCTCACAGCCCGGTTTGACTTTAACCTTGTTTACTTATAGACAACATCATTATTGAACTGTGTCTTATTGAACTGTGAAGTTTTGTTACAGTATTCTGAATGTGTTTCAAAGTGTTTCCTAATCTATGTTTGACGCATGTCTTTCCGTTCTTGTTAAATTAATGAGCCGATAAGCCAAAACATTATGACCAGCCACGTAATATTGTGTTGATCCAGCTTAGAATTGCAAAATATTTGGAATTCTTCCTGGAATGGAAAAAGTGAAAAATCTTTAAAAAGGGGCCTAATCTAGACTGTACTTAGTTTCTGTTTTCTATTGATGTTCTTTTATCCAGTGAGTTAACAGCCTATGTCAGTAACTCGAAAACACTCACCATCTAATATTAATCCAATAGTAGAATTCTTTTTCAAGTTCTTCGTTTGCATTTCAATACTTTTAAATAACTTTTAATAGGATTCCCGATGGCGCTGTCTTAACGGATACGGTCCTAAATATCCTATACAAAAAAAAAAAATCATTTAAAAATATTGAAATGCAGACTAAAATTTTGAAAATAACACTTATATTAGATTAATATTAACTTGCGAGTGTCTTCTCGTATGGAACGTAGGCTTTTAACACGTTGGCCGTCACATATTGCACAGAAGTGGCTTTTTTTATCAAACATTTATAAAGCGCTTTTCAATGTTTACCGAGTCAGTTCACAATTCCCAACCATGTCAATGTTTGCTAATGTTATACAAAGTGTTAATTTTATAGTTTTAATTTAAAATATCACATTTTAGTTATTTTTACAGGTCGAACACCAAACTGAAATAACTAAATATGCCTGAGTTGGGGTGGGGGGAAGGGAGGGGAAGAGGCTTTTTTTTTTTTCAAATGCATTGTAAAAATTATCATTAGTCCCGTTTCATAGCAATAAATACTCTTCAATGAAAATATTGATAGCACAAGAATTGGCGAAACGGGTAATATTTCTGGCATACTTATTTGTGTCGTATTGCAATCAGAGCGTTAAGGGTATTAATGAAAATTATTGTTGAAAGCTCCTCAAACCATAGTAGTACATTAAATAGCGCTTAAAATAGTTCTTCGATTTAAAAATTGCCTTCTTCAGCCGCTGCTTCTCTATAAAACTACCAATTTTCATATTTTTATATGGAATAGTTTTTTTAATATAAGCCGAGAAAGAACTCCGGTCACAAAAAATTATTTTACGTGAGTGACAGCGTTAGTTACCCCACCCCCTCCTTTTTTTTTAGAAAAGAGAGATTTAATTGGTACTTTGTATTAGCGGCATCCCATTCTTAAACATTGAAACTCTGAATCATAAAACACTTTTCATTTCGGGTGAGAAAAATTTAACAATTGTCTTTAGTATGACATGAAACATGTAATGAAAATGATAATACATAAATGAATACATACATATAATGTAAGAATACATACATACATATAATCTATGAATACATATACATTTATGAATACATACATATATATTCATTAATACATACACACATACATACATATAATCTATGAATACATATGCATTCATGCATACATACATACATACATATATATATATATATATATATTCCAAATATATATTCATAATTATATACATACACAAATATATATTCATATATGAATAAACACACATACATTCATATATGGATACATACATATAATGAATACATTCATGATGTACCATATAAAATATTTGGCGTCCACTACCACGCAGTTAATAAGAAAGTGCCATTTAATTTCACAAAATTAATTTTAAAGCACTAAGATTTACTTGAAACATGTAAAAGCTAACAGAAATATCACTAAAAAACATGAAGTTTGAGAATGATGCTTGAAATCATCAGTATTTTACATCTAAAAATTTTATAATCATAATCACAATTTTTTTGTTTTATTCCTTATACAGACATAACTTTTTTTTTTGTTATTTATTCTAATGGAAAAAAAAAGAAAAAAAATCAAAATTAATTTTATCAAATTAATTTTATCTAAAAAACGGCTCTAGCGATTTTGATTAAATTTTGTGTCCTACGAGTTTCGAGCACGATAAAATCATTGGGCTGGATCACATGTCCGAGAAAATTCGATTAGTGGGTTATTTCTGTGTCATTGTGGGTCAAGATCTAAAAAGCGGCTCAATTTACACTAAATTTTGCATCCAATGGTTTTCGGGCACGAGAAGACTGTTGGGCTAGGTCACATGTTCGAGAAAATTCAATTAGTGGATCATTTTGGGTCATTTTGGGTCATTTTGGATCATGGTAAAGCTAATTGTATCTAAAAACGGTTCAAACGATTTTGACGAAATTTTGTATCCGACTATTTTCGGGCACGAGAAGACTATTGGGCTGGGTCACATGTTCGAGAACTTTCGATTAGTGGGTCATTTTTGGGTCAAAGCAGATCAAATTAATTTTATCTAAAAAACGGCTCTAACGCTTTTGATTAAATTTTGTATCCTACGAGTTTCGGGCACGTGAAAATCATTGAGCTAGGTCACATGTTCGAGAAAATTCGCTTAGTGGGTCATTTCTGGGTTATTGTGGGTCAAGATATAAAAAGCGGCTCAATTTACACTAAATTTTGCATCCAATGGCTTTCGAGCACGAGAAGACTGTTGGGTTAGGTCACATGTTCGAGAAAATTCAATTAGTGGGTCATTTTGGGTCATGGTCAAGCTAATTGTATCTAAAAAACGGTTCAAACGATTTTGACGAAATTTTGTATCCGACTATTTTCGGGCAGGAGAAGACTATTGGGCTGGGCCACATGTCCGAGAACTTTCGATTAGTAGGTCATTTTTGGGTCAAAGCGGGTCAAATTAATTTTATCTAAAAAACGGCTCTAACGATTTTGATTAAATTTTGTATCCTACGAGTTTCGGGCACGCGAAAATCATTGGGCTAGGTCACATGTTCGAGAAAATTCGATTAGTGGGTCATTTCTGGGTCATTGTGGGTCAAGATCTAAAAAGCGGCTCAATTTACACAAAATTTTGCATCCAATGGTTTTCGAGCACGAGAAGACTATTGGGCTAGGTCACATGTTCGAGAAAATTCCATTAGTGGGTCATTTTGGTCATGGGTCATTATGGGTCAAGCTATTTTATCTTAAAAACGGTTCAGAGGATTTGAAATAAATTTAGCACCCTACAGGTTTATGGAACAAGAAGACTATTAAGATAGATCACATGTTCGAGAAATTTTGATTAGTGGGTCATTTTGGTCATGGGTCATTATGGGTAAAGCTATTTTATCTAAAAACAACTCAGACTATTTGCACTAAATTTTGTATCCTATGGTTTTCGGGCACGAGAAGACTGTTGGGCTAAGTCACATGTTCGAGAAAATTCAATTAGTGGGTCATTTTGGTCATGGGTCATGATATTTGAACTCAAATTTAATTTTGACCGAGCATAGCTCGGTCTTCCCTGCTCGTATGATACTTAAACACACATGCATAAAATTTGTAAATGTATTGTCAATGCATTGATATGTTTAATTTACTTTATAGCAATATAGATATTTATATATATATTCATATCTTAATTTTAAAACGATTTAATGCTAAAGAACTCCACATAAATTAATAAAGGAGAAGAAGCAGAAAAAAATGACTAAATTTTATTTTATATCTTTTAAAAATACATGCAATATGCTGCTATAAAGAAAATAAATTCAACATAACAATATAGAGATAAAAATGGGACACATCTTAATATAAAATCCACAAAATAAATCTCCAATTCCTAAGGAAATGCACCCCTGGTTGCTTACAATTTTGTTTTATTAAAACAAGGAAAGAATATAATTCTTTCACGTTTGAAAGCGTCACTAAATGGGGCCCAAAAAAATGACCTGCGATATTTATTGGAACTTTCGAATAAAAATCCTGGCAGTTATTCAATATTTATTTCTACTTTCCAAATTTCTCAAAGATTTGAAATAATATAATGAAATCCAGACAAAAAATCAACATTAATGCTTAAATTGTTCACATAAATAAACGACTTTTTTTTTATAAGAGTTAGATGTTTGGTGCTGCTATCTACAAACAGAGTGGAAAAACAACGATAATGACTTCTTGGAAACTTCAAATGCTTATAATAAACTGTTTTTATAATTTATCAAAATTATTAATTAAATAGATATCTTTTTATAGATTTTCATTAGAAATATTGATTTTTATAAGCATTTAATAATTATATATAGTTAATTTTAAAAATACAACTAGCAATATAAAACTGAAAAAGGGTAACCGAAATTAATTTTTGTTATAAAAAAATTATTATTATTTTTTTTAGACAAAATCATATTTTATTTTTATTATTAATATTATATAAATTTTGTTCTCAGCATATTTAATAAGCAAATTTAATTATAATTTTACAAATAATTTAACACAATTTCTTAATATTTAAAATTTTACAACTTCGATAGTTACACAGATATGTTATAATGTATTTATAATTCAAATGTTCAATTAATGCATAATTTCAAGCCAAAACGTTTTTTATGCATCTTTAACAATATAAAACAAAAAAAACATTTTGATTTTCTAAAATAAGTTTATGGCTTACAGATGCATCTGACTAAAAAATGTGCATTCAATATCGTCTTACCCAATAAGAAATTATTGCACAAATCCCAAAATATTATAATCATACAAAAAGTACGGAATTACAATTACTTTGCCTAAGAATCAAACATGATATTTCTAGAAAATAGCTGAATGGTTCGCTTTGCATTTCTGAAATAACTATTGAAATGTCCATTTTCATTTAAAACTGGTTATTATAACCAATACACTAGCAAGTATCCACTTAAAGACTGAAACGAAATATGCACTTTGCAGCCTCTCAGCACATTCCGGCTGGAATTTTTTTTAATATTATTGTATTAAAATAAACCCAGTCTCGTAAAGCAATCATTGTACATTGTTGTAGCTACGTTGTAAACATACAAATAAATATTCATCCAGCTAATGTTGATTTTATGGAGTTCATTTGATTTTGAGTTGCTTTATCAGATACGATAAACAAAATTTAAAACGGAAGTAAATCATCATTTGCTGTAAAGCCATGCCATTACACTTGTCGATTCTCTCCTCCACTACGTCGTAAAACGTGGGAGTGACGCATTATGTTGGCCTATACCATTAGCCAACCACAGCGCAGGATTCTTTCCCATGTCCGTATCCATGTAAAGGTTGCTTAAATGCAATCCGTTTCGAGAAATGGTTTACTATTGAAACTATTTGGACTTCAAATATGAAAAAAGTTTTTGTGATATTTAAGGACCAGTACCGAACATTGAAGCAGGATTGAGAGGCTTCCTAGTTGCAGTCAACTTAATGCACACTCTAAAGCTTGAATGTCTTGCTATAAAATGAGCTATTGGGATAAAGTGTATCCGTAGTTATAAAACTACATATATAGTTAAAGTGATATTTAAGTATATTTGAAAAGTTTAAAGAGAAGATAGTAAAAATTAAATTTGAAGACCAACAGGAACATAGAAATAGATTTTACAAAAGTTATTTAATAATTTTTTCAGTGACATATGTTTTCTATAATTTAAAAACTTAAGATTAATATTCTTTTACTTCAGCCCCAATTAAAAAAAGGTTGACACGGTTTGATGTTCTTCAAATATTATCGTAATTTTGTGAGTTAATTGAAAGTGTAGTCTTTTCATTTTTATAAAAGATAAAAAAATACTTATTGAAATACTTATTTTAGTTATTAAAGTGTTCATCTAAAAAAAGAAGTTAAATAGTGTGGAAATTACTGTGTTAAATACTGTAGGATAACTTTATAGGCAGATAAGGTTTTTAAAGTTTTACTGTATGTATGTGTATAAATCTGAAAAAAAATTAGGAAACCTTTCCAGTAGAGAAGGAAGCACACCAATTGTACTTGCTCCTTGGCGCTGAATATGTAACTACGCCACTGAGTTGCAGTCTTAAGTGTGGTGTCTAAATATGACAAAATGGCTATGCGCTACACAACGACGTATCTGGAAGCACCCCCCTTGCGGCAAATTTCTATCAAATAAATATTTTACAACTACATATAAAACTTCCATCACATACTTGTTTTTTACAAATGCATTATTCTAACAATAAAAGATAAAAGGTGCATAATTAGAGCTTTTAAATTATCTTTTTTAGTCTTCAACTTTTAAACAGGTCTTCATTTTTTTTCTTTTTCTTTAGAATGTAAAAGGAATAGTTTTTATAAGTAATTGTACAATTTCTTTCATTTTTAAAAAAGCAGTTTAAAAAAAAAAATTAACAAGCCGATAAAAACTGTCGATGTTTCGCATTTCAAAAGAAGAAATCCTATTTTTCTTTTAATTCAGGTATTCACGGTTCCGGCATTAAACAGCTAATAATTAGTAATATTTTAAAATTCGGGAACACTTTTTATGTCATTCACGAAACTGCTTCTTTGTATCTTTTGAGATAAACGTTCAATGAACGACTTAAGAAAGAGTAATTCATCATTTTAAAGCAAAGATATAATTGAACGTAAAAAAAACCTAAATGTAAAGGTCTTTTTAAAATCCTATAACTTTTATGACCATATAGGGTGTTTTAAAAAAGATTATACAAACTTTAACGGATGTAGAGCAGACTATGTATAACAAATTTTTAAATTGGAAATCAGGATCGCAATCCACTTTTCAGCCAAAAATACAGTCCAAGTTGAACACGAAAATTTCGTTCATAACTTTAAAAATAATGAAGATATTCTAGTGACACAGACAAACTTTTTTTTTCTGTGAAATGTAATTACAAACCTTAAAATGCGCAGTATTCGCGTCCAAATAACACTGAGCAAGACGCGTCATAACTCGAAAAGTGGCTGACTGTACATATGGTGACACTTAATGAATTGCAGTGCACTTCCAGTATTTCTAATGATGCCACCCCGTTTCTCGCAAAGCAAAGTTATTCTATTCAAAATTTCGATAAAATGACTTCATTAGTGTTAAAGTTATAAACAAAAATCCGTATTCGGCTTCGAGAGAGTCATTCTGTAATTTTCAATGAATAAGTGGATTGCGATTGATTTCGTATCATGATTTCCTATACAAAAACTGCTTGTTCTACCAATTCTTCAAGTTTTTCTAATCTATTTTCAATCATCCTGTATAAAAACTGTACCTAAAGAGGTAAATCGTTTTTTTTTTTTTTTTTTTTTTTTTACCTGTTAGAGATAAATAAGCAGTGTAAATTGCGGAAATCTATAAAAGACAAGTAGAAAATAAGTGTATATTGATAATTTGTTCCGCGATTACTTTTCAGAAAGTTACACTTTTTACGTTTTTATCTACTTCTCTAGACAAAATTGGCCAATTAACCCCCCCCCTTTTTTTTTTCTCCAATAAGATCATTACAGAAACTGGGCGTCTTCATTTTTAATATTGAACGATTTACGTTTAATTGAAAAGTCGCGTGAAAGGGAACCATACATGAAATAAGAAATGTAAATCCAAGAAAAAGAAAATACCGACGATAATAGGTATGTAGTTGACTTTAAACAACAACAAAAGAACGGTGCTTACAACAATTTTAGTGGCGAAGAACTCTAAAATAGGCTCACAGCATAAAAATTAGTCATCCTTGTCCGGAAGCACAATGGTTTTGTTATACCGATATAGATTACGTTATAGAAGAATCAACGTGGTGAACTCAGACTGAACTGCTCTTCTGTGATTACAGAAATAACGTGGAATAAGTAAATCGTTGTGATAAATGAAACATGGAATAGTACGTTAACATGGGTAAATATACTGATGTTTTAGAGCCGTAAAAAAGGAGCCATCGTGTTTGGGTTATGTTTCTAGGATTTACAGCTATATCTGTTTCTCTAAACTATCTCCGCCTGCATACTGCATTATTTGTGATGCAATATTTACACTTGTTAATATATTTTTGATCTAAAAAATACCATACTCAACATGTATATGGTTCATGTTGTTCAACATTTTTTAATTGAACAATTTTGCCTGAGGTGATGAGATGGAAATTTAAAAGTTGTAACTTTAATAAAAATAATGACAGTTCATTAACATAATCTTTTTAATTAACATAACTTTTAACATTATTCTAATAACGTCATTTACTACCTCATTTTGAACATTTTTATCATATTTTTTATCTATTTACTTCCAAACAGGTAAAAAAGGAAAGCGCATTTCAACATTTTTTTTGGTACAATGATGAATGATATATAGGCGATATACATTTTCTTAACATTTTAATTAATCAACAAATACATAAATGATAAGATTTTATATTTTATTCAATGTCTTGCAATCCATGTCGTTGCTAATTAGGCTTAATAAAAACAATGAAAAACATTACTCATATACTTAATCTCAAAGTTTCAAATTATACATGTTTCTTAGATCATTTTCTTTGATTGGTGCTATTCTAATACCTGAGATATTTTTATAGCATCTGCATTGACTTCTCTATCGACTCTTTCCAGGTCAATCGATAAAACGATTTTTTGAGACATGATCTGTTTTTGCCTGCAGTTTTTTTTTAATTATAGAAAAAAATGAAAGGAGATAATGAAATACGATGTAGGTGAAAACTGTACGTAGTATTATAATTATTCAGGCATTTGTGGAAATAGATTATGGTAGTAAAATGGGATAGTTGACATTTTCTTTACGAAGTCAATTAATTAATTTTTACACGTTATTATTTTTTTTGAAAGAATGTTACAATCTTACATATATCGTTTGCTTTTTACCTTGTAAAATCGTTCGTTACAGTTTTTATCGATAATACTTTATATATCTCACAGATCGTGGAAATGTTTACCGATTATATGAAAGTTGAAGAGAACAGGAAAATTATTCGTTCGGACTTGGTTATAATCTATTTTCTTATAAAATTCGTAAATTGATTATGGAGTTTAGGTACTTATTTGTCAAAAGACACCAGGTATACATACAATGTTTAATAGAATAGAGAGGAGGAATAAGAGGTATATATTTTTTTATTTGATATATCTGGTCAATTTATTAAAAATGACAAAAATTGAGTATGCACTAGATTTTGTACTAAAATTTGTCATTTTGTCAGTTTGTCATTGAATTTTGGAAGAACAACATCATGTGTTCTTCTTTCAAAGTTCAATAAATGCAAACTTTCACAATAGCGTTACAATAAATTTTACAATACTAATGAGAGCAACCATAAGGCCCATAAAATAACATATGAACGTGTAATGAGTCATCTGTGTTTGCTCTTATTGCAAAGATTCCATATGTCAGTTTCATTTGATGATAAATGTTTTCTTGTTTCATACTTTTTAATTTTATTCAATTTTTATTTATTTTCCTACAGGGATCACCGAAATCCTGGGATATGCGCATGGAGTTCTGAAATCTCTTTTCTCGCTTAGTCCAGCGGTTAGCATGCTGGACATAAAATGGGGAGATTTCGCCGATGTTCTCGGGTTCGAAGCCAGTGCGGCCTGGGTGGGATGGCAGTACAAAGTTTTCAGGAGTATCATTGTACGAGATCTGTAATTCTTGTTACTTTCTTTTCAAAAGTATATGCAAGGGCATCCCTTTTATAACAATATGGTCAAATGTGTCCTATGCTTAACGAATCTCTCCCTACTTCCTTGAGGAACTGAGGTTGTGAACTACTGCTGTAGAGGATTAGCATATAGCAAAGACTTTGAGCACTTCATTAAAATTAAAAAAGTCCTTCCGGCCTGTACCGGGAGGAAAAGGTAGCTTTCATAGTTCATATTTTAAAAAATTCAATTCATTTTACACATACACCCGAATCTAAAATGCTTGGAACCCGATTATAGAAGATTCAATCCCGGTTTTCGTTGAAACTGAATTTGAATCCAAATTTCAGCATGAGAGTTACAGCATAACAAACATCAGATTGTTTCAAAATGTCAGCTATCCTAGAATTTCAAACTGCCATATCTCAGCCATTTTTTAAGATAAAAACAAAACAAAAAATGTTCTGGAATCCTTGTATCGCGATCTAACATTTAAAGGAAACAACTTTTTCAATTTATAATTTTTCATACATCGTTTGGTATTTAAAAAAAAATAAATTTTAACTAGCCGCCATTTTGAAACAAGATGGCGCATGAAGCTGTCCAACGAACGCGGTCGAAACTTTGGTATATTCTGTACACATGATCATTCACATTCATACCGGTTCATAAATACGAGAGTTACAGAATAACAAATATGAGATTGTTTCAAAATCTCAGCCACCTTAGAATCTCAGACTGCCATATCTCAGCCATCTTTTAAAATATAGCCAAAACAAAAAATGTTCCAAAATCCTTGTAGCACGTTCTAACACTTAAAAGAAACAAATGTTTCATTTTATAGTTTTTTTTGTACATCATTTTGAATTTTAAAAAATTTTAATTTTTTTAACTGGCCGCCATTTTGAAACACGATGGCGGATGAAGCTGCCCAACGAACTCGGTCGAGAACTTGGTACGTTTTATACACATACTCAGTCACACCCGAATCGGTTCATAAATTATAGACTTACAGCATGACATACGTCATATATATATATATATGGATATATATAAATCAACATTTGAGCGGAGAGTGGTTTGTTGTTTTGTTGGTCATGATCGGTGAAAATATATACCAAAATTCTTTGGAACTGCTTTCCTCCAAACGGCTGCAATAGGTAGCTTTTTGTAATGAAAGCTACATAATAATTGTATTAAACTTAAACTAACACTAAACAAATGCTAAGAAATAAATAAACTAGTCGTTGGTGGCCACCGTAATGCTTACCCATCATGGATATGCATAATATAAAATATGAAAATAAAACATGTGTAAACTATTTATAAAATGCAGCAATTCGAATAAAATCCTTCCTGGCTTGATGACGTGATAAACTTTAAATGCTCTGTTACTGAATTGCGTAAAAGAAATATCCTTAACTCCAAAAATGATAATCATATTGACTAAGAGTTTACTGCGTCGGATTAAGCGTCTCATTTCCAATTAAAATATATCTTGTAATGAAAATTTGAATGAAATACAGAGCCATGAAAAATCGAAGAGTGTGGGAAATAGGATTACAAAAATCTCGGCAACTCATTATCCGATCGACTTCATTCTTTATGCAAAATTTATGTTTTTTTATTGCCTTATATATTCACTCCTTAAAATAAACAATTTCGAGAATTTTTATACACCTTTTATCAAAACGAATGTTTCAAGAGTCCGAAAAAATAGTTCCAGATAATCGAGTTTACTTAAATTCAATAAGCTTCTTCCCATTATTACTTACTAAGTGCATACCAAATTTCAAGTCTCTATCTCAATTTGTTTGGGAGATAAAGCGTTTATAGATACACAGACCGACGGACGGCAATTTGTTTTTCTAAAAATATGTTTTTCGGAATCTCTAGTGTCTGAAACGTGTAAATCCGTCAATTTATTTTTTCTATTTTCTGAACGATTACAAGACTTAAACTATACTACGTATGATGGGTAAGTAAAAGAACAATATGTAATATGTTTGCTTATTGTTGTATGTAAACTAATTATAACACTAGTCGGATATGCCAATCCCAAAACTTTCTTCTATATCTCCATACATGTTAATACTTCAAAATTCGCTATCACACCGCCAATAAAATCAATATTTTTCGTTATTCTGTTGTAGGTCAACTGCTTGAGAATCGTCGAGTTAACCTGGATGCGAAGCACCCTTTGCAACACGAGCAGCCGATGCCCAATACAACTACGAAAAATTAAGAAAATCGCATAAAAACTGCTATCACAGCACCCCCTTTCGGCGGAATAGTCCCAAATTCAAATGGGACCTGCAGGTCATTAGTCAAAAACATATATATATAATTAGGTTCGATTCTAAGCATAACTTCATACACTTGTCGGTGATACAATAATGAAAATCACAAACAACTGTTGTCAAAGGGCCCCCTTCCGGTGGAATGTCATCAAATTTAAATAAGATGTGTGCAGTCGTCAAAACCATTATATAAAATTTAGTTCAATTCTATGCATAACTTCATACACTTTTAGATGATACAATAATGAACATGGAACAAAAATTGCTATCACAGTTCCCCATTCCGGCGGAATATCCCCAATTTCAACTAGGATGTGCTGGCTATAGCCAAAAACATGCAAATGAAATTTGGTTCAATTCTATTTATAACTTCATACACTTTTTGATGATAAAAAGAGAACGTATACACAGTCAGACAGACATTTTGTTAAAACATATATTTCGGAATCTCTGACCTCTAAAACGTGTAAATCAGTCGAAAACCGAAAGTCGAAAAAATTCTCGATTACAATTTTTTCTTATAATTATAAATAGAAGAAAGTAACAGGATTTTAAACTGTGCATCCGAATCTAGGCAACTATTCTGAAATAATTTACAATTTTTGTTACAATTGAGCATCAGTGCTTTAAACTGAACATGGTAACTATACCGAATAATAATATTGCACAAAAATAACTGAATTATGTTAAAATTGTGCGTCATTGTGTTTTTGTTACCATTTTAACGCATTCCTTCTTGAAATATTGTGACATTGTTTAAAACTGTATCCTATAAAATATTTTTCAGCCTTCCGTTATATAGCAAAAAACTTTCGTGAAAACCACATGATTCTGAATCGTTTTATTCTACAGGTGATAAAGATTAGATAACAATGCATCTTACAAATTTGTTGTATGACTTGAATTCTTTTATTTTAAAGCTGTTCTCCAATCCAGACTGGCTACTTTCTGACGCATTCTTGAATTCATTTTTGCTCGTAAATTCATTTGGCAGGGGTTAGTATTCAGAAAATATGAAACTGAACAGTTTTGATAATTTTTCCATAAAAGAAGATGATCTTTCAGAAAATGCTGTCAAATATGATGTTTTGAATTGAATTTCTGTATACGGCAGCCCAATAAAAAATTTTATGAGTTAACAGCAGTTTATAAACTCCAAATGTAAAACATTTATCGAAAAAAAAAAGTGTTAGATTTCAAGTAACTTCAATAGTCATGTATACAAGTGTCATGCTTTGAGGTTTAAAAATGAGTCGGTAAATGTGTCAGAAAGTTTCCCGCTGCAAATTTTATCTTTTGGAAAACGCTTATAACTACGAAATTATTTTTCTGTTTTGAAAGTCTTATTCGAGGCAAAAAGATTAGATATAGACGTTGTCCTTAAAAAATCGTTTACTTTAGTACAAGGAAGAGAAAATTTAATTGTAATGTTAATGTATTAATAATGACTAAAATCATAATCGTAATGAGCAAGATATTTTTTTTAATGTAAATTTAGAGAATTTTTTCCTCTTGTATTAAATTAATTTTTTTAGGATCTTTACTGCTACATTTCTCAAAACATTTGGAAAATACCTAAAAAATAACTAATAAATTTATATTTTGGAAAAAGAAACATTGTTAATGTGACATTTGTAATTATACCATTTTCATGCCTCAAACTTTCTGTTTAAGAAATGTTAAAAATCGTATGTGGTGATACTCAGATTCTTAAGACAAACGGAAACAGCTGTTTTGATTCATTGCGTATTCCACTTTGAGATAAACTACGCATAATTTATACAACACTTTTTCCAAATTGACGCATTTATGTTTACATCGCTATTGCACAACTAGATACCTGTATAGTATTTCCTTTAAAGATAGGAGTAGTGTTTTAGATTTAAAAATTGCCCCTACTCCTTCTACGTGCGCTATTTCGGCAACAAAGGTAATTTGTAAAGAAATTTTTAATTTCACTTACTACATGTAATTTAATGAATATGAGGTAGTTAGATAAAAAAATATAAAAAAAATGCAGAAATCATAGTTTAAAAATTGCTCACAGGCTATAATATATTTTCGGCGCTCAAATGAGATTCAAAACAAACCATTCAATGAATGCCATTGAAAATTTTTGATATGTCTCACTTAACGAAGTAAATAACTTTTAAAAATGTTATGGAAATCGAAAAATTTTAACATCTATATAATAATAGCGCATGTCATGTGACTGAAGTAAACAACAACAGTCCGACCGCTTCAAAAAAAAAAAAAAAAAAAAAAAAAAAAAAAAGAACTGTTTGGGATTTTTACCGTTCTCAAACCACGGTGGAAAATTATACTTCGTAGGTCTGAAGATAATAAAATCGGGGGAAAGAATCTGAAGTGAAATCTGAAGACCGGTCCTGGAAAAGAATCTGAAGATCCGAAGAAGGGCAAGATTTGCCGTAAGAACGGAGAATCCAACCGCATCGTTAAATGAAAACTAAAAGTATTAAGATCTGTTTTGAATGGTAAGCATCGCAGATGGAATTTCTAGACCCAAGGCAAAATTCTGATTTTGCGATATTAAAATACAATTTTTAAATTATTTATACTAGTGTCCTAAATTACGATTTTTCGGGCTCTTCCTACCAAACTTCTTATCTTTAACTATGCGGCCGCGACCGGTGTCGGAAAAGATATGTGACCAATATTTTTGAAGAAAAATAAGCACGGAAACACATTAAAGTGCTATGCGAGAAATATACGTTCTTAACTCAAGAAACTGAATAATGGATGGCAAGTGAATAAAATGTGTAAAAATCCAATATTTTTTTTATTTGAAAAAAAAAATTACTAGAAATAAGCCTTGGGAATAATGTATCAGAAAATTTTAAATAAAAATGTTAAGTTTTCATTTTACCTTTCACGTATGTTAAAACTTAGTGTCGATCAAGGTGACTAACTGTGCCTTACATGCGGTTAGTAAATAGAACAGGATGCTTCTTTCTCTGCGTTAGGCAGGATCTACTATTAAATTAATGGAGTGACTTCTAACTCTGATTTGATTTGTCGAATGAATTGAGATCGGTAAGTTTCAGATTGCTAATTTGATTTATGCTATACATACGTTAAATCACAAAGACAAATGCTCGCACAAGCACCAAACCGATCAAGGGCAGTTGCTGGATTTTACATTGGATTTATGAATGATAGGGAGCAACATACTATTTGACAAATTGAATAATCCTATTTTTTTTTTTAATTTTAGAATTGTGTTAACTAAACATATCTATTAAAAAAATATGTTGTAAAAATTTTGTGTAAGGCAGACATTAATGAAATCCGAAATGAATAGGCACAAAGGAGACTTTGACAAACGGCAGGACTCGCGCTAGACATTTTGCCGCCTTAATTATTTTTTCGACATTAATCGAACATTTCTAATAATAAATAAATTAACACTGAAAACTATCATATATATATATATATATATATATATATATATATAATATAAACAATCGTATTTATTAGGTATTTTCGCATAATTGTTAAATAATAAGTAACTTTTAAATTAAGTGCTTACAACTTTTGCCACATTTTAGTAATATTTAGAAGAAAGTACTATATGAAGAATAAAGAAAATAGTCGTTACAAATATTGCAAGCAATCATGGTTTCAGTTGGTAAAGAAGCTAAGTTAAAATGAGCGTTCTTGAATCAAATCATATCAAGCAATTAAAAAGTCAAATTACATTACGAAAGTCTTATATTAACTCTAAATTACAAATATATATGATATGAATAACAAGTTACATAGCTGTTTCAAATTGTATACTCAAAAATACAATCCTATATTAGTGTAATTTATAAGAACAGATCAATAACAAACAAGACACAAACTAGAAGTCCAAATTTGCAATAAATTTTCTTTAGTAAAACCTTTATATATTTTAGTTACCTTACTATAAAAGTGAACTCAATACTATAAAGCAATTGCACTTTCAATTACTACGTCTGTTTAAAGCAAAAATAAATCAAATAATAACACAACTAGTCAACAGTGCAATAGATATTTCACTATTTAATCTGCTTTTTTTTGTCAAAATTGTTTATTACATTGTCGCAATCCATATTACAAACGCATGCATTTTCATTTGCTAGAAAATATTTAAACTATTTTTGAACGACAAAAAAAAAAAAAAAAAAAAAAAAAAACACTCAAATTTTGTACAAAATTCTTGCAAAAATTTAAATGAAAGAATAATGATATCAAAAACAAATTATTACACAGCTGTTTGAAATTATATACACAATTTAATGGCCCAATAGTACCATTTAAAGAAAAAAAACAAATTGTCGTAAAACACAAATAATATTAAAACTGAAATGGCTAAGAGTTTTCTTTTCAAAAACAATATTTATTATAAGCAATTGCATTTTTAGATTCTTGAATGGCTAAATATGAAGCATTATTGTGCTAAAAGACAAAAAAAAATCATAAAAATAAAATTAGGCATGCAACTACTACGTAAAATTAAGTAGAAGCAAAATTATATCAAGAGCAAATTACACTTCCATTCGAAATTAAGAATAAAAAATGCAATTATATATTTATTATATTTCCACGATACCATAATAACGATAAATGTGAACTAAAGCACATAAAAAGGAAACTAAAACAAGTAAATTAAATACGAACTCTATCATAAATATAAATTGTAAACTTCATTAAATTTTTAAATTATGAGTTTATTGGTAGTATTTATCAGCGTATTAGTAGTATTTACTAGAATTTTTTTTTACTTACTTTAAAAATTTAATACACTTTTCATTTTCATTGGAAAAATCGTTAATTATGCCGTCATATTTAATATTACAAACAACTGTATTTTCAATTGCTAGTAGTAATAAATTTATTAAGTGTATTTAATCCATTGTAAATCTCATACAATATTTAAAAAATTTTTAATCATCAGCAACCATTTTTGGAAAAAATAAAAAAATTCTACAACAAACAAAAATATTTGGAAATATAATTTATTTTTCTGAATGTAATTTAAAACATCAATGGCTTTCATTCCCTTTTTTTTATGATATTTCTAAAAACTAGCCTTTCATAATATAAAATATCTGACTCGATATAGTTAATTAAATCAGTATGTAATGTGAGAAAAACGAGCGATGTCTAAATGTGAACCGAACTCAATGGAGTATAAATATTCGCGAATTAAGATAATGTGAGATGGTATTATTAGGATAATAATATTCGTCTCAAGTGGAACAGTACGAAGTTTTTTTTTTAAACAAAAGGCTCAATTAAGTTGGTTGATTGTTTTTGAAGATAATTAGTAAACGGGCATCTCCATTGCGTTAATATGATAAAGTTGGCTATTTGTACATTTTTAAATCGTTTTAACTCATAATTCATCTACATAGTGTGCAATTTTCTATATATTCTTATTAATTGTTTGTTATCGTCTTCATATCAAGTGTAATTAATTGATATATTGAGGTTAAGTTGTTTCACTATCTACAATTCTCACATGTACTATATAGACAATATGTATAAGACGAAATAATATTTTGAAATTCTTAAAAATATCACTAGAGCTTACATCAGTCAATGACATAATAGCATATCAAAATGGGAAAACTTTACTTTGGTCGTTTAACTTTTTAAATATCTCTTTATAGAATTCTAGAAGCTATCTGCAACATAATTAAAAACCTAGATTTCAAACTTTTTTGATGGGTCGTCAATGGGAGTGTCTGTTTCTTTGTAAGCAAACAATTTAGTTTTACGTCTAATATTCAAAGATCACAAAGGTTCAAAATCACAATTTGTTTTTACCTCGTCACCGTTTTCATTTGCAGAAGTCAAAATTCCTTGACAGCTAATTGCACGAATGTCTTTTAATAAAAGATTGATTGATTCTAAAATCTTAAGAAAATCTGAAATTTAGGCTTTCTAAAAGTTTTGATACCATTTTTGTTAAAATATCATGCCGAAGTACTACACTGCAATACAGTTACATGTAATATTTTTATTTGCTAGTTATTTACTCTTACAGATTGTTTCTTTTTCTCTTGACTTGAAAAGACATTTATACCAATACGTGATATATGTTGGGTAAATCATACCTCAAAGGTTCTACAGCTAAAACACGAGTCTCACATTGAGTCATATTAACACTTTTGAAAGTTAAAGAAATATGTGATACGCTTTTTTAAGAGTGACCCAGGGCTACCGACCTTTGCTACCACTACTTCAAAACAAAAATCTTCGTGGTAGATTCCTTTAAAATCTGAAAAAGAAATATACTATAAAGTTTTCTCCTGTAAAATAGTGGAAGAAGAGGGCAGAAAATTTTAGGAAAGCTACGAGCCCTGCTGACCATAGAGACCAGAAAGGTCAAACTCGTTTACCAGTGAGGGATACATGGAGTCCACATGTCCCATTCTCCACAGTCCCCCTCCTCCCTCACACACATCCATCATTTTTGGTTTCCAGCATGGAATAACACTGAATTCTGATAAATTGTACTATCAAATAGTATCAGTACGGTTACATTATGAAATTTTCTTGAAGTATAACTATACTAAAGTGGTTTGTAATATCAGTAAAAAATTAAGATACTTTGTCTATTGGGGGTCTTTATTGGTGGTATCTATTAATGGTGAATAAACTAAATTCACAATTTCTCTATTTTTAAAATATGATAACCTCGTGTATCATTTCGGTGATAACACCGTAATACTAAAGTGGAAACTCATCGAAATTATGTGTAATTAAGTGAACTGGGTATCTTCAGTACCTATGCCTTCAACGTATTTACTACAATGACAATGATTGACGTTAGAATGACGTTAAATAGTTATTTTTGCCTAACTCAGTAATGTGTTGAAATATCAAAATATGACACAACCTTTTTTTTCTCTTTATATATATTTTATAACAAACAATAATTTGTAGCATAAACATTATTACATAAAATCATTATATTGTAAAATATATCGTGAAATCATATAAAACTTCATATATATTGCATCTGTATAAAAGCTTACAAACAAATATTCAAAGTATTATTTCTGTAAGTCCGCTTAAAATATTATTAAAATTCACAAAATTGAAAACTTTTCTAACTTATAAAAGTATACTATAACAGAATCATAATTCGTTTTCTTTTATCATAAAAGTTTACCAACTATTTTAAATTTCTTTCAAAATTAGTTCTTGCTTGAATATTTTATGTCACGAAAAACGTAACTTATTTAAAACTTTAACGTCATTTCATTCATTTTATTATTTTCTTTTTTCTTTTTTCTGAACATAAAATTTTGCTTAAAGCCTTTTAACGTTTTTGTTTTTACTTCTTGTTTTTTTCTGGGTGTGCTGAAATATATTTATGAGATTAAGAAAATATTTGGACACATTATTTGTCTTTTTTAAAGCGCCATGTTAGTATATTTTCTTTATGTTATAACTTTTTAATATTAGTGTTCAGGAAACCTTTTTTTTTCGTTATAGAAATCTAATTCGAATGAATATTTATTAAAACTTTTATTATAACTACCATTTTCAATTATTCGTCAGTCCCTGGGAACAGTTCATGTACTAAAAACGAAATTTGTTGAAAATTAAAACAAATACTTTTCAAATAGTAATATAAGTACAATCGTAATATAGAGTAGAGATGAGTTAGGGATTTATTTTTTTGGAGCCCGATCCCTAAAAAGTTTTATTACCAGAGCCCGAACCCGACATCGAAAATACGCATTAGAAAATTGTTAATAACATTTTAAAATTGTTTCAAGCTTAATTTTCTCATATAAAAATTTCTTCTTACATAGAAATACGCATTAATCTTAAAATACTACCTCATGAGAACCTTTCGTGATTTTCATGTCCCGGTAAATCTGTTAATAGTATTTTTTTTATTTATACCCAACCCCTGATAGAAATCTGTAACAGTCACAATTTTTATTTTTGTACAACTATGACAGAAAGATGATAGTTTTACTTACCAGTAGTTCTGCGAAAGGACTTCAAACCGAAATTGAGGATAGACAAGATATATCCCACGGCTTCTCTATGTTACTAACACCGATCGTGCAAAGTGTTCAGAATCAAATAGAATATTTCTCCTTATATCCCATCAATAACAATTCAATTCCCTTTAAAACTTATTTTTAAAGTATTGTAGAATAATTTAAGAAACTTAGACTACATTATTATCATTCTTTAAATAACAAGTTTTTCAATTTGCGTATAAATAAAATTTGCACTATGAGCCCGAGCCGGAAGACTAACATAAAAATCAAATCGTGCTCAGGGGTTCGGGCTGAGTCTGTTTCTTCTATAATGTAGAGTACCAGTTCATAAATTTGTTTTCATCTTTTTAGCACCATAACAATAAACTGCAGGGTCATCGTAAAAGAATGCCTGGATTACAAATTTGTATTACGCAAATAAAGAAATTAACAGGAACATAAATTTAGTATTAAAATATTAAGAAAAGTACCAAGTTTTATATCCATTTCAATATGTTCCGATATGTGAACCATTAGTCGATCAACAGACGTCCAGACGATATTCAATCTCCTTCCATGTCTTGTGAAGCATCTCTTGGAGTTCAATTGCTGCTATGATTCAATGTTTTAAACGGCTGATATAAGCAATTCTTTCGCTGTACACAGTGTTCTTAATATATCCCCAGAAGAAGAAGTTCAGAGGCGTAAGGTCGGGGCTTCGTAGAGGCCCCTGCAGACAGAAAACCACTAATGCTATACTAGAGAGAACTAGCAACGCCATCTAGTGCGCGGAGGAAAAACTTACATTCTTTCACTACATTTCACCACAAGACTTATTTCCGTAGGTTTAAGAATTAAATTTTTAAAAGGTTGCAAAATCCCGGGATTCTTTTTGGATGATCCTGTATATTGCATATTTACAGTGTTCTGGATTATATTTTATACTGTATATAAGTTAGTATATATATTTTCACATTACACTACCATTCACAGACATTAACAACAAATTTCACATATAAACTGTCAATGTAGATGATATTTACAACGATATACGTTACTTTCCTCCAAACAGAAGAAGTCAGTCCTTTTAAAAACATTTATATGTGCTAAAAAAATATTTTCGCCCGCCGTCTCGGGCATCCTCAGTTTTTCTTATCTTCATCCTCGCCTCTTGATGTCATTCTACCTTTCACGGTTTTTTCAAAATGTAATAGATACCGCCATCTATTGTCTATTGTCGCATACATAAGATCATTGCATGTCTCTGTTTTTTCTGTATCTATTTCAATGGCTTCACGCATTAAGCTGTTGTAATTTCCAAGTTTCTGAACTTCTTTAAAATTTATCTGAATTAGGCATGTCTCTGTTTTTTCTGTATCTATTTCAATGGCTTCACGCATTAAGCTGTTGTAATTTCCAAGTTTCTGAACTTCTTTAAAATTTATCTGAATTAGGGATTTTTTTTTTATTTAGTCGGGCTATTGCTGTGGTTTCTTTACTTAATCTGATATTTCTTTCATGTTCTTTAATCCTTTCCTCTATTTTCCGTTTTGTCATACCTATATATGCACCCTCTTTTCCTTTCTTGTCTTTAAACTTTATCCTATATATTCCTGAGGTTGTTAAATAGTTTATTTTTTCCTTGTCTGTTCTTTATTAATTTGATTATTGAGGGTCCTGGAATGATTGATATATTTAATCCAAGTTTTTTAAATTCTCTTTTTATTTCAAGGGAGACTCCATTCATATATGGTATTGAGCTTGTAAATTTCATATCCTTCTGAGCTGATTGTATTGTAGTATATCTTGATAGTGCACTTCCGATTAATTTATCAATTGTTTTTGCAGGATATCCTGCTTTTCTGGTCATTTCTTTTATCTTATTATGTTAATAAGATTAATTAGATAATAAGATTAACTAATAATGTAACAATAATAAACAAAATAAGATAGTAAGATAACTTAATAAAGATAATAATAAGATTATCTTTATTAAGATAGTAGTTTGTGAGCTAAGTATCTATATTAATAAAGTTAATAGCAAATTCTGATCTTATTTGTATATATACGATAGGAAGTCATATGTTAAAATTTTATTTTTGCTGTCAATCGCCAGAAATTGTTATGCGCTGGAGAAGTTTCTGTTTGTTTATTCCCTCATAGGGCGACGATGTTGTGCCTGACGGATAATTGAAATTTTACTGTATTTGTAACAACCATAAAGCAAACTGCTTATCCGATCATTTCGAAGAGATAGTGGGAATAAAAATTAAAAAAGGCTAACGCAAAAAATGTGATGAAAAGTTTATGTACATTTTATTTCAAACTTGATGCATATTTTTATAACAACTAAGTTTTATTTTTTTTTTCACTACGGTCTTTTCTATCGTCCTCAGGAATGTGGAGGTCACTTTTGAACGGCTGCCAAACAACAAGGTTCACATATTTATTGCTCATACATCACCTCTAAATATCGCATAATTCCATTTTTTACATCATCGAATAGGACAAAAAATGTATTTTCAAATAAAATTTGTTTGAAAACTGTAGCTCAATTTCGTGACCTTTTTATAACATTTTCAATAATTTTCAAGCATGAAAATTATTAAAAATCTACCTTAATAATGAAAATTTGTTTGCTACAATAAGGTAAAGTAACTAGTGGCAGTGTTACAACAATTGACAATAGATTGCCCACAACAAATTCAAAAGAACAAAAAATCAGATTAACCACAAGATCAGGTAAACAATAAGATCGTACTCTGACACTAAATTAAACTTTTTCAATTGAAAAGCCAGATTTTAATTTTATGTTAAACATAAAACGAAATCAAGTGTTGGGGATTTTACTTTAGGTTTTATTTTAAAAAACCTGTTTACCTTTTACCTACTCAGATCAATGCAAATTACCAAATTGAAATGAATCCTGTCAATGTATATATACATTTACAAATTTATTCTAATACATTAATAAATTTAGAAGAAAGTAAATGAAATGAATTAGACAGAATCATTTAAAGAAGTTAAAAGTTACATGAATTCTAAATCTTGAATTCATAATAATACTGGAATTAATTATAATAAAACACTTTGACAAGATTCTCAATTTGCATTACATCCAAGTCCCCAACAATCAGTATTGTGAATTCGAGAATTAATATGGTATATAATTACTGAAAATTTTCATAAACATAAGAATTTAAACTAAATGGAAATTTTGAAATAAAGGAACCAAAACCTTTCTTTTAAAGAAAGTACAAAAGAGGGAGGGATAAGAATTAATGATATAAGTTAAACAAAAATATCACTTAACAGATATTAGAAATACCATATAATTTTAAGAATTCACAATACTGAGACTGTGATCGTATAGACATATGAAATTTTAATTTAAGATACCATTAGTAAGTAATTAAATTTTGAATAAGGTAACTCATCATAACAAAAATACTTCTCATTAGATTTTAAATTAAAATAGTAAATTTATCTTATATATCAATATATACATGTATGACCATGTATTTCATTTAAAGAAAAAGAAAAAGGTCTCATTTAAATAATGAAGAATTCGAATTTAATTAATTTCAACATTCAGTAAAACAGAAGTTTATTTTCATCAAGTTTAGTGCTTAAAATATTATTGAAAATCTCAAAATGTATGAATCAAAATTGAGGGACTAAAAACCAAATTAAATTTTAAAATTAAGAAAAGAGTACAGCAATTTAATTTTCTGCAATTAATTTCATGATTAGGGAATACTATCTTTTACTTTAATTAAATTTAAGCCTTCATCAGTATTAATATTTAAATCAATAAAAGAAATTAAGTTACAGATTAATATTTATATCTTTAAATTAGTGACTCAAATTATACATAGTATTCCAAATTAACTCTCAGAAGTTAACAATAAGAAGAATTACTGAAAAGCAAACTTATTGATATGAAAAAAAAAGAGAAATAGAGAAGATTTGCTAGGAGAAAATGAGTATTTATTGACAAACAGCATCTGAGATAAGTTATATATCATTTACTAAAAACACAGGTAGATATTATCATATGATCAAACAAATAATATCATTTATAAAATATAGTAATAATAAATGAAGTTTTTACTCACATCTCGACAGTATAGAGTGACGAGGAAAACAAACATTATCACATGGTGAAGGTTTAACACACGGTTTACTGATTTGACGATTAGCTTTACGGCAATATTACTAGTGTTTTGTTTACACTATACTTAAAAATGAGAGTCCAAGAATAACAGTTACATAAATGTTTTTATGTATTTCAGCTCCACAGCTCAGTTAATAAACGCCATATTTATCTTTGGGAATCATAACAAGTAGTAGAGGTTTCTCTTCGTGCACACCATATTTTATAAATGCTTAGTTGATGAACAGAGTGATCAAAATTGTTTTCAAACACTTCGAGACGAAAGAGAAAGCTATATTCTAACTAACATAGACCTAACAATTTGTTAAGAGTTGAGAGGTTGCGCAATGAAATATCTTTAAGAATTGATCCATGTTAGATCGAGAACATGCTCCAGTAAAATAACTGAAATTCACGAATGCTGTTCAGACGCATATTTTTGATTTAGTGCCCATTAGGAAGTACGTAACACTATTCTGTGCTCTTGTATCCATCTAAGATGTCTAGTTGTTATGCTTGAATGGTCAGTCGCTCGTCGCATTGAAAATGAAATTCATCGAAGCTTAAATGTTCACACTAAGTTACGCGTCGACGTCTGAGTTGAGTCATGGGTAAGGTCCAATATAAACACGAGCAATAATGTTGACCTCATAGCGATAATTGTTTCTATGCTTAAAATTTCAATAACGGTAGAATATTTTACTTATATCACTACTCAAGACGCTAGCAGTGCGTCGTGCCGGGAAAATACCTCCGATCAGTCCGGTTACTGCTGGACATCTTCAAGCCTTCGCTCTCCAGAAACATTCTGCCCCACAAACAATTTTTTTAAACACTCGTCCGCCGTGTCAGGAGGGAGGATGCACATCCTCTCCCGACCGCTGTATCACTGTCCTTTTCGTTAACTCCTACTGCTTCCCTTAGCTGTGTTTTTGTTCCCATAGCAACGCGAAAAAAGGGGGGGGGAACCATACGCTCATTGGATGGGGTCACCCTTTATTGGGAATCCTCCTACTACTTCTCCGAATTTAGATCGTCAGCGGATTTGGGTCCTGGTCCTTCTATCTTGCACCTGCATAGCTCGTAAAAATCTGGGGTGCAGAATTCTGTTGTTATTTTCGTAAACATGTATACTAGCACTGTTTTATGACTACTCTTTCTCAGGGTAATAAAATAGCATTTTACACAAGCGAAATGATGCTCGTAGCTGTTCCCACGAGATTTCACAATGGCTGTGTATTCGTTGGCCAATATGTTTGTGTGAGGTCCAAATTTACTAACAATGACAGATAGTTGAAATTGCAAGTACAGGGATGTGGGAACCTGCCTCTCAGCTTCCTGTGAGGTCTAAAAGGGGAAAGCAAAAACCTGGTGTTCTCTTTACTTACAGAAAAACAAAGATATTTAAATTTTGGAAATAAGAATTTTAATTATTAATGTTTAAGATATATATAAAAAAAAGGGGAGGGGGTTTATTTAAATATTAAAAAAATGAGTTTATAAAAAGGAAATGTTTTAAGATACCAATTAAATTTTAAACCGAAAACTTCAATTAAAAAACCTCTAACACAAGTAATATTAAATTCATTTAAAATAGCTTGCATCAGAGAATGCTCGTAATCGTATTTAATTTTTTCTTTTGATCTATGACAGTGATCACCAAATGGCGGCCCGCGGTCCGCATCCGAATCGCAGGCAAGTTTTGTACGGAACTCGGCAAAATTGTGAATAACAGAAAATAATAATGTTTCAGTGTCCAATGAGTAACATACTTTTTACAACTTCATTAACTTCACTAACAAAAGCTTTAGCCATAAAATTGTGTACCATGTTTGGCTCAACTTATATGCGTGAAGAAGCATTCTCAAAAATGAATTTTATTAAGAACCGGTACAGATCTTTACTCACAGATGAGCACCTTAGCAGCTTGATGAGAATCAGTTGCAATAATTTTGTTCCAAATTTCAGGCAGGTTGTAATGAAAAATAAAACGTGCCATTTTTTCCACTGAACATTAACCACAATGAACTTTAGTGAGCAATCTTTTTGAATTTCTATGTACTTTGTATTAATTGTCTTGTATTCTAAAACATCAATAAAAAAACTATTGATTTGGTATTTATGCACACTTCATTTCACAAGTATCCATTGTGTTTTGCACGTAAGATAACAAATGATTTCAAAGAAAATTTTACTAAGTAAAGCAGGTACCCTAGGTTAGTGGAGTTTCTGGTAACGTGATGGTGGGAATTTGGGGGAGGAGCTTAAGTTTTCTTGACCCCGAAATTCGGGCTATGTTTTGAAACGGACCTACGGAAAAAATAATTGATGACCACTGATCTACGACATTCCTCTACCTTGTTCAAATATCAGTAATTAGTGAAAATTAATTTGTTCATGGTTAACTGGTAAAAGACACGCAAACAAGTTCCGTAGAGATCACGTGGTACAGTACGTTCCACAGCAATACACAGCTCAACCGAGACCTGGCTTACAGAGTTTTCAATACAATAAAGAAGGTGAACATAAGATGCTGAAAAGGAACGGAATAAATAGCTCTTAACCTTACAGGAAAAGTCCATGTATCTGACATGTTCATTTCTACGTCTAACGACAGGCATTTAAAGTTATCTGGCATTTCAGTTCCTAAGTATAAGCCGTATTTTTTCGTTACATACAAATTATGATTTGAGAAAATCCGCTATACTGTAACAGTTTTGACGTTATGATTAATATAAATCTTAGACAAATGAGATGGAGATATATTTTTTAAATGTTTACATAAGTTTCTTTTCTGTTTTTCATTTGTAAAAAGGATTTATCGTTTTTATAGTGAATGCCAAATAGAATAGGGCTCTTAAATGCACATACGAGTCGTTGAATAATAGAGCGCTCCTCAAATGCACACCTGAATTGTTGAAGTAATATTAGGTAATTTGGTGACAATAATCAGTGCCTCTTCGACGGTATATTGCATTCCTGAACACTTTCTTCATTTGTAACTTTTACGTATAGAAAAGACTAAAAAATGTTAATTATCTTAACAACATATGGAATCTTAGGATTGTTCGTGTGAAGTAGGACCCCTGTTTTATATGACCAGTTTAGATTTTGTTAATATGCGTAACTTATTTTTGCGTGTGGGGGGAGGGAGGAAGGAAGCAGTGTTGGGCCGTTGACCCTCTCTGTATTTTGAAATTTTATTAATTAAATTTTCCGTTTCTCTGATGGTTTTGATAAGAATAGTAAAATTTATTTTTCATAAGTGACTTAAAATAATTACAGGCAAAATAAAAGACTGTTTCGTCAGGGAGGCTCTGTGTCCCCGAACCCTCAGTGGAAGTTAATTTTTAGTTCCGTTTTCTTTTTACGTTCATGCATTTAAATTTTTCTTAAGCGGGAAGGGGGCTACAGGGGAGGGGACAAGAATTTTACATACTTAGTTACAGTATTAGGGGAGGTGGGGGGCATGTTCGTTCTCATTCAAGCATCCGTCTTTTGTGTCTTTTTTTTCCAATCACCATCAACAATGAAAGTGTGTAGCCAGTTTCTTACTATAGGGCTTGCGCATGCTTCTCACATCGGTTGGAACACAGTTTTGATATTCGACCAGGAAGGAGGAACAAATTGAACTCTCCTAAGAGTGGCCCTACATGTGGTAAAATTAAACATAAAATTTACGTATAGCTGAATATCTGTTCTGAATTATTTATTACATATATAATAATATAACTGATGCCTATCGTTAATGATAGGATAACAAAGAAAACATGTTACAAAGAGAAAGTTTTAAAGTGGGTTTTATCTGATTGAGATATCGCATTTAAATGAAGTCGAAGAATATTTGGTTGGTTACGTGCTATACCCATATCAACGCGGAAAAATCCTAAAGATATCTAACAACTGTGAATTTAAAGTAGCAACTCCACCGTATATTGCTTTCCGGACTCAGCCTAACGACAAAAAGTGAACATCTGCAGCATCTTCTTTAAGGTAGGCAGCTTGATTTCAGTGCGATTAAGAAAAAAGATGATGACAATTATTAAATTATGAAACTTTTAATTAAATCTTTTTTTATATTTTTCCGGTTAGAGTTTTTAATACTTTTATTATATCACAATTGAAAAAAAATCAAAAAGCATGATTTTGTTTTATTGCTATTCATTGTTTAGTTTTTAGCTTAAAGATTCTACTCTTTATGCTGCATATATTGCCAATGATTTGCTTTCGCTTTTTCCTGGAATATTATTGATAATAGAAGATAGTTTCTTTACAGTGTGAAGTATAAAGAACAAGTGCTGCGGGTTCAGATATAAAAAGTACTATTATGATTAAATGAATCATTCATTTCAAAAACTAAAAATGTACAACTTCTTTCGAAACGCAAATGTTCTTGAAGGAACCCCCCTGCGATGATCTGCATAGATTGAAAGCAATACCTATTAGTTATGTCTAATTTGTCAAATATCTACTAAAAATATTATTAATACTATTTTGATATATATTTAAGGCACTGAATCTAATTTCTAGCAAAAACAACACAAGTCCAAAAATTTTTCGATTTTAATTAGCATAAAATAAATAAATCTTATACTACTTAAATAGCAAACCGAATTCTGTTTATGCCCCTAAATCTGGGTATCGTCAGTAATCGAGTTACCATTAATTTTACATTGCAATTATCTGTGCGATGTTGCTATGGGCAGCAGACTAGCATTTTCGTTATCTATATCACCTAATACACTTTATATACCAAAATCATCGACGCTAAAATTGGTTGCAAAAATTTGACGCTGCCTCCCGCAATATTAAGAATTTCTAAGAAATATAAAGAGCATTAGAAAGCTCTTAAAAGATCTAGTATCTGTGTCTAGAACAGTTTTTATAGATTCCTGAAAATTTTTCAATCTGTGACTTGCGTAGTTTTTGAAATGTCTGATTAATTTCTATGTGTTTTACAGTTTGTTTAAGTCTCTGTTATTTGTATATTATTGTTTTGGATTTCGAATTCATTATTCAGATAGTTTTCGGAATATTGATGACACATATTTTGAAGATGATTTGTGTATTTTAGAAATTTATTAATGAATATCTTCTGTATCCTCGCGTTCAAAAGTGGCCATCTGATTATTAGCTTGAATGCTTTTACAAAACAGCCTAAAGTAGTTACCTGAAAACACTCGCAAGCTAAACTCATGGGGGTGTTCTTTATCAAATTTCTTAATTGCATTTCCTTATTTTTAATATATATACATACATACACACACATATATATATTGCATAGGATAGCTAAGGTAATTCTCTAAACGCCGCCCCCCTTTTTTTTTACCGAAAGTGAAAGTGTTCTCATAAAACAAATTGAAACCAAAATAGAAAAAGTAGAAAAGTAGAATGGTAAACATCGACCTCAGATAATGTATAAAAAAAATTATTTAAAAATAATAAAATGCAAGCGAGATATTTATAAAGAACGCTCCCATAGGTTTAACATTTGAATGGGTGTTTCTTCATGTGATGAGTGTAGTCAGTTAAGAGGCTATATTAGTCACGCGTAGACGCGCACACGCTAAACCTTATTCAAATATTATTAAAATAAAATCATTATTTAAACGCTTTTTTTAAATAATCATTATTAAAAAAATCCCGAAACAGGAGAATCCGCCCCCCCCCCCTCCCTAAAGTTTGTCGTGATTTTCATATTCACTTTTCTGGCAGTTTTGAAAGGCATTAAAGATGTGGAACGCATTTCAAGAATTTAACAAGCTCCGCCCCCTGTTTTTTATTTATTTTATTTTTTTTTGTGTGATTTCAAGATAGAAACTAAGACACGCCTATCTGCGTTGCATTTCATTCAGCAATGTGTCTGTCATCTCCAAACAACAGTCGGTATAATTTTTGTCCTGATTTTCTGATTATTTCGTAGGGTGTGTATATGCGATTACTACCGCATATACATTGAAAATACGACTAACCATCTCGCTCCCCTAGACTTCATATAAGGTTCCTAAATTAAATAGTGTTTATTTATTTATTTATTTTTATTCAATTTTGTTTTGACTGACACCTGTTAAAAATCAAGCCCTCATATTTTTAACAATTTTCGAAATAGTTTAAAAGTGTTTATGAATTCGGTTAGTCTCTCTGTCCGTCTGTCTGTGTTCTAACTCGCATAAATATAGTCAGATTGCCGTGAAATGGATATGTGTTATTGGGGAAGGGGGTTACTATGGTATGTTAGGTATTGAAAATGAACGAAGTAGCATTTACGGTTTGTTGTTCACAGGGATACTCAAAAGTCTGTTACATTGCGGGTCTATGGAGAAAAATCGTTTGCGGTGTATTTTAATGATATTACACTATTTTAAACATATTGAGCTTTATATACATCACTGAACGGCGTACTACAAAGTGCTTGCTGTAGAATACGGTGTGAATAGAATTTATCGCTCATTTAAAGGGACACACAAAAGAAATTGGCTACAGTACCCCTTATGAAGAATGAATGTTGCAAGTGCGTATTCAGTTGTAGTAGGCATTTTCAATTCAACTATTTTTTTGCATATTACTTGGTGTGTATAAACACTATAATATATACAGGGCTGCACAAAAGTTCTCAAGTAGATTTCTGTTTGTTGACGGAAATTGAATGGGAATTTTTAACTGTACTGTGCATTTAACTGAACTAACTTTTAGCATACTATTTAGTATACATACAAATCTACAGATCACATACAGGGCTGCACAAAAAAAATGGATATTTTTCCGACTACTAATTATAATTGCAAAAATTGGATTTTCAAATGGGTTATGCTTTTTCTAAATTGTTTGTTTAGACATAATCTTTCACCTTTATAATCTGGGAAGTTTTGTTACAGTATTCTGAATGTGCTGGAAAGTGTTTCATAGTCTATGCCGTACGCTTGATTTCTCGTTCTTGTTCATGAATCACTTTGTTCTACACAATTTTGAATAGAATTTTAGTTACACCAATTTAAATAATGATTGAGTCAATGTTCCAAACGTTGCGCCGTCTTTTGTATCAGCTACTGTTATTTTGCTCTGCCACACTACAGGTTCGAGGATTTGGGGAAGGTGAACCAACCTTTTTTCCCTTCGAGTGCGAAAAAATGAGTTACAACATTGCTTGAGAATTACACTGGAAAATCCGGGATGTGTGTCATGATATAGCACCTGTAAAAAGAACGAACTTGCTCACCGTCAACTGTGAAGCATAATTGGATTGTAGTATCGCTGAGTTTAGTTTTGGTCTTAGCTCTCAATTGCGTTTGTAAGGAACTTAGAATATTATAGACTCCGTTTTATTTATCTTATATGCTTTTTTTCTTCCTCTATACAAGTTCTATTACACTCAGAAAAAGAAACTGATTAAAACTACAAAACATATTTTTTGAGTACATTTTGTTGTTTTAGCAAAATTGGAGTTAAATTGGAGCATTTTACTTCAAGTAACAAAACATTTTTGCTGACGATACAAAAATTGTTTTTGGAATTGCAAAAAAATTTTTTTTGTTGATTCAAACAAACTTTTTATTGACCCATATTTAAACAAAAATTTTGTTTAAATATAGGTCAATGGGACCACTTTTTTTTGCAATTCCAAAAAAAAAAAAAAATTATCGTCAGCAAAAATGTTTTGTTAATTGAAGTAAAATGGTTCAGTTTTACTTGAATTTTGCTAAAACAACCAAAATGTACTCAACAAAAATGTTTTGTAGTTTTAATCAATTCCTTTTTCTGAGTGTAGGTAAATACATGACTTTAGAGCTAAATTTCAAAAGAAGGTTTTAAAAGAATTATTCATCGAGGCTTTGTAAAAAATGTTTGTAAGAGTAAGAAACATTGCTATTCTATGCTTGACAGATATCAAATTTTGAATGGAGTCATTTCGAATAGAGTAAAGAATTTCGTCAATTATCCACAATCGTCTGCGAAAACTGTTCTACTCACTGGGATTCAAGATTTTACATAACCGCTTTGGTTCTTTCGTATAATATAAAATACAGAATTTTCCAATGATTTTCTAAAAATTTTCAAGATTTTAAGGCATTCGACGTCGGTTCTGCTATTTATTGATGTCGTTTTTAAATGCAAATCATTCATCTATATAGAAGCGAAGTAAAAACTCAACGAATTGTCATGGTTTAGTTTTTAATGAGGAAACGGATAGAGGTATACATATGATGAACATCAGAATTGAAGACGATAAAATGATGAGTAATTAGCGATAGTATTTTTTATTTTTGAATTTATAAATATTAATAAATATTAGGGTGGAGCAAAAGAAACGGAACAGGAGCCATAGAATTAAATGACATACTTTATTTCAAATATAATTTCCAACGCTACACAAGCTTCTTTCCCACTGTTTCACCAAACGGTGAATACCTTCCTCCAGACGTTCTTTGTCTGAAATCGTAACCAGTTTCCAACATTGTACATTATTGCGCTGTCCGAGTAAAATCGACGACCTTTCAATGCCTTTTTCAGCTGAAGGGGTCTATGCTATACTGTGGGTATTCTGTCCACAGAAATTTCGCTAGATTCCCTGATAGAAGTGTCCACGATTCAATTGCTACACGCGAGTGAATAACAGCGGATTTTCTCCGAACAGTGCCTTCATCTGCCGATGCACTTCGCGAAATCCAACTCTAGTCCAGTCAAATCCAGTCCTCCCAAGGCAGATTTTGGGTCATTTTGGGACATAATTGCGAAAGTTTTGAAACTTGGTGATATTGTTTGGGAGGGTCTACTAATGAACATACTAAAAGACCTGAGGGGTGAGCGCGAGGAGGGGGAGGTAAAAGAAGGTACCATTTTTTGGTTTTTTGTTAATATCTCGTAAGCTATAAGTCCTACGGGAAAATTGCTATTACAAAAAATAAAGACAATTAAATTCTCTACAAAATAGGTTCCATACATGTTTCTCTAGACTCCATATGTAACGAGATAATCGCATTCAAAAAGGAAGAAATTTGTCAAAAGTCACACCAGCGCCAGAGAGCGGGTCCACGGCACTTACATTACACCTACTTAACCTAAACTTAAACGAACATTTATAAATGTTGTGGTCAGAAGAATGGAATCCTGAACAATAACTTTATCAAATGACATATTTTGTTAACATAAAACATACAAAAATGTTAAAATGCGTAAAATACAATGATATAGAAATAAAAAATTTACTCAAGTCCTTGATCATTTTGATTACCCCGGGTTCAATGGGAAATTTCAAAATATGTTGATTTGTGTTCCATTTCCTTTAGGACATCCTCCTAAACAGGTGGTGGACTGTTTGAGCAGTCTCCATGGCAGTAGTGGCAAGCAGCAGTGCACGTGATTCCCTATTGCCGAAACATCAATGAAGGCTGACTGGGGAAACACGAATTTTTTTTTTATTTCTGCCTGTTAGTTAGTCTGTCTGTTCCGCGTAACTGCAGCAAAAAGCACCCGATTAGCTTGAAATTAAGAATTCATGTTGGTGAGGTACCCGGATCTATCTGTATTGTTTTTTGTCATATTTTGTTCATTCATTCGGAAAATATAGAATATTTTATTTTGCGCCATAATGCTTTGCTATGGCAATTCAGGCGATTTTCAAATTTCCATTTGTCGAAAGAATAAATTTTGGTGGAATTTCATACATGTTTTTGAATAATATAAAACATTTTGTTTTATAAATTTACTTATTTGACATTCATTTTTTTCTTTTACTTTTAACGTTACTTAGCTACTGTATTTCATGGTCTATAAAAATATTCATTCATATAATCCCGATTGCGAAAGAAGACTAGTCGTTGGGGACCACCGTAATACTTACACATCATGGATATGCATAATATAAAATATGAAAATAAAACATGTGTAAACTATTTATAAAATGCATTGCAATTCAAATAAAATCATGGCTTGATGATATCATAAACTTTAAATGCTCTATTGCTGAATTGCGTAACAGAAATCCTTATAACTCTAAAAATGATAATCCTATTAACTAACAGCTTACTGCGTCTGATTAAGCGTCTCTTTACTAATTAAAATATATCTTTGAATTGAAATTTGAATGAAATACGGGGGGGGGGGGGGTCATGAAAAATCGAAGAAAGTGGAAAATGTGATTACAAATATCTCGGCAACTCATTATCCGATCGACTTCATTCTTAATGCAAAATTTATGTTTTTTTATTATCTTTTATATTCACTCCTTAAAAAACAATTTCGAAAAGTTTTATATACCTTTTATCAGAACGAATGTTTCAAGAGTCCGAAAAAAATAGTTCCGTATAATCGAGGTAACTGAAATTCAATAAGCTTCTTCCCATTATTACATACTAAGTACATACCACATTTCAAGTCTCTATCTCAATTTGTTCGGGAGATAGAGCATTTACATACACACAGACAAACGGACGGCAAATTTCTTTCCCTAAAAATATGGTTTTCGAAATCTCCAGTGTCTGAAATGTGTAAATCCGTCAAAAAATTTTTTTTCGATTTTCAAAACGATTACAAGACTTACCCTATACTACGTATGATGGGTAAGTAAAATATGATACCTGGTTGAGGGAAACAAAACATTCGATAATTTTTTTGTAATTTGGTCTGCAACATAGAATTGCGTCAAATATGAACGATGTTGTTAACATTACGGTTTTGAATTGAATCTAGATACTACTCGTATTAAGAGGCTATCACAAAAAATACTTTATAGCTCCAAATCACGTTAACTATTTTGTCAATTGGCAGTAGACACGATGATGAATGACTATCAATTAAGTTTAAAAGTCTCCAAATATACCTATTTGGTGGTGATTTTAGTAAGCTAATGCTATAGAGTAGATTAAGATGTATTTAGATGAATTCTTAGATCTAAATATTATAGAACGACAATCAAAACTGTTTTCGGAAACAAAAATTGTAAAGACATTAGATTTCCTGATCTGCAGAATTACTTGTAATTATAACTATTATAATTATATTATCTTTATAATTATTAATCGCAGTATTTGATAATTATTATATTTAATGTTTCATTTTAATTATTAATTTAACTAAGGACTTAACACTCAGAGAAAAAATGAATAGGACCTTTTTTGTAGATAATTTATTTGTCCTTTTTTTGGTAAGAGCAATTGTTTTCGTAGGGATTATAGATTACTAGATATTAACAAAAACAAAAATAGGTACTTTCTTAATCTTGATCCCTCCTGATCACCCCCTATCCATCAGGACAAGTATGCTCATTAATAGACTCTCCTGAACAATATTGCAAAGTTTCAAAACTTTCGGAATTATGTTCTAAAATGGCCCAAAATCTGCCTAATTTGACTGGATGTATTTTAAGCATTTTCCATTTTTGTATGGTTTTAGTTAACAAAAAATGTGATTTGTTGAAGTTATAATTCAGGATTTCATTCTCCTGAACACAGCATTTATTAATGCTCGTTTAAGTTTTGGTTAAGTAAGTGCAATGTAAGTGTCGTTGACTCGCTCTCTGGCGCTGGTGTGACTTTTGGCAAATTTCTTGATTTTTGAATGCGATTACCTCGTTAACTATGCACTCTAGAGAAAAATGTTAAGAATCTATTTTGTAGAGAATTTCATTATCTTTATTTTTTGTATTAGCAAATTTTCCGTAGGACTTATAGCTTACTAGATATTAACAAAAAACCAAAAAATGGTATACGAGATATTAACAAAAAAACAACCTTCTTTTACCTACCCCCACCCCCCTCGCGCTCAACCCCTACCCATCAGGACTTTTAGTATGTTCATTAGTAGACTCTCCCAAACAATATCACCAAGTTTAAAAACTTTCGTAATTATGTCCACAAAAAGAAACCTAATTTGACTGGACTACTTCTGTCACCAAATAACGAATAACACACGTTTTTACTTGCAAACATTCCACACACGCAGATGATTAATAACAGCAACCGATTGTCTGCCGGACGACACTCTTGGACAACCGGCAGCACATATCTCGTGCTTCTGCGTTAGAGCAAGTTCATTTCCGTAGTAGGGATAGTCTTCCTTAAATCCCACTCGACCTCAAACAAAGTTTCACCACACTCATATAAAAATAAACCAAATTATAACTACTGTTCCGATTTTATTTGATCCACTCTTATACTATTGCTTTGATAGTTAACCCGTGACAATAGAAAAATAAAAGTGTTCAAAGAGTCTTTTTCTGACCGTGAGTTCCCCCGCAGTACAGGGCCAGTCTTAAGTGATGCGTGTGCTTGACCCTACTGGAAAAAAAAAATTGGACGCCACTGGTGTCCAGCTAACGTGCACTAAGGTCTATATAATAATAAAACATTAAGTCTATTATAAACTTCGTTGCTTTGTGATAGGTTGAATGGAAAGCAAACACAATGTGTGCTTGGCGAGAGGTGGATATGAAGCATGATATGAAAAAATAAATTTATATTTTCTTACAATTTTTGCTACTAGCTTTTGTAGTTCTAATTATTCTTATTAACTTAAGAAATAATTCACTTTAGGAAACAACCAGTTGCACCCTAATAACATAAAAACTGTTGTTTTATTTTAAAAAAAATCACTACAGCTTCTTGCAAAACATGAAATGTGGTGTACATTAAATTGGAATGTGTTGTTATGTGTATCACAAGCTAAGAGTAGATTATGTGTGGGGCCCAATTGGGAGCTCTTTGTCCAATTAGCCGCAGTATAACCAGAAAGTGTTCATAAATAATATCTTGACCAGGAGACATGTTGATGTTAGAATTTTGAAAGTTATAGCTTAACTTTGATTGTATATTTAAATTTATTATCAAATCATATTCTTCAAAAAAAAATTATTTTTTTTGGTTTCAGATGAGTGAAATTGGCATTGATGATATAATCCTTGCCAAAATTTTGTAGCATGATCCAATTAAAAAAAAAGCCAAAAGCATGAAGAACACTAATAATTATGAATGAATTAAATCGGCTGCAAAGTTATTTCAGAAAAATATGGTTATTTTTTAAAGGGGACATTTTAACAATTTTGTAATACAGTTCTGTCTTTTTTATTATAATATTTTATCCGTTACTTTTAATCCTGAAACTGTCCTTATTTAAAGAAGACACAGTAACAGAATTTTAAAGTAAGTATAAGAAATAAGATGTAAAAGCCCTAAAGAAAAAGCCTTGAAGTAAAAGGTGCAAGTGAAAAGTCTACAAAGCAGTATCTTACTTTAAACTAGCAGCTCAATCTAAATTCTTTTAGTTTAGAAAATGTTTTAAAAGAATTTCTGAAAGAGTTTTATTTTTCTTTTTTACAGTATTTAAGGTGTTAAAGATTAAATTCTCAAAAGCAGAGTAAAATATTTTCGGATGATTGCGTAGATAATTTAATAAAATACTACATTTTAAATAATTTACGTTTTTAATTTAAACTTACAGGAATAAAAATAAAATTTTTTGCATATATTTGTAAACAGATAAAAATAGATTACTCAAAATATTTTGTATTAGATCTACAAGGTGGGCTATTAGCAAAGTTTCTCTTAGAACTTTTTGAATTATTGGCTCTTTATTTACAAATTTTACACCAAAATAACATTCAAAATGTGCGAATATTTTTACCAATACAATCAATAGAATAATAAGCTTATGTTTTATTGTAGGGATGTTGCGGAGAACACCTGTTTTGAAAGTTTGAAGTTTCTGCGACAGGCATGACTCATACTTTGATAATTCGAAATATATATAATTGTATCTGCATTTTACATTCTTCTACATACATAAGAAGAAAGTATTGGAAACTTGAAATTTTTTGACTACCAAATTTTGATGGATTTACACGTTTTGGGGTGTCTTGAATACGATTAATGATTTTGGAAAGTGCGTGTTTGTCTCCATGTGACGCAAATATTGTGGCCATCCTGTGTTAAGAATTAATGCACGGAATTTCATAAAACTTGATATTAGGTTAGACTTTTACAAACATCAGTGCTGATTAGGTTAGGATGTATATCGTTTTACAGGTGATGCTGCTATGCTGTGTTTTAAAAAGATTTTCATGATAGCTATATCTCGGCATCTATGGAATGGAATTTCATCAATATTCATATTCAGTTTGACCTTGAGATAAATTGAGCCGGATTAGGTTTTAGTGTATATACCCCAACAGGTGGCGCTGCTTTACTGTGTTTCGTGATTTCCATGATAATTATATCTCGGTATCTATGAGATGGAATTTCACTAAAATTTACATATAAGATGCTCATGAAAAGCTATGTTGATTCCATAATAGCTTTGATCGCACAACACGGGGTGATTCTATTCTATGCTTTTTGTAATGAACCATATAACTGTATCTCCATTTCTGTTGGGTAGAAATAAAGGGTTGGAAGTTGGGTAGAAAGTAATTTTAAACTTTACTTTAATACTTAACAGAGGGCAGTATTAGGCCGTGCGTTTTGTTTCTCTGATCATTGTAACTTCGGTAACTCTGTGTTAAATTCACAGCAATGCACTATACATCGTAACTGTTGATGTGTATAACTTTGCTGTTTAAATTAATGTACCGAAAAGATATAGAAGAAAGTTTTGTGATGGCTACATCAAATTAGTTTACTTTCTAAATGTCTACTTAGACACAAACATTTGTTACCCTCCTTACATTTTCGACTTAATCATTTCCTACACTCACATAATCTTAAACTTAGACTTTTCTTGCATTCCTTCTGGCTGCAGTGCACCTTTCAAAAGTTCGGATGATGACTAACCACATAAATTATAATTCATTCCATTAACTATACTAGTTATTTGACGGTTAATTGTACTGCAGCCATTATCACTTTTACTATCAAATTAAAAAAAAATCTAACTGTATAAGAAATTAAATGCGGAATAAAATTTTGTTATTGAATGTCGATGGAACTGTTTAAAGGAGAGCTTCAAAATATTGCGGACGATTTTCTCATTCTTGTTATTAAACTTTTTTTAACGAAATTCAAATGAAGAATTCCAGAAAAACTATATAAAATTTCCAAACACCCAATAACAAAACGAAGAGTAATTATTCTATTCATTACTATATTTGATAATTAATCTGCACATTATTTTATTTTGATATAAAACTTGGAAATATAAAGGCATTAGATTCAAAACTATTAAAATCTTGCTGAGTAAATCATGCTCTACTATTGGTTGCCAGTTTGACCTCCATTTTTATTCGGATGTTTTGAATTTACAGCGAAACTTCCGAATATAACTTTTGTTTTATTTAATGACAGATATTTCGTGATTACACAAAGTAAAAATTCTTCTTTCGGAAATTCCGGTATAAATTTGCTAAAGAATCCTCTGTGCTACTCTGGATCTACTGCTTTGCTCTACTATTAGGTGATTTGAATGTGATTTAAATAGTTTTGATATATTTCTTTATCTTTAATATCTGTTCTGATGTTTGAACTTTCACATTCATACATTTATAATATACCCAAGACTTTTCACAAAAATGTTTGCTTGGAGGAGAGCTTCATATAAGTAAAAACTGGCTTTAAACCCTACTTCATGGTTTCTAGTCTACGAGACATTCTTGATAGTTTGGCTTATTGGTTTTCGTATCAGGTTTTATTTTGATTTCAAACTTTCAGCTATCTTCTTTAGGTTAGTGAATTAATTTTAGAATTGTTTTGCTTGTTACTTATTTTCCTGTTGGTATTGATAATTTATTTAGATTCGTTATGATATGTATATATAATGATTTTGACTGCGCGCAAGGCTAGTTCATGCGGTTCGACAAGCTAACTTTATTTTTTCCGTAACATAGAATCATAGTAAATTGTTTATTTTTTAGGACAGGACACAGGAACATGCACAAAATGTATTAATAGAATCATAAAATTATTAGTTTAATAATACTATAATTATTGAGATTAAGTCGGTGTATTCTCACTGAGAACTATTTAAAGTTGTGGATCAATTTAAATAGTATCAATTATTAAGAACTTATTAACGGTTAATTCGAAGCTGTAGACGTTTGCGGTATATTGCAATTTTGGAGAATATTTTTTACATGTTGATAACCCCCCCCCCTCCACGTCTTGAAAAAAAAACCCCCGAAAATAAACATGATAAAATTTATGAAATTCATAAAACAATAACGATTCTAATAAAATAGAATTTTAAGACTTCATGCAGAATTATTGCCCTTGCATCAGAAGGTCTTGAGACATCTTGCTATTGAAAGATACGTCTTGATTGTATAGCGCAAAATCTCTTTCTGATCAACAATATTACCATGTTCTTACCGCTTAAAACTGCTTGCAAGCTAACACTAATAGCGAAACGCGTAATTGTCATCCCATGAACAGACACTTTACAGTAATTAGAGATATGAGCGTTATTCCAAAATAATATCTCCACCTTTATTTTTCAAACAAACTACAGAAGACACACAGGATCACAATGCACCATTGAAATAAGAAAACTTTCAGCTGCAAGTTACCATTTTTGTATTTAATTTGCATTTTTTTGCATGCATTTTCACAAGCAATGAACAACAACCTGTAGGCCATGCACACTAAAATTAACACAAATAACTTTTGTTCTATATAACCACCGTTGAAATTTGCTCGTATAAGCACTATCATATTACTGATAATTTGAACAACAAAACGTTTAACACAGCAGGTCACTCAGTTTCGTTAAAAAAGTTGCAAACGAGAATTCCCAGAAACGTTTTGAAGGGTTATCATATGTCCAACGAGTAGGGGTTACATCAATAAGTGCTTAAATACGAGATCCTTGTCTTTCTTCCTATTATCAATTTTTGCTCATGAACAACACGAACAACATTTTGGAAATGAGAGTGAAAATATTGAGAGAAGAAAACACGCTCACCGGTGAAAAAGGCAAAGGAAACTTCAACTGTGAAAAGGAAATCAGTTTACAGAGTGAAACTGTCAGCTAAGACCACAATACTTAAAACCTAATTGAATCTTAAATGTTCTGGGATATATTTATGTGGAATCTTTCATGATATTCCGACTGTTAGATTTAGTTTTGAAAACATTAACTGCAATTTCATTCCACTCGATAAGAAAAAGTAAATCCAATTGTTTGTTTTTTAGTATACCGCACAAAAATCTACCAATTTTACCAAAGAAAAAAAACTGTCAGCAAAAAAACTGTTTATTTTAGATAAAAAATCTGTTTTTATTACGAATTTTCTGTTACTTTAAAAATTTTTACTTGTAAATTAAACTACTTGCAGTTGTTTTCTCCAAAACAAATATGTATTTTGTATGAACTTTCTGCTGTTTTAACAGATTTTCGCCTAAAAAGGACAGTTTAAAAATTTCGCCGCTAAATTAACAGTTTTTTACTTTCATCCTGGTGGACAGTTTTTCTCTTTAAATTGAGAAGAATTTTTTATAGTGTAGAATTTTGTTGGGTTAAATGTTTAGCAAAGTACTCCGTGCAATACGGCTTTAAAGTGTATTTTCAACTTCTTGCGCGTGAAGGAACTCAAACATACATCGCTGCTTCAAACGGACATTGATGCCAGATCTTATACTTGCAGACCGCCTCTGTACCATGCAGCAACGAACTATCAGTGATATTTTCAGTATGATTGAACCAAAGAACTCTAGCGTATAAGGTATATCAGTAGCATATATCAGTTATAAGGTCTTTGATTCAATTTCCACTTTTATATCACCAGCCAGCATTTGAGCAGTCATCAGCAATAAAAAAAAATTAAACATTACTTTCATAGCAGCCCTCATACATACAGGGTAGTCATAAAAAAAAACTTTGCTGATATATGAGCCCCTCCCAACCTCACCTTTCAAGGAAACGAGATGCCACTTGGGATGCATGTATTTAAAGGTATGGGCTTTTAAGAATAAGGTGAGGAACACATCAATTAAGTTCTCACAAATACGGTTTAAGTGATAAAGTTTCGAAAATTTCAAATGGCAACAGCTACTTTATTCATTGCAAAATGATCTTCAACGGGAAATTTTATTAAAAATAACGTTGAAACGGCATCTGTAGCTTCGAAATAGCAACTTGAAACAAACACAAAGAAGAGAAGTGAGAACAAAAAATGAGCCCTGCTATCGAGAAAGATCTAGATATTTTAAGTGGATTATAAAATGATTAAATGCATGTTTTCACAGACGATGACAAATCACTCGCCGGAGACTGTGTTTTAAGGCGGTATTAAAAAAAAAAAAATTCCACGCTCAACAACTCATAATTTTGAGACACATTTTCAGACTCATTTTTTAAAGTAACAACATGAAACTTTGCGGCGTGATTTATAAAGACATTTATAAGGGCCCCATGTTTTTATTTTTCGTTCAATTAATTAGAAATTGATTTACAGACAATTATTTTCACAGTACGATAATTTTTTTTTGTTTCCAGCGCTATCGCTTCGGGAAATTCGGTTCAAAATGTCCACCTTGACAGCATTTTTTGAAATATATACTGCCTTTATCAAAAAATCGAGACAGTACGGAGATTATAAAGTTTCTGAATAAGAGAACCTGCCAATTGGAAGCATTTTAGAGCAAAAATGAATTTACAAATGTGTCTCAAAATAAGCAGTTTGGATTTGAATACACCCTTAACAATAAATCATAGCATGCAGACAATGGTTTAATGGTATTTTTAGTGTCATACGCACTTTAACATTTTAAATAACCCGAGAGGCAGACACTCATTGGAGGTGACCATGGCAGTCACAAAAACTAAAAATGGCGGTAGATGGCAATGTGACCAAATTATTCTTGTGGCAAGCGTGGATGTTTATGTTGTCTTTTTTAGAGTACCTTGAACAGCTTCAACGATATTTGTGGGTTTTCACTGTGAATATCATTTTGAGATTAAAAAAAAAAAAAAAAGCAGATTTAAAATGTTCGTAAATTTGTCACTGTAACAGTAACTGTCACAGCTCGATTGTTGTTCGTCACCATTGTTTGAACTCATACCTTAAACTACATGCATTCCATATGGCATCCCGTTTCTTAGAACGGTTCAGCACTCATATATCGGCATAGTTTTTTTTATGACCATCCTGTATTTCAACAAAAATAAAAAGTTCAAGTTAAAAATAGCACAACTTTGTTATTCTGCAACTGATTGTATATTTCTGTTTATAAGACGACATAAACAACTTCGTATGCCTTATAACATTATATATTTGGTTTCTTTAAAAATCAATGAAAATTTGTTCATTTATTTATTTATATATTTATTTACATTAAACACACTTTTTCAAACAAATAATAATATATGATTACACATAATGTCGTCATTATGTGAACATTAAAATATTCAGCCTAGTAAAAATGTCATGTTTTTCAAATTTATGTAAAAGATTATATAAAGAATAAAAGATAGAAAAAAAAAATATTTATTCTACTTTCACATTGAGTTTTGGCCGAATAAAATATCTTTTATCCATTATAAAGATAAAAAAAATGATGCGATGTTATTGTAATAAAATATTTTATGCTTGCATCTGCTGTAAGAAAAGAAAGAATTTGAGTAAAAAATAAACTCCTTGTTATCTCCTATCAAAAGATTTTTTTTTTACCGCTCCGGTAAAAGCATTTTCAAATACTGCTGATATTTTTTATACGCATCTAAGAAGCGTTCCTGAATCGATTTCTTCAATCAATTTCTTTTGTAGCGAAACTGCATTAGCCCAATATATGGCAAATAATGCATTCACAGGTGTTATATTTGATAGATTTCGATCCAATAGCAATATTGCGTAAATATTGATGTCTTGTAAAATTGCTTTTTAATATAACTAGGGTATCCAGACTGTGCTTTCCTGGTTACAGAATGTAGGTGAAAACTATTTATTTTTTAAATTGAAAACTTTGATAGATTTTTACATTTCATATATTTTTTAGATTGTCAACTAACAACACCAAAAAGTATTTTTATATGAAATATATCAATTATGTATTCAAATAATTTTTTGAAATTTATTAAAAGCGATGCTTTCGTATTTGCCGCGTGCCAGAAGTTAATAGCTGAAGAAATCGCCAAAGATTTCGCTACTTGCAGCAGCCTTTTTGTTTCTGATAATTTCAGTGGCTTAAGCCTGTGGTTTGAGTACATGGTTGTTAAATTTATTCATATTGTTTTTATTTATTTTGTTTTTATTATAATTTTATTTATTTATCGTCTATAAATTTTTGTGTAAGGTAAACTACATGTTTTTACTGAATTGTGTATAAATATTTATGTAAAATTAAACTTTATAAATACATCAAATTGACGTTTCGGTCAACTTCTATGACCATCTTCAGAATATGATGTTAAGTTAAATACACTTAGAAACACAAAATCTATGCCGCATGATCAGCAATGTGAGCATAATGTTGTTATAACGGGGCCATTGCAGAAAGAGATCTTTCCCACAGAAAAGGTGTGAAAATCGGACCATTCGTTGAAAAGTTATGCGTGGAGATATCAGGAAAAGAAACGGATAAACGAGTTGCATTACCTTCTTCTTTGGAAATCTATTAAATAGACATTTTTAAAAGAAACTTTCGATTCCAGCCGAATCATCACAGCAACGAGCAACGGGTAGCACTGTACAATTGTGTCTTTTCTTTTTTTCCCAAACTGTCTTTGTTAACAGCTTGATTACATGATTAAGCCTTGTTTACTTTTTATCCCTATAAAATTAATTAAATTAATTTAAAATTAAATTTACTTTTGTATTTTTTTTGGTGTGAGTATTATTGTTTTTAAATAACTGATAGAAAAAGTTCTGGTAATGCTAAATCACTCAAGTTTGTATTCGAAAACAACTAAGAAAATCTCAACAGAATCAGTTTCAAAAGGAAGCGCACTGAGAAAAAAAAGCCGACTCTTAGAAAAACATACAAAATAAGAAGCTGCACAAAAAACTCTTTTTTTTTTCAACAATAAATCTAATAAAACGGGAAAACACTGGTTGGATCATTCTTCCAACGCCACCACTGTTTATTTACATACAATCAAAGAATAAAATTCGCAAAATTAAAATAAATCACGCATCGTTATTAGATTAATACTTTAAATAAAAATAAGTGATTATATAATTTAAAAAAATACGTTGTTTTAGTTTATTTTTTAAAATAGGCAAATTTTCAATAAAAAATCTGGAGTTGAAAACAAAAATTGTAAAAAGCGTGGAGCACTATCAAAATAATTTTCTATAGCATGCCAAGTATTGGATGATGGTGATAGACGTTACCAGCTAACTATATTGTTTACAACAAAGGTGGTTAGCATAAAAGATGCTAAGTCGCACTCGCAAAAATACGCTAATTGGCTGCAAATCCGATTGCGGTACATCACCATACCATAAATGCTTTTCCAACAGTCTCGCCAACAGCAGCTTTTATTTTTGTGCAAATTAGAAACCATCAGGCCATCAGGGGCGGCAAGACAGGCTAAGCCTCTTCTGTAAATTTCTTTGATAAAAACAGCCAAAACAGCCATAAAAAAAGCCAAACTAAAATAAATTTAATATAAATGAAATTTAAGATAACAGTTTCGAACTGTTCATCATTATAAAGCTTTTAAAAAAATACCATTAGCCATAACGAATAATAGATTTATTCATATACATTTTTTGGTGGCAGAGGCTGGAACGTGTTCTAGCCGCCTATTACTCAGATTACAAGCGAACGAATTTAGCGCGAGGGGTGGGGGGTGGGGGTGGGGGGGGGTGAGAGAAAGGTCACGCGTCACATGGCCTGGATGCTTCAAATTATTTAGCCTCATTTTTGGTAAAAATTGTAGGACACATGCTATTTTCCTTAAATTTTTATTGGTTTAAATAAATGATGTTTTTTCATGGAAAAAGCTAGGCATGTATTTAAAAAATATTTAAATGTTTATAGATTAATTAATGCATGAGACTTAAAACACGGACTAATTTTGTAATGTTTTTCTTTAAAAGTCCTAAATGTAGATGAATGTTGATAACTTAAAAGCATTAAACAAATTTATAATTTTTCGAGCTTTCAATACGATGCAGATGATTTTCTTATTAACTTTCTTGATCTACAAACAGATATATGGTACTTAAATCGATTTGTAAAACGCATAAGTTATTGATATTTACATGGAATTGCTTTTCTCAAAATTATAATATTCAGTTAGACAATTTAATTTAACTTCATCTAAGCACAGTTTTGTGTCCTTCCGAACCAGTGATCATTATAAATTGTTCATGTCTAATTTTATATTCCTCACCCCTCTCCTCTTTTGAACACTTTTCAACAGAGCTTAAAAGTATTTATGACTTCGGTTTGTCTATCTGTTCGTCTATCCGTGCTCCAACTCTCTTAAATAAACTCGGATTGCCATGCAATTTTTATATATTGTTGAGGTTTATTATAAAATGTTCGGTATTGAAAATGAAGTGCGTAGTATTTATAGTTCGCTTACAGGCACAGACAAAAGATCCGTTATATTATTGTTAATGGGGTATAAATCGTTTGCGTGCATTTTATTCATGTTACGATATTTCAAACATAATGAGATTGATAAGAATCACTGAGGTGGACTAGAACATGCTTTCTCACCAGGCTCGGAGTGGCGTGCCGTCCCATCGGTTCGAGGGCCGGTTCGCTCTCGTACAGGGAAAGATCCGCGCCCCTAAATCGATCCAATGTTTTTTTTTTACTGGTTCTACAAATACATTTCGATTTGTGTACTAAATTTGGAGGATCCATTTATGGTCATCATCAACTAATACACAGACAGCACAAGAAGCAGATTTTTATTATTAGAAAGAAATTGAAGATACATCGAAGAAATTTGCAGGATCGGAAAGCAAAGTGGAAACGCTTGCAAACGATTGAGGGAGAAAACATGCAATAACAATTGAAACCATGTTTTTTGATAAACAACTTGAGGAAAGAAATAAAGAAATAATGGAAGGTAAACATGTTTTGTGTGGATTGTTGTAGCATCTTACCTTTTGATGAATTTTATTGAAAAAAGGAAAAGGTATCAACAACCTTGATAATATTTCTCTCAATTATGGAAATTAAAATACATTTATCTTCCAATTATGATAAAAATTTTGCAAATCATGGGAAACGTGTGCTGAAAAGAGTATATTTATTCAATTATTTTAGTGATTTTTAACTACTAAACGGATTATTTTGTTGTAATTTTTCGTAGAAATATTTTATATTAATTTACAATTTTAGAAATGTAAGTTTTCTTAAAGAGACCTATACTCTTCGCAATCATACTTCTCACAAATATTGCGAGTGTAATAAGTATTATTTTACCAAGCAAATATTATTTTTACGTGAATATTAAATTACCCCTATAATATAAGGTATTTCGTAAAAGAACAAAATAAGCATTAGTGTTATTTTGCAAAATTTCTATTTCCCTACGGAAAACATATTTTTGTTTTAGATATAAAGTATTTTTGAAGGAAGTTTGCATACTGAATTTTTTGTGTGCATTGTCTCATCTATGGAAACATCTACAGAGACCACATTTAAACATGATTTTTTTTTTTTTTTTTTTTTTTTTTTTGGGGTGGGGGGGGGGGAATTGGAAAAAACAAACTGTAGTAAATAAACCACATTTACTTGTCATATGTTAACAGAAAATGTATCTATCACGTTCATAACTAACTGACGTGACAACTATTTCATATATTAATTTAAAGAAATGTTTTGTTTTATGAAGAAAGGTTGAAAATATTTGCTCTCATATTCTTTCATCTCAATAGTCATAAAAGAAAAATTTGTTTACACAATAATTTTAGAGAAATTTGTTAAAGTACAAACAATAATTAATGAGACATGTTTAAAGAAAAAGAAGCCAAATTATAAGCAAATTTAATCAGTAATTCTAGAAGCATCATTAATTCTAAAAGTTTTGATAGAAAGTCAACAAGTCAGTAGAAGTTTCTAATTAATATAGGATACATTTTTAGTACATTTTCACATTATTATTAGTGCAGTTTTTCCGATAGACCCAACCATTGGTTAATTTTCAATTCAGATCTTTTGTCCAGTGATTACCAACCGTCGGATGAATGCAGTTTTGCTGTTGGCTCAACCAAACCAAATTATAAGCAAATTTAGTCAGTAATTCTACGAGCATTATTAATTCTTAAAGTTTTGCTAGAAAGTCAACAAATCAGTTGAAGGTTCCAATTTTAATAGGATACATTTCTGGTACATTTTCATATTATTTTGGTGCACTTATTCCGATAAACACAACCATTGGTTATTTTTCAATTCAGATCGTAAGTCCAGTGATTACCAACCGTCGGATGAATGCAGTTCTAGCCGTTGGCTCAAACAACAACCAACTGGGACTTTTTGTTGGGTTATGTTAAGCTTTTAAATGAGACTAGTGCGTCTTATGTAAGATTTTTAAAGGATTTGTTTTAATTTGTAGAATTTTAGAATATTTTTTTTCTGAACGAATATTCTGTTCGGAGGATGGAGAGATTATCAGTAGATATTTATTTCTTGATTGATTTGTTTGGGATTTGGTTTTCTGGCAATCGCTTACTGCATTTCAGCTGTTCAATATGCATCACGACTGATGGATCAAGATACAACCTTCGACAGAGAGGACTGCTAAATGCGATCCAGATATCGATTTTCGAGCCGTCAGGGAACACTTGTAGGAGTGAAGATGATTTGCAAGATGAATCTGCAAGCAAAACTTGTACGTAAGATGTTTCATCAACTGGTTCAATTTACCATTTGCATGTTTTTATTTGGGTTGAATAATTAGTGAAATATTTTTTCAATAATTAGTTATTTTATGACTGTAAGATAATAGATTTTCTTATAATTAAATATTTTTTAGTAGATTTTTTTATATTTCTATATTTTATGAAGGAAAGACTGGTTATGTACATCTTGGAAAAGAGTTTTATTTTTTTTCAGATAGCTGTTCAAGAGTCAGAAGTAATGTGAAATTAAAAAAGCTTCAATTTGTAAACCCTCTCACTGACAAGCACGTGTTAATACGTTCACTAAGCTCCAGCTATCAGTGCAATACAAGCATTATTTAAGTTAATGTAATTCTGCGGATATAATGCAGTTTAAATACTTCGAGTAATTATTAATACTTTCAAGGACTACATTCATATATATAATTAAGTTTTTTTTATGTAATTTTGAAATAATCATCCTTTTTTTTGCATTTAAAATTAAATACAGAGAAAACAACATTACAATTTTGCTTTTTTGCTGGAAAATCAGAGTGTTTTAAATACATTTTTACACATCTATCCCCATACATAACGGCACACTGACACCAGACATACAACAGACACGTTTGTATATGCATTTGTGTTACTGATGGGCCGATTCGAGATCTTTTAAGAATCGATACCTTAGTTTTCGAAAACTTTTCAGAATCGAAACCAACATTCGAATAAATTGTATTCAAATGTTGTAGAACTGAAAGCTACTCCAGACTTTGTTCAAACTTGATGAGGGCGACATTTTGTCTGTCTCACTCTTCAAATGTTTGATCTACGTAAAATCACTTGTCTCTCTCTCTCTCTCTCTCTCATTTATTATTATTATTTTTTTATGATCACGTGTCCGCAAAAGCTGTTTTCATGTTGCTTTTGCGTTCGGATGAAAATTCAGATAGTCATATTACCTTTTTTTTTTTAACTTCTCAATGGTGAAATTTTTCTTATAAAATTAAATGGTAACGCTTTAATGGTTAATCTACCCAGAACTTTTTGAATAATCTAGAATAGGAAGCAATTTCTGTTGATTAAATCAAGAAAAACTTGCTTTTTTCAACCTGTAATATTTTACTCTCCAGCACGCGAAATTGTTTGTTTTTATTTTAAGTGTTATATTTCAAAAATAAAAAAAAGTATAGGTGTCCAAATGTGTGCCATATAGGGTTCAAATGGATGCCATTGAGCAACACTGTTTCCGAACTTCCTTATTTAATGGCAAAAATTCTGCGATTAAATAATTCAACAATTACTATTCAGTAATAATGGTACTAGAAATTGAAGGATTGTGGAAACCCTGTAATAAACCTTGTTATTTAATACTTAATACCCTTTATACTTGATAATAGTAAGTATGGATTTGTAATTTTGTTTTCCTTTTAACGTTCATACGTTTCAAATTTATCTTACACGGAAATTGAGGACGGAATGAGAAAAAAAAAATAGAACTGTTTTATTTCTTTATTTTGAAAAATGTTGGTACAGATTTATTGTTGAATATTTAGTATTTCCTAATTAGTAAATTTATGTATTACTATTGTTGATGTGTAAAAAATTGTCTTGCACGATGAGTTCTGACAAAAAAAAAAATCTTAATTCAGATATTTTCATGTTTTTTTTTTTTAAATTATTTTGTACTAGCTGGCACGTACTGCATTGCCCGGGCCGATACTAACCTTAAATTTACCTAAAATCAAAGATTAATTATTAGATATTTTTTAACAAGAAATTAATCCAAACATACATAGAGTTGTCCACCCCACTGTCTTCGGCCGCGAACACCGAACGTGCTGCGGCCTATGTCTTTAAACAAAACAAACCTGGAATTTGTATGATTTTATATTTTTAATCAAAAATTCCTCCAAACGAACATAGAGTTAGGGGAACGGTGTACACTGGGTGTGCTATGCACGCTCCGGTCTTCTTGGGTTTTATATATATTTAAAAATGTTTCAAAACAAATTTTTAAACGAAAATTCATTCAAACGTACCTAAAATTTGGAGTTCAAAAATTGCTGTAGTAATTCCGAATAAACTTTATTGAAAAAAGGACATCATTTACTAAACCGGTGTAAAAGATTGAAACTGGATTCATTTTACTAATGTGGAGAAACCGCGGAGAATTTCGATAGAAAACGCTTTAAAAAAAATCTTATGAAAAAATTTAATTAAAAAAACCAAAAACTATCTTAGATCGGCATAACTTCAGATATTACAAGTACCTTGCTGCCAAATTTTGTTACTCTGCATGCAGCGGTCTGGTTAGAATACAGCACACGGGCAGGCAGACAAACACAAACTTCTATTTTTATTATTATAGTTTCTTTTTTTTAGAACACTAGGCTATTTTCCAAAGAGCAGTTATCGTTATTTTTAAAATTAACTTCGTAAATTTTGAAAAAATAAAAAGGATGGAGACGTTCAAGAATATAATTTTTACAATTTTGTAATAAATACTTTACAATTTTGTAATAGAAAAGTTACAATATTTATAAATAAAATGTAATTTTCTGTTTGTTCCAGATATAAGAAAAACACCTTTTAATCACTATATTTTTATTTTTATGTTCTATTTTTTTAATATTATTTTTACATACTTAAAATGATGTTTTCAAACATCTAAGTTAGTAATTTAAAAATCGGAGTTGTTGAGTTACAAAGGGTTAATCTTCATAATCAATAAAAAATTTCTTTTTCGAATTGTACAAATTAATTTTCCACTATGAGTATGAGTAATTATTTTCTGTTATATTAAAAAAAAAAAAAAAAAAAAAAAAACATAAAATATTTGACATATGTTGTTTAATTACAAATTTACAGAATTTTATGTAAGTTTAAATTCATATGCTCTTTTAAAAAAAAAAAAAATGTAACTTAGCTGTACGCACTTGAAAAAATAAAACTAAAACAGCGCCGATCCCACTAGCTTCAAGATTCCGGAGAAATGTTTTAAACAGAGCCGAGTAGTGTACTTATTTGAATACTAACATTCACTAGCGCAGCTTATGAAAACATAGAAAACTCGAGGTATAAGAACTGAATACAATCGAAAACCGCAGTTTTCGTTTTCGTCTGCGACACAAATGCCAGGTGGCTTGTATTCGAATACTCCCGTCCGATTCGAGATCACTTGAGAACTTGACTGAATCGAGACCTCAGACATTTTGAATTCGAATACTCCCATCACTAATTTGTGTCGTGATATCACCAAATTATTTAAGCCATGCAAGTTATGACTTATATGAGCATTTAGAGATGGCAGTTACAGTCTTTCTTAATTTGGAATAACTATAAAAAAATTTAAATTATTAGAAGAATGTTTTAAATACTTTTATTATATGCATACATATACACACATATATACGCATATATATATATGTGTGTGTGTGTGTATTTATATGTATATCCAGCTGATTGAGTTTATATCGAACTTAACTTGTGGCAGCAACTTTATCGGAACAAATAGCGTTAATGATAATGTTTTCAAATGAACCGTAATACTACCGTACTACTGTACACAGGGTATCCCAAAATGAATAAAACTCGTTTTAATTTTTTAGCTGTTGAAGACACGTAGGCATTGTAAATTGCAACAGTGTTCAAAATAAGGTAGGAATTACGATTTTATTGATAAAATAGTCCTACCACTAATTTTAAAAAAGTTATATATTTTTTAGTTTTTATATGGCACTCGATTCTAAAAGTTAGATTTATGAAAAAATTCACTGTGCTCTATCAAGTAAAACAGTAAAAATTCTATTCTTGTATGTACAAACCTCACCGAGTTATGATACTTTAAATGCTATGAAATTTCGGAACTTTCTGGCACTAAAAACGTGTTTGTCATTTTTAGTAATTAGCTATCGGCAACAAATGCAGTTATTCTTGTGCTATTATTTTACCTATCAAGAAATCTCACGTCTTTATGTTCATTTTTGTGAAAACTGCATCTGGCTATGATCTGTACTTTTCAAATTATTGAGTTCTTATTTCTTTTGTGACTTTTTGATCACTTTTTACATAAGTATGTATGTACAAGGTGTTTCGCGAAGGACCCCTAACTTTGAAAATAAATAACTCGGAAACAGCGATGATAGAAGTATGACACCATTGGTATGTTTATTAAAAAACTGTAAAAATCTTTTACAGAAACCTCAAAATTTTAGTAACAAATTGCGCCGATAGATGGCGCTTCCGGTGGCATAACCATAAGTAAGCTGTATCACATCAAAAGCGATTCAAAATGCGTACCTTTCACACAACACACATGTCGCAAATGAAGAATGAAATTGTCAGTGACTCTCTGTAGTATGCCACCAGAAAGTAACACACAACTCAAATAGCCTCGTCCAGCTCGTCGAGTGTTAAAGGATTGTTGCGTTAAACAATGTCCTCCAGTGTCACTTCCAGATTTCTCTTACTATGCGCTAATAGCAATCACTGTTCAACGGCGAAATCTTCAACGACTGAACGTTCTTGGCATTTGAGCTCTCTTTATAGGGATTCGTAATGCTTCTTGCAACGTCATCTATCGGTGCTATTTTTAACTAAAATTTTGAGGTTTCTGTATCACATTCTTATGGTTTTTTAAATAAACATACCACTGGTTTCATGCTTCTTTCTATCTATCATCGTTTCCGAGTTATTTATTTTCAAAGTAAGGTGTCCTTCGTGAAACACCCTGTATATATTACGTTTATTTAAGAAACCGTTTAAATGGCGCAGCCACTTTATCAGGACAATACCAATGTGTCCCAATTAAACGGGATATACTGTATTACATATATATATAATATTACTACTTCTCTTGCTTATAGTTCTTTTTTTAAAGAAAGACTTCTTGATAAAAAAAAATATATATATATATTGTTTGTAGACATAACACAGCTCCACTTTCGTTCAATCATGGAATTTTCAGAAGTCCTCTTTCCTTTTATTTTGTTCTCTTCAATCGAAATATTCATCTATTCAACTTCTGCGGGAAGATAACAAAAGTCTTGCGTTTATATTAAAGAAAAGAATGTTTTTCTTGTAGATTTGAAGTTATTTCTTTCTGCCATCGTTGAAGTCAAAGATATATGTTTTTTCTTTAGGAGCCTGAATAAGGCAGTTTAATATTTATAGGTCTATTTGTTCTAAAAACATGCTTATTTTTGTTATAGGCAAAAACTTATTATATATATATGTGTGTGTGTGTGTGCGTACGTCTATACACACAGATATATCTATACATACATATACATACACACATATATATGGATGTGTGTGTATCTTCAATTTGTACTCGTTTTGTTGATTTGTACAATTATTGTCCTATTATTCACGAAAAATCTACCTGTGTTTACTCTCTAATATTTTATATAATCTTCCTTAGTATTTACTTTGCCTTCTATTATTCTATATATTTTTTCTATATTATTTTTAGTAACGACATCTCATTTATATTTTCTTACTGATTTTTCACATCCATTTGCTTATTGTAGTTACTCATTCTAATTCTAGATGGCTGCACTAACAGTTTTTCCTTCTTCTTTCTTATTCTCTCTCTTTCTTGACTCATTTTACTTAGCTATTTTAAGACACTTGTTACTATATTTTGTATCCTGTTCATCTGTGTCAATTTTATTTATTTGAGAGTTGGTTTTTGTTATCTATTAAGTTATTTGCCTAATTTTGTTTAATTTTAATTAATTTCTCGGTTATTGTTTTACATTTCAATCGTCCTGGGATTTTTTCATATATCATAAGACACTTAATATAGTCATTTTTCGGCTTTATGCCATCCGTATTCGACAAAATAACATATCTTTACTATGAATTCTCAAATATTCCTCCATGTTTATTATATAAAGCCATTTACGTCAAAATATTTTCTTTTTTTTTGGAAGTTATGAAATTTAAATTTTTATACGGTCTCTCTGATTCCTGTAACTTGCATTCAGAAAAATTTTCTACATGCTCCAATAAGTAAAACAGTAAAAAGTCCTTTATATGACCAGAACTTACCAAAATATGATATTTTGAATTTTATAAATTTTCAGCGCATTTTTCTTTTTTTTTTCATAAATGTTTGAAATATTGCTCTCCATCATATTAAAAATTATTTACGTCAAAATAGTTATTTTTGTAACTGTTACAGAATTTAAACTAGTTTATCTGGAAGGCGGGCGCATTTTTCATCTAAATTCGGATGACCTTCACTTTTCTTGCCCTTGCCGGACTAAATTAGTGGTGCTGTTATATAAACACACTTCCTTGCTTCAAAGCAATTCCCTGAGAGGTCTTGTCGCCTTAAAAAATCAGTAACCAACCACTTTTCCTCTTCTGCCCCCTTTTTGACTCCTGTGGGATTCGCATGTTCTTGGGGACATCCTTCTCTTCCTCTCAGATCTCAATAAGGAGAGATTTTTTCGTCAAAGATTTTTTTTATTTGGCTCTCTGAGTTTCGCGTTTCTTCCACGGTTCTGACTTTCGGCTTCTTCAACGGGCAAATGCGTTGCACACGGCTCCGTATTTACTTATCACTGGTGTTTCTCTCGAAGGTTTTGCTTTGTTATATAGTGTCTAAAAAACTTCGTGGTTTGGATGATTATTGCTTAAGTGATGGATGGTTGCACTTTAAAGATGTCTTGTAACGACCCCAACTAACCCTGGATTCCATACCATCTCGTAAGATGCGAACGCGGACCTTGTTTCTGAATTGGAGTCGGTTCTTCTTTCGTCTATCTGGGCGGGCTCTCGTGTTGAGAGCGGTGAGAAAGAAGATGATGAGAGACTGTTTTTAGTAGCGGACAATGTTTTCAGCTCACAGGCTTTCGAAGCCCGAGAGTTTATGTGCCCGCCGGTTCTGTATGTACGTATGTACGTAACGCGATAACTCTTGATAGAACTAACCGTTTTGTTTTAAATTTTGTTTATAGGTTCATTGTGATAAGGCGCTTCCCTGATTAGTTTTGGGGGTTCATTGATTAATTATAAAAGGGGGAACGGAGGGCTAACCCCCCCCCCCTTAATTTAAATAAATGGGTTTTTCATGCAGAATTATCCGATTTTTTTCAAATTTTGTATGTAGGTTCATTGCGATAAGGCGCTTCCCTGATTAATCATGGGTTCATTGGTTAAGTATAAAGGGGGGAAGAGGGTCTAATCCCCCCCCCCTTAATTTAGATAAATGGGATTTTCATGCAGAATTATCCGATTTTCTTCAAATTTTGTATATAGGTTCAGTGTGATAAGGCGCTTTCCTGATTAGTTGTGTGAGTTCATTGATTAAGTACTAAGGGGGTAACGGGGGTTTAATCCCCCTCAATTTAGAAAAATGGAATTTTCATGCAGAATTATCCGATTTTCTTCAAATTTTGTATATAAGTTAAGCGTGATAAGGTGCTTTCCTGATTAGTTTTGGGGGTTCAATGATTAAGTACAAAGGGGGTAAAATTGGTTTAATCCCCCCTTATTTCAGATAAATGGGTTTTTCATGCAGAATTATCGGATTTGCTTCAAATTTTGTATATATGTTCATTGTAATAATTCTCTGATTAGTTTGGAGGGGGGAGGGGTTCATTAGTTAATTATAAGGGGAGAACAGGTGGATGATACCCCCTTTAATTGTCAATTTCTTTATTTTTCGAGGGCTTATTTCAATTTTTTTTAAAATAAGAATTTAATGTACAATTAGTGCAAAAAGCCTGTGAGGTCAAAAGCCCTCAGTTCAACTGGGTAGTTTTCTGTTTATTTTACTTGTGAGCTGGTGTTGATGGAGGAGGTTGTTTTAAATATATGTGTGTAGTGTTTTCTTGTAAATGTAGTTCAAGTGAATAAATTGTGAGATGTTAAACATAATTTTCGGTGCTGAGATTAAGTTACACATGGAATAACTGTGAATGTCATTGCGACGTTACAGCTTGCTCCAACGCTAGACTTAGGCTTTCCCACTTATACATTATGTCTATGGAAGTCTCATCTTTGCTAGAAATTTATCTTCTTAATAAAATTTCCATAATATAGTAAAAAACATTTATAACTATATTGAATACGTTTTTTTACAAATGTCTGTTAATACGTAAAGCAAATAAATGAAGATAAAACGTGCCACTATCCCTTTCGAATTATCAACTCACTAACATAATTATTGTTCATCTCTCATTTGTGTTTGTGAAACCTTTATCACTTCTCAATGCTATAATTATTGAAAATTAATAATGATAAATGTAACAAAAGATTCCTATTTCATACTATACTGTAAAAAAAGGTAAATGTTTCTAGACCTAGCAAGAACGTTTACGAAAATATAATATAACCTATTCCAAGATACTCACAATTCCGAAAAACCTTCCTTTATCGTCAGAAACCTCAGAAGCTAATACATTTTCAAGATTTAAAGAAGCATTTTTGAAACTAAAGTCTGTTTCATTGTCCATGATTTTCGCAAACGTTACGAAGTAGTTTTTACATAGCATTAATCATTTTCGCAACATGAAATTTCTGTTTTTCTGATGCTATCGGTACTAAAGTAAAAATTTCCGTCTGTTTCACAGATAAACAAGTTAAATTAAAAGCGTAAAATGAGCAGTATTTTGTTACTCTTGTATTTATAATTTCTCTTGCGCAGCTGAAAATGTTTACTTGAGACTTGGTAGCATCCGAAAAACCGTAATTTTCTGTTGGTAATGAGTTGAGAAAACTGACTAATACACTTAACACGTTGAGTGCCACGTGTACCGACGGCGGTCATATGTAAATCTAAATTTAAAGCATATTAATTTTGATGGCACTCCAGTAACATACAACACGCTGTTGTTCTATGGCACATAGATATAGCATTTTTTTATATTTTTGGAATTCATTTCTAATCTTATATTTCGGATCGGCATAAAAAAACATATTTTGATTACAACTTAAAATTTTATTTCTTCACTTTGACTTTCATTAGTGTTTTTACGTTTTCCATAACAAAAACTTGGATCTATTCTTATTGCTAATTCTGGTTATTACTAAAATAAAAACAATATTAGTACCGTTATAAGTTGATAAAAAGAGGAATATTCGTATAAAAAAAATTGCTTTTGTGACAGCCGGCGGTGCATAAAACACATCTTTTATAAATTCTACTTGCACTTGTAATAAATATCGCTAAAGTGATTAGTTTACCACTAAATATAATAATGCCGTGATGGAACAGTGGCGCAGCAGAGAATCAATTGCCACCGTTAAATTTAAATTATATTCTTTGTCTTATTAAAGAACAGAGTTTCAGAGATTTTTTAAGGCGAAAAATACTATTAAAATTTAGTGGTGAGAATTGCCCAACTGTTCCATCACTGAGTAATGGCCTCTTATGAAAGCTTAATTCATATATGTATATGGTGGCACTCAACGTGGTAAGAAACTACTTCGTAACATTTCCGAAAATTAAAAGTTTAAAAAAATTTGTTACAGAAATACTTTATTAAATATCGGAGATCTATCGTTGTTTGAATTTTCTAAAGATAAAGGAAAGCTTATTTGAATCGTGGGAAACTCGAAAATATTATATTATATTTTCATAAACTTTCTTGCTAGATCAAGAAGCATTTTTCTTTTTTTACAATGTTTCTTTTATAGAAAGTTTTAAATAGGTATTTCCTATTACTTCATATTTTTAGTACAAAAAAGTCCTACCCATGTTCGGCAATTTTATTTTATTTATAAAAATAAAATAAAATACAGACCTCAATAGTATTAACTTCTACTATCCTTTGCAAACGCTTAGGAAGTTGATGGATTCCATGGCGAAAAACGTTTAGTTTTTCGATACTATGAACGATGCTATTGACTGTTTTTCGCATCTCATCTTCAGTCTGAAATTACGGCTTTGCTAAAGTGTTTTGTAACGAGCTAAAAAAAAGTGTTATTCGCGTGGTGCAATGTCTGGTGAGTGTTCCCGATGTAGTAAGATTTCACATTGCAGATCGTTTACGCGTTGGCTGGGCATGTCACTTCATTGTGACCTTGCGTTGTCGTGCTAAAATATCACTGAAGCTGGAAATATCATCGCATATTTCTAGTATAAGGTATAATATATTTTCTCAGATTTTTTTTCCCCTCCAAAAGCTTTTATTGAAGAGCATAACGTTCTCTATGAACAGTTTCTCCCGGTTTCAGAAAATGGTAATGAAGCCCCTCCCCTATTTATTCAATCAAGTACACACCATTATTTTTTTATTATACCCAAACTTAAAATATTCCGTAATCTGTTTTTACACTCTTTTATTTAACTTAACATGGTTCATAAATGTAAAGATGGGAATTTGTAATCGATTTTTCACTGATTTTCTGATACGTTAGAATTATAAAAATTATGTACACAGGTGTGTTTCCGATGACCATACAATATTTTAATATTTTTAAATCTTAATTATAAATTAATTATTCATTTTAAAGCATTTTTGGGTTAGCCGGGCATAGGTGATAAATCGCCAGATATTCTCTTTGTTACTGCCGTATACAAGTTAAGATTAACTATGCGCCAAACCACGGTTACTAAAATGGGTCAATTGGCTATGAAATTGCAACAATAAAATATTTTAAATATTAAAAAATAGAAAATAACATATAAAATATAAAAAATAAAATAAAGAATGTAATGATTAAAAAAAAACACTTTTATCAATTAACGTTTTAATATTAATGAAATTATGATTATAAGTTGAAAAAACAATTTAGAAATCTTGAAAAGATAATTTAAATTAAAATAGAGAAAAATAGAGAAAAAAAATAATTTGTTTAACAAATTCCCTAGTTCTCGCATTCTACCAAACGTAAATCAAAGCGGTTAAATGTTTCAAAATCGAGTGAATTTTCCACGTCCAATTAACCTATTATAACTGATTGTTTTTGGTTAACATGAAGTGCAGACATGAAATTAGGCGTGATTTTTAAGATATACATTGAATACTCACAAAAGATTTTTTAAAAATATTATTCTTATATTTATACATATTTAGAGTACACGATCAGCTGTGTTTAGTTGTACATTAATTAGTAACATACACGTAACACTTTCAGGTAACGTCATCCAGTGCAAACCATGTAGAGCTCTTTTCTACACCTAATACAACAATTCCAATTGATTTATCTGTTATCCCTTAGTACTATAAATCGATGAAACGTATGAAGCAGAAAATCCATTTACTTTATTTTTTTGTAACTCTTGTAATCATATAAAATCAAACGAAGATAAAGAAATAAAAATAAGTTCATGATGGCAGAAATAAAGTCAGTTATTCTAAGTATGTTATTCAGACATTTGTGGAACTAAATTAAAGTAAGAAAAACAAAAGTCTGCAAATAAATTTAATTCTGTCCTTTATAATTTTGCATAATTCTGCGAAGGAAAATATTTTTTAAAACCCTTCCACAGGTTTTCATAATAAAATAAAATAAAATATAAAATAAATAAATAAATAAATACTGCTTTTACTTTTACAGCTGTTACAGCAGCTGTGTTTACTTGTACATTAATTAGTAACATACACGTAACTCTTTCAGATAACGTCCTCCAGTGAAAACCGTGTAGAACTCTTTTCTACACCTAATACATCAATTCCAATTGATTTCTCTGTTATCCCTTAGTACTATAAATCAATGAAACGTATGAAGCAGAAAATCCATTTACTTTATTTTTCTATAACTTTTGTAGTCATATAAAATCAAACGAAGATAAAGAAATAAAAATAAGTTCATGATGACATAATAAGGTCAGTTATTCTAAGTATGCTCTTCAGACATTTCTGGAACTAAATGAAAGTAAGAAAAACAAAAGTCTGCAAATAAATTTAATTCTGTCCTTTATAATTTTGCATAATTCTGTGAAGGAAAATATTTTTTAAAACCCTTCCACAGGTTTTCATAAATAATAATAATAATAATAATAATAATAATAATAATAATAATAATAAAATACTACTTTTACTTTTACAGCTGTTACATCAGCTGTGTTTACTTGTACATTAATTAGTGACATACATGTAACTCTTTCAGATAACGTCCTCCAGTGAAAACCGTGTAGAACTCTTTTCTACACCTAATGCACCAATTCCAATTGATTTCTCTGTAATCCCTTAGTACTATAAATCGATGAAACGTATGAAGCAGAAAATCCATTTACTTTATTTTTCTGTAACTTTTGTAGTCATATAAAGTCAAACGAAGATAAAGAAATAAAAATAAGTTCATGATGACAGAAATAAGGTCAGTTATTCTAAGTATGCTCTTCAGACATTTGTGGAACTAAATTAAAGTAAGGAAAACAAAAGTCTGCAAATAAATTTAATTCTGTCATTTATAATTTTTCATAATTCTGCCAAATAAAATATTTTTTTAAATCCTTCCACAGGTTTTCATAAATAAATAAATAAATAAATAAATAAATACTACTTTTACTTTTACAGCTGTTACATCAGCTGTGTTTACTTGTACATTAATTATTTACATACCAGTAACTCTTTCAAATAACGTCATCCAATGAAACGTGTAAAACTCTTTTGTACACCTAATACATCAAATACAATTGATTTCTCTGTTATCCTTTAGCATTATAAATCGATGAAACAGCTAAAGAAAAAAAACCCACTTACTTTATTTTTTCTGCAGCTGTTGTAATCATACAAAATCAAACGAAGATAAAGAAATAAAAATAAGTTCATGATGGCGGAATTAAGGGCAGTTATTCTAAGTATGCTCATTAGACATTTGTGGAACTAAAGTAAAGTAAGAAAAACAAAAGTCTGCAAATAAATTTAATTCTGTTCTTTATAATTTTGCATAATTCTGCCAAAGAAATTTTTTTAAACCCTTCCACAGGTTTTCATCAATAATAATGTTTAATTTCTAAACTTCAATTAAAAAATAAGATAATATTTGCATAGGGAAGAGGGTTTTACAATTATGAACTGAAAGCAAATAAACTTTCTGCAGATTTTTTTTAAAAAAAGCGTAGGCTTTCATGAATTTTAATGCTAAATTATTTAACTTCAGGTAAAAATATTCATAAAATCATCTCAAAAAATAAAGTTTTTTTTTTTTTTTTTTTTTTTTTTTTTTTAGTTAGCGACGTTCTAACTCTCAACCCCCCCCCCCCTCTTTTTTTAAACTTAATTAACAAATGAATTTTTTTACTGCTTTTCAATATTTCCTATCAATGAAACAACTGAAAGAACTGATTCCTTTCCTTTATTTTTTTCTACAGTTTTTGTATGAATAGGAAATTAAAAGGAGATAAGGAATTGAGGCAAGCTGATGATGAAAATATCCATATAAATTATTCTTAATATGATATCGGACTTTTATGAATTTAAATTAGAGTAAGAAAAAGTCGGAATTTTATAATTAAATTTTCTACTTTACCACTTTTAATTTCATATACACTGGGCGTCCCAAAAAGGTTGAAACACGCTTTCATTTTTTACTCATTGGAGGTAAGTGGGAATGTAAATTGCAAAAGTGATAAAAAAAGGGTAAAAAATAAAGTTATATTAATGAAATAAATCTGTAACTAATTTTCAAAAGGTTACGCATCTTAATTTTGTATACGATCATTATAGACATTTAGAACGTTTTTCTTTCGCTGTCACATAATCATTATTTAAAAAATGCACTTCATCTTTAAAATTGAGTGAGTTATGCTCAATTGAAAATTCGCTACAGTGAATGAGGATGGTACAATATATTAAATTAGAAATGTAAATCCTTGAAATATAAAAAAAATAAGAGAAAAGAAAAGAAAATATAGACGATAATACATATGTTGTTGAAATTAAAAAAAGATAATCGATACTTGCAACGATATTAGTGAGGAAGAATTCCAACATATTTACAGACACTGTTAGAAGAACTGATATGTATTGGAGTTAGGAGAAAACATTTTAATGTAAAGCAATTTTATCTAAAAATGGAGTCCATTGAAATAGCTTTTTAAATGATCAGAAAGAGACGTATAAGTTGGAATTTTTTTTTTTATTATTCAATTAATTTTAAAGACACAGATATGCAGTTTTTTGCAATGCTCTTTTTGGAGAAAAAGCAAGCATTTTCCAATTGATCATTTTTGTCTAGGGGATCATATAAAAATTTAAAAAATGTAACCGTTTAAGAATAATAGGAATATAATTTTATTAATATAGTCTTATTTCCTATCGTATTTTGAATACTTTTGTAATTTACATTGCCTACTAATTTGTAACAGATAAAAAATGAAATTTTTCAGACCTCCTGTATTTATCTCAGTGAAAGTCAGACGATCCCATAGTATTTCATCTATAATGATATTTAATAATTAAACTTCAGTTAAAAAAAATTCTCATAGTAGTCGCTAGGGATAGGGATATTACACTTGTGAGACTAAATTAGACTTTTAAAAAAGTTACGATAGTAAATAAATAAATTTGCTTCTTTCCTTTTTAATTTTCATGTAGTTTATCTCTCTGGAATTTTTTTTTAATCAATGCCACGGGTTTTTACGAGTAATGATACTCAGTTATTGAACTGCGGCCAAAGGCATTCAAATAATAGATGTTGAAGAGAGAATTTTGTTTTTAATTAACGGCGTTCTAACATCTCATCTGTTTCTTATTTCACTGGCAATTGATTTTTTTCTGCTACTCCATTATATTGCCAATTAACAAAAAGGCTGTAAGAGGGAACCTTTCTTTTTCTTCTTTTTTATTCTTTTCTTTTCTTTTCTTTTTTTAGGCTTTTGTAAGCTTACAAAATTACAAGGACATTAAAAAATAATTAAAAAAAGCAGATGATGAAAAATCTATAAAATCTATGTCAACAATATAATAAATTATAACAGCTTGTAATAATATATTTCTTTTAAATGCTAAATGGTGTAAATTAACAACATAATAAATACACAGTAAACTTTTATTACGTTGTATGAGATGTTTCGGCTCACTTCGAGCCATTTTCAAAAACAAATGAGAATATTCCATAATTGCACGGTCTTTCAAGTTATTATTTAAAATTCCATCACTTAATTTTCATGTACTTTTTAAACCATCCAAATAAATTTCAATGAAAGTAAAATAAAGTAAAATAATTTTTCCCTCCAGTCTATACTATCGATCCATAATAAGAGAAAACATAGCGATAGTAACACGCAAAAATACAGTATGGAACGAGGCAGCATCTTTTAACTTACCGAAATTGTGGCTCGAGTTACTCCGTGGTTACAGATATGAAAATAAACAACCAAGTAAAAATAAAAGAAAACGTGCTTAATTTTTAAAAAGTACATGAAAATTAAATGATAGAATTTTAAATAATAACTTCAAAGACCATGCAATTATGGTATATTTTCATTTGTTTTTAAAAATGACTCGGAGTGGGCCGAAACATGTCAAACAACCTAATAAAAGTTATTTTACTGTGTATTTATTATGTTGTTATATTTACACCTTTTAGCATTTAAAAGAAATATATCTATGTCATCTGTTCATAATATGACCTCAGAAATTCATGTGATTAAATTATGAAGAGAAAACGAAATTCCATAATTAAATTTGCTTGTCTTCATTTTAATTTCTTTATTTTTTTGTACTAAAACATATTTTTTAAACAATTCTAGGTTTTCATGTGTGATGGTATCTGTAAATCAAAAGAAAGTTAATCATCAAATGAAGAACGATAGAAATATTTAAAGAGCAGTTTTACTATTAGAAAAAGTAAAGAAATTAAAAAGAAGATAGGCAAATTTAATTATGAACTTTCTAGTTATTTATTTCAACTACGGTAAGACTTATACAGTTGTTTTTCATGACTCACTATTGTTTTTGACAAGACGCATAAATGTACTCTGAATGTGAAGTTGCATCGCAACTAGAAAGTCCATAAATCATTCTACATTGATCCATTGTTCCACCGTTTAATTTATAAATTTTTGCTAAAGTAATTTAAGAACAGAGTGATGTAAGTTACTAATTTTGAAAAAAATGAGTCAAATACTAATATTTATTCTCCATATTACCAATTTTACACTCAGACATTATCTAAGAAAACATGGTTAAAAGTTCAATAAAAAGTCCTTCATTATTAAAAATGTTAAAAAGTTTCACATAAAACTGTCACCATTACACAAAAGTGCTTTCACTCTGGCTAGAGCATCATCAGTTGTAACCTGTTTTTATGGAACTTTTATCGGTGTTCACTGTAAAAAAATTGCAGTAAAATTACGGCAGAGGCCGGCAGCAGAGATTTCAGTCATACCCCTTAAAAATAAAAAAATCCAGGCCCATCCTTTTGTGCAGCCCGTAATTTTACGGGGCAAAGTAATATAGCATTATAATGCACAGGATATAATGCACTTTAAAACACAATAACACTTTGCTTACTGTTCCGTAGCACGTAGCACATTAGATAATCATTCCAGAATCGCTGTTTTGGCGGGTAAAAATTTTCGGAACACGAGTAAAATGAAGGGTTACACCATAGTGGAGGACAATGTAAGGGGTATTTTTGCTAACATATGGGCTAGAACTGTAAGAATATGTGGATTGCTCTTAATATTCTAAGTATCTAAGGGATAAGGCCGCTTATTTAGTGGATCAGACAGTTTTTCATCAAATAAGGCTGTTGCCCGTGAAAATTGAAGGGCAAACGCTCATAAATTTACAGTTTTTTCTGAGTGTTTTTTTAGATAATGTCTGAGTGTAAAATTGGTAATATGAAGAATAAATATTAAATATACAGACATTAATAATTGAATACCTGTTTTAATGAGTAAAGTACATTGAAGGTATCTAGGCAAATCAATCTAGCCATAAGAATATCGGTATAGGTGATAGTTTAACAAAATTTGCATATAAATTGCACCCGAAGATATTTTACCCCATATGAAATCATTACAGTGCTTCCAGAAAATCTTTAAGAAAATGGCAACTCACGCTACTCTGCCTTTAAGTGCATCATATAAAATTCGCCGAGGATAGAGCATAGTTTCCAACCTCACGATTTTTTGAATACCAGTAAAATCTTACAGACATTTTCGCTTTATTAAATTACAGAAATTGTATGATTAAATAAAACAAATATTTTTACATAAAAATATTGGTAGGGAAATAATCGGGAAGTTGGCAGCTATGAATTCCAAGACATTTCAGTCAAAGGCTGGGTGTATAGTTGTTTTCAACTAGCTAGCCGCTCAAAGCTGTCCATAATGTTCAGCAACAGAAATAATCATATAATAGCCGCGAAGGACAGAGGAATTACATTTATAAGACTGAATAAAAGCTTAAAAAATGAAAATTTAGAAAATTTTATTTAAGGACCAGAATTTAAAGATTTTTTTAAAAATTTTGAAACACTACCAGTTTGTTGTCTCGTGTTTCAAAATGTTGTATTCACTCAGGTAATTCTGAAATATGAGTTTTAATTAAAAAAAACATGTTTTTGTTCTTTATTAGGATTGCAAAAAATATCTAAAATCACAAATGTGAATTAAAAAATCTGAAATAACAATTGCGAGTCACGAATCTGAAATAACAAATGGGAATCACAAATCGAAATAACAAATGTGAATTTTAATTAAAAAAATATTATTTTTAAGATTTAAATACCAGTAGTTTGCTTTCTCGTGTTTCCAGATTTTGTACTGTATAAGGTAATCTTGAAATATGAGTTTCAATTACAGAATTTGTTTTTGTAACTTTTTACTGAACACATCTGAAATCAAACACTTGAATCAACACTTGAAACATCTGAAATCACAAGTGTGTTAACCATTTGACTGCGTGTCGGGACATATGCGTCCCAGTGAACTATTTTTAATTCTATCCGTAATACTTTTTAAAAAAATAATCTCAAAAACAGCATGGAATAATGTCATGTTAAAAGCACTAGTAGCCGGTCATATGAACTATATAATGATCTCGAAGCCACCGACCATCGTCCGGCGCATTAAAAACCCTGCTCACCCGCTAGTCACTGTATTAAACTTATTGAATTTAGCTTTTACAATTTTCCTGTGGAATCTTCGGTGATCGGGCTTACTACCGTTCCAGTCGCTAACTGAAGTAAAAGAACATCCGATTCCGCGCGCGTGCCACCTTTTTCGCGAAGTATCGTTGGTCTGATAAGAAAAAATTGATTGATTACTAATGAAAAAAAAAATACACACAATTCTTGACTCTTGGCTGATGACTTGTGAAATGTGGTTGCACTTAAGGAAATTATAATATTTCATTTCAAATAAAAAAAAAATATTTATAAAGCATTTTAGCTTTTTGTGACAAACTAGTATGGGGTGGCTGACTATTGGAGCACTTTTCTTATGTCTAACACAATCCACATCCAATTAATGATTCTTTTGAAGTTCTTTATAAATATTTTTTTTATGATTGATATAATTTTAAGCATACATCTTGCAACAATTGACAGATCAATCACATAGAAAGAAGATTTTCTGAAAGTATAAATAAGTTTTTTAATTTATAGGTACAACAATTTATTATAAATATTATTTAATAAAAATTATGTCTGAAAATGTACAACTTAATTGGGATACATTTTTGTGAAAATATATTTTATATCAAAGTTACAACAACAGCAACAAAGAAAAAAACCACGAGATAATTTTAAATGGGTTTATGAATAATTGGATAAAGTTAAAAGAGATAATATTGTAAAAAAGAATAATATTAACTGAATTTCAGCGATTTAAAGCAGGATGTTAGAAATAGGGTGCGCCTGTGTATAGGCATGGAGTCAAGAGACTTTACTGAAAAGGTTAATGATTTAAAGCAGGATACCACTAACACTTTGCACCATGCCGACAAGAATAAAAAAATAGGCGTTGTTAAATACAATTATAAGCAATTGTCTTTTAATTTTTGATAAATTAAACACATATCGCTAAATGAGGAGTGTGGCTTTAATTTAAGAGGCATTGTCGGTTCTTTATTTGAAGAAGTTACATGTTATATTTAGATGTTAACTCTAAAAATGCACTGAAAATAAACTATTATTCTTTTTTTTTTTTTTTTTTTTTTTTTTTAATTCATTGTTTATTTTCGTCTAAAAATTAATTTTGCTTCTGCTGCAATAAAAATAAATAAATAAATAAAAAATAAATAAATAAAAATACAATAAATAAATAAATAAATATTAAATAAATAAATAAATAAATAAATATTAAATAAATAAATAAATAAATAAAAAATTGTGAAGACTATGTTTATTTTCCGTCTGATACTAAAATTCTCCCCAAAAAATGTTAACAAAAATCTAGTGTTGCCAGGTTGAGGAAATATTTTTATTCAAAATATCTACTAATTTTTTCGACTTATAATCTTAGCTTAGTTTTGTCACTCAATGCTTGTCATTACATAAAGTGAAGATTACCATTCTGAAACAATGGTAGATATATATTTAAAAAAAAAAAATTCCCGCGACACTGCAAAATCGTATGTATTACAACCATTTAATTATCTTACTACTGTTTATTTATGGCTATATCAAAAGAAATGTGTATAACCATATCGATGCATTGAAGGATATGAAATATTTATTGATACGTTAATATATATTTTAAAAGATTAAAACCACCTTTTAAGCATCTAATATTAGGGAACTCCAATATTTAAACAACGATCGGATCTCTGTTTATTAATTATTTTCTATACGTTCATTCTTATTTAAGTAAAATAAATACCTTTTTATGTATGTCTAACATCAAATAACTTGTTTTTTTCATACTAAGCTAACGTAGTAAAATTTTATCGAATTTTTTTCATTACGTATAGTCCATTGTTCTGAAATTGAACAAATTGTTTATAGTACGTACATTAGCGAACAAGAAGAAATCCTCTTAATCATTACAAGGAAAATAAGTTACAAACTAGAAAACAACGTCTCCTAATCAATCAGTTGAAGTAGAAATGTTTGTCTATTAAGTCTTATGTTCTTGTCAGTTAAGTTTCGAGATCTGTAAGAAATTCAGTAAATTACTTGCTTAAAATACATACCATATGAAACGCAGAATCAAAACCTATGTTGCCTATATTAATAAAAGAAAGTTGTATGTTTGTCTGTGTGTGTATGTGTCTCTCTGTCTAACTGTGTGCGATTCTTAGTGAAATCTACCGCACGTAGGAGTATGAAAATTTGGATGCAGGTAGTCCAAGGCAGGTGCGGATGTACCAAAGGGTCAAAATATTTATTTTTCACGACCCGGGGCACCTGGACCCCTTTAAATTTTTGTGCCCTAAATTGTTAACAACTTGCTCCCTTTTTTATCCGATTTTTTTTGTTTGTTTTTGGTGCCCTTTCTCCATTTAGTTATTCCCCCATTTCTACATTCCAGTTAAGATCGCGGCCCCTTGGGGACCCTTGAAGTATTGTTCTCTAAATTTCTAATAACTTATTGCCCCTTTTAATCCGATCTTCTTCGTTTTTGGGGATTTTTCTCCATTTAGTTATTTTTCCATTTCTACATTCTAGTTAGCACCCTGCCCCTCTAGTGCCCGGGCCGGGGTCCCTTGAAGTTTTTGTGCGCCATGCATTTGTTACTCCTAATTGGGTCACCCTCTCAATGAATAACTTTAAAATTGAGTCTTGGACTCCTCTTCTCGGACCACCACTCTCTTATCTTTATTTGGGCCCTAAGGCCTTTTTTATGCCTTTCTTTAAAATTTTATTCTAATGATTAATTTATACCCTATACCTAATTTCGACTAATTGAAGATCTAAAGCGTCTTTTAAAAAAGTGTCAAGTTGTCTATGAGACGAAATAATATATATTTTTTCGATAATCAGAGTTCGAAATGTATGCAATCATGCATGACCATATTCTTTTGCCTATTTTTGCCTTTTTTCCATAAATGCATAGAAATGATAAAGCTTTATAAAATTTGTTAAACATGTATATTTTTATTACTGTAATAAAATTACACGAACCTACGCTTTAGTACTGATTTAAAGATGTAAAAAAGAGAAAGGAAGGAGCCAAATTCTGTTTATTAGAATCTTCTGTAATTTTTTTTTACAATATCTAAAATGAAATCCATTTATAAATGTTTAGTTCAGATCTGACTTAAGTTATTAAGAACTTAAAATTAATGGCAAAACACATATTTTACAATAATACAGGATGGAATTGGAAAACAGGAAACTTTGGAAGCTGGTTGGAAGCTGGTAAAAAAAATGGTAGTGGAATTCCTCCGTGCTCAACTGCCTGTCATTTAGTATTCATGGAAGAATGGTGACAGTCTAACTGATGCTTGCAGGAAATTTCGACATTATTACAACTTAGGATGTTATGGTCGCGTTCCATCGAGACACGCTATGACGACAATGGGTTGAGAATTTTGAGGAGACGGGTTCAACTCTAAAAAAGGAATCAACCAGGAGGTCAACGAACTAAATGAACCCCAGGAAATATTGAAGCTGTTTGAATGTCAGTTTGAAGGAACCCACAACGTTCTCGAAAGAAATACGTATCAGCATCGAATCTGAAACGAACAATCGCCTTATTCTAATTTTGAAGTTTCATTCATACAAAATTCAAGTTGTGCAGGAGCTGAAACCTACAGACTACGTTGTCATCATCTAACGGTCGTCATCTTAAGGAAATTGTTTTTAGAAATCGCAATTTTTTTCTCTTGGGACGCTTAATGACAGGTAATTTACTTTTATTTTCAACAATAAAACTTGAACATTCCTTTTTCTACTTTTATGAGAGTTACTTCAAAATTTCCCGTGTTCCTGTGACACCCTGTACTATCTGTTAAAAGAATATGCTTCATTAGCTTTATTAAAAAAATTCCTATTTCATCGAATATGTCTAGTTCTAGTCTTATTGTAAAAAAAAAAAAAAAAAAAAAAAAAAAAAAAAGATTAAAAATTGCTGCTTATGAGTTTACTTGTTTTAAATATCTCAGACACTGACGGCTAAAGAAATTATTTTTCGGCAGAGTGCATTGAATGTGACAGGTCCATTCCAAAGAGTATGTAAATTACACTGTTATTTAAGGTGGATGGCTGAAGAGGGTCTATCTCAGGATTCTTGTTGCCTATCACCATTGCACCAAATCGCGACAAAATGATTCATTTGATGAGGAAACGATCGATCAAAATCTCCAAATTGCGAGAGTGGATTTCCCCCCTCCCCCCTCCTGTGTATAGGTGACATTCAGTCACGTTGCCGAACGATTGGTGTTGTTTATCGCGTTCAATCGTATCATACTATTTATATCATTATTTGTGTTGAGAATCTTCCATATTTCGCCAGACTAGTAATCGCCATACGGGAAATAAAATTTGATTAGTCAAGACGATTTTTGGACAAAAACGAATCGGCAACTATCTTGGCAGAGTTATAAGAAATTGATTTATTACCATGTTTAAACCCAAAAGACAGAGATTGCTCTCAGGTTAATTCCCATGAGAACCGGTTTAGTCCGAAAATCCCAGTTTATACCCAAAATACCGGTTTATTCCCAGGTTCAAAACGGGGTTTTTTCCAGTCTTTGAAACTCTACATCTTGGTGAACCTGCCATTATCGCCAAGCTAATGTTTGTTGACTCGTCTAATCGATCTCGTACAAGTTTTGGAATGAATATGGTTTACCATAGTTTGGACAAAGGATAAAACACTCAATATGAGCATGCGCTCGGTGTGCATGTCGCCATTCTCTTATAGATGCACTCTAGAAACATTTTGTTAGAAATTAGAAAAACGATTCCAAAGAGCCATCCTTGAATTTCTATTGGATTTTTATCAAACAATGATAGGGAGAAATATGTCTCTAAACAGATAAGCATAATGCCAGTTTTGAACACGTTATAATTGTGCTAATCAGATTATACCCAACGTATTGCTTATTTGAAGAAATTATTTTGACACATTGTATATAGAAATCGTTTGTGAGATCAGAAATGACAATAGAAATAGCTCTATTTAGATAGGCAATAATGAAATAACTAAGAAATGCGGATTATAAATAATGCACCTTGTATAGGAGAAAAGGAAAGGAAAACGTCCAACCCATATTTCACAACTTGAAAAGAACTGGAAAAATAAGAGGCTTATTAACTGCAAGATTCATTAATCCTTCTTTACACAATTTTTAGTATCAGAATCATACATTTTGAAAAAGTGTATTAATGTTTGATACGTCATTGATTTTCGTTAATCTCCAATGTAAAGCATTTTCAGGAATTTTTTTCTATATACTGGCCATACATAGAATTGTGGGCACAATCTATAAAAATCAGTTGTTATCCTTGATTATAACTCTGCGTTATAACTGAAATTTTTAAACGCTTGAAGAATTATCTAACGTGCATAGATTTTCAGTTGTAATCGTTATTAAACTTAGCAAACATCATATTACTAAAATTTATATTCGGAAGAAAACGAAAATTTTTTTTTCGTTCAAACTTCGTAGACTTTTTTGTAAAACGTAATTTTGTTATTTGTATAAGAGTCGTTTTAGATACTAATTCATTTACTCACCGTGTATTTGTTTGCCTTTTATTGATAATATTTTAAGTTAATCACAATATTACAGCAAGTCAATTTCATAGCCCGGACCTATCATAAAAATCTTTGTTATATTAATACAGTCGACACCGGTTATAACGTACTTTCAGTTACCATAAAATATGGTACGTTATAACCGAGTACATTATAATCAATAACCAATAAAATGTAGTGCATAACGTGAAAGAAAAAGGCGCATAATAGCACATTTTTAAATTGAAATTTTATGAGTTTCTCAAATTAAAATAGAAAAAAAAAGAAAAAAAATAACATTTTTCTACTTACATGTTTATTTAGAAAAATAATCTGTTATTTTACGTTGTTTTCTTTGAATAGCCGACAGAGTAAAAATTATATTTTCAATATTTATAATGGAACTTTGCAGTTTTTGAATAGTCAGTATGGAATTCAACGAACCGCGATAAAGTTTTTATTGCACTTAATGCTTCAGATACTTTTGGCACTTTCTCTTCCCTTTTATCTTCATTATCATCCCTTGCACCATCTTCATTAATTGATCCAGAGTCTGATTCAACAATATCACTATAGGATGGTGTTTCGGATATCGTCAGATCATCTTCCTCGGAAACATATGAATCAATGTCCTGTTGAGGAGTAATTTCTTGGATGTTCTGCATTTTCAACCATTCTGATAATGGTATGTTTTTTCATCATTATCTGGAGTACCAGCAGAGCGACACCTGCCTGACGAAAACAATTTTTAATTGTAGCCGATGTGAGGCGTTGCCAAGATTTATTTAGCATTCTTATCGCATTTAAAATAGAAACGTTGAATTTTTCCTTATTTTCTAAAGTCAGAATGTATTGCTGAATAAAATATTTTCTGAAATGATACTTTACATTTCGAATCACACCCTAGTCCATGGATTAACTTTTTGCAGTCGTATTTGGTGGAAGAAATAATAGTTTAATGCAACTTAAAGTATCCACTGGCAGATGTGCAGTGCAATTGTTCAAAATGAAGATAATTTTAATTTTTCTGTTCTTTCTCTGCAGTTCCTTATCCCATAATCGGAGTTCCTTACGGTATATCTCGGGCATCATCCACGCTTTACGATTAGCAGCATATCAAACAGGCAGATTTTTTACATTTTTGATCATCTCGGCTGTTTTGATTTCCCTATGACCAATAATTTTCTTTTTTCATTGCTAGTCATTTTTGCGCACAAAAGTACTGTCAGCCTCTCTTTAGATTATTTACCGCAACACACTTCTCTTCTTTGAGTTTTAGAGTTTTCTCTGGAGTCAACTTGAAGAATATACTTGTCTCGTGAGAACTAAAGATGTCTTCATCTGTTTATTTCTTCCTTTTTTTCAAGCCATACTTCAATAATCCATTGTTCAACAGCTTTCGTTAACACTTAGCTTCTGCAAACATTTTACCACAAATAATGTTATTGCGTTTTATAAATCGTTCCAACCAACCTACTGAACAAATAAAATCCTCATTAAAGAGTTTTACAAAGTCTTCTGCTTTCGCTTGCAACACTGCTCCTGTAATCGAGATAGTCATGCTTCTTTGTATCGGAAACCTTTTTAATAAAGCTTTATATATGTCTTCGTGGGGAGATGTCCTAAGTTGCATTTATCTTAAAATAAATTAAGGTGATATGAATTTTATATAGTTTTTGCTATTTTCCAAGGTTTACTCTATTTTTGTTCTTATTTATATAATAACTTCAAAGGCATCTTGATAAAATAATAACGATTCTCACAAGATCTCTGCTAAAACATGATAAATCTATTAATGTTTATCTCATAAGAGTAAACCTTACAATAAATACTTTTAATTGCTCTCAGTTGGGTAGAAGAGTTAAACCATAAACAAAGCTGATAGCTAAACAGTTCACATTATGGTGATATATCAATTGAATGTCCTTAATGGGAATAGTGGATTATTTTTTTATATATATAAATATTTTTCCCAACAGTTGAAATTTATTATACAAACCAAATAAAACCTAAAATTCTAACCATAATTAATATATATATATATAATCCAGCAAAAACAATATATAGCTGTTTTGTTTATGGTTACTGCTTATATATATATATATATAATATATATATATATATATATATATATATATATATATATATATATATATATATATATATATATATATATATATATATATATATATATATATATATATATATATATATATATATATATATATATATATATATATATATATATAAAATAGAACAAAGACTACTCACAAAGAAACAATAAAATAATAAATTACTTTTCTATGTGTTATTACTGTTTAAAGGGAATTGAATACAACATTTTTTTCAGTCTCAGTGAAATTGCAATAAAAGTAAGCTTTTGAAAAAATGGTTGCCATAGAAAGAGAGAAAGAAAAAAAAAAGACTCGAAACAGATTCTTTTGAGTAGTCTCCACTTGTTTGGGTTTCGAATGCAGTATCATTACGTGATCTGCATTCTGTCGTGTTCTCAAAACACAATAAGCTCATTTTACTAGATGATACTTCTTGAGTCAGTTATTAATATCAGTAATATGTTTTTGTATATGCGGTATTTTACATTTCTTACAATATACGTTTACTTTTAAAAAGTTTAAATGCATTATTGAATTAGGCTGATAAAAGAAACAACAGTCAGCAACTTAAATTATCGTACACATTAAAAAATTACAGAAAATGTTCTTGATATATACGCAAAACGTTTATGAAGATTCAATAAAAACTTCATATAGTTATGGAAATTATAATCGATTAAGGAAATCATTATCTAATCTTCAAAACCCTTTTGAGAGAACCAATCAGAAATCTGAGAAAACGATAAGATTCTGGGATTTAAGGTCATGTTTCTGAAATAAAATGAACCACTGAACTTCGGAAAAGGCGCTTTTGTTAATTTAGGAATCTCACAGGGTTTTGAAGTTTGTGATTGGTTATTTTTCTGCGGGCTTCTGAAGATAAAAGTAAGGTTTTCCAGGATCGTGAGTAACTATATGATTACACTGACTTGCCATAAATGTTTATTTTACATTAAAAATGATTCTGCTTTTTCCAGTTGTGGGGTTTCTTTAAATCTACATGTCATGCATATTTTTAGTTTCTTAGTGTTTTTGTAACATGCTCTCTTCCAATGACACTTTTCTTACTATCACCAAAATTAATTTTAACTAGTTGTTTAAGCCTTTCTATGCACGGGAGTTCATGAATTTAATTCTAAAACCAAAATTAAAAATAAAAATCAGTACAACCAAATGTATGTATGTAATATGTAGAAAAATATTTTTCTACTACTGTGCATTTTTTTAAAATAAATGTAATTTATCATGTTGCTATGGCAGCAGACGATAAAACGATATCTTTGGAAGAAAGGAATAAATGGAATAAAAAGTTTTGTTGATGTTTGTGATAAAATGTTTTTCTTTATTTTAAAAAAGGTAATAATTGAGCGCAATTAAATAATCTCTAATTATATGCATGCGATGTAAAAGAATTTTCGTAATACCCGCTACAGATTCTTAGTATTGCAGCGTGGCGTACGTAATATGTATATCTCACATTGCAGTAAACATTTAGAACTGGTTAGAACTCGCGCGATTACGGGTTGAACATAAAAAAAAGCAAAAATTCGTCAAAAATATTAAAAAAAAAAAATCTATTTAAAAATTTCGAATTTTTTGCCCCAATCTTTCATGGGCCCCCTACCAGCGCAACCCGTTTACCAAATTTCGTAGCCCTGCGCCCTGTGGTTTCCCAGTTTTTAAGGTTACACAGATAGATACGCGCACTGATTTTCATAGGGTAGATTGCTTAAGAACTAATAATAAAAAGTTCATAAGAAATAATTGAAAATTCTGATAGCTGGAAACAATTTTTGCCAGTTTAATTATTATTACTTTTTAAATTGATGCTTTTACATCTGACTTAGCAATTTAAGAACTTTTAAATGCCCCTTATTATTTCGCAATATGAATGATAGAAAATAAATCGTAGTAAAACGTGAAAAATTCAGTTTTTTACATATATTTATGTTTGATAATTGTAACATCATTGATAAGCGTGAATCAAATAAACATATTATGTTAGAAGAATTCATTCTGAATTATAAAAGGTACTTTTCTTTTAAAAAATATATATTTCATACAAAATGATATAAACACAATTTCTATTTTCATAAATGTTGTTTGAACGAAATATGATTGCTTTACTTTACGATCTTCGCTTCAGACAGCATTATGTCGCTCATATTTTATCGATTTCAGCATTGTTGTCAGAATATTTTGACATATATTGCTAGTTTTATATTGCTATTCATTTAAAACAAATTCGAATTCAAATTCAATAAGTACAGACAGTTCTATTTCCCTTTCATCTTTTTATTGTAAATGTTAAAAAAAAATCGGAATTTTAAAAATTCACCTTTTTTTTATGTGTGGGTATGATTTAATGTCTTCAAAATATCTATAAGTAATATAATGATTTAACAAAATACAAAAATACAAATACAACCACCAAATTTACGAAGAATTTTAAGATCGAGTTTTATTTTTGTTTTTAGGTGCGTTCGTAATTATATAAATACGTAGCGCCTATAATCGTTGTCTAGTCCGTCCGTATGTCCATCTGTCGGCATATAACAGCGCAAAAACTACCCAACCCAATGGTTTGAAATTTAATACACATAATCCTTGCAGAATTTTGTCGAGTCATTTCAAATTTTATGAAAATCGAATCAAAACTTAAAAAGATGTTAATAAAAGATTTCTGCATTCTATTAAATCCTATCATACGTAATTAATTCAATGATATCCCATGATATGTAATGATTCTAGGTTGCCATAGTGATTACGTCCTATTTAAGATGAAGTCCTATTATTTCCATATTACTGATTTAAAACCGAATTTGTATACTAAATTTGTTTAATTAAAGCAATCCTATAATCTACCAACTGATTTTTGGGTCCCTGATGTTTCCGGAGAAATAGATATTAAATGGAAAAAGGGTCTAAATATGGATTTCAAGTTCTGAAAATTTCAAAGCTAGGCATAAGTTTCCCATTGGAATTTTCAGTAAATGTCAACAAAAGATAAAATGTTGCCAATTTAAAATGTACTTATTTTATTTCGGAAATTAATCATATCATAATAACAGACGATATAAGTCATCTCACTGAAATAATAACGGTGATTTTTTTACATTGTCTTGTATTGAATATTTGCGCATAGTATAATTTTAATGTAATAGAATTGCAATTAATTGTTTGTAAAAGTGTATTCACTCAAGTATAAAAGTGTAAAAGTGTGTTCACTCTCTGCCAAATCGTGTAGCTCTGTGGACAGTGGTCTTTTCAAAAAACTGCAGACAAACATACTACTACAACATACATACAAACAAACAAAAGCCTGTTTTTATTACTATAGATGTAATACGATTTTTAAAAGAGATAACTTTTATTTCAAGTCACCTTTTCAGACCAAATAACAACCAAGCGAAATGATGTTTATTTAAAAAGGAACAATTCTTTTCTTATTTACATACAACATAAAAGAAAATTGACAAGGACCGCTTGTAAGAAACTAATCTATAACAGTTTAAATTTAAGAATTGTTTTAAAATATCGTCTGATCACATTTCAAAAGATGTTTCTGTAAGAAGAAAAAATTAAATGGAATGTATGTAAGACATTTTTTATTCATGAGAAATTTGCTGGAATGAAATTTTTATTCGATGCTTTCACTTAACTTTATTTGTAACAAGAAGATTTGCTTAAAAATTTATTTTGTTTTCTATTAATGGAACGTATTTGTATATTTATATATTAAATATTCTTATAGATAAAGACACAAAAGAATAAAAAAAATTAAAATATTTTTCAGATTTGAGAAAAGTGTAGATGACATAAAAAATACTCTTCGCATTATATTGGTTATATTGCGGTCCAATATTGCGCAAATATTGCATTTATCGGAAAGACGTTTATTGAAATATCGAAATTGATTAAATATTGTCTTTACATTGGAAATGTTTATAATGAAAGGTATATATTGCAAAAATATTGGCATTAAATTGGAAACAATGGCGATGAAATGGAGAAATATTCTTTGCCAATATTGTAGAATGTAAACACTCTAATGTTGTCGCAATATTTCATACCAATATTGGACAAGACGTAGCAAATATAAACGTCATTAACTCAATATATTTTGCTTAATTTTTTCTTAGAAAAGGCATTTACAAGCATGATAATAATTAAAAAAATGTAACATTCATCGTTCATATACACTGACACTTAAAGCACTCGATTGCATTAGGTGTGTGGGCAGTAATTGTTTGTACTGCGCTTTATGAAATTCTTATACGTTACGGAGGTGCGAGATAACATCTCTCGTTTAGAAAATGGGGCATCTAACATTTATTGTTTTTTTACAAGTTCGCACAAAATAATTCAGTTACATTGTACCATAGTGCCTAACAACTGCTTTTATAAAGATATTTTGTGGTCGAGTGAGTTTTGAGATTTTGTGTGTGATCATGGTGTTCTGTATTCTAAAATTTGTGCGAGAAGGAGCTTTCTATTCTGTCATTTCGTTAAGTTTCACAAAGTATATCTGAAGCTTCGAGAATCTGATTGTCATGGTCATTTCTTGCAATGATATGATAATTATGTATATGTGGTTGTGTAGGTACTTTATATATTGTGGTAGGAGTTGGCTTCAATGGATTTGGATGCATCCCCCCCTTTGGCTGGATTCTGAATACCACTGAGTTCTCCGCATTTTACCTACAAGATGAGTTAACCTATTAGTTGTTTCGGACAGAACCTACTGCTGTGAATTTCACCAATGTAGTAAGAAGTTAATCTTCATATTTTGAATAAAGAAGTATTAGAATCCACGGAGTTTTATTTCTATGGGGATATTACAGTGATTTAATTGGTATTTTATAGTGAGCTAAAGATACCTTTTTTCCTGCAGTATGGACAGTGAGGCCATTATGGCTTGAGCTAAATGTCTGAATTTAATAAAATTTTCGAAAAGATTCCTCTTTTCAGTACACCCAGAAAAAGGAATTGATTAAAACTGCAAAACATGTTTTGCTGAGTACATTTTGGTTGTTTTAGCAAAATTCAAGTAAAATCGAACCATTTTACCTGAATTAACAAAACATTTTTTGCTGACGATACAATTTTTTTTTTTTTTTTTTTGTAATTGCAAAAAAAAATTTTTTTTTTGTTGATTCAAACAAAATTTCCATTGACCTATATTTAAACAAAAATTTTGTTTAAATATAGGTCAATGGAAATTTTCGCTGAGCTAATTTTCTTTATTGGAAAAGTTCCGCGTTCATTGTTTTTCAGTTTACCTGGTACGTTTTAAGTTCAGAGATATCCAAAAGTTTTTTTCAGCATTTGAATTAAAAAAAATTTTAATTGGCCACAATATATTTCAAATTTACAGAAAATATCAGATTTGTCAGTTTTACTCTTAAGTATAAAAATAGAAAAACAGATGAAAATTCAAACGTGAAATGTATTTTAGTGCAGAAATCTCTAATTGCTAAGATATTTTTTTGTACTCGCCACCCCCTGAAATTTAAAGAATAAAACACTTAGCCATTTGATGTAGGAAACCGTCCTTTACAGTGTGAATATTTTAATAAATTTAAATCTACTTTTAGTTTAGCGAGACAACATTTTTTAAATTTCGCAAATCTTGAAAATTTGCACTGGAGGTTTCTGAAATAACGATTCAATCGAAAGGTGTAGAATTTATCTTTTTTGTTAAATTTAAGTGTCGCCATAGGATAATTTAATACTTGGGTGCATCTTCATATGATGATTTTTCTTTAGAAGTGTATTACAGATGACTGCGGATTAACAATGTATTAGATATTCATAAATTATTGTCTGGTTTTCCTTATCTCATACTTTTGATTTCAGAACATGAAAAAAGAATATTACTTATTCATAAAGTACAATTCAAAAAGTTATTTTTTGATAGCCCAAACAAAGTTACATATGCGCAAAGTTAAAACTCAAAACATTATTAATCAAATAACGATTACAATCAAATAATAATTAATATTAAAATTTTATCAAATTTATCAAAAAGTTATAATTGAATTATGAACACAAAGTTAGATAGATAGATATTACATAGTTCATTAATAACTTTTTGATAAATTTGATAAAATTTTAATGTATAATTATTAGTTATTGTAATTGTTATTTAATTAATAACGTTATGAGTTGCCACCTTACGCATGTGTAACTTTGTTTGTGTTATTAAAAAAAACTTTTTGAGTTGTACTTAACGAATATATGTAATAACTTTTTCATCTTTCGTTAAATCAAAAGTTATCAGGTAAGAAATCCCTGACAATAATTTATATACATCCTGTTTATTATTCCCAATGAAACAGTATCAACGCCTTTTACTGTCGTCATTTATGGCTACTTTAGTAGAGGATTTTCATTTTTTATTTCGTGGACTATGCTTTTTATCACTCGTATCATACATGAAAATACATGCATCGTAAGTTTCATATGTTTATATTCAAATATGTATATAAATATAACTTTATAGATACACACAAAAATACAGCTATATGATTATTAATAATTATCTTACATGGAAACTAAAGCTTAAAAAATTTAATGTTTTAGGAAAATATAAAATTTTATGCATGTTGGAAACTGATACGTAATACTTCTTTCATCTTTTCTTAAATCAAAAGTTATCAGGTAAGAAATCCCTGAAAATAATTTATATACATCCTGTTTATTACTCCCAATAAAACGGTATCAGCGTCTTTTACTGTCGTCATTTATGGCTACTTTAGTAGAGGATTTTCATTTTTTATTTCGTGGACTATGCTTTTTATCACTCGTATCATACATGAAAATACATGCATTGTAAGTTTCATATGTTTATATTCAAATATGTATATAAATATAATTTTATAGATACACACAAAAATACAGCTATATGATTATTAATAATTCTCTTACAAGGAAACTAAAGCTTAAAAAATTTAATGTTTTAGGAAAATATAAAATTTTATGCATGTTGGAAACTGATACGTAATACTTCTTTCATCTTTTCTTAAATCAAAAGTTATCAGGTAAGGAATCCCTGACAATAATTTATATACATTCTGTTTATTATTCCCAATAAAACGGTATCAGCGTCTTTTACTGTCGTCATTTATGGCTATTTTAGTAGAGGATTTTCATTTTTTTATTTTGTGGACTATGCTTTTTTATCACTCGTATCATACATGCATCGTAAGTTTCATATGTTTATATTCAAATATGTATATAAATATAACTTTATAGATACACACAAAAATACAGCTATATGATTATTAATAATTATCTTACATGGAAACTAAAGCTTAAAAAATTTAATGTTTTAGGAAAATATAAAATTTTATGCATGTTGGAAACTGATACGTAATACTTCTTTCATCTTTTCTTAAATCAAAAGTTATCAGGTAAGGAATCCCTGACAATAATTTATATACATTCTGTTTATTATTCCCAATAAAACGGTATCAGCGTCTTTTACTGTCGTCATTTATGGCTATTTTAGTAGAGGATTTTCATTTTTTTATTTTGTGGACTATGCTTTTTTATCACTCGTATCATACATGCATCGTAAGTTTCATATGTTTATATTCAAATATGTATATAAATATAACTTTATAGATACACACAAAAATACAGCTATATGATTATTAATAATTATCTTACATGGAAACTAAAGCTTAAAAAATTTAATGTTTTAGGAAAATATAAAATTTTATGCATGTTCGAAACTGATACGTAATACTTCTTTCATCTTTTCTTAAATCAAAAGTTATCAGGTAAGAAATCCCTGAAAATAATTTATATACATCCTGTTTATTACTCCCAATAAAACGGTATCAGCGTCTTTTACTGTCGTCATTTATGGCTACTTTAGTAGAGGATTTTCATTTTTTATTTCGTGGACTATGCTTTTTATCACTCGTATCATACATGAAAATACATGCATTGTAAGTTTCATATGTTTATATTCAAATATGTATATAAATATAATTTTATAGATACACACAAAAATACAGCTATATGATTATTAATAATTCTCTTACAAGGAAACTAAAGCTTAAAAAATTTAATGTTTTAGGAAAATATAAAATTTTATGCATGTTGGAAACTGATACGTAATACTTCTTTCATCTTTTCTTAAATCAAAAGTTATCAGGTAAGGAATCCCTGACAATAATTTATATACATTCTGTTTATTATTCCCAATAAAACGGTATCAGCGTCTTTTACTCTCGTCATTTATGGCTATTTTAGTAGAGGATTTTCATTTTTTTATTTTGTGGACTATGCTTTTTTATCACTCGTATCATACATGCATCGTAAGTTTCATATGTTTATATTCAAATATGTATATAAATATAATTTTATAGATACACACAAAAATACAGATATATGATTATTATTAATTCTCTTACAAAGACACTAAAGCTTAAAAAATTTAATGTTTTAGGAAAATATAAAATTCTATGCATGTTGAAAACTGATACGTACTACGGCTTTGGCCTTTAAGGTATTGAGCCGAATTATTTTACATATATAAAACGCAATTCAACGGAAAATAAAAGAGGATTCAGAATGTAAGAATGGATATTCGATTTAAAATCTTGCTGAATTTTTCCAATGCAAATGCAGAAATCACATAAGAATTTAAAACATCAATAAAATACATAATGCTTTTGTTTACATTGATTTTAGTCTCGATATGTTTGATGTCGAAATTGATGTGCATATTCTATTCAAATTCTTGAAGATTAAAGGATACTAAAATATGCATTCATACTTATTTTAATCAATGTCTATTTAAGGAGATGCAATGTGTCTATTTGTTTGATAAATATAAAGGGAAACGAATGTTATTTTTAATTTGATATTTGCTATATATATAAAGAATTCTTTAAAACATAAATATAAATTTATTTGAATTATAAAAAAAAATAGAATTTAATAATTGCGAAAGTTAAAAATAAATAAAATAATTTTATTTATTGTATGCAGGAAATAAAACAAAAGTCATATCAATATTCTGTGTCCTTTTTTTAGCTATGTTACCTAAGATAAAGCCAGGAGAGATGGTTCGGAGAGATTGCGCACATAGAGGTTCCGGGGGAAGGAGTAGAGTGATTGAGCAGCGACTGCAGTCAGTTGTACAACAGCAGTAGTGGAGTGTCTACTTGAAAGTACAAGTTGATTGTTTTGAGCGTCTAAGATAAAGCATTGCTATTTTGTTTTGTTTTCCCAAAGTCAGTGCTTGAATTTTCATAGCTATTCGTCAGAATTTCTATACAATGTCAGTAGTACAAAATATTTTAAACTTAAACGATTTCTCATAAGCTACTAATCTAGACTAACATTGTGAACACCAACGGTTCGTTTTAGTAGCGGCCATGTTTAAATAAAAGACCACGCAATCTCTCCTATCGAAATTGGAGAGTTTGCGCATCTGCTACTTAGGAGAGATGACGCATTGTTCCCATTAGTTTCCATGCTAGGAGAGATTACGCAGCTTATTGGTAAAATTGCATTAAAAAATGAAAAGTGAAAACGGACTAATTTTAAGTTAAATGCGTTATCAAGTAACTTAATGTTATTTTGTAATCTTATCTGGACTTGCTGTTTCTGATTCTTTAATTTTTTACCCTTTAATTAAATTTTTTAATCGGTTTTTAAATTATTTTCTTTTTTTGATTCTTTAATCATTAGGTTGAAATAGTCACTCCTAATACAATAATATTTGTTCACAAAATCCTTACAACAATGTTATTTAAGTGTAATTATTATTGTTAACAATTTAATTGTAGTTATTATTAGTTATAATCTCTCCTACCCATGTGCGCAATCGCATCAACCCTGTAAGGACAGATTGCGCAAAATAACTTTCTTGGTTTTAGTACAACTGTTTTATTAAATTGCAACATAAGAACAAAATAGCAATGGAAATGCATAAAAAACGAATGAAGTAAAAATTATTCATGGATAGTTTAGCAAAAAATTAATATTTCGATTTTTTATTGTTATTCTTTTGAATTGTGCGCAGACTCTCCTAGCTTTACGTTATGTTTAGAAATTATAACGCAGTATTTACAATACTTTAGGAGATATTGTGCATTTAGTTTTTCAAAACAAAACATGTTTCATACTTTGGTATCAAACAGACTGAGAAAATTTCATTCATTTTACAAATTTTTTTATTTAAAAAAAATATTTTCGAAACGTAGAAAAAAGAAAAAAAAAGTAGCATAAATAAAGAGATTATAAATCAACGGCCAGGAAAATTCATTTATGAATGCGCTAATAATATAAATAAATTACAGATACGTACTGTCAATTAATCTAAAATAAGTATAAAGTTATTTTCTTTTTAGTTGTTAAATAACGGTGGAGTTATTTAACTAAGATTTTATTTACTCGCTAGAGTGGCACATATTAAAAAAACACATATGGGTGGCACATATTAAAAAATTTATACATTAAACTTGTATTTTAAAGGATAAACACACCTAAGCTGATGACTTACACTATAAGATAATGCTATGATCTCTAAGATAAACATATCTGTACATCTAATATTATCTACTTATTTACACCTACATCTAAATTTCTACATCTACGCATCTACGTCTTCATTTGCATCCAAGCATTTACTATCTACATTTCCACATCTACCTTTATATCTACAACATACACACACATATTTATCTACACTTCTGACATATATCTACATCAACGCATCTACTTCTGCGCATCCATATCTACACATCTAGATCTAGAAATGTATATCTATAACATACACATTTACACATGTCTATCTGTATTTCTATCAAATATCTCTGCATCAATATTTGGAAATGGTTTTAAAAAGGAATTAAATACTTAATCTTTCGGCTTATTTGTGCGAAAATCTATACAGTTAGTGTCACAGTGGTTTATAACAAACCAGCGGGGACGACCGAACTGGACGCAGTTAAAATTAGCGCTGTGTTCCACTTTATATGGGAATTTCTAGAAAACTCCTTCAGATTCTGAAAGACAATTTTTTCGCCAAATGTGCCCAAAATGTCGCCACAAATTGCCAAGTATGGCGATATTCTTTTATTTAGAGTCAAGTATGTGTTGAGAAAGCTCTATGTACTTTGATTAGTTGAATTCTGTTTTCGAGAACGTTCTGTGGACTCTGATTTGTTGAGAATCTGATCATGTATCTCGGCTCCTATTGGGAATTTCTAGAAAATTCCTTCAGATTCTAAAAGCCAATTATTTCGCCAAGAATCGCCAAATTTGGCAATCTTTTTTTCATTTGGCGCCAAGCAGTTATTTTGGCATTGGTAATCTTAAAAGTCGATTTTCTCGCCAAATGTCGCCAACATTTAACCAAATATCGCCAAATTTAGCAACATGTTACCAAATTTGCAACTTCGCTTACTGTCAAATGTTCAAAAATTTAATAACTGTTTCAACCTTCATTCCCACTGAAAAGCATTGACCCATATTTTTCCCAAAATGACCCACTAATCCAATGTTCTCGAACACGTGACCTAACTCAATGGTCTTCTGGTACCCCAAAACGGGAGAATACAAAATTTCGTCAAAATCGTTACAGCCGTTTTTAAGATAAAATTTGCATACATACACACAGACAAGAATTGCTTGTATATTATAATGTATGATGATTTGCCAAATGATAGCTCCATCGGAAGTACCTGTAAGGGAGTTATCATGTTCACTCACATACTCAAATACATACACAAATCACGATTCAATAATTTCCATGACACTATCTGTTCAAAAAATAAAAATATAACGATAGTAAGAAAATGTGAGATTTGGAAAGATATGAAAAATATGATAAAAGTATTAACAAAGCTAAAATAAAACAAGAAGGAAAAATCATGTGTCAAGCATAGGCTATGAAACACTTTCCAACACTTCCAGAATGCTTTAATAAAACTTTGATGTTTAATAAGGTAAATAAGATTCCTAAGTAAACATTTAAGAAAACGCATAACATATTTGAAAACCAGATTTCAGCAATTACCGCCCATAGACGGAAAAGTACTCCAATTCTTTTGTGCAGCCACGTATTTCATCTATAGATTTAAATATATAAATATATTCTACGTAGAATGCTAAAATATAGTTTAGTCAGAAAACGCGTAATGGGTTAAAAATTCATCTTCAGCAATTTCTGCCAATAACCAGAAACGTACGTGAAAAAGGCCAAGGGGTGCTGCAGTAGCCACTGCGTACTTCATCGAGATGCTCTTGTAATGTAGAAAATGCCACATTTTATAAACGAAGTGCAGGATGAAACTGTTAAAATAATAAATGTTATAAATAAGAATACCAGACCTAAGAATACCAGGTTGTTTAAAATTTTATGTGATGACAGGGTAAGTCTGTATGCGTCTTTACTTCTTCACACAGAAATAAGGTGGATCTCCCTTGGTAAAAGTTTAATGAGCCTCTATTAAACTAAGAAATGAACTCAGAACCTTCATAAGTGACAATGATTTTTCTTTGGAAGAGAAATTGTGTGATGATCGTTGGCTAATGAAATTTGCGTATTTGGCAAATAGTTTTACAAAAGTTAATGATTTATGTCTCTCGCTTAAAGGAAAAGCAGTAACTGTTTTTGATGCTACTGATAAAGTGGAAGGATTTGAAAAGAAACTGGAGTATTGGGTAGAGTCAATAGAAAACGGATGCCTGGATTGTTTTGTACTAACAAACATATTTGGAGAACTCGAATCAGACATTCTTGCGGATATCTCAAACGAGTTTGAAAGTTCATCTCTTGCGTTTGATTAATACTTTAAACTCTTATTTTCCAAACGGATTGCATAAAAGCATAAAAGAAAACGTTTTGGTTATTGCACCATATTCTATATCCAAAAAACCGTCCTCTCTGACATCACAGGAATATGACTGCTTGCTTGATTTGACGTCAGATACAGTGATAAGATCAAAGTTTGAAACTGAGAAATCAATCTCAGATTTTTGGTGTACGCTAAAAGATGAATTTAAACTCCTATCAGATAAGGCGAAACTTATTCTCCTGCCCTTCGCAACTACTTATTTATGCGAAACAGGATTCTACGAAAACGCCGCTACTAAGACAAAATATAGATCACGTCTCAATGCAGAATAAGATATTCACTTGCAAATCTCCGAAATTCAGGAATGTAATCACATTGTGAAAATCAAAACAGCCTCATACTTCTCATTAAATTTTTGTTTCTCGAAACCAAGTAAAAATTGTAATAACGCCATATTAATAAAATAACAAATTGTGGATCTGCAATATTTGCCTTGAATTTATTTACAGTTTTTTTTATATGTGTGTTTTCTATCTACAATGGGAAATTAGCGCAGAAAAAAAATTAAGCGGAGAAATGTAATGTCCTGCAAGCTTAAATGACGAAACTACCTTATATCATCAATGCTACTTTGTCGTTCTATCTACTAAAAACAGTATATAGCTGAGAGATAGAATTTACTGCTCCGCGTTTAATTTCCAATTTCAAAGGTGCTCCGTGACGGAAAAAGTTTGAGAATCTCTGATCTATAGCATTTATACACGGCACGTAAAATGTAAAAATTTGGAACGCATATCATAACTGAAAACGCACTTCCAGCAAATTGTCGCTAATAGACAGTACTTCGGATACAGTACTAGAACTGAAATATTTTCAGTGTCCATGTAAAAGAACTATAAATGCTATGCACATCATATTCTACAGAAAGTATCTTGTAGCGTATAAACCTAAGTAATGTATATCAATTTCATTATATTTGATATAGTTTAACAAAATTAAAATATGCTGCAAACAGTTTTTCACCGTAGAACATTATTTAACTGAATTATTTTGTGTGAGCCACCAAATGAATAATCAACATTTTGCGCCTCATATTCTTCAGAATTCGTGTATACTTAATAAATGTATATCAATTTCATTGTGTTTGAAATGCTGTAACATCATCAAAATGCACTTGAAATGATTTTTTTTTCATTGACCGTACTGAAACTTACTACTTTTGACTGTCCCTGTAAACAAACTATAACTGATACACGCTTTATTTTCAATAGATCTATAGTAAACGTCAATAACATATAAAAATTACACGGCAATCCGAATTTATTTACGAAAGTTAGAGCATGGAAAGAAGGACAGGCGGATAGACGGGCAGGCAAATCGAAGTCATAAACACTTTTCAACTAATTCTTTTCTCAATTAATTAGTTTACTTTTTTATTTAAACAAGTATTAAACACGTTAATTGGATACATTAAACATTTTGATTAATTTTAAAGTGTACAAATTCTTCTGTTAGATATTGTTTGAAGGAATAATAGAAAGTTGGCGAAATAACAACATTTATTAAACATATTCTGTTACTGTCTGAAATGGTGCTATTGAGTTTAACAAAATCAGTTTCGATAAAATAAAAAAAAATCCGTGTATAAGACAAGCAGTTTTGAAAAATTACAAATCATCTATTCAGTTATTGCAAATCATTCATATTTTCAGAGCAGCATATAACTTTATTTATAATTTAAAAATTTCGCATAGACATCTTTGTTCAATATGTCAAAATAAAATATAGAACTCTTAAAAGCGTTCTACGAAATTTTCTTACTGGACAGAATCAGCTCTTGGAATTTATTACTCGAAATAAAAGCAGCTTTATTTTTAAAATTAAATTTTGCAATGTTTGAATTCATTAATAAAGCTCCAAATTTTAAAAACTTAAAAGAAATGAGCTTAAACAGATGCTTAAACAGATGACACAAAAACAATCCAGTTTCACTTTGCACTTCAATGACTTTCATCTCCTCAAAAATATTCGAAAAATAAACTTCTTTATCTAACAGCATCCTTTAGCAGAAAACATATTAAAATTTACAGAAAAAACATAATAGCATTTGAAAACTTTTACAACAGCAGAAATAAAATTTTCGTCCAGCGAAGCAACAAAGAAGCAGGTAAACAATTTTCGTCATTTAGTTAAATTGAAAGAACAAAAGAAAATGAAGTTGCCCCGCATACAAAAATAGAGAATTTCGCTTTCGTGCTCTAATGCGTGTGCATTTTTACTTGTTAAAAAGTCTTTTGTAAATGTATTTGTAATAGTTTGACTTCGTTTAAATTGTGTAAAAGATTAATGAGACCGAAAATACTTTGAATGCATTAGTTTGTTCACGTTACAAATAATTCGTTTATTTTATTTTATTTTATTTTATTTTTTACACATTTTGGCTTTACCATTTCCCATGTTTTAGTAATCAAATCCGATTTAAACAAAAGTCATATCTTTTTTCACGTATTATAAAATCATTTTTCGATTACTGCCAATGGAAATTAAATTCTAATTAAAAATGTAATTGGATTATTGCTGTTACGCTTTAATATTCTGTACCTCGCGAATGTTACATTTCATTTCTTCTATATAAGTTAACACGTTCGTTGCCAACTACGTGTATATTCGTTAGTGCTCTATCTACGTTTCTTCAATCTAAAATTAGTTATTCGCACCGGAAATTTCAAAAGAAGAATTTTTATTTTATTTAATCACGAAATGTCTGTAATAAAACAAAGTAAATATTGCTATTAGTATTTTCTGGTGTTAATTTGAACTTTCTAAATAAAATGAAAATTCCGGCATTTTTAGCTTGGCAGCGAACGTGTTAAATATACATTAAACTCCATGTACAAATTTTGAGGAGAAGCACATAACATTTATATAAATAACTGTTATATAGGAATGCATGATTGATCTAAATTTATAAGCCGGTAAGTTAATAGGAGGGAGAAAGGTACCGTGCTGGGAGACCCCCCCCCCCTTCAATCTTTCTGGTAAGTCTCACAATTGCAGGGAAACTTGTCCAGCCTTAAATGGCATAAACCAAATAGAATGACAGCTAAATCAAGTCGAAACTAACTGTAGTGGACCTGCAAAAACATTATGTATGAAACGGAAGTTGCCCTAGGCATGTACCACATGATAAATGTCGTCATCACCTCAGTATCCAAGAAATTTCAAATTTCTTAACTTTGAAAGTGTTCTACAATCCATGCGGTGTCAGTATCAAACATTACAAATGACCGGAAATATCAACAACCCTTTTAAAATCGCGTTCTGTATTTATCAACTGTTGTACTAGTAAATTTCTCTTCGATCGCTTTTGTGTTACTGGTGTGTCTTTGTATCTATTTTATTTTCTGAGAGTAAAGTTATATGCTTTACTTGCAGTTATACCCAGGTAAGCTTCATTATGTGCATAGAATCCAATATTCTTTACCACACTTCAAAATTTCTACGAAGGGTTTTTATACTACCTGTTTGTACATGCTATATAAGAAGTCATTCCAATGAGCGGGAGAATTAAATGATATTTGATATAAATTATACATTTTTAAAGTTAAGAAAATTTAATGAACATTTCATCACAAGTGCTTTTATCACCTATGTGGAAGGTATGCGACATTAAAATTTTTAAGTTTTATGATCTATCTCATATCTTTTATAGCTTCATATAACACAAAATATTATTATAGCACAATTACATCTAAAACTGAGCAGAACATGTTGAGTGGGAAATGTTTTTATGAAAAACGTCCCATTCCTGCTATCTCTTCTTTATGCATATTCATTTTCAATAGATTCTAATTTAGTAGAATGATTTCGACTCATTTTATAAGGATACAGTTAAAAGTTAAATTTAAAGTTTGCATTCATCTTTTTTTTTTTCTAGAGCTACTTTATTATCGATCTAATCTGATAGAGAAACAGAACAATGCAAAAGTATTTGTCCATTGTCGGCGATCAACAACATTTACTTTGCTCAGGAGACTTGCGTGCTGATTAACGAAAGGCATGTTACATAGAAATGCTTTTGTGATGCTAATTGCTTCGTGTTGTAAAACGAATTGTTTTTGTCGTAGTTTATACGATATTAATTTAACTGTAAATTGGAAAGCTTTTTCAGAGTTTTTAAGAAGGTATTAATTCAAGGTAAACAGGTTGGTTGGTAAGTTGGTATTGTGTGCAAGCAAAATTATAATGGTACCGCGAGCAGCTATCAAACAGCCTTGGCAATTGTAATGGTGTTCCGGTGAAAGGGGGGGGGGGAGGAATTCGTCCAGATACAAAGTTCTTATACACTGCTCAAAACAATTAAAGGATATTTGATGTTTTATATAAAATAAAGATATAAACGAAATTTTTTTTGCCGAAAATAGAAGAAGAGAATCACAAATGCAAATTTTTCTGGTTTTCAAACTGTGGAGTATGCAAATTTTGAGTTCGACGTCAAAAACGTCGCTTCAGCGGCAGCGAATGAAATTTGACTTTTAACTGGATAAAAGAGAATGAAGACAAGGATGATCGGCATTCAGTGATTGCTTTGTTTCGATGAGTACGATGTCTCAGCGAAGTCATTTGACAGGTTCAGAAGCTTGGAGAATTGTTGGTAGGTTAGAAGGGGGCCAAACTCAAGCCGAAGTAGCGCAAGCCATTGGAGTGTCACAAAGTGTCATTTCCAGGATCTGGAACCGTTTTTTGGAGAGTGGATGTGCAGGCCGAAGACCAGGGCAAGGTCGTAGACGGGCAACAACGCCCAATGAAGTTCGGTATTTAGCGTTAACAGCTCGGAGACACCGAAACATGAACGCTACTCTTCTCCAACAACACCTTCGCTCGGCTACAGGCACCACGATTTCAACTCAGACTGTCCGAAACCGGCTCCATGCTGTAGGTCTGTATGCTCGCCGACCGATGGTATGTGTTAGTTTAACATCAAGGCATCGTCGCGACCGCAGGGAGTGGGCAACCGAGCATGTCAACTGGAGGAGAAATTAATGGAGCAATATTCTGTTTTCTGACGAGTCCCGTTTTTCTGTGCAACCGGATAATAGGCGTAATTTCATCTGGAGGGACCGTGGCAGTAGGAATAATCCTGCGTTCGTGCACGAAAGTGTCAGATTTGGCGGTGGAGGAGTGTTGGTGTATGGTGGCATCTCCATTGACGGGCGCACTGACCTCTACATCATTCGAGATGGAGCTCTGACTGGTCGCCGATATAGGGATGAGATCCTCAGACCTATTGTAGTCCCTTACGCTGCAGCAATCGGAGATAACTTCATTTTAATGGACGATAACTGCAGGCCACATCGTGCAAACCTGGTGGAGGATTTCCTTTTCGAGGAAGGAATCGTTCGAATGGAATGGCCAGCGTGTTCTCCAGACATGAATCCAATCGAGCACGTTTGGGTCGCTCTAGGAAGACGAGTTTCTGGCCGCCAACAACCCCCACAAGCTCTCCAAGAACTGGAAAGAGCTCTTCTGGAAGAGTGGGGCAGAATACCCCAACTCGTCATTAATAGCCTCATTGAGTCCATGCCTCAAAGGTGTTCAACGTTGCTGGCCGCCCGTGGAAACCATACTCCCTACTGAAAATGATTTTCTGTGAAGAAAACACCTTTTCTTATTCTTTTTTTCTCATATGCACAAATTGTGTTTTTTTCCTTTTGTACACAAATGCGCAATAAAATGCATTTTTTTCTGCCAAACATGTGTAATTTATTCTCATATAACCTACTATGTCTGTCGACCATGTATCAATCAGCTAAAAAGTTTCCCAGATACAAAATCCACCTAAAACTGCAATATCCTTTAATTGTTTCGAGCAGTGTAATTGCGATACAGTCAAAAATTAAGTCGTACATGCATTTATTAAGTAAATCAAGTGGTAAATGCATGTTAAAATCATCCATTTCAGTATATTCTGTTAAAACATGTATAAAAAATTACTATCAGTTCGGTAAATGCGAGCCAAAACACTTATGTAACTGAAATGATGACAACTTCGAATTTAACAATATCACACTGTATCAAGTCGAAGACCAAGGACCGTCATTTGTCGAATTAGCAATGTTTTTTCAGAATTCTGGAAAGTAGAACTATATATTTCTGATTCTCATTATTTTTATACTGAAAATTGCAGCCATAACTTTTTTTTCTTATTTAAATATTACTCTCACACCTGTTTCAAATTTTTACATCACTTACATATGTCAAACGCTCTGCTTCTGTCTTTTTGTCTTTCTATCTTTATCTGTCTATTGTCTATCTATCAATAAACTTTTCTATTTATATGTATGTATTGATATTTTTAAAATTTATATCTACACATCTGCGTATCTGTCTGCATGTATGTATAATAAAGTAACTATACACCATAAGAAAGTCTAAAAATATTTGTTTAATTGGATGAAAGGATACACTGCTGCTATCCAAAAAAAAAAGCAACTACCCATTTATCTTAAATTCATTTTTAACACTTTCCAACCTAGTTGAAAAGTGTTTATGACTTCGGTTTGTCTGGTCGTCTGGCCGTCTGCCATCTGTACGTGCTCTAACTCCCGTAAATATGCTCGGATTGTCCTGAAATTTTTATATGTTATTGTCGTTTACTATAGCTGGTTCCCTATTTCAACTGAAGTATGTAGCACTTATAGTTTTTTTACAGGGACAGTCAAAAGTATTCCGTTACATTACAGTCAATGGAAAATAATTGTTTCAAGTGCAATTTGATGGCGCTACGTCATTTAAAACATAATGAAATTGATATATAATTATGAAGCGCATTAAAACATTCTTTTTGTAGAGTATGGGGAGCAAAGCATTTATTATTCATTTACAGGGTCAAACAAAAGAATCGTTCTATGGGGGAAAAGTCGTTTGCAGCGTAATTTAGCGATATTTCACTATTTCAAACCTAATGAAAATTATATGCATTTCTGAGGTGCACTATAAATTGCTCTATTTTATGGGGCGTTTATTTACAGGGACACACACAATATATTGGTTACAGTACATGTGCGATATTTACAGTCTATGTGTGATAAGTGCGTTTTCAACTTTAGTTTGCGTTTTTAAGTTTAACTAAATTTTTTCATAGTATGTATGTGTTTATAAACTCGGTTGATCATATGCAGGGCTACAGGGAATTCGTAAGTATTACAGACTATGGTAGTGAATTGCTTAAGGGTAGTTTTTAATTGTGTTTACGCATTTTTCTGCTGAACTATAATTAGTAGACTAATAGAAGTTTGTGGGATACAAATAAATTCATATACAGGGCTACGCAAAGAAAAAGATACATTGTCGTTTACGTGGTAATTGCTGCGAGTGAGTTTTAAGTTGCCTTTTAGCTGAATATGTGGTGTGTACAAAAATCTTCAGATAATATACAGGGCTGTACAAAATATTTCGAGTGCATTTCCATCGACTGGCGAAAATTGCTAAATGTGAATATAGCTGAACTAAATTTTATCATACTATATATCCACATCTATTGATCATATACACGGCTGCACAAAATAATTCGACTACTTTTTTGACACTGAATGCAATGTCGAAAACTGTATTTTTCAGTATGTTATATGTTTTCTAAATTGTTTACTTACATATCGTCTTTCACCTTATTTACCGGTGAAGTTTCGTTACAGTTTTCTGGCTGTGTTGGAAAGTGTTTCATAATCTATGCTTCACACATGATTTTTCGTTCTTGTTGTAAATAAAGTTAGTTTTTATTCAAAGGAATTTTCGAAAAAGTATTTTTTCCGCAGAATTTCAGTTTTTTTTAAAAACAGGACTTTGAAAATATAATATTAACGTCAGCTCTAGGTACATCCCTTTTATATGCAACTCATACATTTCATTTACATTTAAAATATTGTCGCTTGAAACATTAATGATTACGTCCTTTTCTATAAATATTCAATATTCAATTTTCACATATCTTTTGTTCTTAACATTTCGTGTTTCCTTGTCTCTAAATTTAAATTTTTGCATGTGAATTTTTTGATAACATTTTATGAGAAAGTATTCAAATTTTTAACAACGGAACATAGAAGACAGGTGTTACTCATCATTATGTATTCCTTTTGAGAAATGTATTATGCGTAATTTATGCAGCAGCTTTTCTAAAATGCCGCATTTCAAGTTTTCGTCAATATTTAAATTATTTTTCTCAGCATTTCATAACTTAATATGTACTTAAAATGGGATTATTGTGTTTGATTTTGAAACAAAAGAAAAAAAAAAGCATCATTATTATTTAAATGTAAAATATTTTTTTGCTTTGAAAATAACATCACAGAATCATTTACATAATAAACTGAAATAAAATACATAGTTATCAATTACATTAAAGTATTGAATAAACTGGTGTGATACTATAAAAGCATTAAAAACTGCTTAATAACACCATAAAAATAAAAAATGCGAAAAAAAAAATCATTTGTTTTCATTTTGATATTCCCTTTTTTATGTTTGTTTATATTATGAATTTTTAATCTCTATGTTACTTCATTTTTTGTGCATTTTAATTTTTTAAATTGAATTAAATTAAATTAAATTAAATTAAAGTAATGAATTTTTTTCACTTTTTTTTATTCAATTTTCTTTATAATTTTCCTTTTCTTCTGTGTTCTAGGTAATTCTCTTCTGTGATTGGCTGATGCCTTCTGCTTTCCTATTGGATGTTCCCCTAATTTGTCCCTCTTTCCATCCCATTTCCTTTCAGTCTTGCTCCTGCCTTCAAAGTGGTTGCACATCTTCTTTGTGCCTGACGAAGAAAGACAAAGTTCTTTCCAAATGCCTTGCGCTTTCCTTATTTTATGGTGCTTTTTATAGTTATCAATGCCACGTACAATAATAAAGAAACCATGTAGAAATAGCATGCAATACAGGCATTAAATTTTAAAAGGAACATTAAAGGGACCGAAAATGTTTGAAACGACGAAGATTGACTGAAATCGGTAGTTGATTTGGAATACGGTAATTTATTTAGCTTATTAATTCTTTCACGGCATTTATTTATTTATATTTTATAGAAATAAAATTTGTTAAATATATACAGGGTGATTCAAAACTCATCGTTCAAATTTCGTGGGGCGAGGTAGGGAATACGTCAGGAAACCGATTTTACATTGGAAAGTGTATCCACAAATGTACGCATGCGTGTGTAGAGGGCGCTGTGTGTACCCAACCTTCCATTGCGTCCCAATCATGTTTTTAAATTTTTTAAACTAGTATTATTTCTTCTCCTATTTCCACTTCTCATTTGGACTTCCACGAAGCCTTTTACATCTTTAAAAATTCAAAAAATCTCGTTAATGACCTTTATTGAACGCCTTCATTATCTGATCCCTGGAAACTTCTCGTTTAATTTTGTTCTTTCCGGTTCTTTTAACCTTTATTATTATTTTTTGTTATTTGGTTTGTTTTTTACTTTTTGTTTTCATTTTTATTTTATTTATTTTTTGTTAGTTTATTTTATTCTTTGTTTATAACTTTCTTCGTTCATAAATATGATGAAGATCATACACATATTTTCATTATTATTCAAAATTTATAGTTCCCTTATGTTTCCTAAAGATTAATTAAATTTTTATTTAATCCCTTTCTATTTTAAAGATTAAAAGCAATTATATTTCATCAAATACATTAGCGTTTCTTTTCTATCATTTTTATGTCTGGCTTTTACCGCAAAAATGATCTTCCTTTTCTGCATAAATGTAGCTGCAAAATTGTTCAATATGTACGTTAGATATTTTCATTAACCTTCAACTTTGTCTCTGTCTGGAAAAACTTAATGATAAATATAAAATCATTTTACATGTGCCTCTTTTGTCTATGCTTAACAGTAACTTCCTTGTTTCATGTAAATGCAGTCTTTAAGTAAGTCACAACGGTCAAAATTCTATTTAGCTCGCAAATGATTCATGTCCAGAAAAACCACAGATGCCCTATTCTCACAAAACATTCATTGGGTTGCTTTTCTAATTTACGAAAATGGCCATAAGGCGCCTTGCATTGCAAACCTTTCATTCTTTCCCCCCTCTAAATTAATATGCCAGAAGCCTAACCGCTGTAAATTCTTTCTGGCGAAGACTGTTCGATACACATGTATATTCATGCCAAAAACAAAGTGTTGGCACGCAAAATGTACTCCAAAATTTGAGCAGATCATATCTGACTCTCGTGCTGAAAACAACTTAAGCGTTGCTAAAGACGGGGGCCACCTCTCAAGTATTTCATATCTCTAAGGAATAAATAACTTTTTCCATGGATTATTTCTCGTCTTCAATGTGTCCCAGCGTAACATTTTGCAGGAGGAGAACGCTGCGGTGTTGCCTAAACAACGCATTTCATATTTACAAATACGGCCTTTTCAACGATTTTCCAAGATAGCCTGAACTCAACCAGAAATACGTTTTCACCCAGTCAACAATACTACAATAAATTTTTGAAAATGTTCAGCGGTGTCAATGCAATGGCGCTGTGAATCCTGTGTTCGTGTAAATGGTCACAATTTTGAGCACCTACGTTGAGGCTGTACTTCACCTTCTTGGAATAAAAGTCACAATTCGTTACCACTTAACTGTTACTGTTTCCCTGCGTTCACTTTACTTGTCCATTTTGTTCATGTAAATGACGTTTGCGGACATACTTTCCTATGTGAAATCGGTTTCCTTACGTATTCCCTACCTCCCCACGGAATTTGAACGATAAGTTTTGATATATTCCTTTTAAATGCTAAAGGTGTAAATTAACAACTATAATATAAATTAAAATAACTTTTATTAGTTGTTTTACATGTTTCGACTCTTTCCGAGTCATTTTCAAAAACAAACTGAGAATATTCCAAAGTTGCATGGGCTTTGAAGTTATTATTTTCATGTACTTTTTTAAAAATTACGCACGTTATCTATTATTTTTTACTTGGTTGTTCATTTTCATATCTGTGACCATGGAGTAACTCTAGCCACAGTTTCGGTAAATTAAAAGATAACGTGCGTAATTTTTAAAAAAGTACATGAAAATAAGATAACGTGCGTAATTTTTAAAAAAGTACATGGAAATAATAACTTCAAAGCCCATGCAACTTTGGAATATTCTCAGTTTGTTTTTGAAAATGACTCGGAAAGAGTCGAAACATGTAAAACAACTAATAAAAGTTATTTTAATTTATATTATGTTGTTAATTTACACATTTAGCATTTAAAAGGAATATATTATTACAAGGTGTTATAATTTATTATATTGATAAGTTTTGAATCACCCTGTATATATAACAAAAGTTTTAATATTGTCCGACAAAATTAAGCTTGCAAAACTAGCCTTGCAAAGATTTTGTAGTCAAGATTTAATATTTTTCAGTCGTCTTTCTTCTTTATATTGCTTACACGCTATTTTTAAAGTTTATACAAATTTCCCGGTTGTTATTTTAATGAGCTTTGTAATATATGTAGTATTACTTCTATAATTTTTTGAAGGGAAAACTACAGTACTTATGATCTATAAAGGTATGTATAACTGATCGGTCAAATATGTCAGAAGATAAAAGACAACGATTATTTAAACATGAGATATAGTCGTAAAGTAGAATTGAAAACTATGCCACTCTTTATTTTAAAAGATTTTCTGTGTCATCTTCGCGTACCAGTGTCTGAATGTTTACCTACCAGAACTAGTAAGCGTTCCTTAGTTTGGGAAGCCAGTTTTATCGTATTGATTGTCTTATACTATTTTCAAAGTAAAGTCCAAAAATACAGCACTGACACAATACTTTGCCAACAACTATCCATTTCTATGCATGTATACGTAATATGTTATTTAATCATGCCTTGAAACGGAAGAGAATTTACATATTATTAAAAATACGTATATTCCCGTATATTTTAATGTCTTTTTCAAAACACTTTATTTTATTGTTTTATTTAATTGTTCATAATATATATTAATATAATTAATATTTTTAGTCAGAAATCCTTAACTACTGTGATAGAAATTGTTACTTAATTATACTGCGAAGCGGTGGTCTCTGAGACCGCTTGATCGAAAGATGAATAAAAGGCTCTATTGACTCACAAGATACTGTTTCTATACTAAACTTTATGTACCTGATTTTTATAATCGAAATTTCATCCAACTAGAAGTTTCTAACGATAGTACTAGGGCTCCAAACGAAAGAACATCATTTCGGTACTTTCGTGCTATAGTGGCCCCCAGAATGAATCGCCAAACGACCAAGATTTATCGCTTTATAAAGAATATATGAAATTATAATAATATATGATGTATATAGCATTTCGTGACGTATATAACCGTTATAGACATATATGATCTATATATGACATTTGTATAAAACTTATATGATGTATATATTATATATAAAACATAAATAATATGTATGTAATGACGTATATGACCCATATATGAGTGTTTGGAGTATATCTATATGCGTATACATGTAGTAACTGGCAACGGACTCTGTGGACTCTGTACCGCAAAGCCAGCAAATTCTCTAATGAGGCTCTTGATGAAGACATAAACTGCCGAATAATTGGTTTTGATGAGTGCAGTAATTTTTACAGCGTGAGAACAGAAGGAGTCGAGAGACGGAGTCAGACGGACTCTCCGAGAAATGCTCTAAGATCTCCGCGGCCAGCCTTTGCGAGCTGAGCTGAGTAACGGCTTATTGGAAAACGGCCTTCACGAGCTGCAATGTTGTTAATACTATCTGTAAACCTGTAAATATTTGTAATTATTTTACATATAACCAAGAACATTAAAATGAGTAAGATTTCCTTAAGAATCTCCCGTGGACTTATTTATACCCATTTAGACAACCGAGCATATTTAACATAAAATATCTCTACAAAATTTGGAGGCTACCGGCCTGAATTAACGTGATCAACGGAATCTACGTGAATGGATCTACGTGAAATTCTAATAAAGAAGAAAAATGATTTATGCGTGTGTCTTCAGTGCGTATCGGATCTACATGAATTTGTGTGTATAAGAAGAAAAAAGATTTGTGCATCGTATATAAGTGATTCAAGAGAAAGTGTTTTGTGCTGCCGAATTTTTTTTTTCATCTGCGTATTACTACACATCCAAGTGTGTGTGAGTGGTTATTATGTGAGTGATGTAAGTGATGATCAGCTATGATCAACTGTGCAATTATGTGTCAGTGATGTGCTGTGATGAATCACTGAAAAACCGATAAAATTCTTTTCGATAAAGAGTGAATAAAATATTTCGGGTGTCGGTGGAGAAAGGCTGACCCATTCATATCTCCGTGTGCTTCGATTTAAGTGTCGTGTGTTCGCGGTGGGGGAAAGTGATTTTTTTCTGTTTTTCGAGTACGCAAGAGGAAAACATGTCGTTTATCAGCAAATAAGCGAGCCAGAGTCAGAGTGCTCGAATGAATGAAAATAAAGAACGTCTGCTGTGTATTTTTTTTTGCAGACTGGAAAAAAGAAAATTGAAACGATTAAAGTGTTTTTTTTTTCTTTCTCTTTTTCTTCGTATGGTATGCTTATAAATAGAGGAAGGAGAATTATTATTTTTTATTGATTCCTCGTGACACTGAATGTTTCTTTTTTCTAGAATAGAGTTAAGAGTATGACGATAAATATTTTTTTATGTTGTTATTTTTTACGGGAAAAGAAACAAATATATATTCAATTTAGAAAGTAAGTGCATTTATAAAATTGTTGCATATTATAATATGTGTTATATTTGATTCATCGGGTGAATATATGAAAGTAAGTGTTTATAAAATTGTTGAATATTATTATGTGTGTTATATTTGATTCGTCATGTGAATATATAGAAGTAGGTGTGTTATTATAATGGTTACATATTATTATATGTATAGATATATTTGATTTATCGGTTGAATATACGTATATGATTGATTTATTTAATGATATATTTTATTTTTATGTGTTAATTTGTTTATGATAAAAATGGCACATTTAATAAGGTCAAAAAATATCGATCTGGTTGCTGTGGCAGTCGAATTAGGTTTAAATCCACCAGAATCGGCCAATAAAACTCAATTAACTGATTTAATTGTAAAATCCATAGGGTATGATGAAGATTTAGTGAAAAATTTGTTAGAGGGAATTGTGAGTGAGCGCGAAGAAGCTGAACGATTATTACAGCAAAAAGAAGCTGAAAATCGCGAGTTTGAATTAAAACGATTACAATTGGAAAAAAGTCCTTCCGGCCTGTACCGGGAGGAAAAGGTAGCTTTCCTAATCTATTCGTTTTAAAATTTTAGCTAATGCTACACGAAAACAGCAAGTTAAAATGCAAAGAAACGTTTACAAAAGATTCGTTAATACTGAATTTGAATAAGAATTTCGCCAAATTATTGAGCAATAGCCAAATTGGCTTCATTTATAAAGACTTATTTTGGTCGCCAAATTTGGCGATATTTCGCAAATGTCACAAATTTTGCCAATTTTGTCGCCAATGTTGCCAATTTTGGCGCTAACGGATATGAATATATAGTTTTATGCGTATGATTGGGAAAATTATTACAACAATGAAAGAAAATAATTTGCGAGTAATCGCGTTAATGTGCTGTTTTGTTTCAAAATGTCAGCCACCCTAGAATTTCAAACTGCTCTATCTCAGCCATTTTTTAAGATAGAGGTAAACCAAAAAATGCTCTGGAATCCTTGTATCAAGGCCTAAAACGTAATTAAAAAATAAATTTGAATTTTTAACTTTTTTGTATATTTATTCTTGTTTTAAATTTTTAAATGGCCGCCATCTTGAAACAAAATGGCGGACCAAGCTGGCCAACGAACTCGGTCGAGACATTGGTGACCTTAATTCACACAATTAGTTTCATTAAAATCGATTTATAAATACGAGCGTTATTGTATGACATAGGTCATATATATATATATATATATATATATATATATATATATATATATATGGATATATCTATATATATAAATCAACATTTGAACGGAGGGTGGTTTTGGGGTCTAGGGGTCATGATCGGTGAAAATATATCGAAATTTTCCGGAACTGCTTTCCTCCGAACGGCTGCAATAGGTAGCTTTATACTTTTAGGTAGCTTTCAATACTAAAAAATTCCTTCCGGCCTGTACCGGGAGGAAAAGGTAGCTTTCCTATATCTTCGTTTTAAAATTTTAGCTAATGTTACACGAAAACAGCAACTTAAAATGCAAATAAAACGTTTACAAAAGATTCGTTAATACTGAATTTGAATAAGAAATTCGCCAAATTATTGAGCAATAGCCAAATTGGCTTCATTTATGAAGACTTATTTTGGTCGCCAAATTTGGCGATATTTCGCCAAATGTCGCCAAGTTTGGCGAGTATTTGGCGCTAACGGATATGAATATATAGTTGTATGCGTTTGATTGGGAAAATTATTACAACAATGAAAATTTTTGTAGTATGCTGTCTTGTTTCAAAATGTCAGCCACCCTAGAATTTCAAACTGCTCTATCTCAGCCGTTTTTTAAGATAGAGGTAAAACAAAAAATGCTCTGGAATCCTCGTTTCAAGGCCTAACACTGAATTAAAAAATAAATTTGAATTTTTAACTTTTTTGTATATTTATTTTAGTTTTAAATTTTTAATTGGCCGCCATCTTGAAACAAAATGGCGGACCAAGCTGGCCAACGAACTCGGTCGACACATCGGTGAGCTTAATACACACAATTAGTTTCATCAAAATTGATTTATAAATACGAGCGTTATCGTATGACATAGGTCAGATATATATATATATATATATATATATATATATATATATGGATATATATATATATATATATATATATATATATAAATCAACATTTGAATGGAGGGTGGTTTTGGGGTCAACTGCTTTCCTCCGAACGGCTGCAATAGGTAGCTTTATACTTTTTTGTATTGAAAGCTACCTAATACACAAAAAGCCCAATTACATAACTCTGTACCTACAATCGCCGGAAAGGGTTCCGATGTTTTAAAATTGTTAAATAGGTACAATAACGAGGAGGAAATCAGTATATACTTAACCCTTTTCGAACGCCAGGCAAAGCGGTTAGAGATAGACAAAGATGAATGCGTAACCTATCTTCTCGCATTATTACCTCTCGATATAGTTAATTTAATAAATCGCGAAAGTGAGGAACAGTCCAGCGACTACGACTATGTAAAAAAAATACTTTTAAGACGCTTTAGACTTACACCGGAGCAATTTCGGCAAAAATTCTTCTTGCATAGAAAGCAAAATTCGGATTCGTGGAAAGATTTCTCGTTTGAACTCTCAAATTTCTTGGATAATTGGTTATCTGGCTTGCAGATATCGACGTACGAACAATTAAAAAATATTTTAATTATTGATCAAATCAGGAGAAAATTGTCCCTAGAAATGAAAGAGCACTTTTGTGATGAATTACCCAAAATTACGAATATAGATGATTTGACTAATAAGTTGGATGATTTTGAAACTGCTCGAATTAACTTACGGAAGGCTGAAATTAAGTCCCCAAATACGGAATTTCGAAAACGTCAAGGTTTTGAAAATAATAGAGCGTTCCACCGAAATGATATTAGCCGCGTACCATATGAAAAAAATTATGTAAATGCCCCCCAAAAGAATTTAAATACAAAAATCCGTTGTTTTAATTGCAATGAATTTTCTCACCGCTGGAGGGATTGTCCCCGAAAAAAAAGAAGTAATTACCGGTGTGCTGGAAGTGGAAAATTCCTGGCCACAGGTCTGACCAGTGTACAAGCAATTCTCCTAAAAATGCAAATGCCGCCATAAGCAACAACTCTAATTCAGCCGATAAAATAATAAAGAGCGTGAGGATTTTAGGAAAAAATATAGATGCCTTGATAGACACAGGGAGCGACGCAAATATGGGGAATATAGATATTTATATTGCCCTGGGATTCCCTAAACTACATGAAAATGACTTGGTTTTGTCAAGTATTGGTGGAAACCAAATAACACCCGTAGGATTTACGACCGTAAACATTGAAATAGATGGTTATACAGTAAATTCAGATCTATACATCGTAAAAAATTTGAATCATTCTATAATTTTAGGGAATACCTTTTTGAGACAGTTAAATTTCAATATTTCAGAAAAAGGATTGCAAATTATGGGAAAACGGAAGTTAAAAGAAGTTAGGGTAAATTACGTCTCTGCTTTCCCACAAGAAACAGCCATGACGAAAATCAGACGCATCAGCTATGTCACACCCAGATTTCATGCGATGTTGCGGTCAGAAAAGCAAAACAATCCCACGATAGGAAAAATGATTTCGACAGCTGAATTAGTGAGAAAGGAACAAACTAATCAAAATGAAACAGCTTTTAACTTTAGTGAAAAAGTAAACATGCAATTAAGTACTGAGAAAAGTTGTTTATTAGAAAGCGAACAGTGTTCTATCCCACAGTTAGACTTAACGAAAACCACAGACATTTATTTAGCTGAAACAGCAAATTCTATTAATTTTCAGGAAGTTGAGCTAAATCATATTACAAACAACACTATTAAGAAAGAGTTAACGGAATTGATTACTAATTATAAGCCAAACAAGGTTAAGGACACAGAGTTAAAAGTAAATATAATATTAACTGATGATATTCCGATTGCGCAACGACCGCGTAGATTAGCGTATCCGGAGCAGGAGTTTGTGGACAAACAAATACAGGAATGGTTGGAAACGGGAATTATAACTGAGAGCAACTCTAATTATACATCTCCTATAGCGTTAGCGAAAAAGAAAAAGAATTCTTGGAGACTTTGCGTAGACTATAGATTGCTAAATAAAAAAATAATTAGAGATAATTTTCCCTTGCCAAGAATAGAAGATGTTTTAGATAACATTGAAAGTGCAAAGGTTTTCACAACATTGGATTTAAAAAATGTTTTTTTTTCATATAGACGTAGCAGAGGAGAGTAGGAAATATACAGCATTTGTCACGCATAACTCACAGTACGAGTACTTAAAGCTCCCATTCGGATTATCGGTTGGACCTCAACAGTTTCAAAGATATATTCAAGCTGTTTTTAAGCAGTTAATTAAAGAAAAGGTAATATTAATTTACTTAGACGATGTCATAATACTTGCGAAAACTGAGGAACAAGCCTTGGTAAAACTGAAACGCGTTCTAGAAGTTGCATCGGATTACGGACTTGAATTTAATTTTTCAAAATGTCAATTTCTTAAACGGAAAATTGAATTTTTAGGCTATATTATCGAAAACGGAACTACTAGACCCTCGGAAGCCAAAACTTTGGCAGTAAAGAAATTTCCTGAACCCCGTACCCTTAAACAACTACACAGTTTTCTGGGTCTAACTTCTTATTTCAGAAAATACATCCCACATTATACAACTATAGCGAGACCTTTAAGTGATTTATTAAAAGCGGGAAATAAATTTAAATTTGGAATAATCGAAAAGCAAGCTTTTGAAACTCTTAAAGAAAAATTAGTTAACCCCCCAGTATTGCATTTATTCCGACGAGGCGCCAGACTAGAATTGCACACCGATGCAAGCGCCATAGGTTTTGGTAGTGTCCTACTACAAGAAGATGAGAACAAAAACTTACATCCTATTCATTACATGAGCCGTAAAACTACACCTACTCAAGCAAAATTTTCGAGTTACGAATTAGAGACCCTTGCGGTAATAGAATCGGTCAAAAAATTTCGAAACTACTTATTAGGAACGAAATTTGAAATTGTGACAGATTGTTCCGCGTTTCAAAAGACTATGGACAAAAAAGACATTACGCCAAAAGTAGCAAGATGGGCGCTATTCTTACAGGAATTTGATTATGAAATAGTACATCGAGCGGGAAATCAAATGAAGCATGTCGACGCGCTAAGCAGAAATACGGTATTGGTAGTAACACGTTCTTATGACGAATTAACAGCAAAAATTAAATTAGCGCAACAAGAAGATGAACATATTCAAACCATAAAAAAGTTAATAGAAAAAAATGAAAGCTCGGAATATTTTAATCGAAACGACATACTGTATAAATATGAAAACGACAGAGAATTGTTGATGATTCCCGTAAATATGCAAAAAGAAATAATACGCAATGTTCATAATAAAGGTCATTATGCGGTAGCAAAAACCGAAACAATTGCAAATGAGAACATTTTACAAATACAGGAAGAAAATCGTAAAACCTATAATAAAAAAAGAAAAACGGCCAACACCTATAAACTCGGTGATTTGGTGGCGATTCAAAAAACGCAGTTTGGGACAGGTACCAAACTAAAGCCTAAGATTTTTTGACCTTACGAGATTACCGCAGTAAAAAGAGGCGATCGGTATAATGTAAACAAAGTTGGACACCATGATGGTCCAAATACGACCTCAAGTGCTGCAGATCACATGAAACCATGGACTTCTACTGTATGAAACAAAGCAAATGTGCTTTTAGGTGATTTTGTGTTTATTATTTTTATTATTATTATATATTTTTTATTTAATTGTGTTTTATTGATATTATTTTTTGACTAATATAAATAAACTGTGAAAAGAACTGCGTCCAAGTGACAAACACAAAAAAGAACTTTCCAAATTCCAAAAATATTATTTAAGGACTAAAAACATTTTATTCAGTAGTATTTAGTGACTGATCTTGATATTACTTTATTTGTATGTTTGTGTGTTTTTTTTGTTTTGTATCTTATACGTTCTGAAAAAGTCGTCCGGTACTCATCTGGTATAAAAGGTAGATGTTGACTGGGGACTCTGTGGACTCTGTACCGCAAAGCCAGCAAATTCTCTAATCAGGCTCTTGATGAAGACATAAACTGCCGAATAATTGGTTTTGATGAGTGCAGTAATTTTTACAGCGTGAGAACAGAAGGAGTCGAGAGACGGAGTCAGACGGACTCTCGGAAAGATGCTCTAAGATCTCCGCGGCCAGCCTTTGCGAGCTGAGCTGAGTAACGGCTTATTGGAAAACGGCCTTCACGAACTGCAATGTTGTTAATACTATCTGTAAACCTGTAAATATTTGTAATTATTTTACATATAACCAAGAACATTAAAATGAGCAAGATTTCCTTAAGAATCTCCCGTGGACTTATTTATACCCATTTAGACAACCGAGCATATTTAACATAAAATATCTCTACATACATGATACATATATAAGCTTTGCGATGATCTTGGCGAAATCAAAGTTGCAACCTTGGCATAATCGTAATTATGGAGGCCGCTACAACACGAAAGTACCAACATTTCCTTAGCATCTGTAGTTAAACTGCAAGTTACTAGTTAAACTCTAAAATTTGAAAAATGCAGCGGTTTGTGAGACCGCTAACAGCAATTAAAATTCCTATCCTACATTTTCTTTTAAAAACCGAGAAACGTTATATTTGAATATGGAAGGTTAAATATTATCTAAACATTTATAACGTGAATAATAACAATTAAAAAAAATACTGATGAAAACAATTTCCGTAGATTTTAATTTATTTTACAAAACACCTTATTTCCTTTAATTGTTTATATAGTAAACACCTTTTCTTAAAAGCATCTTATGATTCCTCTAATTTTTTTACAATAATTTTGCTCAAACAACGCTGCAATTTAACTATGAAGTTGAAATGTTAATAAAAAGTTTTAACATAAATATGGAATTTATAATAATTCATGAAAACAAAAGAAAAAAATGTTAGAAGAACAACTTTTCAGATGATTTCATAAATCATTTTTTCTCTCACATCTCATTACAACAAACTTGAAGTCACTCATATTTTTTCAAGAGAACAGAAAAAATCCTTCTGTTAATGAAACATACGTAAAACCATATTCTAAAACTTTTCCAGTTGTTCATGGTCATGGTCCAGATCGGCCAATGCCTTGATAAAATCAAAAATCGCATTGAAAAAACTGATAAATCACATAGAAGCAAGACCATTTTCATTTAGAAAAATTCTGGTTTAAGTATATTTGGTACTTCTCCATTAGCTTGTCGACCACTTATCACAACAAAAAACTATCGTCAAATTTTAACGCCAACTAAACACGCGTAAGAATGTTGCCATTGGAATCTAAAAAAAGAAATAAAAATAAAATAAATACAAGAAATTCGAACGCCCGACTCACCAATGTGTTAACTTAGTAGTTCTTAAACTATAAATTTACAATATATTAATGAAAAGAGAACGAAAAATCATGGGCTATTTATTTATTTACATTATTTTTCTTAATTATTCCTCTTGCCTGGTGATTAAATGTTTGTGACATCAGTTGAAATTGATGTATTGTACATAACATTGCATAGCAATATTTTTTTCAACGCTTTTTCTCTTTTAATATCACATTGTTAAAAATTTGCAACAAATTGTCCAGTCATTTGACTGTTTTTAGAGAAAACGGTTACATAACCGTAGTTTAAGCATATTATTGCCCATATTACAGTCAGAATAGAGTTAAATTATGGTTATGTAGCCGTTTTCTATAAAAATGTCAAATGACTGCGGACAGTTTGCTGCAAATTTTTAACAGTGCATGTCACCGCCGTTTAACGACGCAATTGTTATTTTTATTAACGAAATAACTAATAAATTAGTAAAATATAATGAAATATACAGGTGAATGTCAAATTAAAATCCACTTGACGACATAACAAACACGTATAACGCTTCTGACGCCAAATGAATGAGATTCCACGATCATGTAGTTTTTGGCTTTAAATCTTACAGTTTGGCGACAGTTTTTTTTTTTTGAAAAGTGGTCGACGGGATAACGGAGAAGTACTGTATATTTTCTTTGATTTAAAACATTAACAAACAACAACAACAACAAAAAAAGGGGGAGGGGGGAAGGTGGTTTGCAGCTATGCACACACCACTGTTATTTTAATTGAGAAGATAAAATATCATTAAAACGTAATGCAGAATTGATAATAATTCACAAAAACTAAAAAAAAATTGCTCGAGTTATTTCTCTTCAGATGGTTTAATAAATCATTCTTTTCCGCGTCACATATCACTACAACAAACTTAAAATCACTCATATTTTTTCAAGGGAACCTAAAAATTCATTCTGTAAGTAAAGCATACTAAATCCGCATTCTAAATTCTTCTCCTTTTTAACATACTAGGTCATATTTCAAATAAAACGACTTCTTGCATAAAATTTTCCATTTATATAAACTTTTTACCTTTAATACGTATAGAATTGATGAATGGCGGAAGGCAAATCTTCTGGGTAACCTATTAATTTTCGAGAAATATTTTTTTAGATATACTGACGTTTTACATTAAGCCATTTTTCAGTCATTCAGTAAAAAATGACAACGATCATATATGATAAATATCGAAGAATGTCAAAATTATGGTTAAAATGTGATTTTCGTTTTCCCAATGAACCGAGGGAGGACATTAAAAAGTTTTTAGCAAAAGATCATCTAATATTTCATCAAAAAATGAAATGAATTTTAACAAACTTCCACGTATTTTTCAGTAGTATAGGTCTAAAAACTATAAATTGCAAAATGATATTTAAAATAAAATAAAAATTAATTATTGGAAAATCTTATTTAAGTATTTGAAAGACTAAGAATTATAAATACTTTTTTTTTTTTTTTTTTTTGATTTAAAAGTAGCATTTTGCCTTTTCTGGTACTTCAATAAAATGTGAAAGTGAAGCAGATCTTTAATGCTTTCAATTGACAATCACTTAGTAATATTTCTTTGGGCTTTTTTTTCGTAATCTGAGTGCCTAATCTTATTTTCATGATCGAGGTACAGTTCCGTGGTGTAAAATGACTTGCAAAACACCTTTCAAAAAATAAAGACGAAAAAAATATGATGTTGTAATTATAACAAAAGTATTATAGTATATCATAAATGAAATCACATATATAGAGTTTCAAAATCTTCTTAATTTATTGCTTTGTGGTTACAAAAAAAAAAAAAAAAAAAAAAAAAAAAAGAACACGTTACAACTAAAATGTAATAATACTTTTAAACTGAGGAATTTTTAATAATACCTATAATGTGGCCACAGCAAGACTTACAGACGGACAGACAAACCGAATGCATAAACACTTTTCAACTATGTTGGAAAGTGTTAAAAATATAACTCAATCATATTCAGCTCTATTAATTATAAGTAAGTGCAGACGCAAGAATGCAAATCAAAATCTATTATGGAAAGTATATCAGTTGACAAAAGGATGGTCACAACCATAATTGCGCGAAGACGAAATCATGAACAAATGTGTTCCATTTCATCCTTATCAGTTATCCTAAAACTTTCCGAAAGCGAAGGAGATAAATCTATTGTAATATTTGCATGAGTGAGAACAAGAATAAAACATTTTAATATTACTCGAGAGATAAGCCACAAATTCGCAAACAACCCAAGTTCTTCTGAACAATCTATGAAGTCTGAGAATGTTTCTCATTGTTCGTTATTTATCTTTCTATGAGAGTTCTACAATTCCATTCGAATTACTGTGTGGAGTGGATTGCTTGTTCGCCATTTATATTACAATATGTTTGAATTGAGAAGACAGCATTAAATCTTTCTTTTTAAAGGTACATTAATTATTTTTATATGAATAATCTGTTCTTATTAAAAAAAGAAAGAGGGGTAGAGGAAGGACTTGGGGAATTCCACCACGGAACATTGAAATATCAATACCAACGGAACATTTAGATTTTTTTCTGTTTATTACTGGTCTAAAAGTGCATATCCTACAACCTCCTATTCTTTCTCTAGAAATACAAAATGTCTCAAGGATCATTGAAATCATCCCCCTTTCTCTGAAAAATATACTAAGAGGGGGATATTGCTATGAAGTATTTCAAAATTTAAAGCAGTACATGAATTTATCTAACTTTCTTACAAACATAACATCTCAACCTACACCAATTTACTTGATTTCATTCTTACAAGTTATCCTACAACTTTTCACAAGTGAAGACGATAAATCTATGTTAAACTATGATAACATGAATAAAAAAATTTTACGCTACCTTAGAGATAAATCACAAACTACACAAAACAGTTCAAGACGTCTAATCAATCTATGAAGACTGAAAATAATTGTCACTGTAAGTTGTTTGTCGCTGTCAATATATCCCTCAGTACTCCGTGATTCCATAAGAGATTGTATGCTCGGCATTTAAATTATAATGTTTGAGTTAAAAGGCATTCTATTTTTCTAATATAAGATGTAATAATTTATTTGTATATGAATATTATTCGTATAAAATGGATAGAGAAATAGCGCAAAAGAAGAAGAAGTAGAAAAAATAAGCTGAGATTTCAAGCAGAAAATTCACTCTTTTTCGAAAACATTCCGTTTTCTTTGGAAACAAAAGTGTTAATTCTTTCACGAAGAACATTTCGTACACTTCTTTCAATTTGTAGATACCACCTTTTTACTAAGAGTATTTTTTTTGTATTTTTAATAATTGAAATTTTGTGATTAAATAAAGAGACAATTACTGAACAAATATATAGGAGATGTTCAATTTCAATGATATTCCGTAACACTGTCGTCGCGAGGGAGTTACGCCAGGGACAGTCGCGCCGGGTATGCTATACCCAGGGTCCATACGGTTTTTACAACTGTCACCACTATTTTTCTAAAAGTAATCTTCCACTTACTTTATCGAGGAATTTGTAAAATTTGTCTCCAACTAAATAAGGTGACGATTATGACTTGTAATCATTGGTGACAAAGTAAAAATCATTCGTATAGTATATGCGAGCCTTTTCCCGGGTTAAATTGAGATGAATGAAATTTTAATGTAGTAAAAGCCGTTTATCTAATCTTCGTACAAACTTGGCATCTCAAGCACACAATAAATGTGTTCGATTTCATTCTTATCAGTTATTCTACAACTTTTAAAAAGGAGAGGCGATAAATCTTTGTACAATTTGCATTAGTGACAACAAGAATAAAACGTTTTAGCGATGCTCTAGGATAAGTTACAAATTCTCAAACAACTCCAGTCCATCCAATCAATCTACGATGTCTGAGAATGTTTCTCATTGTATGTTATTCCTCGTTGATCGCATTACTCCCAGAGCTTTGTACCTCAATTCAAAGTATCATTGCTTGTTCGACATTGAAATTGAAATAATACTCGGATTGAAAAGACACCATCATATCTTTCTAATGTATGGTGTATTAGTTTATTCATGTATAGATGCTGTTCGTATAAAACATAGAAATAGAAGAAGCGCGAAAGAAGAAGAAAAAGGAATAAGCTGAGATTTTAAGCAGAAAATGTACTATAACTTTTTCTCGTTCAAAATCATCCCGTTTTTTAAAAAATGTATTACATGTCTCATGACGAGTGAAGTACCACTTTTTCCTAACTGTAATTTTAATTTTATTGTTAAGCGTTGAAATTATGTTGTTATGTAAGAAAAAAATACTGTTCAGGAAAAGTGGTATTAAAATTCAAACATTTTGCGCAACTTATACTGTATGTACACTTGCTGCTAAGGAGTTAAATGGTGTTATCAAAAGTATTTCAAAATTTAATGTACTATATCCCCGTTTTCTAATTTTCTTAAAAAAACATAACATCTCTACTGCAATCATTGAGTAAAATTTAATCCTTATCAGTTTTTCTACAAATTTTTCGAAAGCAAAAACAATAAGTCTCTGTAATCTTTACATTAGTCACAAGAATAAAATCTTTTAATAATATTCGAGTGATAAGTCGCGAAATCGCAAACAACTGAAGTCCCTCTAATCAATTTACGAAGTCTGGAAATGTTTCTCATTGTATGTCATTTATTTCTGTCTATATCTATATTAGAACACAGTTGCTCTCTTTCAAACAGTGTAGATTTCTTATTTGGTATTTAAGTTACTAGATATTTTAAGCTAAGAAATATGCATCGTATATCTGCAGTACTAAAAGGCATAATAATGTATTTATGAATGAATATTCCAGGATAATAAAATAAAGTTTCTCTCTCTCTCTGTGTGTGTGTCTGTTGGTGACGGCTAGCAAAATCTAGCCCACCTAGAAGCCTGAAATTTTAGATTTAGGTAGTCCAAACCCTCTCCTGGTGCACCTGAGCCTCAGAATTTTAAAATTTTGAAAATTAGAGTAGTTATCAATTAAAAACTGATCTGAGATCACAAATAAGAAAGTCATTCTTCCGAAGCTAGCTCGTGCATGCTCAGAAACCAATATCCGTATCTTCGAGAATACAAGAAAGAAAAAAAAGTCATTCCGTTTTTTTTTTAAGTTTTTCTAAATTCGCCGTGGGCGAACGGCTAGAAATACAGAAAAACCGTCTACATATTCTGAAAAAACATACCTTTACGTCTCGAACGATCCGGTTGGTTGGAAAAAATTTTACATTTAACCCTTTAAAAAAGTAATCAAAAAGCATCGAATTCATGTTTTTTATTTTCTCCCGTTTTCCGAACCTTGCATCCACCGGAACACAAAAGATACGGAACAACGAAGGTCACCAAATTAAAGAGCTGGCTTTTCCGTTTTCAAAGCCACCTTTGGTTTTCAAAAATACAAAAATTAACCCTTCGAAAAAGTATATTTTTTGTATGCCGTTTCGCGATTTTGGCAATTTTTAAAAATTCGCATAGGCGGTACAGAGAAAGGTACGAAAAATTAAAAATACCAGACAATATTTACATTTAATGTTTTTTCAATATCTGTATTTGCTTTAGAAAAATACGAATACTAACCCTTCGAAAAAAATTCACTCTCAAGACTCATTTTTGCGAATTTCAATTTTCTGCGATATATAAAATCTGGCATCGGCTCTCTAAAATAACCAAACAAAAAACAAACAAACCTAAAGACATCTACGTTCTATCAGTTTTAGGCAGAAACCTTTAATTTAAAAAAAAATTCACGTTAACCCTTCCGAAAACATTTTTAACCGTAAGTCAATTTCGCTTTTTAACTATTTCTCCTATCTTTAAAAATTCGAATCGGCGTTTATAAACAAGATCCGAAAAACTAAAAATACCGCACCTAATCTATATCCTTTTGCTTTTTACAATCTGGTATCCGTTTTGAAAAAAAATTAATTTTAACCTTCCGAAAAAATCCTTCCCAAAACTCACTCACGCGATTTTTGTTTTTCGGCCCAGGTTTAAAAATAGGCATTGACTCGGGAAATGTGAATACGGATAAACAATAGACTCCAAATCATAGACACGTTCATTTTCTTCTGTTGGGTTTTAAAAAATATCTGCATTAACCCTTTCGAAACCGATCGTTTACGTAACCCACTTTCGCGATTTCCGCTATTTTGTTAATGTTTACCCGTGGCTAACTTTCAATTCTACTAGGAAATTTGGTTGGGTCGAGTGTTCTGAAAAAGCCTCTTCCAGAACAGATCGCGCCCCCTTGCGGTGGAATATGGAACTATAGGAGTATCTCTGGTTCTATGGGCCCGATTACTACGGGGTTTGGCTCATTCGACTTTATATCTATAGCCTTAAATATTTTAGTTGCACTTTCGACCGCCAGGGTGCGCTTTCCGATCGTGGGTTCTATGAGCCCGATTACGACGGGGTTTGCCTCATTCGAATTGATTTCGATAGCCTTACATATTTCAGTCATATTCGGATAGAACAGATTATTATTATCTCGGGCCCGGGCAACCCCGGGTGCGTTAGCTAGTTCGTAATAAAGAAACAGCACAAAATAAGACGAAAGATAAAGCTCAGATTTTAAGAAGAAAATGAAGTGTAACTTTTTTTTCTAGATCATTGCTATTTCTTTGAAAATAACATATTAGAATATGGTTTTGTTGTCAGAATTTAAAATTTTAATGGTGAATGCACCTTATCTAATTTTATTGCAAACATAGAAATTCAACCTCAAACAATGTATTTGGTTTAATATTTATCTGTTCGACAACTTTCCGAAAGCGGAGACAATAAATCTCTGTAGTCTTTACATTAGGGACAACAAGAGTAAAACCTTTTAACGATCCTCGAGAGATGAGTCACAAACTTGAAAACATCTCATCTAATGGATCTATGCAGTTATAAGGAATGTTTCCCGTTGCTTGTTATTTATATAGTTACTTAAAAGGACATTACACTGTATTTTATATGAGTAAAGGACGATAATAGCACATCAGTATATACAGGGTGTTCTAGAAAAGACTCCCCAAATTTGAAATGACATAACTTCGAAATAGTGAGAGATAGAAATGTGAAACAAGTTGAATGTTAATCAGATAGGTCTGGAATTTTTTATACACGAATTTGAAAAAATAATTCCAATATTGGATAATAGGTGGCAGCACAAGCACATGGAACTTTAAATGGTACTCAGAACTACAGAAATTTCATTCGTGCGTCTGTTTCATTGCTGACACGTGTAAAAAAATTGTATAGAATTAGAGAATAATTCGGAATTCAAGAATATCATGCCGTATTCCTTAGAACAACGAATTTTTATTGTACTTGAATACCATCGATTAAATCGAAGTCCGACGATGACAAAGCGAAGTTTTCAAAAAAAAAATTAACGTTAAAAAAGGTCCAGACTTGAAAACAATTCGCAATTTATTCAACAAGTTTGAATAGACGGGCAGTGTGGCCGATGATTTAGGCGGAAATGTGGGATGCAGTCGATCAGTCATGACATCTGAAAATGTGCAAGCAGTCGAAAAAATTGTCAGACGTTGTCCTCGAAAATCCATAAGACGAGTCGCTGCTGAATCAGGATTGTCAAACACCACTACGCACAGTATAATGCGAAAAGGCCTGAAGCTGTTTCCCTATAAAATACAGTGCCATTAAGCTATCACAAATACAGCTCTACAACAAAGAGAAGTTTTCGCAAATGAGTTACTGCAGATGATTGATGAAAATAAAATTGATGTCGGTCATGTATGGTTCACCGTTGAGGCCCACTTTCATTTAGAGGGATATGTGAACAAACAAAACTGGCGAATATGGGGCACTGAAAACCCGTTTGTGTGTCTTTCAAAACCACTGCACTCAGCAAAAATTACAGTGAGGGCAGGACTGTCCAATAAAGGAATCATTGGGCCCTTTTTCAGGAGGGAAACGATTAACGCATCTCGATATATTGAAATTTTACAGCAGTTTATTGGAACATTTCAAACTCTAGAGGATGCACCAGAGATTTCATGGTTTATGCAGGATAGGGCCCGACCGCACCGTACTACTGCAGTGTTTGAGGAATACTTCAGAGAGAGAGAGTCATTGCTTTAAATTATCTCAAAGTGACAGGTATTGGTATGGATTGGCCACCATATTCCCCGGATTTGAATCCATGCGACTTATTTTTGTGGGGTTACTTGAAAGACGCTGTTTATTCTAAGAATACCCAAACGTTGGAACAGCTTGAACAATTCATCTGTGAGGCATGTGCATCCATTTCAATAGAAGTATTGCAACAAGTGATTTCGAACTTTACCTTTAGGTTGCGTCATGTTGTTGCTGAAAAAGGTAACCATATCGAAACCATTGTAATGTGATTTTTATCTCAGTTCAAACAGCTCACTTTCAGGAACTATTTCAAAGACACAGCTTTGTGATTGCAGCGCCCTCTCGTGTCCAATATTGGAACTATTTTTTTAAATTGATGTATAAAAAATTCCAGACCTATCTGTCTAACATTCAACTTGTTTCACATTTCTATCTCTCACTGTTTCGAAGTTATGTCATTTCAAAGTTGGGGAGTCCTTGTAAGTAGATGTATTAAAATGTACACAAAAAAATTCATAGATTACTTACAATAGTAAAAGCAGAAATATATTCCGACAGTTTCGAGTCAATAAAACTTGCCCATCGTTAGGGGGCAGTATTTGGTCTGTAACGGTACATTCACTTATATTATATCGAACATACGGACAGAATTAATTAAATCCGTGCTTATCTTCCATTAAATAATTAATGTTATAAATAGAATAGGATGCAACAGATGGCACAATTATCGCGAATATAAATACCCGCATATGAAACTGATATTGTTTGTTTTGAATCTGAAATGTACATATAGTATACATAAGACCTGCTAGTTCTCCAAGTGCTAACCCACCCCCCTGACGATGAGCAAGTTTTATTGACCCGAAACTGTCGGAATATACTTATGCTTTTACAATTGTAAGTAATTTATGTATTTTTTTTGTGTGAATTTTATACAGTGATGAGCTATTTTCGCCCTTTACTCATGTTATTTATCGCTGTCTATATTTCTATCAAAATTCTCTGATTCCATTCGAAATACTACACATTGCGTCTTCTCGATTCAACCCCTTGCAGGGCGGTGGTGTCTTATATATATCACTTAATTTTAATCCTTAAATGCCGCCACTGCACCAGAATATTTTTAATAACATTTTGCTTTTGTAATTTACACGAAGAAATTTTTTTTTTTTTTTACTTATTTTTAAATACATTTATTCATAAATTCTGATGTCAAGCAATCATTTCAACATATTAGCAACAGAAGTATACTTTGCTCCTGAAAGGGTTAAATAACAAAAATGTTTGCATTGAAAAGACAGCAACACATATTTCTAAGAAAAGGCATAATAATTCATTTGTATACGAATAAGCTTTTTGTTTAAAAAAAGAACGATGGGTGGAGGATTGTTTCGTGGATACCCCCGCCTCCGCAACATCGACAAAATCCTCCTGAAGTATTTGGAGTTTTATGCTTATTAATGGTCTAGAAGTGCAAATCTCCTCACTTCCTGGAACTCCAAAATGTTCTCCCAGATCATTGAAATCATCCCCTTCCCTTTGAAAAATACACTTAGAATGTTGTTATAGTTCAAATTCAAAAGCAGTACATAACTTATCTAATTTATTTACAAATATAGCATCTAAAACTCAATAAGTGTATTTGATTTCATAGTTACAACTTTTCAAAAGCAGAGGCGATAAATCTTTGTAATACGTACTTTAATGACAACAAGAATAAAACTCTTTAATGATTCTCGAAAGATAAGACAAAAATTTGCAACCAACAAAAGTTTGCTTTAAATTTACTTTATTTTAGACGTTCTTGAAAGACGGTAAAGCTTTTGATTAATACAGTTCGAAAACTTGGCTTAATCTTTACAGTGTACGCCATTTCTTAAGTTTTTAATATGAGAATATATATTTATCTACAAACTCCATACTCAGATCTCAAAGTATGATACAATACAAGAATAATATAACAATAATATAGAAAATGTAATAGCTGTATTAAATGGATACCGTAACTACGTATTCTAAATATACGTAACCGTATTTCTAAATATGCCGATTTATCCATTTCGTTTTAAAAATCTGTCCATACGGACTAGACTTTATCTTGAATATCTAAAAAGTTCATATCATTCCTGTACATAACCATATTAACTTTTCAATTATAAAAAAAATATTCTTTGTTTTATTCGGTTATAGATTCTTTTTTTCTTACAGTAACGATTTTTAGGTGCGTTCGTAATCATATAAATACGTAGCACCTATAGTCGTCGTCTGGTCGGTCCGTCTGTCCGCATGTAACAGCGCAAAAACTACCCTACAGAATGGTTTGAAATTTAATATATATAATCGTAGCAAAATTTGGCCGAGTCATTTCAAAATTTATGAAAATGGAATCAAAACTTAAAAATATATTAATAAAAGTTTTCTTCATTCTATTAAATCCTATCATACGTAATTAATTCAGTGATATCCCATGATGGGTAATGATTCTAGATTACATAGTCATTACGTCCCTATTTAAAGTGGAGTCATATTATTTCCGTATTACTAAATTTAAAACTTGTATATGTATACTAAAATTGTTTAATTATAGCAATCATATAATCTACCGACAGTTTTTTGGATAGATGTTTCCGGAGAAATAGATATTAAATGGAAAATTCCTTCCGGCCTGTACCGGGAGGAAAAGGTAGCTTTCATAGTCCATGTTTTTAAAAATTCAACTCAATTTACTCAAACAGTCGAAGCTAAATTGCTTGGAACTCAATTCTATAAAATTCAATTCCGGTTTTCGTTAATACTGAATTTGAATGCGAACTTCAGCATGAGAATTACAGCATAACGAAAATCAGATTGTTTCGAAATGCCAGACACCCTAGAATTTAAAACTACCATATCTCTGCCATTTTTTAAGATAAAAAAAATGATATGGAATCCTTGTATCACGATTTAACACTTAACAGAAACAACTTTTTTAATTTGTAATTTTTTATACACCTTTTTAAATTTTTAAAAAATTATATATATTTTTTTTAATTTAACTTGCCGCCATTTTGAAACAAGATGGCGCATAAAGCTGGCCAACGTACTCGGTCGAGACCTTGGTATGTTCTGTACACATGATCAGTCACATTCATATTGGTTCATAAATACGAGAGTTACAGCATAACAAATATCGGATCGTTTCAAAATTTCAGTCACACTAGAATTTCAAACTGCCATATCTCAGCCATTTTTTAAGATATAGCAAATACAAAAAATGCTCCAGAATACTTGTATCATGTTCTAACGCTTAACATAAACAATTTTTTCAATTTATATTTTTTGTACATCTTTTTAAATTTTTAATAATTTAAAATTTTTTAACTGGCCGCCATTTTGAAACAAGATGGCGGATGAAGCTGGCCAACGAACTTGGTCGAGACCTTGGTACGTCCTATACACATACTCAGTCACATCCAAATCTTCTCATAAATATGAGAGTTACAGCATGACATATGTCAGATATATATATATATATATATATATATATATATATATATATATATATATATATATATATACATATATATATATATGTGTGTGTGTTTGTGACGATTTCCAGGGCCGAGATGATTGTGCAACAGCAATACCATATTTTAATAGATGGTTTTTTTAAATATGAGATGTTCTTTTCATAAATATGAGAGTTACAGCATGACATATGTCATATATATATATATATATATATATATATATATATATATATATATATATATATATATATATATATGTGTGTGTGTGTGTGTGTGTGTGTGTGTGTGTGTGTGTGTTTGTGACGATTTCCAGGGCCGAGATGATTGTGCAAGAGCAATACCATATTTTAATAGATGGTGTTTTTTTAAATATGAGATGTTCTTTTCATAAATCTGCCGAAGAGGTTTCCGCGCTAGGATTTTGGCAATCTTACTTTTCACCGTAAATTGCGTGAGTGCGTAATCATAAGGAGGCACTTCATCCAAGAACACAAAAGCTTTTATTTAAAATCTTAAAACGACATCAAGGGAAGATCTCGTTTCACTCGAGTCATCTTTTAGTTTCAATCTCACGGTTCCTATTACAGCGGAGCATGATGGTTAGTTATTTAAATTATCCATTCCGAAGGAGTATAAGAAAATTACATTGGACTCTACGCCAATGCCAGGCAGAGATTTGATTATCAGCTTAACAAACCAAGCTCCGATCCAGTGTCCCCCTTTCGAATGCTCTCCGAAGTGAGAAAGCGGCGGTATATCATTTCAGCAAGAGTAGTGATACATTGGTCACTTGACGACTTGTGCGCCAATCGAGAATCGGGATTCTATGCGAAGGCGCCAGAATATTGGAATAAAATGGTTCCCGCTAATAAATTGGCGCCAAAGAAATTTCCAGAAGATTCTACGACGTTCGATAAATTAGCTATTACCCAGAGTGTTTTAAGCTAACTGATTATCGTTAGTTATTGGTTTGAGAATATAGAATGATTTTTACTTTTAGGAAAAGGAAAATGAAAATAAGAAAAATGGTTTATCGAACTTGGAACACAGCCAGAATGGAATTAAAATAAAATGTTTTACATTTTAATATAAGAAAAAGATTTTATGATTTGGCGAATTATTTTTAATATCTGAACTTATTAAAATAAATACAGCCTTTTTAGGAATTTAGAAAATTAACAGGGAATTATGCGGGTTTTTTAAAAGTATAAATATTAGGAAGTTTTTATAATTTAAAGATAAAGACGCCATTTATTGAACTAACTAGCAGCAATTAAAATATTGAATTTAGATATGAGTTTTTCTGAATAAATAAAGTTAAAATACAATAATAAATAAATATACAATAGGAAATAAATATTATAGAGTAAGTTAGAATAGGATAGGATAAAAATACATTAGCGTATCGTGATGAATTTTAAATTTTGTTATATATATATATATATATATATATATATATATATATATATATATATATATATATATATACACTGTTAAAAATAAATCCTCAAATTCACGGTAAAACTACTGGCAGCAAAGTTGCCGGACTTTTTCCGTTTCGTTAGTAGATTTTCCGCTTTGAAAGATAAAAGAAGGACAAACTCCGTTTACAGAAGCGGTAAATTTCCGTTAACGCTCTCAGAAATCACGGAAATATTCCTGGCTGAACTGGCAGAAAGGACATTATCCGTTGTGAAAAACTCGGTTTAAAAAAAAATTACATCTCTATATGTGCTGCTATCTGCCGACCATTGTGGAAGTATTTAATATCTGATATACTTCAAGAACTTTTTCAGCCGGAGATCGGATTTGAACCAGGGATGACAATGCCTCGAATCAAGTGCCTTGCCCATTCGACCAGTGGGCGCTTGTTAGAATAGTAGTTTAAAACGATGATATGACGTTTCTCAAAATGGCGGCTTAGAACTTGAACAATTTGGGGTTTAGAAGCTTGGTAATTTTGAAGTTAATTGCGGGGAGATTTCGTTATGAGATGATGGTTAAAATTGTAATATTAATAGAAGATAAAAATATGAATTATATATATTCTTAATATGATTGTTAGATGTAAAATATGAATATTATATTTTGAAATAAATTCGATAAAAAATTTTTGCTTTTTTGAGATTTTTTTTTTTTTTTCACCCATTATATATATTTTAAATGTGTTCGCTTACAATATATTTTTAGTGCGAGTGCTTTTTATTACTTTAAAAAATAAATTTCGAATAATTTTAAAGGAATGAAAAAATTGTTATTATTATTACTTTTTAATTTGAAAGCACTATTTTTTAATTCGAAAGCATTATTTTTGTTTGCTGCTTTTTTGAGTAAAATCGATTTTTTTCGCTTAATTTAACTATTATACATATATTTTAATCTGTTTGTTTAGAATATATTTTAAGTGCAAGTATTTTCTTAAAGCTTTAAAAAATAATTAATAATAATAAGCAAATAATTTTAAAAGAATGCGAAAATTGTTACATTTTTTAATTCGAAAGCACTATTTTGTTGTTGTTGTTGTTTTAAATAAACTCGAAATTTTAATTTATTGCATTTTTAGTTTTTATGTGCAGCAACATGTCAGTTTTTAACATTGAAAATAAACATGCAGCTAATAACGGAATATTTCCGTTGGCCCCTTTCCTCTCCGTCCGTTCTGTTGTTTTCAGGAAATATGAGGAATTTTTCTGTGTTTTAACGGAAAATACCCTTTAATCGCGTAAAGGGACTTTTTCTGTAAAATTCAGGAAAAAAATACCCGTGAATTTCAGATTATTTTTAACAGTGTATATATATATATATATATATATATATATATATATATATATATATATATATATATATATATATATATATATATATATGTGGGTCTGGGGGTTATGATTGGTGAAAATATACCAAATTTTTTTGGAATTATTTTCCTCCGTAGCTTTTTGTAATCAAAGCTACCTAAAAGAGTCTAAATATGGATTTCAAGCTCACAAATTTTCAAAGCTAGGCTTAAGTTTCCCATTGGAATTTTCAGTAAATGTCAACAAAAGATAAAATGTTGCCAACTTAAAATGTATTTATTTTATTACGGAAATTAATCATATCATAATAACAGACGAAATAATTCATTTCACTGAAATAATAACGATGATTTTTTTTTTTTTTACACTGTCCTGTATTGGATATTTGGGCATAGTATAATTTGAATATAACAGAATTGTAATTAATTGTTTGCAAAAGTGTATTGAAACTTAATTTCGTAAGATAAAATTAATATCTATAATATGAAAATCTGCACATAAAATAAATTTTGTGTTCATGCATTTTTGCTTAAGAGTGCAACAGCTATTGCACCAAAATCTAAATATTTATAAAACTGGTTATAGTACGAACTCATCTTATTTGTCACGTTTGACGTACAATTTCCAACTTGTTTCAAAGATAATTGAGAATACGATTGCCTATCCTAACATATTTACAGAAAATTACGATGTGTTTAAAAGAAGAATATTTACTATTCAAAATATAACAATGTAAATAATATTTATCGATCTCAAAATTCGTTTTATTTTTCTAATATTATACGAAACCATGAAAGTATTTTCATAGTTTTCCAGGAATTTATCAAATTACACAAGTTTTCAAAACAATATTTTATAATTTTTTTCTGTGATTTTTTTTATGTACATCTAATGTTTTTCGATACGCAGATTTTAAAAATTACCATTTATTTCTCTTGATAAAGTTTTTCCACAAAGTGTAAATGAAGATGCAGGTAAGTCAAAATATTGTATCGAAAAGACAGTTACTTATAATGTCTATCTTACATTGTGTTACTTCGATGCACTTTTTATAGCTGCTGCAAAGTAAAAAATCATAACGCCCTTTTTTCACCTCGAAGAAATATCTCTACTCCCCTTCTTGGTTTAGAAATTTTTTCTTGTGTACAGCTTATGGTTGGTTTCAGTGTATCAAACATTGGTAGTAAATCATGAAAAGACAGTTACTTATAACTTATATCTTACATTGTGTTACTTCGGCGCGCTTTTCATAGATGCTGCAAAGTAAAAAATCATAACGCCCTTTTTTCACTCCGAAGAAAGATCTCTACTCCCCCTCTTCTTTTATAAATTTTGTCTTGTGTATAGCTTGGGGTTGGTTTCTGTGAAGCAAACATTGATTGTAAGACATGTTTATTAGTGTCTCATATCACTAGCATGTGAAACACCAGGCTGCAATTTTTATAGCTATCAGAAAATAAAAAATCATTATATCGCCCTTTTAACACCTCGAAGCATGATCTTCACTTTCACTCCATCTCTTTTTAGAAATTTTGTCTTGTGTACAGCTTGTGGTTGGTTTCTGTGCAGCAAACATCAGTAGTTAAGTATTATGCTTATTTGTGTCTTGTATCACTGGGAGTAAATTTACAATTAACCAATAGAGAATATCTGGTGTTAATGGATAAACTTATAATTTACCAACAAGAGGGAAATTCTAGATTTGTAGCAAAATTGTCGGGATAAAACATTTTGAAAACTTTCTCAAAATCAGCGTAAAAATATATAGGAGATGCTCTTGATTTTGTTGAAAGAAATTCAATTATAATTTGTTTTATTTGATCATAAAAAACTTAAAAAGTATAAATGCGTTTAATTTTTTAACAACTTACTATATACATTTTTTGTACATGTAAACAGTTTTGCGCCCTTAAAAGATACCTTTTTATTAGTTAGATTAAGAACGAATTTAAAAAATAATGTTTATTGTATATATTGCATTGAATAGCCTTTTCTTTTCATCGGATGAAAAAGCATTTCTATTTCAAATCGGACATAACAAAAGCCATGTATTTATCTCAGAATATTTTAGTAGCTTCTTTCATGTATAAAAAGTATAAGCAAACAATAACATTAAAAACTGTAACTTCTATACCCTATGGAACAAGAACATTCGGGCAATTTCTATAAAAGCTTCGGTTTTCAGATTGGAACGGAAACAATACAATAGAATGCATTTTCTCTAAAACCTTTGGAATGTCTCTTTGAATTGAAAACCTATAAATTCTTTCATGCTATGGCTACAATTTTTTACTCACAGATTTGATTTATTTTAAACACAATTGGTAACTTAAACTTTTAAACTAAATAACATGTTTCTAAACAGTGGTGTAGCAATTCAAAAATTGAGAGAGGATCTTATGTAGTCATTTTCAAATAAATTGAACAGAATATTATCAATAATTAAATTTATAATAACAATATGATTATCAATAATTAAATTTATGAGAATGATAATTCATTGAGAATAATTTTTTATGTCTTTATCAAAAATTAAATATTTCAAATTTATTTTGTCTTGGCCGGTTTTTCACCCTTTTTAACACTTTCCAACCTAGTTGAAAAGTGTTTATGACTTCGGTTTGTCTGGGCGTCTGCCGTCTGGCCGTCTGGCCGTCTGCCGTCTGGCCGTGCTCTAACTCCCGTAAATATGCTCGGATTGCCCTGCAATTTTTATATGTTATAATCGTTATCTATAGCATGTTCCCTATTTCAACGGAAGTGTGTAGCACTTATAATTTTTTACAGGGACACTCAAAAGAATTCCGTTACATTGCGGTCTATGGGGAAAAATCATTTGCGGTTTATTTAAATAATGTTTCACTATTTTAAACGCATTGAAATTTATATATATCACTAAGGTGCATTAGAAGAAGCTTAATATGGAATATGGTGTGCATAGCACTTATACTTACTTTACAGGGACAGTCAAAAGAATTCCGTTACATTATGTCTATGGAGAAAAATCGTCTGCGGTTTATTTAAATAATGTTTCACTATTTTAAATGCATTGAAATTTGTATAAGGTTCATTACAAGAGACTTACTACAGAATATTGTGTGTATAGCAGTCATCGTTCATTTACAGGGACACACAAAAGAATTCTCTACTGTATGTTAACAATAATTCCTGGAAGTGCGTTTTAAATTACTGAATGCGATTTTAATTTTAAATCGCTTTTTGTATATTACGTGGTGTGTATAAATTCTGTAGATCCTATGCAGGGAAGCACAAAAGTTCCGTATTATTTAACTCCAGACGGAGAATTTTAAACTGTGCTACGCCTAACTAAACTAAAATTTAGCATCCTATGTAGTATATATACAAATCTATAGATCCTATACAGGGCTGAATAAAAGTATTCGGATTACTTAGATGTTATCTTTTAGCTTATTAAAGAGTATGATTCGTAAAATTATTTTGGAAGCGTTGGAAAGTGTTACATAATCTATGCTTGACGCATGATTTTTCGTTCTTGTTATTTTGTTGATGGAGTTCTCAAACACTTACTATATCTAGATGACTTTATGATCATAAACAAAGGAGAATTTAAAAAAAAATATGGTGCTTCTAATAAAATACACTGCTCAAAACAATTAAAGGATATTTGAAGTTTTATATAAAATAAAGATATAAACGAAATTTTTTTGCCGAAAATAGAAGAAGAGAATCACAAATGCAAATTTTTCTGATTTTCAAACTGTGGAGTATGCGAATTTTGAGTTCGACGTCAAAAACGTCGCTTCAGCGGCAGCGAATGAAATTTGACTTTCAACTGGATAAAAGAGAATGAAGACAAGGATGATCGGCATTCAGTGATTGCTTTGTTTCGATGAGTACGATGTCTCAGCGAAGTCATTTGACAGATTCAGAAGCTTGGAGAATTGTTGGTAGGTTAGAAGGGGGCCAAACTCAAGCCGAAGTAGCGCAAGCCATTGTAGTGTCACAAAGTGTCATTTCCAGGATCTGGAACCGTTTTTTGGAGAGTGGATGTGCAGGCCGAAGACCAGGGCAAGGTCGTAGACGGGCAACAACGCCCAATGAAGATCGGTATTTAGAGTTAACAGCTCGGACACACCGAAACATGAACGCTACTCTTCTCCAACAACACCTTCGCTCGGCTACAGGCACCACGATTTCAACTCAGACTGTCCGAAACCGGCTCCATGCTGTAGGTCTGTATGCTCACCGACCGATGGTATTTGTTAGATTAACATCAAGGCATCGTCGCGACCGCAGGGAGTGGGCAAGCGAGCATGTCAACTGGAGGAGGAATGTATGGAGCAATATTCTGTTTTCTGACGAGTCCCGTTTTTCTGTGCATCCGGATAATAGGCGTATTTTCATCTGGAGGGACAGTGGCAGTAGGAATAATCCTGCGTTCGTGCACGAAAGTGTCAGATTTGGCGGTGGAGGAGTGTTGGTGTATGGTGGCATCTCCATTGACGGGCGCACTGACCTCTACATCATTCGAGATGGAGCTCTGACTGGTCGCCGATATAGGGATGAGATCCTCAGACCTATTGTAGTCCCTTACGCTGCAGCAATCGGAGATAACTTCATTTTAATAGACGATAACTGCAGGCCACATCGTGCAAACCTGGTGGAGTATTTCCTTTTCGAGGAAGGAATCGTTCGAATGGAATGGCCAGCGTGTTCTTCAGACATGAATCCAATCGAGCACGTTTGGGACGCTCTAGGAAGACGAGTTTCTGGCCGCCAACAACCCCCACAAACTCTCCAAGAACTGGAAAGAGCTCTGCTGGAAGAGTGGGGCAGAATACCCCAACTCGTCATTAATAGCCTCATTGAGTCCATGCCTCAACGGTGTTCAACGTTGCTGGCCGCCCGTGGAAACCATACCCCCTACTGAAAATGATTTTCTTTGAAGAAAACACCTTTTCTTATTCTTTTTTTCTCATATGCACAAATTGTGTTTTTTTCCTTTTGTACACAAATGCGCAATAAAATGCATTTTTTTCTGCCAAACATGTGTAATTTATTCTCATATAACCTACTATGTCTGTCGACCATGTATCAATCAGCTAAAAAGTTTCCCAGATACAAAATCCACCTAAAACTGCAATATCCTTTAATTGTTTTGAGCAGTGTAGTTGTTATCTTATATTTTAACACTGTTACAGAATGAATAAATTGGGGAAGAACTATTTTAGAAAAGGCAATTATTTTAGTGATTTTGGGGACACAGTTATATTTATCCTTTTCATTAATCACAAAAGAAAATATTGTTTTAACACTTTCCAACCTAGTTGAAAAGTGTTTATGACTTCAGTTTGTCTGGCCGTGTGGCCGTCTCCCGTCTGTCCATGCTCTAACCCCCGTAAATATGGTCGGATTGCGCTGCAATTTTTTTATGTTATTGTCGTTATCCATAGCATGTTCCCTATTTCAACTGAAGTGTGTAGCACTTATAGTTTTTTTACAGGGACTTTCAAAAGAATTACATTACATTACGGTCTATGGGGAAAAATCATTTGCGGTTTATTTTAATGATGTTACACAATTTCAATTAGATTGCAATTGGTATATATCACTAAGGTGCATTACAAGAAGCTTAATATGGAATAGGGTGTGCATAGCACTTATAGTTACTTTACAGGGACAGTCAAAGGAATTCCGTTACATTACGTCTATGGAGAAAAATCGTTTGCGGTTTAATTAAATAATGTTTCACTATTTTAAACGCATTGAAATTTATATGTATCACTAAGGTGCATTACAAGAGGCTTACTACAGAATATTGTGTGTATAGCAGTCATCGTTCATTTACAGGGACACAAAAAAGAATTCTCTACTGTCTGTTATCAATAATTCTTGGAAGTGCGTTTTAAGTTGCTGAACGCGATTTTAAATTTAACTCACTTTTTGTCTGTTACTTGGTGTGTATAAATTCTGTAGATCATATACAGGGCAGCACAAAGGTTCGCGAACATATTTCCGTTTATTGACAGAAACTCCAGAAGGAGAATTTTAAACTGTGCTACGCGTTTCCTAACTAAACTAAAATTTAGCATCCTATGTAGTACATATATAAATCTATAGATCATATACAGGGCTGAATAAAAGTTTTCGGATATTTTTTCGAATATTGTATAAGCTGGAAATATATGTTGGAAATTCCTAAAATTACGTTTTTAAATATGTTATGCGTTTTCCAAATTGTTTACTTAGATGTTACCTTTCAGCTTATTAAACGGTAATGATTTGTAAAATTATTTTGGAAGGGTTGCAGTGTGTTACATAATCTATGCTTGACGCATGATTTTTCGTTCTTGTTTTAATTTCAAAGTGGAAAAGTTTAAAAGAGTTTTGTAATAATAATTATTTTGTCCAGTATCATAGCTGTTGTGCATTAAAATAATTGTCGAAGTTCACGGAATTCTAAACTAAGTGCGTTGTGATTTTATACGTTAGACAGCTATATTTTCAGGAAAACAGGTATGATAATAAAAATTTATATCTACTTTTAACAAAACAATTATATTATTATGACTTTTATTTTAACTGTATAAAAGAAGAGATTTAAAAAAAGTTAAATTAATATTTGAGAAAAGAAATAAATCGAGGGATTAGGGTGATAAATATGATCATTCTACTCATAATTCACTACAGAAAATATGTCACTTTATCATTCGTTAATTTATATCCCATTATTAACAGTTTTAGAAAGAGATTATTAATTTAAGAGTAGATACTTTGTGAGATGGTAAGTTATATTCTTTTAATCTTAGGGAGAGAATGTATTAATAAAAAAATTAAATAATAAGTATTTCATGAAGTATCATAATTGTCATAAATTAAAATCATCATCTTAGTTGAATGAATTTTAAACTAAATGTATTTCATGGTTTTAAATAACAGAGTTACTATATATCCATGCAAAAAGTTTTTGATAATTAAAAATTCAAATATGGGAAATATGTTTGTTTCTAAAAAATCAGTTATTACCTTCACGTATTAGAGAAACAAATGAATAAAAGAAAATTCCAGGAAACGTAATAAACTGACATATTAGGAAATATGTTTATATACTTTTCTAATCATTAATCAAGAGAGAAAATATAAAATTTTATCATTAGTTATTTTATATTCTCATTACTAACAGTTCTAGAAAGGACTTATTAATTTAAGAGTAAATATGTTTTGTGATGATAAGTGAAATTGTTTTTAACTGCAGGGAGAAAAGGTATTAATAGAATTTTGAAATAATAAGTATTTTATGGAGTATCATAGCTGTAGTAAATCAAAGTAGTTATCTAAGTTGAATAAATTTTAAACTACATGTATTCATGCAAAATGTTGTGATAGTTAATAATGCAATTATTTGAAAATGTACCGAGTGTTTCAAAAGTTCGATGCGAAAGTAAAACGCGATAAAAAAAGATCTATGGGTCTTTCAGACATGCGGTTTGTAGATAAATATTCAGCGTGTACGGGATTTTGTATGATTCACACACAAAAAAGTTCAAAATCCCGACAATAGAGGGCGCTGCTGCAGATAATTCCATGGAAAAATTTCATATTGTTCACACAACAAAACATTAGAGATTACTGCATGTACACTTTTAATATATACACAAAAGTAATAATGGTGCATGAAGTTATCGTGTGAAATTTTCAATCACAATAACATAACGCACCATTATTATTTTCGCGTATTAAATGTGTACATGCAGCATTCTCTAATATTTTGATATCCAAATTTTGCGTTGTGTGAGCAATCTGGCATTATCCATGGAATTATCTGCAGTTACTCCCTCTATTGTCGGTATTTTGAACTATTTTTGGGGGAATCATACAAAATCCCGTACCACGTTGAATATTTATCTGCAAACCACATGTCTCTCCGACCCATAGATCTTATTTTTATGGCGTTTTACTTTCGCACCGAACTTTTGAAACACCCGGTATATTTCTAACAAATCAATTATTATCCTTATTTTAACCGTATTACACGAATAAAAAAGAAAAGAATATTTCAGAAAATGTAATAAATTGAGAGATTAGGGAATATGTTTATATTTTTGCTAATCATCAGTCACGAGAAAAAAATATCAAATTTTATCATTCGTTAATTCATAGTCTCATTACTAACAGTTTTAGAAGGGCTTTATTAATATAAGTGTAGATACTTTTTGAGATAGTAAAATAATGTTTTTTTTTTCTATGAAGAAGTACCGGGTGAACCAAAAGTTCGTTAAAACTTTAAAAATTCATAAAAAAGGAAGAAATTATGATAAAGAAGTGCGGTTTGCAAAAAAGGACTCACAAAGTAGTCAGATTTTTTTTTTTTTTTTTTTTCCCAGCAAAGAAATTTTTACTTAAAAATGTCACTGGTAGAGGGCGCTGACGACCCAAAACACAATGAACAGGACAACAGTACACTCCATCCATTTACTCTTGTAATAACAATTGTTCAACATGACCTCCGGAACATTGTACGACACGACTAAGGCGACTCACAACGCCCGTTACAGCTGAATGGAAGATGTCGGAATGAATTGCAGAAACCTCATGACAGATAGAATCTTTGCATTCAGCTGTAACGGGCGTTCTGAGTCGTTTTAGTTGTGTCGTACAATGTTCTGGAGGGCATATTGAACAATTGTTATTGCAAGAAAAAATGGATGGAGCGTACTGCTGTCCTGTTCATTGTGTTTTGGGTCGTCAGCGCCCTCTACCAGTGACATTTTAAACTTTTTTGTTTGTTGCTAAAAAAATCCGACTACCTTGTGAGCCCTTTCGCAAACCGCACTTCTTTATCATAATTTCTTCTTTTTTTATGAATTTCACCAGGTATTTATAAAACTTTGAAATAATAAGTATTTTATGGAATATCATAGCTGCCTTAAATAAAAAAAAATATTTAAGGTGACTGAATTTTAAACTAAATGTATTACGATTTTAATTTTCAGACAGTTATTATATCTAAGTAAAAAGTTATGATAATTAAAAATTCAATTATTTGAAAAAATGTATATTTCTAACAAATCAATTATTACCTCCATCTTAACCATATGAAAAAAAAGAGGATTATTTCAGAAAACAATAAATTTTGAGATTAGTGAATATGTTTATATTTTTACTAATCATTAGTCACGACAAAAAATATCGAATTTTATCATTCGTTAATTTATATATAGTCTCATTACTAACAATTTTAAAAAAAGTTAAAAAGAAATAATGTACACAAAGATAGATAAAAGGGATATTTCAGAAGACGTAATAAATTACATTCAGGAAAATACAGGGTGGTAAAAAATTATTGAGTGCATTTCATGTTTGAAATAAAAAGAACAAAATGAGGTACGTACATGCTTATTGCTTTCTTAGAAAGACAATTTAAAACAGTTTTACAAAACAACATTTTAAACATTATAATCATGAACAAAAATATGCAATAACTTCTTTCAATTTACCCATTATTCCGAAAAGCATTTTTTATTTTTTGAAACCTGAGAAACCAATATATTTTCAAGATTTAATGAAGCATTTATAAAATCAAAGTTTCTTTTGCTGTCACTGATTTTCAGAAATCTTTTTGAATAGTTTTTATAGTGCTATGATAATAATCGCCATCTACTGACTTATGTGAAACTTATTTAATATTTAAAATGTTGTTGTTTAAAACTGTTCTAAATTGTCTTTCCAAGAAAACAATAAACATGTATGTACCTCATTTTGTTCTTTTTTTTTCAAACAGGAAATGCGCTCAATAAAATTGGTCCGCAATGTATTTATATTTAACATAAAAATTAATCACGAGAGAACATTTTCTATTTTAACATTAGTTAATTCCTATTATGGTAACTGAAAGTTTTTGAAATTATTCATTAATTTAAGAGTACATTTTTTTCTTTTTAGTCGATCAGGCAAATTCTTCAGAGATTCCCCAGGGACCTCATACAAAAATGCATCCCAAATCTTTGTAACATTAAGTACTTTATGCAGTATCATAGCGATCGTGCATTAAAATAGCTATCGATATAGACTGAATTTTGAGACAAATGTATTACAGCTTTAAGTGCCAGACATTTATTATATATCCAAGTAAAATTATGGGCATAACTTTTTTTCTTAAAAAATTTAAACAGTTACTACCTTTTATTATTTACCCATCATACGTAGTATAGGGTAAGTCTGGTAATCGTTTTGAATATCGAAAAAAAAATTTTGACGGCTTTACACGTTTTAGACACTGGAGATTTTGAAAAACATATTTTTAGAAAAAAAAATTGCCGTCCGTCTGTGTGTGTGTCTGTAAACGCTCTATCTCTCGAACAAATTGAGATAGAGACTTGAAATTTGGTGTGTACTTAGTATGTAATAATGGGAAGAAGTTTATTGAATTTCAGTAACCTCGATTATCCAAAAATATTTTTTTCGGACTCTCGAAATATTCGTTCTGATAAAAGGTATATAAAAATTTTGAATTTTTTTTTCAACGAATGAATATAAAATACAATAAAAAACATAAATTTTGCATAAAGAATGAAGTCGATCGGATAATGAGTTGCCGAGATATTTGGATTCATATTTTCCACTTTTCGATCTTTCATGACCTGTATTTCATTCAAATTTCAATTCAAAGATATATTTTAATTAGAAATGAGACGCGTAATCCGACGCAGTAAACCGTCAGTTAATATGATTATCAATTTTGGAGTTATAAGGATGTTTCTTTTACGCAATTCAGTAATAGAGCATTTAAAGTTTATGACGGCATCAAGCCACGATTTTATTCGAATTGCAATGCATTTTATAAATAGTTTACACATGTTTTATTTTCATATTTTACATTATGCATATCCATGATGGGTATTACGGTGGCCCCAACGACTAGTTTTAAATGTATTAAAGAAATAAATAAGGAAAGGGAATGAACTATTTCAGGAAACATAATCAATTCATAGATGAACGTATTTATTTCCCTTACTCATTAATTACAAGAGGAAGTTCCCTATTTTTTCATTCGTCGCGTATCTGATTTGCACATGTTTTTAAGACAAGGAATGTAATTCAAAACAAAATTATGAATTATTCTGTTAAATTGTATAGTATTGTTGAGAATTTTAGAAAATTCTTGCCAATATTTATTCTACTAGTGTAACTGCAATAACACCTCTAAATAACGGACACATTGGGAGCGCAAAATTTGTCCGCTAAACCGGCGATGTTCGCTATTGAAAAAAACTTAAGGATATTGGCAAAAACACTCGGTAAGGCTTAATGTTTTATTATTTTTTCGCTATTTACTGTATTACATTTATGAAATTACATCTTTTCTTTATACGCTGTAAGAATACAATATACAAAAACTCTTCAAATGTTATTATATTTCAAATAACGTGGAGAGTCAAAATACGTCCATTAGAATTAACTTTTAAATATACACTAAAACACTTTTATTTTGCTTAAAAGACGTCAAACATAAACATTAAAGATGTAAAACTGTAAAAGCTGTTTAAAAGCATTTGGTTTGAGTTTAGTCGCGAGGGCTCCCCCGAAGTTAAAGACAGTTTTGAGCACGAGAATTGATCCTGTCAGTAAGGGTGACCTTTCGGGTGTTTATGTTATTACATTTATTAGGGAGGGGGGTGTTAGAAATTATTATGTTGGTATGACACAGAGGAAATTCAATGTTAGATGCAAGGAGCATATCGCAAATATTAAGTATGGGAGAGGGAATACTGCCTTATCAAGGTTAAAAAATAGAGAGAGCATCAACATCCTATTTAATGAAGCTAAATTGATTTATTGTTCCGGTTTTTTATTTTCAACTTTTTGTGAGGGAATCTATTGAAATATATTTAAGAGCTCGAAAGCATGTAATGATACGTTGTCATTTAATATTCCGATAATTTGGGTTGAGTGGTTGAATAATAGTGGGATGCGGTCTGTAGATGAATCTAAAAGCGGTGTTAAAATTAAAAGTATAGAGGGCGTTGTACCTCTTTCACATAGAGACTGTTCAGACTCTCTGGTTTTTAATTTTTAATTAATTTAATCTCGCGTTTTTATGTACATTGTATTTGTGTTTATATATATTCTGATGACGATTTGATGAACAAATCGAAACATGTAAATTTTAAATTTTAAATTTTAACATCTTTAATGTTTATGTTTGACGTCTTTTAAGCAAAATAAAAGTGTTTTAGTGTATATTTAAAAGTTAATACAAAAACTCATTAAAAATTTAATGCTAATTTGAATACCAGCTTTCCCCCCCCCCATCCCCCCTGCAAACTAAGAGCAAAATTTACTTGGAAATCTTTTTTCTTATATGTTTAAAAGAAAAAAAATAGCTGTAAATCAGGCAAATTTTTTACAGAAAAAAAAATGCTGGCACCCAAATTGCCAACAGATTTTGCTGTATTTTTTTTTTCTCCCTTTCACTGTGTTAAAAAAGAAAGTTTTCGATCACATAAAGTACACATTATACATAAAAAAGTATACTATATGTATGTAATTTCAAAACGGGGTCAAAGGCTCGCGTCTTCTAATGCCATGACAACGAAGGAGTGAAGTGGGGAGGACGGATGTCGTTGAGAAGTCGATTGAAATTACATAGAGTATATATATATATATATAGTCATGGAAGAATATGCTCATGGAAGAACATTAGCAGAAATTACGAAATTTTATCTAATTTAACTTACTTCTTTCTCTTCTTCTTATCTAATTTAACTTAATCTTTGGCAAGATAAGTGATCTTTAGATTATGCAGCTTATGACGAATTTTTAAAAGCCAATTGGTTGAACAAATAAACAGACACCTTTATGCCAATCTTTGGCGTTTATTTAATGCTTTTTACCGAACTCTTGTTACATTTGAGCCAGTTAATTTTCATGTTATCTGTTCGTGTCGTGGTCTCATTATTATATTTTTTTTCTTCATTCTCTCTCTAAGAACGAAGAAAATGTTTTAGACATATTGTGACGCTTTCAAAAATGTAGGTTGTATATGAATTACGTCTCACAAATCGAACAGTAAATGATACAAATTGCATTATAAAATGTGGTACCTTATTTGGTGGTTACAAATTTATTGGTATGTTTCATTTAACTCTCCAAAAAAAAATTGGTTTACTATTGGTTTAATATTTAAATGAAATTTAAATTTTTCTGCGATTGTATAATAATAAATAGGAAAATATCTGAATATAAAGCAGGGCTGGGGATTGTTCCAGAAGCAGACCCTGATTAAAGCATGGGCAAACTGGGTCATAGCACTGCCTACTGTATTACTGGGGGGGGGGGGGGGGAGGCTCGAAAGCCAAACCACCGCGACCAGAGGTCTATTGTACTATCCCCCCAGGTCTCCTAATTTTGAACCAATTCCAGATGAGAGACCTGCATCTGGATTGGCACCCCCCGAAGGTAGCGGTTATACAGAACTTGGAGGACTTACGAGCCACGAACAGATTTAACGTGCACCAGCTCCCATTAACGTACACAGTCCCACAGCAGAGGCAGACGAGAGAGGATAGACAATGCACCCTCCCAAACATTGACCGTGGTCGATGCTGCTTGGCTTTCGGCGATCTTACGAGAGCCGAGCTTTACCATCCGCGCCACTGCGGGACTAGCACTGCCTAACATCCCCCCCCCACCCAGATTTTAAGGGACCCCAAATTTAGTGTGTAATTTTTCTAACGCTAATATTTTAAACCTCTTTTGACATTGTACTGATTATAATCAATATTTTGTACTTTTACAGCAAGATAAGAAAAAAATATATAATTAAACCTATCTAAAAACTGTAAAATCTCTCAGTAGCGCGCACGTCGGAACTGCAGAATTTGTCCGCTATTCGCGGTGTCTGCTTTTTAGAGGTAAAAGTAAAAGTATGTAAATATGTGTGTGTTGGGATTTGAAAAATATGGGTGTTCGATAGAGTTATCCGCTATTCGGGAATGTCTGTTATTGTGGTTTTACCTTCACAGCGGAGTTAAATATCCATAACAGACACCTCTACTTAGCGAACAACTTTTTCAACTCACGATGCATACAAATTTACATACTTTTCTGAAAAGAAGACACCTCCGAATAGATGACAAATGCCGCGGCACTGAATTGTCCACTATTGAGAGGTTTTGCTGTTTTTAGATAAATTTTTTTCAATCTTATCTTACTGTAAAATTTCAAAACATTGAATATAATCACTACAATGTCTATTTAAAATATCAGCTTTACGAAAATTGCATACCAAATTCGGGGCCCTCCTAAAGTTGAGGGGGGGGGGGGAGATAGGCAGTGCCATGGTCCAGTGTGCCCATGCTTTAATCAGGTTGTGCTTCTGGAACAATCCTCAGCCCTGCTTTATATTAAAATATTTTCCCATTTATTAAGGATTCGATGTGGTCAAATATGGCTGCCTTTAATGTTTAAAAAAAAATGCGGTCGAAAGTGGCTGTCTATTGCCGACAAATCAGAGCACAAAAATGGCCGAGATTCAGATGTTTCAACTGTCTGAAATTCAGACACAAATAAGTCTTAAAAATTATGACACTTTAAAGTGTCTCTTTTTTTTAACCATCCTTCCAGACACTTAATTGTCTAAATTTCAGACATTTCAGTTTACAGTGTGGTTAAGGAAGAACTTTCTGTTACTTTTCTTTTTGGGAAACATGGAATAGTAGAATTATCCGAATGAGAGGCATATCGAGCCTTGATATAACGAGGGGGTACTATACTTCTTGGAACATCCATACAAAATTTTAAAATATTTCATGCATAACTTTTACTTATACTACTAGGTGCCCAAACATTTTTGAGCGAGACTGCTCTAACAAAAAAGTAACTGATTTTTATTCACACGGTATTAACCCCTTCGCGACGAGGCCACTTTACAGAATTTTTATTTTTTAGCACCGGTATCTCCAAATGAAAAATTTTGCCTAATTTAATAGCCGACATGCTTTGATTAAATAAGCCAAAAGTTACACATTAAAAATTGCTAATACAATTAATCAAAGCTTCTAAGCATGCTGTATGTCAACGTCACGTATATACGACGCTCGTCACAAAGGGATTAAATCCAGGAATAATCATAGCGAGAAATATATTTCAGAAATCGTGATAAATTGAGAGATTAGGGGATATACTTATATTATCCTACAAATTAATCACGAGAGAAAATTTCCTCTCCTAACATTAATTAATTTATATTTTCGTGACTTAAAAATGGTTTATTAATTTGAAACTAGTTCTGTTTTTTTCTTTTCAGATGGTTAGGCAAATTCCTTTTAAAATATAGTAGTTTAAAAACGTTGAAATAATAAATACTTCATATAATATCATAACTGTGGTCCAATAAATAAATAAATGAAATTATTGGATCTAAGCTAAAGATAGTATGTTTCTCAGCGGCAGGCGATCATATATATGATTTTTGATGCCAATAGCCTTTTTTTCTATACACATACGAAACACACAACGATGAAGGGGGTATTAAATGAGGCGATCATATATATTATTTCTAATGTCAACACCCAATTTGTCTATACACATACGAAACACACAACGGTGAATGGGATATCAAATTAGGTGATCATATATGTTATTTCTAATGTCAACACCCCATTTTTCTATACACATACGAAACGCACAACGATGAATGGGGTATCAAATGATAGTTTTTTTAAAAAAAGGTTTTCAAATAGTACACTCACATTTCCTTAAAACACGTTCTTTTAATATGAATTGCATTTAAGTAAAAATTAATGAAAAAAAAGTATCAGCAAATAATCTTATACATTGGAGTGCCAAAGCCTCTCGCGGGTCCACTGGTTATCTATATTTTAATTTAATAAAGAGAGAACTCCTGACTGACTGACTGACTGACCCATCAACGCAGATCTGAAACGACTAAAGTCAAGATTACAAAATGTGGACTGTAGATTGTTGTTATGACCTAGACAAGCAATAAGAAAGTATTTTTGAAAATTTACCCCCTAAGGCAGTTAAAAGGGAGGTCGAAATTTTAGGTCTTTTCACCACATCTCAGTAGCAGTCTTAGACAGGAGCGTGAAATTCAGCATAACAGCTCTATTAAAAAATATATTAAACACGTATTTCAGCGATTTCAAAAATTTAACCCCTAAGTGAGGTTAACTGGGAAATCGAAAGTTTTAAGTCATTTCGCCATATTTCAGCTACAGGGTAGGAACATAAAATACAGCTAAACAAATCTGCTAAAAAAATAGTTAACCACGTATTTCAGCGATTATAGAGCTCTTTTAACGATTTCGTCGCCCACTTCGGGATTTGGACTCGATTAGAGAAAATTTGACGAATAAGACAATGGAAAACCGTATATTTTTCTGTTACATACACCAAAGTAAATGCACATTCTCATTTACAAAGCCGAAGTTTTTTTTTTCATGATTGTGTCAAAGTAACTTCATGATTGTCTTTTAATGATTTATGTGCGGTATTGTGATCGCTAATTATGGCATTTTTATGCAGGGTGTCCGAAAAGTCTGAAAACGGTCGAATAACTCGAAAAATATACATCGGATTGAAAAACGGAAAAATGCATGTTCAATATTTTTGAAAAATCTATTTAGGGATATCAAAGTTGCCCCATCTACCAACTCTGCCACCTGGGAGGAAAGGGGAGAAACTTTGAAATCTTAAATAAAAACACCCCTTTTTATTACAGATTCGGATTCTACTGGAAAAAATACGTAACTTTTGTAGTGAAAATTTTCTTCGGAAAATCGTAGATGGCGCTGTAATCGAGGAAAATGCAGTGAGAATCATTTCCATTAAAACGTCTGAAAACTGACAAATAACTGGAGAATGATACATCGGCTTGAAAAACGGAAAAATACGTATTGAATATTCTAGAAAAATGGTAACTTTTATATCCTTAAATAGATTTTTCTAAAACATTGAACTCGTATTTTTCCGTTTTTCAATCCGAAGTACATTTCTCGAGTTATTCGACAGTTTCCAGACTTTTCGGGCGCCCTGTATATTTTACTTGTAAGGCCTTCATGGTTAACACGGACAAAGCCCGGTGGTTCTGCTAGTTACATATACAAGCAAAGATTTATGTTCACAAAGAAATTTAATCTTGGAAATGCTTAGTATTTCTAACAAAGCAGTTATTATCTTTATTTTAACCATAATTAAAGTAAGGAAAAAAGAAAGTGAGATAAATATTTCAGAAAATGTAATAAGTTGAAATAATGGGTGGGGGACATACTTTCACCTATCCACTCATTAAATAGATGTTTCCTATTTTAACATTAGTTAATTCATATTATAGTGGTTACCAGTTTTAGAAATGGGTTATTAATTTAATAGAAACATTTTTTCTAGTTTAATAGTTATTACATCCAAGAAGAAAAAAGTTATGGTCATAAAAATATTTAATCTTGGAAACTCCGTAATTCTAAGAAAATAAGTATCACCTTTTATATAACCGCATTAATAAATTAATAAAGACAAGGAAGGGAATATTTTAGATAACATAATAAATTAGGAGATCGGCCGGATGTACAGTATCAATTAATCAATTAATCACATAAGAGAATATACCATTTTAACATTAGCTCATTTATGTTCTTCTGACTAACGTTTTAGAAGTCACTATTAATGTATGGAGTAAGATATGTTTTGAGATGGCTAGGCAAGTTTATTTTTTGATCTCAGGGAGAAAAAATATTTAGATTTAAAAAATAATAATAATAAGTATTATTTTGTGCACTATCATAACTGTCATATCTATACTAATACCAGATAGATGTTTATGTGTGTGTTTCTGTATGTTGGTAATACACTGTAAAAAAAAAAAAAAAAGGTCCGATCTACTAAAAATTGTTTAGTTTTTCTCATTGATCCTTGCAATTACTAAAAAAATTTTTGTATTCTTACTCAGTTACAAGAAAATCTGTAAGAATGACTAGAAAACAGCTAGCAACGATTCCGGCTTATAATACCGGTTACTAAAAAATTCTGTGTAATACAAATTTACTAAAAAAATTTTAGTAACATGAGGAATATCTTTTTTACAGTGTAGCTAGCGAAATATACCGTATGTAGAAGTCTAAAAGTTTGGATGAGGATAGTCCAAGGCGGGTCCTGATGTACCGGAGGCTCAGATTTTTCATTATTTGATAATTAGCCGAGATACTAATTAAAATCTCATCGAAAAAGCTTTTTTCTTCGCAAAGAAGTTTTAAGACAAGCAGAAAGTGAGAGAGGGTGCGAGATAGGTCTTTTTCTAATTTTTTGTTTTTTAAATGAGCGTCTAGTGAGCCGTTCAAAATACGGAAAAACATAAAACATATTCTCAAATTTCGTACTTTTACGTTTAAAACGTTGCAATCCGATCGAAAAAATATTAACTACAACTCTTTCAAAAATAAACTTATATAAAGCTCAATTTCGCCGTTTTCTTTTTCTCACTTTCGCCAAAGCTCGCATTTTCGTTTAAAAAAATACGAATATTAACCTTTTGAAAAAAAAAAATCATTCTCGAAAGTCATTTTTGACAAATTTCGTTTTTGATCTGCGCATTTTCCAATAGGATAAGCATTACGCAAAATTTGATTTAATAAAATACACCTAATGTTACACAGTCGCTCTGAAATTTCAATGCAATATACTAACCCTTTAGCTAATGATCGATTATAAATTTGATTCAGAAATTATGAGATTTAGGGAATAATTAGTTATACAAATAGAAAATTCTCGTATAGTGTTAACATTTCGCACTCTTATTATTTATACACCCAGAAAAAAGTTTTGTTGAATCAACAAAAATTTGGTTGACCCAACAAAACTTTTTGTTTAAATATAGGTGAATGGAAATTTTGTTTGAATCAACAAAAAAAATTTGTTTTTACAATTCCAAAAAAAAATTTTGTATCGTCAGCAAAACTGTTTTGTTAATTCAAGTAAAATGGTTCAATTTTACTTTGCTAAAGCAACCAAAATGTACTCAACAAAACATGTTTTGTAGTTTTAATCAATTCCTTTTTCTGGGTGTACTTACAACTTAAATTTAATTTTGCGCTTTTGCTCTAACATTTTAATACCTTTAACTAAGCTTTTAAGCCGTTGTTAGAGTAACATGTTGGTTTAGAAATAATGAGATTTAGGGGTAAAATAATCAGTTTGAAAAAAAATTCCATAGGATTTCGATTTGAAATAAAAATGAGAAGCAAAACACTAGTTTTACAAGTAAATATTAATATTTTAGAACGAAAATTATACAGAGCCTTCGGAAACATTATATTTTTAACTCATACGAATTTTTAAGATTTCTGCCGAAACAAACTATTTTGTTTTTAATTTTAATTGACCCGATGGGATAACATTTCTTACAAGCAATTTGATTCGTTTGGAATGATTTTTTGTTAAATATATAAATTCATTCAACATTGATTTTAGGGTTATTTAAAGTTCTTATCACGGGCTTTATGCCGGTCTTTCGTTTAAAAATATAAAATCAAAACAGACCGCAGTGTGCGTAGCACGCACGGTGTACGCTGCCGAAGGTAGTTGGGCCCCCGACTCCAGGTTGTTTGCATAGATTTTCATTTAAAAATATAAATCATAAAAATTAAAGGTTGTATGCTGACGAAGGCTTTAAAGCCCTCAGCGATCGTTTGGAAAGATTTTCATTTAAATATATATTACATTTCGTTTAAATATATATACATTGATTTGAGGTATATTTAAGGTTATTATCACAGGCCCGGGCAACGCCAAACGGGTCAGCTAAAATTGACATAACTATGGAAATTTATTCTAGATTCGTTCTAAATTAAATATATTTCATTTTTCAGAGTCAGAGATATTATTATACATAGAGCTAGTATTATACATACAGCTATGATATGTAAAAGAGGTATATAAATAAAAAGTTTAAGTACAAAAAAGTTCAAAAAGGTACTGAGTCCCCTAAACAGTTGTTTTTGTTATTATCTGGATGTAACATTGAAATTTAATGTTGATAACATTTCATATTATGAATTCATTTTTGTTTCATCATTTATTAATAATAATAATAGTAATGGAAAATTGGTTAATTCTCTTTACATCGTTGGTCATCTTTTATATTCAATATATGTTTCACTCTTTAAATTAGGGCATGAGAGTATTAGGGTATTAGGGTAGAGCTCTAAAATGGGGTTATTTTTTTTTCATATTATTAATTTGTAGTAAAACATAAAACAATGCTACAACGTTGTTATGTCTGTTTAATCCTCTTGCAACACGACATTTTTGAAACGTCTTCAGAAAGTTTTACTTAGAATATTGCTGTATGAATAGTGCGCAAAATAACTATATTCGTTAGACTTCAAAAAATGGCATATTCGTTAAATTTCAGTAAACCTTAACTTTTATAATTTGGATAAATATTTTTAATATTATTAACGTAAAAGCATCCCCCCCCCTCCCGAAAATTAAAAATAAAATTCTAAACCAAAAAAGGGAATTAATAACAGGGAAAAATAATTAAATATTTTTTAATAATTAGTGTTTTATGCAGTTATACAGTTCTCGTTTATTCAAATTGTTAAAGTTTATTATAGTTTTTAAGCATAGCGTTGTTTGTATTAGAAAGCATAAACGTGTCCATTAGTAATTATAAGTTCAAAAGTAACACTAGATGTTGCAACATACTTATTCTCGATTTAATCTCAGCTTCTAACTATTGCGTAATTTCTGTCTTTACACCCTAATTCTTTTAAAAATATTTAAACAAAATCCTAAAAACATATTAAAAATTGTAGCTCATTTGGTATAACGAAAATGTAATTAATTTTTACAACTGCCACTATGAGTACTAATATCCTGATTTTGACAATCTTATATTATTTATTATTAATCTAAAATTATTGATTCCTATATCGTGTTCACATTGTTGTTACTATAATCTGTTATTTTTGCTATTACAGACTATAGACAAGCTATATATATATATATATATATATATATATATATATATATATATATATATATATATATATATATATATATATATATATATATATATATATAATATTATATTATGTTCTTTTATTTTGTTGTGAAAATTTTGTGACATTTGACATTGCACTTGTTAATATCTCCAATATGCTTTCTTAATAGCTCATAATTTGATGTATTTTAAAAATATTTTAAAAATATTTTAACCATATTTAATCCCTAAAATAAGCCTGTTAATCCTTTGGCTTAGCCACTCGGTTGGATATTCTCGTTCTTATTTTCTCTTGTCTTTACATCATCGAATAGAACAAAATTTGTGCCTTCAAGTAAAGTTTATTTGTAGGTTGTAATTTAATCTACCGATTTTTTTATGATTTTTTAAGAACAATTTTGAATTATATAAATTTTTAATCTACCAACGCATGATCTAACACTAAACATTTGTTTACCACAATAACGTAAGATTACATCAGCAATAAAAATAAATATACAAATTTAAGGAAAAGTGGCGCGTGGCCAGAATTGATAGGTCAAGCTTCGCCAGGGTTTCTTCTTCTGATTATACATTCAGGGAAAAGGTTATAGATACAAAAAAAAGTTATTCTGTACTCAACGTAAAGAAGAGAAATCCGTACTTTCTTATAATAATTACGATGGATTATTATTTTGCATGTATGAGATAGAGTTTCGCGTGACAGTAAATTACGTTTATTACTCCATGCTACGGATCAGTAAAAAATATTACATCCAAATGGGTCCTTTGTTTTTACTTAAATATGTGGTCGATTTTTTTTAACATCATTTACATGGTTATATTTCACATAATTACAGACTTCAAATATTTAAAAATGCCAAGCAATATTCTTTAATTCTTGATGTATTAGGGAACAAAATTTAATGTAGAAAATTAAACTACGAATTTCTCATGCTATTGAAACATAATTTTTTATTTACATTAAAAGCAAATGACAAAATCAGTAATTTAAGATAAACTATTCGGATGTGCCAATCCCAAAACTTTCTTCTATCTCAGTCATGTTAATACTTCAAAATTCGCTATCACATCGCCAATAAAATGAATATTTTCGTCATTCTGCTGTACGTCAGCTGCTTGCGAATCGTCGGTTTAAAGGGATGCGAACAACCGATGTATACTAAACTACGAAAAGTCCTTCTGGCAGGGAAAGTCCGACAGGAACAGATAGCCTCCCTATTCCTTGGTTTTACGATTTTAGCTAATTTTACTGGAAAACACGAAGGTAAAATGCGTGGAACCTAAATAAAAAAGATTGAATCCCAGTTCTCGTCGACATTGAATTTGAATGAGAATATCGCCAAATTAGTCCTCTACAGCCAAGTTGGCTTCATTTGTGGCAACTTACTTTGGTCGCCAAATTTGGCGATATTCCGCAAACTGTCGCCAAGTTTGGCGAAAATTTGACGTTGGCGAATATAAATATGTAGTGATAAGCATATAATAGGATTAATGGTTACAACAATGAAAGAAAATTTGCCGAAACCATGTTAACTAAAACTCATAAATTAAACCCGTTTATGGATGAGTTCTGCTGTCTTGTTTGAAAATGTCAGCCACCCTAAAATTTCAAACCGCTCTATCTCAGCCATTTTTTAAGATAGAAGCAAAACAAAAATTGCTTCGGATTCTCCGGATCAAGGCCGAACATTTAACGAAAAAAAGTTTTAGAATTTCTAATTTTTTTTAATTTGCACATCTTTTTGAATTTTAAATCTTTAAATGGCAATCACAGCGCCCTCTTTCGTCGAAATATCCCCAAATTGTAATAGAACCTACTTGCCATAGCCAAAAACATAGATAAAAAATTTGGTTCAATTTGAAGCATAACATCATACACTTTTAGATGGTACAATAGTGAAAATGGAACAAAAATATCGATCACAGCGCCCCCTTTTGCCAAAATATCCCCAAATTCTGATAGAACCTGCTTGCCATAGCCAAAAACATAGAAAAAAATTGGTTCAATTTAAAGCATAACATCATACAATTTTAGATGGTACAATAGTGAAAATGGAACAAAAATATCGATCACAGCGCCCCCTTTCGTCGAAATATCCCCAAATTCTGATAGAACCTGCTTGCCATATCCAAAAACATAGACAAAAAATTTGGTTTAATTTGAAGCATAACATCATACATTTTTAGATGGTACAATGAAGACACACAGACGTTCGGACGGACAGACGGACAGACAGACATTTTGTAAAAACATGTTTTTCGGAATCTCTGACCTCTAAAACGTGTAAATCCGTCGAAAACCAGAAGTCGAAAAAAATTTCGATTACAATACTTTCTTCTATTATATATAGAAGAAAGTAAAAAGTTGTTAATTTAAAGGGTCAACGGTTACAACGGTTACTAGTCGCACTCACAGAAATTTACATGATAGTTATTCATCGTTCTTTCTAGTACGAGCGTCGACATTCATCATTCTTCCCTTTTTATACCAATCTTCAATTGTGTTTTTAAAAGGAATTTCATCGTTTCTCCCCTTTATATGTATCTCCCACTGTGTTTTTCAAAGGATTGCCTTTATTTTTACTTTGATCCAAGGCTGCCAAATGATACTTTGCATCTTAAGCTAACAGACTGGATTCGTAAAAAAATTCGACATCTAGTTTTCAATAGATTTGCAGTTTTTGGATGGCTTGAATTCCGAATACGATTTGACTATTTTTGGAAAGGGTCCCTGTCTGACGTTTGGCATGTGTGCGTGTGTTGCAAAAATCTTGAGGTCACTCTACACTGTAAAAAAAAACGGAAGAAAAAACTGCAAAAAATGCAGTTAATATTTCATCTAGAATTCAAACACAGCACTTTTGTTAATTTACAGTGATAACAGCAGTATAGAAAGCGACATCTGTTGGCTATATCTCTCAAATGAGGGGGAAAAGAAAAACACAGGCAGAGAAGGACAGTGGGGCAGCGGGCAGGTGCAGGCAGTTGCAGTAGTGACGCTTTGACGCTAGGCTATGAGAGAAATGGCCGCCGTTACATGCGAGCGTATAAAGGTGTAATAATTATTAATTACACCACTTAGTGGATTATTTCAAACATATTTTAAAGAATAAAAGTAAGTTTTATCTTTGTTTTCTTATATTATTGTTTTAATATCATATAATTTCTGTTATATAATTATCAGATACAAATTTTGTTGTTAAACCACGTGTATATCACGAAGAGTTAGCTTTCAAGTCTAGAATAAATATTTTGTTTTAAATCGTAAGAATAGATGATTTTGCTTGGTTATGTGGTTTTTTATTTTTCTTCCGTATTTTCTCCCAGGACTTTGTTATTATTACGTATAATTTGCGTCTAAGTATCACACGCAATTTTTATGCAAGCAGATTTTTTTAAAAAGAAGATCCCTGTTTTTAGCTATGCCTTATTACGCTATTATATATTTTTCGAAACTCCAGTTCATACGTTGGCATTCGAATATACTTTCTAAATCCTATAAATATTTTACGAACCAACAGTTTCCGGTTCACTTTCGACGGTAATTTAAATATTTTTATTTATTTAATATATTTAGCCGATATTTCGAACAGTGATTTATTTTTCATTTTCAAATCATTTATTATGAGTAATCTGGATGCACTATTTTATCAATTCCTAAAATATTCCTTGAGTTTGTTTACTGTCGCAGAATTATTTTGCAGTAACTCGTTTAATGTTTTTGTCCATTATCTATTTATTTTTACGCTTAATTTTAAAGTTTTTATGTGAGCAAATTTTTTTAATTATTATTTTATTCTACGTTTCTTGAACTCATAAGTGTTTTTTTTTTCTCCCCGTGTTCATTTTTCAATCGGACCTGATATTTATGGAATTAAATGTAGACTTATAAAATTATCTTAGCATACAATAATTTTTTTATCAATATAAAGTTTCCATATCGGCAAGTTCCGTACAATAAGGTCTTGTTATTAATTATATATGTATGATAGTGTAAATATCAGAAAGTTTTGTATATCCGTGTGGAGGGGTTGAGAAATAATGACTACATTGAATAAACAAACATATTTAAATAGATACAAAAAATAACCCTAAATTTGTTGGAGAAAAAAAAATGTATATATGATTTAAATTAGTAGGTATTTTCAAATACAGACAAACAGATAAACAAAGTCCTGTAAAGAAATACTGAATAATTAATTAAAAGCTAGATAAAATCTTCCTTTGTTATGATTTATTGAAAAAACATTTTATCTATAGGCAAATGACTAAAATTTTTGTGGGTGATATACTTGACAAAAAACCGAAATTTGTATCTTATATATGTATAACAGAATCTATTATATAATAATGATATTAAAACATGATATAAGTAATCAAAAAGGTAATACTTACTGCCCAAAGTCTTTGAAATATGTCTCAGGTTAAAATAAGAAAAAAAAAAGAAAAAAAAAACAATACACGGAGAGGAGGGGGGGGGGGATAAAAATATGAATAACAAATGTTAAAAGTTTTACAGTTATGCTGTTAAAATTGCGTTAAAATTAACAGCAAAAACTGCTGTAAAACTAACAAATCAGCTGTAAAATAAAAAAACTGTACTGCTGTAAAATTAACCGCAAAAATTGCTGTGAATTTACAAAAGTGCTGTTTATCCATGAAAAACAAAACTGCTGTAAATTCACAGCAAAATATGCTGGCACCCATATTGCCAGCATTTTTTGCTGTAAAAATACTGTGATTTTTTTTACAGTGTAATTCGAGAACTAATGGAATGGTATTCTATGAAACATCATATCTACTTGGATGTTGACATAAATTGGTACTAATTAGATTTTGGTTCATTTCTCAGAAAATGTGTAGCTTCTAAAGTTTATTTTATTTTATTTTATTATTATTTTTTTGTTAACGATTTTTCTGATAGTCAGATCTTAACATCTATGGAATGGAACTGTACTAACTTTAATATGTAGTTTATTATGAAAAACGATGCTAATTCAATGTTGACTTTAATAGATTAATATGGGGTGGCTATGCTTTTTACTAGAGACAATATAGCTGTCTCAGTTTCTATTTCGTAGAAATGCACCAAATTATATATTGGCGGTTATTAATTAAAACTAGTATGTTGTGGCTATCATGGAACTTCAAATCGTTTGAAATAAAAATTAAATGACAAGCTATGCATTCTTCAGATATAATTTAATGGAAACCGCAAAAAACAGAGCATAGCAGCGACACCTGTTGGGTTGTATACACCCAAACCTAACAAGGATCTGTTTTTGTCAAGGTCTAACAGAATATGAAGTTTGATGAAATTCTGTGCATTAGTTCTGCATATATAGCTATCGTGAAAATCATGAAATATGTAGCATAGCAGAGCCACTTGTTTGGCGATTTGCATCAAAAACTAATCAGCACCAGTTTATATCGAGGTCTAACTGAATCTAAAGTTGTATTAAATTACGTGCATTAGTTCTTGAGATAGAGCGCCCAAAAATGTTTGTCACATGCAGACAGACAGACAGACTCACAGACAGATATTTTCTAAAAACAGTCAAATCGTGTTCAGGCACTTCTAAAACGTATAAATCCATCGAAAACTGGAAGCCGAAAATTTTCATGAATCCAATACTTTCTTCTTGTAAAGCTAGAAGAAAGTAAAAATATACCTCTATTCAATTTTGATTTTGAATACCCAACACAGAGCGTTATATGCTGTGATTCTTTATTTCATTAATCGATGTCTTTCAGTGTTAAATTTAAAACGATTACTAATCAATGTAATTCCGTGTTAAATTTAAAGCAATTGTATACATCCCATTCATATTTGTTGTGGAATAATTTTGCAATTTAAATAATACAGGGTGGTTCGAAATTACTGAGCTAATTTCATGTTTGAGGAAAAAAAACAAAAAAAAAACCTATTAGGTACGTACGTGTTTATTGTTTTCTTGGAAAGACAATTTAAAACAGTTTTACACAACAACATTTTAAACGATAAATAAGTTTCACATAAGCCGGTAGATGGCGATTATTATTAGAGCACTATGGCAAAGTTATTGCTATAGCACTATAAAAACTATTCAAAAAGATTTCTGAAAATCAGTTTCCACAAAAGAAACTTTGATTTTACAAATGCTTCATTAAATATCGAAAAGATATTGTTTTCTCAGGTTTCAAAAGATAAAGAATGCTTTTCGGAATAATGGGTAACTCGAAAGAATTTATTGTACAGTTTGTTCATGTCTATAATGTTTAAAATGCTGTTGTGTAAAACTGTTTTAAATTATTTTTTCAAGAAAACAATAAACATGTACGTACCTCATTTTGTTCTTTTTTATTTCAAGCATTAACTGCTCTCAATTATTTTGGACAACTTTGTATATTTGATTATGGAAGAAAGCTTAGTGAAGGCCAAATTAGGTTTCTTGAAATATGCTTATACATAAAATGAAAATTCAGGAACAACACTGTATCAACACGAAACATCGGTTTTTTTGGATGATATCAATTCTCAAATACGCATTTTCATGTTCAACAAGATTGTTCAACAAATAAATATGCTAATTTCACAGCGTAAGTTTTAGTACTTTTTCATGCCATAAGCAGCTATAAATATTTCCTTGAGAACTGATAGCCTCCGAAAAACTGATATTTCATTTTGATACCAAGCTGAGAAGATTGATTAATACGTTATAAAAACTACTTGATAACGTTTCCGAAAATTAGGGACAGCAAATGAAGCTTTTGATTCAAAAGTGCTTCTTAAAGTCTTGGAAATCTGAACATTTCTGAAAATAAAGGAATGCTTCTCTAAGTCTTGGAAATCTGAACATTTCTGAGAATAACGGAATCTTTCTCTAAGTCTTGGAAATTTGAAATTTCTGAGAATAAAGGAAGGCTTTTAAGAATCGTAGATAACTCGGAAGAGGTTATGTTATTTTTCCTAAAACTTCTTGCTAGATCAAGAAACATTTCTCCTTTTTTTTACATTGTATATTACTCACTGCATAACCATTTCTTGCTAGAAGAAGAAAGGAAAGAGAAGAGAAATGTAAAATAAATAGTTAGAATTAAATGCCGACATAACTTTTCCATACGATTGTCCAATTCATGTGGGAATTAGAAATTAGAATAAAACATTAAAAGTATCTCCTTAGTTTACATTCACGTTGTATTTGCTTTTGTGTATTCGAGAAAACTTATAATTCATAATATTAAAGAAACATATCTTCAGCGGAAACATGTTTTATTGGATTTTCTTTGAAGGAAATAAAGCAAACAAATTTTGAAACAATCAAATAATTTATAAAATATTTTACATAATTGAACGTCTCAAATATAGTAAAATAATTGAAAATGAAAAATAATATTTTGCATTTGTTATGGCATAAATAAATATACATATACAAATGTTTAGTAATAAATAAAAATATCAGATACTACTAAATTATATCCATTACAATTGCATCAAGTAGCTACAAAAACAAAGATGCAAGAGAAAAAAGATCATTTATGTCATTTTTAGGGTTCCGTACATAAAAAGTAAAAACGGAACCATTATAAGATCACTGGTGTGTCTATCCGTCCGTTTGTAACTACCCTTTTTGTCGTAAACTATGGAACGTGGAAAGTTATAAAGTCTTTTTACCCACATATTTTCAGATTATTAGCGATTCACAAATATGTTTGGCACAAATTTAGGAGGCTAATTAAGTTACTTGAAAAAAAAAAGTTTTCTTTTTGTATATCATCTGGGATATCGTAAGAAAGATCTCGTAATATCGAACTCAAAAATATATTTGTTTTAAATTTAGGTATTATATTTTCAGAGATATCGTCGAAAATGCACTTCAAAAATATGCCCCCCCCCCCTCTATTTCCAAATCTACTGAAATTAAAATTATGAAAAAAATACAGGTAGTAGGAATTTTATTTAAACCTTGCAGGAAGACTATAGCGATTTTTCTAGGTAACATAGTTTTTGAGAAAAACGCATTTTCTTTTACACACAAACTTTACTTTTCCGGTGGTCAGGGAGTTGACGGGCACTCGAGGTATCTATCGACGCAGAATTAATTATCCAAAGATATTTGATAATGATTTTCATAAAACGTTGTCGGTAATTATCCAAGATGTTAATTAAGTTACTTAAAGAACTTTCTTTTTATACATCGTGTAAGGGTATCGTTCAAAAGATCTTGTAACATCGAACTAAAAAATATATTTGTTTTAATTGTAGGTATTATATTTTTTGAGATATCATCGAAAGTATATTGTAAAAATATGTCCCCAACCTCTTATTTCCGAATCTAAAGAAACTAAAATTATGAAAAAAATTAGGGGTAGTAGAAGTTTATTAATTAATAAACAGTAATTAATACATTTAATGTACGGAACTCTTTGAGTGCGAGTTATTCTCGTACTTGACCGATTATTAAATGTACAAATAATTAAATTATTTAGGCAGATAAATTCATTTATACACAGAAAATCATAAAACATAAGGTTTAACTGATTATTATTGTGTTTTTAAAAGTTATTAAAATGTTGTTATCTCCTTAAGTCTTTAATTATATTTTTAAAGCAGTGCAAATTTATTCTCCAATTTAAAATCTAGAATTTCTTTTAGAAAAGATAGCCAGGCTTTTATTCATCAAAATTCAGTTATAATCAGTATAATTTTTTTTAAATCCGCGTTTATAAAATCGAGAGTGAAATCAATTGTACATGAGCTTTTTAGCTCCACAAATTTAAACAGTTGGTTGCATTATATATAGGAGGGTAGCATTTCTGTTTCAGGCTATCTCGTACAGAAAATTATTTATATTTAATTTAAGTAAATTTTCTCTCTAACTTTTCTTGTTTTTATAGCTATTAAATAAAGTTTCGAAATGATTATAGATGCAATTTTAAATAATCTATATTTCTAAACATCATAAGTAACATAATTGTTGAATGTTTTAATCTAATTAACAATGTTTTGTTAGTTTAATAAATCTGATCTAATTAATTAATGTTTATTTATTTATTATTATCAAGCAAGTAATTTAGCATTTGACCCAGAGAAAAATATAACCTCTGTTAATACATTTCCATTTAGTAGAATAATGAAAATAAATTGAATCTCCCAGAAAGTACTATTAATCTATATTGCAGAAGAAACTCCCCAGAAAAGAAACCTGGAACCATTTTGATTTTATTCATCACATTTTTAGAATTTAAAGTAACATCTTAAATTTTTGGGGAAAGTGCATCTTTTCTTTGTAACATCTGTTATTCCAATTTTAATTTTAAATATTGTCTCGTAGAAAAGAATTTCTTTCACATTTTATATTAAAAAAAAGTTTTCATAAACAAAAAATGTATTTATCTGAATACAATTATTGAAGATAAAAAAATTAATATATTAACGGTAACATCTGATATAATATTTTAATATTTTTTACTGCAAATACAATTTTTAAAGGAAAGAAGAAGATTTATTGGATAAAAAGGGAAAAGAAGATTATTGAAGAAGATTGCAATCTGTATATGGTAACAAGAAAATGGAAGAAAAATTTGAAAAAAATATATATATCTTCAGTTTATATTCATGCTCTATTTTGTTTTGTGTATTTGAAAAAAAATATATCCCTTAAAGATTTAAAGAATATATCTTTAAGTTCATGTATATTTTATTGGATTTTCTTTGAAAGAAATGCTTTGTTTATAGATATGTAATTATAAAGCAAATACATTTTTAAACTGCCAAATATTTTCTAGCGTATTTTAAAGTAATTACACGTTTAAAATTCGTAAATATTTGAAAGCGAAAGGGAAGTATATACAATTGTTAATTTTAAAGTATTGTTTAAAATAATATTTCAGTATTTAGTAACTTATTGGCACGACAGTTTCAATAAAAAATAATCTTGTTTAATTGTAATAATTATTTTTATAATGCATGCATATGTTCATTTTATTCCATAAACATTTTATTCTATAGTACAATGGTATATTTTATTTAAAGATTATTGATGATTATTACAGATTTTTTATTGGCGAGAATATGAGAGTACCGTTTGTGTGTGATATCGTCAAAGTCTGCTTGTGTTTAGCACAACATATATCTGTTGTATGTATACATGTTATTTTATTGTTGTTGTATAAGTCAACAAAGTTATATGTAGAAATATTAAAGTTAAAATAAAATTTCCACATGCAACTAAAACACATTCTTTGCAATTACATCAAGCCAGTGGTTAGCAAACTATGGGTATACCTACTGGTAGCTCTCGGAATGATCGATCACATCTTGAAAAATATATTAATAAATTTAACGCTGTGAAAATGTAATGAACACAATATGATACGTTTACGTAAAAACATTGCTAAAAAAAAAATAACATCGCTAAAATATGATGCTTTATAAAATTCTATTTAACAAGAAACTTGAACCTAAGTTTTACAAATTTTAACCCTAATTTAGACTTTTTCGATGGTACAAAACAATGTCATAAATCGCGTTGATTTTTAAACTGTTACACTACATTTATTAATAAATGTATTTTAACTTACACAGTAAAAAAATGTTTTGTTTTATAACTATTTCACATTCACACAGAATTCGAATATGTATGCATATATACTTTGTTAGAAAGTTCACCTTTTTCGTAGAATACTTCTACAAATGCTCTATACATCTACATATTAGGTGGTTCGCGAAACATTTTCAAACTCTATGTGGGTCGTATAGCAGTAAAGTTTGAGAACCGATGAACTAAGCATTTACAAAATCAAATAAAGTGAGAAAAACCAATATTCATATCATTTTTACGTGTATAAATAACTAAATTTTTGGGGCAAATGGAGAAATCTATACACATATAATCACAGAACACGAAACAAGTTTAAACGATCATAATTTAGTTAGTAAAATAAACAAAAATTATGTTATCTACTGTAATGGAACTAAAATGTATTCGGTCTTTTTCAATTTATTTTTAAAGTCAAGACATGTTTATTCATTAAATAAAAATTCTGATTTTTTTTTTCTGTAGCATCATTTTACAAAGGCTACATACATCTACATATTAGGTGGATCGCGAAACATTTTCAAACTCTAGATGAGTCACGGAGCAGTAAAGTTTGGGAATCGTTGGACTAAACATTTACAAAATCACATAGAAAGAGAAAACCATATGTTGCTATTCATACCATTTTTACATGCATAAATAACTAATTTTTTGGGCAAATGGAGAAATTTATACACATATAATCGTAGAACGCAAAACGTAAGTTCGAATGGTCATAATTTAGTTTTAGTAAAATAAATAAAAATGATGTTAAATTTGTAAAGATGTATTGCCTTTAAAAATAAATTGCAAAAGAATATTTGGAATTTATTTTTAAAGGCAATAAATGTTTATCCCTTAAATAATATTTAGAATTTCTTTTAGTAAAAATCTTTACTATTTTAATTATGAAATAATCTTTACAAACAATTCAAATTTTGTCAAATCTGTGCTTGTAAAATGTAATTTAAAAACTTATTCTAATTTTAACCTTCTTGCTCCCTTGAATCTCTTATGAAGCTTCTAAATTAAATTATAAAAAACAGCATTTGATAAGTACTTTTGAAATAAATTTTATTTTGAGATCTCTTAAACATCTAGGTCTCATATATGACAAAAACCATTATTTTCACACAATACAATCTTTGACTGATTTTTGTTATTAGAGTTGAAAGAATGATTTATAAAAACAAATCGTCAGCGAGAAGGTTAAAGACTTTATATGCTTGCATTTAATGTTCATTCATGCAGTGGCAGTCGTGACTGTCTTTTTTTTTTTTTTTTTTTTTTTGGGGGGGGGGGGGGGCACTAAAAGCATGCCTGAAACACATATTATTTTCATACCTTTATTTTTAGCAGGAAATGTTTTCCTTGTTTAATGGCAGGAACTTTCTGATAATAAAAAAAAAAAAAAGTATTCCTGTTTAATAATAGTGGTAAGTAAAGAATAAATTTAGAAACCATACATTTAGTGTCCCATATAAAGCCAGTCACAAGCCGCCATTGCATACATCTATTCAATATACAATATGTGTAATCAGCATGCACAGAAAATACTATGTTCGATACTTTTATTTTCGCTGAATGAATAAATACTTAAAAAATAGAAAATTGCACGAAATTCTTGTCGAAAATCAAATAGATCTTTTCAAAAATACGTAGAAGAAAACATTAACATTTGTATGTATGTTTAAAATCTTACAAACAATGTTTTTCTCTTTAATATATTGAAATAGATTAAGCACTGCATATAAAATTTCCCTCCTAGAGGCAAGAAAAGCAATAGGGAAAAGAAAAGAAATAATTGGATTTAAATTCTGACTTTATTTTTCCATACAATTGTTCAAGTCACGAGAAAATAAAAAAAAATTAAAAAAAAAATTAAACGAAATTATTTTCTAAATTTATATACATGATGTACTTTATCTTGTGTTTCAGAAAAGTTATATCTTATTCAGTTTTAAAGGAACACATCTTTAGGGAAAGAGTTCATGCATCTTTTATTGGATTTTCTTCGAAAGAAACACATTCCGTTTATTCATGTAAAGATAAAGCAAATAGATTTTGAAACTCTCTTTTAAATATCTAAATAGTTGACCAAGTGTAGGTTAAAATTATCTTCTTCTTTTCGACTTTCTAAAAATAATGTGAATAAGCTGTTAAAAATGATTACTTATAAATAAGCAAAATGTACTATATATTGAGTATCTTTTGCTTAAATTGGGACTTTAAGATCGGAGACTTAGATTTTCTTGTCTACGTCCATAATACATTACTACGCCACAAGAAACGTCAATAAAACACTGCAAATATAGTAACACAATTATTCGAATAATCCGCCATAAGATATAATTAGTTATGTTTGAGGTACCAGTTTTATTGTTTAATCTTTTCGAACAAAATATTTCCGAACTGTGCATGTAAATCAATTAAGCAATCTCTTATGTCTACAATACCTAAAATGGATAAATACGAGATGATATTCGCATTTTTTAGCTAATTTATTTGTAAGTTATGTATGGTCACATATAATTTTATACTGGTTACATATACCTGATACTTTTTAACTACATTTTTTACTAACAAAATATTATTACTTGCAAATACAGTCATATTTGTAAAATACAATTAAATATTTAAAAATAAAACAAACAAAAAATTATAAGCATTAAATCCTGTCATAGTAAAATTAGAACAAAGAAATCACTGGAAAAAGAAATATTAAAAATTAATATTACCGTAACTCGTGCAAAAAATAGTATAATCCATATTCAAGCACTAGATATTGTATAAATTAAGTCAAATACCGGGTGATCCAAAAGTCAGGACGAACTTTAAAAATGAATAATTCGAAAACGAATCAAGATACAAAGATACGGTTTCACCAAACAGATGGAAAAGAAACCGGGATTTGTGTGGCAACGAAATAAAAAATAGTTATGTTGGCGACCAACAGATGGCGCTGTCGGATTTCTGATGTAGGATTATGCAAAGCAACAAACGATATAAAAAGGAGCAACTGCAGCAGGTAATGGTAGTCGAAGCTTGTATGGATCGAAATACTGTCCATAGTTGAGAAAGCCCTCTTAGTTAAACTGTATTATAAGAATTCGGAAAGTGCCATTGCGGCATTGCGAGCATATCGCAACATGAAGGGTATGCGAGATAGCAAAGGACCAATAACGTCTTCTGCATTGAACAAAATGATGAAGAAATTTGAAGCTACAGGTTCTTTGGCGTCACGTCAGAGAAGTGGACGTCCCTCAACAGCCGCTGCTGTTGCCACGACAGTGGAGCAGACGGTGCAATCCATGTCGGCGGTTGCTGCACATGGGGAATGCAGTACTCGAGAAGTTTCGAGGCAGACAGGAGTGTCGTACGGAAGTGTCTGGAGAGCACTGAGAATAACTTTGCAACGGTATACCTACAAGTTGCAACATAACCAAGAACTGAAACCTCCTGACTTCGACTCTCGCCGAGATTTTGCGAATTTCGTATTCAATAAGATGGAAGAGCAGCACGACTGGCTTCACACTGTGCTTTGGACAGATGAAGCGCATTTCACTCTCTCTGGCGCTGTTAACACCCACAATTGTCGAGTGTGGACCACAAAAAATCCACATGCATTTGTTGAGTTACCCTTGCAACAGCCTAAAGTGACAGTCTGGTGTGGCTTCACTGCTGATTTCATAATTGGTCAATTTTTTTTTCGAGGATGTCACACAGACGGGTTTCAAAACAGTTTCTGTCACTGGTCAGCGATATGTAGCACTGTTACAGAACAACATTATTCTGAACTGCAAGCGCAACAGGCACTCCAAACAGTCACCTTTATGCAATATGGAGCACGACCTCATATTGCTCTGCCTGTGCAACGCCTGCTACGCTCAACATTTGGGGAGGATCACATTATCAGTCGCTACTTTAATCACGCATGGCCTCCAAGATCTCCCGATCTGACACCCTGAGACTTTTGGCTGTGGGGATTCTTGAAGTGTACCGCGACCAACCGACATCACTAGCAGCACTGAAAGATGCCATCCGCCAAAATGTGTCTGCCATAACGCAAGAAATGCTACTAAATGCTGTGAACGGTGTGGTGCCTCGTCTCACAGCTGTACTTCTGAATGATGGGCAACACATTGAACATTTACTGTAGTACTAATTAACTGTAATTAAGCTGATTTGTAAGTTGTCAACATTTTTTCATTTGTAAATCATCTTTTGGTGCAATAAAACACTATAGCGCCATCTGTTGGTCGCCAACAGAACTTTTTTTTTTCGTTGCCACACAAAACCAGGTTTGTTTTCCATCCGTTTGGTGCAAACCGTATCTTTGTATCTTGATTCGTTTTCGAATTATTCATTTTTAAAGTTTGTCCTGACTTTTGGATCACCCGGTATTTGTATTGTACTGCTTTTACCGCTGAATACTGGACATCTTACAATTTATACACACGTTCAGGGCCGTAGCGAAAGAAAATTTTTGGGGGGGCAAAAGGCAAGATTGGCCGACTCAAATATGTTTCAAATCCGACTAATGTAAAATAGTCAATCTGTCGCATTATTTCTTAATTAATAGTTTTTACAATTAATTTTAACTGATTAATTATAATTGATAGTTAAAAATAAAATATATGATTTTGTATTACTAAAATGTTTCTTTGATATAACTCAGTAATTATTTAAAAGATTTACCAAGAACTTTACTGGAAAAAAAAATAATATGTATTGATAAGAAAAAATCCTACAGTTATATTTGTGAAAAACACATTTGTTTAGAATGATATAATGAAGTGATAGTTTAGTAAATAGAACGTAGTGATTTTCAAAATAAAAGCGAAATAAAAATGTGATCTCTTAGTTCTAAAAATTATAATAATGTTATGAATGGGAAGTACTTTCAATATTTTATTAGCATGCGATAGAAAATAATTTGAACTTTATATTCCAATTAGAGATAATATCGTATGGAATTAACAACGTACACTTTCAGTAATTCTAATTGTAAAACTAAAAAATGTACACTTTAGGGGTACTGAAAATATTTGGAGGGGCCTCAAAATTTAATTGCCCCTGGGGCCTCTTGAGTGTTTAAATCCACCACTGATTGTGTTTTATAAGAATGTCAAGGGACCGACAGAAACATTTGAACTATCCACGATTTCGAATTATACACGTTCGAATTATTCAAGTTTGACTGTACTATTTTTACATGAATTACACATCACACTGAATAAAGCAATCCATTCATACCTTTCTTATCACCATTCTCTGTCGAGTGGTTTCCACTGTCCAGCCATGTTGATAACTTCTTTGAACTTTTTGCAGCCTCCAAGTTTCTTCTTTTTAGAGTCTGTCTTTTTTTAATTTCCACTTGGCTGGTGCCGAATGCGTTTCATAATATAAACTATTATCTCAACGCAAGCAAAGTAAGATTAACCCCTTGGGGACGAGCGACACGTATACGTGACGCATAAGATGCTCAGAATCCTCGATCCTCGATTATTCCCACCAGTTAATTTTTATTAGCACTTTCCAACCTAGTTGAAAAGTGCTTATGACTTCGGTTTGTCTGGCCGTATGGCCGGATGGCCGTCTGGCCGTCTGTCCGTGCTCTAACTCCCGTAAATATGCTCGGATTGCTCTGCAATTTTTATATGTTATTGTTGTTATCTATGGCACGTTCCCTATTTCAACTGAAGTGTGTAGCACTTATAGTTTTCTTACAGGGACACTCAAAAGAATTCCGCTACATTGCGGTCTATGGGGAAAAATCATTTGCGGTTTTTTTTAAAAATGTTTCACTATTGTAAACGCATTGAAATTCATATAGATCACTAAGATGCATTAGAAGAAGCTTAATATGGAATAGTAGGTGCATAGCACTTAGAGTTACTTTACAGGGACAGTCAAAATAATTCCGTTACATTACGTCTATGGAGAAAAATCGTCTGCGGCTTATTTAAATAATGTTCCACTATTTTAAACGCATTGAAGTTTATATATATTACTAAGGTGCATTACAAGAGGCTTACTACAGAATAGTGTGTGTATAGCAGGTGTGTGTTCATTTACAGGGACACACAAAAGAATTCTCTGCTGTCTGTTAACAATAATTCCTGGAAGTGCGTTTTAAGTTACTGAACGCGATTTTAATCTTAACTAGCTTTTTGTCTATTACGTGGTGTGTATAAATTCTGTAGATACTATACAGGGCAGCACAAAAGTTCGCGAACACATTTCCGTTTATTGACAGAAACTCCAGAAGGTGAATTTAAACTGTGCTACGCGTTTCCTAACTAAACTAAAATTTAGCATCCTATGTATATATAGAAATCTATAGATCATATACAGGGCTACATAAAAGTATTCGGATATTTTTCCGAATATTGTATATATTGAAAATTCCTGAAATTACGTTTTTAAATATGTTATGCGTTTTCCAAATTGTTTACTTAGATGTCATCTTTCAGCTTATTAAACGGTAATGATTTGTAAAATTATTTTAGAAGCGTTGGAAAGTGCTACATAATCTATGCTTGACGCATGATTTTTCGTTCTTGTTGTAAGCTTTGCCTTATTTAATAACAGTATTTCTGCGATTCAATTAGGCGAAAATTTCTGTTTTGAAAAACCGGTGGTAAAAGATTAAAAATTCCATAAAAGACGCTGGTCACGAAGGGGTTAAGTAATAAACTATCGTACTATCACTACTATGTGACTCTCAACTGCTCTGATAGTCCGATATTGATGAGCAGTTAGTAAACGAATGACTCATCATGAATAGCACTACCTCACTGCACGTCCTAGCCTGCACTTGACTCATCACTCGGCAGGGACCTGGCGCGACATGACACATTGGACTCGACATTCTGCTGTCTGCTCTAGAGATGCTTTTGCATGCGAAGCGTATGGAGTATTTGAACGGACACGCAAAAAGATTTACTCTAGCACTTTGATGGATTTTTTTATTATTAACTTTTAGCTAGGGTATTTTATAGGAAGTTAGATTAGATATTAAAATACAATAATTTTTTAACCATCAGTTTGGGGCCCCGGGCTGTGCCCCGGCGGTAGTTACGGGCCTGAAACGGGCCTATTTATATTGTTTTAAGTGCAAACGTGTTAATGTTCCGCAATTGCTTCAAGTTTTTTTTTTTTTTTTTTTTTTTTTTTTTTACCATAAAACTACTTTTAATAATTTAATTTTTCCTGAAATCCTCTACTTTCTGAATTCTTTATTTAAAAAAATAATTCCTCTTACGTATGATTTAGTTTTTAAAAAAAGTAATCGCTAACATGTACCGTAATTTCCGGCGTATAATCCGCGGATCAAACAATTATGTTTAGATCCAGAAATTTTATTTAATAATTGAAGTAAAATATTTACAGCGATCTAGTATGTTCCATTATATAAAATAAAATTTCTGGGTCGAAACATAATTGTTTGATCCGCGGATTATACGCCGGAAATTACGATAATCAGGGTATACAATAAATATTAAGTAATTAATAAAGGCTCCAATTCTAATTTTTATAATAACAAGTGAAAATTATGTATGTTATGTTGGCACAAGCATATAAATTTAGTTTTAGTTTTATCAAAAAAAAAAAAAAAAAAGTAGAAGTTTTTTAGGCATTAAATGTTAAATGCACGGATATTTTTTAAATTTATTCATTTTCTTTTTTTAAATAGTTTTAAAAATTCTCCGTTTTTATTTTCCAAACGTTCCTAAAACAGTTCCAAAGGGCATAAACATCATATCATTGCTAGAACCTACTATGTATCAAGTATAAAATTTCTTGAATTTTCTTAAGCGACTTTCGCATTCGGTCGACCTAGTTTATATTGATAGTTTTTATCTATGTAAGTTGCGAGTCTTAATGAGGACAAATTTCTGATATTTTCAAATCAATAGATCTGATTCATTTTTTTCCCCTATTGGCCTATGTATCGACAGCCGACTTAGCTTTTCCATGTGTGGGTAAGGTATAGTATATGTCCAACATTTCCGGCTCTGCAGACAAGATTTATACATAATTTTTTTTTCAGCGGGTAGGCCGACTAGCTATTTATGTGATTCGAAAATGTGACAGAACACGTGACTTTCATACCGGCTGACCAGATAGATCTATTGAAACCATTACTTTTTTTATTCATAACCTATCTATTGACAGACCGACTGGCTTTTGCCATATGATTGTAAGGGTGTAGTGAAATGCATTCTGAAGACTTAAAGTCCTGCCAACCAGAATTTTTCTGAATTGTTTTTTTTAATCGGCGTACTGACATACTACAGAGACAGTAATTAAAGCTGCTGATAAGCCGACTGAATCCTTTTACCAAACATTGGGGGGGGGGGGGGGCAGCTGCCCCCCTTGCCCCCCCGCTCGCTACGCCCCTGCGACACGTAATATGTCTACCTGTGCATAAACTATCATAAACACTATATATGTGCTTTGTGTGTGTCAGAAACGAATTGTAGATAATATTTTCCGTATTACGAGAGAAGAAAAAATGGTTCTTAACTGTACCGTAAAGAAAAGATAATCTATGATTGCATTTCTTATATACATTTTATTTCTGAAGCAGTAAATTGAAAATAAAGGGTGATTCCAAATTCGGCCTGAGATCAGGTTTCAGGCCCGACCGGCTCAGTGCAGATTTCTAATCACTATTGTGAGGCAGATGACTTAAAACAACACAAAAATAAATTATTGAGTATAATAAATAAGAACATTTGAATGCGTACCGTTTATCGTTAACAGATCCTGCTGAACTGTCATAGTTACTGCAAGAGACAATTATAATAAATACTAGCTTTATCCATGATTTAGGGACAAAGAATTTGTTTCCTTTGTCCAGTGTCAAAGAAGAAAGGAAATACATCCATGGAGAGTGCTTCCTTTTTCTCCTAGATGTCACGCTCGTTTACAAATAGTAAAAGGATGCAGAGAATTTAGAGAAAGAATATTTATATATTGAAAACATTATACGCTATTTTTTTTCCCTTTATATATAAATTATAAAAAATTCGAAAATCTGATATTTTTGGAATTATGGATCCTTTTTCTGTATCAGTAGGCACAAAAAATGTAGCCCATTTTGAAAAATTATTGGGGGACGGGGGGCATACAACTCTACGCCTATGCCAACATGTCGTAATCGAACGGATAAAAATCCCAAATCTATCAGAAACTTCTTTAAAAAAATTATATAAGAAATATGTTTTTTTTTTTTTTTCCCTTAATGGAAGTGTAAGTTGGTACATTAAAATTGATATGCGTGAGTTGCTACGTGAAGAATGTCAGTGTCTTCATATAAATGCATTGAAGAATCTAAATATTACAGGTTAATTTTTAATATATTTTACTGAAATTCATTTTAAAAAATACTATATTTGATAATCTGGGAGGAAAGAAAAATGACATTTTAAAATATTACACACAAAACCTAAAAAAATAATCTCGTAAAAATTGTTTTTTAAATAAAACAAATCATTCATTAAAATAAAAATAGCTACTCTAAAGAAACTCATAAAAAGTAATAGTTAATTTTATTGGAATACATCATTCATTGAAATAAAAACAGTTACAATTTCTAAAATTAAATTTATTAGATAAATTTTAGCTAATATAAATTAACAAAATCTGAAAACAGTATATTGAAATTGAAATAACATGAAGTGTCTCAAAAAATATATACTTAAAATATACTCTAAAGTAGAATTGTATATTTGACGTGAATGCATATATTGATAAAACATAAAGTATTATTAAATGAATTTCTAATTTTTTTTCGTTTGATTGATTTTTAAACGCTACTATTTGAGAATAAAGGACAATAATAAAAAACAACAACATGCATTTCGTATAGGATGTGAGATATGATGCACATTTCATAATTATAAAGATATTATATATTGTTTGCTGGCTTACGATACTTTAAATAATTTCCTCCAAAAAAAAATATAAAACTTCTTTTAATAAGTACAATTGTATCCTAATCCTAATCCTAATCATATTATAAATCTGATTGTGTGCAAATGTTAGGCTGAAGCCAGCGTCAAAATGAAGCATTTAATTATCCTGTATCTGATTGTGTGCAAATGTTAGGCTGAAGCCAGCGTCAAAATGAAGCATTTAATTATCCTGTATCTGATTGTGTGCAAATGTTAGGCTGAAGCCAGCGTCAAAATGAAGCATTTAATGATCCTGTATCTTTGCATATAAGTTGATTAAAACCCTCAAATGAATATAGGCTGGTTTTCGTTTATTTTATTTCAATATTTTTCTTAAAAATTAAAATTTTCATTATTTTCATACAGAATAAATGGACATTTTTTCGTATATTTTACAATGGTTGGTTGGTTTGGTTGGTTTGGCCCAAAGGGCCCGGTTTTGCAGCTTTCTTTAAAATGGTTAAATTTATTTTACCGTTGCTAATATTTTATCGTTGCCAATGTAAAATAAAACCCCTGAGTAATAATTTTTAATCAACAATTTATTTTCAAGTGAAAATTTTCCACGTGAAAAATGAAAAGGAAATGAATTATTTAAGAATTAAACAGAATATGAAATAATGTCATATTAGAAATAAAACGTGCGTTTTCAAATCTTTGATAATAATACAAAGTGCATAAATACGAGTAAGTATGGAAAACAAGCGAATATGATGTCATATATAGAAAAATAAAACAGATTTGTTTTGATGTTGAAATAAAATGATCTTGGGTTATCAAATTATTTGTGATTAATTTCTCTTTTTTTTTCTTTTTGACATGAAAGGAATTATTTTAAATGTGCGTAATATATATATTTTAAATGTATGTGTTGTAAATTAAAGTTCTGTGTTTTAAATGAAATGAGTGAAAGATTTATATTTTTAATGAATTCAATACGAATGATGGGATAGGTTGGCGATTTATCGCCTGCACACAGCTAACATAAAGATACCATATTTTTAATTTAAATTTTAAAAAGTTAAAAAAAAATATATATATATTGGATGGCAAATGTCAATGATATGCATCGCAAAATTATCCGTATCGAAAATCAGAAAATCTTAATAAAAATAACTATAATTTTTAAAAGAAAGTTGCTTTTCTCATAAAAGCTAAAGATTTAATATGATTGTGTCGAAGTAACAGCATTTTTCCTCTATCATTTTCCCACAATCGAAACACATTTGTAAATCGTCGTTTCGAACCGGAATTTAATTTTACATTTCTTTTAGTTTTAAAATAGGAAAAACTTTGTTGTCGATTTTAAATATAGCTTTTTTTAAAGTTGTTTCATAATAGATTTTTGTAAAGTCTTGTAGGATAAGAAAAATTGCATAGGTTTTAAAGCAATGTTTAAGTAAAATTACAATATCTTTTAAACTTAAAAAACAACAATGTTATCGAAAAGAAAATCGATTTTACCAACAAATTCGCGTAATAAGCAAAGAAGAAATAAAAAAATAATGAATCTTTTCTTCCAGCCGAATTGTGTAAACTTGAACAAGCCGATCGTGCCAATTCATAACATTATAAACGTGAAAGCGCGTTCTATATAGTAGAATTTTTTTTACATATAGGTAGAAAATTTCCGAGAATAACAAGGTTAGGGGTCTGTAATTAAGTCCATAGTCAATTTTTTTTTTTTTTTTTTTTTTTTTTTTTTTTTTTTTTTTAATCAAGTGAAATTTGGCGCAAAATTAAATACATTGTTGTAACCAGATTTGTTTTTTGCGTGGTAAACACCTAATGGTATTTTAGATGATCATTTCCCCGCTCACCTTTGATGCCAACTATGACTGTAAAGCATATTAAAAACTATTAGCCGATAATTTTCTAATTTTCTTATTGCTTCATGATGGTTCATACTTTAAACCTGAATCGGTCATGCCATTGTCGTTCAATTTTTATTCCTAATCCTAACCCTAATCGTATCATATCCTAATCCTGATAATAACTTTAAAGAATATTCTTTGACACGAATATGTAAATTAAATCAATATCCATAAATGGAATGAATGGAAAATAGAATAAATTGAAATGGCAAAATAAAATAACAAGAAAGTACATTTATTCGACACCTAACCCTAGAGAAAGCGTAAAAAATTACAAGCGCATGAAATAAATTAAAATAATCCTATATATACTAACAAAAATATGTAAATTTAGATAATCAGATTTGTGTCGTCGGTATTTATTTGCTTATAGTGTTCTTGACGCGATAGAGAAAATATCGAGGTTAAATTGGGCAGAATTTAAAGTACTTTCTAGCAACCTTTATTTACATTTTAGAATCGCATCAGATTGTTATATCTTTGTGAAATATCTATAAATTTATAAAATCCACAAGCAGTTTGTTCACTATTTACACCACTTAGCGTGAAGCTCTTAATTTAATATATACATAAACAGGATAATGTAGTAAGAAATATATAACATGTCTATGCAAATAAACAATATAATAATGCCCATTTAGCAATGCACACATATACAAATTGTACATCAAATACCACCTAAAATGCACTGTTGTATAGAGGAATTCTGCCAGTGTTGTTTTTCGTTTTGCGAAGAGGAATTCCTCGATTTTCACGATTTTACTTGGTCTTCCTTTTTTCATTTGTTGCAGTTTCATTTTCGCGATTGTATATATTATTTGGCATGAAATTTCCCTTTTTTAAGACTGTGTTATGTCAAGGCCTCTATAGCAAAGAAATACCGTATGGTCTCCTATAAAATGTGATAAAGCTTTGGTTAATTATATATGTTGTTAATTATCAAGTGAAATGTTTTGCTAAGTTAATGCATTTATTCTTTTTTTAATGTTACGTGAACGAAGTCACGGGTAACAGCTAGTTTCAGAATAAATTTGAATTTTTTTTTTTTTTTTTTTTTTTTTTTTTTTTAGCAATTTAGCTTAAATTACTTAAGCATGGAAATCTTCTCTGTGTATAAGCGGGACTAGGATGAATTGCTATTCTAAACAAACATCAATTAAAACTATTGTATATTTCAAAAATAAATAAATAAATAAACATTTATTTCCAACAATACTAGTGGGTTCCGATTCTTTATCAATGACATTGTTTAATAAATTAAAATGAGGAAAATATTCTTATTCTATTTTTAAGGGGGGGGGGATAATAAGGACTATTGTATCTTTGATGCATTCCATTTTCTCTATGAAATTAAAAAGAGACGAATTTTTAATATGCATATATGATGTGTTGTGTATTCGCCTTAAAATACATGCTTTCTCGATAAAATTTTCATATTTTTTAAAACAAAGCGTAAATTTTAATTTTATCAATTAAAATATTGTATATTTTATACATTTAAACACATATATTTTTTAAAGACCTACTCCAAAAATAAGGATTAAATTTCCAAAAGACAAATGTTTGCATCTTTGCAAATGACATTAGTAAAAATATGTATTTTTATTGTGAAAACTGCAAAGTATTATTATAAATGTATCAAAATGCACATTTTGTATTTTCTTTTCAAACTTACATTAAATGGCATGTGGTTTTGTGCTTAAAATTAATGTTATATTTTCTAAACGTAGAAATTAATGCAGGCGATTTCATTTCTTTTTTCATTCCTTTCTTTTTTCTCCCCCCTCCTTTTTTTGGAGGGGGGGGGGGTTAGGCTTAAAAGTTTGGTGTTTGTAAAGGTGATATTTTAAAACTTTTGAAAAAATTTCTACTGATTACAATCAATATTGTGTACTTTTAGAGTATAAAAAGATTGATATAAAAATATATGTTCATCTAAATATTTATTAGGTATATTATGCATTCGTATAGATTTAAAAACAACGTTAAAGACGCCAGAATATGTAAACAAGCGTCTTTAACGTTGTATTAAATTTATATTATACCGCACCAAGTAGCATCTTAATAATTATTATGTATTCGTATCTGAATTTTAAGTCATACAAAATGTTTAAGTTTTTGGATTGAAAAAAGGAGTCTGGCTTTAAGGAAATGATGCACGTCATGGGCTGGTTCATTACCCCCTTATATAGGGGTAATGGCTGGTTCCCCTATGAGCAAGTTCATCGTCTGTTGTAAATGCATTACATTCTTTTCACAAGTACTGTTATCCTCACCTCATATCCTCATTTTACATAGATCAACGTTTTGTTTTGTTAAATACGTGATTCCGTCATAGGCAGGTTCTTTTTCTCAGGTTTTACCGTATTTTAATTTTATTGCTTAAAAGAAAAAAAAAATCAATTTTAATTGTGGATTAATAGCGATTTAAAAATACGCGCAATTTTAAAAAAAAATTGAGCCGGGTTAAATTTTACTGATATTTTTACTAGACAGGCCAGAGCCGTACCTGTCTAATGATTTTCAAATGAGCTGGGACTGAAAATTTCTGCCTAATTAGACCTCAAGAAGAATGCAGTCCAACCCCGACGTGCGCCGGAAAATAAATTTAGTCCAGGCCCATCTCGGTCCGAACTTCTATATATCTTTTTTATAGTAAAAGTAATCCCCAAACCAAGCTCGGACCGAGTGTAGGGAAGGAAAATTGGCCAGTGCCCATGAAGACCCTTACATCGAATAACCAAAGGATTAGTTCACAAAATTTTGTAAATTTGGACGATAAAGTTCTATGTTTGGTTAAGTTTTGTTGTGAACGAACTTCTGTATACATTTATAAAAATCTTTTTCACGAAACAAATCAACACTTCTCTCCTTTTCTTTTCTTTCCTATTTCTCTCTCTCTCTCTCTTTCTCTCTCTCTCTCCCCCCCCCCCCAGGATTTACCAGACTTCAGGCTTTTACAGTAACATATATATGTTATTATTTTCTTTCATCATCTTTGAATTTTGCATTTGCAGGAAAAAATGTTCAAACTCTTAGAAGAGGATAAATTCTCGTCAAGAATAATGTGGAGAACACTTACATTTTTTTTTTTTTTTAGCTTTCTTTAAAAAATTATAAATAAAATTATGTTTTGCGTTAAATAGGTTGCAAATTTAAACGCATGTGTATAATTCAGCATTGTTTAAACAAAAGTCACCCCGAATAGCAGAATATTTGGATTTCTGGAATGATAACATACAAGTCTGGTGGATAAAATGGATGATAAAAAGATTAAATTCCTATTCGTATTTTTTCTCTTGTTTTATGTTATTTTTTTGTTTTTCATTTTGTACCTTGATTTGAGTTTGGTCTCTGCAAATCGTTCTCTGCAAATTTTTTTTTTCATTAAAATATGGATCAACTGGTTTCTGGTAATTTTGCAAAAAATTATAATAGGTGTATGTGTTGTCACTTCCTAAAGAAATTTCTATAAACTGTAGATAAAGAAACCAAATTTATTATAATTGAAATTTTTCTCCTTCATACTCCCCCCCTCCTCCCGAAAAATATTATATGTTGCTTGAATTTATTAGACTATTTATTTAAATTATTATCTATTTAAATGTATTTTTATATTATTTATATATTACATTATTTATTTATTGTAATTTTATTATTATTATATTATTATTCTTATTATTTATTATTATTATTATATTATTATTTATTATTATTATTATTATTATTATTATTATTATATTTCTTATTTTTATATCATTTTATATTATTTTATATTATTTTTATATTATACATAATTATTTATTTAAATTATTATTTATTTATTTAAATTATTAGACTATTTATTTTAATATTATTATATCATTGTAAAATGTCATTATACAATGTTTTGGTACCTAAAAAATTCAACAAAGTAGTAAAAAAAACTGAACAATGAAGCAAAAATCTAAAACAATGATTACAATTTAAAAAAAAACTCATTGTTAAGTAATTAAAAAATTATATTATAACAATACTAACAATTGAAAATGACAAATTAAAATTCATCATCAATCTAACAATGAGTAACTAAACAATGAAAATAGCATACTAAAGTTTTATTGAATACAAAGTTTTTATGCTTATGTGCTCTATAAGTGTCTCTTAAAGTGTTATTAAAGTTTTATCAAAGTGTTATTTGTGACAAAAAGTTGTGCAAAGTTTGAATAAAGGCGAATTTTGATTAATTAACAACTATTAAAAAGAGTTTTGTTGTGATATTTGTTTTAACAAAATGGCTTCTGGGGATTCATCTCTGTTTGCCGATGTTAAAAATATTCTTCTTGATAAGAATTTCTGCCATGTAAAACCTTTGGGTGCAGGAAGTTTCGGAGAAGTTGTATCAGCTATTTCTCCGCATAAAAAGAATGTTGCTGTAAAAATTATCAGAAATGCAGATGCTTGGCATGTTGAAGAATCAGTATGGCCTGTTCTTCGCCACAGAAATATACTCCCTCTTTTGGACATAATAGATGTAGAATCTAGGCATTTCAAGTTATATGTGACGCCTCGGCTTCGCTATGTACTGGATAAAGTGCTGTGTAGTAGACGTTTCCTTGCTGATAGCAATGGTTTTGAGAAAGTTAAGCGCTGGCTTGCGGATTCACTTAATGGACTGCATTATTTGCACAACACTGGTTTGGCCCACACAGATATCAAGACGGATAACATACTAATAGCATCAGACGGCCGAGCTGTATTGTTTGATTTTTCGGGCCTCACCCATACAGGAGAACCATTAAAGAGGTAGGAAACTGTTTTAAAAATTACGTACTAATACAGAATATGGTTTTAGTACACAATGATGCTGGTCGATTTTTGTTTTATAAGAAAATATCTTCAAATTTATCAGTAAAATCTAAATATTCTCATTATTGATTATCAAAAAAAAGTAGAATAAGGATTTGTATTAAAATTAAAAATCTTTTAAAATGAATAACTTCAGGGAAACGAATATGTTATGTTATCTAAAGAAAAAACCCGACTTTTGGAGCTATTTTTAATTTATTTATTTTTAAATTTTGCTTTTTTCAATTGATTTTGCAGCATAAAAATTTATATTTTGGATAAACTTATCCGATCGAAATTGATTTGAAAAATATAAGATAAATAGTTTCAAGTTCGCGAACAAATTCCAAATATGCTTACACCACTACTGATTATCGGGCTCAGGGAATCAGAATTTGTGTTATTATTTTCAACCAGTTTAAAAATCTCATAATAAAAAGAGAAATAAGATTACTTTATAATAAGCATACTTCATAAGAACAGCTTTTTAATAAGTATACTTCATAAGAACAGTTTCATAAAAATAATTTTCTTAATTTATACTAACTTGTGATATTAAATATATGTTTTTTTTTTAATCTATTTTTTCCATTTTATTGCAATTATTCAATAGATATGATAGCACTACAATTGGTCTTATTCAATTATTTATGGTTTCATCGTGATAATTAACTCATTCTTGTGACTCATGACTTATGATATGATTATAACCTAGAAACCAGAAGGTGTATAAGAGTATTTTACAAAGGATCTCCCCTGCTGCCTGTTTGCCACCGGATTTTTTAAAATTTGTCTTTGCTACCGAAAACCGAAACCAATTCCAAACAGTGGGATAGTAAGTCGTACTTATCGCTTTCTTGACACGCCTTTCCCTCGACATTTTCTTATTTATTTTAACGCTTAATCGATTTTTTTGCTTTTGCTATGGCCGATGATGATGCAGAAGGATATTACCAAAGGCGTGACAGGGAAACTTATTGCAATCGATTAAAAGCTTTGTTAAAAAAAATATGTATCTTGGTTTTTACTTCTATGAACATGACAGACCAGATTCTATTGCCAATAACGTTATCTGAGTGAATTAAACGGGCGGTTGTCGGTCCAGGTAGCTCAATCAGCAGACAGTTGGCAATTTAAGTCAAAAGTCTTCGGTTTGACTCCCGGCCTGGACACTTTTACACTCAGTTCGAAAACTGTCAAAAAATCCGGTGGCAAACAGGCAGCAGGGGAGATCCTTTGTAAAATACTCTTATACACCTTCTGGTTTCTTCTTAATTCTATGGTCATGTGTATGGTCTGCCATATAAGTGTTAACGAAATCATAATAAATAAATAAATCAGTAGAAATTACAAAATTATTGACACTTCTATATATCATATCTAAATCTTTTGTTATTTTGTTTTGTTAGACTTGTTGCTCCGCTGGTATATAGACCACCAGACTTTTATGATCCTGCACGCCATGAGAACCTTGAAGGCTGTGCCTGCGATGTATGGCTCTATGGAATGATGTGCCTGAATGTGTTGACTGGAGACTGGCCGACCGATCAGATGAAACCTGTCACTGATGCTCAATCGTGGAAAATGAATGTGGAGCCTGTTGTAATTCAATCACTTCAGGTAAAATGCTTTACAATATATATATGCTCCATTTTGTGTTAGGCAATAACACGCAAAAAATGTCGTAATAATCGTAAATACCTTCGAAAATATATCATACCTTGAATTTATTACATATACTTTTTTATTATTAACACTATTACATATACAATCTTAGAAATTATATCATAATCTGTATAATCATAATCTGCAAAAAAAAAAAAAAAAAAAAAAAAAAAAAAAAAAAAAAAGAAAAAAGGAAAAAGAAAAAAAAAAAAAGCTCTATTTTGTGCTACGCAATAACGCAAAAAATGTAATAATAATCGTAAATACCTTTACAAATCTACTATGAATTTTTCTACTATGAAATTTATTATGAATATTTATAATATAAGAATTTTTTTTAAAAATATGAATGCATTATAAAAATGTTCGTATTTACTGTTTCTTCTATTTATTAATCTGTCTGCAGTATTAAAATAAAAAGCATGTTTTTGGAGAAAAATATATCAGAATGAATTTGTTTTTCCTTTCCCTCATACACTGGTAAAAGTTAAACACACTAAAAACACACTAAGAAATTAATATTTTTTATGATTTCATCTTTAAATAATTCTGTTTTTTTCATTACTATTATTATAGCTATTTCAAAATTTAAGTTGAATTAATTAACTAATCTAGAAAGCAAATAGTTTGAAAATTACCTTTAAATAGAGCTAAAGTGTAATTTTAAATTGAATTTAATACATATAAAAATTAAAAGCATTGTTTTATCATTTATATTACAATAGTGTTTCGTATTTTGTTTTCTTAAAACGCAATTACACTTCATAATTCTATTTTTTTTTAATAAGAAAAATATTTGTTGAAAACTATTAAATAATAAATTTTTACTTTGTTTTTAATTTGTACTTTGCCTGTAGGTCCTTCGTTGTAACGTATGTTTAAAAGGTTTTTACATGATATATATAATAATTTTAGATTTTGAAGATTTTAAAGAGAAAAAAATGGAATCACATTCTTTTTAATATTTTATACATATATTTTTTTATGTTATTACACGCTGTAATTCTTGCCTTTAAATTCTCTCTCTTTAAAGAAAAAGTTTGCTTAAAGGGAGGTTCTACTTCTTTGAATAAAATTTTTCCGTTTTTCTTTTCTTTTCTTTTCATTCTTTAAGTGTATAAATTTTTGCCCTAAAGCGATTACGTGATATTCCAATTCCTTACAATTTTCCTTGCATTCAACATTACGCCGCTGAAACCTGTAAACTATGCGATGCGCAGCTTTATGTTCGAAGTTTAGTGCATCACGGAACCATGTTTTGCAAACTGGGCGACTATTTTTTTCGAGAACGAATTGACTGATTTGCTTTTTTTTTTTTTTTTTTTTTTTCCTTTCTTTTTTTTTTTTTTTTTTTTTTTTTTTTTTAGAAAGGTAGTCATTTTTTGCTGGAGCTTATACCATCAAGAAGTATGATTTTCATTGAATAATTATTTTTTCTATCCCAGAAAAGGTTTTTTTTTTAAAAAAAAAAAAGGCGAAAAAATGACCTTTTTTGTTTAAATGATCACCATTTGGTCAAAAATAAATTTTAAAACTAAATGTTAGTATAAAATCCAGAGAACTTAATACTATTTCATAATTTGGCGAACAAATTTCAGATGATTGTGACCGGAGAAAAGCGATTGCCCGATTGGAAGCACCTGCAGGTAAACTCCGTCACACAAAGCGTGCTATATAATTTTTTACACACAAAGAAAAAACTTAAATATATAAGTGAAAGTATTAATAAATATAATTCAAAAGCTCCAAAGGTGATATTATTTTCTTTGTAACCGAAAAACAAAATCGTAAAAATCACGTGAATTTTATACGCCAAAGAAGTAGATTCTCCCAATAAAGACGTCTTTGACATAATGTTAATAAATATTACATTTTTTTCAGAGAACCGTATTTTGTAACTTGGTGATGAAAGCTTTTCCAGCTGTGACCTTTACAGAAAACGAGCTGCATCTTGCTCAGGAGTTTGTCGTCTTCATGATGAAATGGAATCAGGAAGATCGGCCTTCTGTACAGAAAATAAAAGGTCATCCATTTCTATCAACTGGTACAGAAGTAGATGAAAAAACTACCGAAAAATCGTCTCCAGAAGAAGAAAAACATCTCAGCAGAAATCCTTTTCTGGATGGATGTAAAGATTCGAAAATGACGATTGAAGAGGATATTGTCAAAAAAGTGCCGATGACTGAGTGCGCTGAGAAAAAGATCAGCACTGAAAAACATCATGGGTCGCCGGACATTCAAAGATCAAAGAATATACCAGACTATCCTGAATCGGGAAAAAATCTTCCTGGTAAAGTTAAAGATTGGTTTAAAATGAAGTGGAAAAAGACTTTCCAAAAGCCAAATAGATACGTAAGTATTAATACATTTTATATTTATGAGTTCATTTTTTAAATTAAATATGATATATAACAAGAAAAACATAAATTTACTTTGCTGATATGACGTCAATATGCATGAGTGTGAAATAAAAAGCATATTTATGGAGACAAAAATATTAGAACGAATTTGCTTTTCCTTTCCACTCATATGTTGGTAAGGTTAAACACACAATAAAAGAAATTAATATTTTTTAAGATTTCATCAATAAGTAATTCTTTTATTTTCATTATTATTGTTATAGATATTTCAAAATTTGAGGAAGGTGGATACTTGTATATAAAAGTAAACATTTTATAAGTATGAATGATATTGTAATAATGATCTTCCGTTGTCCAATTCAATACATAGTGTTGTTTAGAATATAATTAATTCCAAAGTCGCGTCTGTTGCCACTTGTGGACACTGTCCATTCAAAGCGTGAAAAAGAAAAAAAAAGAGAGAGAGAGAGAAAAATTAAGATAATGAAATTCATGGTATTATATATTATTTTAGCTGAATTATTGTCATATTTGCAAAGATTTTAGCAAAGTCAAATTAACCACATATCTTATATATTATAATATTTAACGCCTACTTCCTCTAATCTATTTCTGTTGCAATCATTGCACTGAGTAATTTCAAAATTAAGTTATAGTTTAATCGCTGCTTGCTTGAAAAGAGGACAACGAATTTATCCCTCTTACTTAGTGATATAGTAAACAAACAAGAACTGATTTTTGTAAATGTGAAATTTGAAAAACTGACATTTGATTGTTTATGGAAGATTTCACAAAGAGCGGATGAGTCACACGTAAATATAGACCTAATAGCCGGGAGGGTCAGGCTTTTTGTTGTAGGGAGATAGGGATTCTCATAGCTAGGCGATTAAAAACAATTATCACTGTTCTTATCGTAGGGTGTTTGCATGTAGGGGTTTTTTGCGTACAAAATGCTTAATATCATCCCGTACAGATTCCTGTTTATGATAACAGTAAACACCAGTAGCACAAAATTGTTGGGCCAATATTGGCTAATTCTGGAGTCGCACGTTGGTCAATAGTAAAAAGTGCCCGTTTTGCAGAGTTGGACCATTGTCGAACGAAACATTTGCAAGCAAATCCCTAAAAGTGGCCAAAATGTTAGCTGCTCAGGTATCACTACAATTCGATGTTTCCGACAAAATTATTGTTGGTTGATCGGACTACACTCCAAATTAAAGGGGCCTTTGATGGCTTGTTTTAATTATAACACAGGGTTCGTACGGATCTGGGAATTTTCCAGGAGTTTCACCAGTATTTTCTTTATAGAAAAAGAAATCAAGGTTAAACTCTCGAAACTTCGGCTTCTTTTAAGCAGAGATTTTCTGTAAGAAAATACTGGTACCGAAGAATTTCCTGCTCGCAAAATTCCAGGAGCCGTACGAACCCTGATAACAATTCAACTCTGCCATTTCCCAGTGATTTTCTCCACAAACTTCAACAAGTTGGAAATTGTACGTCAAACTTGACAACTGTGGTGCGTTCGTACTATAACTAGTTATATAAATATTCAGATCTTGATGATATTTAATTCTATGAAATGAAATATATCGTCTGCAGTGTAATTTCTGTAATAAAATAAGTATCTCGGTAGCTTGACCATTAAACCTCTGTAGCTCCTATAACAAGAAAACACCAATTTAAAAAACAAAAATCAAATCTCTTAATAAATATTTTTATTAATATTTTCTAAAGTTTTGATTCGATTTTCACAAAATTTGAAATGTCTCGACAAAATTCTGCAAAGATAATATAAGGTAAAGCTAGGATAGTCTGCGCACAATTCAAAAGAATAGCAATAAAAAGTCTAAATATTAATTCTTTGCTAAACTATTCATGAATAATTTTTACTTCATTTGTTTTTTATGCATTTCCATTGCTATTTTGTTGTTATGTTGCAAATTAATAGAACAGTTGTAATAAAACCAAGAAAGTTATTTTGCGCAATCTGTCCTTAGAGGGTTGGTGTGATTGCGCACATGGGTAGGAGAGATTGTTACTAATAATAACTACAATTAAATTGTTAACAATAATAACTACTCTTAAATGACATTGCTGTAAGGTTTTTGTGAACAAATATTATTGTATTAAGAGTGAATATTTCAACCTAATGATTAAAGAATCAGAAAAGGAAATAATTTTAAAAACAATAAAAAAAATTTAATTAAATGAAAAAAAAATTAAGAATCAGAAAAAGCAAGTATAAATAAGATTAGAAAATAAAATTATGTTACTTAATAACACGTTTAACTTAAAATTAGTCCATTTTCATTTTTCATTTTTTTATGCAAATTTACCAATAAGCTGCGTAATCTCTCCTAGCATAGAAACTAATGGGAACACTGCGCCATCTCTCCTAAGTAGCAGATGCGCAAACTCTCCAATTTCGGTAGGGGAGATTGCGCGGCCTTTTATTTAAACATGACCTCTTCTAAAATGAACCGTTGATGTTCACATTGTTAGTCTAGATTAGTAGCTTATGAGAAATCGTTTAAGTTTAAAATATTTTGTACTATTGACATTGTATAGAAATTCTGATGAATAGCTATGAAAATTCAAGCACTTACTTTGGAAAAACAAAACAAAATAGCAATACTTTATCTTAAACGCTCAAAGCAATCAACGTGCACTTTCAAGTAGACACTCCACTACTGTTGTTGTACAACTAACTGGAGTCGCTGAGCGCTCACTCTACTCCTTCCCCACGAACCTCTATGTGCGCAATCTCTTCGACTGCGTCATCTCTCCTGGCTTTACCTTATCTTAAATTTCAAACCATTCGGTTATGTAGTTTTTGCGTTGTTAAATGCGGACGGACAGACACAGACGGACAGACAGACGGACGGACCAGATAACGACAATAGGTGCTACGTATTTATATAATTACGAGCGCACCTAAAAATATGTGCTATCTGTGAATTGAAGGTTAGTTTTCTTTTAATGTATCACTCTTATCGATATAAATTCTTCTCTTTTGATACAAGCAATCGTAAGGCGATTATTGAAAAAGTAGCTCATTCCCTCCGAAAATAGGATATAATTTTAGCAACTGGAAAAAGTGTAACTATAGTGTGCATGAAAATCATAAATCTTGAGAGGAAATCTCGAAGTTGCACCTTTTAAACTAAAATAACTTTTGATTATTTTTTAGGGGGTGGGGGTGGGGAGAGGGATTAACAGTTTATTTTTAAACGCAAATCTCCATTACATTAGATGAATTTCAAAGACAAATTAAAATATAGATAAAATGCTTAAGTGATACAAAGAGGAAACACAGAAGACTTATAAAAATCTTTTAATGGTCGACATATGTTTCAGCGCTCATATACAGCGCCATTTTCAAGATATATAACGATAAACAAAAATATTCTCGTAAATTTTTAAAAATAAACTTGAAAACCATAAATCACGACATCATATATGTAAAAAAAAAAAAAGGTGCTTGAAATAGTTAAGGTCAAAACAGGCGGGGTGGCCTACCTTTCGGCTTAAGCTCAACTTTAATATTTCTTTATTGCTTTTTAAAAACTGTAAAGTACCTCGTGCCAAATTTTAGGTAATTCAAATGAGACGGATTCATTAAAGGGTTCGGCATAATAATCATTATGTGTAATAAATATGAATCCGCCTCATTTGAATTACCTAAAATTTGGCACGAGGTACTTTTCAGTTTTTAAAAAAGCAATAAAGAAATATTAAAGTTGAGCTTAAGCCGAAAGGTAGGCCACCCCGCCTGGTTTGACCTTAACTATTTCAAGCACCTTTTTTTTTTTTTACATATGTGATCTCGTGATTTATGGTTTTCACGTTTATTTAAAAAAAAATTGCGAGAATATTTTTGTTTATCGTTATATATCTTGAAAATTGCACCGTATAAATGAGCGCTGAAACATAATGTCGATCATTAAAAGGTTTTTATAAGCCTTTTGTGTTTCCTCTTTGTATCACTTAAGCATTTTATCTATTTTTTAATTATAATTAGTGATCTTATTATGTGATTATGTTCAAAGAACAAATTCCACAAAAATAAAATTAATCTACCCACCGCGGAACTCGGGACAATAAAATAATTCATAGTCTCTTTCACAGATCCTTTCTGGTTGTTGGATACTCCTGCTTGATGACGGTTTTTCTCAACCAAACATTCAAGGGTTTGAAACATTTATAGCTGAATGTATCTACACAACGCAAATTTGCGTTTTTGTTATTATTATTTTTATTTTAAAGTGAAATTTTTACAGGAAAATACAAATCATTTTATTAACTGTTACGTTTGTAAAAAAAACAGTTATAAATTATAAATTTAATGGTTTATTGTGTGCATAGTCCACGCCTACAGTCGACAATTGTCTGTATAGATCTCAGCATGAATGTGGTTCGGCTGTCATCCTCACAGACCTATCACTGATTGTGTGGAGCGTCGATGTGTATAGGTATTATGTGTATGAAAATAATAAATCTTTAAGAAAGAAATATGTACGTCGGTTGTCTGCAGATCTCTTATATTCTTTATATCTCACAAATACAAAACTGCTGCATATATTCGTCTGTCGTGGGTCGTGCCCACAGATATCTTCGTGGATGCCGACTAAGGTGGTGCACTGTAGGGCGAAATCGCAAAACATGTGCTTAAAAATCAATAAATTTTGAATGGGGACTTCAAATTTCGAACGCAAATACTTCTACCCAAACAGTTCAGACCTCATTCAGGTGTCCAAATAAACATAATAAGCAGTCAATCAATATACAAAAATTAAAAATGTAAAGGAAAAATTATCTGGGGGGTATCCAAATCTATGTATTTTTGGACGTTGAATCGAAAGAGCCAAGCCCCAGGCCCGTATGACTAACTGTTCGTGAGATATGGCAGTCATTAATTAATTAGAGATGAATGGAAGAGGTTTTTGATTTATTTCGTAGCACCATGAACTTCTTCAACATTTTTAATACCAATTTCTTTGACGAAGCTGTATTTAATAAGGCGACACATTCTCGTCGAAGAATTGTTATTTTGATTTGTTGATGTCAAATTTGTTCAAACAACTGCAGAAGTACTGCCGAAATTATTTCGACCTCTAGCCCTTAGTTCCGCAAGTTAATTCCATAAATAACAAATATAAAAAATTTAAAGTTTTGTTAAAGCATTTTTTTAAAATATTTTTTCCTATTTTTTTATAATGCGACAGCTATATCGGCTTTGTGTTGGTGGCAACGCTCTGAAATTCGAGTTTTGATGGCCTGAGATGATATATATATATATATATATATATATATATATATATACTATTTATTATCTCATTAAAAAACATAATAAAATAAAAATTAAACTTTTTTTTTGTATTTTACTTTTATGTGAGGTGATGGCATGAAAATTTAAAGCAAAGTTATGAAATAAATCAGTCATATCTAATAAACATTAAATTTTTAGGGTTTCGTTCATCTCACGAAACCCTATTACTCCCGCTGCGTTGTCTCTCCGTCACAGAGCCATTCTCAGAAACTATGTAACTTACAGAGTTAAAACTTTGCGTATTTAGCAATATATATATATATAGCTGAATACCAGCTATGAAGCTCAAAGCGTTAAAATTTGGAAAATACTAATATTTTAGTAAATAGAGATAAAAAACCAAAATTCTAACAGGCTTTTCCTATTAAATTTAAACGGCAGAAGTACTGACGAAATAATTTCGACAACTAGCCCTTAGTTCTGCAAGTCTCTGCAGCTGTTTGTTGTACACAATCGTTTTTCAGATTCTTAGGAAATATATTAAGTAAATTTCAAACATGTTCAAAAACTGCACAATGATTTGAAATCCTGATACTGATAAAACCGTGATTTTTTGGTACTGAAATCTCAATTTTGATTCTGAATATTTGAAAAAAATATATATATTTCCCTGTATTCTAATACTATTATCGGACCATAAAAAGTAACTCGTTATAAATAACAAATATAAAAAAATTAAAAGTTTTGTTAAAGCAGTTTTTTTTTAATATCTTTTCCTATTTTTTTTTATAATGCGACAGCTCATATCGGCTTTGCGTTCATGGCAACTGACAACGTTGTGAAATTCGAGTTTTGATGGCCTGAGATGATGTTTAATATATATATATATATATATATACTATTTAATATCCCATTAAAAAAAGATAATAAAATGAAAATTACACTTTTTTAGCTCACAGGCTATCAAAGCCTGAGAGCTAATGTGCCCGCCCGTTCTGTATGTACGTATGTATGTATGTATGTACGTAACGCGATAACTCGTGATAGAATTATCCGTTTTGCTTCAAATTTTGTTTACAGGTTCATTCTGATAAGGCGCTTCCCTGATTAGTTTTGGGAGTTCATTGGCTAAGTATAAAGGGGGGAAAGGGGGGGCTAACTCCCCCTTAATATAGATAAATGGGTTTTTTTCATGCAGAAGTATCCGTTTTTCTTCAAATTTCGTATATAGGTTCATTGTGATAAGGTGCTTCCCTGATTATTTTTGGGAGTTCATTAGTTAGGTATAAAGGGGGGCAACGGGGGGCTAACCCCCTAAATTTAGATAAATGTGTTTTTCATGCAGAAGTATCCGTTTTTCTTCAAATTTCGTATATAGGTTCATTGTGATAAGGTGCTTCCCTGATTATTTTTGGGAGTTCATTAGTTAAGTATAAAGGGGGGAAATGGGGGGCTAACCCCCTTAATTTAGATAAATGGGTTTTTCATGCAGAATTATCCGATTTTCTTCAAATTTTGTATATAGGCTCATTGTGATAAGGCACTTCCCTGATTAGTTTTGGGGGTTCATTGGATAAGTATAAAAGAGGAAACGGGGGGCTACCCCCCCCCTTAATTTAGATAAATGGGTTTTTCATGCAGAATTATCCGATTTTATTTAAACTTTGTATATATGCTCATTGTGATAAGGCACTTCCCTAATTAGTTTTGGGTGTTCATTGGGTAAGTATAAAGGGGGGTAAACGGGGGGCTAATCCCCCTTAATTTAGATAAATGGGTTTTTCATGCAGAATTATCCGATTTTCTTCAAATTTTGTATATAGGCTCATTGTGTTAAGACACTTCCCTGATTAGTTTTGGGGGTTCATTGGATAAGTAAAAAGGGGGGAAACGGGAGGGCTACCCCCCTTAATTTAGATAAATGGGTTTTTCATGCAGAATTATCCGATTTTATTTAAACTTCGTATATAGGCTCATTGTGATAAGGCACTTCCCTAATTAGTTTTGGGTGTTCATTGGGTAAGTATAAAGGGGGGTAAACGGGGGGCTAATCCCCCTTAATTTAGATAAATGGGTTTTTCATGCAGACTTATCCGATTTTCTTCAAATTTTGTATATAGATTCATTGTGGTAAGGTGCTTGCCTGATTAGATTTGGGTTTTCATTTGTTAAGTATAAAGGGGGGAACGGGGGGGGGGTTCACCTCCCTTAATTTAGATAAATGGTTTTTTCAAGCAAAATTATCCGATTTTTTTAAAATTTTGTGTATAAATTCATTGTGGTAAGGCGCTTGCTTGAGTAGATTTTGGGGGTTTATTGGTTAAGTATAAAGGGTGGGAACGGGTGCTTATCCCCCCTTTAAAATATTGTCGATTTCTTTATTTTTCGAGTGGCATTATTCTTTGAAAAAATAGCCTAATATACAATTAGTGTGAATAGCCTGTGAGCTCAATGCCCTCAGTTTAACTGGGCAGTTTTCTTTTTTTGTTCTATTTTACCTTATTGCGCGGTGGTGGTATGAAAGTTATAAAATAAATCTGTAATATCTAATAAACCATTAAAGTTTTTAAAATCGCAGTTGAATTTCTAACGAAAATATTCTATATTATTTCAATAAAAATATTAAAATTCTTGTTATATCACATGTAAATAACGAAAAAAATCCGAATTTCTTTAGATAATACTTGTTATATTAGCTGACTTATATTTAAAAGTTGCAATAATAAAGTTTTACAGTATTTTGTAGACATTTACGTTGTTAATATTAGTTTTCTTTCTTTTTTATTTCAGAAAAGACTGAAAGAGGAATTGAATAACTATTGAGTAAATCAAAACTACCTTTTGAAACTGGATTTATATGGATTTGATTTGTGTTTGTGAAGTGTTTTATGTATCAAGCTATATTATCTTTGAATTTATATTATGTTATGTGATGTCTCAAGTTCTATGTTACTTTGCTATTTTATGTATCAAGTTATATTGTCTCTCACTTTTCATTATTATATATTGGAGTGTTTTATGTCTCAAGCTATATTATCTTTGTATTTTACATTATGTGAATTATTATGAACTATTTTATGTTATGATGTGAATTATTATGAATTATTTTATATTATGATGTGAAATATTATATTATGTGAATATTGTGTTATTAAATATATGTGATGTCTCAAGTTTTATGTTATTTTTCTATTTTACGCCTCAAGTTATATTGTCTCTCACTTTACATTATTATATATTACATCTCACATTATATGTCACTTTCGTGAAAAACTGAAATGTTTCCTTTTTAATCGCTACCACGATGCTTCTTCGATCGACATCACGGATTGCTTTTTTGCTGAATGATCTGCCTTGGGATTGCTGTTTGACAGCGGCGTAGCCATCAGTGGCGTAGCCAGGATTTCCTTTCGGGAGGGGTCCAGAATTTTTCTTCAGCTTACATATATAGTAAGACCTGCCACGATAATATCGCAAAGAGTGTTAAACAATTCCGTCTTAGACAGTTTTTCGACTTAACTGGTGAATGGTATTCTTTTCTATTTGACGAATGAATATTTCTGTTTAAGTCAGCGTTCCGTTATAGGCAGGTTTCGTTTCCCCAGGATTTGCTGTATATGTACAAATATAACTTATATATGTAATATGTATAGTAAAACATGTCTATAGCAGATTCTTGTCTTAGACGGAAGCATTGCATGGTCCTGATATGGATAACCATACAATTAAATCTGCTGAAAACCTGCCTGAAACGGGACTTTTCATTGTTCTTCTGTGATTCCGATTTCGTTTTGTCAGGTTTTACCCTACTTATAAATACAGTAAAGCCTCTGAAAGCGGAAACTTCCTATAACGTAATCCTGTCTCAAACAGAAAAGTTTCGGGATCCCAACGAAACGCGTCTTATTGAAGTATAGTGTGACAGGATCGACTGTGTGTGTGTGTATGCAATAAGAGTATTTCGAGTAACTTTTAAAATTTAGGTATTTCCTTATCAATTTCTTAATTTAAAAAAATAGCATGTGTAAAATAAAGTAAGATCAATCTCTACCATTGTGCCTAATAATACAATGAAGTTACATTAATATTTTTACCAAAGAAAAAGATTTTACAAACACTATGATATAAAAAACTCAGCACGCACTGAAGAGAATGCATTTAAATCAAGTTTTATGTAACATAAAAATTTGATTATGCTAAAATTATGATCGAATGGTTAAGTTTATAACAGCATTTGGTTGAAATTGTTTTTTCAGTTTTCATGTTTAATTTCTTGTCATTGAATTAAGACCTTGTGCTGTAATAGGTATACTGAATAATGTGTTGACATAATTGCCAATGCCGTCAGCCGTTGATTCATCAGGGGAGTTTGTGAGATAAGGTTTTAATTTTTAAGAAAAAAAATCTTGTGTTTTCGGCTACAGAAGCTAGTAATGTAACAAACACGCGTAACAAATATAGTTGATGTTGGGGAAACTATTTTGTTACAATTGTCTAAAACAGCCATAATTCTTTTTCAAGTTTCACCACTTTTAATACTAAAGTAAATATTCGACCTCAATAGTTGTTTCTGATATCTGGTCGACTTAAAAGATGTTAATTTTTGTAAAAAAAAATAATTATGATGGATTTGCACATCTTGGGAAGTATTAGATTGTGTAAAAAATAATGATGGTTTCTGCTATTTTACTTTTCAACCAATTTATTTTAAGCGGTTGGTTGGTTGTCTAAGGTTTAATGGCGCAAGGTCAAAGAATATAGAATAGATGTAATACGGAGTGTACGGAGTAAATATGTACGGAGTAAATATGTACGGAGTAAATATTCTTTGGCAAGGTCCCATTGGGGACAAGCTGCGCCAATTTTAAGCGGTTGGAAACAATTTTAGAACGTACTACAAGTTCAGCAGCAATCTTTCAGACTTTGGTACGTGGATTAGCTTCAACCTTTGCTTTCAATTTCTCATTGTTAATAACCGAATGCCTCCTACGACCTTCACATTCAAAACTCTCATTGACATCATGAAATTTCTGAAAACAATGTTAAACTGCGAGTTTCTCAAGTCGTACTTCGGTCAAATGTAATGTCGAATTCAGACATTTTTCTCCAGGAAGGATTTCTGCGGAGGGTACCATTTTTCTCCCGAATGGTCTCCCCTTCCCACAATGTGGAGTTCCGAAAGAGGAGAGATTACACTCCTAGACCATTAATAAGCATAAAATCTCAAATCTTCCGGGAGGTCATTTCGATTCTCCGGAGTGGATACCCCACCCCTTCTCTCCTGAATTCAACGCTGTAACGTGGTTGATATACAAGCCGTTTCCTCTGATTTTCGTACCATTTTGAATTAGTAAAAAAATCGTACGAAATTTCCCAAAGTTCTATAACTGTCTTAAATATCCCTGTACAATAGCGAAAAACAAAATTATAATACTAAATAAGTAGGTAAAAACCTGCCCTTCAAAATAATATACAACAGCGTAATATTCCATTAACAGTTTATTAAAAATAGCTCAGGTTGAAAAGTTTAATAACAAGAATCACCATTATTTTGTACAAACCCAGAAGAACATCAAAATATTTCAATATCCCTCTGTTCTTTTCTTTAACGATTAACGAATAACGAGATCAGAAATAAAAGTATCAAAAAGAGGAAGAAAATTGATTTCCCAAAATATTCTTCAGGTTTGACATTGAACGAGATGTATCTGGTGGTCAGCATGACAAGGAGTATGTGTGAATAAAGAAAATTGTCTCGGAGTTTTCTTTAGCATAGGACTGTGCTGTCTTGAACAGGTCAGAAAACTTTTGACCACCAGTCCCCGCTTCCTTGCTTACTGATTACTGTAAAGTTTCATAAAGTTGAAAAATGACATCATCAGCATGTTTTACAGCAGAAGACAAATCACATTCAGATGCAGTTATTTTGACAGTGGTAATGTAATGTTGAATAAGAATTCCCAAACATCTAGTCGAAGAATAAAGTTACTTTTTTTAAAAATTCCAGCCAGTAGATTTAAAGTAATTGATAATATTGCTCGATATAAAATTATAAAACGAACAAAGATAAGAGTCGCCAAAGTCTGATCAATGTGCTGTTATTGCATTTGTGTAAACTCGACTTTTCCCGAAAGTGTTGGCAACAGTTGGTGCCATCGAAGTCTCTATTGAAGAAGTTTTGCGTTTAATCTAGTTACATTAAAACCTATGAAAACGGAACCGCCAAGGATCGTTAAAAAATTCCGTTGTAGATAGATTTTCGTCATATCATATATACTTGTATAGTTATCCTTTCGTCTTCGAGACCATGAAATGTTTTCGTTTACTAGAGGATTCCGTGTTCATAGATAACCTGCCAAGAAGGAATCACAACCAGAAAAAAATCCATTTTAGTAGGTTTCAAATCTTTCAGGTATAAATATGTAGTGGTGTTTTAGTTGAACCTTGAACTTTTGCTGTTTAAGATAAGCTCTCATCTTCACATATTTTATTGTAATACATTTATGCTTTTCAGAAGTATACTATAGAGTGGATACGTTATAACAGTTTTAGAGGATAGCTAAGAAAATAGGACACGTCTATGAAAAAACCTGTCTTACACAGAAAATTTTCATAGCCCCGGCGAAAGACATACCTTTAAATAATACGTGCTAAGACAAACACCTGTCTAAAGCGGAATTTTTCATTGCTTCTTTATGATTCCGTCTTATCAGTTTTTAATGTTGTTGTAGCTATAATTCAGTAAACCAGTTCTTCGTTCGGGATTCGGGGGGGCACCCCCCCCCCCCTTGGCTACGCCACTGCAGCCAATCATATCTGGGATTGCTGCTCTTGAACAAATGTTTTGTATGCCTCACTTCTTGCTGCTTCTCTGCCATCGTTTTATGCTTTATCTTCTATTATCATCTCCTGTTGCGTAAATTTCAATAATCCAATGTAAATAAACACATTACTTTTGCATTATGCGTTGTTGTTTTGCTTATTAATATTTTAACTTGTTATAGATTATTTTCCTGAATAGAAGAAGTTTTCGCACATAACACATTGCGCTATACCGACGACGAGTAAATATAGTTTATCGTATATATATGAATAAAATATTTGCGCATGTAATATAGACAAGGTTGTATTGATGAAATATCTTGTGCTTCAATAATATGAGATATGAAGTAATTAGGTCATGAAACATGTGATATTTAACTTTTAAGAAAAAAAAAATATTTTGTTCCCTGTTTAAATATTTACATGAATTTTGAAACATCAAAGTAATAATACTAGCTTTTTCTTTTTCTATAACTAAAAGTATCTTTTAGCCACTTCAACTTAATTTCCTATTAATTTTATGTTCAGCATAAAATGATAATTTATATCTCTTCGTATTACAGATTTCAATTTAGCGCTAAAGTGCATACCTGATAGTTAATCTATAGTTATTCTGGTGTTATGGCTAATCTGCTTTTAATTTTCTTTTTTTAATTTACTCTGGGCAGTCAATTACCATTTGTGATAACACTGTCACTAATTTTACATTATTGTAACAGACAAATACTCATTGATGATAGAGATTACAAAAAAAAAAAAAAAAAAAAAAAAAAAATATGATTGAAAATTATTTAAAAAGTCATAAAAAGTCGCTAAATTGAGCTACAGTTTTCAAACAAATTTCATTCGAAAGTACATTTTTTTTCAATATTCGAATATGCAAAAATTGAAATAATGCGATTTTTTAGAAACGATCCAATAAAGCAATAAAAGCGAAAGCCGAAGCAATGGTCTTTGCTACCATCATTAAACATTTTGAAAAGTTGAAACTGGTCCAAAAGTGGACTACAATTTTTTTACGACGACAGAAAAGTCCACCGTAAAAGAAATACGATATAAAGTCTAATAAATAAATAAAAATAACGAAATGTGTAAATTATCTTGACAAACATTTCTAAATAACCAAAGGTTTTTTTAAACATTAGGTTTAATTTTTAATAATTTATGTATCACTAATTAATTATTCAAACCTATTAAAAATTGCATTATCCTTTTCGGTACTTTCGTGTTATAGCGACTTCCATATTTAGGATTATGCTAAGATTGGATTTACGATTTCGCCAAGATTGAATTTACGATTTCGCCAAGAACATAGCAAAGCTTATATAAAACTCATATAATATACGCATACATATATATTTTTAAAGCTCATATATGTCATATACGTCATTATATATATATATATATATATATATATATATATATATATATTATTTACGTCTTATATGCCATATATACATCTTATTTATAAACATGTCATATATGACTACAACTGGGAAAAATGCGTCACGAAATGTTATACATATCATATATTATTATAACGTCATAGATGCTCTATAATTTGGCGAAAAATCTTGGTCGCTTGGCGATTCATCCTCGGGGGCCACTATAACATGAAAGCAGTGTTGGGCATAAGCGCGCTCAGTGAACGAAAACTCACGAGCTTAGTTCACTTTTTGCGAACGTGAGTTGAACTTGACTCACTTTTTGATAAACAAACGTGAGCTGAACGAAAGCTAAAAAAAATCTGTGAGTTTGAACGAAATTTAAAACTCAAACTCAATTTTTTTCATATTTTATTTAAAATTTTTCCAGCCGTTAAGAACACGTTTTCCCATTCAAATGCCATTTAGAGGCGTACACGGACTCGAGACGAGTCGAGTCTGATCATCAGTTTTTCTGGGTCGTGCCCGGGTCTTGCTTTCTCTGGATGCTCCGGCCGGGCCGAACCGAGCTTATTTCTGAGCCGGTGCTTTACTCTTCCTCGAAGTCTGCACCGACCGAAATTTTCTGGCATGGTCTCAACAACCGTGCTTGTATGAAAATCATTGATCTGTCTTTGTCTGATTTGTGCAAAAATCTGTTTAAGGAACAACCACTTTGGGTCAACAATTTTTGGCAAAAATACATATACTTTTAAATAACCATTTTTCTACAATTAAAATTCCCTTTAAAGAATAATACATATCCTACATTGCTAGGGGGAGTGGGTATATACAGTACTGTAAAACCCGTTATAAGAATCTGTGTATGACGAAATCCTGTTTTAAAAGAAAAAAAAATTATTGATCCAAAAAAAATGTATTGAAAAAATGTATTGTGCCAAATGGATATAATTCCATTTGAAAATAAATAATAATTTGCAAGAGACGACAGACCTGGTAAAAAAGTAACTAAACTATAACGATTTTTTTTTTCTCTCCTATGTGATTCCGTTATGGCGTTGTTTCGAAGTCCATTGTGTCTTCTGGCCGTTTCGGAAGGAAATAAGCATAATAACTTTGCATCGTTTTTTTTAGCAGATAACCCATAGTTCTCCTCCCGTGTAAAGATGCATGGCAAGAATAATAAATAAACAGATGATTTCCATGGAATGTTTTTTATTCTAAGAGAAAGAGAGTTGAAAGTTTGAGGTGGCCCCCCTCGGCACTCAGAACGCAGTTCACATCATGAAAGTTTAGATCTTCTCCGTACCCGAGAGAAAAAGGATCTGCTCTAATTTTTACAATACATTCGCCGATGCTTTGTTTTCCACACCAAATATACATGTGTATCGCACATTTTTCGCCAGAAAGAATTTCGGACAGTTAGGCATCTGGCATATTAATTTACAGGGGGGAATGAATCAAAGGAGTGCCATGCCTGGCTACTTATTGCTATTTTCGTAATTTTTGAGCAGCAAACTAATGAATGTTATGAGAAAGAAGTCAGACGTGGCTTTCTGTATATGAATTATTTGATGAGCATATAGAATTTTGGCAGTTGGGAATTAATTAAAGACAGCATTTACATTGAAACCAGGAAGTTAATATTCTGCTTGGTCCAAAGCGTAAATGTAAAAACGTTTTGAATTTATCATTAAGTTTTCCAGACGGAAAGCAAAGTTTGAAAGGATAATGAAAATATCTAACGTACATATTGAATAATTTTGCAGCTGCATTTTTGCAGAAAAGGCAGATCATTTTTGCTGTTAGAAGCCAGACATAAAAATGATAGAAAAGAAACGCTAATGTATTTGATGAAATATAATTGATTTTCATCTTTAAAATAGAAAGGGTTTAAATAAAAATTTAATTAATCTTTAGGAAACATAAGAGAACTATAAATTTTGAATAATAAAGAAAATATGTATATGATCTTCATCATATCCGTCTTAGATGGTTTTTCGATATAGAAATTTTCGAGTTTTAAGTCAACAAGCCGTGTAAATAGATTAATGGTATTAATAATAATTCAGATATTTACATACAAATAGAGATCTATTAAAAAATTAATATAGTTTACAATAGGATATATAGAAATAAACGTAATAGAAACAGTATTTTGGAACGGAAGTCCCTATACTATGCAATCTACGGTAGAGGTCTGCACGGGCCGAAATTTCAAGGCCTGGGCCAGGTCCGATCCATAGAAGAAAAATTCGCCAGGCCCGGCTCGTACAAAAAAATATTAGCCCGGCCCGATATCAAAGTTAAAACTTCGGCCCGAGCCCGACCCGGCCCAGCCGGTAGAGAAAAAATTATTGGCCCGTAACGACCCGGTACAACAGATAAAAGTTCGGCCCGAAACCTGGCTTAAACGAATTTCTACAAAAAATTGATTTTTACGTCGATTTGGTTAAAAATTTGTCTCCTACGAGGAGTTGTGACTAAAAATACTTATCTTTGCTTTTTATTGCCATGGTTATAGTTTCCATTTTTATAGAAGTTATTGCGAAATTAATTTTTTTATTGAATCGCTATTTGTTGTATGTAAATGTTTCAGTTATCATTAATATAGTTAATCCATATTCCATGTATTGGAGACTTAAAATTCTGACAAATGCTATACAGTAAAATCTTCTAAGATGGAATTGCACAGGACAGAAAAAAATGCGTTATAGACAAGTTCCCTTCTTAGCAGGTGTAATTATATATTCTTTTTTTACGTATTAGTACATTCATTTTGCATGGGTCGACATATTTTTCAGATTAAGACAGAATTCGCAGATTCTTTTTCACACGTTTTACTATGTTTTAATTTAGCTGCATTTTAATAAGCCTAGAAATGCACTATTCTTTACAAAGAATAAAATTTAATGTTTAATTGTAGAATAATGCGATTTAAAAATGTATGCATTTTTTGCAAACATTTTTGGCCCAGAGCAAATTTTACTGATCTTTGAATGGACCAGGTCACGCCGAGACAATGATTTTCATACAGGTTAGGTGAAAACCGGGACAGAAAATTTAGGCCCATGTTGAGTATGAAGAATACCAGTCCCGGTTCGGTACGGAAAAAATAAGTTAGGCCCTGCCCGGCCCTTCAGGGAAAAATGCCCGAGCCCGGTCTGGAAAAAGTAGTGACTAAGCACGGCCCGGCCCGATAGCCGTGAATGAAAATAGGCGCAAGCCCGGCCAGTGCAGATCTCTGGTCTATGGCACTTTTATTTAAAATGAACAATAAAAACATAAAAAGAGTCTTTAATAATTATTTTGTTTTTGTCACAAGACAAAATTTTAAACATATAGACGTAAAAATAAATATATGTACAGAAGAATTAACACTGTAAAGGCTGCTGATGCATTTTATGCGTCATTTATAAAAACTATCATTAAGAAATTCCAAATTCTTCCCAGAAAATTTGAATATTTATTTTTGATTATTATAAGTATAGATATTTCGTGAATAAAATAAAGGAAAATTAGTATTGAAAATTTTATTCTCGAAATTTCAGAGTAAAAAATCCGTTAGGTTTAGCAACACTGTTTGTGACCTGTATAGTGGTTAAAAAGGCTTTGACTTGACCTTAGAGGTTGACTTCGGATTGGTTTCGGATTGTGTTTTGACTCTTGCGGGTCGGGTTTGGGCAGACCATATTTTTCAAAAGAATGTCGAAAATAAAATGTTAAAACCTATAACCTTAAAATAACACAAGACAAAATTTATTCTGCCCGAGGCCGACCCGGCCCGGCCTGTAGAGAAAAAATTATTGGCCCGACCCGGCCCGGTATAACAGATAAAAGTTCGACCCCAACGAATTTCTACAAAACATTGATTTTTACGTCGATTTGGTTAAAATATTTGTGGCAAGATTTGTGGGAATTATAGGAAACCTATATGCCATAAGAACTTCATAGCGAGCACACACGGAAAGCGAATACTTCTATTTAGCAAACACTTTTCAGTTTTTAACACAATTATACACCGGGTGATCCAAAAGTCAGGGCGAACTTTAAAAATGAATAATTCGAAAACGAATCAAGATACAAAGATACGGTTTCACCAAACAGATGGAAAAGAAACCGGGTTTTGTGTGGCAACGAAATAAAAAATAGTTCTGTTGGCGACCAACAGATGGCGCTGTCGGATTTCTGATGTAGGATTATGTAAAGCAAAAAACGATATAAAAAGGAGCAACTGCAGCAGGTAATGGTAGTCGAAGCTTGTATGCATCGAAATACTGTCCATAGTTGAGAAAGCCCTCTTACTTAAACTGTATTATAAGAATTCGGAAAGTGCCATTGCGGCATTGCGAGCATATCGCAACATGAAGGGCATGCGAGATAGCAAAGGACCAATAACGTCTTCTGCATTGAATAAAATGATGAAGAAATTTGAAGCTACAGGTTCCTTGACGTCACGTCAGAGAAGTGGAAGTCCCTCAACAGCCGCTGCTGTTGCCACGACAATGGAGCAGACTGTGCAATCCATGTCGGCGGTTGCTGCACATGGGGAATGCAGTACTCGAGAAGTTTCGAGGCAGACAGGAGTGCCGTACGGAAGTGTCTGGAGAGCACTGAGAATAACTTTGCAACGGTATACCTACGAGTTGCAACATAACCAAGAACTGAAACCTCCTGACTTCGACTCTCGCCGAGATTTTGCGAATTTGGTATTCAATAAGATGGAAGAGCAGCACGACTGGCTTCACACTGTGCTTTGGACAGATAAAGCGTATTTCACTCTCTCTGGCGCTGTTAACACCCACAATTGTTGAGTGTGGACCACAGAACATCCACATGCATTTGTTGAGGTACCCTTGCAACAGCCTAAAGTGACAGTCTGGTGTGGCTTCACTGCTGATTTCATAATTGGTCAATTTTTTTTTCGAGGATGTCACACAGACGGGTTTCAAAACAGCTTCTGTCACTGGTCAGCGATATGTAGCACTGTTACAGAACAATATTATTCCTGAACTGCAAGCGCAACAGGCACTCCAAACAGTCACCTTTATGCAATATGGAGCACCACCTCATATTGCTCTGCCTGTGCAACGCCTGCTACGCTCAACATTTGGGGAGGATCACATTATTAGTCGCTACTTTAATCACGCATGGCCTCCAAGATCTCCCGATCTGACACCCTGAGACTTTTGGCTGTGGGGATTCTTGAAGTCAAAAGTGTACCGCGACCAACCGATATAACTAGCAGCACTGAAAGATGCCATCCGCCCAAATGTGTCTGGCATAACGCAAGAAATGCAACTAAATGCTGTGAATGGTGTGGTGCCTCGTCTCACAGCTGTACTTCTGAATGATGGGCAACACATTGAACATTTACTGTAGTACTAATTAACTGTAATTAAGCTGATTTGTAAGTTGTCAACTTTTTTTCATTTGTAAATCATCTTTTGGTGCAATAAAACACTATAGCGCCATCTGTTGGTCGCCAACAGAACTATTTTTTTTCGTTGCCACACAAAACCCGGTTTGTTTTCCATCCGTTTGGTGCAAACCGTATCTTTGTACCTTGATTCGTTTTCGAATTATTCATTTTTAAAGTTCGTCCTGACTTTTGGATCACCCGGTATATAACTGATTCAGCTATTAATGCTGCATAACTTTGAATAAAACGTAAAACGCAGGAGACAAGGTCTGAACCTCTGAACTACTAGGTTTGCTATAAAAAACAAAATAACCGGGTTACCATGTGAGGCATAAAATTGCCATTTTTTTGCAATCACGCTAACGTGGTGCGTATATGACATCTGTGCCACATGTATAAGCCTACTGAACACCTATTTGATTTTCAGTGCCACCTTCCGAAGAATTTACGCAAATAAAGTTTTTATTCAATAAGTGACTGGAACATCATTTGAATTATCTGTAGAAATGTTGTCTCATTCAGGATAAGGGTTGAACTCCTCGGTACGTCCTACAGAATAAGCTTCTCGAATGAAATTCCTGAGGATATTATGATGATGTTGGCTAGAAAACATGGGAGAATGCTTATCGGAGATGAAAGTGGTCGTATCTTTAAATACACTTGCGTTCATCGCTATAATCCTAAGTCCCCCTCCTGATAGGAAAAAGTTCACAAAAATACAAAAGTTTAAAAAAAAGACATTCACGTGGAAGTTTTTTCTTTATTCAGGACATTTTGACACATCTGGAAAGGCGAGGGTGGTCCTCTGACACCTCTAATAATCGACCTTCTTATTCAACAGTTAGGGAAGATCTGATCTAATTTTTTTAGATGCATTATCGCCAACACATTAGATGTAAACATGCCAAATTTTACAGTTCTAGCCAGGCACTAACAGTCAAATTTTGATTGTTAGAGATGAACCAATATTAAGAATTTTTGAACGAGAAATGAGAAGGGACACCATAATTGGAAGAATATCAATTTTGTGATTTTTTAACGTACAACCCGAGGTTGTTTTGAGAAAGCCAGAACATGTGCATAGCAGCGAACAAAATAATGTTGATATTGCATATCTTATGCAGCAGTCAATTTATGAAAACGGCGCCTGTTTTTAATACAAGATACGAACGAAAGAAAAAAAAAACAGCATATGTTAAGAGCATCTGGATGTGATATAAATTTGTTGTTCCAGGAATTATAATACTTCGTTGAGAATTTTTTAAATAGGAAACAGGAAAAGTCAGAGCCGTGATTAATACCATATGAAAGGAGTCCATGGTTGTACATAGATATTTATTTTAGTAACATCCAGGTTCGTTGGAGATCGCAATACAAGGCCGGCTAACAATCGCCGATAGCTAGAGAGGAGGCAAATCAATTACATCCTTTTTCTACACAGGACAAGAGCTAAAATCTGAGTCGAGAACTGTTACACTTTCTCAGCTCGAATGAAGCATTGGCAAAACAATAGCAATAAAATTAGCCAAAAATATATATTCTGGCGATACAATATAGCGAGGAGACACATGTGGTTTTTATCCATTAGTATTAAGAGTCATTGCATGAGCCAATCAGGCAAAAAAAGAAAAAAGTTTCCATCACCATCTCAGAATTTCTTTATTTTTTTTTCTTGTGTTGTCTTGCCCAAGGAAAGAACAAATCTCAAGCATTTTTGTTATATCTCTTTTAGTTTTGGAGTTAGGGGAGGTCAAAGTTCCCTAGACCAGGGCGTAGAAATAATTTTGTGTCATTTTTGCCACTTTATTCAATCAACTGTAACTGGCTCTGATGTGCTTCAGAGATTTTTTGTACTCTAACTGATACTATACCTTGAACATTAACATCTCAAATTGAAAATTCATTTGAAGATGGTCAGAGCCCCCATACAGGGCCTCCCCAAATACCCTTAATTTCGTAAAAAAACGGTTTTTAAGAATGCTTTAAATCTTGGCTCTGATGTGATACAGAGAAAATTTTTGCACAATATACTTAGACATTTCCATACAAAAGGAATTTAAGCTTAACATTATTTGAAGGTGACCGGAGCCATTCGGTATGGGGGCCCAAACATGGACCTGAACGCTAATTTGTGTAACTTCAAAGCATTGGTGTAGCGGGCTCTGACCTCCTACATGAAAACATTTTGCATGGAGTTGTAGCACCAACATAGTAGTTTCATATTATGAAAAAATATATTTTGAAGGTACCGCCATTTTCAAGAAAAATCCAATAAAGTACCTTCCTACTTGGGATATTCCCTGACATCCCTGGGACATTTTTTCAATGGAATACACATAAATAGGTTGAATCAGGTGGACAAAAATTATTATAATGTATACACATATTCCATTTACAACTAATTTTCTGAAAATTTCAAAGGATTAGTAATTTTGTGTTATAACATTTCAACTACAATTTCAGTAAAAAAATGTAAAAGTACTTTTCGGTTAGCCGGGCGCCAGTGATATATATACATATATAAATATATATGTATGCACACACACACACACATATATATATATATTTATACATATATGTGTGTATATGTATAGATACACTGGTGTGCAAAAATTAAGGACAAAGCTGATAAATTAGCATAAAAGCCAAAAAAGGCAACAGAACTAAATGAAAGACCAATCAGGGGATAGAACTGAAACAACTGCAGCAGGACATGCCCATATATGACATATGGCGCAAAAAGAAGAGGTGCTAAGGGGAAAAAAGCACAGAGGCGCTGACCGTTCAGAAATTTGGTAAAATGTATTGCACTGTGTAATGTGATTTCAGTGACTTTTTTTTGCCATTATTGTGTGATATGGCCAAGAGGCAATCCAGAATATGTCATCTGGATGACATTACACCAGGTCGAATCATTGGGAAGTTGGAAGAAGGTGGAAGTGTGGCACAAGAGTTCGGTGTCGCTCATAACATCTTTTCACGAGTCTGGAGTGCATTTCAAACGGAGGGAATAGCTGTCCGAGCATTCAGCAGTGGTCGCCCACGTGCAACAGCAACAGTAGAGGACCGTTATATTGTCCTACAGGCGAAAAGAAACAACTAGAAAAATCGCAAGGCAGATGGAGCAGAGGCCTGTATGCACGACGACCAGTACGGTGTGTATCACTAATGCCTGCTCATCGGAGACGCAGCTTTCTGTGGTGTCAGGAACATAAGAATTGGACACAACAGTAGTGGTGTCGAGTACTCTTTACCGATGAGAGCCGATTTAGTATGACGAGCGATTCTGGACGTATACACATCTGGAGAGAGCAGGGAACACTTAATCACCCTCCAACATCATCAAAAGCCGTACGGACCTCCATGTCTTCCAAGGAGGTTCAGTTTCTGGTTCCTGCTACTGTGCCGAGATTATCTTGCCTCACGTGCGTCTTTTTAGAGGTGCTGTGGGTCCGGACTTCCTCTTCATGGAAGACAACGCTCCCCAGTATCGCACACCGGCTGTCAAAGAGCTCCTGGAGAGTGAAGATATTCAACGCATGAATTGGCCTGCAAAGTTCCCGGACCTTAATCCTATAGAACAGGTGTGATACCTTCTCGGGAGACGCTTGGCATCACGTGATCAGGCGCCAACAATGATTCTGGAGCTGAAATTGGCATAACAAGAGGAATGGGACTCAAGAGCTACTAGACAACCTTGTCCTCAGCATGGACAGACGTTGCGAATCCTGCATCGCAGTCAGGGGTGACCATATCCCCTATTAGAGAGTGAATTATTCCTGCCAGGTGCTTGGAAGATGAACGTTTCTGTCTTCTCTGCATTTGTGCTACAAGTGACCTTTTCAATAAAATGCTTTCATATCCTTTTGATTCTTTGTTTAGATGGTTTTTATCACTTGTCCTATCTTTTCACATCTTGAAGATCTTATGGTAAGATTTTGGTCGATGTGGAAATCTTCTGTGCGACGTTGCATTCGAAAAACCCTCTCGTCCTTAATATTTGCAAACAGGTGTATGTGTAGATATATGTATATATATATATGTATGTGTGTGTGTGTATACATGTATATATATAACTGCCGCCCAGCTAACCGAAAAGTACCAATGTAAATTGGGACTTATAATGCAATTTGAAACTTGTTCTCAATTATGTATAAAAAAATGCAATTTCCTATTGAAAATAACCCCCAGGAGTTACTGAAAATTACTTTCACTAATTAGAAGTATTTTTCCTACTGATTGTAGGTTTACAAAGGTAAGTTTGAAATTTGTTAAACATAACAATAGAACTGTTTTTTAGTTTGTTTACTAGTTTTTTATTCCAAAATATAAATTTATCTTTTAATTCTGTAAGTGTTTTAGGTAATATGCTAGATACATTTTCTAAAACTCATCTTTTAAAATGTACTAAGCTAGTCTTTCTCTCCAAAATAACCAAGTTACCACAACAAAAGATTTCAAAATGGCCACCACTTAACAGCATTGCCACTCAGTTTGTTACATTTATACAATTATTCTTATTCTTGTAAACACTGTTGCCATTTATATTTTTCTACATTTATAAAATATATAGTTTTATTCTTATTAATTAACTAAATATTTGATAGTTATATTTAAAATAAAGAAGCTTCAAACACATAATTACACCACCAAAACCTGTGTACTTTATTGGATTTTTCTTCAAAATGGTGGTACCTTCAAAAAATATTTTTTCATAATATGAAACTACTATGTTGATGCTACAACTCCATGCAAAATGTTTTCATGTAGGAGGTCAGAGCCCGCTGCACCAATGCTTTGAAGTTACATAAATCAGCGTTCAGGTCCATGTTTGGGCCCCCATACCGAAAAGCTCCCAGGACCTTCAAAAAATATTAATCTTAAATTCATTTTGTATGGAAATATCTAAGTACATTGTGCAAAAATTTTCTCTGTATCACATCAGAGCCAAGATTTAAAGCATTCTTAAAAACCGTTTTTTACGAAATTAGGGGTATTTGGGAGGGCCTTGTATGGGGGCTCTGACCATAGTTCAAATGAATTTTTAATTTGAGACGTTAATGTTCAAGGTATAGTATCAGTTAGAGAACAAAAAATCTCTGAAGCACATCAGAGCCAGTTACAGTTGAGAGAATAAAGTGGCAAAAATGACACAAAATTATTTCTACGCCCTGGTCTAGGGAACTTTGACCTCCCCTAACTCCAAAACTAAAATATATATAACAAAAATGTTTGAGATTTGTTCTTTCCTTGGGTAAGACAACACAAGAAAAAAAAATAAAGAAATTCTGAGACGGTGATGGAAACCCCCTGCCTGATATGCTCATGCAATGACTCTTAAGTGAATGGGATTACGTCAGAGAGGAATTATGAATTTTTAACGTAAGTCCGATTAAAACCGCATAATGGAACCCGGTAAATTTTTGAGGGAAACCACCCTAAAAGGTTACTATCTAGAACAGGAAGATGTGAGCTAAAATTATCCCAAACAGACGCCGGCATACCATATATGGCAGGTAAAAGGCCATGGGAATAATAATAAGACAAAATAACTTTTATATGCCGTGAGAAAAGACATCAGATGATGATCCGTTAAAATATAGATGTAAAGTGCATCTGTGAACAAAGATTTCTAACTGTTGCTAGGCACAAAGCTTTTCTTTTCTTTCTTTTAAAGTAGATGAAAATGTGGTCAGAAGATTTTAACGAGCGAAATAAAACGAGAGCTTACATTTTAGGCAACGGAACTGAGAATAAATAATTTTGTGACGAGACAATTAAATTTCAAGTTAAACAGGAACCATATATGTTAAAGTTGGAGTGGGGGGCGATTTAACATATAAATTGCATTCTAATATATGAAGTTAAATCTCCTTCATACTGGAAAGTGCATTAAAATTCCGAATTGAAACCACAAAAAAGTAACTTACATTTAATGTTAGGATGAAGATATCTGGAAAAAAATTTTGATAGGAAGAAATGATTTCTTTTCGAATTAAAGAATAAAAAGATTTTTAATAAATAAATTAATTCACACAGAGAAAATTTAAGATAGGAAAACTAAATTTTAGAATAAAACATAAAATATATATGATTCTATATCATAGATGTACTTAGTTATTTCATGATTTAATATGTTTTTATAATATAAAAAGTTAATTTAAATTTGAATTCAACTTTATTGGTTCCGATTTTTTGAATCAATTGACTTTATATTATTAATTATTTGATTTATGTTATTTTTTAATTAATGAGTTAAATGTCACTAATGTTGATTTATTTTATTTATTTAATTCACTTTAAAATGTTATAAAAATAAATAAATATTTTAATTATTTAATTTGATTTTATATTTTAATTACTTGATGATATTTTTATTTATCTGTAAACATAAATTTTATTTATTTATTTATTTTATATCTTTTAAAAATTAAAATATACATTTATCTTTTCTTTTAATATCAGCTTTTTTATTAATCAATGAATTAATTTATTAAAATTAATAGACTTATTAATTTTTAAATTAGTATTTTACTTTATTTTAAATTTTATTTTTAAATATGTTTGATTTATTAATTAATTATATTTTTACGTGGGATATTTTGCGTTAAATAAAATTGTCATTTATCGAAGAAGCAATGTTGTATATTAAAAAAAAATAGGTAGCTGTTGTACTTATTTTTTTTTCTTAGCAAATTTTAAAGTTTAGAATCTTTATGATAAATTCTTTTACGTGGGAATTCTAGGAAATATTAGATTCTTTTTGAGCATGCAAATTGCCTACAGTCAGGTAACAATTTGTATTTATTTTTAATGCCAGTTGACAATGACATCTTCTCGACCCTAACAATTTTTGTCAGTGGAATAACATATGTGTGTGTTTGTTAAAATCCGTGGGTAATCTTTGCAAAAATAGATCACTGAATGAGGAAATTCTGTCAATCTGGTACCGAAAACAGCTGTTTCAATTTCAGCTCTGACCATATCCATAGGCGAATAAAATATAATGTTTATCGGTGCAATAGAAAACAGAAGTTTTAAAAGAAATTGATAAAGAAAGATATTACTTTTAAAGATATTGCTTGTTTAACATTCTTCGTAAATAGTTCGCAAGAATCACAAAAGGAAAAAAAAAAACAGAATTGATGTTTAAAATCGAAGTGTCCAAATTATATTTTTAGGCTTTTTAAATCGTCGGAAATTAGTTTTATTGATTAAAATAAAATTATATATTAAGAAATGCTCAAAAACTTTTTATGAAGTATTCTGCATTTTTTTAAATATTAAAAGTTAGAAAAATAATATTACATTAAAAAAATTATTTCATGTATATTTAAAATGAAATGAAATTCAAGTTTTCTTATTATTTATACGCTACTTTTATAGTTACGAATTCAAAATTTTATTGAATATATATTAAATGCTTTAGACTCACATTTGATTTGTAATAAAAATTAAAGATTGCCTGCTAGACAAATAATAATAATTAAGCATGCTTTTCACCTACTGACTTTTATGAGAAAATAAAGGAAATGCACGAATATACTATAAACCACACTTGAATTGTATCTCAACGTTGTAGATTTTAGAGGATAGAACGCGAGTCTCATACTCGAAAGTAACCAAGTTTGAACCCGAAGAAACACACGGAGATCAGAATCTCGTGTCCATAAGATGTCTCACATTTCTTCCACATAATTAGTTATGCGTAATGTTATTGTAAATACCAGTTACGTTTTAATGTGTAGCAGTATGTGAAATTATTATTATTATTATTATTTAAAGTTTGCACAGATTCATTTCTAAACGTAATTAATTGAAATACTTTTAAGTGGTAATATTTTCACCAGTAAACTAGTAGATATTAACCCGTTCACGACGAGTATTTTTTACATTTCTTTTGTTTCTTTGGCACCAGTTTTTTTTACAATTTGTAATTATCACCTTATTTAACTGCTTGAATGTTGTGTTGAGATAAGGCAAAATTTTCTGTACTAAAATACTGTAGTTAGAAGTCGAGGGTTTCATGAATCATAAACAGCCCTATACGTGCCACTCTTCTCGAATAGGTTGCAGAAACAACAAAAAAATAACAATAAATTTATCCTCCACAGGACCTCCTGAGTAGGTATCTCAATGAGTTCCCCAGGATCCTCAAAAATGGACATTTACGATTTCTAAGCACCTTCTGACGCAGCTATTTTGCATCTTCCAGGATGCCTGGGGAATGATAGCTTTAAATCACAATCTTTCTTAGAGTGTCCTAGGGAGGAAAGTACCCTTGTAAAAGACTATATGGGATATTGAATATGGATATAAAAATTTCGTTAACACAAAACAAATTTCATAAGTAAAATAAACAATGAAAGATCATTAAAGACGATATACGATTGTTTTATTTAAGTGTTTCACATTACGAATTCATTGTAGAATATTGAAGACTCAAAATTTTTGGACTATTAGGTAGATTTCGTAGAAATACTACCTATTATATTCTCCCCTAACTTATATATATATATATATATATATATATATATATATATAAAGGAAAACACATGTGAAAAACAAAGGATAAGACATTATAAAAAGCAATGGAATGGATACTGCAGGAATTATGCTTAATTTGATTAAAAAGCCAAAATTGGAAAACTATGAATATCTTATAGAATCTTCAGAAGGGCTTTATAAGAATATTCATAGTAAATATATGTTACTTCATCAAATATTGTCAGCATTATGCCTAAAATCGACAGTATTAAGACGAATAAATAACATATATAAATGCAACCAGACAATTAAAAGCCTACATGAGTTCAAATAACAAAATAAATAAATAAATATTCAACTTAAATAGAAATAAGATAATTAAACAATTATTCAACTCAAATAGAAATTAGATCATGAAATAATGTGCAAGACTCACCAGAAAAGACTAATGTTACTGTAGATTGAACAAGATTATAAGTACTTGACAAACAGCCAGTCATCATGAACTCAAAATGGCTGCTATATCTATGCAAACATTGCTTTGAAAGAAAAAAATAATAGGAAATAAATTATTTAGTGTTGCCATCTATCACAGAAAAATATAAGTAAAAGCTAAAATTGTAGACAAGTTAAATAATAAGTCTAGTGCTGCCATCTATAATGAATGAATAGAAAATAGAATCAAAAGAATTTTTTTTGACAAAGCAAATAATATTTGATATATGAGGAAACTAAAGGAAGTAAATAAAACTGAAATATATTAAAGATGAAATGGGAAGACAATATCACATTTTTATGGACACGATAACTTTCATAATTCGCACACATCTCTTCCAAAGTGATACATAAAGTAAAGCGACATAAAATCTCGGTCAATTCCGTTAATGGACAAAATCGGGCCGGGGGGGGAGAGGTGTTTGTGAAAAAGAAAAAACGCCATAACTTCTTAATTATGATACATTATATCAAATCCGTTTAAAGTTATTATTACTTCTAGGAAAAGGGTGAAAAATTTATGTATGACAGATTTTTGATATCATTAAAAATAGCCTCAAGGGGGATTTGGGTTGGGTTGATTTATATCGGCCGATTATCTACACGAGGGATATAGGCGCTAGGGGGGAGTGCCCTCCGTGGGGGGTCTTTCTAAGTCTAAGGGATCCTAACTCGTATTTACGGCAAGGTTCGAAGAAAACCACGGAAAACTCCGAACGGTTAGGTCGACGAGCTTGACAGGGGTTTGGACACAGCACCTCCCGTCTACCAACTTTGAGAGCAGAACCTCTCAGCCACTGGTGAGGCCATCAATGGAGGGAAAATAGGGGTTTAAGAAGAAAACATAACTTCGTCAATTCACAAGATATCAAATCCGTTTAAATTTATTATAAATCGTCTTAATATTATCTACAACTTTTATTATGACAAGTTTTTACAGGACCAACTCTTACAGCAAAAACAAATTAAAAACAAAAAAATCCCTGCTGGCTCCGACTACACGCACAGATATATATGGAAATGGGCGATCCCAACTGCCGAATCATGGCACAAAATTCTTTCTTCTGCAATTCCCAATAAACAGGCATCCCACGATCTGCATCTTCCAAAATCTGCCTGTGTCTGTATGCCGAACCGTCAGGGATTGTTTTTTTAATACTGTGCTTTTCAAATTCGTTGCAAACTTTGTCATTGTGGGTTATACTGTCAGATAAGGTGTGATCATTCATATTCAGTTAACAAAAATGTTATTGCAAACCCTTCTATATACCTTCTATTCAATGAATATTTAGAGAAGCGTTATGAATATATTCAGATGTAACGTTTATTTCAATGTAATGTTTATTTGCTTCTTTGCATTCAGAGGTTTACATGTCTTTGAGAAGTATATATACTTTACAACTATTAAACTGTCTATGTATTTTCCATATTACACATAAATTTAGCATTTAAAATATGCGAAAAAATTGGGATGTTTCAATTAGGTAATTAGATCAATAAAACAAAATTTAAATAGAATATATCATTTCAAATTAAGTTCTGTGACAATATAGACGTTAGTAAATATTTAATAAACTATTAATTAATATTAATGACTCATAATTTAAAAAATGATATTGAAACGCAAATGATTGTGGCGGAAACTCTTTTATCCTGATACTCATAACATATATCTAAAATCATGCAAAAACAAACAAAACAAAAGTGGTTCTTTCAGCAATAAGAAATGCGAGTGAAAAAAATCAAGGAATTAAATTCAGAGCTAGAACTTCTAAATATGGAACAAATGCATAAATAGTGCGTTATTTTTAGTCATTTGTAAACAAGAACTGGTAATGTTTACCCCCTATTTTAACAGAATTTTACAAATAACCAAAAACAAGCACACGTGAAACGAAAATTACCGTTGGAAAAACAATATATTGCCATTCGTAGAACTTTAGAATAATAAACTTTTAAATTCAAATTTATTCAAAGTTTTAATATGCATCGTAGCGTAGAATTTTATTAACAAAATTTGTTAAAAGTAATTACCGTAAGAAATGCCTTAAAATTCTATTAAAAATTCATTAGCCAAAATTCAGTTAAGATATAAACTATCATTTTTAATTAGTCTACCAATTAATATCTTTTTTTCATCCTTACAAAGTAATTTACACTTTAGAAGCATTAATTTGCTAAAAAAAAAGACTAGATTTTTTTTTTTTTGGGGAATGTAGCACTGCACGAAAATAATTCATTGTAATGAGACTGTAATTAGTTAGGCAAAATAATTACCGTTTGGTATTGTTTTTAACAGACTCTCAAAAAATGCAAATTGATTTTTAATTATTATTTGTAAACCGATTTTTACTTTCAATAGTTTTCTCAAAGAAATATTTCTTAAGAAGTTCGTTAATTTGGTTTATTTGCATTTTCTTTGTTATATGTTTAAAAACATATCTCAGATAACAAATTATTGAAGAAAAATATTAGAGACACAGAAACAAAATATAAACTAATAAATCTGCAGACCAGAGGCCTGAATGTCACCTGCGAATTTTACATTCTTACTTGGTGCCCTTACTTAATTTCTTCTTTGAAAGTCGATAATCCGCTATTTAATTATTTGGTGTTCAGGGGTATGACCAGACTTTTTTTTTCACGAGATTCTACTTTTATAAAATTTTTGAACGGTGTTTTATATTAGTGAAATATCTAATCATAATTTTAAGAATTTTAAATTAGCATTATAGTCAGGTTCCTGTTTATAAAATTGATGTATAGCAATGTCCTTCTGAACAAAAAAATGTATAAATGCATTAAAATTAGATATATAAATTTATATGTATACATATATACTTTTAAACTATAGTTACATAATATGTTCTTTGGTGATTCAAGTTTTTTTTTTTTTTGTGACTGGTTTGGTTTTATTTTAAGAAAATTAAATTTGTGAAGAGATGATTTTTGATATGAAAAAGTTTTGTGAAAGGTTCTTTTTTAAGACAAAGGATTTTGTAAAAAGTCCTGTTTTATGATTAACTTTTTTAAGGGTCCTCTTCTAAGATGGAAAATTGCGAAGGGTCCTGTTTTAAGATTAAACAAAATTGTGAACGTTCCTTTAAAAGACTCAACTTTTTCCTAAATAGATTCCTGGTATTATTGGGACATCCGGAAAATTCGTACCAGATAGGAAAATCAATTTGTACCGGAAAATTCGGAAAATTCTATTATAAATTATATATCGAAGTTAATGTTTAATAATTAAATGATAGAAATTTCCTGTACGAAATGATTTTCCCAACCGACACGAATTTTACGGAAAACCCAATAGTTAATATTCAATGTAATATTTTAGTTAATTTTAACAAATCGAATTGTTTCTTATATAACACGATTTTATGTAATGAAACTTATGTTCTTATGGAGACTTATCGGACTCGAGCGAATTTTTATGCCTATCCTTCGAGTCAAACTCAAACAAACATGTGAATCAAAAATTATACATAAAAGTTAATATGCCATTTATAATTTGAAAAATATAAGCTTTTAAATTAAAATATGTTCAAATTTTAATGTATGTCTTAAAGTTTCATTAACAAAATTTGTTAAAAATAATTATAGTAAGAAATATATTAGAATTCTATTAATAATATTCATTAGCGAAAATTTTGTTATAATATAAAATATGTTTTAATTTTAATCTATTACATTAATATCTTTTTTCATTCTTACAAAGTATTTTGTACTTCGTAAACATTAATTTGTTAAAAATAAACCTGTTTTTTACTCCTCGAAGAATTTAATACGTTATGAAAATAATACCCCGCAATCACATTGTAATTAGTTAGGCAAAATAATTACCGTAGGTATTGCTTATATTTGACTGGTAAAAAAAAATCAATTTGTTTTTTAATTATTATTTGAAACCCGATTTTTACTTTCATTGGTTTCCCTAAAGATATATTTATTGAGAATTTTTTTTTATTTGGCTTAATTACTTTTCATTTCTATTTGTTTATAGAAAACGTCCAGTAATAAATTATTCAACAACAAACTCCATAGACATTCATTAGAGACGTAGCGACGGAATATAAATTAGTAAATCTTCAGATAAGAGGTCTCAATAACCATCTGCTATATTTTACATCTTTATATTGACTTTATTTCATCTATTTTTTTAAATTCTACAATACGAAATTTTATTATTTAATATTAGTTGAAACCCGATTTTTACTTTCAATGGTTTCCCCAAAGATATATTTGTTGATAAGTTTCTTATTTGGCTTAATTACTTTTCATTTCTATTTGTTTATAGAAAACGTTCAGTAATAGATTATTAAACAACAAATTCCATCGACATTCATTAGAGACGTAGCGACGGAATATAAATTAGTAAATCTTCAGATAAGAGGTCTCAATAACCATCTGCTATATTTTACATCTTTATATTGACTTTATTTCATCTATTTTTTTAAATTCTACAATACGAAATTTTATTATTTAATATTAGTTGAAACCCGATTTTTACTTTCAATGGTTTCCCCAAAGATATATTTGTTGATAAGTTTCTTATTTGGCTTAATTACTTTTCATTTCTATTTGTTTATAGAAAACGTTCAGTAATAGATTATTAAACAACAAATTCCATCGACATTCATTAGAGATGTAGCGACGGAATATAAATTAGTAAATCTTCAGATAAGAGGTCTCAATAACCATCTGCTATATTTTACATCTTTATATTGACTTTATTTCATCTATTTTTTTAAATTCTACAATACGAAATTTTATTATTTAATATTAGTTGAAACCCGATTTTTACTTTCAATGGTTTCCCCAAAGATATATTTGTTGATAAGTTTCTTATTTGGCTTAATTACTTTTCATTTTTATTTGTTTATAGAAAACGTTCAGTAATAGATTATTAAACAACAAATTCCATCGACATTCATTAGAGACGTAGCGACGGAATATAAATTAGTAAATCTTCAGATAAGAGGTCTCAATAACCATCTGCTATATTTTACATCTTTATATTGACTTTATTTCATCTATTTTTTTAAATTCTACAATACGAAATTTTATTATTTAATATTAGTTGAAACCCGATTTTTACTTTCAATGGTTTCCCCAAAAGATATATTTGTTGATAAGTTTCTTATTTGGCTTAATTACTTTTCATTTCTATTTGTTTATAGAAAACGTTCAGTAATAGATTATTAAACAACAAATTCCATCGACATTCATTAGAGACGTAGCGACGGAATATAAATTAGTAAATCTTCAGATAAGAGGTCTCAATAACCATCTGCTATATTTTACATCTTTATATTGACTTTATTTCATCTATTTTTTTAAATCCTACAATACGAAATTTTATTATTTAATATTAGTTGAAACCCGATTTTTACTTTCAATGGTTTCCCCAAAGATATATTTGTTGATAAGTTTCTTATTTGGCTTAATTACTTTTCATTTCTATTTGTTTATAGAAAACGTTCAGTAATAGATTATTAAACAACAAATTCCATCGACATTCATTAGAGATGTAGCGACGGAATATAAATTAGTAAATCTTCAGATAAGAGGTCTCAATAACCATCTGCTATATTTTACATCTTTATATTGACTTTATTTCATCTATTTTTTTAAATTCTACAATACGAAATTTTATTATTTAATATTAGTTGAAACCCGATTTTTACTTTCAATGGTTTCCCCAAAGATATATTTGTTGATAAGTTTCTTATTTGGCTTAATTACTTTTCATTTTTATTTGTTTATAGAAAACGTTCAGTAATAGATTATTACACAACAAATTCCATCGACATTCATTAGAGACGTAGCGACGGAATATAAATTAGTAAATCTTCAGATAAGAGGTCTCAATAACCATCTGCTATATTTTACATCTTTATATTGACTTTATTTCATCTATTTTTTTAAATTCTACAATACGAAATTTTATTATTTAATATTAGTTGAAACCCGATTTTTACTTTCAATGGTTTCCCCAAAGATATATTTGTTGATAAGTTTCTTATTTGGCTTAATTACTTTTCATTTCTATTTGTTTATAGAAAACGTTCAGTAATAGATTATTAAACAACAAATTCCATCGACATTCATTAGAGACGTAGCGACGGAATATAAATTAGTAAATCTTCAGATAAGAGGTCTCAATAACCATCTGCTATATTTTACATCTTTATATTGACTTTATTTCATCTATTTTTTTAAATTCTACAATACGAAATTTTATTATTTAATATTAGTTGAAACCCGATTTTTACTTTCAATGGTTTCCCCAAAGATATATGTGTTGATAAGTTTCTTATTTGGCTTAATTACTTTTCATTTCTATTTGTTTATAGAAAACGATCAGTAATAGATTATTAAACAACAAATTCCATCGACATTCATTAGAGATGTAGCGACGGAATATAAATTAGTAAATCTTCAGATAAGAGGTCTCAATAACCATCTGCTATATTTTACATCTTTATATTGACTTTATTTCATCTATTTTTTTAAATTCTACAATACGAAATTTTATTATTTAATATTAGTTGAAACCCGATTTTTACTTTCAATGGTTTCCCCAAAGATATATTTGTTGATAAGTTTCTTATTTGGCTTAATTACTTTTCATTTTTATTTGTTTATAGAAAACGTTCAGTAATAGATTATTACACAACAAATTCCATCGACATTCATTAGAGACGTAGCGACGGAATATAAATTAGTAAATCTTCAGATAAGAGGTCTCAATAACCATCTGCTATATTTTACATCTTTATATTGACTTTATTTCATCTATTTTTTTAAATTCTACAATACGAAATTTTATTATTTAATATTAGTTGAAACCCGATTTTTACTTTCAATGGTTTCCCCAAAGATATATTTGTTGATAAGTTTCTTATTTGGCTTAATTACTTTTCATTTCTATTTGTTTATAGAAAACGTTCAGTAATAGATTATTAAACAACAAATTCCATCGACATTCATTAGAGACGTAGCGACGGAATATAAATTAGTAAATCTTCAGATAAGAGGTCTCAATAACCATCTGCTATATTTTACATCTTTATATTGACTTTATTTCATCTATTTTTTTAAATTCTACAATACGAAATTTTATTATTTAATATTAGTTGAAACCCGATTTTTACTTTCAATGGTTTCCCCAAAGATATATATGTTGATAAGTTTCTTATTTGGCTTAATTACTTTTCATTTTTATTTGTTTATAGAAAACGTTCAGTAATAGATTATTAAATAACAAATTCCATCGACATTCATTAGAGACGTAGCGACGGAATATAAATTAGTAAATCTTCAGATAAGAGGTCTCAATAACCATCTGCCATATTTTACGTCTTTATATTGACTTTATTTTTTGAAATCCTACAATACGAAATTTTATTATTCAATATTAGTTGAACTATATGTAACTTTTTTAAGGTAGTTTAAGGAAATCTAATTTTCACGTCATAACCCTTCAATGTGACGTGTGACATATGAGTGTGTGATATGTAATATGTGAGGTATAGAGTATATAGCTGATCAGCTACATAGATATTATTATTTTGTTCACATGGAGCTTATATTTTTTCCGTAAGTGTATTATGTATACATTCTTATTTCCCGATCCATCACAATTGAACTGTCGCAGATTCCAAGACAAAATGACGTTATTGATTCTGGGAGTAACTACATCAAGGACAAGCTATTTATTTTGAATTAAATAAAGAAAAGTACATTTAAATGTTAAATCATCTAAAATGAAAGCAGACTTTACTGTAAATTTATACGCCAAAAATTGCTGGTATTTTTTGCTGTAATTTTAATTTTATAACAGCAAACTGTTTCTTAAATATCGTAATTTTTAGAAATTTACTGCGAAAAACGCTGCAATCCTAAAAAGTTTACAACAGAAATTATTGTGATCATGCTAAATGTTACAGCAAAAATTGCTGGAAATTTGGCTAAATAAAATTTTGCTGTAATCTTTGTCCTTTTTATTTGAAGTGTAGAACTGTTTAAGAAAACCTTTTGCGTTGATATATATATATATATATATATATATATATATATATATATATATATATATATATATATATATATATATATATATATATATTGTAGGAGTTTACTGAATTTTTTTTTCTAATTATCTTGAAAATCTTAAATCTGCATGATTTGTCGGTATACTTGTTAATAATTTGCTAATATGTGTAACAGGCCTAAATTCATTACTTTTATTTTCTTGTATGTATATTTCAATCTAAATGAAATGTAAAAGGTTTATGTCTATATTCATGAAATGAGTTATAAGGTTAAGCGAATATAAAAGTTCTTTTACATTTCTACATTACAACCTACAGATTTAAAGCCAGGGCCGTCTCAAAGATACGAAGTTCAATACGCGCTTTTTTCATTCAAGCTTTTTACATATGCAAAATATAATGCGTCTCACATAGATTAGTAAACGTTTTCCAAATATTATAAGAATATTGTTACGATCTCTTAGTCTTTTAGTACATTGAAAGAGACTTTGTAAATAAACATGTTGGTTTTCGCTCTATTTAAAAAATGTTCGGCAATCACCATGCACTGTACAATATTCTTATCACAAAAATGTATTTAAATTGTGTAACACAATAAACATAACACAAAGAATCACAAAGATCCTAAACTTGCAGCAGATTGGCTAACAACAACTTTAATTCTAAGACGAAATGAAAATATCGCCGAAATTTCAAACTTTGCGATAATACTAACGGACTGACGGACAATTTTATTTATATACTTGATTTGGTCAAAAAATCTTATGACTTCTAAGGTAATCTAATTGACAGTGTCGTATTAGTGTGTCGTAGAGGCCTGCCCGTAAGGCATGGTGACATCACGACGACGTCACTGTGAAGTCACACTGTGACTTTGTGACAGTCGTCGTGACGTCAAGTGACGTCGATGTGAAGTCACTGTGACGTAAATGCGAGGTCGTTATGGCCGTTTTCAAGGCTTTCTGTGACCTCACAATGTGACTACTTTGTGAAGTCACCGTGCGACTTCAATGTGAAAAATGTGACGAATCTGCATCGGATAGGGTGACCAGATTTTAGCCGAATCCTATACGGATTGTTCGGATCAAAATTTTTTTATGGTTCAAGTTTGTGACGTTTGTGACGACACTGCACCGGGTCGGGTGACCAGATTTTACCCGAATACAATCCAGAAACTTCGGATCGATCTTTTTGGATTTGTTTGGCTACAGAATAGATTTGGATTAGTTGTCGTGTGACCTGATTTTCGTGAACCCGATCTGGGTATAATGTTTTTACTGTAAGTCTTGTTCAGAATAGAATCTTGCATACGACCAAGTAACCAGATTTTATCAGAAATTGTGTTACGATACAATTTCTGATGTCGGCTCGGATCTAGAGTCATGCACGAATCCGGTTATATACTTCTTGAACATGATTGAATGTCTACTTGAACATGAATGATGGTTGACTGAAACTATATTTACATTCAACCCGTAATCTTACCCTAACCCAACAACAACAACAACAAAAATTCTGTAGGCCCACAACCCGACCGAACCTGATAAATGATTTCGCATAGATTCGGATAACAAGATTTCATCAAATACGGATAAGATCGACGATAAGGATTGGATCGGCAATCATTTTTTTTTATGCAACTCGTATTCAAATTAAAACTTTGTATCTGATTGGGAAACCGGCTAATGTAGCCGTTAAACAAGAAAATTATAAATGTAAAAAACGCATACTAATATAAAAATAATAGATGAATCCATTAAAAATTATAATAAAATTAAATATTTTAATAATATGAAATTTTATTGTGCAAATAACCACTTTTAAAAATAACTTCGACTTCCATTTGTTTTATGTAACCACCAAAAATATTGACAATAATTAAAACTATGCTATTTTGCTTTTAAGTATTGAAGTTTTTAAATGTGTATACTTTGCCATATTTCCCCTCGTTCAGTATCACGAAACTTTCTGACACATTTATGAACAAATTTTTAAACGCTTGGCACTTGCATGCCTGATTATTAAAACGATTTGGAATGAATAGCGTTTTCTATTTTTAGATAAATGAAATGCTTAAGAGCAATTTTGGTCACGTTTTTTCCGTTTCTGACGCTGCGCGTCGGAAATTCGGTTCAAAACACCGACTTTGATAGTGTTTTCTGAAACATCTTTTGTCAAAAATGGAAAATGCCATTCTATTACATATATTCTGAATAAGAACACCTGCCAATTTCATGTGTTTCCGAATAAAAATGAATTCAGAAATTAGTTATTTTGGATTTGATTACAAATTTAATGAAAATAAAAGTATAGATTTTTAAATAAGCATTGTGAAAAATTTATATTAGGAATCCATTTAAATAATAGATCTACCTATTGTGCGATATTATTAAATAATAAACATTGTATCAAGCAATAAAACATTTTTCGAAGCAAATGAAATTTAAAACTTAGGATCATAAACGCAAAGAAAAAAAAATATTTTTTTTTTCTTTACAAATTATTTTATTTATAGTTTTTGATAGAATACTAAATGCAGAGCTTAAATATCAATTTTTACTATAGAAAAAATTCGATAACACAACTGGAAAAATTACCTTAACTGAATAGCTGTTTTATTGTTTCATCAATATTCATTATTTTTGTGCACCTAATATTGACATATCTTGACAACTAAATTTGTAATGAGTTAAATTGTCGCAATTATTTCAAATATACCAGAAAATTATTTCTCAAAACCTCCACTAGCTAAGAAATTTTCAAATTGTAAATCAAATATTAATAGTTTTAAAAATTGCAATGTTTTTAATTACAATGAATAACTATGAAAATTGAACTGAGAAACGCAAAATATAAATACATTCCTCGTTATAAATAACACTTTACATTTAGAATATATATTGTTAGTAAATACTTTAAGCTTTTTTCCAAACTCTCTATTTAAAACGATTTAAAACATTAAAGATAAAATTTTATACAAGTGATTAAAAAAAAAAAAGATTTAAACATCTTAACATTTAAATAATGCACTATTAATGTACCATTACTAAATATGCACTATTAACAAAACTGCGAAGACATTAAAAGTTACCTGCTAATCTATAAGTAAAACCACCAGTTCTAGGGATTAAGTTTTAATGGTCGTTGACTGCTTCCTTTTCATTGAAAAATGAGACTCAAATCCACTGCTTTAATTTTCAAAGTGTCCAGCTTAGGTGTGTTCATAGATCTCAGATATCAAATATCACGCAGACCTTAATAACGCACACAGCTAGACATAAGGATAGGTTAAAATGGATGATTCACTTTAAAACGTTAATTTACTTTCACGGTATAAATTCCACAATATACTTCCACAAACTTAAAAGAACACCACACACTCTAATCCGCCGATGAAAATAATCGTCTGCCCTCAACATCTGCGATCATGATCTGCACAGTAATGTTTACCACAAAGTAACATCTAGCAGGTGTTTCCAGAAAAAGAATAGAAAGAAAACAGTTAAATAAATACATTTCAAATGCTTTATAGTTTATATGGCTGACAAATAACTTCTAATAAAACTATAATATTCTGTTTTTATATGAGAGAGTTTAATATTCTTGGAAATAAGCTGTGAAAATTAAAATTTTTATATATTTTTTAATCAGTTGCATTTGTTTTAGGCGTCCAAAGTAAACATAAATTTAAAATAAAAGTGGATTTAATAGTCTTTATAAAATAATTACGACATAAATATAAATACTATTCTGCAATCAGATTTCCTAAATACGATTTTTTCATTTTTTACACTCTATTGAAAAGAGCAATATATTTAACAGAGGTGATATCTTATTAAGCACTGACCAGTTTTGGAATAAATTGCTATAGGAATGACATATACTTTATGACATATTTTTAATTCGTTTTTGTTCGGAAACGCATGAAATTGGCTTTTGTTTTTATTCAGAAACTCTGTAATTGAAAGACGTTTTCCATTTTTTAGTAAAATCAGAAGATCTTTCAGAAAAGAATGTCAAAGTCAGCGTTTTGAACCAAATACCCGACGTAACAGGGAAAGAAAAGAGAAAAACCAGTCGTCAAGTGACACGAATTGCTTATAACTCGATAAGTAATTTATTTATCAAAAAATGGAAAACTCCTTTCGATTCCAACTTGCTTACATAGTCAGTCCTGCCCATTTTATGCCTTTGCGTTTAAAAATGAGTCAGAAATTATGTCAGAAAGCTTCGCGTTGTGGAGCAGGTCAGTTGAGAACCACCTTAAATATTCAGTACAAGAAAAATCTTGAACGCGTTCGACGGTCACCCCGAGCACCCCCGATGTCGAACTCGCAAAAATGGTGTCCTCACTTTTTAAACAGAAAGCTGATGATTGGGTTGAGTGGCCCCTCAAAATAATAAGAGATTGGAGATTTTAAAAATATTTTTAGTATCACAAAATTAGCAAATGAGTTCTATGCGGTGGTAGGAAAAAAAATTAAATGTTTGTATTTAAAATGCTAACAAATCTCTAAATCGCTAACAGTTTTATTAGAATGAGAGATCTATTTCTGAATTACTTTCCGCCAAAACTTTCCTACGTTACTAAATTTCTATTTAAGGATTTTTACCTGTGTATTATATAGTATATTTTGTTAAATTTCATGAAAATGGCAATGAAAATTGCAAAAAAATATCTGCCTCATATATGTAGACAAATATTTATTTATTATTTTATTTTGGAAATACAATATATTTAAATAATGTGCGACAATGTTTTTATTAATGATTTAGGTACATGACATAATTCAATTCGATATTTTATGAGTTTTTTTTCCAAATTCTCTCTCCGATCACACCGTGAAGTCACAGAGTGTTGGCATTTTGGTCATAGGTTTTACGTGACTTATGTGACTTGCAGTGACGTCATTGCAACGTCACAAAATTTTTTAAAGCTGTCAAAAGTAATTTTCTTCATGCCATAAGATGTTCTAAAGTTTATTTTAAGTTTTCTTTAGATATTCAAGACGTTCACATTTTGATCACAGTGTGACGTTACAAAGTGGTGTCATTGGTCACAGATGTGACGTGACGTACGTGACTCACAGTGACGTCACAATGACGTCACTGTGACTGTGCATGCTATGCGGGTGATATCTTGAATTTTTCCAAAAAAATATATTTGGTGTGAAGCATAACCAGCAAAGTCCACGAAGTTCGTCGAAAAGGCTTAATTCTATACTTCTAAATATATCATATTCATTAAACGTAAGTGCAAAAACAGTTAGTGGCTGCTACGTGAAAGTCAATGTCACTTTAAAATCAACAGGGTTTCAACCTCGGGCTTCCCGCAGGATTACAAAAATTTGCTAAAAATAATTTTTTTATTGAAAACTCTAAAATATTTTTACATTTACTATATTTTTTTTTAGATTTGACACTAATAACACCAAAAAGCATTTGCATATGAAAAATATCAATTAGGTGTTATAATAAAGTTTTGAAATTTATTAAAAATTTTCTACATGTCAACATTTGATAGCGATAGAAATCGTAAAAAATTTCACTATTTAAAAAAAAAAAAAAAAAAAAAAAAAAAAAAAAAAAAAAAAAGATTTTTGTTATTTCAGTGTTTAACGCGGAGGGTTACATATCTGATAAATTTGCATTTTATTTATATTATAAATAAATATTAATAATAAATATTAATATATTTAACAAAATATTTATAAATTTGTAACCACGGTGTAACTCGAGCCACAATTTTGGCAAGTTAAAAGATGCTGCATCGTTACAACTTACCGAAATTGTAGCTCGAGTTACTCCATGATTACAAATATGAAAATAAACAACCAAGTAAAAATAAAAGATAACGTGCGTAATTTTTAAAAAAGTACATGAAAATTAAATGATAGCATTTCAAATAATAACTTCAAAGACCGCGCAGTTATGGAATATTTTCATTTGTTTTTGAAAATGGCTCGGAGTGAGTCGAAACATGTCAACAGCCTAATAAAAGTTATTTTACTGTATATTATGTTGTTAATTTACACCTTTTAGCATTTAAAAGAAATATATTATTACAGGGTGTTATAATATATTATAATACAGTAGAATCTCGATCCATCTTTCCTCAATCTTTCGTTATCCCGTATGTATCGTCTAGTTTTAAAGGTCCCGTCACGAATACTATTTAAATAATGTTAATTATATCCGTTTAGGTCGTTTTTGAAACATGCAGATTCCCGCATCTATTGTTCAAACATTTTATCGACCTTCGAAAAAAATTGGAGAATTTATCCCATTGTATTCATGTTTAAGAAAAAAAAAGTTGTTCTAATTGTGACCTTGGATACACGTGCGTGTTGATAAACCGAGAGTGATTCCATAAGAGTGTGGTGATCTTTAAATGCAATCCCCAAACGGGCGATAAACGTGCCATTCTGTACGTGGCAACCCTCTAGTGTACAGGTGGAATGAAAAAAAAGTTTGCAATAGAAAAGAAAATATAAAATGATGAGCGGTGAATTGCCGTTATAAAAAGTAGAATAAGAACTTAGTTTTAGTTAACGACGTGGCGTCGGATATCTGTATTTATTAAAATAGTCACCTTAAGTGCGAGAGAGGGAGAGATGGGAGATGGAGGCCTTTCAACCAATGAAATTAAGGAGGGCAGTAGATCCTTTCTGTGTTTTTGAAAAATGTTGAAAGAGTGAATGATTGACAGAGAGGGCGGGGATTAGCTGCAAACGTCATAGCTTCTAGAAGTTAAGACATTGTCACTTTACGTTAGGCTCTCATTTCAGATTTGGCTGTGATAGGCTATTGTTGTGTGTCTATTATTTTCATTATTTTTCACTTGATGGTGATTAACATGGCTAAACAAATTCGTACTTCAGAGGAAATAATTCGTATAATTGAAGAAGTAGAAAAACATCCGTTTGAAAAAAGAGTTCAAATTGTTAAGCGTTTAAATTTACCACCTTCAACATTGATATCTATAATTTCAAAAAAAGCCGAAATTAGAAAGCAGTTTGATAAGTACGGTATTTCGGCGAAAAAACGAAAAACTGGTCGAGAATCAATATACAAAGATTTAGAAACTCTTTTGTACGACTGGTATCGTCAAGCTCGAGGATCACAAAATCCAATAGATGGAACAATTCTGCGAGACAAAGCCCTAGAAATCGCTGCTTTAAAAGGTTTTGAAAATTTCACAGTCTCAAATGGATGGATTTCACGCTTTAAAGAGCGACATGAATTAAAATTAAAAAAATTGTATGGTCAAAGCGCAGCTGTTGATGACAGAGTGGTTCAAGATTGGTTTTCCAAATTACCGGCATTTATTGAAGGATATGACTCTCGTGACATTTACAATGCGGATGAAACGGGGCTTTTTTATAGATGTTTGCCGGGCCGTATTCTGGCACTAAAAAGAGAGGCTTGTCATGGAGGCAAAAGTTCTATAGAAAGACTGAGTGTTTTATGGTGCACAAATAGTGATGGAAGCGACAAAAGAATACCGATTGTAATCGGAAAGTCAGAAAAGCCAAGGTGTTTCAAAAACATCAAAAATTTATCTGTGTCGTACCGTGCTAATTCAAGAAAATGGATGACAAATGAAATTTTCTCTAAATTTCTGAATGATTTTGACAAGTCAGTTGGAAAAGAAAAAAAGTAAAGTAGTTTTATTCATTGACAACTGTTCCGCGCACCCTCCGGATATATCTCCATTATAAAACATGACAGCTCATGTTTATCCCCCCAATTGCAGAAGTAGGGTTCAACCCCTGGATTTGGGTAATATTCTCTAGCTATGATGGATGAAGGAAAATGCAATAGCATCAAAATTGATGTTTTACAAGCCATTTATTTCGTTGTCTCTGCCTGGGAGAGAGTAATCCAAGAAACTATATTACTCTTTTAATAAGGCTAAGGGGGATGTTACAGAACTCGAAAATGTAATTGCTGATGCTAACGATGAAGAGGAAAATATACCACAGTTTGGGGAAAATGTCTCGAACATCACATTTGACGATTCTGCATCAATTGATGAAGAGGTTGCGACATGTGGCTTGATTTCTGTTCAAGAAAGTATCGCAGAGAATGAAAAAAATGGATGATGATACCGATGAAGACGAAAATGTCAATACAGAACTAGTTCCAACGTTTATGGAAGCTCTTAAACGGTTTGAAACAATCAGAAATTTTCTTTATTCACATGCATTAAGCGAAAGGCAGCAGAAAGATGTCACTAATGTCGAAAATGTATTGTTTGGGTTACGAAGAAAACAGTAGGTACTAGCTAAAATTTCCCAATATTTCCAGTAAATAAATAGATCTATTCCTCTTTATTCTGCTGCCTAATTTTTTTGTAGCATGTAAGTATTTTCTCTTTCAAATTTTCTATATTTCAATGTAATAAATTTATTTATGCCATATACTTTTTCCCACGAAAATATTTTATGTTGACCCGCATTAATCGTTTTCCTGTAACTATCATTTGAAACGAATGGTCCCTTGAGAAACGATCGATCGAGGTTTTACTGTATTTGACTTTTATAACTTCGGCGAAAAATTCTGTAAAATTGCATTTCCTTATTTCTAAATATTTTCTTTTTTGAAAATTCAGGTGTGAACTCAACATTACAGAAACACAATTACTTGTTCCCGAAATGGTTAAAGTATATAAAGCAGGAAAGTATCTTGCAATATTGAGATTAACCGTTTGTGACTCAACAATTCCAATTTCAAAAATATTTACTCAGATGTTAGAATACATATCATTTGAAGCATATAAAACATAGTTTTTAAAATTTACAATATAAAAATAACAAAATATTTATTAAAAGGTACTTTATTTACATCTGCAATAAACAGAAAATTACATATTTCTCACACTGAAAATTACATCTTCAACACTGAGAAAAATGACACTTTCAAATCTGAGTAAATCGATGTTTTCATTTTGTTATGAAGCACTGTTGAAAAATTACAGCAAACTGTTCGTCATTTGACCGTTTTTATAGAACACGGTTACATAACCGTAATTTTGCGCTATTCTGATCATATTTCCCCCATATTATGGTCAGAATTGAGTTAAATTACGGTTTTGTAACCGTTTTATACAAAAACGGTCAAATGACTGGACAATTAGCTGCAAATTTTTAACAGTGAACTTTTTGTTTCAAATATGACGATCCAAAGCTTTCAATTCTGAAATACCAGAAATACTCAGAATACTGAAACATGGACATACTCAAAACTGAGCACACAGAAGTCAGTTCATACTGATTTTTGAAACACGGACATACTCAAAAATGATTAGAATCAGTTCAAACTCATTTTTGAAACATGGACATACTGAAATACGAGCACATGATGTTTTATTCCTGAGTGTGTGCATGTTTTCAGAAATGATTATATACATGTTTCAAACTTGAGTAATTTTGATTCGGAGCAAATTTTGACTATGCGACATTTGAGTATTTTTTACTCAGTCTTGAAAATGTTGTTTTTAGAGTGTATATATTGTCATTTTTCTAATACAAAATTGTAAAGTATACGAATTTACTTTTGTAAAAAATCTTATTTTTAGACTTCTCCTGTCTTTTTAATTTGACAAAATTTACGAAGTTCATTTTAGCAGTAACAATGTGAAACTGCTCAAACGATAAAGAAAACTTTGGCATGGAAAATTAATGCAATTTCGCTGTTAAGTATTCTGTGAACAATTTATATTAACTGCTGTGTTGGAAGATAGCAGTCATAAATAAAATTGTCTTTTAAAGCCCAATTTATAAGTAACGTACACTTTTGGGTCTGTTGCAGATATGCAACGCGGTGATATAAATGGTTAAGGACAGTACAACATAAAAATCTGTAGAACTTTAAAAACTAGAGCTGAATATTTCTAATGCAGTTTCAGAAATGAAAACCTTAAAATTTTTTTCTGGAAAACGCGATTTTCATGAACAATCAGCTACGAAAAACTTTCTATCTCCAAATTTTATGGTTATATTTACATAAAATTTATCGCCTACAGTCGGATTTATCGGATTTATTAAATTAATTAAAACTATCGTTTTAAATATATGACAATTCTCTAAAATTTTACAGCTATTTTTTATAAAATAACAAACAAAAGAAAGAAAGAGAAATCACCAAAGTGGTAATTTTAATTGCTATATTTATAGAAGGCGCTTGTGCATTAATACGTGTTATATGCTAGTTCATCGCATTTTTAGTACCTCAAAGAGAATACGTATTAAAAAAGGGTAAATTATCATCATTTTTGTCATGAGAACATTTTTAATAGGTGTCAAGTAGTCCATTATTATTCTATTATATTCTAAAAATTGAAAAGAAATTGCAAGAAAATAATTCCTTTAAAAAGGAAATTATCGTTTTATATATTAACTTTTTTGAAACAATCAGTAATATACTCCTTTTTGCTTTATTGGATTAAAGAAGAGGTAGTAAAAAACATACCTAAAAATTCTTCAAAATGTTAAAGCAAGCTTCCTTTCCGATTTCGAGAGAAAAAAATATCGCACAAAATAAAAAGTCCTCATACGCCATTACAAGATTATCGTATAAAATTGTTCCAACATCTTTCGCCGGAAAGAAGCAAAAAAAACTTCACATGTACAATAACATTGAAAAGTTGGCAACGCAGCGTATACAATGTGAAGTGTTTCTGAACTATTATTGAAACATCGATTGCTCTGAGAAACCGATTAACTTGAACTCAAGTTATTTAATTTTATGCTAATATATATCAATTTAATCAAATTTTTATATTTAACTTTTCCTTATAGAATTTACGGTGTCAGTTTGACTTAAAATTTCGCCTTCTATCAGATGTATGTCGTGGGTATGTTACCCACAAAACCCGAAATCAATTAAAATGCACTTTGTCCGGTTAAAATTTTTGAAATTTTCTTATCACTTAATGTTTTTTTTATACACATGAAAATCATATTTCATTAGATAGAAATCCATACTGAAAGTGAAGGAGCAATTTTGGAACTATAGAAGCGCCCAACAGGAAGTAAACACTACAGAAATTTTTAAACGCGTTTTTTTTTTTTTTAGAGCAGCATTTTCAAATTCGGTGAACAATCTACCTCTGTCAATTTTCAATCAATCAACTTCGTCTTTTTAAATATTAACAGTCACATATGTTTCTAGAAAAATATGTAGGATTTTTTTCAAAATATTGATATCTCGATATTTTCTGTGTAACTTTAAGTAACAAAATGTTTAGTTGAAAATCTGCCTTTTACTTTAAATTGATACAATATCAGTAAAAAATGCATGTATTTTTTTAAAGGTTACTTATTTTACTAGATTTTAGACTTAAAGAAAATAATTTTAATGAATTATCTTTCCCACCGCTTGGACATCTTCTTTCTAAATGCTCCTGCCCATTAGCTGTCAAACCCCCATTTTTTAAGTATATCAACTAAATTAAAATACATTTTAATACTTTAATACATGTATAATAATTTAATGTAAATGAATTTTTATAAATACCTCGCATTTCATAAAAGAAGTTCCTGAAAGAACCTTAAATTTTAGAGCGTCAAATTTGTATTACCTCTTAAAGTCACTTAAAAGAAAAAAAAGTGGAACTTATCTACAAATTCTAAAATAATAATAACAATAATAATACAGCTAAAATTTCAAGATTTTAAATTCACGTCCTACATATTTACTTACCAAAGTAAATTATGATGCAATTGGATGGAAAGCAAGGAATTCAATATTCGCAAGTTTATTAAATCTTTCTTTGGATGGAAATCAGTAGAACGGAATCTTCGAAATGTGAGACTAAATTCTTTGGCAACGCGTTGTACTTTTCTTATTTTTCTGGGTCTTTTTTTTTTAGATGTTTTATTTTTGTAGTTAATTAAAACATAATTAAGCAAACCTGTGCATATAATCATACAACAATTCTCTTACTTTCACTATACTGAGTTAGACCACAGCCAAGTGCTACTGTTGTCATTTCGAAAAGCTTCTGCACTAATATTAGTATTGCAACTCATAAGTATCACAAGACTAATAATACTTTTTAACCTTTTTCTGCGCCGTTTTAGGTGTTTTTCAAGTTTTTTGACACGATGAGTTCAGAAAAGCCCAGCCTTTTCTTTTTCACAGAAAAGGAGGATGAAAATTCAGAAAAGAATCACACATAAGATCTAGCATCTTCAACACACTCTATTGAAAAACACTAAAACATAGCTGGCTGTACTTGCATTTTTATTATTTTGTTATATTTGTTAGAACCTTCACAAAATCAAATCAAAAATCATTATACGAGGGTGGATAAAAAAAAAAAAGTTACAAGCAGCAGCATTTGAAAAGTAATTATTGTGGGAGGAATATTTCCCCCCAGAGTCGAGACAAGCGATTGTAAGGGTAGGTAGTGTAAGTTCTCAGACCCGTCAGAGCGATTGAAATGACAAGACGTTTAGAAAAGTGGTCTCCCTTATAAGTGTGAGCTATGATTCGTTTCTTATGGGCAGATAATGTGTGTCATGTTGAGTGATGGTGTCATCTTCTTGCATGATAATGCCAGGCCCCATACTGCTCGGAAAACTCAAGAATTGCTGCAAAACTGAAAGTGAGAAATCTGGAGCCACCCCACCCATACAGCCCAGATTTCGCACCCAGTGACTATTTCCTACTTCAGAAATTGATGAAACACTTATTTGGAACAAGAATCTCTTCAGACCGTGATGTGAAAAGAGCTGCCGAAAACTGGCTAAATGGGCAAGGACGTGATTTCTACCAAGCCGGGTTAAACAATTTGGTCCTGCAATCAGATAAATGCTTAAAGAGATTTGGCGGTTATGTGGAAAAGCAATCGTCAGGTATGCCTCTTAATTTTCTTACGTATTTTCTGTCTGTTGTTAATAAATAATTTTTTATTTCCCTTGTAACCTTTTTTTGGATCTATCCTCGTACTACCTTTTTTTCCAATCGATAAAAATGCTTTTTTAAAACTTTTCGTCTTGTACAATGCCTGCGGTCACTTTTTGCAGTAACCAATATATATCTCTGTCATGTTTATTGGTAAATAAAGCAAACAGACTTCTTAATGACACTATATATTTAAGAGATTTGCTAGAACTTTCAAAAGAATTTTATCTTTTTTCATCAGGCTCAAAAGACTTGCTAGAACTTGGCAGACGGGAACAAAACTGAAAGGGTAAGTTAGTAAGTTAGAGGGGTAAGTTAGAGGAAACAGCCAATAGGAATGCAGGAGGTATCAGACAATCACTAGAGAGCATTATCCAGACAGGAGAACACAGATTATAAGAATATTTATGAAGCAAATTGAATAAACGAAAAAGTCTGAAAAGATGAAGAAATTACATCCAAATATGAAATGTGTATATAATAATAAATAAATAAAAAGAAAGAAAGAGAAAATAAAATAAATACAAAAAAATTCAATGTAATAAAAATAATAACTAAAATATATGCAAAAATAGAGATTAATAATTAATAATATATACATATATAGTATATTAAAAAAGAAAAGAAAATTATATGGTTGAACTGAACAATATTTTGCAAGCTGCAGAGAGCACAGTGGAATCGGATTAAGATAAATAGCTAAATTTTCGAGAAAGTCCAATTTTGTTAATTAAGAAATTTGTTTGCTTTACGATATCACACCAGTGTATAACGATTTTTATTGTTATTGACGACTGGAGTTTTTATAGCTAAATTTACAATTTTTCAACTGGAAAGCCTGATACAAAATAGAAGATTTACTAACCAGAAAGACAATTTTGACCTGTGTAGTCTACAATTTTTTGAGAATTTAGTATAAAAACTATATAATACCACCCTCTATTTCCAAGAAAAATCAATCGTAGGCCAGTGTAATTTTTATACCATTTCATCCAGATTTAATTATTTTCATCCCGATAAAAAATGTTCTAGTTGAAAGCATTTTTATTTGTTTAAAAAAGTTAAAAAGAATGAAATGGCTAATTTTATGCAAAATAAATAAGTAATATATGTTACACATAAAATACTAAGGAAATTTGCATTTTGTAATGTCTTTTTATCTCTTTTCTTTATTTACATTATTTATCTCAATACATATTTATTTTGAAAAGAACTTTAAAGAACTTTGTTTTTACTTGTTACAACTTAAGAAAATAAGATCTAACTTTTTCAGTTTTCACATATCAATTTCTTTCTTAAATTTTCATTAAAAGTACTATCCAGTTTTTAGTAGGTATTCATTAAAAGTTTCCATTAACAAAATGGACTTCATATAAGTAATATTACATTTATTTTTTTGTCTAAAGAGTCTTCTTTTTTCAGAATTCTTCGAAATTATCTAATGAAAACATAGTTTGTTTTTATTTAAGCAAGCTGTTCATTTTTCCCCAACTCTGTATAAATGAGATTTATGTAATGAAAGGTTTTCGTTTTAAAAATGTATTTTATCTCGTCGGTTTTAATAACCAAATTTGTATAAAAGAATGGCTTATACATTCCACAAAAGTATCATTTATTCAGACATTTTAAACACCATTAATTTCTTAATTAAATAAGGCTATCAAAATTTCACTGTTTTTTTTTTTTTTAAATATGTTCTTAAATATTTCTATGAAAAGCAAAGTATGACTTTTAGTTTCGCTTGAGATATTTTAATTCAAACAGACTTCTATTCCCCTCCCCCCTCATTAGTATGGAGAATGTATTTTCATTAAAAGAAAGCCTACCCTGAAGATTAAAGATTTTTCTACTTTTTAATCAGTGTATGTCATGAATTTGAAAACTCCATACTAATTAAAATGCTGTTAGAGAAGTTTCCTTTAAGATAGTTTACATATTTGCACATTTAAATCTTAGAAACGAGCCAATGTTTATATATTTTCAAAAATAAGTTTAGAGTGAAGAAGTACGTATGTGTTTGGATTTTTCTTTAACAATATAGAAAGTTGAAAAAGAAAAAAATAAAGTTTACACTTATCGGCTTTAAGATTTATACTGGCTTACACATATCCATTAATTTTTTTGAATTTTCAAAGAAAAACCCATACGAGTAGCTTAAGCCTATGTTGAAGTTACTTATTTCATATTTAGATTAGTCACGAAAACCCCCTAAATCCAATAACATTTATACGTAACTGTAACATCATAACATAGTAGAGTAAACAAATCGCTTATAAGTACTTTAAGTATCTATTGTATTGATATTTACCACAAAATTGATTATTTAAGGGCGCTTTATATTATGAAATAAAAAATTGCAGAATAGCAGTATCTATTTTACGTACCTATGTTTAATTTATACCTAACAATCGATTATAATGACAGTAAATTATATACATTTAAAAATTGTCCCGATAAAAGGGAAGAAATCAATATGCAGGGTAATCAAAATGAAGCAGAAGTTTACTAGCCCTTTCGAATGTACAGTCGCGCCCCCTCCCCCCCCCCCCCCCCAAAAAAAAAAAAGAAAAGAAAGAGAACATCCAGTATAATACATTTGATTCATCAACAGATAAAAAAGAAAGCAGTCATTTGATTAGAAAATATGTCGTATTTCAATTAATCTTTAAAAATAGGCTTACGGGAGGAGGGGGCTGTATTCAAATAGAAATTGTAACAAACTTTAAAATTTCAAAATAAACATATAATTTTGACATCGTATTTGGATTTTTCGAAAAATTTTGTCTTAGGATATACCAAAAGGTCATTCGGTGAGGTAGTTTAACCCTTAGCCTACCAGGCGGGTCCAATGGACACGACAGATACATTCAAAATGACTACTTGAACTGGAAATTGTTTCATAAAATAAGTTAAATATAAACTACAGAACAACAATGGAACAATATAAATAGCTGATTGGAATACCTAGTTGTGTGGCAACTTTACTTCCAGTGTGTAGGTAAGCGACTTGCAAGGCAATAGCGAGCGGTAAAGAAAATAATTAAATGCAGTAAGAACTACGTAAAAGAAAAAGAAAAGTAAAAAAAGTAATTAAAAAGTATAAAAATATAAAAGTATAACAATAAAGAAGTATAAAATTTCATTTGATCCAAGAAATGACAGACGAAACCTACTGAGGGTTGAACCTATCTAAGAAAAAGGCTCTTTACAGAGGCCATACATTTAAGTTTACAGCTACAAAAACATTAAAATTTAAGGATTATAAAAGCTACTAGGGCACACTAAAAAGTTTTTTTTATACATACAAAAAACAAGAGAAGTTAAGTTTAATTTAAGAGAAAGGAAAACTCAATCTTCATCATATTTTAAAATAGCATATTTAGAACGCTTACGATTAGCGGGGTCGGAGACCTCGTAGTCTGGCAATTCTGCGACGATTTCATTAAAGATGTTGTAGATAGTTTTATAGAATTTTTTGGAAAGTTGACAGATGCGTTTTTTAACGAAGTAGTGCAGAGATCTCTGCGTTTAGCAGTATTTCTGAGGTAACGATGGCCATTCCTAATGATGCGAAGTTTTTTGTTGTGAGCTCTATAGAGATACTTCGTGTTGGTGTTACCTGCAAAGCCCCAGATTGGACAAGTGTCAATAGAGCATAAGTGAGAGAAACATAAGTGAGAATAGAGCGAATACATGTATTATAGAGAATAACTTTATTTTTGATAGAGAGAGTATTACTTTTGAAAAGAGTTGAGAGGGATTTAGAGATTCCGGCGACTTTGGCTCCAATATTTGAAAAGTGTATATTCCAGGTAAGTCTCTTGACAAGGGTAACCCCCAGATATTTAGTATCATTAGTCCAGGGAATACTAGTATTGTTGATATTAATACGGTTAGGATAAGTAAATTTTCTAGAAAAATAGATTGCAGCTGTTTTTTGCTCATTAAGTTTAACGCGCCATTGAGTACACCAGTTTGTTAAGTCATTTATGTGTTTTTGAAGATTTTTGTAAAGAGTGTATGGGTGATGTGCAGAAGCGTAAATTGCTGTGTCGTCCGTATACAGGGCAAGTAAAGTATGCAAAGTGCGAGGGTTATATCGTTAAAAATATGTTGAACAAAGTGGAGCCATGGACAGAGCCCTAAAGAATGCCTGCGAGAATATGGTAGAATGTAGAGAGTATATTGCTGATGCGGACGCAAAAGTAACGGTAGCTAAGGTATGAGGGTATGAGGTGAATGAGTCCAGCATGAATACCAAGCTTAATTAATTTGAAAATAAGGCCTTTATGCCAGACTTCATCGAAAGCCTTAGCGACATTAAGGATAATAGCAGCAGCTAGAATGTTCATGTTGAGGTTCTCACTGAGAAATTCCACAACACGAAGGATTTGATGTTGAGTGGAATGTTTGGCTCAAAATCCAAATTGTTCGGGTATGAGAATGTTATTTTTGTCTAAAATGTCGTGGGGCTGAGACCTGATGACTCGCTCCACAACTTTACTGATAGAGGGTAGAAGTGAAATGGGGCGAAAGTTAACAGGATCTTGTAAATTATTTTGAGTTTTAGGAATGAGAGAAAAAACAGAAGTTTTTCAGGATTTAGGGAAATAGGAATATTTCAGAATAGCTTTAGTGAGGTTGGTAAGATATAAAATACAATTTAATTGTAAGTTTTTTAAGGCAGTGTTCCTGATATTATCATAACCGGGGGCTTTTCGAATTTTGAGATTTTTAATAATATTAGATGTGATAAGAGGTTGAATTTGAGGGAGGAGTTTAGTGGTAAGGGTAGATAAAAAGTTATTAACAGTTTCATGAACATTGAAATAATGTTCAGGGCTAGCTAGATAAGGGTTAGGGGAGAACTGCTCGGCATACGTTTTAGCAAGAATTTCTGCTTTATCTTTATCAGTGTATGCCGTAATATTAAAAGCAGTGAGGGGAATAGGGGTGTAGTTATTATTGAGTTCCTTCTTAATATTCTGTAGAGAATTATCTTCAAGAGAAAGAGAGCTAAGGAAATTACTCCAACTGTTTTGCTTTTCTTTAGCTACACAATTTTTAATTTTATTGTTAAGACGATTAATAATAGTTTTAAGGGCGGGATCTCTAGTAGCTTGATAAGGTCCCCTGGTGTTTTTTCTTTGTTTACAAATAAATATTGTGAATATAGTTCGAAAGAGTGAAAGTGTTATTATTTTTGAAATGATGATTAGCTTGCTTTTGAGCAGTGATAATTAGGTTTTGAAAAGAAGTTACAGCATTGTCAACATCATTGGTGTTATTGATGGTAGGAAGAGTAGTCAGAGTTATGAAGAATATTTTTAAATTTACTCCAATCCACAGCGACACAGAAAGAGGAGGTGAAAGGGGGGGGGTTAAGAAAATCAATTTTGAAACATACAGGAATATGGTACAAACTGAACTAACAGTTGAAGAAATTGGGAAAGAAAGATTTTTAGAAATGGCAAAGTCAATAATGGAGTGTCGGGAATTACCATACACTAAGTGTTTAGGTGTGTTGGGTCATGGAGACTAAGATTTATAAACTACAGAGAACTATAAAGTAAATAATTAAGTTAAATAGTTTCAATTAAAAGTTTGGTGTGAAATGTTTTTATCAAGGTTGAGTAAAGATTCTAAGGTTAAGAATGATGCAGATTTAAAGTTTTGAACTACTAAATGTAAATTCATTCTTATAGTACCACAACTTACAAAAAAAAAAAAAAAAACTATTTTGGTGCATTTCTCTTGAAAATATCCTATTATAATTGTATAATATGTTATGTAAAAAATAATAATAATAATAAAAAAATTGCAGCTTTTTTATTTTATTTTCTGATAAAAAAAATATTTTTTATGATATTATGAAAATACTTTACAAATTTTAAGAATGAAAAACCTGTATTATTGTTATTTTCATTGGTTTCTTTTTATTTCTTTTTGTTCCTTTTTATTTATAAGGTTTTTTCGTACATTTTGACAGAAAACATAATATCTGATATAAATAAAATTTTAAACAAAAGAATATTTGTTTTATGTACCTCAAAAATTAATTAATTCATGTTTAAAATTTTTAAGAAGTAAAATAAATCTCTAGATTTAGATTTAGAGAAACAAATAAATATTTTCCGTCACTTTGGCTCTTGCTTCTTTTTTGGTTCTTTATTTTAATTAATTGTAAAAAAAAAATAGTGAATATATTTTTTTGTATATCTTTCATCTGTGTAAAGGTAAAACAAAAAAAATTATATGATATCATTTATATTTTATTAATATATTGAAAACCATATGACAAACATTTAAATTTTAAGTGCTTAGAATACACTGATAATCTTCTAGAAAGGCTGAAAATTTTCTTTTTTCTTTTATTTTTCTTTATTTTTCTTTTCTCTTTTATTTTTCTTTTCTTTTTTTTTTCTTTTTCTTTCTTTCTTTGTTTCTTTTTCTTTTTTTTTTTGTAATATATATATGGGCTAAAATCTCATAAGTGTGATTTGTGACTACTGATTTTCTTCTCATATCTTATTTTTAAAAGTCTCCTTTTATGCTCAATTCGAATTTTTAATAACTACTGACACATTACAGAATAATACCTAGTAGATGGACACAAACTTTGTTGAAAAATAAGTGTGATATGTCAATTTTTATCACACAAAACACAAATTGCAATGGAAAGAAGTTGCAGACATTAGTGATAGTTTGTGAGATTTTGCCACTTTATATAAAAAAGAACATTTTTGGAATTTTGTACACACTATTTTAAAAAAACATATAAAACCTACGATTAAATGCCTAAATATTGGTTAATCTATAAATATCAATATTTATATTAACAATGGGGACATTAGTGACGGTTAATAAAGGTTAATAAAAGCCTTTTCTCCAATCTTTCCAATCCAGAAAATCTTCATAATGAACAAATAGCAAGCAATGTCGACTTTTTTAGAACAACATGCGCTCTTCAACTGGAAATAATATTGAGAATGACTGCATGTTACCATCTAGCGGAAATATTAGGAAATTCATACACCTGGACAGTAGTGACCAAAAAGGTAAGATACACAACTTTAAATAAACAAAAACAAATACTACAAATTACACTCATATAAAAATTACATTATTATGCTCAATGATATTCATATTTATTATAAATGCATTATTTAAAAAAAAAAATTAATAATTATTTTTTGAGGATAAGGGACAGTAGTGAATTTTGAGATATTTAAATTCCAATTTTCAGATTTAAAAAACGGATTTTCACAGTCGAAGTAGCGTAATATTATAGAGCAACCACAGGAAAACATTTTACCATTAAATGAGCATTTATTTTGCAAAGAAATGCAGAGAGATATACTGGGGACTGAGAAATCACACTTATGACATTTTGGTCGATATGCATCATAGTTTCCGAGTCTGCCAATTTTTGAATACCACTACTTTCTAATTAAAATATTCGCTTTACCTAATCGCAGAATTATTCAATTACATAAAAAGAATTTTTTTTTATAATTGTTCCGATGGAGCCGAAACATGTCAACAGTCTAATAAAACATATTTTACTCTCTATATATTTTTTATTTTACTTCTTTTAGCAATTAAAAGAAGTACAGTAGAACTCCAATTATCCGAACTCCAACTATCCGAATCGCTGATTATCCGAATCGCTTTCAGAATTTCAGAAAAAAATTAAGACGGAAACATGCTGCGAATCGTAAAATAATGTTACTGTTTACGCGCGCTATTGTCCTACCCTCCGCGGAGCTAGTGTAGGCGAACCATGAAACTTCATTACAGAAGGCAACTTTTAAAGAAACTATTGGTAGAGGGCGAAGACGAAGAAGGTGTGTTGGCTAGCCACAAAAAAAAAAAAAAAAAAAAAAATTGAAAGATTGCGCTTACATGGTGGCGGAATCTTGGAGCTTGGTTAAGGCAGTCACATTAAAACGTGCGTGGAACAAGTTGAAAGGCATATCAACTGACGAAGAGAAGGAAAAGGAGAAAAAGAAAAAAGAAGATCAAGAAAAGGAAAGGGGAGAGACAGAAGGAGATGAGGATGACGTGCCACTTGAGGAATTCAGAAACATTCTTTTGAAAATTCCTGAATGTTCATAAGTTATGGGGTCCGGTCCCAATTGATTCGGATAATTAGAATTCTACTGTATATTATTACAAGGTGTTATAATTTGTTATATTGTTACATTTTTAATGGTACTACGTTTATAAATTAATGAGAGGAAGAGGAAGAAGTTTCTTTATTAAACAAAGAAGTTAATTAATAACCACATTATAAAACAAGAACGAAAAACCATGCATCCGGCATAGATTATAAAACACTTTCCAACACTAACAGAATATTATTAATAAATTTAATTTTTTTTATGTGGTGAAATTATATATCTAAATAAGCAATTGAAAAAAACCATAACTCAGTGAAAACCCATCTCCAGAAATTGCTGCCCATATCCGAAGGCTTTAGTGCAACCCTGTACATGATATATATAATTTGTACATATAGCAGGTAATACAACAAAAATTAGATATAATTGCATACCACTGTAGAAAAAGCACTTTCAGCAAATACCTATCACAGTCAGTCCTTTAACCGAATTTTTTGTGCACCTCTGTACATGAACGATAAATCCTACGCACTCCCTAATGTACAGAAAACAAGTTGTAATAACCCTTAGTGATCCTTTTAAGTTTCATTATGTTTGAAGTGTCATAACATCTTTAAAATTTTCCCCGCAAACGATTTTTTCTCATAGATCATAATGTAAAGGAATTATTTTGTGCGTTCCTGTAGTTGACCTATAAATGCTAGTTATTGTATATCCTGTAAATGCTTTTTGTAGTTCACCTCTGCCATGCATAATAATTTTATTATGTTGGAAATATCGTAACATCAATAAAATGCGCTGCAAGCGATTTTTCCCCATAGACTATAATTCAATGGAGTTGTTTTGTGTGTTCTTGTAAATGAACAGTTAATGCTACATAGTACAATTTTCACTATCAAACATTCCATAATAAAATTTAATAAAATATAAGAATTTCATAGCAATCCGAGTATATTTACAAGGGTTAGAGTACGGACAGACAGACAAACGGAATTGATAAACATTTTACAACTAAGTGTTAAAAGAACATTCCATTAAGTATTTTTTCTGCTGAAAGTTTTGTATTTTTGACTAAAAAAACAAACAAAAAAAAACCAAAAAAAAAAAAAAAACAGATGGTTGGCAGCTGTGTGGTGCAATATCCCTGGATTGAAATTTATTTTTAAAATTTTACCCTATACCAATTTATTTTTAATTACTGTAAAGAAATAGCGGTATTAAAAAATGAGGAAACTTGGCAATTATGATGTATTTGTTTTTGGAATTTACACATTTCTCCAAGCTGCAAAAATATTAATATTTAAAAAATAAACAAGAAATAGAATACATTTACATGCAATATATTACCTCATTAAAAATCATTAAAAACTTAACAGCTATCTTTTAAGCTTGATGCTTTTCACTTCCCCTGAACGCTAATTATAAAAATGATGAATGTTAACTTTAAAATAAAATGTCTGAATCAAGTAACTTTTTATAACTTTTCTACAATTAGTGACGTTCGAACAAGCAGTTTCTTTTTATATCACTAGTAATTGATTTTTCATATCTTCTTTTAGAAGAAAAATCAATAAAAAGATTTTATGGGACATGAAATTTTCTCCCCCTTCCTCTGCAGTTTTCGTAACAGTAGGAAATTACTCTAAACTTAAGAAACACTAAAAGAATTATGTTCCTGAACCCTATGTATGATATTATTTGCATATACTTTAAAGCTATAAAATAATTTGAGAAACATGGTTCAAATATAAAATAAATAAATAAGAAATTAAGAAGTAGTATAAAGCGTAAAACAATATTTATTTATAATTGCTAATTAGATTTAAGCTCAATTGATTTGAAGTCACTCTGACGTCACAAATTGTCATAGTGTCCAAAGTGACCTTATCAAAAATTGATGAAAATATAACTTGTTTAGTGAGTCACATAATAACTCTCAAATGACCCATATGTAATGGCCCTGACTATCAAATTTTCGTGCCCCGGGCACTGTTCAGTTTTTGTGCCTCTAAAATTTGATTGGTTGGTTCATTTGGTCATTAAGGTCATTTTTTGGATCATGAGTCAGGTAATGTTTTGCAAACAAGTAATCAAACTCTGCATACTCCGGCTAATAGAAAAAACTATAGCTAGTAAGAAAATATATTGGATTACCTATAATTTGGTTATATTCTATGTTAAGTATCTTTATATAAAAATAACACAGTTTGTGAAAAAATTTCGTGATATTTCTGGAACAGTGAATATTACTTCTACTTTCATTTTAAATTTTACGATTTCCTTTACGTAACTGCTCACTAAACTCTAGAAAATTGGGTTTTAATAAATGGTAAAAAATAATTGTGACTCAGCAGGTTAGTCATAGTTTATAGAATTAAACTTCAGGAGTGGAAAACATTATACTGCATTTTTTCTAAAGTGTCATCACATTTTTAAATGAGCTTATGTAGCAGTGCCTAGCTACTTTCTTCTGAAAGTAATCTAGGATAAAAAAGATTGTTGAGTTTTGGATATGAACGTGTCGTCCTGATTCTAACATTTCTGCTTGTATGAGCCAGCAATTCTGTCTTTTTTTTTTACTTTAGCAAAGTAGGGTTGAATCACCAGGAATCTTATTGTTGCGGTTGTTTTATGTCGTCATTTGTTAACTAGGCTGCTGTGGTCGACCCGATAATGTAAATACGGCGATGGTAGTAAGTATTGTCGGATCTCGTCCATTACGGATCAGCAAGATAGTTTCCGCGCTTTTATCGTGCCTCGTGACGTTCAATTTCGATTGACTTTAGATTAAGTTTCTTCAGGTGAATAGTTTCTTGTGGTAAAGCTACAAGTCTGTCTTTTATGAAGGTAATCTAGGATTGCTTGTATGAGCCAGCAATTCTGTCTTTTTTTAGGTGCGTTCGTAATTATATAAATACGTAGCACCTATAGTCGTCGTTTGGTCCGTCCGTCTGTCCGTCCGTCTGTCTGTCTGTCTGTCCGTCTGTCTGTCCGTCCCCGTCTGTCTGTCTGTCCGCATATAACAACGCAAAAACTACCCAACCAAATGGTTTGCAATTTAAAATATATTATCTTTGCAGAATTTTGTCGAGACATTTCAAATTTTATTAAAATCGAATCAAAACTTTAGGAGATATTAATAAAAATATTTATTAAGAAATTTGAATTTTTTTTTTTAAATCGGTGCTTTTTTGTTATAGGAGCTTCCGAAGTTTAATCGTCAAGCGACCGAGATACTTATTTTATGTCAGAAATTAATCTGCAGACGATATAATTCATTTCACAGAATTAAAAATCATCAAGATCTGAATATTTATATAACTAGCTGATACATATATATCTGAATATTTATATAACTAGTTAAGATATTTGTATGAACAGTGTCATAAAATATATACTTAACTAGCTGTTTAACCCGTTCTAGGCACGGGATATCATGAATTTAATTCTAAAACGTGCGTACGAACGCACCTCGTTTGTAACGTTTGACGTACAATTTCCAACTTGTTTTACTTTAGCAAAGTAAGGTTGAATCACCAGGAATCTTATTGTTGCGGTTGTTTTATGTCGTCATTTGTTAACTAGGCTGCTGTGGTCGACCCGATAATGTAAATATGGCGATGGTAGTAAGTATTGTCGGATCTCGTCCATTATGGATCAGCAAGATAGTTTCCGCGCTTTTCTCGTGCCTCGTGACGTTCAATTTCGATTGACTTTAGATTAAGTTTCTTCAGGTGAATAGTTTCTTGTGGTAAAGCTACTCTTTTATGAAGGTAATCTAGGATTAAAAAGATTTCTGGGTTTTGGGTGTGAACGTGGCGTCCTGATTCTAGCATTTGTGCACGAATGAGCCAGCTATTCTGTCTTTTCTTTTACTTTATCAAAGTGTTATTCAAACACCAGGGATCTTAATGTCGTGGTTATTTTATGCAGTAACATGTTAATTAGATTTCGACCAACTAGTAAAAATACGGGGGCAGTAGCTAGTATCGTCGGATGTAGTTGGATCTCGTCCATTACGGATCATCAAGACAGTTTCTGGGCTTTCACCGAGCCTCGTGACATTCAACTTCGATTACGTTTGGATTAATATTCTTCAGATGAGTAGTTTTCCTGCGGTAAGGTGCTGTGTTATTTTCTTCAAATAAAAGTATATCTGGAATCAACGGGGTTCCCTTCAATTAGTGACATTAACGAATTCTCCGGTGATATTTTGTACTGTGTTTTCAGAGCCATTAGTGACTTTTTTCATTGCAGCTTTTCTTATGTTTTAGAATATAGTAAATAGAGTAGCCGTCTTGTTTAGAGCTAGAGCTAGAATTTGAAGGATTACTTGTAGTTAGCTTATGCCCCTTCGTTATTTTGCAGAAGGTGTTAGCACATTTTTAGGTGATTTTGCGGTTGCTTTTTTAGTGTTTAAAATGTATATACCGGGTGTCCCACAAATGACTGATGGATTTTAAAATTCAATAACTAGCAAACGGTGACAGATATTAAAAAAATTCTTGCAGGAGGGTTATGTATGATGTCGGGAGTTTTTTTTACTCTGATTCTTGATTTTAGTTCGAATTTCAAACAATAGATGGCGCTGACAGCGGTTGGCGCTCATTAGAGGCCGAAACTGACGTCACTCAGCATTGATGCGAAGAAAGGAGATTAAGGCTATGGAGTGGATCTCATTCGCCAGTACAATCTTGCTCTAAGGCCCCGATTCTGAACTCATTTAATATGATTTCAATGGAATGAAATGTTGCCATGGAAACAACAAATTCTTTGATAGTGGAATACAGCGTTCAGATCAGGGCATGAATTTAACAAGCAGTATTCGAGTTGCAGGCGATTTTACATTTATGAAGTTTTATTTTCCGGGATTAAATTACTTTTTATGGCTTGATTTAAAGAATATTTTACGCATCATATTTTAAAACTAGGTGAAGAGATCTTGCTACAATATCTGCTAGTGAGTACTTTTAAAAGCGTGTACACTATTTATTGAAAATGGTTTATTTCACCTGGTAGTTTTAAAATACGATGAACAAAATATTCTTTAAATCAGGCCGTAAAAAGTAATTTAATCCGGGAAAATAAAACTTCATAAATGTAAAATCGCCTGCAACTCGAATACTGCTTGTTAAATTCATGCCCTGATCTGAACGCTGTATTCCACTATCAAAGAATTTGTTGTTTCCATGGCAACATTTCATTCCATTGAAATCATATTAAATGAGTTCAGAATCGGGGCCTAAGAGCAAGATTGTACTGGCGAATGAGATCCACTCCATAGCCTTAATCTCCTTTCTTCACATCAATGCTGAGTGACGTCAGTTTCGGCCTCTAATGAGCGCCAACCGCTGTCAGCGCCATCTATTGTTTGAAATTCGAACTAAAATCAAGAATCACAGTAAAAAAAACTCCCGACATCATACATAACCCTCCTGCAAGAATTTTTTAAATATCTGTCACCGTTTGCTAGTTATTGAATTTTAAAATCCATCAGTCATTTGTGGGACACCCGGTATATATATATTTAAATGATCGATCTGATAAACTTATTTCTGGATTCTAATTCTGCGTCATTCTTTCTATGATAGAAGGTTTTTTGTAAAATTTACTGGGATATTGCTTCCCATGCCTCTTTAACACGTCAGCACACGCGCTGAGATAAAATCTACCCCAGCTCACAACTATTACTTAAAAATGTGCGAAAATCGTTCGTGATCATTGTAAGCTTTATAGTACCTTTCAAGCTGAAAGATATCAAGATGTGGCCAAAAATAATTTACCCCTCCGGTTGTGAAATTTTCCATTCTTTTGTTATAAAAATATCACGTGAGAGGAAATTTACCCCACTCGTGTTATAACGTAGCCAATATTGATAGGAAAATGTTAATGCAAATGTTTATGTAAAAAATATAGTGTGCAAATAATATAAATTTTCTTTTAAACGTTAACAACTCTTGCACAGACAGTCCATAGTCTTTATCAGTTTTATATTTTTTTGTATTTTTATGGCTGAATTTGGATTGTAAAAGCTTTGTATGTAATGATATGCAGAAAAAAATCTTAGTGCTAGATTTTATGTTTTTTTTTTTTTTTTTTGCTTTAAATATAAAAGAACCTCTTATTTTAAGTTAAATTATGTTCTTTATTGATTTACCGTTTATTTCAAAATAAAATTTTTTGTTTATAAGCAAACCGGGGGGAAATTGACACAAGAAAACCTTTTGGGGTAAAATTTATCCCGCGCTTGTAGTAATGTAATGGAAAGGGGCGCGTGTGCTGACGGGTTAAAAACTTTCCAGAGTTCATCATTCGTGATGGTTTTGCGTTTTGAAAGAGCTCTTTTAAGCAGGCCAAATGCACAATAAAATATAAGTGAAATGTCAGATGGCTACTTGGGAATATGTTGAAATGTATAAATGCAACACCTGTGTGAGTTATTATTATTTTTTTTTTTTTTTAACGAATACAGCTATCGTTTTTGAAGTATGAGCGGTGGGGTTGTTTTTGTGCAGTTTGACTCTTTGAAAGTCGTTGAAATAAAACAAATATTTTTTCCGTAAATATCGGATGTAACACATTCTCTTAATAGATGAATTGATTATAACATTTTTGTCTAATCTTCTTACTTTCATTTTCCCATTGTAAGAAATAACTGCGACAATCATAAATCTTTAGTTGAAACTTCGTTTTCTGCCTTGAAATGGAATTGTACGGGATGATTTACACGAAAACCTAATCATCACTAAATTATGATAAGTTTAATGAAATTTCGTGCATCAGTTCTTGAAATATGACTATCACTAAAATCGTTTAATTCTTGGAAAATGTATCCATAGCAAGGCCACCCGTTGGGTGATTTACACCAAAACATAATTAGCAACAACTTATGTCAACGTCTAACTGAATCTGAAGTTTTATGAAAATACGTGCATTAATTTTTGAGATGCTATTGTGGAAATCGTGAAAAATTCAGAATAGCAGCGTCATCTGTTGGGCGATTTACATTAAAAACTAATAAGATCCAATTTATATCAGAGTCCAAGTGAATCTGAAGTTTCATTAAATTCCCTGCGTTAGTTCTTGAGATATGACTATAGCTAACATCGTGTAAATCTTGAAAATAAAACAGCATAGAAGCACCACCTATTTTGTGATTTACACCAAAATCTAATCGGCAACAACTTATGACAACGTCTAATCGAACCTGAAGTTTTATGAAAATCCGTGCATTAGTTCTTGAGATACAGACAGCTATTGCGGAAATCGTAAAACTTCGGCATAGCAGCTTCATCTATCGCGCGATTTGCACCAAAATATAATCAACAACAACTTAGTTTTAACGCCTAACTGAATATGAAGTTTTATGAAAATCCGTGCATTAGTTATTGAGATAAAGTTACTACAGAAATCGCGAAGAATGCAGCATAACAGCGCCACTTCTTTGGAGATTTGTACCAAAAAACTAATTAGCATCAATTTATATCAAGGTATAACTAAATCTAAAGTTTTGTTAAATTCCGTGCATTAGTTCTTGTGATAGAGCGCCCACGAGATTTTTGTCACATACAGACACACAGGCAGACATTTAAAAAAAAAACAGTCAAATCGTGTGCAAGACCTTCTAAAACGTATAAATCCGTCGAAAACCGGAAGTCGAAAATTTTCACAAATCCAATACTTTCTTCTTTTAAAGATAAAAGAAAGTAAAAAATGAATGCAAAATTACCAGCATTATAAAAAAAAAAATAATAATAAACGCTATAGCAATATCGGAATGAAAAAGTAAAAAATATTATTAAAAATGGTTACTTGAATACTTGTTCATTCGATTTCGACATCAAGATAAATTCTATAGCAAATTAGAACACTGATAACTAAATTACTTTTATAATAAGTAAATAAAATATTCATTAAATTTTGTTTTTAGCCTTGCTTTATGTATCATCCGAATAAACAATATATATTTTTTCACTTTTACATCACCATAAGAAGCCTAAAATAATACAGAATGTTTATTATCAAAAGAACATCAACTCGCATTTTATCTAAAGGTTATACATATATAACCCATATTCAGCGGTTTTCTTAATCCCAGCAAGCTAGATCATATTTCATACATATTGATTTTTTGAGTAAAGTTTTCTATTTATTTTAATTTTTATTCAGATATCAACAGGAATGGTACGAATAGAAGAAAAAAATCTTTCGAGTAATTTATTAAATTTTCGAGAATATTTTTTAGTTTACACTGATACATTGGATTAGGTGTTACACAATGAAAATATTTTTAAATTACGAACATCAATGAATAAGAGATATCAATTTTGGATTTTCTTTTTTAGCTCATAATGAATATTTGAATTGGGGAAAATTTTTGCAAATAAGAAACTCAATTTATTTAAGCGATTTTCTATTTTAAAAAAATATTCAAAAACTACTGTTTAATGATGAATGAAATTTGAAAATAAGTGATGAAAAGATGCATATTTTTCTTCTATATTTACGAGAAGAAAGTAGTATTGGATTCATGAAAATTTTCAACTTCTGGTTTTCGACTGATTTATACGTTTTAGAAGTTCCTGAACATGATTTGACTGTTTTTAGAAAATGTAAATCTGTGAGTGTGTCTGTATGTGACAAAAATTTTGTGGGCGCTCTATCTCAAGAACTAATGAACAGAATTTAATAAAACTTTAGATTTTGTTAGACCTTGATATAAATTGGTGCTTATTAGTTTTTATTGTAAATCGCCTAACAGGTGGCGCTGCTAGGCTACATTTGTCACGAATTTCACGACAGCTATATCTTAAGAAATAATGCACAGCATTTCATAAAGCTTCAGATTCTTGGCATAAATAGATGCTGATTGCGTTTGGTGTAAATAGCTCAAAAGGTGGCGCTACATTATTCGTGATTTTCAAGATAGCTATATCTCAAGAACTAATCCGTGGACTTTCACCAAACTTCAGATTCAGTTAGACGTTGGCATAAGTTGTTGTTGATTAGGTTTTGGTGTAAATAACCCTACACGTGGCACCTTTATGCTACGTTTTTCGGGATTTATACGATTTTAGCGATAGTCACATTTGAAGAATTAATGCACAGATTTTTTTATCAAACTTCAGGTGCAGTTAGACGTTGACAAATGTTGTTGCTGATTAGGTTTTGATGTAAATCGTTTAATAGGTTGTACTGCTACGCTGCATTTTTCTGGATTTACATAATTTTAGCGATAGTCATATTTGAAGAACTAACGCACGGAATTTTATCAAACTTTAGATTTAGTTAAACCTTGGTATAAGTTGGTGCTGATTCGTTTTTGGTGAGACCTGTATGATATAGAAGAACGTTTTGGGATTGGCACATCAGACTAGTTTAGCTTTGAAAAGTATCTGTATATTTTAAACAAGATAGCAAGATTAACTAATTCAACCTATATAAATTACATTTCGTGACAATGCAAAACCATTTTTTAATGTTTGTATATGTTTTATGGGGCATTTTCGAATTTCGTCTTGCTTAATTCATATCATACGGCAAAACAAATTCAAATCACTATAAAAAAAAAAAAAGTGGTACGAATTCTCATTGTACTTATTTAACCCATTTATGTCTAATGTGAAAAAATTCAAATGTGTTGATTTTTCGGAAAATAAAATTAGTAGATTTCGTTTTTCCATTTTTTACGATTATTTTGTACAATTTTCGGTCATTGTACTCAGATTTGTGTAATGTAATACTTATTGGATTATATTTATTTTCTAATATTTTTAAAACTATTATATCTGAATTGGAGCTTCGGTAATTTGATGTTTGAATTTGTTAATTATTTATTAACTTAATTGTATTATGTATACACTTTATACTTACTTATCTTTAATTGGATATTTGGTCAGATATTGTTTCTAGAACTTGTTTGCTGTATATTTAAAAACAAAGGTTGTACACATATATATATGATATATAAGTCTCATATGGGGTGTACATTAACGATTCTGCATTATCAAGCAGTAGATTAGCGCAAATTTGTTTAAAACAACAATATTAAGGTATCATAAAATAATTTTAAAATTTATGAGGGACAATAAAACTTGATTTCGGGACTGGTACGGAAATTTCGACCGGAAATATTTTTTTGAAATTTTCGAATTATCTTATATGGCCAGACTAAAAATGCTTCTGGAAAAAAAGAAAAAGAAAAAAGAAATCGTTAAGTACGTGTGATTTTCGTTAAAGACATTTTTATCGTGTTTCGGTTGCGTTATAAAATACACATACCATATATAATTTACATCGTGTTGCAATGAAAACCTATCGATGTTATAAAAAATTTCTTAACAGTTTCTGGCATTTCAAAAAACAAAATTTCATATTAATTCTGTTTGAGCATTAAGATAAATTCTATAGCAAGTCAGGACATTGATTATTAAATGACTCTCATAAGAAGAAAAGAAAATGTGTATTAAAATTTGAAAATGAATAAAAAAATCCTTTATCACTGATTCATATATCACTCGAACACATGATTCATTTTTTCTCTATTACATCGCTATAAGAAACCTAAAATCATTTATATTATTTATTATCAAAAGAACAGAAAGAATTTCCGTGTAAAGCATATATAAATCCTTATTCCACATTTTTCTCATTTCCAACATACTCGATCATATTTCAGATAGATTGATTTTTTTGGTAAAGTTTTTCATTTATTTGAATTTTCATCCAGATACGAACGTAAGTGGTACAGATAAAAAATATTGTTCAAGAAACTTTTTAATTTTTGGGAAACATTTCTTAGTTACACTGATATGTTGTATTAGATTAAAAAGGTATTCAATTACCAATGTCTTACATTTAATATTTATTCCTCATATTACCAATTTTTACAGACATTATTTAAAAAATACGGTAAAAGTTTCATAAAAAACAGTTCACCATCACTAAAAAAAGTAAGAAATTTGTAATATGAGGGATAAATATTGGATTAAATGCGATAGAAAAAATATTTTCAAATTACGAACACGAATGAATAGAGCAGGGTTATTTCAAAATTTCTTTCTTTAATGCGTTTTTTTTTATTATTTTATTTTATTTTATTATTTTTTTTTAACGCAGTTAAAGTTTGATCTGAAGAGAAAATTTTGTATATAAGAATTGGAGTTTGTTAAAAGGATTTTTTTTTTTTTTTTTTTTTTTACTCTAAGTTTTCAAAATATGTAAAAATACAAATATGAGAAGAAGTTTTAGATAAAAAAGCTATGAAAAATAACATTTTAAACTTTGAACATTTTCCGTAAAATTTCAACAAGATGGCAAAATAAGCTGATTCAACATTATATTACGAGGTGTTTTCGAAACCTAAAGATACACCTCTGACAGCAGGAAAGAAAAGTTTTAATGAGCGTGTTGGCAACACATATTGTAACCATTAACTTATTACTTTTTCCTCGCAGTTATCCGTTATTTGTAGGGTGAGTCTGTTTTGAGTAGCACTTGTTTATAACATTGACATCTCATGCAAATAGACGCCGGATCAGCAACCCTTTTTTGAAGAAAACATCTCCCTTCCCACCAGCAGGTGCTAAAAAATGTTTTAATGAGACATTGACAACACATATTGCAACCTTGAACATTTGACCTATCCTTCACAGTCATTCGTTATTTGTACTGTGAGTCCGTTTCATGTAGCACGTGTTTACAATGGTTGCGTCAATTCAGGTTCTCGCCAAATGTGAAGTACGTTCCGTTATACATTTTCTTCATGCAAAAGGTGAGCGTCCAGTGGATATTCAAGAAATTGTTTCCATCTATGAGTACGTTCTGAATTGACAAAATATAACGAAATGGTGTTGTGCTTTCTCTGGAGGTAGAACCAATGGTCATGAAGAACCTAGAACAGCTTACAGCCCGGACCTTGCACCCAGCCACAACCACTTATTCCTTTACCTGAGGAAACATCTTGCAGGGAATAACTTGATGAGATCAAAATCGAAGTTGAAATACGGTTTCGACAACAGGCGGTAAACGTCTATGACTGTGGGATGCAAAAGCTTGTACCCAGACTTAACAAATGCTTGGACAATGCCCGCGACTATGTTGTAAAATAAGGCATATACCAGTAAGTAGTTTGTAATGGACATTTTATCAATTAAACGTTTTTTGAATGAGTATGAGGCATTGTATCTTTATTTTTTGAAAACCCTTCGTATATCAGGGCTTAAAAAATGCGTAAATTATTTAACCTGGCCTTTTTTTTTGTACAAAAAGTGACTTAAGAAATGAGAGCATTCGGAAAACAGCCTTTCCAGAGCATGCCGGTTAATTCAACCTTTACAGAATCTTTTTCTTTCAGAATTATATAATTTTGACAAATTTCATTAGAAAACTTAGTTAAAGTTATTTTTCTAAATTATGCAGTGTTCGAAATTTTGTAATTACTAGCTTTTACCTGTGACTTCGTTCACGTAACATCAAAAATAAAGAATAAATGTATCATTTAAGCAAATTATTTCACACCCGATAATTAAAAACATATGTAATTAACCACATCTTTACCCCATTTTATCACAGCTATAGGTGCCTTGGCATAACTCAGTCTTAAAAAAGCGAAATTGCATTCAATGAAAAAGAAGTAAAATCGTGGAAATCGACGAATCCCTCTTCGTAAAACAAAAAACAAATCTAATAGAAATTTGCTAAAATAGTGCATTTTAGGTGGTATTTGGGGTGAAATTTGTATATGTATGCATTGATAAATGTGCATTATTATAGTATTTATTTGTATAGACATATGTTATATATTTCTTACTACAATATTATTTTATGTCTTGTTTACGTTTAAATTAAATAAAGTGCTTCTCACTAAGTAGTGTAAATAGTGAACAAATTGCTTATGAATTTTATGCATTGATATATATTTCATAAAAATATAACAATCTGATGCTATTCTAAATTGTAAATAAAGGTTGCCAGAAAGTGTATACTTTAAATTCTGCCTAATTTAACTTCGATATTTTCTCTATCGCGTCAAGGACATTACAAACAAAGAGATACCGACAATACCAATCTGATTATCTCAATTTGCATATTTATGTTATTATATATAGGATTGTTCAAGTTTTTTTCGTGAGCTTGAAATGCCATACACTTTTTCTAGTATTAAGTGTCGAATAAATCGACGACGGTGGTATGGTCGATTCGGGTTAAACTTAACCAGGGTGAACCAGGATGTCTGTTTATATCATGAAGTAATAAGAAAATTATCGAATGATATATTTAATATATTTAACAGTCATAATTGGCATCAAAGGTGAGCGAGGAAATGATTATCTAAAATACCATTAAGTGTTTACCACGCTAAAAACAAATCTAGTTTCAACAATGCATTTACTTTTGAGCCAAATTTCGCTCGAAGAAAAAAGCAAATTAACTTTTTACCCGATTACAGAGTGTAACTCTACTATTCTAGGCATTTTCCTACTTATATGTGAAAATTTTTCTACCATTTTTCTACGTTTTATATACAACGCGCTTTCACAATTATAATATTTTGAATTGGCACGATTGGCTTGTTCAAGTTTACGCAATATGGCTTGAGGAAAAGTTTAATTTTTGATTTTTTCTTTTCTTTTGCATTACGCGATTTCCTCGATATATTTCTTTTCTTTTCGATAACGTTGTTTTTTAAGTTTTAAAAATAATGTAAATTTACTTAAATATTGCTTTAACAACTATGCCATTTTTTCGCATCCTACAAGACTTTACAAAAATCTATTATAAAACAGAACATTCAAAAAAGCTATATTTAAAAATGACAATACACTTTTTACTATTGAATCCATTTGGACACTACACTGTTAACTAGTATTTTAAAAACACAAATTGCACAAATTGTGCTTATTAGTTGCTAAAATCAGTGTAAAAATTGTTTTAAACTCATAAAAGAGCTAAAATCCTACATGTTTCGGCTTTAAACTTAAAGCCATCATCGGGGAAGAGGAACAACACAAACGACTACTGATCTTTTACTTTTCGACACGAGAAAATTGAAATCAACATTATGGAAAAATTTAAATAAAATAAGCGGGCGCTCTCTGTTGCCAAAGAGCGAAAAACAAAACAAGGAATTAACAAGGGGTTAAAAATGTATCCCATAAACTAGGTATGTTGAAAGAAAAGTTATCATTACAAATACAATCTTTTCTAATTTTAATTTCCAGTGATTCCCTAATGGCGGCTTTAAATGGGTTATTGAACTTATGGATAATTCTTGCTTTATCGAAATTAATTACAGCATCATTATTTTTAGCGTAAAACCGGGAGAGTGCAGTGGATAACTTTCCATAAAATTTGGAAAGTTATCCACTGCACTCTCCCGGTTTTACGCTAAAAATAATGATGCTGTAATTAATTTCGATAAAGCAAGAATTATCCATAAGTTCAATAACCCATTTAAAGCCGCCATTAGGGAGTCACTGGAAATTAAAATTAGAAAAGATTGTATTTGTAATGATAACTTTTCTTTCAACATACCTAGTTTATGGGATACATTTTTAACCCCTTGTTAATTCCTTGTTTTGTTTTTCGCTCTTTGGCAACAGAGAGCGCCCGCTTATTTTATTTAAATTTTTCCATACTGTTGATTTCAATTTTCTCGTATCGAAAAGTAAAAGATCAGTAGTCGTTTGTGTTGTTCCTCTTCCCCGATGATTGCTTTAAGTTTAAAGCCGAAACATGTAGGATTTTAGCTCTTTTATGAGTTTAAAACAATTTTTACACTGATTTTAGCAACTAATAAGCACAATTTGTGCAATTTGTGTTTTTAAAACACTTTTTACTATTTTAGAGCTAAAACAAATGTAAAATTAAATTCAGGTTGCAAAACGACGATTTACAAACGTATCTTCATTGTAACAATTTACTTCAAGCCCTCGAACCTTACTTTCAATACTGATAGAGGGAAAATTATGTTACTTCGACCAATCACATTAAATCTTTTTGTTTTACTTTCTTTTAAAAATTAAATTCATTTTTATTAAGAATTTCTGATTTACGACATGGATAATTTTGCGGTGCATACTATTGACATATTATTCTTTTTAAACTTTTTTCCTTTTTTTATTTTATTTTTAAAATTTGAATTAAAATATGGTATCTTCATGTTAGCCGCACGCAGACGATAAACCGCCAAGTAGTATTCCTATCACCATCAATTCGTATTGGATTCAATTCATTTAAAATATAAATATTTCACTCATTTCATTTAAAATACAGAACTTTAATTTACAACATATACATTTAAAATACATATATTACATACATTTAAAATTCATTTATTTCATGTAAAATCGAAAAAAAAGAAAGAAAAAAAAGAAATAATACATAATTTGATAACACAAGATAATTTTATTTCAACATCAGAGCATATCTCTTTTATCTTCGATATATGACGTCATATTTGTTTTCTTTCCATATTTACTCGTATTCATGCACCTTGTATTATATCAAATACTTGAAAATGCATGTTTAGTTTCCAGAATGACGTCATTTCATCTTCTGTTGAATTCTTAAATATTTTATTTCATTTTCATTTTTCACGAACCTAATCAACAAAATTTTCAATTTAAAATAAATTGTTGTGTGAAAATTATTATTACGGGTTTAGATTTAGTAGTGGCAACGATAAATAAAATTTAACCATTTTGAAATTATATATATTTATTCTCTATGAAAATAATAAAAATTTCAAAAAGAAATATACCGTATTTACCCGCGTATAAGTCGAGAAGTTTTGGAAAAAAAAGACTTTAAAGTTGGGGGGGGGGGGGGGTCGACTTATGCGAGGGTTCTTATTTTTTTTATTTTTTTTTTTTACTAGAGGTCAAAAATGCCCTTCTGAAAGGCAATTATTCTCTTTTCGCATTCCATAACACAATGACGTCGTTTACTGTCGATTTCCGTACCAGGAGAGAAAAAGAGGAATTAATCTTATCAGCTTTGAGGTAAAGGTTTGGAGACTGAGTGACGGGTTTGGTTCTGGCGATTAATGTATGCCTACAACCCCTCCCCCCTCCCTCTGAGAGATCAGTATATAAAATTCCGAGAATGTATCACTCCTATGTGCAACTGAATCGTCCGCGAGTGGCTAGAAACATGTGACTCTCTAAAAACACGTGACCCACGTTATATCTTGCGAGATCTTGATAGTACACTTATTCATTATTTCTTCTTTTATCTAACTTCAATTTTTCTCCTTGTTTCTACTGATATGACTGATTTAGTTATTAGAAAACAGAAACGCAATTCCTACGCAGCTGGATTTAAACTTAAAGTTTTTTCTTTTGCGTAAGAGTCTAACAACTGTGTTGCTTCTCGTCAGTTTGGGGTTCACGAAAAATTTATTCGTGATTGGCGCAAGAATAAAGCAAAGTTAGAAAACATCCCACAATATTTTATTGTCACAACAACTTCCATACGTTTACGAGCAATGAAGCTTGCAAAAGAAGAAACGTACAGTGTTCCAAACACGTTTCGTGCATCAGAAGATTGGTGCACTAGATTTATGAATCGTCATGGTTTGACATTACGCCAGCGCACTAAACTGGCACAAAAATTACCATTTCACTTGTAAGCAAAGATTATGGAATATCAAAAATACGTCATCGATCAAAGAAAAATGAATTATTTTGAACTTTGCCAAACAGGAAATAAGGACGAAACACCCATGTGTTTCGACCTACCAGAAAATAAAACAGTGAACTGCAAGGGGAAAAAGCATTTTGGTAAAAACGACCGGGCACGAAAAAACCCGTTTTACGGTCGTTATTTCCTGTTTGGCCGACGGTAGTAAGCTTCATCTGTTGATTATTTTTAAAAGAAAAACGTTACATTTCCATCTGGTGTGCTGATTCGAGCCCATGAAAAGGGGTGGATGGATGCTGACGGAACAGTCGACTGGCTTAAAAACGTGTGGGGTGAAACACCAGGAGCTGTTTTCAAAAAACCTTCCCTTTTAGTTTACGACTCGTTTCGTGGCCACTTTTCTGAAAACGTGAATAAAGTGACGAAATAAGTGAAAACGACTGTAGCTGTAATACCGGGAGGGTTGACATCCGTCCTTTAACCCCTAGGTGTTTGCCTCAATAAGCCCTTCAAAGCAAATGTTATAAAATATTGGGCAGGGTGGATTTCATCCGGTTGTCCAACATTTACAAAGGGTGGTAATATTAGAAATCCCGACATTGCATTGATTGCCCAGTGGGTTAAAGATGCGTGGAATCAAATTCCTTCCGAAATGATTATAAAATCGTTCAAGAAATGCTGCATAAGCAACGAACTAGACGGCACAGAAGATGATGCCATTTTTGAAAGTGATAACGACGAAAAAGATTGTAGCGATACAGAGATTGGAAACGTGTATCATGATGAGCAGATGAAGACGAAGGATTTTTGTGAATTGTTTGGTGAGTACGATACTGAATCGGACCTTGAATCAGTTTAACTTTGTATATTACTTTAGTATATTATTATCTTCAATATTGTATATTTAGTACTTTCTTTTTTTTTCCAGGTGATTTTGGATAATGTATCTTTAAAAAAATTCAAATTTCTTGATCGGAAAAGTGGGGGTTTGACTTATACGCGGGATTTAAAAAAAATCAAATTTCTTGATCGGGAAAGTGGGGGGTCGACTTATACGCGGGATCGACGTATACGCGGGTAAATACGGTATATATATAGCCTATGTTCATTTATGGGTTATAATCCATGTATATGGAAAGATACAGGGCCATTAAATCCTCCGTTTTGATGTTTACTTCAGCCAAATCTCCACACACAGAATCACATATATAATATTATTAGAATAGGATTTATTCTAAACTATGCTTTTATTATTTTTTCTCAATTAATTTATAAAAAACACATTTTTTTAAAATCAATGATGGAGAAAGTGTGGGGGGGGGGGTCACATTTTTTACTGGTGACTAGATTTCTTTTGCTGGATATAAGATTTTAACAAATTTGGAAAGCCCTGTACTATATTATACCTGAAGATGGTGTAAAGCAATTTTTTAACATTCACATACACCTCCTTTGCCGACAATTTAACCTTGATCTGTTTATTCCTTACTGCAAAACGACAAATGTCTACATTGTAAAACAACAACGAAAAATCATGTATCCGGTATACATTATGAAACACTTTCCAACAGAATATTATGAAGAAATTAATTTTTTTCATATGATGAAATGAGATATCAAAATAAACAATTAAAAAAATACATAACTCACTAAAAATCCATTTTTACTAATTGCTGCCCATATTCGAAGTCTTTCGTGATGTAGCCCTGTCTATGATCTAAAGAATTCATAAACAACACCCAATACACTAATAATTACATAAAATTGCATACCACAGCTGAGGAAGCACTTCTAGCAATTACCAATCATAGTCAATCCTTTAAACGAATTCTCTTGTGCGTCTCTGTACATGAACGATCAATCCCACGCACTTCATAATGTATAGGAATTAAGTTGTATTGAACCTTAATGATCCTTTTATAGTTCATTATATTTCAAGTATCATAACATGTACAAAATGCACTGCAAACGATTTTTACCCATAGATCATAAATGTAAAGGAATTATTTTGTACGTCCCTGTAATTGAACTATAAATGCTGCTAATTGTATACTCCGGTGCAAGCATGCAGTTTGAGAAAACTGATTGCTATATTGTAAAAGTTACTCGGAAACGTTTCTGAAAATGACGGGCAGCAAAGAAACTTCTGTTTTCTTTAAATCTTGTAAATATATTGGTATCTGGGTTTCTTAATATAAAGGAATGGTTTTCGGAATAGTTGGTATGACGGAAAGGGTTATTGTATGTTTCAGTAAACCTTAAAGAAGATAAAAGTGTAAGATTAAGACACATTTATCTTATTTTACAGTGTAAACGGAATAACTTTTATAAAACAGCATGTAAAGTTCTGTACAAGATATGACAATAAAATTTGACGAATGTGTCCATAAACACAAGATTATTACACAAATCAAGGAAAAAACTTTGTATTTCTTTGAAGTAATGTTTATCGTTTGCAATTCACTTTTGATAAGTTTGATAAGTTTTGATAAGTTGTACAATTCAAGATAATTTTAGGAAAAGTTTTCAGTATCGCACAGAAAACTCTTGTTACATTGCTTTGAGTTTGAGCACCCACATTCGACCTTTATTGTGAAGCCTCTTAGCCACAGAGTAGCCCTAGATCACCCACTGTTCTTACCTGAGTTTACACCAGAAGATTTCTTTCAGTTCCCGCACTTGAAACAAGCGTAATTTTGGAAGGCGGTTTTCAGATCCAGATTTCCAATGCTATGTCACGAGGGATTTCCAAAAGAGGACTTTGCTGTATTTTTTAACACTTTCCAACGTAGTTGAAAAGTGTTTATGAATTCGGTTTGTCTGTCCGTCTGTTTTGTGCTCTAACTCTCGTAAATATGCTCGGATTGGTATGATATTTTTACATATTATTGAATTTTACTATAGAATGTTTCATATCGAAAATGGAATGTGTAGAATTAATAGTTCATTTACAGGGACACACAGAAGAATTTCATTACATTATGGTTTATGGGAAAAATCGTTTGCAGCGCATTTTATTGATGTTACGATATTTCAAACGTAATTAAATTAATGTGCGTTACTGAAGTAGACTGCAGCATGCTTTTAACGGAGTATGCAACTATTAGCATTTATAGTTCAATTAAAGGGACGTACAAAATAATTCTTCTACATTATGATCCATGGGAAAAATCGTTTGCGGTACCTTTTGAACATGTTATGATACTTGAAATATAATGAAACTTAAAAGGATCACCAAGGTTCAATACAACTTATTTACTATAAGGTGTGTCCCACCGAAATAAAGCCACCGTGATTGTGTGCTGTAACTGGACACGAAACAAACCAATGAGAATGAAACAAATGTATTAAGAAAGTCTATATACAAATACATATTTACAAGGAGTAACTCACTACCTGCCCCACCTCGGCAGAAAAAAAATGAAAGTGTAAAAAAAGAGGGGGAAAAAGGTGTCCCGCTGAAATAAAGCCACCACCCCTATCAGTGTTTATTGGAACTCCCGGCACTCGAGCTGCTACAGGTCAACAGGTTTATGACATCAGGAATTTGTCAAATACCCGTTCTATGCCAGTCGAACTTTGTGCAGACTTCAGAAGGTTGTATTTTTTATTTCTCCTGCAGTATGGCAACGTGAAAAGGAACACAGTTATCAGAGTTCGAGAAAGGCCAGATAACAGTTTTTAAGGAACAAGGTCTTTCTCGGAGACATAATATCTAAGCTAATCAAACGATCTAAAATCACAATAGACAATTTTGGGAATCAGGGTAATGCGTAAGGGTATAAAAAAAGGAAGTGTACATGCAGAAAAATGACTTCAAGGCAGGAAAGAGATGTTGTGCTTCGTCTTTCACGAGGTGGTATTTCTCTAAGAGAATTAGCCAAAGAAGATAACATCCCTGTGACAAAATAAATCCTGTCACGGATTGTAAAACGTATAAGCAACTTGCGATATAAAAAAAGGAAACAGCCCATGTTGAAATCTATCGACAAGCAAAGAAGAGTCGATTGGGCCAAATATCATCAAACCTTGAAAGACCAATGACATCGTGTTACATTCTCAGATGAGAAAAATTTTTATTTGGATGGCCCAGACGGTTTTGCTTTCTATCGGCATAAGAACAGGAAATTTTCTCCAAAAGACAGCAAGGTGGAGGCTCATTAACGGTGTGGAGAGGCTTCGGCTATGGTGATAAACTTAACCTGACTTTCCCCTCAAGCCGCATGAAGGCTACCGATTACCAAGAAATGCTAGAAACCCATTTACTGCCATTTGCAGAGATAATTGGAGGCCTAAGTTGGATTTTCCAAAAGGACTACGTCCTCATTCACGTTGCAAAATCCTCCTGGCAATGGTTTTTGGATAACGGGGTGCATGTCATGGAATGGCCTACCCTTTCCCCTGATCTTAATCCTCAAGAAAATGCGTTGGGTATCCTCAGTAGGGCTATATATGCCAATGGCAGACAGTTTCAGTCTGTGGCAGAATTGAAGGCAGTCATTTTCAAAGCCTGGGATAATATTGATGCTACTGTCCTCCAAGGATTAGTAAATATTATGCCACATCGTATATTCGAAGTCATATGTAAGCATGGCGGAAATATTGGCTATTAACAGTAGTGGCTTTATTTCGGCGGGACACTGTTTCTCCCTCTTTTAAAAAAAAACAATTTTTTTCTGCCCAAGTGGGGCAGGGAGTGAGGTACTCCTTGTATATATGTATTTATATATAGACTTTCTTAAGTTATTTGTTTCGTTCTTAATGGTTTGTTGAATGTCCAGTTACAGCACATAATCACGGTGGCTTTATTTCGGTGGGACACACCTTATATTATGAAATGCGTAGGATTTATCGTTCATGCACTGTAAAAAATGACGAATGTTTCTGAATGTACGAAAATATAATATAATGACGAATAAATTTATAATATAATCTCATCCTTGTTAACCATGATTCTGAACAGTGTTTCTTTATCTTTAGAGACCTCAGACATCAATGGCATTTCGAGATTTAAAAAATCATTTAGAAAAACAAAATTTTTCTAACTGACCGAAATTTTCGGAAACGTTTACGAGTAGCTTTTAAAGTGTATTAATCAGTTTTCTAATCCCGGAATATAGTTTTTTCCTATGCTATCCATTCTCAAGTAAACATTTTCATGTTCAACAAATATTTTTAACAGACAAATATGCAAAATTAACAGTATTAACATTAACTTTAAAATTAAGATTATTTCTTTACTCTTTCATGTATAAATTAACTTATGCAGCTGAAAACGTTTACTTGAGAATGGATGACATTCGATAAATAGGTATTCCAGGCTGGAGAAACTGATTAATACACTATAAAAACTATTCGGAAACGTTTCTGAAAAATACGGGCAGCTAGAGAAATTTTGTTTTTATAAATAATTCTTTAAATTTTGGAAATGTATTGGTTTCTGGGGATTCAAAAGACAATGGAACACGCTTTTCGGTATGTCGGATAACTCAGAAGATTATATTATATTTTCATTTGTGGTTATAGTATATTTTCATAAAATAAGAAACATTGATCATTTTTTTACCGTGTGTACAGAGACGTACAAGAAAATTCCGTTAAATGACTGACTATGATTGTTAATCGCTAGAAGTGCTCTTTCCTCTCTGATATGCATTTTTTTGTACTTTTTTGTGTATTACGTGTTGTTTAAAAATTCTGTAGATCCTATACAGGGCTGCACGAAGAACTTCGAATAGGGTCAGCAATTTCTGAAAATGGAATTTTAATGAGTTGTGTATATTTTTAATTGCTTATATAGATATCTCATTTCATCGTATGCTAAATGTAAATTTCTTAATAATATTCTGTTAGTGTTGGAAAGTGTTTCATAATCCTTGCCAGATGCATGATTTTTTGTTCTTGTTTAGAACTGTAGTGATTGCTATCAAAAGTGCATTGCAAATGAGAGTCATTATTTCAAATATATATTAGGCGTTTTCCTTGATTTAGGCACGTTAGAAACATTCACATAACTATTTTGATATACCTAATAACTTTCTATAGATTTTGATGAAAGTTGTTATGTCTATGAATTTTAGTTTGTTTCCAAATTATTAAACCTATCTGAATATTCAGGAAAGTTCTTATAGTAAATTAGAACACACATTATTAGATTATTTTCTTAAAAAGAAAGAAAAACTAGTCTTTGGGGGCCGCCGTAATACTTACCCATCATGGATATGGATAATATAAAATATGAAACTAAAACACGTGTAAACTATTTATAAAATGCATTGGAATTCGAATAAAATCGTGGCTTGATGACGACATAAGCTTTAAATGCTTTATTACTGAATTGCGTAAAAGAAACATCCTTATAACTCCAAAAATGATAATCATATTAACCAACAGTTTACTAAGTCGTATTAAGCGTCTCATTTCCAATTAAAATATATCTTTGAATTGGAATTTGAATGAAATACAGGGTCATGAAAAATCGAAGAGTGTGGAAAATGTGATTACAAATATCTCGGCAACTCATTATCCGATCGACTTCATTCTTTATGCAGAATTTATGTTTTTTATTGTCTTTTATATTCACTTCTTTAAAAAAAATTTCGAAAATTTTTATATGCCTTTTATCAGAACTAACATTTCGAGAGTCCGAAAAAAAAATTCCGGATAATCGAGGTTACTGAAATTCAATAGACTTCTTATAATTATTACATACTAGGTACATACCAAATTTCAAGTCTCTATCTCAATTTGTTCGGGAGATAGACCGTTTACAGACACACAGACAGACGGACGGCTATTTTTTTTTCTTCTGAAAACATCTTTTTCGGTATCTCCAGTGTCTGAAATATGTAAATCTGTCAAAGAAGAATTTTCAATTTTTAAAACTATCACAAGACTTACCCTATACTACGTATGATGGGTAAGTAATAAATGGAAACTGCATGGTTAAAAAGAAAGATCTTTAACGCTGCTTAATATTACACCTGAGCACACTTCTCTCTCTATTCTATCACAATAAAAAGCCTATAATAATTTATAATATTTATTCTGTATGGAACAGAAAAAAACTTATTTTCTGTGTAAAAAATGTATAAATCTATATTCAGCATTTTTCTTATTCCCAACATCCTAGATCATATTTCATCAAGATGGATCTTTTTTGAGTAAAGTTTCCCATTCATTTTAATTTTTATTCAGATACGAACAGGCGTCGCACAGATAGAAAAGAAAACTCTTTCGAGCAATTTATTAATTTTGAAGGAATATTTTTTAGTTACACTAACACATTAGATTAGGTGTTATAGGGAAAAAAAAGTTTTTAAATTACGAACACTATCATTGAATAAGAGAGATTAAATTTGGAGTTTTATATTTTTGCTGAATAAAAGCTTGAAATGAGAAGAAAATTTTACATATTAGAAACTGAGTTTATTTATGCTTTTTTTTAAAAAAAATTCTTACGCAATATCTACTTTTCACAAAATATAAAAATAGGTATGAAGAAAGTATTTTGAAAAGAAACGATGAAAGAGAATATACAGTGAGTCCACAAAACATTGACCTCGGTTTTAATTTCTTAAATATTGATCATAGACATATTATAAATTGCAAAGTTACGTAAAAAATGGTACAGAATTTTATGAAATAGATTAAAATTTTTTCAGAAGATTGAATAGGCAGAATTACAAAATTTAAGTTTTTATATGGTCCCCGTACAAAATTTTTCCAATGAGTAAAATGTGCCGCGCATACTAATAAGGTAATACAGCTTTAAGGTTACTTTCAAACAGTTGGTTCCAGGGTAGAAGATAATTGTAAGATCTGAAATGCATTGGTTGAAATTTCGGCTACCTGCCTAGTCTGATTAGACTTTTATCGGATTACATGAATTTTGCTATGAAACACATAACAACCCTTTATAACAGGATTTCTCTCATGATTTATGCAGTGCTTAAAGTTTCGTCTGTCTTCCTAGTCTGATACAGCTTTAAGGTTGCTTTAAAATCGTTGGTTCCAGATTAGATGATTGCAAGATCTGAAATGCATTTGTTGAAATTCCGCCAGCCTTCCTAGTCTGATTAGTCTTTTACCGAGTTAAATGAATTTTTCTATGAAACACATAAGAACTCTTTATAACAAGATTTCTCTCATGATTCATACAGTGCTTAAAGTTTCGCCTGTCTTCCCTGTCTGATACAGCTTTAAGGTTGCTTTCAAATATTTGGTTTTTGAGTAGAAGATGGTTGCAAGATCTGAAATGCATTGGTTAAAATTTCGCCTACCTGCCTAGTCTGATTGGCCTTTTACCGAGTCATATGCTTTTTTTCTATGAAGCACATAAGAACCCTTTATAACGGGATTTCTCTCATGATTTATGCAATGCTTAACGTTTCGCCTATCTTTCAATCTGATACAGGTTTAATGTTGCTTTCAAATATTTGGTTCTAGAGCAAAAAATGATTGCATGATCTGAAATGTATTTTTACAGAACAACGGTTTTAGAATCATGACGTTATTGCATTTAATGGACACAATATTAAATCTAATGACAATGAGAATGCTTTTCTTACTTTGGTTCTTTCAAATTCTGTTGAATAATTCTGAAAGAGAAATGTCTATCTTAATTTTTTAATGAAAATCGTCCAAATTCTATAACATATTTACACACTAAATCCACAAATCTTGATAGCTAAAGTTTCACATATTTGTAAAAAATGAATAAAACCCCATGCCTCTTTAATGAGCGTGATATCTATTGACTTATGAGTTAAAAGTGTGAAATACAGTCGAACCTCGTTAACGCGAACACTCAAGGGGAAACTTTTTTTGTTCGTGTTAAAAGTAGTTCATGTTATCCGAACTTAAATACATTACATACAACTGGACGGGGCAATCGGAAACAGTTCATGCTAAAAGTATTTCACGTTAAGAGTGTTCATGTTAACGAGGTTTGACTGTATATTAATAATCTGAAAACAGTAAATCATATTCGATTAAAATGAAAAACAGTTTTATTTTTAAATATGGCTTTATAAAATATCTTTCAAAATATCTTTCAATAATATCTTTAGAAATAATCAAATAAATAATTATTTATTTGATTATTTTGAAAGATATTGTCATGGTGATATAAGATGTTGTTTAAAGAAAACTAATTATGTAATTCAGTCTGTTTTACACGAAATGTTCTTCGAAATATTTAAATTCAATTCGAAATCTAATCTACAATGAATCCATTTACCATTTTATTTAAAACAGTTCTCAAATAATAATAATAGTAATAATATAATAATAATAATAAATTAATTAATCCGCGCAACAATGCGAAACTTTCTGCCACGTTTTCTCTCTCATTTTTTAAAGATTAAAACATGGCACTTACAAACATGACTATTTAAGTAATTTGTAATCGTAACCAGATTTTTCATTTTTCGATATATGATCACATCTTGAGTTATAAGCGATTATTGTCTCAGGTCAGTAGTTTTTTTTTTTTAGGTGCGTTCGTAATTATATAAATACGTAGCACACATATATTGTCGTCTGGTCCGTCCGTCTGTCCATCTGTCTCTCCGCATATAACAGCGCAAAAAATATCCAACCGAACGGTTTGAAATTTAATATATATAATAGTTGAGAATGTTGTCGAGTCATTTCAAATTTTATGCAAATTGAATCAAAACTTAAAAAGATATTAATAAAAGTTTTCTTCATTCTATTAAATGCTATCATACATAATTAAGTCAATGATATCCCATGATAGGTAATGATTCTAGATTGCCATGGTGGTTACGCTCTATTTAAGATGGAATTATATTATTTCCGTATTACTAAATTTAAAAACCGAATTTGTATACTAAAATTGTTTAATTATAGCAATCCTATAACCTACCGACAGATTTTTAGATAAGCTGTTTCCGGAGAAATAGATATTAAATGGAAAAAGAGTCTAAATATGTATTTCACTTTCTGAAATTTCCAAAGCCAGGCTTAAGTTTCCCATTGGAATTTTCAGTAAATGTTAACAAAAGACAAAATGTTGCCAACTTTAAAATGTTCTTATTTTATACGGAAATTAATCATATTATAATAACAGACAATATAATTCATATCACTGAAATAATAACAATTATTTTTTTTTACATTATCTTGTATTGGATATTTGCTCATAGTATGATTTTACTGTAACAGAATTGTAATTAATTGTTTGTAAATGTGCAATGAAACTTAATTTCATAAAAAAAAAATCTTAAATAGTAATATCTGCACATAAAATAAATTTTGCATTTATGCATTTTTGCAACAGCTATCATACCACGATCTGCATATTTATAAAACTAGTTATAGTACGAACGCACCTCACTTGCCACGTTTGATGTACAATTTCCAACTTGTTCCTTTCTTGAACTGTCGCGTCCAGAAATTCGGTTCAAAATGCCAACTTTGACAGTATTTTCAGGAAAATCTTCTGACTTCACCGTAAAACGAAAAACCCAAACAAAACAAAAAATAATTAAAAAAAAAAAAAAAAAAAAAAAAAAACACAATTGGATTACAATGTTTCTCAATAAGAGCGCCTGCTAATTTGATACATTTACGACCAAAAATGAATTTAAAAATGTGTCCTAAAGAGGACAGTTTGAATTTGAAAACAGCATTAATCGCTCAAGTTTGTTTTAACTTGTCATAAAATAAAATGATTGAAGTGGATCATTTTTAATAAAACTCCTTCAATTTGATTTTAGTTATTCAGTGTTACACTTTTAATTATCTTGAATTCTCCAATATATACAAAATGTTTTAAAGAATAATTATATGCAATTTATTGTAAAAAAAATAAATTAGTTAAATAATATTACATTAATTTTATCACAAATCGCTTACGTTCTCTTATAAGATATAATGAATTATTTATTGAGATATTCTGAAGTTATAAATGGTTTCTCCATTAGTTAAACATTATCTTCACAGATCATTTATTCATGAATAATTCTATCATAGTACTATTATGTTTTATGGAGTTAATCTCATACCACACGATTAATTTCGTCATTAGTGACTTTATTATTGAATTTTAGATAAAATACTTTTAGTAAGATTAGAACTTTTATATTGTTAGATTATTAAGGGAATAAAGTCCAAAAAGTTCATGCCGCATTTACTTTCTGTTGAAAGTCAAAAGAAACTCCTACATGGTTAAAGACGATCTATTAAATTCTAAATAATTGATTTCAATAAAATTTCAATTTTTTTGTGTGTGTGCGCGCGCCTGTAGCAGTTTGTATAATTAATTACTTACTCTTGCTTGAAAAACTAGAAATGGAAAAAAAGTAGCAGTATTTTACATAATACACATAGACACACATGCACCATATTTTTTTTCGTGTGTGCCGCGCAGTTTGTGTTCCAACAAGAACGAAAAATCGTGCACCAAACATAAAATATGAAATACTTTACAACCAATCAAGAAAACTGTGAAAATACTTCACTGTTAAATAAGATGAAAGAAGATATTTTAGGAAACATATAGCACATTTGAAACTTCATTTTTAGCAATTATCTTCCATAGTCAGAAAAGTAGTCGACATATTTTGTGCAGCTCTGTTTTTGATATATACTACATAAAATGATAAAGTTTAGCTCAGTTAGAAAATTCACTTTTCGCAATTTTCATCTATCGATGGAAATGTACTAGAATTGTTTTGCACAGCCCTGTATACTATGTAAAGACTTTGTACACAGCACATATTAAGCTAAAATTTAATTCGGGTAAAAAACGCGTAAGGCACCTTAAAACTGACTTCCAACAATTACTAACCATAAACGACAATGTATCTTGTTCTTTGCGTAGCCCTGTATATGAATTTATTTATATTCCAGAAACGTATATCAGTTTACTAAATATAGTTCAGCAGGTAAATGCGTAACACAATTAAAAACTACCTTAAAGTAATTCACTTACATAGTCAGTAATACTTACGATTTCCTTTGTGTAGCCCTGTATATTATAAACATAATTTATGCACACCAATTTAAAACTATTCAAATACTATTCAAAAATTTAGTTATACTTAAAAATGCAAACCAAAGTTGAAAACTCACTTAACACACATATAATGTAGTTATCTCACATAGACTGTTACCGACTTATTTTGCATGTCCTTCTAAATCAACGATAAACGCAATGCACGCCATACTTTTCACTGAACAATTATTTATAGTGCATCTCAGAAATGTATATAAATTTTATTATGTTTGGAGTGGTGTAACATAATTAAATTAAACTGCAAACGATTTTCCCCGTAGAACACTGTGTAACAGGATTCTTTTCTGTGACCCTGTAAATGAATAATAAATGCTTTTCCCCAAATATTCTACAAAAGTCATGTTTTAGTTCGTTTCATAATTGTATATCAATTTCATTATGTTTGAAACGGTGCACAGTGGGGCGTTTTGATGATCTAGGTGGACAAAATTCATTTTCCGATTATCTCGGAATTTAACAAGACCGCGTATACTAGTAGATGAATGTCTCTTTTGTCGAGATCCGTACGAGTTTTGTCGAAAAAACCCGATATGTCGATTCACTACGACCGTAAAGAAGGCAGTTGATTTGAGAGACTTTCAACAGTTGTATTATTTTTCTGTAAGTTCGAAAGCAAGTCGTGACTTTTCTGTTTTTGTTTTTTTTAAGCAGGAGTTTACTGGACATATGTCACATGTTTGTCACACGATTTAACCTATCGTTGTTTGAAAATAAGCGTCATCTTGTTTTCAAACTTCATCTTGACTTTTAATACAGTATTAAGCATTATTAAGCAATAAGCATTTTTTTAAATCAAAGTGCCATGCCTAAAGTATTGAAAACTTAAGACAGCTCCTGCGAAAGTTTGCGAATCATTAAGTTATATTAACTTGAAGTGTGCGTCTGAGTATTTAATTCAAATCTTGCAAGTCAATTTTCACCACTTTTAATTATCCGATTGAGCTGAAACTTTGAATAAATGTGTAGTTTCAATGACAATACAATATTACAATTTAAAAAAAAATAATAATAAAAGTAATAGTATAATAATAATAATAATAATAATAATAATAATAATAATATAAATAATTAAATAAGTCCAATATTTATCACTGTTTGGTTACTTTATTACTGATACATTCGAAACCCCAGCAAAACCTAATTAAACTTCAACGCAATAATTTTGTCCACCTAGATCCTCAAAACGCCCCACTGTGCAGCGTAACGTCATCAAAATGCACTTGAATCGATTTTTGCCCATTAGCCTGTAATGTGACAGAATACTTTTGACTGTCCCAGTAAACAAACTGTAAATGCTGCACACTTCATTTTCAGTAGGGTTCGAGCTATAGTACGCGTCAATAACATATGAAAATTATAGGGTAATGCGAGTATATTTAAGAGAGCTTGTCCACGGACGGACGGTCAGATGGCCAAAGAAACTGAAGTCATAAACAATTTTCAATTATGTTGGGAAATGTTAAACGTTAACTTCAAAAATCACGGTGCGCGTGGTATACGAAAATTTGTTGATTTGAATGCCGTACGTATATTCGAAGCGTAATGATGTGTAGTCCGTCTCGAAAGTTTAAGCACTCTGCAAATCTAGTTAAAACATTTTTGAAGAAGAAAATATATAAAGCCTATTTACAATAATTACTCGACATTTTAACAAAACCAAATAAAATAAGCAATTTGTGTTGGTTGAAATAAAAATTACATTAATTTTTATATAATTTACTTTTTTTCTTGAAGAAACACTGTCTCAAAAGTTTAAACACTTTACGGATATTTTTTTAGTAACACGGGATTGGACGTTGTATGATGACGTTGTATGACGTCACATTCCGGTTTTATAAAAGTATAAAAGGGGAGAAATCATTTCCATTAATTTTAAAAATGTCGAAAAATAATGAATTCACAAAAAGGAAGATTTTAAAAGTTTTTAAATTGGAATCGCAAAATAAAACTGTTTTTGAAATTGATAAAATTTTTAAATCGATCAAAGCAAAGTATATATCAAGTATTCTCTAGAAATGATAATTTCAACCGGCGAACAAGATGTGGACGACAACGTATGATGACTGTTCAGACAGATCGGAGAATACGGAGATTGGTGTCTTAACAAAATTTGTCCATACAGCAAATTAAAAATAATCTCAGTTTACAGTGTCCAAAGTCACTGCATCTAGACATATTAAAGAATGTGATTACATCATACGAAAGAAAATGGCTTGCAAACCACGTCTCAAACCACACCACAAACAGGCAATAATGAACTGCGCTAAAAAACACATGTTATGCGGGACAAGTGGTTTACTATTTTATTCTGTAATGGGGGAAAATGGAGCTTAGGTGGCCCTGATGGGTGGAACACGTATTGGCATAATCTACGTAAGGAACAAAGAGAATTCTTCAGCAGGTAGCAAGGCAGTAAATCCGTTATGGTTTGGGGGGGGGGGCGTTCGGCTTCAACGGACAGACCCCTCTGATTTTTCGAAAAGGAAGACAAAATCCCAAAAAATATCAAGAGATGCCGAACCAACATTTGATTCCATTCAGTGACATTTTGGGTGGTGAGAATGCACCTTTCAACAACATAATGCCTCAATTCACATATAACATTCTACATAACTGTGGCTTTCACAGAAAAATGTTAAAATTCTCGACTGGTCAGCAGTAAGTCCAGACATAAACCCATTTGAGAATGTCTGGGGTGTTTTAACCCGTCATTTTTATAGCAATGGAAAGTAGTATGACTCAGTTGAAGAACTCCAAGAAGCCATTGAGAAAGCATGGTACTCTTTGCCCCCAGAAACCCTACAAAAAGCGGGATTCGAACCCACTTTCTCTGCAGACAGCCAAAAAGAGCCAAAGCGGATCCAGGGAACCTCAAAACGTAAAGCTATGTCAAAATTTCATAGCCTTTGTTTTATTATAACAATATTTTTCTTATATTAAACATGTCCGGAAGGTAAAAATGCAGTAATTTCCATTGTTGTCGTAAACAGTAGGTTTAATGTTATTGTACGACAATTTCAAAAATAAAAATTACAAAACAAATTTTAACGAAACTCTCATTGCATAAATTAGCGTTACTGACTTATAAATTATATTATTTTACTATTCAACCATAATTAGGGTCTGAACTAAACATTAATACTCGGGACTATGACCGTCCCCCCACTTTTTTTCACTAGCACTACACCACTGGACCAAACCAAAGTTCAAGTTCATGCAGGATTTTTTTTTAGCGACCACTATTTTTTTTATCTACTTGCCAAGCCCTGATTTCTGGGAGATGGCTTTTAACTTCGGTTACGGAGAGAATGTCTCTGTGGATTTTGTATTGTTAAATTAGGCGTTGTCTCTTAATAATTTTACTCTGATAGCTATCTATTTAAAAGTAATTATTTGAATGATGCATGTTGAAGTATTTAAATGTAAATAATCATCTTGTTATGTTTTAATCAAGACAACATTCAATGTTTAAAGTACGCGTATAAATATTGGAATTTGTCTTAATGACACTCTGGCGTCACTTTTTCAAACATATGTACCACATATATTTAATGAATATGCTACACAGAGCTAAACAATATAAAAATTAATATCCAGGAAATGCATGATCGGAATTTAAATACCAAAACGATATTTACAATCTAGTGTTTAAATTAAGTAAGCTGATAATTTAAATTTTAATTATTAGCTGGAAGACAATGAAAAAAAATGTGAACAGTTAAAAAACATTAAAAATAGGTGTTCACTTGTTAATGTCTGTACATATATTACTTATACATTTTACCAATTTTTTTCAGACATTATTTATAAAGAAGCATGGTTAAAAATTTCCATTAAAAACGTCCTTCTTAAAAATTTCCATTAAAAACGTCTTTCTAGAAGGTCGTTTTTAATGGAAATTTTTAACCATGCTTCTTTATAAATAATGTCTGAAAAAAATTGGTAAAATGTATAAGTTAAAAAACAGTTTAAAAAAACATGGAAATAATCGCTTATTATTTCAATTATACTATCTTTATCAATGAAAATGTAACTATCAATCCCAAATAAATGTGGAAATTTATAAAAATACAATATAAGCATTAAAATTAGAGCAATCATTGTCTTGGAATGACTAACTTGTAAACTCAGCAAAAATGAGATTATAACATCTACTATAGTGTCTTTAGTTTGTGAGCAATTTGAGTTTATGAGTTCAAGATAGAGCAATGAAATTTATATTTAGAAACAATGCGGTTTGACAAATCTAATGAAAGAAAGGAATATAGTAGTTCATACTGATTTTTTTATTGCGATTTTGAAATATTTGTTGTGTTTTTCAAAGTAGTGCAATGAAAATTGATATTTAGGATAAATGAGAGCTTGACAATCGACCAATCGAGTGAAAGAAAAAATATGGGATTTTGCAATGAGATTCGTATAAAAATAAATATTCATAGTGCTAAAATGTTTCTGTAATAGGAGTATAGAAAATCATAAACTAGGGACTTTGGTACGAACTGTAATATTTTAAGTTGGATTTATGACTTATTGTTCGAAGATTTTATTTATATTTAATTTTGCATTAGTGAACAAATTTATTGAGCAGATTAATGTCCTCATAATTATGTGAAGGAAGAATTTGAAAAACAAAGAATTAATGAAAGTAAGAACTAGGCAAATAGATATGCTATACCCACATCAATGTATTAGGAAGTTGCAAAAATTTATAAAAATAAGGAAAATGAAATATAAGCTTTGACTCTAAATCAATCCTGGATTCAGCCCAGCGCTAAAAATTGGGCATACGTTTTGTTTTATTATTCCCATAATTCTACTAGGCTCATGGGCATAAGTAGGCAACTTGATTTCATATAATACAAGTGGAACGCACAAATTTTAACAAAATTAATTTTTTATAATTATACATTCTTTGTTTTTTTCCGGTGTATGTTTTCAACCTTTTCTTCCATTATAAGTAAATATTCAAAGTTACCGAGGAAAACAAACATTATCAGGTAAATCAAAAACTATTGCATCAGCATCGAACTTGACAACATAGAAAACGAAATACTTTTTACTGACAATAAAAGTGATTTACACAACATGCACAATGATGAAACCGTGGATATACATGATGACATAAAAAAGGCTTTGCTGAACTTTTTGACGAGCTTGTCACAAGACCTGAATTTGAAAGATTTCAATGACTACACTTTATGTTTATTAAATTTATTAATTTATGCATGCTTATATATTTATGTTCAGGTTTCGAAATCTTCATGGGAAAGATTATTACATTTTTCTTTTCAAAATCGATCATATAAAATCTGTGTTTCTGATAAAGTTTTCGAAGAGGAAATATGATCAACATTATGCTTATGTTTATATATATATTTCCCTGTCGAAGTAATAGGGTTCACTTACACGCGAGTATATACGGAACATGCATTTGTTTTATTGTTGTTCATTATCCAGTTTCTTATGTAAGAATTAATTGTTTTGCATAGAATGCCAGTGATTTCCTTCCGTGTTTTCCCAAAATATTATTTATCATCGAGGTGTATTTCTTCAGGCATATTTGTCACCAGAAAACCACACCTTAGTCTAATAATGAAAAAAAATCCAAGTAGACAGCAATCGAAAGAGCACAGTGAAATGTGTTTTTTGTCACATAAATCATTTGACCTCATCTACCTGCTATCGAGATATAAAGTCTTAAAGTTTGCTAATTGTTTTATTTAATTTAGGTAGAAAAGGTTTGTGATTCAGAAATTTTAATAATTAGATTAATATAAAATACAAAACATATTTCGATATAGTAATGTAAAAATGAAACAAGCTTGCAAAAAAAGAAATTGCTATTGACAAATATTACTATTGACAAATATTGATACTGAACCAAAAAATTATTGAAGCATAGAAAATCGTTGCACCAAGCATTTCATGAACTTAAATCTAGCACTGTTAACCACCTGCGATAAAAAAAAATTGTAAGAGCGTTTCAAATGGAAGTGGCCAAGTTTGCACTAACCTAGACCTGTAGTAAGCATAGCGAATCATGCGGCGCACTAAACAGGAAATGGACAAGTGACTGGAGTTTCATGATGTTGTTACGTTGAAAAATATCTACTCGTTCTTCCACCCTATTAAATAAATAAATTAGCAAATTTTAAGACTTTATACCTCGATAAAGGGGAGACAAGGGCAAATGATTTATGCGTCAAAACACACATTTCCCTTTGCTTTTTCGATTGATGCTTATTTAGATTTTTTTTTCATTATTACACTAACGGCGTGGTTCCCTGGTCAGTAAAATGCTTGAAAAAAATCAGGTGATGGAGATTTTGAAGAAACAATTCGCAAACTAGAATATTATTAACAATGCACTCATATTCAAATTCCCAAACTAGCAGTATATCTGGCTTTAATTTTCAAAATGTATTCAAGTGTACGTTGAGTTAATTGAAATTAAAAATAATTGAAGTTCAATCAATGATTTTAAAAAACATTTAAATCCAGCTTATAACTCATTCTATAGAAATTCGGCAAACGATAACTCCAGAGTTAGAATATACAAAAGAGAACAATCAAAAGAAAAAACAATGATTAAAAAAATAAAATACGGTTCTTAGGGTATACTGATATAACGTATCTTTTAACCAATTTTTGATATTAGTTTTATGTTAAACATAAAAGGAAAATCTTTTTTCGTTGACAGATTTTAGTTTAGCGCTAAACTGCAGTATCAATGGTTAATCTGTTTTGTTCCTTTTAATTTGTCGGGGCAATCGATTGCCAAATGGGGGTAACCCTGCACTAGTTAATTTGCATTGCTCGCTGTTGAGACAGATTTTTAAAACGTGTCCTTCAAAATTATTTTGAAAGTCATAAAAAGTCACTAAATTGAGCAACAGTTTGCAAACAAATTTCATTCGAAATTACATTCGTTCCTCTATTTCAGGATTTATTAATTGGAGTTATGATATATATAGAAGAGATGTAGTAGCGAGAAAAATGCAACCTGTTTTTTGGCATACATCTATGATGGAGATTCATATATTTATGGCTAAAATTTCATAAATTAATCGTGTTTCCTCTTTTAGTTATTTTTAATTCTATCGCGCTTCTGTGAAAAGAAAATATCTTTCCTTTCTACTTAAAATTCGATAGTTCTCATATTCATTTTATCGCAGCTAGAAGTGACCCTTTGTAAATTAATGTATGTGCACTAAATTCTTCCATACGCCTCTTTTGCTTGTGGTTTTCATATGAGAAATGAAATCATTATCAGTTTGGCACCTACGTGCCTTCCTAATGCACACATTTTGGATCAAAGGAGAAATAAAGAAAAATAAAATGTAACGTCTATTTCTCCATACATCTGCTTGCTTAAATTCCTGCAGATGTTAATGTCGGACAATTCGTTTTCTGTTTTTTTTTTTTTTTATATAAATATGCTAATATGGTAATCTGGTTTGGCGGTTTGCGTTCAAAAAATTAGAATGTATTTCTTCCTAACGATTATTCTTTATGACGCTATGGATTGACGCGGATAAATTTGTGGCATCTCAAAAATTCTCATTCGATATTGAATTTTCATTATGTGAAATTTTACGCTCTTAGTGCGGGGGGACCACCTCATTTTTTAACTAGTATCTTTCTTCAAACAAAAAAAAGTTTTTTCCATGGAATCCTCTAGTTTCCGATATGTTTGTTTACAGGATGAGAGCCCTCAGGTTCTTGCTTATAGCGTATATGTACTACCTGTCATATACGATGATCTAGAGGTTTTATTTAATTGTCAGGAAAGTATAACTAACTTCGGCTGCTAACATCCTCATAACATCCAAGCATTTACATTTTTCTGACGACGACAAAGAAATCCATAATAAAAAATAGGGCTTTTCTGCTAAAAAATGATATTGTGTATGGTATGCGCAAATGTAAAGGAGATTTTTACTGTATCGGCGTTGTTTCTAATCTGAATGTGTAAATATGTTTGTCGATAGATAGCGGCCTTTTTTTTTTACCCCAGTTTGCAATTGTAGCGGACGGCTTCGACTTCTCTTCTCTCAGATATAGAAAGTTGTTTTGCGCGGCCGTTTGCATGATGGATTCCTCCAGATCAGTGCAATGATCAGTTTTTTTTTCCATGCGCAGAAAGGTACCATGCCATCAACAACAAATAGTCTATTCAAAATAAGTGCAGATCGAGCTCTTGAATGGAAATGGTGTTGCTCCAGAATAGTGTCCCGATTTTCAGGGTTTCCAAGACCCATCCAACGTAACCACGGCGCGGGAAGCCAAAAGTCCTGATTTTTCATGATGCACAAATTCATTTTAAATTTCTTTTAGTAGCAAACTTTTCGCTAGTTAGCATCTAGTGCAACTTATCACCGTTAAACCTGTGAAAACAGAACCTGTTTATAATGGAAATTTTTTTATGATTCCCGAAAGGAATACTGCTAATACAGAATACTTTTTCTGTTCCAGGCTATTCTGTTTATGCAGGTTTTGCTGTACCTTGTTCAGTGAAGACAGAACCTGTTTAACGGAATCCTGTCTTAATAGTAAAATTTTCATAGTTCCTACGAAGGAATACTCATGCAATTATAACTGCCCAATCGAAAACTACTCCAAAAACAAATTTTGTTTAGGTTTCTAGTGATTTCGCTCTCACAGATTTTACTATTTAAGATTATTGTGTTTATTTAGCCCTGTAAAATCTACTAAAACAGAATCTCAACAACTCTAAAAATATTCCGTTTAAACAGGTTTCCAACTCACAAGGTATAATTATATGGTATTCTTTCTGTGGAGATCATGCAACTTTCACACTTTTATCCTTTAAGAGAGGATTCCATTATAGACAGGTTTTTAGTTTCATATGATTTACTGGATTTTTATGGTCCTATTTAGAAGCCATATTTGTCTTCCTGCCCAGTTTTTTGTGACAGGGGTTCTAACAACACTGCTCCAGAACAATTCTAGATCACATGTGGTCAAGAAGAATACAGTCCACCTGCTGAAAAAATTTCGATGGGATATCCCCAAACATCCACAGTACAGTGCCGATATCTCCGGTTATCTATCACATCTTCGGCCCGTTAAAGATCACTAAATGTTCAACGTTTCACCTGCGGCAAAGAAGAATGGCGCAGAAAAATAGATTCTAAAACAACCTAGGAGTTTTTACACTAAGACATCGTTCATACCATATTTTCAAAAAGTCATAAATTATTTGCCTGGTCTTTCTTTTCGAAAGGTTCTGAGGTCATCAACTAAACAAAGGCAAGTCTCAACAAAAGAAAGGGGAGATAATAAACATGTCAGAGAGTCTAAGTGAAGTTAATTCCTCTTCACACCGTGGTCGTCTTTCTATTTGTGAAAACCTAATATTAAGGGCTCAAATCTCTGTTTTGGCACTTTAGATATCAGTAATTCTAGTTTTTGAGTGTTATGTGTAGATATTATGTTACAGATTAACTATAATTGACAATTCTGTAATTAAAATATTCTTTGGGTACCGTGGTCTCCTTCCCATTTGTGAAAACCTTATATTAAGGGCGCAAATCTCTGTTTTTGCACTTTGGATGTTAGTAATTCTAGTTTTTGAGTGTTATGTGTAGATATTATGTTACACATTAACTATAATTGAATATTCTGTAATTAAAATATTATTTGGGCACCGTGGTCTCCTTTCCATCTTTATTTTCTATTTTCCACTCCATGAAAACCTTATATTAATGCACTCTGTCTTTGCACTTCGGATGTCATTAATTCTAGTTTTAACGCTGACCATACAGTATACTTCTACGTTTATATTGAGTTCATGCAGCACTGTGTGTCTGTTATGAAAATAATTATAGCACTGTTTTTTTTAATTCGTACTGCAGATAGTTTTCGGAATATTAATCTGCATAAGATTGTTCACTGATATATAGAAGGCAAAAATAAATAAATAGACCCAAAAACGATAACCCGTAATTCCAATTTTAAAAGAGACAGTATAAAGTTGTTTGGCCAGAATACCTTGGTATGCTTTTCTGTATGTGTCTTCTTGTTATGATTTCCCATTGTCATTTAATTTTTTTAAGGGCACTATGCATATATATTTTTGTACGAATTTTGAAAAGCGCAATGTGAACCGCAATATTTCTTTCGTTCTTCTTCTTTGTCATTCTGCATTAACCCTAAATACAAATTTTCATTTGGAACAATCAAACTCAAATCGATGACAAAACTAAAGACTGTTAGTCAATGCGATCATCTCATTCTAATCGATTTTGTCAGTTAGTACCTTGTCATTCTAAACGAACGATATTCTAATTTACGCTTATAATGTGCATATAAATGTATTGTTCTTCTTTTTTTTTCTTGAGCATTTCTTTTCTAGAATTAATTTCATAAGAATATGAAATAAATTATGGAAGTCCAGTTTGTGAATGAAGAATATATTTATTTAAAAATATCTATTTTTAGTAATTTCTTTTTAATAAATATCAAAAGACTAATTTTGTTTCCTTTAAACATTTGTAATCAACATTGAAAGAAAAAGGTATCATTTACTATTTTGGTGTTTGGTGTTTAGTGTTATGACCGATTATCGAAGGGGGGGGGGTCTTTCTAAGGGATCCTAATACATATTTACACAAACTAAGTACGGTTAGAGGAAAACCATGGTAAACTCTGAACGATTATGTCGATGATCGCGATATGGGTTTGAACCCGGCACCTCCCCATCTACCACCTTTGAGAGTAGAACCTTTCAACCATTTATCATTTTATTTTATTTTTTGTTTTACCTTTTTTCCACATAAATAAATAAATATACATGTACTGCTTTATAATTATATATGAATTGAATACATTTGAAAATAACGTTTAATTTCAGTGATATATGTTTGTTCATCCTTTATTCAACTACATTATAACCCCTTATCAGTTCTTTACTCCAGCATCTTTAAATATATTTTTATTCCTGATTATAAGACTTGAATCTAGAATTATTTAAATTTATCATATGATACAGTTCTAAAAGAGATAAAGTTTATCCGAAGTTTGTCTCTTGAAATAAATTACCATGCACAAAACAAAGGAATTTATTTAAAAGCAACTCTTCTCCTAGTTGCATAGAATGAAAAATTAAATTGGCAAAAGCTTCTTGTATCAAACGAAGCTATTAAAGTTAAAGGCTTTTTTCGTAAAATGTATTCTGATTACATTGTTAAAGATATTTATCTGAGAAAAATAAATGTAGCGTGTTTTAAAGTCTTTACTTTTGATAAAAGATTATTTGAATTTTTTTTAAAACCTTTCGTTGTTTGTTTTACAACAAAATGAATTGCTTAAAGAATTTATTTCATGCTCCTTGGCTAATAAGATTAGTATTAGTGTTCTTCGAAACAGTGGGTTCTTTATACTTTGTTGACAATATTTCACATATAGGTTTAGCACAAATGAATGACCATGAATACTCCCGAGAACAAATACATTTTGCCTAATTTTAAAGATCGACTTTTCCCTGTGTATCTATTACAATACTACACAAGAACTCCAATTATCCGAATCAATTGGGACCGGACCCCATTCGGATAATCAAATATTCTGATAATTGGATTTTTTCCGAAAAATGGTCTATTTTAATTAATTATTGTATGCATGTTGAAAATGGGAGAAAAAAACTATTTTTAAAGAAAAAGAGCTTTTAATTAATTAAATGCAAAGGCAACACTTTTAAATGATAAGCATACTTAAAAGTTCTGTACATTAGTACAGTATGTACGTACCGTACTGTAACTGAAAGTCATTGATTGCTGAACATCTCGGTCAAAGTAAGCTGTTTGTCAGTCTTCATCCGTTTTCGGGCAGCCTAGTCGCGCCCGACTTGGCACAGCCGCTTGACTGTGAGAAGTGCTCATACTCGGGCTGACGCTTCATCCACTTCAACGCAGTTTCAAGGCCGGCAAATGCTTCACTAGCTGATAGTCCCGTGTCTGCTTCAACTACGAAATTAAGGTCATCTTCTTCCTCGACACTTTCTTCTCTCACACTTTCAATAAGTTCATTATAATTTAGAATTTGAAACCCAGGGTCTGACGAATCACACATCATCTACTCTCCTATATCTTCAGCACTAACTTCTGAACATCCAGGAATTTTCAAAAGAATGTTTCTGAATTCCTCAAGTGGCACGTCATCCTCATAATCACAATAATGTTCGCGCTGCACCTATACTAGCTTCGCAGAGGGAAGGGCAATAGCGCGCGTAGACAGAATGGTTATTTTGCGAATCGCAGCACGTTTCCTTCTCAATTTTTTCTTTTGAAATTCTGAAAGCGATTCGGATATTCAGCGATTCGGATAGTCGGAGTTCGGATAATTGGAGTTCTACTGTACTTGAATCTTATTGTTCTTTAGATGGTAATAGACTAGATAGTAAATTGATTTCTAAATCTATTTGTCAGTTTTTATTAAGATCTTAGCATTCATGAAACTATATTTATTTATTAATTTATTTATTTTTGCAAAGATGAAATTATTTCTGTTGCAACTTTAAAGGAAAAAGATATACTGCATAAGAATTTACGCAACACAGAATCAATTAAAACTTCTTAAAATAATATTAACAAATTCTGTTTTAATCAATAATTTTTGAAATAAAATATTGATGTTATTCGTGCCACTTTTGTTATACAGTAACCTTCCATTATCGTGATTTGCCTTCCCCGAGAAAAAAGTTTTAACACTGCCTTTAACCTATTTTAGGCCAAGCATAGAATTTTATAAAATGTGGTATTATTTGCATTGAAATGTGCTTAAATTACATTCATTAAGACACCAAAAAATTTTCGTGCATTAAAAATAATATTTTATTTAATTTGACGTTACCATTATTAATTTACCATTAATAATTTACCATTAAATTTAAATAAGAAAATTTAAGTTTTCTTATGGCATTTGTTTTATTTTTATTTTATTTACAGAACTTGCAACTTTACTCCATTATAAAAGCATATGATTATAGCATATCAAGTGGAATAATAATACATTTTCAAAAAGTCGAATTTGTCAATAACCGTTTCAAGTAAGAAACCAGCGTATTTTGAAAATTTCTCAACAAAAAGTGATTACTGCAATTGAATTACTAATATTTTATAGATGTCTCCAGAACCCTTAAAAATAGCAGAAAAATAAAATTAGTGAAAAATATACGTCACAGTGTTAATAAAAATATATTTATTGAGATGGTGCGTTTACGCACCTTTGGCCGAAAATGGGTTAAAGTAATTTATATATATAGGGTGAAACACCTGTAACTGACACTTTTAAGGATTCTTTCTTTTTCAAATCACTATTACAAAAATTTAAATATATTTTATACTTACCTTTGTTTTTAAAAGGAAAGTATATATATAGTAAAAATTTATTGTCGACAAAATTTTGAAAAATTATACATTTTATTATTAAAAAATAATTTTATTCATATATATGGTCAAAAACACAAGGAACTGGCACCATCCTAATTTTGAAATACCAGTAATTGACACAAAGTGGATCAGTGACTGACATTTTATTTTAAAAGATTAAAATGCTTTAAAAAAATTTATTCTTTGTTATAAAAATAAAATGCATTAATATTTATTGTAAAAAGTGGGATTTAGTAAGCTATACCGCATTAATAGTAATGCATAGTATACAGTAAGAGTATTTAGCAGTAATATTTAATACTGCATTAATACTAATGCAGATATCCAATAACTGACATATATGAACCAGTAACTGACATCTGGTGTCAGACACAGGTAAAACAACTTAAATTTTAATGGTGTTTACTGTAAGATAAATTTAATTTATTATTATGTATTTTTAAACAGTTTAAGTAATAGATTTCAACTTTCTTCAATCTAACGAATAACTAACACCTCTGTCAAAGACTGGTGAAATGAAATTCTTGGAATCAATAACTGGCATCCCCATTAATCTAAATCAAATAACTGTAAATGCTAAATCATGGCCCTAATATATCATATGCATCTTTAAACTAATTTATACAAGTATAACTTTAAGAAAAAAGTTTAGGAGGGTTGCATTACAAATAGATCACAAAAACACTTCCTTAATTTTAGAAATAAGATGGTTGCTTCAAAATGGCACTTTTTGTATTCTTAAAAATTTCCTCATCATTGAATATGTTCTTGGACCTCTAGTGGTGAGTAAATTGATTCCAAAATAAGTGTCCCATTTACCACTACAATTCTACATTACTTTGTAGAATTTTACAACAAAATACTTATTTGAATTAGATTTTTGTTCAAGTGTCAGTTACTGGTTAGCTGTCAATAACTGGGGTTTCACCCTATAAGTCGATTGCAAAAAGTGCTATCTTCCATCGTTAAATTTAGTAAGAATAATATGGTCACAAACTAAAAATTTTCTGATGACTATGAAGCATTTGCTTGTAGATTATCTACTTTCTTAATTTTAATTACCCTCGGTTACTCGGTTATATCGCGTTTTCTAATAAATTCTAACATTTTCTTGTATCTCGGAAAGCGAATATAACCAGCAGGTTTTGTTTTTCTTTGGTTTGAATTGTGTTGTATTCAGAATTTATATTAAAATTGATCATATAGTTAAAATGATCTTTTTTTTTTTTTTTTTTTTTTTTTTTTTTCCCAAACCGGAAAATTTACACAGAAATATGTGTTAAGATTACACAATCCTTTGCGCATTATGCACTAATCTTTGGTTGTTCTTCCCTCATGTATCTAGCTGTCATCAAAGACGGCTATTGAAAAATCATTAAAAGAAAGAAAAGCTGGTAAAATATCATTCCGTTTTAATGTCAACGAAGCTATGGGATAACAGGAATAGTAATTATTCGCAGTGCTCGTACATATGTCACATTTTATTACCACTTTTTACAAACTTCATTTGTCTTATTAATTTATGGAACTTCTGTTGTAAAATAAATCGATGAAATTTATAGATAAGAAAGTGGTGCGAAAATACTAAAAGCCCACCTCAGCTCATCACCAATATTATGTACAATCTGACAAAAAAAAAAAAAAAAAAAAAAAAAAAAAAGAGGTTAGAAAGTGGTCAGATTTTGGTACATTTTCAGTATGAAGACGACACTCTAAGCTTATTTTTTAAACACTTTCATCCGTCAGACCAAAGTGTCTTAGCATTGCGTCGCCTAAACTTAAAAGATAACATTTAAAAAATATTTTTTAATTTTATGTTTTCTGTTTCACAGTATAATAGTAAGTTTAGAATAACAGCTTTTGAATCTTCATTTTCAAGTGTTATTCAGTTGTCAGTTGTTTCAGGTAATGCTCAAATGTTAATCTATCAGCAAGTTCCCCCAATGTTATAATTTGGTCGAACCTCTTTTTTGAGAAAAACACATCAATGAGAACATTCTCTCAACAATGAATCCTACTTAAAAGCGATATAAGTTGCTACAAGTAATAACTCCTTTGCACCAATGTCCATAGCAATTTTTGACAAAGTTAAACCCTGGGATTTGTGTATGATGGCAGCATATCATATATTCTAATACGAGCAAATCGTGTGGGTGGTTATATATATATATATATATATATATAATATATAATTATAATATCTATGAATTTCAAAAAACATATCAAGTTCTATTCTACTTAAATCTCCAAATATATATATATAATATATATATATATATATATATATATATATATATATATATATATATATATATATATATATATATATATATATATATATATATATGCAAAAATTATCTTAAAAACGGCTCTAACGATTTTGACGAAATTTCGTATCCTACCGTTTTGGGGCACCAGAAAACCATTGGGCTAGGTCACATGCTCGAGAAAATTCGATTAGTGAGTTATTTTGGGTCATTTTGGGTCATGGTCTAGCTAATTGTATCTAAAAAACGGTTCAAACGATTTTGACGAAATTTTGTATCCGACCATTTTCGGGCATGAGAAGTCAATTGGGCTGGGACACATGTTCGAGAACTTTCGATTAGTGGGTCATTTTTGGGTCAACGCGGGTCAAATTAATTTTATCTAAAAAACGGCTCTAACGATTTTGATTAAATTTTGTGTCCTACGAGTTTCGAGCACGATAAAAGCATTGGGCTAGGTCGCATGTCCGAGAAAATTTCGATTAGTGGGTCATTTCTGGGTCATTGTGGGTCAAGATCTAAAAAGCGGCTCAATTTACACTAAATTTTGCATCCAATGGTTTTCGGGCACGAGAAGACTGTTGGGCTAGGTCACATGTTCGAGAAAATTCAATTAGTGGGTCATTTTGGGTCATTTTGGGTCATGGTCAAGCTAATTGTATCTAAAAAACGGTTCAAACGATTTTGACGAAATTTTGTGTCCGACCATTTTCTGTCATGAGAAGTCAATTGGGCTGGGTCACATGTTCGAGAACATTCGATTAGTGGGTCATTTTTGGGTCAACGCGGGTCAAATTAATTTTATCTAAAAAACGGCTCTAACGATTTTGATTAAATTTTGTGTCCTACGTGTTTCGAGCACGATAAAAGCATTGGGCTAGGTCGCATGTCCGAGAAAATTCGATTAGTGGGTCATTTCTGGGTCATTGTGGGTCAAGATCTAAAAAGCGGCTGAATTTACACTAAATTTTGCATCCAATGGTTTCCGGTCACGAGAAGATTGTTGGGCTAGGTCACATGTTCGAGAAAATTCAATTAGTGGGTCATTTTGGGTCATTTTGGGTCATGGTCAAGCTAATTGTATCTAAAAAACGGTCCAAACGATTTTGACGAAATTTTGTATCCGACTATTTTTGGGCACGAGAAGACTATTGGGCTGGGTCACATGTTCGAGAACTTTCGATTAGGGGGTCATTTTTGGGTCAAAGCGGGTCAAATTAATTTTATCTAAAAAACGGCTCTAACGATTTTGATTAAATTTTGTATGTTACGAGTTTCGGGCACGCGAAAATCATTAGACTAGGTCACATGTTCGAGAAAATTGGATTAGTGGGTCATTTCTGGGTCATTGTGGGTCAATATCTAAAAAGCGGCTCAATTTACACTAAATTTTGCATCCTATGGTTTTCCGGCACGAGAAGACTGTTGGGCTAAGTCACATGTTCGAGAAAATTCAATTAGTGGGTCATTTTGGTCTTGGGTCATGATATTTGAACTCAAATTTAATTTTGACCGAGCATAGCTCGGTCTTCCCTGCTCGTGAAAGTGTTAAAAGCAACTGAGTTCGGGAAGACAAGACTTTTTTCTTTCTAAGATTTAGAAACAGGTGTGACAGGGAAAAGTAATTTAGTTGTAAAAGACCCATGATAATCATCAAAATCAACCATTACTGCTTGTGGCAAGCCTGGAGGCCGTAGTGCTGGTCTGTAGAAAACATCTTTTACCGTATTAAGTGCACCGTTTACCAATCCTTCCTCTGTCACAGCTTAGTACGTAACATAACTCTGCATCCAATTGCTAAAAAAGTTAAACCCCAAGTCCAGATGTATGATATTATCTGCACTCCATCTTGCTATTTGATTAATGTGGTCTATATATTTTGGCCAGTGGCTAATAATTTTCCCTCTAGCCATTTTTATTTGCGAAGTACTTCTTGATTATGTTCCTCAGTTTGCTTGTTTTTGAGAATAAAGAACTACTATGAAAAAATACTTCAATGCTAAAAAAAAAAAAGTATGTTGCAATAATTTTTTTCAGTTTAATTAAAATAAAATAAGTTATAATTTTATTCTTTAACTTTCAGCAAACATTTAAATGTTATTCAGTTCATCTTTTAAGAAATATTAGTAGATTTTGCAAAATATTACAAAATTAAATTTAAACATTATAAGTATATAACTGATATTGTTGCATCATCTCTCCACTTTCCGTAATACATAGTGTTTTTTAAATGTAGAGAAAATCTACACCAATTTCATAATTTTATTCAAAGTTGGAATATATATATATATACATATATAGTTATAAATATATATGTAATATGTATGTCTATAATATTTAACAAAGCATTATTCTTTACATTTAAATGTATTGGGCGTTACAGTAAAAGGGCAACATTTCCTATGTCACTTAAACATTAAAGTAACTATTTGAACAGTTGTATTTGTATTTTTTTAATAGGAAATATTTCTTTAATGACAATACGATTTGTACCGCTGGTACATTTTTTGCAAAAGAACTGCGTGCTAAAATGCATAGAAACTTCATTTCTATGCTAAGAAATAAAGCAAACTTGGAAATATAAAATTAAACCAAACACCAATCTTTATAATCTCTTAATAAATATCAGAAAGGCAGAAAAATCTATGGATCAAAATAGACGTTTCGTTACAATGTATTTTTTTTTAATTTTTTTTTTTTAGTAACTTAATGTATAAAAAAAGCAAATATGTGATCCAAACAATAATTCTGTATCGTATAACACTAGCAAAAACAACCAATTTGCCGAGAAGTATCATATTTCAGATATAAAAAAAGAACTATGCAATGAAATCGATTCGCAATATAATTTAATACGCTCAAGCGTGGCTTTTAATGGGTGCTCATATGTTTTATAATAACTCTCTATTTTCTTTTTAAACATAGAATTAACTTTAATAACTCTTTCTTGAAAACTATGATATGTACTATATAAACAATAGAATTTAAACTATATAACCATATTTTATCTCATTTGTTTGATATAGATTTTTCCCCATTGATGTAGTATGTTTCAAGTGAAGTTTACATTACGATAGCATTCTGAAAGTATTTTTGAACATTACGACACAGCCTAGAAATCTAAAAAAAAAAACTAAAAGTTACGCATCATATAGTAGATTTTAAGCTACAAGGTATTTTCTGTAAAGCATCATACTTTAGAAAGGAAGAGAATATTTTGAAGAAGAGAGTGATACCGTAGAACACCACATCCGCTATAGAATTTTTGAAGTCTGTTTTTGAATGGATAGTTTAAATTGAATTTATCATGCATATTAGGTAGCTTTCAATACAAAAAGTATAAAGCTACCTATTGCAGCCGTTCGGAGGAAAGCAGTTCCGGAAAATTTCGATATATTTTCACCGATCATGACCCCCAGACCCCAAAACCACCCTCCGTTCAAATGTTGATTTATATATATATATATATATATATATATATATATATATAAGTAGTCACTTTACAGAACCAATATGACAAATAATCTATGAACAACAAAATATGCACTTTAATTTCAACTAATAACACTTTTAGTCGAAACTATACAACAAATTTACATTACGATAATCCAACCAGGCCTAACGGCTATATCCATTTTTCATATCTTGCTTCATAACAAAATTTTAGAAGACTGGCTCTTTGCCAAAACTCGTGATCCAAAGTATTTTCAGCTCACGCATTTAAATCATGGACAATAGCATTAGAGTATCAGTTCATTTGATGAAGTGAAGTGTTCAAACTGAAATCCTACAAATCGGTCATCCTGACATGATGGCGTCTCGACATCAGCATCTTGATTTGTTATGTTTTTTCATACCTATTTCTTCTGGAATGATAAGAATTTGAATAAGTTTCTCGTCCACTATAATCTTCTTTAAATACATGATGAGAAAAATTTTTATGTGATGGTTGTGAATATTTTGGTTCATTATAACTAGCCTTGTATGATCGTTGGCCACCATAATTATAATTATTTTGACCATGATAGTAGCCTCTATTCATGTATCTAGGGGGAAAATCTGGATTGTACCTTGCTTTTGAATTATGTGAAGTATTTTCTGTTATGTCTTGAGGTTTCAAAGAACTCTGTTTCCCATATCTATATTTATTGTAATTTCCACGGTTAAATGACTGTTCAAAATATCTCTGACCATATCTATTATTGCTTCTGTTATCAAATGGCCTATTAAAATTTCTGTTCTTTCCCTTATGATCAAAATTCCTATTGCGCTCTTTCACATAGTCTTTTCTACCATGTGCAGGACTACTACTTTCATAATTTTCTTCTGGAGATGCATTCCATTCATCGGATAATCCTGTATCTTTTGTCCTATTCGGCTTATACGGTTTTATTAATCTCCTTATTTTCTTTCTGTTCACTAAATTCGTAATCTGTGTCAAATTCAACCCCGTCATTTACGCAGTCGATTTTAACCATATCTTCACAACCTCAATTATCGTTGTTTATACTTGCTTCATTAATTTTTGTCGGTACTACGTTAATTTTAATGTATCCTACTCGAGCTTTGTTGCCGATTGTTATTCTAACACTATCTTCCGTTACTTTTAACGTCATGCCTTCTACTGCTTCCCTACCTATTATTAAATCGCAGTCCGCCTCTTGTACCACGTAAAATTTATCCTGGATTTCTGTTTCATCCACGTAGACTTTATGCCAGAAAAAACATTAAGCCTGTTGGCTTAATTTCTTCTCCACCTATGCCTGATATGTATATATCGTCTCTGGTTAGTTTTGGCGCGTTTATTGCAGTATGATATCTTGAACTGGCGATTGAAATATCGCTTCCTGTATCAATTATTACGCTTGTTTTTATTCCGCTAATATCTAAGATTCTTCCTTTTTTACCATTTAACATGCCCATATTAACTATTTTTCTTTGCGTGTTTTGGGTCTCATTTTGATATTTTGTTTCTCGCCAATTTTGATTGCGTTGCGGGTAAAAATTTGAATATTCTTGTTCTGTATTATTCGCCATGGCACATTTCGCACTCACGTGACCAGGGTTGCCACACGCAAAACAGATTATATGCGACTCTTTGCTTCCATAATTCATACTGTGTCTATTGTCAATTTGGCGTCTTGTCAAATTGGCGTAATCAGCCACTCGCGATCTTCTGTCATCAAAATCGCTACTTGTATCCTTAACTGATTGTTTATTGTAAACCCTTTGTGCTGTTTCGTAATTATCTAATTTATTAACTACGTCATCAATTTTCTTTATTACTAATAATTTCTCTATGAAATGTGTTTTTGTTTCCGTAGGTAAATTATGCCTGATTTGATTAACAACAGTTAATTTCGCCAAATCTTCAAAGTTATTTACGTGAAGGCCTTCAATCCATTGTTGAAAATACACCTTTATCTCATAAGCGAAATCTCGCCAATTGGCTGATGGCTCCTTTTTAGATGAGAAAAATTTCAGCCTAAACTCCTCTGGTGATAGCTTGTCGCGTTTTAGTAGAATATTTTTTATATAATCATAATCGTGATTTTCAGGTTCGTTTTCCCTTGTTATTATATTGATCGCATCTAACGGCATTAGATTAATTAAATAATTTACCCATTCTTTTTTATCAATGCCCGTTTGCGCCATTTGCCTTTCGTACATAGCTAAGTATAAACTGATATCATTCGAGCTATCATATTTAGTTAATAATCTAAGCAATTCAAATTGCTTACCTGGACTTGTCTTTGGGTCTTCATTAATATGTTCTCTTGAATTTTCTGGTATCTGTAATTTCTTAATTTCAAAATTTTGCTCCGATTCTATTTTCCATTTTCTCTCTTTCATTTCCATTTTCAATTTCTTTTCTTCCAGTTCTGCTTGTAATTTCTTCTCTTCCAGTTCTGCTTGTAATTTCTTCCGTTTCTCTTCTCTTTCTTCTTCTGTTTTTTCATTTCTAGCTGCTATCACTACTTCTAATCGATCTCTTATAAATTCTTCTTCGTAACTCTCCCAACTCTTGATCAGCTTTATTAGGACGGGTATTGTCGTTTTTTCTGGTGCTTCAATTCCGCATTCTTCGCAGAGGTTTATTAGATCAATTCTCTTAGCTTTATTGAGAGTTCCCATGCTTATCTTTCAAAAATTGTACTTGAAGTGATACGATTACGGTTTCACCTTGCTAATTCATAACCGAACTTTTGATACTGGCGTTTTACAACACTTTACGTTTGGTTTCCAATTCACTACTAGTGACATTTACTTTTTAATAATCCCGGCATTCCGAGCCCCCAAAAATGTAAGTAAATGATATATAAGTAGTCACTTTACAGAATCAATATGACAAATAATCGATGAACAACAAAATATGCACTTTAATTTCAACTAATAACACTTTTAGTCGAAACTATACAACAAATTTACATTACGATAATCCAACCAGGCCTAACGGCTATATCCATTTTTCATATCTTGCTTCATAACAAAATTTTAGAAGACTGGCTCTTTGCCAAAATTCGTGATCCAAAGTATTTTCAGCTCACGCATTTAAATCATAGACAATAGCATTAGAGTATCAGTTCATTTGATGAAGTGAAGTGTTCAAACTGAAATCCTACAAATATATATATATATATCCATATATATATATATATATATATATATATATATATATATATATATATGTATATATATATATATATATATATATATATGTATATATATATATATATATATATATATATATCTGACATATGTCATACGATAACGCTCGTATTTATAAATCAATTTTGATGAAACTAATTGTGTGTATTAAGCTCACCAATGTTTCGACCAATGTTCGAATTCGTTGGCCAGCTTGGTCCGGCATTTTGTTTGAAGATGGCAGCCACTTAAAGATTTAAAACTAAAATGAATATACAAAAAAGTTAAAAATTCAAATTTATTTTTCAATTACGTGTTAGGCCTTGATAAAAGGATTTCAGAGCATTTTTTGGTTTACCTCTATCTTAAAAAATGGCTGATATAGAGCAGTTTGAAACTCTAAGGTGGCTGACATTTTGAAACAAAACAGCGCATTAACGCGATTACTCGCAAATTATTTTCTTTCATTGTTGTAATAATTTTCCCAATCATACGCATAAAACTATATATTCATATTCGTTAGCGCCAAATTCTCGCTAAAATTGGCGACATTTTGCGAAATATCGCCAAATTTGGCGACCAAAATAAGTTTTCATAAATGAAGCCAATTTGGCTATTGCTCAATAATTTGGCGAATTTCTTATTCAAATTCAGTATTAACGAATCTTTTGTAAACGTTTCTTTGCATTTTAACTTGCTCTTTTCGTGTAACATTAGCTAAAATTTTAAAACGAAGATATAGGAAAGCTATCTTTTCCTCCCGGTACAGGCCGGAAGGACTTTTTTTCTTTGTATTGCACCGGTAAGAGGGTATTATTTTCGAAAAAAACACTTTACAAATGGAAAATCTAAACAGATTCACGTTGAAATTAATTTCGATTATGCATAAAAAAAAATGCATTATACATTTACTGATTATAGAGTGAAACACTTTTCTTTCTTATCTGTGTTAGAGATTTGCACGGACTCGTGTGTGACCCAAAACCCGAGTTCGGATCAATCTTCTTTCTTCAGACTTTGTCCGGTCCGGGACTAGTCTTTATTCTTTTTGCTTTACTTTTTTTACAGGCTCGGGCCGGGCCAGACATATTTTTTTCCTTGTTGAACTGGGACTAGACTCCCCCCCCCCCCATCTCTAGTACGTCTTGGGCTGGAATTTTATATATTTATTTATTTATCTAAATATAGTACATTCGTTTATCTACATTTAAAAGATAAATGTATGAATAAATAAATACTTCTGTGAAAATAGTCTGCAAACTGAATAATAATTTGTGTCGTATCTCAGTCGCCTTGCATTTTTGTAAATCGGTCTTAAATGGTAATTTATTATTTGCAAGATATTTTTACAATTTGGTTTCAAAGCATTTTAAAATCGTGTTACTCTTATCTATGTAGTCGTAATTTGTTCGAATTTGTTTTTAATACAAAAATACCAAATATTTTACTATATGTTCTTTTCAATTAAGTGCAATGTAAATATTTGTTTTTATGTAACAAATCTGAGTGTGACAGAAAATTTTCAGAAAATTTCGGACCTATATATCGGACTTTTTTTTACTCATTATAAAACCGTTTCCGTAATATTTGGTTCAATATTTACATCTTTTAACCGAACAGCCTAAATAAACTCTTTAAAATATTTAACTTTCACCACTTTTTTAATGCATAAAAAATTCAAATATACTGCCCCAATTTCGATTAATTCCCGACACTATAAAATTCAGCTCTTTAATATCTTTTTAACGATCGTTGAAAACAGCTTTCGCTCGACATAAGATATTTTTAAAAAGAATGGTCCTTTTTAAGTTTCTAAAAATGTTTCAACTATTTTGCATTCTCTCTCTTCAAAACATCAGTTTATTTTTTTACGGTTACCTTTTAAAATATAGTCGCTAAAATATTTTTTTTTCTGAGTGAAAATGACTCAAGTATTAATATTTTAAATGAGATATACTTTAAAAGAAAATTTCAGAGATTACTGTTAACAGTATTTTAATACTCTTTATGGCATTTTGCTGATTCTTATCAACTTTTTTAAGGTTGCGCAGAGTGATTCATGTCTGAAACTTAGAAGAATTCCTTGAAGAAAAGAATTCTTTCTCTATAAGTGCACCCCCGAAAAAGAGGAATCTAAACCAGAAAGAATCGCCTAAGAACATTTGTAGAAACCATAAAAACAGTTGCTTTCAGCAGAGGGGATTACTAGAATTCCGAGAACGGATTTTTGTTATCTCGGTTTTCTTTACATTTTTCTTTTTCTTTTCTTTTTTTTTCTTTATTCATTAAAAGCATATGAATAAACATTGTTGTCAACAGATTTTTTTTTAATTCATTAAAAGCATAAGAATAAACATTGCTGTCAACAGATTTTTTTTTCTTTTTTTTTTTTTTATTACAGACTATATTATTCTAGAACACAGCGTTGCTACTTTAGCGTATTTTTGAGAACCACTATTTTAAAAAAGTAATATTAATCTTATTGAATGACAAACATTTCGTGTTTGAATAAAGCGGAAATTACTGTTCGGAAATAATGATGCTTCTTAATTCGCTAAATTAGCAACACTGTTGGTACGAAACGGCTCTATCTGCCTGTTTCACTTTCATGCGTTTTATCATCTATACTTTTTCTGGTTTTAAGTACAAATAAAAGCTTTTTTTATAAAAATATTATTTTATAATGAGATCATTTTAATAATATTTGGGTTCTAATTAATAAAAATTACAAAGCTTCTTTCTTATATATATACAAAATTAAAGATTTATTTTAACTTTCATTTTTTACTGCAATGCTTTTTTGTTAAATTCAGTTAAAATCCCTTTAGATAATGGCTCTCCTAGTCCAGCGTTTTTCAAACTGTGCGATTTTGATTTTTTTTCAATAGTAATGTAATATTTAAAAAATCTGTGAATAAAAAATTCCGGAATGGATGTTTTTTCTCAATTTTTTTCCCTACAGATTTGATTACCTTTTTTGCTTTTAAGTAAAAGTTTTCTCAAAATAATGTTTTTGTAATTTATTCCAATTTGAAGAAATATGCACTTGGAGAAATATGCCCTTATAGTCAACCTGTTTGTATTTTTGTTTAACGTTTAAAAATTGTCATAGAGATCTAGATTTCTTTTAACTTACTATCAAATTAAAAACAAGTACACTAACACAGACAATTAAATTATAAAGTTAAAAAGCATAATTATTTATTAAAAACAGCATTATACGTTTTGGACTTTCTAAAAGTCCCTCATCAGTAATGTAAAACTGAAAACACAAAATCACGAGAGATGATTAAACAACTTACAAAAGAGAGCATGTGTCAAAAACAATTTAAAAAATTGGGGAAGGAGTGGTGGACATCTGAATCAAAATAAATTAGAGTATTCAGATGGAACCGAGCTGGCTTCATTAAGTAGAAATTTCGCTGCTTTCGTGAATCAAGCGTCTAAGAAAACAATGTTAGAATTGCAACATTTATGGGAGCCGTGTTTTCTTATAGGCTTGGTTCACGAAAGCAGCGAAATCTCAACTTAATGAAGCCCGCTCGGTTCCATTTGAATACGCTAATTTATTTTCATTCAGACGTCTTCCCCAATTTTATTTTTTTATTGTTTTTGACACATGCTGTCTTCTGTAAGTTGCTTTATCACCTTTCGTGATTTTGCGTTTTTAATTTTAGATTACTCATGAGGAACTTCTGGAAAATCCGAAACGTATAATGCTGTTTTTAATAAATAATTGTGCTTTTTAACGTTATATTCGTTATATAACGTCAAGGATTTAATTATCTGTATTGGTGCACTTGTTTTTAATTGATAATGAAAAGACGTAATATATTTGCAAACTTTAAAAATTATTATCAAATGTTCGCTCAAATTCTTCAAAAAATGGTTTGTTTTTATTCATGATAAATTATTTTGTTATTTGTTAGTTACATTGATTTGTTACAGAACAGATTAGATGTTTAAAAGTAATTTTGTCCATTTTTGCCCGTTAAATACTATTCTGTGCATCGTTTTGCTACCTATATGAATCACTCATTTCGTGCCTTTGCGCACTAACCAAAAAATTCCTCCATTCAAATGAGAGATCGCCCATTAAAAAACTTGCTGCACTAATTGGATGTGCGGAATTCGCACTAACTGAAACTGCATAAAACAAGGGAAACCTGTACTTCCTGAGTAAAAGCAAATTTTAGGTGGCTTTCATTCCAAAAAGTAAAAAGCTAGATATTGCAGCTCTCCGGAGGTACCGATCATGATACATGATATACCGATCATATATATATATATGATCGGTATACATATATATATATATGATCGGTAGCATCTTTAACTTAAAGATTGCATGTAAATAATTTATAGATAGAAAATCTAACTTGAAATCAAAAGCTAACATATTTGACAAATAAATTTCTATATATATATAAATGATTTTTGTCCTGCTGTATCACTTATATTTATGAACCGATTTGGATGTCACTGAGTATGCATACAGGACTTACCGAAGTCTCGAACAAGTTCGTTGGCCAGCTTCATCCACCATCTTGCTTCAAAATGACGGCCACTTGCAAATTTCAAATTCAAAGAGATCTACAAAAAATTAGAAAATAACAAAGTTTTTAACCTTAAGTGTTTGTCCTTGATACAAGGATTCCGGTGCATCTTTTAGTTTGCCTCTATCTTAAGAAATGGCCGAGATATAGCAGTATGGTGTCTGATTTTTCCATAATTATTTTTCGAATTTACATTAATTGTTGTTACCATTGTTGCTACTTTCATATGCTTAAAAATACATAGCCATATCCGCCAACGCCAAATTCCCGCGAAGTTTGACGATACTTGACGAAATAATACCAAATTTGGTGACCTAAATCGCTATAAATTAAGCCAACTTGGATATAGTTGACTAATTTGGTGAAATTCACATTCAAATTCAGTATTGACGAAAATTGGGATTGAATTTTCCATAATCGGGTTCTACGCATTTTAGCTTCTTGTGTTTGATTAAAATTAGCTGAATTTTAAAAAACAATGAATAGGGAAATTACCCTTTTCTCCCGGTACAGGCTGGAAGGACTTTTTAAAATTAATTTATGCTTCTTGCAAGCAATGCCTACATAATTGTTTTGATAATTTAAATGTGACATCGCAACATGCTAACACCTCTCCCCTGTCACATTCTGTCACACTTTGTGGACTCCCTCCCCTCCCCTCCTTTTGAAGAGAAAGAATAGATAAACCCTAAGCTATATATTCAAATTTCTGGTTTATGACTTCAGATAGAGAACAATATAAAATAGTGATGTGGGTGTCTTATTATTATTGTTGTTGTTGTTGTTATTGTTGTTGTTATTATTACTATCTTATCATTTTCCTAGAAAATAAATATTTATAATTCCGTCACTCAAATCATACTAAAAGAAACATTCGATATGCAAAAATTTCCCTATACTTAGGTTGAAATGCTAACAAAACTCAACCGAATCCTTAAAATTTACATCTTCAAATAGAAAAGATTACATTTTTATTTATTTTAGAGACTGTTACAAAATAATACTTTGGCCTTTAGAGTATTGGGATAGATTATGTTTTGCATATAAAAGACTTCTTGCCGTAGGATAGAAGCGAAATATTCGAGAAAATAAAATGGTAATTCAATTTAAATCTTCACTGTATTTCTCGATAAGATTGGAAAAATCACGAGAGAACAAGAAAAAGTGAATAAGGGAATATAAGTCGGTGTATATTTTGTTTTTATTCACGAATATATTTAATTTTAAACTTATTGCCAACTTCACCATAAATATTTAAAAGTTAATTACATCGAAATAAGTTTTCATATATAAAACTTTAGTAAATAATTCAGTGTGTCAGTTTATATGTCAAGAAAAGAACAATAAAAGGAAAATATTGGGACAAATATAATATATTAAGAATTTATTCAAAATTTTTAGTTGAATGGCAGAGTGCGTAAAATCGTTGAGAGTTATAAAAGTTTCAAAATTCGAAACACCGAAAATGTATAAGAAATTTTGCTACGCACAATCGGTCAAAAAAAAAAAACTCTATACATTTTAATTACTATATTGTCGAAAAAAAACCCGGCGAAAATAGCCATTCAGTTGGGCGTTATGCCTTCTGTCAATTTATATTTTGGAAAAAGTCTCAGAGAGCCGTCTTCATAAAGAAATTGTAAAAAACTTTCAATGCTGCACCTAATTTTAACATCATATTTGGATTCTTGGGAAACTTTGACACTAACATACCAAACGGAAAATAATTCAGTGAAGTAGTAAATTCATTTTTAATCTTTGTAAAACAAACGGCGACGCTTGTAGTTTTTTAAGTATAATTCAAAAGCTACTTGGCGGAATGAACTGCAATTTTGTTTTCGCACATTCGAAGCTTCTAGAATTTGATTTCTGTTGAACAATATATATTTTTTTTCGAATATTTATTTCAATTTTTACATATTTTTTACATATATTTTAATTAAGTATATATAAGATATGTTGAAAAGAAAGATTTTTTATAATTATTCTGTCTTGATCATTTAATTAAAATAACTAAGCACACATAATTAATAAATGTGGACGCGTGAAATTAATTTTACACATTTAATAATACTCTACAACACATAACAACACGACATCAAGACATAACTACAACTACATTCAATGGCTAGCTGCAGTACCATCATAAAATGAAATAGGGGGCGCTATCGCACGGACCCTTGCGATTTGTAGTGCTGCCCTCTACAGCGTTTTATCTGAAATACAAATACTACAATTCATCCCCACTTAGTATTTCAGTCGGGTAGGAGCTCTTCGAAATCTTCTAGAATGTCTAGATACCTGCGAAAAGGATGAAGAAGAATTATATTTTAAAGGATCTGCAGCATTATCAAATGTACTATTTCGAACCATAGGTTTTGGAACGGAGATATCATATCAGAGTCAGCTAGTTTAGGACTTGGAGTATTTGGGACACAAGAGTCAGCTGGTTTATGACTTGGAGTAGTTAGGTGGACAAAGCCAGCTGGTTTAGAATTTGTAATATTTGAGACACCAGAGTCGAAGATCTGTGACGCAAGTATGCATTAGTTAAGAATCACCTTGATTAACAATTGTATTTTCACTTTTGTGACTTTCTGTATCACTTTTTTCAGAATTTGTATCATTAGTAAAATGTAACCAACAAATATTTTAACAGAAATCGAATTCTAGAAGCTTCAAATATGCAAAGCCAAAATTACAGCTCTTTCTGCCAAATAGCATTCGAGGTATGCTTAAAAAACTACACACATCGCAATTTGTTTTACAACTATTGAAAAAGAGTTTAACAGTAGAAGTTAAACTTTAAATTAGGCATTAAATCTACATAATTCCTAAACTGTTTCAGCGAATGATTTCCCATGGGTATCTTACGATGCAATTTTCCGAAGAATCCAAATAACACGTAATTATGTGTTCTTATGGAAAATTTTGAAGTTTGTTACAATATCTCTGGGATTTATTCTAGGCCTTTAAGCTTTTCTTTTTTAAAACATAAATTTGACAGAAGACGTTACTATAAATCAAATGGCTATTTTTGCATTTTTCTGTGACGATTTCGTAATTAAATTGTATGTCTTTTTTTTTTTTTTTTTTTTTTTTTTTTTTTGTTGTTGTTGTTGTTATTTGTACTGCAAAAGACTTTAATTAAACAATGTAAGCTATCAAGTAGTAATTTGATATTTTTGCTTTAACACCAGCGGTCGCCAGTCGGTGGTTTCCAAAAAACGAAATAAACATTTGCATTTTTTTTCTCAGAAGCTTTGTTAATAACAAAACAAAAGTAATATTCTAAGAAAATCTTATGTTATGAAAATTTATTTGTGACTGTAAAAAGCAATAAAATATTTGATTCAGTTTGCAAATACATATTTGTGCGAAAAGACATTTTCATCTATCACAGCAATTAAAATTCGGTACCGGTCTTGGCGAAAAATATAAATAGCTCTTCATTTTGCAGTAACGTGATTGGAGCCGAAAATCCATGAACTTAAATAAACAAGAACGGAAAGTCATGCATCAGCTATATATTATTAAACATTTTCCAACACTAACAGAGCATTATTAAGAGATTTCATCAACTATATATACACTGGCGAGAAAAATTAAAGGAACAACCATAAAAAAGTGCTTTATGTTAATTCTATTGCGGCAACTTCAATTAAAGGTGATTGGTTTGTAACTCAATGTTTACGTTATCACGTAGTCCAATGAGATTAACCTTTGCTACAGAAAAATATGCAAATTTTTGAGCTCGTTCTTTCGGCATGTTTGAAAGGAGTACACGTGAGTGATTTGAAGGCTAATTTCGAGGAGTTTTACGTGCAGTTGCATAAAAATTTCGTTTGTAGTTTGTGGAATATGCCATCCAGAGAAGACATCTGACCGATTGTGAGAAATGGCGTGCAAGAGGGACAATGGAAGCAGGACAGACACTGACAGAGTTCTGGAAAGACTTAAAAATAGCCAAAAGCGCCATGTCAAGGCCCTGGAAACGGTGTAAAGACACCGGTAATGTGCAAAGACAACCAGGTCAAGGTCGAAAACGTGCCACAATAGACTGTCAGGACAGTTATTTGGCAACGATTCCTAAAAGAAACAGGCAACTGACGTCAATTCAGATTGCAAGAGAGTTCGCCACAGCAACAGGAACTCGACTATCCAGATTTACTGTGAGTGACAGGCTTTAGAAAAGAGGGCTGTATGCAAGGAAACCCATTATTTGTATTCCATTAACTCCGACAGTGAAATGCGCCCTGTTAAAGTGGCGCAGAGATCATCATCATTGGAGTACCACGCACTGGAGCTGAGTTCTCTGTACGGATGAATCCCGATTTTGTTTGGAGAGTAATTTCAGACTTGTTATTATATGGAGGGAGAAAAACAAACGCAATAAGACTGCAAACATCCGTGAAAGGTATCGATACAAAGATCCAGGAATCATGGTATGGACGGGCATCATTTTAAATGGCCGCACTGACCTACACATTTTTATCAGAGCAACTGTGAATGCTAAAATATACAGAAATGGGGTTCTTGATCCTCGTGTCAAGTTGTTTAGGGGTGCAATTGGCAATAACTTTCTTCTAATGGATGATAATGCGCGACCTGATAGTGCTGCACTAGTGACTGTTTATCTTGAGGGCCAAGGAATCCAGCAAATTGAGTGGCCTACATATCCTCCGGATTTAAATCCGATAGAACATGTGTGGGACGCACCAGTATGCCAACTTGCATCTCGGCAACCCCCAACTAGCACTCTACAGGAGTTTCGAAGCACTATTCATCTTGAATACACATTGTTACCGCAAGCACTTCTGGTTAATCTAATCCACAGTATGGAAAATCACTGTAAAACTTGCATTTTGGTCAGGAGTGACCACATACCTTATTGATTTTTCCTGTTCGTCTCTAAAATATTGTAACAGTACAATTTCCTTATCCCCTCTTGTATTACACAGTCCTATGTTTTTATGTAAATTTATTTTTTGCAGAAATAGGCAGTTCTGCATTTTGAATGTATGTCAGGCATGACAAAATAACTATCCTATGCAAGTTTAACAGTCTTATCTGCAAAACTATTCAAGTTCGATAAGTTTTTATAGTTGTTCAGGAAAAAAAACCCTCACAAAGCCTGCATGAGTAATACTTTCAAGATATTTAGCGTGAGAAAACGAGAAAAAGGCATTTGGAGACTTGTTTTAATAATTTTGAATCACTTCCACTGGATTCATACAAACCTCAAAAATAAATAAATAAATAAATAAAAAAATCTGTTTTTTTAGCGCCATTTTCAGATAAAAGATCGTATTTTCGAAGCGATGTTTAATGAGTTTTTAAATAATATATCGGCTAATTATGAAAAAAATTTTAAATCTTAGCTTCAGGTTCATCAGGACCTGCCTTGGACTATTCTCATCCAAATTTTCCAATATCTAACTGTTGTTTTTGCTAGCTATGGCCAACAGACACACACACACACACACACACACACAGAGAGAGAGAGAGAGAGAACGGGCGAAACTTTCTTTTATTAATACATATTGTTACAAAAATTGAGAATGTGTCCCGTTATCAGTGATGTGAATATATATATATATATATATATATATATATATATATATATATAATATCTTTGAATTTCAAAAAACATATCAAGTTCTTGTAACATTCTAATTAAATCTCCTAAGAGATAATTAGTAATAAAGTGTAGACAGAATACCACATAGTTAATAAATTAACAAGTGCAATCATAATTTTACCATAGCATTTTCTTATATATATATAAATCAGTATAACAAACGAGACCCAACATGTTTATTTACGCATTTTTTCTCACAGTGTCTAAACAGGGAGATTTCGTATTTATATTATAAAAAGCTTTGAAAATGTTTCATAATCCATGCATTATGCATGATTTATCCTTTTTTATGCTAAAGATAATCAAATACTTTTACGTATTCTTGATGCCCTTTACTATTTGCATTGACATGAAGAAATATTTATCAGAATTTCAACACTTAATATAGTTTTTTTTTTTTGTCTTTTGAAAATGACATCTTAATTACCAATACAATTTACAGTATGATAATAAACATTAAGAAGAGATGCCGTACTATGATATCTATTTAGCTATGTAGGCACATTTTATATCGGCAAATTGTGAATCCAGATTTTTTTACAATAAGCAAATATCATATACAAACTTCCATAATTGTATTGCATATGATAACCTAATAAACTATAAACAAAATATTGTATAGAAATTTTACGAAAAAGGACCAAATAACAAAAACACATCGTGTTGAATGGTATTTAACTACCAATATAAGCATATCTAGTATCTTAATTGCCAGTACAATTTAGTGTCTCATAATAAGCATTAAGATGAGATGTTGTACCATAATATATATTTAGACATGTAAGTACATTTTACACCGGCAAATTGTGAATCCCGCTTTTTAACGTAAACAAAATATCACATAACAACTTTCAAAATTATATTTCATATGATAGCCTAATAAGAAATAACAAAAACATTACATAGACTTTTTTGAAAATAATGTCAAGGGACAAAAACGGTATTTCACTACTTGTAATTTAAAATGAAGTTTCTAGTATCAGGAACAAACAACTTGTATCAATACTTTAGTCATCAATAATCAGAAGGATTAGTAACAGTCATCAATCAAAAGGATCCGATACATACATATATGTATATATATACACATATATAACCATTAAATAAACGTTACAACCACCAACAAAGACTGTGAAATTATGAATAAATGTAAAATAACTAATTGACAACAAAACAGATCCTCCCAACAAACTGAACATAGATACCAAAAACATGGTACTAAAAAAAAAAAAAATAAATAAAATAAAAATAAATAAATTTAAAAGGCAGAAATTGAATAATGGAAATTTGTGGAATTTAGACAGAATCTTCAGGTCCCAAATGCCTAAATTTCCACAAATATAATGCGTGGTTTCATCTTCATATTACCCATAAAATAGCCAAAGAATATGAATGTGGGACAACCACACCCAGAATGTAGAGAAATACACAGTGAAACAACAATTAAGTTCAAAATAAAACATGATTGAAAAGGATAGAGGTAAAAAAAATAATAAAAAAACATGAAATTACCACATTTGAAAGCAAAATCCAAACCTGAGTCACCTTATATTACAAGCAATGGAGTTGTAAGCATATGTTGCCAAAAAAAAAAGTTATTAAAAAATGATGGACCATGAATCAAGGAACAACATGTAATGATTAGCCAAGCACATACCCCACTATATAAAACCAGCACCCTCTATAGAAAATTTAAAATTGAACTCCACCATAAATTCAAAAGAATAAATCAATGAGGTGCTGCCATCTATTGATAAATATATACAATTATATAATAATTTATTACATTATTGGATAATGTTTTAAAACTAATACTGTCTTAAGACAGATAATTGAACAAAATTATGTTAATAAATTTATTGTATTAGAATAATGAATAAAAGAGGAATTAAAAAAAAACAAATGAAACATGATGATTGATTAATGTATCACATAAATATTTGTACCTAGCGATGACATATCACCAATTATATTACTGTGACAATATTGCATCATATCTGAAGTTAATTTATAATTAATAAAAAAATGTATATGATAAAGATGCTAAGGAATTAATATTAATAATTAAATTTTGAAATTAATTAGTTACATTTAATGTGTCTACAAACTTTCTTAAAAATTAAATCATATGTATATACATATATATATATATATATATATATATATATATATATATATGTATATATATATATATATATATATATATATATATATATATATATATATATATATATATATATATATATATATATATATATAGGAGTTTTACGAAAATAATACCAGAACAAAAGAAATTGAACAAAACAAACAAACAAAAGAAATTGTGTTGAATGGTATTCAATTACCAGTATAAGTATGGCATCTTAATTATCAGTAAAATTTTCTGTCTCATAATATGCATTAACATGAGATTCTATACTATAATATCTAACTAGAAATGTATGTACATTTTTCATCGGCAAATTGTTAATCCAGATTTTTTACTATAAAGTATCATATAACATCTTCCAAAATTATATTTCATATAATAACCTAATAAAAGATTAAAAAAAAAAAAAAAAAAAAAAAAAAACATTACATAGAAGTTTTTGAAAATAATACCAAGGAGAGAAAAGCGCTATTTCCTACATAACATTTAAAACGAAGTTTAATCCCTAGTATCGCGAACAAAGAACTTGTATCAATACTTCAGTCATCAATCAAAAGGATTAGTAACAGTCATCAATCAAAAGGATCAGTAACCAGTGTTGTCGATATCGAGCACAAATAAATAATTCATTTTGTGTTAAAATGACATAACAAATTAAGCAATGTATTTTCACTAATATATTCAGAGATTCTTTTAGTTCTTGAATTTAAGGAAGACATGTGCTGACCTGTGAAAAAAGAAATAAAAGTGCCTTTGGCAAATGAAACATAATCAGATGTCATTTAATGTGTTATTTTATTGAAAAAATAAATAATAATATGAAATAATTCATTGTGAAGAAACGATCAATATTTTTATCAATATATGTAATATTTGTTTATTTACTTATTTTAGAAACATCTTCTTAACAATCAGCCTTCAAACACGAGAAAAAAAAGTCCTTCCGGCCTGTACCGGGAGGAAAAGGTAGCTTTCCTATATCTTCGTTTTAAAATTTTAGCTAATGTTATACGAAAACAGCAAGTTAAAATGCAAAGAAACGTTTACAAAAGATTCGTTAATACTGAATTTGAATAAGAAATTCGCCAAATTATTGAGCAATAGCCAAATTGGCTTCATTTATGAAGACTTATTTTTGTCGCTAAATTTGGCGATATTTCGCCAATTTCGACAATTTTGTCACCAATGTCGCCAATTTTGGTGCTAACGGATATGAATATACAGTTTTATGCGTATGATTGGGAAAATTATTACAACAATGAAAGAAAATAATTTGCGAGTAATCGCGTTAATGTGCTGTTTTGTTTCAAAATGTCAGCCACCCTAGAATTTCAAACTGCTCTATCTCAGCCATTTTTTAAGATAGAGGTAAACCAAAAAATGCTCTGGAATCCTTGTATCAAGGCCTAACACGAAATTAAAAAATAAATTTTAATTTTTAATTTTTTTGTATATTTATTTTAATTTTTAATTTTTAAATGGCCGCCATCTTGAAACAAAATGGCGGACCAAGCTGGCCAACGAACTCGGTCGAGACATTGGTGAGCTTAATACACACAATTAGTTTCATCAAAATCGATTTATAAATACGAGCGTTATCGTATGACATAGGTCAGATATATATATATATATATATATATATATATATATATATATATATATATATATATATATATATATGGATATATCTATATATATAAATCAACATTTGAACGGAGGGTGGTTTTAGGGTCTGGGGGTCATGATCGGTGAAAATAAATCGAAATTTTCCGGAACTGCTTTCCTCCGAACGGCTGCAATAGGTAGCTTTATACTTTTTAGTATTGAAAGCTACCTAAAATATCAACTTTCGATTCAACTGAAAGCTTCAAACATTTAACCTTATGATTACGGGGTTGGACACAGGGCTGTAGCTAAAGTGGTGCTAGGGGGGCAGCCCCCTAAAAATTTTGAGCCCCCCTAGGAACGATTCCAAAGTTATCAAATGAAACTCTGTTAAAAAATCGAACTTAGTTTTAGGGCCCTTTTACAGTTTTGCACAAATACTAAATCGTAGTACTTGTATAAAAACTGAAAATAAGTGTTTTAAATTAGTTCAAATAAGTGTTTTAAAAACAACAATAATTTTAAAATTCAAAATACAACTTTGATTTTGTTAATGTTTTTTATCATATAAAAATACAACTTTAGAATCCTTAATGTCAGGGAATACTCAGAAAAAACTTAAGGTTGCAACTCTTTATGAAACAGATGAACTGTAAGCTTTTTATTTCCTTGTTGACATCATCATTATTTTACCAGTATAATTATACACTAGTTATTCACTGGAAATTGTTATTCTGCAGCCTTTTCTTTTCTCAGTATAAAATGAAGTTATTATAAACAATTTAATAAGAAATATAGTGCTTACAATATGAATATCCACAAATTTATTTTTCTATATAATACTCTGATCATATATGTATGTGTGAGTGTGTGTTTGTTTGTGCGTGCATGTGTCAGAGAGAAAGAAAAAAGTCCTTCCGGTCTGTACCGAGAGGAAAAGGTAGCTTTCGTAGTCCATGTTTTTAAAAATACAACTCAAACACCCGAAGCTAAATTGCTTAGAACCCTATTATAGAAGATTCAATCCCAGTTTTCGTTAATACTGAATTTGAATGCGCATTCCAGCATGAGAGTTACAGCATAACAAATATCAGATTGTTTCAAAATGTCAGCCAACCTAGAATTTCAAACTGCCATATCTCAGCCATTTTTAAGATATAGCCAAAACAAAAAATGTTTCAGAATCCTTGTATCAAGTTCTAACACTTTACAAAACAATTTTTTCAATTTATATATATATTTTTTACACGTTTTGGAATTTTTAAAAATTTTAACTGGCCGCCATTTTTATACAAGATGGCGGATGAAGCTGGCCAATGAACTCGGTTGAAGACCCTGGTATGTCCTATACACATACTAAGTTACATCCACATCGGTTCATAAATAAGAGAGTTACAGCATGACATATGTCAGATATATATATATATATATATATATATATATATATATATAATTATTATTTATATATATATATTTATAGTTTATATATATATATATATATATATATATAAACATTTAAACGGATGGGGGTCTGGGGGTCATGATCAGTGAAAATATACCAAAATTTTGGAATTGCTTTCCTCCGAACGGCTGCAATAGGTAGCTTTTTGTATTGAAAGCTACCTAAAAATACGAGCCTCCCCTGCATTTTCATGAGTCCCTCCCCCCCCCCTATTATTCACTTCTAGCTACAGCTCTGGTTGGACCACATCCCTTAGAATATAGGAGCTGTTGAATTGGTACACCGCACGTCCCAGGGACTATTTTTTTTTATTCTATTCGTGCCATTTTTTGAAAAATAATCCCTGCCACACATTTATACTAGGTTATTGTCAAGAGATATCTACCACAAATGAAACTTTTTATGGTACGATATAAAAATCATTGCCAGTTCTGGGCCGTAATAGAAAGGTTAAATTAAAAATATAAATTGGATGCACTTTTTTACTCTTTCCAACATAGTTGAAAATTGTTTATGACTTCGGTTTGCCTGAATATCGTGTTCTAACTCGTAAATATACTCGGATTGCCATGTAATATTATCAGGGTTTACTAAACATATTCGCTATTGAAAATGGGGTGTGTGACATTTGTAGTTCGTTTACAAGGACACTCAAAATAATTCCCTTTCATTATGGTCTATGGGGGAAAATCATTTGCGATGTAGTTAAATGATGTTACACCATTTCAAACATAATGAAATTGATAGCAATTGCTGAGGTGCACTAAAACATGCTTTTATTAGAACATGGGTTGTAAAGCATTTATCATTCATTTACAGAGACCCAATAAGGTTACATAATGGTTTACGGAAAAAAACCGTTAGCGTATTTTAATTGTATCCACTATTTCAAACATAATGAAATTTCTTGAGTTTCACTACAAGAAGATGAAATCACCTCTCGTGAAGCGCGAGCCGTTTTTAGAAAGCACATAACACTATTCAAAAACTATGTTCAGCAACTAATATCCATAGGTGGTAATGCATCTGAATTCTTTTGTATTGCCCTGTACATGATCTAAAGATTTTTGTACATACTAGATAGTAAGTATATATATACAACTTCTAACAATTAATATCCAAAGACATAAATATATATTGAATTTCTTTTGCGTAGCTCTGTGTATGAATTTATTTATATTCTTCAAGCATCTGTTAGTATACAAAATATAAAACTGCATAACGCAATTAAAAGTACACTTTAGGCAATTCATGCCCATAGATGAGAATATTTTTTGAGAAGATTATTTATATTCTTCAAGCATCTCAAGTATCTCTTAGTATGCAAAATCTCAATTCTCATTTATGGGCATGACTTGCCTAAACTGTATTTTTAATTGTGCTATGCAGATTTATATTTTGTATACTAAAAGAAATGCTTGAAGAATATAAATAAATTCATACACAGGGCTACGCAAAAGAAATTGGATATATATCGCCGTCTTTGGATATGATCTATAGAATTTATATTTATCACGTAATATATAAAAATTTAATTAAGTTTAAAAATGCATAACACAGCTGAAACCGCACTTCCAGCAATTATCGCTCATTGTCAATATTTTACTAGAATGTATTTGTACGTCTCTGTAAATGAATGATAAATATCCTCCATAATCTATAGATAGCATTTGTGATGCATCTGTGTAATACGTATCAATTTCATTGTGTAACATCATTAAATTACGGTGCAAACAATTTTTCCACGTGTATCATAATGCAATGAAAATTAACCTTGTGCATTCCTGTAAACGAACTATAAGTGCTACTTACTCTATCGAAAATATGTTGCAATCCACCAAAGTGATGCCTATTAATTTTATTATGTTTGATGCATCGTAATATCATTAAAATGCACTGCAGTCTTTTTTTTCTCCATGGACCAACTGTAACGGAATTGTAAATTTTGTGTGTCTTCATAAACTAACTACAACAAATACATACTTCACATTCAATAGGGAATATGCTACAATAAACCTCTGTAGCATACATCAAAATTGTGGAAAATCAATGTGTTTGCGAAAGCTAGAGCACGGCCAGGCCAGACAGCCAGACAAAATACTGTCCAAGTATGTTGGAAAGTGTTAAAAAGACTGATTTATGAAAATGACTGAATTTAAACCTCTGAAGTAAAAGAAAAAAACAATAAATTTACTTACAAACGGTTTCTGGTACTGTTCACTGAATTAAATATGTGCTGTCTTTATTGTGTGTTTCATTTAAAATGATAATACCGTGTGACATAGGAAAATGGGAAATTTTGAAGAAACCCTATCTCAAAAGTAAAACAAGAAAGAAAAATCATGCTGAGCATAGATTATGATACACTTTCCAAGACTTCCAGAATACTTTAACAAAAATTCGCTGTTTAATAAGGTAAATACAATACTTAAGTAAACATTTTTGGAAAAACATAACACATTTGTAAAATAGATTTTAGCAATTACCGTCCATAGAGGGAAAAGTGCGCCAATTCTTTTGCGCAGCCCTGTATTTGATTTGTATATCGTATGCTAAAATTTAGTTTAGTAAGAAAGTGCATAATAAGTATAGAAAATTCCCCTTCAGCACTTTCTAAAAGTAGACGGATACATACCTGAATTCTTTTGTACAGCCCTGTTTATTACCTACAGATATTTATTTATAAACGCTACATATTAAGCTAAAATTAAATTTAGGCTAAAACACGCTTAAAACTACTGAAATCACACTTCCAAAAAATATCATCCGTAGGCAGCCATGTACCAGTTCTTTGCATGGCCCTGTATATGATTTTATTTATATTCTACAAACATCTCTTAGTATATTATATAGTTGAGATTGAAAATGCATAACTCAATTAAAAACCACCTTTAAGCAATTCACGCGCGAACTATTTTATGTAGCCCTGTATATGATCTATAGCATTTATACACACGACGTTGTATGTAAAAATTTAGTTAAACCTAAAAGCGGATATCATAACTGAAAACGCACTTCCAGCAATTACGATAATAGACTGTACTTTGGATGTAGTACATTGCCCGAAATTTTTTGTGTGTTCCTGTAAATCAACGATAAATGCTATGCACATCATATTCTACAGCAAGTATCTTGTAGTAAATCCCAGTATTGTATTTCATTTTCGTTATATTTAAAATAGTCTTACATAATACTCTGCAAACTATTTTTCCCCGCTGCCCATTATGTGACGGAATTCTTTTGTGTGACCCTGTAAATGAATAATAAGTATTTTTCACCCCATATTCTACAGAATGGAAGTTTTAGTGCACTTCAAAAATGCATAACAATTTCATTATGTTTGAATTCGCGTAACATCATTAAAATGCACTTGAAACGTAATGCAACAGTACAGTTTTGACTGAACCTGTAAAAGAATTATAAAATATATACACTTTATTTTCAATAGCAATCTTGCTATAGTAAACGTTAATGACATAAAAAAATACAGGGTAATCAGGGTATATTTGCGAGAGTTAAAGTACGGACAGATGGGCAGACAAACCGAAGTCATAAACAGTTTTCAACCATGTTGAAAAGTGTTTTAAAAAATGAAATAATTGTTGAAAACAAAAACTAAATTACATACCATTAAGCATCCCAAGACAAAAATTTTAATTTCTAAAAATAATTTCCATAAGATGCTGAACACACAGTCTGTTGGTTTCAGTTCCTGCACAACTTGAATTTTGTATGGGTGAAACTTCAACACTATGGAGTATTCGGCAGACGGTTTTTGTTCAATGGTTCAATGCTGCTGCGTGTTTCCTTGCAAAATGTTGCGGGGTCCTTCTGATTTGCGCCCGAACAGCTTCAATGCTTTCTACGGATGGTTGAGTTCGTTCACCACCTGGTGGCATCTTTTTTAGAGTTGGACCAGCCTCCTCCAAATTTTCAACCCATGTATTGATGATGTGGCATGATAGAACACAACCATGAGGTTCTAAATTGCAATGAGGTCGAAAAATTCCGGCGAGCATCAATCAGACTGTCACTATTCTTGTAAAGTGCCTTCACGGAGAATGCACGTTCTGAACCGACCCCCCTGGTCCATGATTGCTAAGTAGCAGGCAGTTGTGAATGGAAGGATTCCACTCCCATCTTTCTATCAGCGCCACTATTACTTTCAAAATGTCCCGTTTCCCTGTGCCATCCTCTATAAATGCTACGAATTTTCAATAAAACATTCTAAAATCCTTCTGATTTAAAATATAAATCTTTGATAAATAATCCTTCTGAAAAATTAATTGAAAACTCAATTTCTGCTCTTTCAGGCAGTTTAAAAATGATTAATGTGTGCAGATGTGTAAAATGAGTTTTGTAAACATGCTTAAAATTAATGCAAAATAAATTGTCAAGCATATCATAAAATCTTTCAACGTAGGATAGTTTTAAGTTATACATATTAAGCAAAAGCATATAATTTTTCTTCTTTACAAAAATGCATTATTTGAAAAAATTGCTTTAAAATGATCTTTATAACGTAATTATGACGTTATTTATAGACAAGAATGTAACTGTTAATTTGTCTTACTGTTAATTGTCTTTCGTTAAACTATTTCTATTGTCTAATTTATAATTATCTTTCATTCTTTATTTTATTATCTGATTATTTTTAGACATTTTCAATTGTATTTGACAGCATTAAGTGGTACTTTATGTATAAAAGCAAGACGTCATTTCATTTTTAAAATAGCGAAATTAACTCCTATTTTAAAGTAAACTTTTGTACTAACGTACAAACAGAAATGTCATGTTTACTTTATGTAGACAATCTCAGTATTGTTTGAAATTTATTGCTGGAATAATTTAGTTTTCTGTAGCGTTTAGGTATCATAAATACAACTCAAAAGTTTCCAATTATCTTTTTTTTTTTTTTTTTTTTTTTTTTTTTTTTTTTTTTTTTTAAATTTACGCAGTTAAGTACTTTATTGATTAAGAGAGTATTTTTAAACAATTAACGATTTAACTATGCTAAGGTGAAAATCCATTAAACGCATTAGTCAAGACATAAAAAATAAATTTGTAGAATTGTTCTGCATATTGTTAATTAATGGTTTCTAATTTAGATAATAATTCACGGAAATACATTGAATTTGAAAAGGATCATCTAAATTCCTGTTGAAAATTGAATGCACGAAAACTAAAAGAAAGTAGTGAAGTACAAAATAGTTTTTAAAAATATGAATGAAGCCTTATAAAACTTTATTTAAATGTGCCTATCAAGAATGCATCAGAAGAAGTACAAAAAGAAGTAAATAACTTAAAGTAAAAAATAAAAAATAAAACGAAGTAGTGAGAGAAAAAAAGATTTTCCAATATAGAAGATTTTTTTGGAAGCACAACAGCTGGGAGCATTAAGTTATTATTTTTTTTTTTTCATTTGGAATTTTTTTATTCAGAAGATATTAAAAGATAATTTTCGAAAGCATGTGCGTGAATAAGAAAATCATAAAAGAAAGAAAACAATATAATCATTAAACAGAAATAATTTTATAATAATCAAATTAATAATCAAGCGTGATATTATTAAAAATCAAAGAATAAGATTATTTAATGAATGATACCAGAGAACTAATATTTTTAAGCAAGTGCATCGATTAAAATTTCTTATTTATTGAAGCATTCATAAGCAATTAAACCAGAAATGAAATTCTATTATTTTGCAAACATATATATACTACTATTAATATTTCTTTAAATTTAAGATTGTGGCTTTGAACAAATAAACATATTTCGCAGATGCTTGCAGAAAGATATCAACCGTTTTTTATATTAATTTTATTTCTTCAAGGTAATCACCATTAGTGAGTTAAATTACTAAAACATAAACCAATCAGTGTTAAAGAAAAAACACGTTATATATTTAGACATAACTCGAATAATAATTTATGCATTTCATTACATTTTGTTTTGTTTGTTACTATGTAAAAGTTCGAACATTATCCACATGAATATTTTGGATACATGTTACGTTTTTGACACGTTAATTATTTATAAATAATGCGAATATTCAAAATTCTTAAACTGAAACTTAAAAATTTTCGTTACTGTTAGAATGCTGATGGTCGAAAAACCACAACATAAGTTCTCCATCACGTTTGACCATTAATTGTCAAGTTATCATTAAAAAAGCCAAAGAGTTATGTAAATTTAAGGGACAATTCTGAGTTGAAATCTCCTTTTCGTTATTTTATGTTCGCTTACACTGTAAAAAGAGACAAATGTCTTTTAATGTAGCAGAAATGTTTAAGTAAATATAACGTAACCTCTACCGATATGCCACCTATTCCAAAAAGCGTTCCTTTAGTTTTAGAAATCACAGAAACCAATAGATTTCTAAAATTGAAAGAAGCGTTTCTGAAACAAATTTATTTTGCTGCACGTAATTTTCAGAAACGTTTCTGAAACAAATTTATTTTGCTGCACGTAATTTTAAAGAACGTTTCCAAGTAGATTTGATTTTATAGTGTATTAATCAATTTTCTCAACTGGAATATCGGTTTTTAGGAGGCTATCAATTCTCAAGTAAACATTTTCAGTTGCGTAGCTTAATTTATATATGCCAGATTAACAAAAAAATTATGTTAATGTTAATGCTGATAATTTAGTACGTTTGTCTGTTGAACATGAAAAAGTTTTATTGAGAATTGATTGCATCTTAAAAACAAAAATTCCCGTTGAGAAACTGATTAATACACTGTAAAAAGTATTCGGAAACGTTTCCAAAAATACGGGTGGCAAAAGAAGTTTAAGTATCAGAAATGCTTCTTTAAATCTAAAAATTCTATTGGTTTCTAAGGTTTCTAAAACTAGAGGAACGCTTTTAGTTTCTGAATGTAAAAGAACGCTTTTCAGAATCGTTGATAGCTCGAAAACGATTATATTATGCTTTCGTAAACCTTCTTGCTAGGTCAACAAATATGTGACTTTTTTACAATGTATTAAATACCGCGAAAAAACAATATATTTATGAATGTCCTCATAAATATCGTTACTGTCGTTAATATATAACTGTCGCAATAATATATAACTTGTTGACAAATTATTGTTACATCATTGTTCTAATTATTTTAGCAGAATTATTATTGCTTTATTGCTGAAAGCACATAATACTTACAATACGTTTACTTACATAATACGTTTAATTAATAATATTCATTTCCCGGATTAAAAAAAAATTTTTTTTAGATATATCTATTCTTGTATATATTTTATAGTTATTTATTACTTTCGTTTTATTTCTTTTGTTTTGTTAAATTTCTTAAAATATTTTATGTTATGTTTATGTCAACTTTCAAAATGTATTTCTTAGTCCCCAAATACAGAACGTCTTAGTCCCTAAATACATTTTTAATTATGTTTCGTGTGATTTTTTTAAATATAGCAATGAAATTTTGCATTTAGGGTAAATGCAGCATGGCAAATCAAAATAAAAACAAGAACGAAAAATCATGCGTCAAGCATAGATTATGTAACACTTTCCAACACTTCCAAAATAATTTTACAAATCATTACCGTTTAATAAGCTGAAATACAACATCTAAGTAAACAATTTGGAAAACGCAGAACATATTTAAAAACGTAATTTCAGGAATTTCCAACATATATTTCCAACATATACAATATTCGGAAAAATATCCGAATACTTTTATTCAGCCCTGTATATGATCTATAGATTTGTATATATACTTCATAGGATGCTAAATTTTAGTTTAGTTAGGAAACGCGTAGCAAAGTTTTAAATTATCCTTCTAGAGTTTCTGTCAATAAACAGAAATGTGTTCGCGAAATTTTGAGCTGCCCTGTATATGAAATACAGAATTTATACACACCAAGTAATAGACAAAAAGTGAGTTAAATTTAAAATCACGTTCAGTAACTTAAAACGCACTTCCAGGAATTATTGTTAACAGACAGTAGAGAATTCTTTTGTGTGTTCCTGTAAATGATCGATGACTGCTATAGACACGATATTCTGTAGTGAGCCTCTTGTAATGCTCCTTAGTGTTATATATAAATTTCAATGCGTTTAAAATAGTGAAGCATTATTTAATTAAACTGCAAACGATTTTGCTCCATAGACGTAATGTAACGGAATTCTTTTGACTGTCCCTGTAAAGTAACTATAAGTACTATGCACACCCTATTACATATTAAGCTTCTTGTAATGCACCTTAGTGATATATATCAATTACAATGTATTTGAAATTGTGTAACATCATTAAAATAAACCGCAAATGATTTTTCCCCATAGACCGCCATGTAGCGGAATTCTTTTGAGTGTCCCTGTAAAAAACTATAAGTGTTACACACTTCAGTTGAAATAGGGAACATGCTATAGATAAAGACAGCAACATTTAAAAATTTCAGCGCAATCCGAGCATATTTACGGGAGTTAGAGCACGGACAGACGGCAGACGGCCAGACGGGCAGACTGCAGACTGCCAGACAAACCGAAGTCATAAACACTTTTCAACTAGGTTGGAAAGTGTTAAAAAAAAGAAATATGAGGGTTTGTATTGAGCACTGAGATTTTGAACTTTCGTATTATAACAAATATGACGTTCAAGCTTATAAAAACAAATATGACATTCAAGCGATTAGCTCGTTAAGAAAATTTAATTCTAACGATAGTATAGAAAATTTGAAAAAAAATAAATTTTGGTGTAAAAAGTTTTATTTTTGGGACTCTTAAAATTGGAGACACAACCATTGTTCGTTTTCTTTTTATTCATTCATGTTTTCAATATATAATAAGGTTTTTGTACCATAGAAAAAAATAATCAGAAAAAAATAATCTTCTGCAATAAAATTGCTACATCTTCCGTCAAATAACAATAAATAGTATGATGAAAAATAATTTATTAAAAACTTTATGAAATTTGTTGTGTTAAAACAATTATATTGTGTCCTTGTGTCCAACATGTTTTAAACAAATCGTAATGCAAAATGTTTTATTTTGTAAAGAAAATAATACTTCATATGTTTACAGATGATAACCTTTTCAGATGTTTATCCTTGTATATCTCATAGCTGTTTATTACTTTGTTTTATGTATTTTTCTTGTTAAAGCTTAAAATTATTTTAGGATACGGTAATGGATACAGTATTTGTTAGTTTCATGGTTACGTAGAAATAAATTATTTAAATAAAATATAGAAAACTGTTTTTCACTTTTTACTATGACAACTTTCAACCCTTTCGGGTGAAAATCAAACAATTAACATTACCACGGCCTCCAGAATGCCTTCTTGCAGCACTTCCCCATCCAGAGGTATTTTTTAATCAGACTTCGACATGTCTCTTGCTTTGATAACTTGAGTGACACTTTTCCTACCTTGAGACATTCAAACTGCTCAATCATGATCATACGCAATCAAATGATGTCTTACAAACATCCAACAGTCAATACTTGTCGTCCAAAAAGCTCTTTTTACAGCTCTGTCTTCAGAAACCGACACTGTAACGTCCCACTCATATGTTACTACTTGCAGTTTCAAAGAAGGAAAACACGTGCCAATCTTTTACACAGACGAGAAACCTTTCCATACAACGTCCTCTACCATTTTTTTTTTGTAATTTCGTGGCTTTAATGAAACGAAATTTTACACAAATTCGTAGTTCCTTAGCATTTGTCAAGCACTGTATTTATAAAGGAAATTGATGAAATAATAGATAAAATAAACAGACGAGGCTTTGGATCGAATATGTATCGAGTTACAAAAGAACATTACACAATGACAAAAACATAGTAACTGAACTGAAAATAGAACATCACTTATATTTATAAATTCGTCTGGGATTCTGCAGTCATTGTCCCGGACGTGAGAGAAAACTATACTAAAGTATAATCCAATAAAATTTAAGTTGTAATGCTACGATTACAATTACGATACGATATACTGACATAAATAGAATAAATATTTCTTTCTTGTTTGAGTCTGAGCCCTTGTTTAATAATTAGGTCATACAAAATAAATAGAAATCAAAACATCCAAATTATTTTAAAATATTCTCTTCGAAAATTTTCTATACGCATTTTGGTATTATTCAAAGTTTTTTTTGTCATTCACATACATAATTAGAAATTAAATTGGCTTGGAGATCGAAAAAACCTATAACAAGGTCCTTTATATATCTATACTAATATTCAACGCTATTGCCTTTAAAAGAAGTACTAAAATGTATCAGATGCAAAAATCCCCAAGGAAACTATAATCATTATTATCTATAATTACTACATGAAGTACAATTTAAATGCATTAAATAATAGATTTTGGGAAAATTACAATAGACAATTAAAAATATTTTCATGGAATTTAAAACATTTTGAATATAGAAAGTTTAAAAAAAATAAAATAAGAAAAAACAATGTAGTAACTCCTCTATACCGACCCGATAAAAGATGGTGAGTGGTAGCGAGATCGGATCGTTGGCACAGAGAATTTCTCGCATAAATTAGAAAATAGAATTTTATTGTATAACAATGTTAATTCTAATGAAAAATATATACAAGACGTCAATACAGCATTTAATTATTTTCCGTGAGTCAATCGCTAATAAATTAATGTTCTCTTGACTCTGAGTGCAGCTCGATCAATCAAAAGTCTCAGGAAATTACTGTCTGTCGTAACTTCTAAAGAAAGTTCATTCGGAACAGGACTCGTCCGTTCCTTCTCTTCGGAAAAATATACTAAATCACGATGCTTCAGAGTTAAGGAACTCTCACTATCGCACTTGTCGTGCTTTTTCACTTCGCTGGGATTTTCACCTGATACCTGCCGTATCAATTAAATAGAGGTCAGACCTCACTATTTCCAGAGAGTCACCACTCTCGTCCAGATCTATTCAAAAACTGTCCTCTCTCACTTTTTCATTCTCGCAGAACTTCTTCTAGGGGCGGGGATTTTGTCGAGGCGGACCCCTCGAAACTCTCCAGCCTCTCAGTAGCCTTGAGATCCCTCTGTTTCGTTTTCACTAAGTCCGTCATTGGACGTTCTAAGACAAAGGGCAAAGTTTCGGGCGCAAACCTAAAAATCGTGTGCAGAGATCGCTTCTCTCGCAGATGAACTCTTTCCCACGAACTCGGCAAGGATCAAAGCATAAGACCCCTCTTTGGGTAACGCCTTACCACTACATCACTGTCCGAACTTTCCGCTCACAGTACAATAGAATTCGGCGTCTGCTAGTCTTCAAGGCAAAAATAGCGAGGGAAGGTATGCAGTTAAGTGTACTCACAGGAAATGCTAGAATGACACATCGTGCACCTGGACGTAGAGGCTCAATTCTTTACAGCACCCCCTCCTCAAACGATTCTTAAGGGTGGAACACTAAGAATCTCTAAGAGTCGAATAAAGAATTGCAAGCTCAAATTACATCAGAGTGGCAAGAAATAAAACATACATGAATAAGATAATACTACCTTCCTTTTTTTTTGCGCGCTGTGATAAGAAATCATGAACATATAATGAAATAAAACACAGTGAAATAAAAAAATAAAAAATCTTAAAATAATTATATACAAAACTTTATCAAGAAATCTCCTTAAACTCGACTCAGACAATCAACATGCGGAATGTCTTTGCCTGCGCGATGAGAAATGGCATAATTATAAGGTTGTAGAGCCAAGGACCACCTTAATAACCTGGGATTATTTCCAGAATTTCTTTTTAGAAGTATCAAGGGATTGTGATCGGTTTCGATAGAAAAGTTTTGTCCATCAATATAATGCCTTAACTTTTTTATCGCAAAAATAATTCCAGCACACTCTCTTTCAGTGGCGCAGAAACTTTTCTCACTATCAGCAAATTTGCGACTTAAATATATTATGGGGTGCTCTTCCGATCCCTCTCTTTGAGCCAATACCACGCCAATACCTAAGTCACTAGCATCAGTTTGTACTATGAATTCTTTCTGAAAATTAGGAGCGTAAAGCACCGGTTCTTCAGTAAGTTTCATTTTCAAAGTCTCAAAGGCTTTTCCCATTTCGTCGCTCCATGCAATCTTTTCTTTTTTATTTTTCCCTTTAAGCGCCCTCGTTAATGGTTCTACAATCACTGCATAATCTTTTATGTACCGGGAATAATATCCAGCCATTCCCAAACATCTACGAATTTCAGTTTTCGATTTCGGAACAGGTAATTCCTTAATTGCCCTTACTTTCGCCTCAGCTGGCCTCCGTCTGCCCTTTCCTACAATATGCCCAAGATATTTTACGGTTTTCTGAGCGAACTTGCATTTCACCAATTTGATTTTTAGTTTCGCGTCATTCACCCTTTTTAATACTATTTCTAGATGACGCATATGGTCCTCCCAACTGTCTGAAAAAAACGCCATATCATCTAGATACGGTAAACAGAATTCCTCAAGTGCGTTTATTTCCCGCGTTAAGATATCTGCTAACTCCACCCGTTTTCTGTAAGGCTTTACTAAACTCAAGTGAGAAATCTGGGATTTCTGTCGCCTCCCAGGAACATTCACAATATAATTCGTTTCCGTAATTATTGACTCATTTCTTCCCGGCCCTATCCGACTATCTGACATTTTAATTGGCTTTCTGGTAGTTAAAACTAAAACCTCATCTTTCACATTAATCTTCCGTTTTACCGCCTTTCTGTCAAACCAAAATTTCCTCTTTTCTCGTTTTTCTGACACATTTTCAACGGCTAAAACTCGACCTCTTTTTAACCTGTTCGTGAGATTAACACACATCCCTTCACGAATTTATTTTCCTCCGTTTCTCTTATCCATTCTCCAAATACTAACGCTTTCAAAAGCTTCCTAACTTTCCGATGCCAACATGCAATACTATCGCTTATTGTGCGACACACTCTCGGATTTCTCATCTTAACACCGAACCTTTTTAGAAATGCGGTAGTTAAATCGTTTATCAATCTTTTCCCAAGGTCCAAGTATTCTGACACATTTCCTTTAACTTTCCCTTTCCCTAAGTGTAATGACACTTTTCTAGGCACGCGCCAAATATATCCACTCTATAATGCAATGGGACAAGCACCCGCATTCCCCCACTCATGCGATTATCTCTGGCTTTTGCCACTATTAAAGAATCTCCTGCATTACAATGCGTTTCTTCAATTTCCCCTTTCCCTCTAATCTCTTCGAGAGATGGATACCTGTCATTTTCCATTTTACTAACCCCTCTTTCAATGTTTGCTAAGATCGAAGATTCCTCACATATCGGCAAAGGCGATAATCCCTTATCCACACTGACAAGTTCAATAGGGCTTTCTAGATTTTCACCCTCTAGTTTTGAATTCAACGCTTCCGCTTCACTGCACTCGCGAAAAATTCCCCCTTCCTTTTCTTTTACTGAATTCAAAGTTTCCGCTTCAACATTGCCGCTAGAAATTTCTTTTTCCCCCTCGGAAATCATAATTTGTTTATTTACCGGATTCGGAGCTGGGCCACACTTTTCTCTCGTTTGAGCGCGTGTCAAAACTGCATTCATCAATTCGGGTTTTTTCTTCGCCTGTTCTAACAATTTCTGAGTGCGATTACCCAACAAATAGTAGTACATATCTGAATTTCTATTGTTAACTCCTGCCTTGGTTTCAATGACCCCCACGCCTTCAATTTCTAAAGTGACCTCTGCTATAGGTAAACAGTATAATTTACTGTCCAGCGGAGTTTTAATCCATACGTGATCTCCATTCAATTTATCTTGACTGACCAAGTCGTATGCGATAATATCAATTTCACTCCCAGTGTCAGTTAAAGCAGTTGTCTGAATTCCATTCACTAACACTTTACTCAAATAAGGGGCGAAGGTTTCTTCAAGTGTCGGTTTACTTATTAAGTGACCGACCCGCGCAACATCTCTCTTTTTAATTTCCGGACAATCTACTTTGTAGTGACCGCTTTGAAAACACGCGTAACACTTGACTTCTCGCCTTTTTTCGAACGCCTTTTCCCTTTCTTTATTATCATTTCGATCCCTCCAGTTAAAGTTAGTCTCCGGATTTCTGTTACCGTTTCGCCCATTTTCAAAAGTCCTGGGTCTTTCAAATTTCTTCTCTAAAGGGAGTTTCGGATTCCAAGTTTTTTTAGACGGGCGCTTGATTGCCTCGTACGCATCTAAAAGCCTCACTAACTCTTCGGGATCTTTAATCTCCGCCCAGTTATCTATAAAATGTTCGCGCATTTCTGGAGACGCTCTCCGTTTGATTTGGTCCGTGACAAGCAAATTTTTCAAACCCTCAAAATCCGAAACTTGTAAGCATGACAGCCAACCTTCTAAAAAACTATTAAGCTCGAATATCAGATCCTTCCAAACTGAATTAGGATTTCGTGGATGTTGACTAAATTTTTGTCGGTATGTCTCTGCATTCAAACGATAGCGTTCTAACAGTTTTTCTTTCACATATTGAAAATCATCAATTTTGTCTTCAGGTTCTCTCAAAATTAACTCGGCCATTCCCACAGGTAATAATGATAGTAAGTTCGTCACCAACTCATCCGAATTTAGATTACATTTTTTTGCCTGTCTCTCGAATAAATTCAAAAACAACGAAATATCCGAATTCTTTTCATCAAAGCGATGCATAATTGTTTTTAGGGGTAAATGATTCGTTCTAACTGAGATGCTACTGGATGCGGTACTCCGGTCATCTGACTCTTGTGTCGCTTTTAACCTAGCTAACTCATGTTCGCGTTCTTTTTCTTTTTCTGCTTTCTCCCACAATCTTTCTTTCTCTAACTGAAGTCTATCATTCTCTTCCTTCGCCAATAACTTATTTTCCCTGTCTTTTTCTAACAGTTTAATTTGCGCTAAGGCTAGCTCTTTATCAAATCCCTCTGACGACTCTATTTTTTTTATAATTTTCGGTACAGTATCATTTTCCTGTAAAATGACCTCAAATTCGTAAGCTAACGTTTGCAAATCAGCTTTCCTAAAATATTTAAGCTCCGACATTTTTAAAGTTTAAAATTAGAAATTATCTTTCCCACAATTATAAAACAATACAATAAGATTAAATGTAATTTCTACCAAGTGCACTAAAATAATACTGAAATATACACTCATAAAAAGTACGCATAACAATAATATATAAGAAATATGCAACATATAAAATTAAGCAACCCTGTCCTATCGTCCACATTCACCTTGGTATTTGGTTATAAAATACATATGGGATCAATTTGACACAAAACAACAATTTCAATTTCAAAAAGCACAGTAAAAATATTTTTAATTGCAAAAGTCTCATTCAATTCCTTTTTTTTTTTTAAATCAATGGTGGTCTTAATCTCTGCATCCACTCTTAAAAGATTTAGAATAATTCACAAAAAACATATAAAATCAACTCTGTTATCTTAAAATATGAAATGCGTTCGATAATTTTTTTTTTTTTTTTAATGATCTCTCATTTATAGATTCAGCTAAAATTTTGTAACACTGCACAACTCTCAGTTTGCATTAAATTAATTCAACAATAATTTAATTTTAACTACAAAATTTGTCTATTAAATAAGTTACAGTTATATCGGAAATATCTCATCATACTTTTTTTTTTCTACCGGAAAAATTTCTCAAAATATTTACTCTCACAAAAATAAACATACAACCTTTTTTTTTTTTGAAGCCTACAACACCTATACAAACACTAATAACAATTAAAGCCACTCTGAGTATAAAAAGAGCTTACCTCCATTACTAAGAGTCTTTCAGGGCGTCAGAAGCACAGACTTCAGAGATTCTCAGGAGCACAGACGGGGTTCTCTGTCACACTTTTCGGATGGGGACTCTTCCGGATGGGGGAACACTCTCCAGAATACTTGGTAGATTTCTCTTTCTGATGGGGGAACACTCTCCAGAATTCTTGGTAGATTTCTCTTTCTGATGGGGGAACACTCTCCAGAATTCTTGGTAGATTTCCCTTTCTGATGCTGTGTTGATCCACAGGGGCGTCTAAGGAGACTCAGGTCACAAGTCACAAGGAGACTCTTTCTTGGAGCACTTTGATGATTTAAATTTCAGAGTCCACTCTTTGTCTTTAGAGAATGTCATTAATTTTTGCTAATTAATCCATCACCGCAAGCCACCAGTCGTAGTAACTCCTCTATACCGACCCGATAAAAGATGGTGAGTGGTAGCGATATCTGATCGTTGGCACAGAGAATTTCTCGCATAAATTAGAAAATAGAATTTTATTGTATAACAATGTTAATTCTAATGAAAAATATATACAAGACGTCAATACAGCATTTAATTATTTTCCGTGAGTCAATCGCTAATAAATTAATGTTCTCTTGACTCTGAGTGCAGCTCGATCAATCAAAAGTCTCAGGAAATTACTGTCTGTTGTAACTTCTAAAGAAAGTTCATTCGGAACAGGGCTCGTCCGTTCCTTCTCTTCGGAAAAATATACTAAATCACGATGCTTCAGAGTTAAAGAACTCTCACTATCGCACTTGTCGTGCTTTTTCACTTCTCTGGGATTTTCACCTGATACCTGCCGTATCAATTAAATAGAGGTCAGACCTCACTATTTCCAGAGAGTCACCACTCTCGTCCAGATCTATTCAAAAACTGTCCTCTCTCACTTTTTCATTCTCGCAGGAGAACTTCTTCTAGGGGCGGGGATTTTGTCGAGGCGGACCCCTCGAAACTCTCCAGCCTCTCAGTAGCCTTGAGATCCCTCTGTTTCGTTTTCACTAAGTCCGTCATTGGACGTTCTAAGACAAAGGGCAAAGTTTCGGGCGCAAACCTAAAAATCGTGTGCAGAGATCGCTTCTCTCGCAGATGAACTCTTTCCCACGAACTCGGCAAGGATCAAAGCATAAGACCCCTCTTTGGGTAACGCCTTACCACTACATCACTATCCGAACTTTCCGCTCACAGTACAATAGAATTCGGCGTCTGCTAGTCTTCAAGGCAAAAATAGCGAGGGAAGGTATGCAGTTAAGTGTACTCACAGGAAATGCTAGAATGACACATCGTGCACCTGGACGTAGAGGCTCAATTCTTTACAACAACAACTAAATGTTTGTATTATTATTTTTTTTTCATTTATTAATTTTAAATGAATATTCAAAGTTAATACCTATCAGAATATAAAAGTATCGAGTTGTAAAACAGTTTATAAAGAATGTAAAAGAAGAAATTTAGGTTAAGGCTATAAAACTTTAAAGAAGCTGAAAAATAATAAAATTTCATAGAGATATGGCTTATTCTTTTTCTTTTTCACCTAGAATATATTTTTATATACTTCACAATTAATATATATGGATATTTATTCCTGATATATTTTTAAAATTCTAGTTGCATTTTTAGAACATAAAAATATTTGCTAAATAAGTTAGATTTTAACAAATGGAAACGTGATTTAGTTGATGTTTTTCAATGTGAAATTGCTTGTTCAATGTTTTACGTTTTTAAAAGCGAAAAAATGCAAACTAAGACAATTTTTAAATTATTTCGGTCAATTGAGTTTTAAAAAACAAAACTTTCAAACATGTTACTTTTACAATAAAAATTGAAACGATATATTTTATTAGGTTCTTCAGTCAGAGTATGTTCAGCATATAAAATGCATTTTTATATAGAGACCAGAATGGGAACAACAGAAAAACATAGGCAGTATAAACCACTGAATGACAATGTTTGCTCAAATTTAATTCATAGTATATTAAGTTTTATGCTAAGTGAATAAGAATTCCATAAATTTTTTTAATGAATAAGCACTTTAAAATAACTCTAAACATAGGAAAATCTTAGTTGAATCATGCTTTATTCAGCAGAAAAAGAACGAAGCTGAATAAATTTTAAAACGTGTTTTGATAAATGTTGGAAATGTAAATTTTGATAAAGTGACTATATCACTATTATCAACAATTATCATAAGAAATTGTGACAAAAGGCATTTAAAGAAATAACAGCAATGGAATTAAAACTATGTTTTATTTTTATTTATTTGGTTATTTATTTGCCATTTTACGAGAATTTTTATAAATGAATATGTATTAAAATATACAGATATTGTTTAGTAAGTAACTTTTATGAATGAAGCATAAGAAAAATATGTGGATTAAGAATATAAAGATTTAAAAAAATTGAAAAACAGAGTAAAAATTTATATATTTCTTTTTTTCCATACAGAAAATTTTTCTATAAATGGTCAAGTGATTTAGATCAATATCTTTAGTTATTCTTTTCTTTCTCTATTATATTAGGTTGGATCAAATGAAAATGGAACAGGAGCCACAGAATGAAATGACATAGTTTATTTCAAACACAATCTCTAAATCTTCACAAGCACTTGTCCAACTGTTTCACCAAATGTTGAATACCTTGGTCATAGAAGTTCTTTGGCTGAAATCGGAACCTATTTTGAACATTGTCCATGACTTCTCTGTCAGAGTGGAAATGGCGACCCTTCATTGCCTTTTTCAGCGGACCAAAGATTGGATAATCACATGCCGAAAGATCCGAGCTATACGGTGGGTATTACAAGACTGTCCATCGAAACTTCACCAGTTTCCTTTTCGGAAGTGCTTGTGTCCGTTCTGTACACGAGTTCAATGACAGTGGATGTTCTCCGTACACTGCCGACATTCGCAGATGCGCTTCGCGAAATGCAGCTTCTTCTATCACTAAATAGTGAATAACACTAGGTTGCTCTTTTTTACTTGAAAACATTCCGAAGACGTAGGTGATTACCAACAAACGATTGTCTGACGGACGGAACTGTCGGCCGATCGCCAGAGTATACCACATGCTTTTGCGTGACTACCTAAGGCAAGCTCATTTCCTCAGTAGAAGTAGTCTTCCTTACATACAAGCTCTACCCTGTACACAAACTTTACCACACTCATACAAAAATAAACCAAATTATAACTACTGTTCTTATTTCGTTTGATCCATCCTTATATTTGCATTCTTGTATGTTATATTGAACATAAAAAATATTTGCTTAATAAGCTACACTTTTGAATTGTAATTATAAACGAAAAGTTTTCAAAAAGCTACAGAATTTTCTGATTGTTTCATAATATTCACTCCAAAAGTACAAAGAAAACCAATTTTTTAAATTATTTCTGTCACATAAATCCATCGAGACTTTAAAAACGAAAAGTTAAAAAATGTTACATTTCTAAGTAAAAACTGTTTCAAAAGTGTACATTTCATCTCTTAATGCATTGAGTCAGGGTATGTTCTGCATGTAAAATATTTTTTTCCCCAGAGATTAGAAAGGAAACAACAGGAATGTGACTTGATTTAAATTGAGAATGAATTCTTTATACGAACTGAAGAAATCCCACGAGTAGTCAAAAACAGTATAAAAGATTGAATGACATTTGTTTGCTCATGTTTAATTTGTAGTATATTTAATTTTATGCCAAGTGAAAAAGAATTCCACAAAAATTTATAATGAACAGGCTGTGTAAAAGAGATTTAAGCACCGAAAATAAAATATTAGTAGAATCCCTATTTACTCAGCAGAAAACGTTTTCTAAGCTAAATAAATTTTGAAGCCTGATTTGATAAAAGTAGGAGATGTAACTTTTGTTAAAGTTGGAAAAGATTCTTATGTCTCTGGTTATTTTCTCAAGATTCTGTTATAAAGTGTTTAGATTATTTTTTTTATTTAAGTAAAATTGTTTGTAGCATAATGTAAAAAGACAGAAATTTGTTAAATATTATTTTAGATGCTAAATTAAATAACAAATTTAACCCTGAAGAATAACGGCTTGAAATCGGGTATTTTGACTCGATTTAGAGATTTGTTTGATAATTTAATTGATTAAATTTATTTGTCTATTAATAGGCCGATTTAGACAGAATTCACTGAGAAGCACTTAGGCTTGAAATCAGACATTTTGACTTAATTTAGATTTGTTTGATATAGTAAAACCTGTGAAAGTGGAACTTGTCTATAACGAAATCTTACCTTAAAGAGAAACATTTCATGCTCGATAATTACTAAGGAAGCAAAAAAATAAAAAAATAAAATAGCACTAATATTTAAAATCCGAAACAAAAGTTTAATTTTTTGAAAAAATAAATTAGGGTTGAATCTTTTTTACTATTATTTCCCTTTTTTAGAATTGATGGAATAATGGCTAATAATTATTTTTAAAGTGTTAATAATAATATTTTTGAGAGATGCTGAGATGCTGAATCGACTCAATATATATATATATATATATATATATATGCTTTTGTCATCTTATTAACAAAAATATTAAACAATTAATTTTTGATACAATATATATATATATATATATGTCACGATTTAACTTATATCACCATAATTTTTTGTAGAATCATTATCCAGGCAAGGGCTTCCACCGAGGAATTTGCAGACGGGCGCCAAGAATTCACTTCATAGTGTACGTACAGAATACAAATAAGAGGCAGTTCGTTCCAGTTCACTTTTTATTCGAAAGAAAATGGCCATGCTTTACTCATTTCGATGCTAAATCCATACATGATGATTTTAATATCGTGAAGAAAGTTGGTGACTTAATTTAATAATTAAGAAGCCATTTTTTGTTCTTAAAGCAGTTGTTTTTTCCAATCTATCGGCAGCCAAGGAGATAATTCCATGATCGTGAAGTACGCGCCGGGGTTACATGTACAACCGGATCCAGGAGCAATCTGAATCTCACGCGGGAAACTCTCCGTATATCTATTATTGAACGCCCCAGAATACATTTTCATTAAACAGTCTTTCGACCAATCAGCGCTATAGGACTAATTTTTCCGGTGCTCTGATTTCGAAGCTATATGACCGTAATCTGAAAAAAAAAAAAAAAAAACGCGGGAATACAATACTTCTAGAACATTACCGCAAAATCTAATTCCTTCGAATAAATAAGAAGAGAAGAAAGAAAAAAATACGTAGGTTTTATCGAGCATGGGCAAGATGCCAAGATATTTTACATTGAGACTGAAGTAGCTTTCATAATTTTGAGAAAGAATATTGTTTTGTCCGAAAACATAGGGAAATAAAAATAAGAAAATAAAAAGATATAAGTTGTTATTTCAAGAGAGTTAAAATATTTTTAGCTGGGAGATTGGTGTTTTTTTTAAAGAATTAAATTCTAGGATGCATTTATTTAATGAAACAAAAGTGCGTAAATTTAATAGAACAGCACGATCAGAGCCATTTTTTAAGAGAATGAATTTAGAATAAAGTATTTTAGCACGGTGGAATTTTGACAATCGAAATACTGGAACGAGAAAATAATTTAGAATAATGGGATTTACACAGAGTTATAGTTTTGATGAGGCCAGCGGCGAAATTTTTTTAATTTGTTTCATATCACCCCCCCCCCCCAAAAAAAAAAAAAAAAAAAGCTTATCTGAACAGCAATTCCCTAACAGCAATTTAGATAAGTGACAAAAAAAATTGAGAATTTTCCTAAATTGTAATAAATTCTAAAATTTAAATTTTTTTAAATCACCAAGAATCACGAACGAAGCAATTGCCTTAAATTTTTGGAAGAATAGAAATTAGAAAAATTTTTAGAGTAAAGCATAACCTAAAATACATAAATTTTACAACAACACTTACTTTTTGCAAGTGTAAATAAATGAGAATACATCAAGATAAACTAAGAAATAACTAATATAATAAATAATATTAATAACCTAATATATAAAGAATTCAATATAATAAATAATAAGCTGGAAATTAATTACATTGAAAAACTGAATTACATTGATACTGAAGAATACAATACTATACATACTAATTGAAAAACTGAAGAATACTAATACTATACATACTAATTGAAAAACTGAACTCTGAAGCTTCAGTAGTCTTTAACAGTCTCAAACAGTTCTCACTAATTTTCAGTCTTTTTTCGTCTCTATTGTGGTTTGGGATTGACCCCACTCTAATCTATGGTGCCACTCTTTTCGTGGTCACACTAGAGATCAAAGCTAATTTTTTCCATGCGATAGCTATCTTTTGTCACAATCAGCAACTTTTCTGTATTTACCTTTTTATGTTCATATTGTACTTCATGGTTTATACACTACTTAGGTATATCACAACCTTGGTACCAAAATTCTAATATTCTTAAATTCATCATATATTGATACACCAAAATCCATCAACATTTTTCTAATATATTCTCTTAATAAATAATAACATTAATAAATTTCTTCAAATAATAAATAATATCAACAAACTTCAATAACTACTCTAGTAATATATCACAGTAAATATTACATTCCATATAAAATTATTGGTTGAGGAAAAAAAAAATACATAGCAAAGTCTGTTTGTTTCCTTACTTGAAAAGATAAGGAAATAATTTTCTGCTAGCTGAATTGAGCATAAAAAAAATTAATAATATATTATTTTTCCAATACTAAATAATTTAGATGTCCAAATATTTAGATAGGATTCACTCAACCAACAATTGTGAACAATAATATCCCTTTCTGATACTCTTCTTTTAACTACTAAAATCTATGACATAATCGGGTATAGCTAATTACCAAAATTTAAGTGTAGAATCATATGCTTCTTTTTACACTTTTTAAGTAATAAGCAAAATAATATTAATAATAACAAAATAATAATAATAATAATAGTTGTTAGATAGATAGATGACAGAGAATTGGAATATAAACTATTATATTTACACTATTGCAATACTTATTTTTCAATTAATCTCTTCAAATCATTTCCCTACAATATCACAATATCAACTTTTAGACTAATACAGAATATCAGCATTCAAGAATAATTCAAGACCTTTACTGTATTAAACAAAATAAATATAGCTACTGCGAATACATTAAATAATATAAATAATATTTACAAAAAACTGTAATTATATAGAATATTTAATTTAAATTTAATATACTCAACAAAAATAAGTACCAAAACTAGTTGATCAGGCTAGAAGACACCTAGTAATGTTGAGAAGTTATTGTTTATATTTAAAGTTAATTGAATTACACAAGTAGTATCCCTGTGTCGACCCAACAATATACCTGGTAAAAATAATTCATTTTTAATTTTAGAAAGTTTTTTTTTTTTTTCAGTTATTGTAAATAAAAACTTTTGGAAGAAATTAATATATTGTTTTTACTAATGTTTGGTGTTGTGAACCTGTATGTTAAGTTGTTTGTGTTGGTTTTTGCGTATTTTCATGAAATAATTTGAAATCATCTGGATAATAATATGGTGCGAATTGTTCCATGTTTCCAAACTAAGACCATTAATTCCCTTCTGACGCTAAAATTATCACATGAACAGCAATAATTTAAGGTTAAATCTATTTTTTGATGAGCCTAATTAAGCTCAAACTAGAACGTACTCAATAAAATATTCCATTTAAAACTAAAAATTAAATTTAAAATCTTATCTTAATATAACACAAATATCCTTTCCTGAGATGTTAAAATGCTTTTCTTAAATTTATTAAAATAATCACAAAATATACTCAAGATATTGAAATAATTGCTTAAGAGCATTTTTAGAACACATAATAATAAATTAATTTACACTAAATAATAATAAACAACATAAGAATTGCTACAATTAAACATCAAATTACGTAAAGGATCTAATATTCTGTTATTGAAAATACAAACCATCAATTCTTTCCAATTAGTTGGAAATGACTTCAAAATGACTAACAAAAAATAATAACACTAATAATATTTAACATTAATTCATAATATATTAATCTTTAACTAACAACAGCATAATACACTTCAATCACATTATATCTTTCAGTGAAAACATAATATTTTATTCTTTATTTAGGTTGTATAAAAAATCCCTATCAATGAATCAGAAAAAGCTTTGAAATTCTTTTTTTTCTTCCAACTGAAAGAGTCAATTTCATTATTACATGATTTTGTAACACTTTGTACGTTGTCATGGTTTCAGTAAATTTTCTTTAGAGTGGAATAAAAAAATATCGTCTGTTTAGAACGTAAAATGCAATTAATTTAATCTCATCTATTTTGCTATTACTTTTATCAATATGAATATAAGAAGGTACTCTATTTTCTTTACAAAGCCCCGATCTTAGTAACATTTAAATAACAATAGAATTTAAATAATCATTTACAATAAAATAAAAACACATAAAAAATATTCAAACAGCATAAAAAATATTCAAACAGCATAAAATCACAAAATAAAAATACCAATCATAAAAACATAACTTACAACTACCGTGTCTTCTTTTTACTTGGCCGCATGTCCATATCATAGTAAATCATCAAATACTTTTCCATTTAATTCGCTCAGATGTTTACACAACTCTAAATCAGTGACACAAAAATATTTCGATCTAATTTACCACACCGTCTTGACAGCTGAAGTCCATACACCGCACCTTGTCGAACAAAAGCACCTTTATCTGGCATATCCGCTAGACTTTAAAAATATCTGGCCATCCTTATCCACTTTAAAAAGAATAATGTCACGATTTAACTTGTATCACCATAAATTTTTGTAGAATCATCATCCAGGCAAGGGCTTCCTCCGAGGAATTTGCAGACGGGCGCCGAGAATTCACTTCATAGTGTACGTACAGAATGCAAATAAGAGGCAGTTCGTTCCAGTTCACTTTTTATTCGAAAGAAAATGGCCATGCTTTACTTATTTCGATGCTAAATCCATACATGATGATTTTAATACCGTGAAGAAAGTTGGTGACTTAATTTAATAATTAAGAAGACATTTTTTGCTCTTAAAGCAGTTGTTTTTTCCAATCTATCGGCAGCCAAGGAGATAATTCCATGATCGTGAAGTACGCGCCGGGGTTACATGTACAACCGGATCCAGGAGCAATCTAAATCTCACGCGGGAAACTCTCCGTATATCTATTATTGAACGCCCCAGAATACATTTCCATTAAACAGTCTTTCGACCAATCAGCGCTATAGGACTAATTTTTCCGGCGCTCTGATTTCGAAGCTATATGGCCGTAATCTGAAAAAAAACGAGGGAATACAATACTTCTAGAACATTACCGCAAAATCTAATTCCTTCGAATAAATAAGAAGAGAAGAAAGAAAAAATACGTAGGTTTTATCGAGCATGGGCAAGATGCCAAGATATTTTACATTGAGACTGAGGTAACTTTCATAATTTTGAGAAAGAGTATTGTTTTGTCAGAAAACATAAGGAAATAAAAATAAGAAAATAAAAAGATATAAGTTGTTATTTCAAGAGAGTTAGATTGGTGTTTTTTTAAAAGAATTAAATTCTAGGATGCATTTATTTAATGAAACAAAATAGCGTAAATTTAATAGAACAACGCGATCACAGCCATTTTTTTAAGAGAATGAATTTAGAATAAAGTTATTAGCACGATGGAATTTTGACAATCGAAATACTGGAACGAGAAAATAATTTATAATAATGAGATTTACACAGAATTATAGTTTTGATGAGGCCAACGGCGAAATTTTTTTAATTTGTTTCATATATATATATATATATATACATGCTCTTGTCATCTTATTAATAAAAATATTAAATAAATAATTTTTGATACAAGACAACATGGTTTTCCAAAATAATTCATATATTCTATGATATATTAGTTAGTCCATGAACAAATCTACATAAAGGATGGGTGGGTTGATGTTAGAGTATCAAGAAGTAAGGTGTTGTTTGGACAAAATTAACGGTTTAACTCAATTTTATATTATAAAAAAACAAAAAGTAAATTTAAATTAAAAAAATTAATGAAAATGCAAAAAAAAAAAAAAAAAAAAAAAAAAAAAAAAAATACAATAGGACGTCTGTCAGGGTAGATGTTAGTATGACTAATTATTGCTCAGTGGTTAATTTATTAAGAAAAAGAAGGAGTTTATTGATTCTTAATGCTTTTATTCATTATTTGTTATTCCTTAGTTGATTCAGAATGCGTCCTTTCTATTTAACAGAAATGATTTCATATCATCTACTTTATGCAATTTTAATTTCTTTGATTTGAGTGGGACAATGTCATGTCTAAATAACTTCATCAATCATCTTACTTTAATATAACTATATTATATTTTATACATAATTTTATTAATCATTAATTCAATTAATGTATTCTCCAACTAATGTATTCTCCTCTTAACTTTTCATTCATTATCGACATTAATTTTGTTAATCTAATAACTTAAATTTAGGCACATAATTTAAATTCTAAAAAAAATTCCACTTACCATAAATAATTCCAATTTTCTATCTTGGGCTGCTTTTAGATGACAGTACAGTTCCTTAATTTCTGTGTTTATCAAGATATTTAAGCTTCATTGACGTCTTGGTTTGAATCATTGAGCTTGAATATCTGTGAGTCATTCATTTCTCATTTAATTACTGAATCTGATCTATTGAATAATTCATGTATTGAATTAGTAAATATTATTTGGCAACATGTGATGATTTGTCAAGTCATGCATGTTTTCCTGGCTTTTTACGAGGAAATCTTCCTCACTTCTATCTTTTTCAATTCGTATTTTCTTTCATTCTCTGATCTATTAATGAGCGATTGCCCAAATCTTGTATTATTTTAGCTTTTACAAGGATGAAGTTGTACATTTCTTGTGGAAACTGTAGTAATTTGGGCCCAATGATTCTGCTACATTTCCACAAATGTTTTATAAACAATTGCACAATTGCACATCCTTCACAGTGCGATGGGTGGCAAGTGATATGCAATCGTCTTCATTTAAGTTTAAAAAAGAACTTTAGTAAGAATAAAGTTGGTCTTGATTATAGAAATGAAATTATAACAAAATATTTCGTGAGTTCTTTGACTATTATTGATAGTTCGTAAAGGAATTAAAAAGTTCTTGGATGTATGACCCAGTCTTTGGCCTTTATCACAATATTCTCCAGTTATTGAGAAAATGTTCGAATAGAAATTCGTTGACATATAGGCATACAGTTTTCCTGACGATCACTGAATTTCAGCATAGACTTTCACTAAGTTCAGATATTGTTGATTTCTCGTTGTTTTTCCTCAACTCACGTATCCAGTGACTTTGTTGAGTGAGAATGATTAAGAGCCCTTCTCAACGCGCAAAGTTTTTGCATAAAATGTATCTGCAAGCGTTCTCAATCCAGAATCCTTTCTTAGCTGTTTACCGAACCAATACGTTATTCCAGAATTTCTCCGGAAATATAAACCCTGCTCCTCACTGAGCTGTTCCTCCTTTCCAGGCTTCTCTCTGTCTGAAACTTCTCGATGCCCTAATTCATTTCTCGGGATTAAACACAGGAGGTACTAAACCCGGCCAATATGAAATTGAGAAAATTATATGATCCGCAAACTCTATCATCATTGGTTGAAGAGTGGGGAGGGAGAATTAAACTCGGTCATTTGAGAGTGTTCCACCTTCTACAAGTCCGAAACCAGACTTATAGAACAACCTATCTCTCACGTAGATTTCGGTAACTTTAATTTGTTTGAAACCTTTTAAATGAAAGATTGGTTATGATAGATTATGATCGAAAAAGGTTCCCCTCCATGGGCACACATTACTCGGACCACCTACATACAATTTTTTCTCACGCTGTCTCATGGTCAGGTGTTTCTACTGCTTCTGTAAAGATAGTTTCTTTAAAATTTCATTAATTTCGTTTTTCTGGTTCAAATTATCTTTATTTTTTTTTTCATTTTTATCGTCATATATTACATTTTTTCTTCTTCTTTTTCTGGATATTGTTCAAACAGGTATGTGTTCATATTTAATTTTTATTTTTATTCCCCCATTTGTGTATGATTTTTCTGTGTTGTCTTATTAAGGTTATATAAAATATTTCTTTCTTTAATTCAACTCTGAATACTTTCTGAAACTAAAACTAAAATCGCAATGTAAAAAAGCAGTTGTCTAAAATGATATAGACTAATTTATCAAACAAAATTATCTGATTTAGTATACGTCTGTATTTATAAATAAACATGTTTGTCGAGTTCAAATAATCCAGTTTCCTATTCTATTAAGAGAAACATTAATCATCTCAAAAACTTTTAAATAATGAACTTCTGCAGCGAACATTGCGCTTTGACAGTAAAAGTTTAAATGCTTATAAAAGTACAAAAGTTTTAGAAAAAGTTTTACAAAGGGCTTAATAAAAAGTTAATTTAAAACAATAATAAAATAATACAGATAAACAGTATAGTTATTATTTAGGTAAATGGCGGACAAAAGATAGGACAAAAGATATATATTTTCCTTTGTGCATAAACAAATAATTCTATCTTCATACCGCATGTCGACTGCATTGCTGTCGTCGAAACTTTTTTGTCTCTCCTGAAAAATATTTATAACCCTTGTTAAAATTCTAAAAACAGAAAATAAAATTCGTTGAGAAAACAAAGTTGTTTTTCTGATAAATATTTGTACTTAGAAAAAAAAAAAAAAGGTTTCTTTGATTTGACTACTTTTATTTGCACTAATCTATGAGCATTTTTTAAACATCTAATTTATTATGAGTAAATATACTTTTTAAAATCCAAAACTTTTTTTTTTTTAAATAATGTTTTAGTTAAACAACAGTAGAACTAAACAAATACTATTTATATAGTTTTAAATTTTATTGCATTTCAATTAGTAGTACATTTACCTTTTTCTAAATCAAAGCAACATATTTATATCTGAAAAAATAGCTAAAGATTTAGAAAGATTCTATATATGTATTCCCCACCCCCCTCCCTTTTTCTGAAGTCATTTATCGTAATCAGTTTAAACCTCAAACCATAACACTGTAGTGTTTTTACAGATTCCAAAAATGAAGCACGATATCTTTATTGGCATAAAACCATTTGTTCTGAATGACTATTACATATTGCCATATGCCTATCTTGTGATAGGATAGTGAAAATTTGAACTATTCATCCGAATCTGAGCTTTTGAAAAATCAAGTAACCACATTTTGGAGCTTCTGTATTCTTGTTTTCAATCTTTAGATGATTCAACGCTGAAAAAAGTAAAATTTTCACAATGTACAGATAGATCACAGAAAACCACAACCAATTTCAAAGCTACGCATCACCAAATAAGGTGCCACCATTCTTTGGTGAAACAATGAACCAAAATTTTAACAGCTCTATTTTAGAATAAGTTTAACCCTTTCAAGGGCAAGTAATTGCGTTTCTGTAATATTGAATTTCACCAGAATTTTCGAAAAATTTTATTTGGAAATAAGATGCAATTTTACCGTTTTCTTTCACCAAAGTTATAAAAATATAATTTTCTTCAAAAATACTGGTACAAATCTTGATTAAAGTTAAATGGGATTTAATTTCTAGCGCCCTTCAAGGCGTTAAAGCAATAAAAAACTCAAAACATAGCAGTTTTATAATACCGAAAATGCAATGTGAAAACAACAACTGTTAAAAATAATTTTAACTAATCTATCAAACAAACAAATCTATCCTCAGACAATGTCTTTATCTATAAATAAATGCTTTTGCGCACATAAAAGCCTAATTTCACTTTTTATCAAGAGAAGCATTAATCATCTGTGAAAATGTTGAATAATGAACTGCTGCGTTTAACATTGTGTTTTAGCAGTGGACTCTAATATAGTAATAGCAAGCTAAATATGAGAAAGTGTAAAAGCTCTTCAAAACTTTAAAATAACAAAAGGAATTTTAAATGAGGAAAACAAAACAGATAAAACATTAGAATTATTATTTCAGTAAATGAATGGTGTTGCACAAAAAATAATGGTATATTCCATTGTACACTGTAAAAAATGGATAAATGTTTCTTAAACTAGGAAAATACTACATTATAACCACGAACAAAAATATACAATAACATCTTCCGAGTTACCCATGATTCCGAAAAGCGTTCTCTATCTTTAGAAACCTCGAAAAACACTATATTATCGAAATTTAAAGAATCATTTATAAAAAAAACAAATTTTCTTTTGCTGCCACTGATTTTCAGAGACGCTTCCGAATAGTTCTTCTAGCGTAATAATCCGTTTTCTCAAACCGGAATATCGTTTTTTAGGATGCTACTAATTCTAAATTAAACATTTTAAGCTAAGTAATTGAATTTATACATGAAAGCGTAAAAGAATACTATTGATTTTAATGATTTTAATTGATTTTAATACCGTTCATTTATCATGCTTGTCTGTAAAACATGTCTGCTGAATATGAAAATGTTTACTTGAAAATTCATAGTATCCGAAAAACTTATATTCCAAGTTGAGAAAACTGATTAACCCTTTTTATCCTGACGGTACTTATAAGTACCACTTTAATAAAACACCTATATATTCGTAATATGACCGTTTTTCCTAACGGTATTCACAATGGCACAAAGAATGTATTTCTGACAGCAGGCAAGAGACGGCAAATTCAAGCACATATCCTCTTTCTTTGCATTGTAGGGATTTTACATTTGCCACAATACATTCGAAATCCATTTTGCAATAGAATTGACATGCATGTTGTTCTTCATTTGAGTCATTTTAGTGGTTTAGTACCGGTTATTTAGTACTATTATTTTCTATTGTTTTCTATACTCTACAGCTGAACATATCCCATATTTTATTTGAAATTTACTATTTGAAATTTACTATTTTATTTTATATCATAGGGTAGAACATTTATGGTGATTACAGTTGCATAATTAACGACTAAAACACTATAAAAAATATTTTCCTCTTTCCTATGTTTATTCTGCACCAAAACTTATCCAATGATGCAAAAATACAATCAAAAAGTAACTGGAAAATTAATTCAGGATATAAAGGGTTAATAGACTATAAAACCTACTCGGGAACGTTTTCGAAAATAGCTCGCAGAAAAAAAAAACTTTGTTTTTATAAGTGCTTTCTTAAATCCTGAAAATATACATTCTTTTCTGAGCTTTCTAAAAATAAAGAACGCTTTTCGAATCGTGGATAACTCGGAAGAGCTTATAAATGAATAAATAAATAAATAAATACACACACACACACATATATATATATATACCGGGTGAAGCAAAAGTTCGTCAAAACTTTAAAAATTCATAAAAAAAAGAAGAAATTATGATAAAGAAGTGGAAGGCTCACAAGGTAGTCGCATTTTTTTTAGCAACACAAAAAATTTTTAGGTGAAAAAGTCACTATAGATGACTTTTTCACCTAAAAATTTTTCAGCAAATTAATCCTGCAATAAATTCAGATTCCTTGTTCAAATAATGTTCAGAGCTATTCAGCAAATTAATCCTGTAATAAAAGACCGGGATACACGAGGATTTCTCATTTTCTGTCAGAATGTTATCATTACCCGATCAAGCGTTGTTGGTGAAATTGTTCTATATGAACTGTTGCGTTGCGAAAATTTCGCACGGCGAAAGGACTGAAGTGAATGTGGTCTGGAGGTCATGTTGAACAATTGTTATTGCAATAATAAATGAATGGAACGTGCTGTTGTCCTGTTCATTGTATTTTGGGTCGTCAGCGCCCTCTAACAGTGACATTTAAAACTTTTTTATTTTATTTTATTTTATTTTATTTTATTTATTATTATTTTTTTTTTTTTTTGCTGCTAAAAGAAATCCGACTAGATTGTGAGCCCTTTCTTGCAAAGCGCACTTCTTTATCGTAATTTCTTCCTTTTTTAAGAAGTTTTAAAGTTTTAACCAACTTTTGGTTCACCCGGTATATATATATTTAATTAATTAATTATAATAGGACGGCTGGGTGGGTAGATGTTGGATTGAGGAGGTGTGTGGCGGAGTTGTATGGAAAAAACGCATGGTTAATTTATATTTACAAAAAAAAGGGGGGGGGGCATTTTGATTTACACATACGTTTGCTAATACACATTTTATAATGGACTTTAATGTAGTACTTTTATATGCGAATTAATGTAGTTATATTTAAATCTTCATTAATTAATTTAAATGTATTATTCACTACTATTAAGAATGTTTTTTGATTAATTGTATTTACTTTTATGCCCACGGTGGACAATATCATTTTCTAATATAATTTAATACTTTCTTAAACGCTAATATAATATATGTATTAATTTAAATTAATGCTCTTCCCTAACCACTTATACCATGTGTATTTAATTTTTAACTTTGCATGCAAAAACATAATATGTAACTATTAATTTCAATATTTAATTAATATTAATTTTAAATCCATCGCAACTTAATTCACATAATTTAGTATTTTAATTTGCCTACGGTATACAATATCATATTCTAATATAATGTAATACTTTATTAAACGCTAATATAATATGTATTAATTTAAATTAATGTTCTTCCCTAACCACTTATATCATGTGTATTTAATTTTTAACTTTGTATGCAAAAACGTAATATGTAACTATTAATTCCAACATTTAATTAATATTAATTTTAAATCCATGGCATCTTAATTCACATAATTTAGTAGTTTAATTTGATTTTAATTTAAATTTTATGATGTTGCTTTTATGGCAAAGCTATTTAATAGGGGCTATGTCATTTCTTGGTACATGTATTTTTATGTAATATTAATCATTAATTCTTATTTTTACCACATTACATCTTATTTTTTAACATAGAATTAATCATTACTACATCCATTTTTACCTTAATGTAATTGGATATTATTTATTTTATTTTTAATTTCATTTATATTTATTAACTAAATATTATTTATTTTAATTTTTATTTCATTTATATTTATTAACTAATTATTATCACTTTAGATAGAATGGTTTCATTTTTAATATTGATTTTTCCATTGCATATTTACGTTTCTTATCATAGATGGCAGCACCATGGTTTGTGTTGCTTTAAAATATTTCATATATCCAAGTAATTCATTTTCTAAATCATAGATGGCAGCACCATGGTTTGTGTTGCTTTAAAATATTCCATATATCGAAGTAATTCATTTTCTAAAAATTATTTTGGCAACAGGGTTTATAATCTTCTAAAAATGTTTTTTGGCAACATTTAGAAAGTTGTTTTTTTTTTGCAATTCATTGCCATTGTATAGTTATCTTCATATATCTGGTCAATGTTGTGAACCAACATCCATCTTCATCTCATCGTTTTTTGTACTTAGGGATCTAATATCAAGTTTTTTTCTCATGATTATGGGTAAGGTTTCTATCCTTTTTAATATTGTATTAATATTGTATTTATTTTTTGAACTTTAGGTTTTTTTCACTGGATAATTCTATGTCTATGAATGGTCGTCCCAAAATCATATTCTTTAGCAATTTTAAAGCTAATATGATGATGAAACCACTCATTTTATTTGTGGAATTTATGCATTTGGGACTTGATAACTCTCTATAAATTCCACAAATTTCATTCATTCAATTTATTTCATTCAATTTTTAATTTAATCTCTTCTTCTTTTAAATGGGTATTTAATATCTATATTCATGGTGCTGGGGTTATAATTTCGTTGTCAAAAAATTATTACTTACTGAATTATTACTTACTAAATCATAATTTCACTTTTCTGTTGGTGTTTCATTAATGGTTATATATATATATATATATATATATATATATATATATATGTGTGTGTGTGTGTGTGTGTGTGTGTGTGTGTGTGTGTGTGTGTGTGTAATTCTTTCTTAAGTGTTCCTAGACACTATTCGGTGAGAAAATGAAGTTGTTTATCTGATGAATATTTGTATAGATGAAAAATATTACACCGACTTGATTTTATTTTTCGCGATTTTACGAATAAATAAATTAACATCTTATTGTTGTTTTTAATTAATACTATGTATATTATAATCTTAATTCGATTGTACTTTAGTCAGTATATTGTCTTTTTCCTAAAACATATCAACGTGCTTATGTCTAAAAAGTATTTTAAAAATCTTAAACTTTCTAGATTCGAACTTTAGCTAAGGTCTAGAATGTAAATGAAGCCGCTATAATAATTTACTTTATTTTTTCAGTTACCTAATATAATCTGCTTAAAACCCTTCCCCTAAAATTTCCATTCTTCAAAAACATCGGAATATTCACATCCACATTTATATTCACAAGCTGATATGTGTTTTAACTTATATAGCTATGTATTATATTTGTAATTGAAAAAAAAAAGTAGTATTCAATGTGCAACGTGCAAATTTTATGCACTGAATCTTCATCTAAATATTTCTTCTTTTCTAGATACACAGAACAAATACACTTTCTAAGAATCCATGGACTTTAGATGAAAGAAAAAATAATACTAAAAAAATAATGTAAAGTACTGAAATCATTATATCACTAGCCAGTGCCGAATTACCGAACAGCCAAAGCATGCAACTGTCTATGGGCCGGCAATTTTTTTGGGCCGCATAGCCTTAAAAAGCATATCTGATTTCAAGCTCAGGTTATGTTTTATAAGAAAATGATCTTGATAAGAAAATATTGTTAAAGATTTAAAAAAAAATCGAAATTAATATTTATCAGATCTCAACGTCATGAAGTCCAAGAAATCTCTTCAAAATATTTTTAGGTGGAAGATAGATATTTGTGTGCGTACCTTTCTTTTTCTAACGTTATAATTTTTTTTTGTCTAAAAGCAGCAATCAATACTAGACATATGAATGTTCAAACACTAAAGGTGAATGTTTAAGAAGACGGTAAATTTAAATATATCTGTAAGTTACATTATCCACTTACGTGAACTGGCATATAAATTTGAGTAATTTTTATATCATTTTATCTGAAAAGAATATGTTGCTTTTAAATTTTGTATACACGTTACTGAAATACCTTCTTCAAAAAGTCTTGCAATAAAATTAATGAACGTTTTATTCTATAATTCCTAATATTTGCTGCTTGAGAACGTAAATTTTTAATTATTATCAAGTCGAGTCAACACGACGCTTAGGAGTACCAACACGGTCGTAAGAAACCGCCACGCGAAATTTCCAACGGAAAATGATAAGAAACATAACATTAAATTTGCAAACAAATTAGCGGTCGGAAACCATAAATAAATTTTGAAACTCTGGTAGAGAACTCCAGGTTTCATTCCAGAGTTTGAAAGAACTCAACGTGGCCCCGATAAAGTGGATAAATATATTATAAACTACAAAGTTACGTAAAAAAAATCCCTGATGGCTCGGCCAACAGGCACGGGTATATATCGAAGACGCAGACCGTGGGACGCCTTTCATTGAGAATTGCAGCAGAAATTACCTTTTTGCCATGATGCGGAAGTTGGAACCGCCCACTTTCAAATCTACCTGTGTTTATAGGCAAAGTCGGCGGGGATTGTTTTGTTTTTAATTTGTTTTTGCTGTAAGGGTTGGTTTAATAAAAATCTTGTCAATATAAAAGTTGTAGATAATAGTAAGAGGATTTATAATAAATTTACGCGGATTTGATATCTTGTGAATTGACAAAGTTATGAATTTTTTTCTTCTTAAACCTCTATCCCCCCCCCACACACACACACACACTTGAGGCCATTTTTAATGATATCAAAAATCTGTCATACATAAATTTTCCGCCCTTTTTTCTAGAAGTAATAATAACTTTAAACGGATTCGAAACGTATCATAATTAAGAAGTTGTTTGTTTTTTTGTGTTTTCACAAAAAGCCCCCCCCCCCTATTTTCCCCCCGGTTCGATTTTGCCCATTAAGGAACTTGACTGAGATTTTATACCCCTTGATTTTATTAATCAGTTTGGAAGATATTTGTGCAGAATTATTGAAGTTATCGCGTCCATAAAAAAGTGATATTAGTTAGATAGATAGATATATAAAGTTTTGAACTGGGGGTGGTTTTGGGAGTCATGATCGGCGTAGATCTGTAAAATTTTTTCAGAAATTCCTACATAGGGAAGAATGTAATAGGTAGTATTTCTTACGAAATTTACTTAAAAGTACAGAATTTTGTGAAACCGATTAAAATTTTCAGGGGATTAAACTGGAAGAATTACAGCATTTAAATTTTTACATGGCCTTCGTACAAAAAATTTCCCCAATGAGTAAATTATGCCCCATGCACTTATAAGTTCACGTACAAAATTTCTGCATTTTATCATAAAAAGTCGCAGAAATATGAAGATACACAAATGCTGACTTAAACCACTTTTCGATGCCTCCAATAACCCAATAACGTAAAGGGGAAAGATGACGGATGATCGCGTTTGAAGAGTCGTTACGTAAAAAACAATGATTGCATAAATAAATAATAATTGTGCTATTTATTGGCACGAAAGTATCTAAACTGTACAGAAATAATAACTGTGTTCAAAGATTGCAAAGTTTGTTCAAAATGTTTATATTATGTTTACATTGTTGTCAAACATTTCTAAGCTGTACTAATGTTCATTGACTGTGCCATTTCCAAATTTTATCCTGTAATTCATCATGTAAAATTTTAAGGCATTTTTTAGAAAGCATAGTTTTGTAAATTTGTAAATAAAACTAAAGACAAGAGCCATATTTTATTTGCATATGATGTATTTCTACGTCGCGTCATCTGCATTATAGCTGTAAACATTTACATTTTAATTTATGATTAACTCCTCACCAACTTTGTTTAAACATATATCTGCGACTTTTTATGATAAAATGCTGAAATTATGTACATGACTTTATTAGTGTATGTGGCACATTTTACACACTGGGAAATCTTTTGTACGGGGCCGTATAAAATTTAAATTTTGTATTTCTTTAAATTTAATCCCCTGAAAATTTTAATAGATTTCATAAAATTCTGTATCTTTTTTACATTTATAATATATGTCTATGATTTAAGGAATAAAAGCCAAGGTAATGTTTTTAGAAATGTTTTTATCAAAACATTGAAAGATGACATAACCAGCAAGAAATGGTTTTATTTTTTTCTCCAAAACATTAATTTCTACGCATGCGATCATTTTCTTAGTGAAATAACCATAAATAATTATACTTAATTTAATTGCATTATGTATAAATTTCTTATAAAGTATGGTTAAAGTAGAATTTGTAATTTTTGGTTAGACACGCAAAAATCCAAATGAGTGATGTAACGAGGCGTGATACAACAAGAGGCAACTGAATTACAAGGATACTAAACAAACATATTTGATTTAGAAAATGTCTGCAATTATAAATAGCTACATGCACCGTGATCCTATAATGCAATTTCACTTTTTGTTAAACGAATCATTAATCATCCCAAAAAAGCTCAAACAATGAACCTCAACGTCTAAACATTATCCTTTAGCAGAAAATTCAGCTAAATAAGCGACAATATGAAAGCTATTGAAAAGTTTTACAAAAGAACAAATAAAATTTTATTTTAAACGAGGAAAAAAAATAATGCAGATAAGTAGTGTAATTATTATTTCGGAAATAACGTTGCTTAAACGATAAAGGTATTTATTTTGTGTTGGGTGCAAAGAAAAAAATCCCATTCCATACCACAATTTTAAATGTTTGAAATTTGTTCTCTTTCGTGAAAATCATTTATAATAAACATACTTACTTGTTCTAAAAAAAAATTGCGTGAGAAAAAAAAAAAAACTGATTTTAAGATACACTGAAAAAAAAAAGACAAATGTTTCTTAACCTACGAAAATATCATATTACCACGCACGAGATTGAAGAATAACGTCTTTCAAGATACCCATGATTCTAGAAAGCGTCCTTTATCAATAGAAACCGCCGAAACCAATATATTTTCAAAATTTAAAGAAGCATTTATAAAAATCAAAGTTCCTTTTGCTGCCACTGATTCTCGGAAACGTTTCCGAGTTGTTTTTATACACTGTAGAAAAGGACCAATGTTTCTTATTTTATGAAAATATACTATAACTATGAACGAAAATATAATATAATCTTCTGAGTTATCCGAAATTCCGAATAACGTGTTCCATTGTCTTTTGAATACCCAGAAACCAATACATTTCCAAAATTTAAAGAATTATTTATAAAAACGGAGTATTTTTCGCTGCCCGTATTTTTCAGAAACGTTTCCGAAGGGTTTTTATAGTGTATTGATTAGTGTTCTCAAAGAAGCCTGGAATACCTGTTTTTCGAATGTCATCCATTCTCAAGTAAACGTTTTCAGCCGCATAAGTTAATTTATACATGAAAGAGTAAAGAAATAATCTTAATTTCAATGTTATTGTTAACGCTGTTAATTTGGCATGTTTGTCTGTTAAACATATTTTTCGAGCGTGAAAGTGTTTACTTGAGAATTGATAGCATTCGAAAAAGAGAAACTTATATATATATATTCCAGGCTGAGGACACTAATTAATATACTATAAAAATCCTTCGGAAACGTTTCTGAAAAATACGGGCAGTGAAAAATACTTTGTTTTTATAAATAATTGTTTAAATTTCGGAAATGTATTGGTTTCTGGGGGTTCCAAAGACAATGGAACACGCTATTCGGAATTTCGTATAACTCAGAAGATTATAACATATTTTGTTTGTGGCTATAGTATATTTTCATAAAATAAGAAACATTGGTCATTTTTTACAGTGTAGCGAATTAATCAGTTTCTCAAACCAGAATGTCGGTTTTGAACATACCATTAATTCTCAATAAAACAATTTCAGCTGCGTAATTGAATTTATACACGGAAGGGTAACAAAACAATATTAATATTAATGCTAATGTTAATGCAAATTTTAATACTTTGGAAATTTTTCCGTAGAAAATTTCGCACGCCTTGCATTCATAATAATCAAATTTTAATTGCTTAATAGGCGTTAAGCCAACATAGTGAAAAAGTACCCAAGCCGGGACTCGAACCCGGGTCATCAGTATAGCTCATTGACGTTCTACCAACTGAATCACTTGGGAACGATACTCAGCCTGGAACTTTCTCACTACAACATGTTGACAATGATACAAACGCAGCACAAGATGGAATATTTTTCCGTGAGCCACCAACCCTGGGGCAAACACGAAATCAAAGAAAATCCAGTACCGATAATTGAATAAATTCAAATTTTAATACTTTGGAAATTTTTCCATAGAAAATTTCGCACGTTTTAATTGCTTAATAGGCGTAAAGCCAACATAGTGAAAAATTACCCAAGCCGAGACTCGAACCCGGGTCATCAGTATAGAGCATTGACGTTCTACAAACTGAACCACTTGGGAACGATACGAAATTTTCTATGGAAAAATTTTCAAAGTATTAAACTTAGAATTTATTCAATTATCGTTACTGGATTTTCTTTGATTTCGTGTTTGTCCCAGGGTTGGTGGCTCACGGAAAAATATTCCATGTTGTGCTGCGTTTGTAGCCTCGCCAACATGTTATAGTGAGAAAGTTCCAGGCTGATTATCGTTCCCGAGTGGTTCAGTTGGTAGAACGTCAATGCGATATACTGATGACCCGGGTTCGAGTCCCGGCTTGGGTAATTTTTCACTATGTTTGCTTTACGCCTATTAAGCAATTAAAATTTGATGATTGTTAATGTTAATGTTGTTAATTTACCAAGTTTGCCAATAAAACATGTTTGTTGAACATGAAAATATTTTTTGAGCATTAATAGCATCCGAAAATATTATATTCCGGGCTGAGAAAACTGATTAATGAACTATAAAAACTACTCGGAAACGTTTTTGAAAGTTAGTGGCAACAAAAGAAACTGTTTTTATAAATGATTTTTTAAATATCGAATCTATGGGTCATTCCACAGTATTCATGTGTTACGTACGGGAAATTTTTGAGATATTTGTACTTTGTTCAGTATCAAAATATAAATGAGAAAGTTTGCAATTATTTTTTATGCATTATATATCACTTCAACTAGATTCTTATGAAATTTCTTTTTGTTTGAGCCAATACATATAGATTTTTTAATTAATAAAGTTGTGTTACGTACGGGACATCACAAAAAATTGTTTTAAAAGTACCTCTAGCAATTTGGATTTTGCTCTGAATTTATTTAATATTTTCACAAATAAATTTAATGAGTAGAAGCAGAAATATACATTTTATTAATTAACTTTAAAATTATTTTTTAAAATTGCGTCATTAATTAATGAAAGCTAATTATTTCTGTTACGTACGGAACAAAGCTATTTGTTACGTATGAGACCTATGACCAAATGTTTCTATATGTCTGCAAAAAAATGCTCTAATTTTTATTTGATTTAAAAATAATAATAATATTTTGGATAAATTTTAATAGAAGAGATTGAAAGATTTAAAATAATGTATTACACTTAACTTTTTATAAAACTTTTTTTCAAACTTGTGAAGCCAAATACTGTGGAATGACCCCTATGTTGATTTCTGAGGTTTCTAAAAATAAAGAACGCTTTCCGAATCGTGGATAACTCGGAAGACTTTATCGTGCAGTTTCGTTTGTGGTTATATTATATTTTCCTGGATTAAAAAATATTTATCTTTTTATTTTTTACAGTCTGGTTATTTATACAAATAGAATAAAATAAAATAATTTAAAAAATGCTTAAAATTTGTTGTTTAAAAGTTCAAAAAATGAACATCTACGTCTAAACATTATTCTTTATTAGCAAATTTATCTAAATATATGAAAGATTAAAATTTTTCAAAGGTGTAAAGAAAGTTTTAGTTTAATTGTGGTTATTTTATATATTCCTAGATTAAGAAATATTTGTCTTTTATTATTATTTTTTTTTTACAATGTATTTATTTGCACAAATATAGTAAAATAAAATAATTAAAAAATGCTTAAAATTTGTTGTTTAAAAAGTTCAAACAATGCCTCAAAACATTTGCTTCAAAACATTTTCCCTTTAGTAGCAAATTCATCTAAATATGTGAAATTATAAAATCTTTTTAAAAACATTTTGAAAGGTGTATAGAAAGTTTTAGTTTAAACGAGAAAGAAAAAGTAATATAAATACAACATATTTATAATGTTTATCGACTTTTTTTTTTTTACTGTATTATGTTTCTGTAAATGATTTTCCAGAAAACATAACAATATCGAGCATATTGAGATTGTTCATCCTCGAGCATAAATGAACAAATGCCCTTGCAGTTCGAAATACGACGATTACATTTTTATTTGTTTGCCAATTATTTATAACAGATAATTTTGTTAAAAAACCGCAAAAGATTTATTGGTTGAAAATATAAAATTGATTTTAAGATAAAAATTTGTGCAAAAATAAATAAACACAACTACAAAAAATATTAAAATTATCTTTATATTTGTTGTTAAAAAATTTATCGAACAAAGAAATACTGGTCCTAAACATTATACTTTATCAGCCGATTCCTCTAAAAATGAGAAAACATAGAAATTTCTGAAAACTTTTACAAAGGAGCAAATAAAGTTATATTTTAAAACGAGAAAAAATGTAAGTGCAGATAAGCAGTGTAATTATTATTTCGGTAAATGGGGTAACACAAAAGATAACGATATCTTCCCTTGGGTGCCAACAAACAAATACTCTTTTACACCACATTCCAATGCATTTTTATTTCTTTGAAGCTTGCTGTCTTTCCTGAGAAATTGTTAACATTCGCAATAGAAAATTGGATGAGGAAATACTTTTGAGATAAATATTATAAATAAATATAAATATAAATATATAATATATATATATATATATATATATATGTAATAATAAAAATAAATTTCCATTCTTTTGCCATTTTCTTAGTCCTAAATTGCAAAAACTTCCTATTGAAATTTATTCTTTCAGAATATTTTTTCTTTATATTCTTTTTATTTTATTATTTTCAGATATCGTTCGATTTATCCCATCATTCCCTGCTTTCGCGCGCTTACTTTTTCCTTCAAAATTCATCCGAATCCTGTAATGAGTTCTTACATTTACGTCAGGTTAACACTCCCTTAACCTAATTTCCTAGCCATTGACGTTTAAGTTTTTCAATCGCTCTCTTCTTGGCCACACCCCTTTGTACAATCTATTGGATGCTCATATTCCCGCGTCCGTGTTCCTACACCAATTTTTTGAGTATAAAAAATACTGCACGGGAGCGGACCGCCAGAATTTTGCTCTATTTTGGTTGTTAAAATAATATGCGGCTCCAGTGACCCCCATTCTCCGCTCAACATTGTATTTCATCTTGTACATAGTGTGTATCTAAGTGCATGGTAGTGTCTTCAATATCTGTCATCTATTCGAATGTGAACATCGTACTTCTGTGCTGACAACTAATTATTCTGCATCATGTAACGGATGATATCCCTACCAATAAATACATTGATTCTCCTACCACAAGACTTATCCTTGAACTACTGCTCTGGTGTATGTATCGAGTTAATCGGTAGAATTCCTTCCGTGCCTGATTTTCGGCGAATCAAATTCCATACTTTTAAGGATGTGACGGCTGCGTAGTTTCCATGTCATCAGTGGTCTCTACCCCATAATAAAGGAACCGGAAGTCACTAATGACATTCAGTATTACCTGCAATAAATCGTAATATATATATATATATATATATATATATTCTACGTCTGAATTCCTAAATTTCACCATACAAATGAATAATCAGACTTAAATTAAAAACATAAAGACAACAATAATATACATTAAAACTAAAAACAAATTAGACGTTTCGTACTATAAACCTAGCAGCTCATCAGTAAAAACATTAATGTCAACAATTGCAAAAAAACAAGTCATTCAGAGTAAAAGTTGAAGTTACATATCAAGCAAAACTGTATATTCTTCTAGAACGGCGCAAGCCTCATTCAGGTCTGATTTTTCTAATTTAGTATACAAACCTTCTAAAAATATTCTGCTAGCATATATGTTGTTGTATCTTAAAACACTAGCATTGTAATCGCCGGTGTGTGATCTGTTTCCAGTGCATGAATGAAAATCTTCGAGCTTAAAATTCGAACTGAACAAACAATTGCCATTTTTATAGTTAAAAATAAAATTTGCTTGAAATTTGTTTCTTAAAATGTTCTAACAACGATCCCCTGGGTTTAAACATTATCCTTTAGCAGCAAATTGACCTAAATATGTATGGTGACCTAATCTGTCAAGGTGTCATTTATATCAAGTTGTCTATTTTAGATCACATAACGATTGTTCCAAAGCCGGACTTCATGATGCAGCAGATAGATAATTTGCCGGTAAGATTCATAAATATAGTGGGTGTACAAGTAATACTGCGTATAGCGCAAGAACTTAGACGTCAGATTTTCTGGAAATTAAGCCAACACAGTGTAGGAAAAATAAAGCATATTCATGGAAACATTATTTATTGAGTTTGAGAAATAAGTAGATGGGGTGATCTCCACACAAATACAATAGAGGTCCTTCAAGAACGACGGTTCAGAGAGATCTGATGATACTTCACTTCTGTTATACCGTCAAAAATTGACATGCGTTCAAGCCAAAATGCCAAAGCAAAATTATCAGTTAGGCTGCCAGACATATTAAATTTTGAAAACCACACTCGCCAAAAAATATTTAATTGTCCATTAATAAATTAGATAATATAACATAAAATTGGCCATTTAATAAATTTAGTAGCAGTAAAAGACAACCCTATTATTATTTGGATTACAGATGCAGAAGCGCCATAAAAATGATCAATACTGCCTTTTTCCAGCTGGTAGAATGAATCTAATATTGCATTGTTGTTTATAGTAACATAGTGAAGTGAGGCAAGAAAGCTGATGTAACACGTCTGTCCTGTACGTTACACTTAATGAGTAGAGAGATAAAGGAATTTGTAAGCATTTAACACGGGAAAATATATTAATTTTTAGGTTGGAAATAAAACAGATTGAATAAAGTTTATTAAATGACATATAGATAATTAATTTAAGAAATATATAAATTATGGATATCTAGCATATAAATATATGATTTTTATCATAATATATGAACATGGAAACGCTTTTGAAAACTTTTGCAAATTATATATATTAAAACACAAAGGCAAGTTTGAACTCCATAATAGACATTACGCATGTGTAATCGAGGCTCATGCGGAAAATTAAATTCAGAACATGTTTAGTTTTAGAATGAAGTTGAAAGAGATTTGTGTAGCTGACTGCGGTCTAATACACCGTTCAGACCAGATATTTAACATATCTCAGACCGCCTAATCCGCTGCTGAGAGAGTTCCACAAACTCTCTCAGTGATTTCGAACTTTCTATGGCAAGATACATCCACTACCATTCACATTGATTGGCTGTTGAGGCTCGCCGCAACTGATTGGCTGTTGAGGCTTGTTTTAACTCATGCGCATGCGCACACTTTACATTTGTTCAGATCTCTGACACAGTGGTAGCCAATGAGTTATCTTAAAGGCAGGCCGCACACTGACAAGGCAGAGCAACATGAAGCTTAAGTCATGAGACATTTTCACCCTTTTAACAAAGAAAAACCGGTTTGAATATCAGAATTTGTCTCGTGTCTTGCGCTACATGTCGCTTTGTCTTGTCAGTGTGCTAAATCATGAGACATTTTCACCCTTTTAACAAAGAAAAACCGGTTTGAATATCAGAATTTGTCTCGTGTCTTGTGCTACATGTCGCTCTGTCTTGTCAGTGTGCTAAGTCATGAGACATTTTCACCTTTTTAACAAAGACAAACCGGTTTGAATATCAGAATTTGTCTCGTGTCTTGCGCTACATGTCGCTTTGTCTTATCAGTGTGCTAAATCATGAGACATTTTCACCCTTTTAACAAAGAAAAACCGGTTTGAATATCAGAATTTGTCTCGTGTCTTGTGCTATATGTCGCTCTGTCTTGTCAGTGTGCTAAGTCATGAGACATTTTCACCCTTTTAACAAAGAAAAACCGGTTTGAATATCAGAATTTGTCTCGTGTCTTGTGCTATATGTTGCTCTGTCTTGTCAGTGTGCTAAGTCATGAGACATTTTCACCCTTTTAACAAAGAAAAACCGATTTGAATATCAGAATTTGTCTCGTGTCTTGTGCTACATGTCGCTCTGTCTTGTCAGTGTGCTAAGTCATGAGACATTTTCACCCTTTTAACAAAGAAAAACCGGTTTGAATATCAGAATTTGTCTCGTGTCTTGCGCTACATGTCGCTCTGTCTTGTCAGTGTGCGGCCTGCCAGATGATTTTTGCGGTGTGAATAGATACTTTCATTCCAGGGTGTGCCACCTCTAAAATGGCAGTCTAAGATATCTTAAATATCCTATCTGAACGGCGTATTAAAGGGCCGGGTTTAAGTTGTGATTCTTGGAAGAGAGCGTGGATTTGATCCCTACTCCTGGCAGAATGATATCTGTAATATTATTGGCGATAAGATAATTCATTTCTATAATGTCATATTTTATTTCAGGAGAACAAGTTACACGATTTGTTTTTTATCCGGATGTGTTTTATAATTATTATTAAGTAAAATTTAACATCGAACAATATATTTTTTTAATTAATAATTTTGTATATTTAAATTTGTATTTAATTCTTAAAAAGTATTTGAATTAAAAGAGTTTACATGCATTTATTGATTAAATAAACTGAAGTGATCTACAATTTTTGCCAAATTTTGTATAACTATTATCAAGAACATATATGTAGATACACATATATATATATATATATATTATATATATTAAGAAAAGTATGTAATTATTTTCCATAAAAAAAAGAAAAAGAAGAGAAACAGAAAACAGGAAAAATGTTCCTATAAGAATTATAAAAGAAATTTCTCTGATATCCCTGATTTTATAATTAAATAATGTATGAAATCGTAAAATAAAATAAAATTGAAAAAATATATATTATAAATCGTTAGCTGCAAATAATAAACTTTAAGTTCCGGGTTTTAGAATGAGGCTGATAAAAATAAAATTAATAAAAAAAATTAAAAAATCGTGTAATTAAAAAAAAATTGAAAGTACTAATTTTTTTTTCTAAACCTTAAGACTATAATTACAAATAAATGCCTTACCCATTCAATTAAAATTTTTAGTTAAATTCCAAGTGAAACGCAAGCATAATAGATTTTTATTTACAAGCTTAAAATTTTTTCACTTCATTAATTGAGTAGGCTGGACTGACAACACCATCTATCGTCTTACATCTAGTGGAGTCTCTTAAGAAAAGTAATACATTATAGCAATTAATTAAATTTTCAATATTTAATTAATTTAAAAGCAACTAATAAAAAATTCAGTCCAACTGTAAAGCTATTTACCGTCATATCTAGACAGTTACTATTTAGTAAAGTTTCATTTTAAATGAGAAAAAGAAAATAACGTGTATAAACAGTATTATTTCGATAAATTGAGTTATAGCAGACGATCTGATAAATTGCGTCATTGGCCTACACTTATGCGTGAACAAATAAAACTTGAAATATCACAAGGCGAACACATTTTTAGTTACTGTAAGAGCACTTATTTTTGCGATTTTCGTGAGCCCCTTGTAATCGCGAAAATTTATGTCTCGCGAAATATTTTTTTTCGTCCCAAATAATAATAATAAAATCAGAAATTTTTCACTTATCCAAACTTTAATGATTACAGTTACTTAAATAAGAAATAAGTACAAAAATTTCTTGAATATGTACAACTATTACTTGAATACTATACAACTATTTCTTGAATAAAAACAATAATACAACTAATAGAATGCAGCTCATTCACTTACAATATTTATACCATCTTCTTTGAAACCATTCAAAATTATTTCATGTTTGGCTTCAACACCGTTAAATGTGCGCACAAGCCAAGAAGCGTGAATCGGTTTTAGTCGTGATATTCATAGGCCCACAGATTCTTTTTCCTCTAGAAATTTAAGCTCATTAGAATACCACTCAATAAACTCATTCTTGAGCAAACGCTTGAACTCGCCGTTTACAGTTAAGTCCAAAGGCTGGAGCTTACTGTGCAGGAAGCGGGCACAAAAACTGGAATAATATTCCTCTTCTCTAGTTCAGCCAGAAAAAGAGGATCTTGGTGTGCCTTAAAAACGTCGAACAAGCTACACCAGGTTGTTCTGGAACTAGTCCGAGAAGCTCTCTCTTCTTGTCGCAATAAGGTACAAAAATATTCTCGATGTATCGAATCATTGTGTCAGTATCGCTCCAGTGCGAATCGGTGTGCCACATATCCCAATCCACGAGAAATGTAAACTTTGGATGACAATTTGTTGTTTTTCCAACGTACAACAATTGTGATGGAAGTAGGGTTCCAGAAAGGGAACATGCTAACAAAAGCGTCATCTCTCTTTTATCTTCCATGCCGATTATGGACACTTGTTTTGAACCACGTTCTTCCTATATGTATTCAGATGTAGGCATAAACTTTGCGTTTGTCTGATCGAAGTTAACGAATATCTCAGGGGGAACAACTTTTCGTTTGTTTTGTGTGTCAACGTGTTGTTTTTAGAGTGATGGGGAGAGTGGAGTGGGGTGAAATTTTCGGACAAAAGGAAGTTTCTTAAAATGCTTTATGCAAAAGGGGTTCTATTTAGGTAGTTTCGGGATTTTTCAACTTTCGGTTCTGTTCATATAAAACTCGCGAAATTTTCAGCTCGCGAAATCACCGATGTCTTCATTTTCGCGAAAATTACGGCTCGTGAAAATAAGTGCTTTTACAGGATTTGTAATTTGTTATCTTTCCTCAAAAGTATTCGTAAAAAGTTTGTTCTTGTGAAAGTTTCGCAAAAAGAAAATCGGGCGCGAAAATAAAATTGTTTTTCTGATAAATATTTGTACAAATAAAGAAAAAAAGTAATAAAATAAATAAAACTTGCTTTAAATTTCTTGTAAAAAGTGTTCTAAAAATAAATTTCTGCGTCTAAAACAATATTCTTTGCCAGCAAATTCATCTGAATGTGTGAACGCTTTTGAAAATTTTTACAAATTAAATTTTATTTTAAACGAGAAAAAGAAAATAATATGCACAAGCAGTATACTTATTATTTGGATAATATGAGTTATAAGGATATCTTGTTAGGCTACACCTGCCCGTGAACAAAAATGTATCTTATCACAAGGCGAACACATTTTTATTTATTTGAAACTTGTTATCTTTCCTCAAAAATATTCGTAACACTTTGTCCTTAAAATTAAGCAAAAAAAAAAAAAAAAAAAAAAAAAAAAAAAAAAAAGAAAAGAAAGAAAAAAAAAATCGGACAAGAAAATAAAATTGTTTTAAGATAAATATTTGTACAAATAAGGAAAAAAGTATTAATAAAATAAAACTTACTTGAAATTTATTGTGCAACTGTGTTCGAACTTCTGCGTCTAAACGTTATTCGTTAGCGGCAAAATCATCTAAATATGAAAAATCTCTTGAAATTTTTTTACAAATAAGCAAGTCAAGTTTTATTTTAATCGAGAAACAAAAAAAAAATTGTAGAAAAGCGGTATAATTATTATATCGGTTAAGTGACATTGCATAAATGATAGCGGTATTTTTCTTGGGCTTGAACAAATATCTCGATTTTCATACCACAAGGCAAGTACATTTTTATTTAAATTTGTGTATTTCATGAAAATTATTCATATTTTTTTTAATGTTCTGCAAAGGAACATTGAGTAAGAAAATGTTATTGATTTTGAGACAAACTTCTGTACAGTACAGTCATTGAAAAAAGTATAACCCCTGATTAGGTCAGTTGTACAGGGTGGTTATAATATAAGTATCTCTATTTGGAGCTGTCTGTAGCTCGAAGGAATAACACGAATGAAACCAAAATCAGTACACTTACTATTCGAGAAGGGGGAAGAGGAATGGAACAATAAAAAATAATAATAATTGCAATAATCACCGACAGATGGCGCTACTGAGTGTGAAATGTAATGTGTAATACAAGAACAAAGAATTAGGGCGTCAAACCGGATGATACAACTAATTTATTGGAAAATGTCACAGTGAATGTGGTTACGCTTTCGCATGGTGGTGCCAATCATGTTCAGGTTCCACATGCCCATTGTGCTGGAGGCTACAATCTAGGCACGGCGTGCTCAACTGCGGAATGTAACGCATCAGGATTGATGTTTCGTACATGTCGTGATATGCGGTAAAGTCATTGAGGTTTGCGACACCTCAAGTGGTCAGCATAACACGGTACCCTAAGTGTTCAGTTTCAAAGAAAGCTTGGTACCGATTTTATCGAGTTCGAAGGGGTGAAAGGTTGAGTGAACCATGCCCAAGCCCGGAGTCGAATTCTCGTCCTGTAGCGTGGTACCGCGACTGCTGACCACTGAACTTCCGGGTTTTCTGCTACTGTGTGGCTTAGATAAGAAAGACTGTGTGGAACAGGTCTTGGATCAGTCCTGTTGCCAGGGTAACTGGTCTGTCAACTTTATTTTAGGGAAATCCGGCACTTTATTTTCTTGCCAATTTTCTTTTGTTCAATCGGTCATGCAGAGAATTATCGCAATCTTTTGTCCTCCCGCTCGTACGCACGAAGTTATCTCCCTACAAGTTTTGGAACCTACGAAAGCAGGAAACCTACTCAGGGTTTTTCTAATCTGAGCCACACAGTAATTAATGCTATTTTTAAATTTTGCTTAGGGGGTCATCTACCTATAGGAATTGTGACAAACTTTCTAATTTGAAATACCAACATCTATTTTTCGCTCAAATTTCTGTTGTTCAGTAAATGTTACCTTCGGTTATTTTCGGTCAAGAGAAGCTTAGGAATTATACAGTTTTAAAATTGGGGACTCCTAAAGTTAAATTACTTTTTGATCGATGCAAAAAAAAACTTGCATTGCGGAGAATGCACTCGAAAACTTCTTGGCGGAATGAGATGCACTTTTGGATTCCCATATTTCAAGCTTCTCAAAATCGATTTCTGTTAGCACATTAATAGGGTACAAATCATTTTTCTTTCTTTAAAAAAATTGAAGAACAAAAATATTTATTTTAAGTGAGAACCAAAAAATAATGCACATAAGTACTATAATTATTATTTTGGTTAATGACGTGACACAAAGGGTAACGATATCTTCCCTTGTGCGTGAACAAGCTGATTCGCTTTTATAAGTAATTTGAGTACATTTTAATTTGTGTGAAATTTGTTATCTTTCGTGAAAACTCTATCTCATCAAAAAGTCACCTGTAAAAAATGCAGCCAAGTCTCGTAACTCATTTACCGTAAAAAGGACTGAGATCGTATAAAGCCAAGTTTAACTATCTTATTAACTCTGAAATTTTCATTCACAAATCACTCCTAGTCTCTACATCTTTAGTTAATTATTATTTTGTGACTTGGCAATTACGTAGCACGAAAATGTGATGTATATAGTTAGTCTTAATCAAATAATACTATAACATATTAAAGTGTAATAACTTCCCTGTGCGTATATAATTTGCCTTAATTAAATTATCCCATCCCATCCCATCCCATAACATAGTAAGGTGTAATAACTTCCCTGTGCTGCGTAATTGCCAAGTCACAAAATAATAATTAACTAAAGATGTAGAAACTAGGAGTGATTTGTGAATGAAAATTTCAGAGTTAATAAGATAGTTAAACTTGGCTTTATACGATCTCAGTCCTTTTTACGGTAAATGAGTTACGAGACTTGGCTGCATTTTTTACAGGTGACTTTTTAATGAGATTTCACTTCTTTTTCTAAGTAATCCTCCTTTTCTTGATTTTGGGTTCTTTTTTGGAGATCATCCACTGATTTTCGCTAAGCCCACACTCTTTACAGGTATCATAAATATGAAGCTTTAGTTTCGTTTGCAAAGTACTATAGATAAAAAGAGATTTCAGGTTCCTAGGCAAGCACTAAGTTATGGGAGGGGGAGTGTCAAAAGTACTCTCAATTGCTTCCAGAATAAGTGCTATCCATCTGATGTATTACTCGCAGCCCTAGATACTTGATATTTAACATAGAAGAACTTTTTAGTATAAAAAGAAGCCAAAATTAAAATTTCCGGAAATTTCCAATAAATTAAACTATATTCCTTTTTTCGATGTTTTTTTTCGTTTATTTTAGTCTTTTTTTTATTATTTACGGATTTTTTAATTTTTCCTTACTTTGTATACTAAACCCTGACTTTCTGCCAAATGTCAAGCTTCTAGGACTACAAAATCGAATTATTTTCAAATTTTCGACTTTTTATAAATTTTTTGATTTTTCGATTTTAATTCTAAGTTACCTGATTGTCATGCCACTATAGTAATTATTTGGTCCGTTTTCTTAGGATCATTTAGGTTCAATTTAGAGATAAATCAAGTGAATCTTAGAGTCACCATGATTTTAGTTAGAAAGGACTATCAAGCGATAACCAGCCAGTAATGTCGGGAGGGTAGGGGGAGCTGTGAAAATTTTTGTGGGGCTAACATCATTTAACAATCCATATTTCATATGTGAAGTAAATAGAGTACAACCTGTGAAAGAAAACAAACCTGTCTATAAAGAAATCTCCTATATCGTAGCCAGTCTATAGCGGAACATTTCTATAACGAAATTCGTAAACGAAAGAAAAGAAAACCATAATCCGGGGGAAATAACATAAAACGATTAGGGGCGTTGTACTAGCTAATAGGACAATTATCTTAAAACTAATGTTTCTAGCAGTACAAAATCTAATTGTTTTCAAATTTTCGATTTCTTAAAGATATTTCGATTTTATTTTCGAATTTAACGAATATTTTAATTGTTTCTTTTATTGAATAGTAAATACTACCTTTAAATCAAGTTTCTAAGACTACAAGATAAAGATTATTTTCAATTTTTGATTTTTTCGATTTTTTTTTATAATTTTCTGGATTTTTTAATTTTTTCTTATTTTGTATCATTTATTACAAATTTCAAGTTTCTAGCGCTACAAAATCGAATTATTTTGAAATTTCCGATCTTTTTCGAGTTTTTTATTCTATTTTCGAATTTTATTGTGTTTTAATTTTTCTTTTTTCTGTATTCTAAACAATAAGTTTACGTCGAATTTTAAGTTCTAAAGCTACAAAATCGATTTTTTTCCAATTTTTCGAATTTTTTAATTTTTTTTTTAATTTTACAGATTTTTTTTTTTTTTTTTTTTTTTTTTTTTTTTTTTTTGTATCCTAAATACTAACTTTATTCCAAATTTTAAGTTTCTAGCTTTACAAAATCGAATTATTTTCAAATTTTCATTTTTTTTTTCGATTTTTTTTTTTTGTTTAATTTTTGTTGTGTTTTTATTTTTTTATTTTTCTGAATACTAAACACTAACCTTTACACCAAATTTTCAGTTTCTAAGACTACGAGATCATATTATTTTAAATTCCTCTCTTTCTTTCTTTCTTTCTAATTTTTTTTTTTTTTTTTTTGAATTATCCATATTTTTTAATGTTTCCTTATTTAGTATCTTAAATATTACCTTTATTCCAAATTTCAATTTTCTAGCGCTATAAACTCGAATTATTTTCAAAATTTCCTTATTTTTAGATTTCTTCCGATTTTTTATTTTATTTTCGAATTTTATTGCGTTTTTATTTGAACTTATTCTGAATCCTAAACACTATCTTTACCGCGAATTTTAAGCTTCTAAGGCCAAAAGATAAAATTATTTTAATTTTTTTCAATTTTTTTCGAATTTTTGATTTTTTTTTTTTTTCGAATTTTTTGGATTTTTTAATTTTTCCTTATTTTGCATCTTAAATACTACCTTTGTTCCGAATTCCAAGTTTCTAGCGCAACAAAATTGGATTATTTGAAATTTTTCGATTTTTTTCGATTTTTCGATTTTATTTTCAATTTTTTTTTGTGTATTTTTGATGTTTTCGTTTTCTGAATTCTAAACACTACATTCACACCAAATTTTAAGTTTTTAAGACTACAAGATCGTGTTATTTTCAATTTTCAATTTTGTTCGATTTTTTTTAATTTTCGGTTTTTTTTTTTTTTTTTTTAATTTTCCGGATTTTGAAATTTTCCCTTTCTTTGTATCCGAAACACTAGCTTTATTCCAAATTTTAAGTTTCTAGCGCTGAAATCGAATTATTTTCAAATTTTCCTTATTTTTCGATTTTTCCGATTTTTTCGATTTTTTTATTTTATTTTCGAATTTTATTGCGTTTTTTATTTTAACTTATTCTGAATCCTAAACACTATCTTTACTGCGAATTTTAAGTTTCTAAGGCTAAAAAATCAAATTATTTTAATTTTTTCAATTTTTTTTCGAATTTTTCGAATTTTTGAATTTTTTTTCGAATTTTTAATTTTTCCTTATTTTGCATCCTAAATACTACCTTTATTCCGAATTTCAAGTTTCTAGCGCAACAAAATCGGATTATTTGAAAATTTTCGATTTTTTTCAATTTTTCGATTTTTTCAATTTTGCTTTCGATTTTTTTGGTGTTTTTAATGTTTTGTTTTTCTGGATACTAAACACTACCCTCACACCGAATCTTAAGTTTCTAAGACTACAAGATCGTATTATTTTCAATTTTCAACTTTGATGGAATTTGTTCAATTTTCGAATGTTTTTTTTTTCGAATTTTCCGGATTTTATAATTTTTCTTTTCTTTGTATCCTAAACACTACCTTTTTTTCCAAATGTCAAGTTTCTAGGGCTACGGGATCTACCTAATCTTTTTGATGACGCGTGAACGAGTGAGTGACAAAAAATCGAATGTTTGAGTTCATATATCGTCTGAACTAGAAAAGACAGAAAGTTGTAATTTTAAATTTTGGTCCTGTGTGCCAAATATTCTAGAACAGGGGTTCTCAAACTTTCAGACCGACGTACCGCAAAATCGAAGTTCATACTTCCGCGTACCACCAGGTAACAAACGTAAAGCTAATATAGAAAAACCTGTCTGAAACGCAATATCTCTCCGGGTTTTTGTGTTTCCGTCATAGCAGGTTTTACTGTATTTAAAATAAATGATTACATTACTAAATTGACTGCTTTATAATAACATTCAAGTAAAAAGTAGTATCACCATTAAATTTTAATAATGCATTTATCAAATTTATTTAATTTTTAATAATGCATAATTATCAAAATACAGTATTTTGGTATAGTAAAAAAACTTTAATACTTAAGTACATATTGGTGCACACTGATTCATATACTTTTATAGTAGGCTAATGAAAAGGGTGGGCGTGTTTTATCAAGCACAACTTCCTCATGTCTGGCTCAATATTAGGAAGTTTTAGTCATAAGTCAGATTCGATGTTTAGTTTATTCCTGTATTTGTTTTTCATATAACAAAGGGGGGGAAAGCACATTCACAGAGGTATGTTGTGCTAAACACAAACAGACTTTGACGATATTAGACGGTATTCTGATATTCTCGTCAGCGAAAATTCTGTTACATTCATTCTTTTGAATGTGGACTCCAGTAATCCATCACAGGAGAGGAGAGCTGAGTAAGTTCACTACTTTCCTCTCTCGTGAGATACAGTGGCAGGGTGTTTCAAATGAGAAACGAATTTCTTATCCAAAGCTTAGTTAGCTCATGTAACATAGGCTCAGTACAACCGTATTAATAATCTGGATACCTTTAAATGTGACAATAATGTCGCTCAGTAGGCAAGCACTTGCAAGTTTCTTCACACATTAATGAATATATCACCTCAATACATATGTTGATTCTATCTGAAATCAGCACTCCATATGACCACAGTTTTTGTTTGATTTAAATAACCTTACTCTCTTGACCATTTTAAATAACCTTATTCTCTTAAAAACTGATTTCCATGAAATAGGGGGAAACTATAACACTTTTTGTACAAGAGAAGAAAAATATTTCAATGAACACAATGAATTAATTTATGAATTATGTTTGAAATAAGACTTTCATTTCAACACCTCCTAGAAGCTCTTCTAGTACAAAGAGAACAATGGGTTATAAATTATATTTGGAAGGTTATTTTGTTTTAACTCCTCCTACTCACAATAGCTCCTCCTACTTCCAAGCATTCAGATTTTTCCTTCAGGTAATTCAATTTATAAAGCATGTTTAAAAACAGTTCTTCCGCTAATTAAAAATATTTCATTCATATATTAATTTTTAAATTAGGTCTTTATTAAAAAATTCAATTTTTATGCATATAAATCTAATAATTGTGTTTTTTATTCTGAAAAACTGATACTATCATAAGCGGTGTGTGCGAATTTCAGCAAGTCTGCTATACCAAACATTTCTCGTTACAAAAAAATAGAAAAAGTGTTTACAGATCCTAAATCGCATTAGGAATTTTTTTGAAAACTTCCAAGTAAATAAAGACAAGCCGTTTTTGATTCCATAATAATATGCTGCATTTTGTATTGTATTTCACGTACCAGTATTGAACTTCTGCGTACCAGTAGCTAGAGCTTCACGTACCAGTACTGGGACGCGTACCTTAGTTTGAGAACCCCTGCTCTAGAAAAACGAAGTTTCAAATTTTTGGGATACTCCAGCGCGGAGATATGGGGAGGAGGGGGTCAAAATTGCCCTGAGTTGCTTCCAGAAAAGTATGCTTACGGCTGTCTTCTCTCGATTTGTCTTTAATAAAGTTCTGAAAAGGAATTTTGGGCAAAAAATCCAAATTGGTTTTGCGATAAATAGTTGCCAAAATAATAATAATAATAATAATAATAATAATAATAATAATAACGATACATTTTCGTGAAATTCACTGTTGAAAAAATTTGATCTCTGAACTTAAGCGTCTAACTTTAAAAGAAAATTCATTTAAATATACGCAAAAGTGTAAAAGCTCTTGAAAACTTTTATAGAGGAGAAAATAAAGTTTCACATTAAATGAGTAACAAAAATTAATACAGATAAGCAATATAACTATTATTTCGGTAAATGGTGTTGCACAAAAGATAACGATATCTGCTCTTTGGCGTGAACAAACAAATCCCATTTTATAGCCATAAGGCGAGAGCATTTTTATTTGTTTGAAATTTATTGTTTTCGGTAAAAAAATTATTTAGCTTGCCCTTGTTAATGTTCTGCAAAAGAGTATCGGGTGAAAAAGTAAAATTGATTTTCAGATAAATATTTGTGCTTCAAAAAAAAAAAAAAAAAAAAAAAAAAAAAAAATGTTTATTTAATTTGAATTTATTTTTGAACAAATCTGGGTACATTTTATATATATAGTTATATTTTATTATGGGTTAAGTATATATAACAGTACCTGGATAATACTCATAAGAAAGCAAAACATGTTTTAATCCACCTCAATAATACATATCAATTTCTTCATGTTTGAAGTATTGTAACATCATTAAAATGCATCAAAAATGATCTTTCCCTAAATAACATAATGTAACGGAATTTTTTTAATGTCCTTGTAAAAAAACTATATATGATAAATACTTCATTTTCAATACGAAACATAACTATAGTAAACATCAATAACATATACAAGGCAATCTGGGTATATTTACGATAGTTAGAGGACAGACAAGTAAAATAACAATTTGTAAAAAAAAAAAAAAAAAAACTTTTTTTTAAATAGGATTGTTTTAGTGGTTTTCCATCTAAAGCACGAATAAAAATAGGAGCTTTAAAAAAATATAAATGAAAAATGAAAATCTCTTATCATCCAGCTACTTATAAAAAGCAACTGAAATTCAGCTCATTTTATCGCCGATATATTTCTGAATTTTCATGATATTCGATTGATATTCTTATATAAGTTGTAATCCAGCGTTGAATAAAAAAAAAAAAAAAAAAAAAAAAAAAAAAAAAAAAAAATCCTTTAGTATCTTTCGCGCATGCGCATTTAAAAATTAGTTCATCAATTGCTCATATATCATAAAATATATAATATATTTATATTCTATTTGTATTACGTTGTTTCTACTGTACTTTGTAAAGTTATCTGAAAATGAAGTTAAATTTGGCTGAAAATCCAGCATGCTATAAGCAAAACTAGTCGGATGTGCCAAATCCAAAACTTCCTTCTATCTCACACAGTTTTCGCATACACTAAAGAGAATCATCACCAATTTATATCAAGGTCTAACTGAATCTAAAGTTTTATTAAATTCCGTGCATTAGTTCTTGAGATATGACTATTGCTAAAATCATGTAAATACTGCAAAATATAGCATAGTGGCACCACCTGTTGGGAAATTCAGACCAAAACCTAATCAAGGACAACTTATGTCAACGTCTAACTGAATCTGAATTTTGATGAAAATTCGTGCATTAGTTCTTGAGATATAGTTATCGTGATAATAATGAAAAAAGTAGCATAGCAACGCCACCTGTTAAGCTATTTACACCAAAACGTAAGCAGCATCTGTTTATGTCAAGTATATTTAGGTCTAACAGAATCTGCACTTTGGTGAAATTCCGTACATTAGTTCTTGAGATATAAATAATCGTAAAAATCATGGAAAAAGTGGTATAGCAGCGCCACCTGTTGGGATATCTACATCGAAACATTATCAGCGTCTATTTATGTGAAGGTCTAAATGAATCTGAAGTTTGATGAATATAAGTGCATTAGTTTTTGAGATAGAGCTATTGCAGAAATCACAAAAAAATGCAGCATAGCTGAGCCATCTATTGGGAAATTTTCAGTAAAAACTAATCAGCATTAATTTATATCAGAGACTAGCTGAATATAAAGTTTTATTAAATTTCGGGCATTAGTTCTTGAGATAGAGCGCTCAAAAATTTTTTGTCACATACAAACAGACAGACAGACAGAATCACAGACTCACAGACAGATATTTTCTATAAAAAGTCAAATCGTGTTCAGGACCTTCTACAATGTATAAATTCGTCGAAAACCGGAAGTCGAAAATTTTCATGACTCCAATACTTTCTTCTTGTAAAGATAGAAAAATGTAAAAACATTAAAAAATTATTTGAAAATTTTAAATAAACTTTTATACCTACATAAAATATGCGTGATATTCTTATACGATTAAACACAAAAGTTGTATAATAACCGCATAGTCATATGCTGCAGCTACAATTGGATTCGAGTATTTTATTTTACAGTGTGATCCCATATATTATTTTTTTCCTTCAAATTGTTTTTGGTCTCCTAATTGCTCTTATGATCAAACCTTTTCTGAAGAATATGAAGTCAAAGATTTACTTTATATTCCCAAAGTTCCAGAAGAATTGGTCAAATATTCCTCTAGATATTCGACAAAACCTGTAAAATCAAAAGTGTCCGGTGATTTTTGGCAATATAGTGTATACGTATATACATTGCAAAAAAAAAAGAGCGTTGATTTTACAGTTATAATACTAGCAGCTGGGATGCCAGTATTATACTGTAAAATCAACACTTTTTTATTTTTTTTGCCGTGCATATATGTATTTATAAATATCTGAATATTGCTTTTTACAGATTTAAAAATTTAAGATAATCAGAATAAGCTGTTCGACAATGGTTTGAAACGAACAAGGGAATTGGCGCATTCCGTATTACATATATACAAGGTGATCCAAAATTATTGAGCGCTTTTCACTTTAAAAAAAAAATTAGGTACGTACATGCTTATTGTTCTCTTGGAAAGACAATTTAAAATAGTTTTACATAATAACACTCCCAGAAAAAGGAATTGATTAAAACTACAAAACATGTTTTGTTGAGTACATTTTGGTTGTTTTAGCAAAATTCAAATAAAATTGAACCATTTTACTTGAATTAACAAAACATTTTTTGCTGACGAAACAATAAATTTTTTTGGAATTCCAAAAAAAAAAAAAAAAAAAAAAAAAAATTTGTTGATTCAAACAAAATTTCCATTGACCTATATTTAAACAAAAAGTTTTGTTGGGTCAACCAAATTTTTGTTGATTCAACAAAACTTTTTTCTGAGTGCATTTTAATCATTAAATAAGTTTCACATAAGCCGATAGATGGCGAGACAACATTGCACGGGGAAAATTTACTGATTGCGTCAGTCTGCAAATGGCTACCGTGGAGGAAAAACTCAAGTGCGTTTTGTGGTTCCATGAAAGCAAATCCGTTGTAACGGTTCAGAGACATTTTGTTTATAATATAGTCCAGTCAAATTGTGCTCAAAAAGTGCTTGAAGTGGAAAATTCTGGTGTAATTGTTTTTAGTGGCTTATTTTATGTTTTTTGGGGTGCTGAATACAAATCTGAAGTTTTCCAACAAAATTTCGTTCGGCAAATTTGTTTTTTTTATAAAAAACCTGTAAAAACACGGACTTTTTTCGTTTTTTTCAAAATAACTCCAAAATTGTGCATTTTGCGTGAAAGTCGGCAATATATGAGTTAAAGAAAATAAAATTTCCTATATTTTATGCATTGAAAGATTTTTTCTATGATCAATGATTTAGCCGTGCGAGTGCCGCAAAAATGGGTATTAAAAACAAAAACTGTAAAAAAAGGGAATTACGGCACTGTATGTCGATGTAACATGGAAACAAACCATTTAACAGAAATATTAACCATCATTTATATTAAAGATTATATGATTGACTATATTTTATGCATTTAAAGTAGGGGGAAAGTGCTGTTCCGGCACCAGTGGAAGTTGGGAGCAGTGGAGCAGCTCCACCTACTTTCATGAGTCAAAGTTGCTCCTCCTCCGGGGAGTTCTTACTCTAGGAGGTGATAAAATTTTCTAAAAAGAGGTAAAATTAGGTAAAGGAAGTAAAACTAGGCAAAATCGTCGAAAAACAGTACTTTTTCTTAAAATAGCAAAAAACACATTTTTTTACAGCCTTTCTGTTCATAAGGCCTAAAAATAAACATTTCACTGTATACATTATACTATGCTTTAAAAAAATAGATAAAATTCTCTACAATTTACGTGCAAGTAATTTTCTTGGACCTTGAATAATTATGAAAAAAGCAATGACGAATGCACGAAATAGTCATCCACCTCCTTATTAAAGGCATACAACTTATATGCATCATTATACATGTGTGCAGATATGTAAAACGTTGATGTTAGATTATATAGGTACAAAAAAAGATAAATGATTCACGATTGATTAGTATGTAAACTGTTTAATGTTAAATAATATAGTAAAGTAGGTAGTTATGTATTTATACAATATTAATTAATAATTATTATGGACATTGAAAGGAACTTGTCAGTCACACCGAGTCCTCTTGGCCAATGGTTTCATGTTTCCTGAGGGTATGCCTTCTAGGTCTTCTACACCTAAAAAAAAGAAATTAATTATATAATAGCTATTTACGCATACGGGCGCGAAAAGCCGTTTTTGTCCCGAGGATCGAAACTTATGCTCCGGAGAAGAACTGGTGTGTATAATATTTTTTTAAACGGTGGAATTAATTATAACTAAGTTAAGATTCATACAGCATTTTATCATAACATTATTTTTACCTCTTTTTAATATCAGCCCTCTTTTACAGCTCATTTCAGGAATCGGTCACTTTTGGACCCCAAATCAGGGAGCAAAAAAGCTATTATACTACGTATCAGGGTTTTAAAAAATAATTACTGACATAGTTTTAATTATCTAAAAACTAAATAGTTATGCACAGTGTATTGGGATACATATTTTGACCACATCAAATTAAAAATGAATGAAAAAATAAATGTGAAATGGAATGATTTATGTATAATTACCTTCAAGTACTTCAGGGTATTCCGGGTCATCCTCGTTTTCTTCTATTTCAATATTAGGCATGTTATTACAACTGCTCTCGCAGTTCAGACACATATTAGAGCAGCTGAGGCCTGTTTTTTTACATCCACAGTTTTTACGGCATGTCTTCTTGCATTTGCAAGAAATGAATTTTAGAACGGCTTGAGGTGCTGGTGGCTCTAGCATGGTTATTGGCTCTAGACCATCTTTGGTGCTTTTCCAACCCTATTGTTCAGAATTTTTTCATTCCCAAGCCATTGCTGAACTTGAAAATACACCCTTAAAGAATGTTGTTTAGCTGCAGCCTCCGTAGGAGGTAGGGACGCCAAATGGGTTGATGGCTTATATGCAGACTTAAGGTAGCATAGATACCTCAATTTGTTTAATGACGTAGTTTCCTTGTCAAATAATTTGTACAAGGAAGTCAAAAAACGATTGCCAGCATCAGTAATTGCATCAGCATCTGCCATAGGGTCTTTAAAAATTTCAATGGCTTTAATTAATGCCGGGTATCTTTTGAGAGTCTGAAGAAACCTCATTTTTCCTATTTTGAAAAAGGCTGAAGTAGTATCACAACCACTCATGGCATGTAAAAATAATATGTTGTCAGCAACCGATTGTTCAAGTTTGCAGTCAGGAGAAAAAATGAGTGGTGAAACTGTCCCTTTGCCTGGCTTTAAAAAATATACATTTGAATGTATGCCCCTACAGAGACCAATCATTTAATTTGCGTTCATCTTGAGCTTATCAGCACTTTAATATTTCCTTTTTTGGACAGCATTATAAACAGTTCTTTTAAAAGCATATTGGTTTTAAAAATATCTATATTTCAGTAAATATCTTTTTAAAATGGCGAAAATCTGTTGCATATTTGTCTGCAAGGAAACTGCCATTTCAGAAATTTCTAGAATGCGGGGGGGGGGGGGGGGGGGGGGAGGAAAAACATACACATATTTAAATGTTAAGTTTTGAATTAAAAATATTGTTTGTGTGTCTGAAGAGGATTCATTATTATATTTATGTAATTGTTCAATGGATTTTTTTAAAGTGTTTATTGCTATTTCCCAAAAATTACTGTTTTTTGACGATTTTAGATAGTTTTATCTCCTGTACCAAATTTTACCCCCTTTTTCAAAATTTTATATTCTCTTAGAGTACTAGCTCTCCAAAGGAGGAGCACCTTTGACTCTTGAGAGGAGGTGGAGATACTCCACTGCTCAAAACTACCACTGGTGCCAGATCCACACTTTTCCCCTACCTTAAATGCATAAAATATAGTCAATAATATAATCTTTAGTATCACTGATGGTTGATATTTGCGTTAAATGGTTTGTTTCCATGTTACATCGACATACAATACCGTAATTCCCGTTTTTTTACAGTTTTTGTTTTTAATACCCATTTTTGAGGCACTCTCACGGCTAAACCATTGATCATAGAAAAAAACTTTCAATACATAAAATGTAGGAAATTTTATTCTTTTTAACTCATATAGTGCCAACTTTCACGCAAAGTGCACAATTTTGGAGTTATTTTGAAAAAAACGAAAAAAGTCCGTGTTTTTACAGGTTTTTTGTAAAAAAAACAAATTTGCCGAACGAAATTTTGTTGGAAAACTTCAGATTCGTATTCAGCACCCCAAAAAACATAAAATAAGCCACTAAAAACAATTACACCAGAATTTTCCACCTCAAACTACAATTTGACTGGGCTAATACTCAAATCGTCGTTTTCCAAGTAAGGATTCTATTAAACGTTGGTACCAACAATTTAAGGAGACTAGAAATGTGAAACTTATTTAATGTTTAAAATGTTGTTGTGTAAAACTGTTTTAAATTGTCTTTCCAAGAAAATAATAAACATGTACGTAATTCATTTTATAATCTTATCTTTCAAACATGAAATGCGTTCAATAATTTTGGACTAGATTTTCCGGCTGTTGAAAATTGAAAATGAGTATCTTCGATTTTTTAATTCAACTGTAACTAAAGATTTATGATTAAACAAATCTTATTGAATGAATGCATTCTGTTCCATTAGGTTTTGAACTTGTGTGGAAATTCACCGATCGCGTCGAAACTTAAGACATTTTAACGAGTTCTAGAAGCAAGTTTTATAATCGAAGAGATTGAAATTGAAATGTCATTGGAATCAATACCATCTCAGTCGAACTTCAGACAAATAGGAAGATAGGGATCTGCTGATAGCTCTAGTAGAAAAATCCATTGGCCCTGTAAAAAGAGAAAAATAGAGAGTTGCTACTCAGCAGAGAATTACTACTTCGAATCTACTGCAGAAAGATATATGTCTCAGGGACCCTTATTAAGCACAAATGAGGAAGAAAATTACTGTAATCTTCTTTACTTAATCTGTCATTGCTCCATTCGAGAAATCAAGAAGAATTTCGCGAAACATGTTGTGAATATAATAGATATTATCGGTAGTTACTTAAATGCTTTCTTTTTAACATTAATGAACATAATAGTTCCCTATTACATATTCTTGATGTGAGGAAATGAAATTCTGTAAAAAATAATGAATACCGAAAGCTAAGATTGGATATAGTTAACATTAAAATTGACAATCTTTAATTTGTAACTACACTCTAAAATGCTTCATTTTGTCTGCATTTTGCAACATTTATCTATTTATTATTTTTAAATATTCCATTCATTTTATAATTATTTCTTACATATTCATAAAATTACGTATTTTGGGATTTATGTTTGTCAAAAAGCTTAAAATAATGAAAAAAGCAACCACAAAACCCCGTTTCTATTAACTTTTTTTATTGTTGTTGTGTTTCTATTACCTTCATTTTTAGGGTTATGTACCTCAAAAGGCAAAAACATAAGCTTTCCTTATAGGATAGCTTTGTTGTCCGTCTGTCTGTCAAGGCCGGTTTTTACAGGAACGGCTGAAGTATTAGGTTGAAATAAATTTCAAATAATAGAGTCTCATTACAGTGTAAACATTTTGGGTTTCTTACTCAATGCAATAAAAAATAAAGGTCTTAAAACAGCTTTTTAAGGCTGCGTCAGATAGGTTTGTCAAGTCGACACAGAATTATAAATTAATGATTTTTGACTTTATGATTGGCCTTTACATGTGCTATTAAGACCATAGATTTTGGTCAACGGGAAATACCCTATAGATTTTGAAAGTAAGTTTGTATGTTCTCCATCTGTCTGTCAAGCTTTTTTTTTCAGGAACGGCTGAAGGTATGATGTTGAAATTAATATCAAATAATCAGATCTATGGCCCTATTTTTAGCAAAAATTTCGAGATTTAACTCAATGCAATTAAAAAATTGTGGTTGGAAAACAACGTTTCTCAATATTTCAATGTTACATAATCGGGTCCTGTGCTAAATTAATGTACTGTAGATATCATTTGTTTATATTTCTCTTCATTAGGCATGCAGCTATTAATAAGCGAAAGTACTCCTATGAGCAATACAGTTAAAGATAGTGTTTTTTCTAACTTTGACATACTATGTGATGTAATCCATTCTTTCTTCTGTCATCACAATGAAATCTGGTTAAAATTTAATAGATAATTAAACAGATTACAGCTTTACGATGCAATAATTACAAGAAACATCTAAGTATAAGTAGGCAGTTCTTATTTTTGTATATGTGTAAAGAAACTATGTACTGACTAAGCTTTACTCTAATATGACACAGAGACACAGAACCTTCAATGTGCGAGTCCTACTCGCATTTTTCTTGGGTTTTTTATACTTTTTTTCCTCCTTTCGCCGTAAATGGAAACCTCGGCAGAAACTCTGCATTATCCAGATCATAAGTGTTTAAAACTATTATATGAATCAGCCATATTTCAGAGGTAAGGCGAATAATCTGATGAAATAGGTGTTTCTGAAAATTTTATAGTGCACCAACTTGATATTTCTTAATAGATATAGAACCAGTACAAAGTTTTATTGGTAAAATAAGAATTCTAACAGTGAACACGTTATTATAGTTTAGATGAAAAACTTATTTAAAACTCACGTTTTAAACAGAATTTATTAATTAAATTTAAGAATAAAAAGTTACAATTTGGCAGAACTCCTGTATAGAGATTGTACACACCGAGATATAGTTTGCAAAAAGGAGAAAAGAAAATTTAATAAAGGCCACCCACGTATACTTTATTTTGAATTTCTAAGATTTTAAAGCACTTATAAAGGCAAAACTTAATTAGCATGAATCAATTTTAAAATATGAAAAAAACATACCTTATTCACACGAGCATATCTGTATATAAAATATCTAACATTAAAAATTTCTTGTTATGATAACATTGAAAAACAATTGCATGAATCCTACTTCAAAATTTTAGTTTTGGAGAATTTGAGCGCTTATATATATTTATCTTCCTGGAAAACTGTCTTCAAAATCTGATATTGAACAGAAAGGTTACTTACTGATCAATGTTTATGTTTCCAAAATAAATATGCATACCATATTGAAAAACAGAATAAACTTAAATTAATATCTTCCTGCTTTGATATTAAATAACTTTATCTGAAATTTATTTCCTTATATCCTTTTTGAAACAATAACTAATAATATCGCCAGACAAAACTTCCCAAAATTAAAGCCGAATCTAGAGGCATCCAATAATAACAGCTGTTACTTTCACTGTTTACTTTATGAACTCTTTTCGCTTCGATTTTTTCCGCTCTAGAACAGAGCAGGCAAGGCTTTCGTAAAATTATTTATCAGAAGCAATTTTCTTCTTCATCTGTTTCCAAATATTGCTTCACCGAGTCTTTCCTCTTTACTGACTTCTTCAGCGGTACTTCTGCATCTGTTTTTCTAATACGGAACGCCTTTCTTCTGTTTAAACATTTCTCCAACAAATTTTAAAATTCAATATTTTTTTCTTCCGATATTAGCAGGCTGATGAACATGTTGATTCGGGGTAAAGGAAACAATGATAGAGCGTTTTGTGACAGAATTGCTTTTAAATTAAGGCTTGTAATGCAGTTAAAATATATATTTTGTATCTTGACATGATTAACCCTTTATACCCCAAATTATGAATCAAGAAACTGCTTCACCTCAATTATTAATTCCCTTAGTGTCTGAAGATATATCACAAAATTTATATTAAAAATAATAATAATAATATGAAATTTAGGTTATTTTATTCATTAAAATTGTTTTAATAAATCGGTAAATATAGTTTTTTTTTTTTTTTTGTAATATTTCCAAGAATAATTAGATTAACAAAAAATAGTGTTATGGAAATCGTGCAGATTTACAAATACAAAGTAAATAAATGTATTGCGATCCTATCTATAATTTGGAAGGTTTTTTTGTTTTCAGTGAAAAAAAAAATTCAATTTTTTTTTAAATCTAGGAAAGTATAACGAAAATGCACAATAAACCTCTTGCGATTTACCCATGATTCCGAAAAGCGTCTTTTATCATTAGAAAACCCAGAAACGAATATACAGGGTAATAATAATTAAAGTTTAAGTTTCAAAACGCTCTAAAAAACGAGCCACCGATTAGAATGGCGTCAAAATTAAACGGCGTATTATTGAAGAAAGGGGAAAGAACATGAACAAAAAAAATAGTTCCAAATTTTAGAGACAGATGGCACTGTAAGCGTCAGAAGATGTAAATTAAAATAACTGGCATGCGCACGGCCATTTCAGGTGTCATAAAAGCGTTGGGTAAACGGCGTTTCCTCATTTCGCGTCTCAGACGTTCGCCATGAGTGTCTCAATGAAGGACAGCGCTCTGCTTATAAAGCTTTATTACAAGAATGTAATAGAAAATGTGAACTACGGCAATTGGTGCTTCTTCTATTTTTAGTTAAAATTCACTTAAAATCTTCACAATTGGATATAAGGTAATGAAAGTTTTTCATACCTGTTAAGTCCGCGAAGGTGCATCATTAATCTAATATAAGTGATTAATCCACAGAAATATGACAGGACTTTTGGTAATCCATTTTTTGATGATGTGATGAGTCAACAACCACAATATCTTACAAAAGTAAGTAAACTGCAAGATTTTACTTAATTTAACTATTTAATTACTATTAAAGAAAGAAAAGAATGATTAATTTTACATCATTAAATTTACATCAAATTATAAAAAGTTAAAACATTTAATTGCAGAGAATTTTCTGCAGTTCTGCATTTAAAGAGAGTTAGTTAGAGACTGAGTTTTTTAGTTCTAAAATGAGAAAAAGATAGTCAAGTTTTACGTCATTGAGCCTTGAACTTTTGGAGGTCACACGAGTCAGCAGTTCTTTAATGAGTATTTCACAGATGCAGAAAAAGGCGCACGTGTTTCATTTCACCACCTCGTTGAAGTCGGAGGATGATTAGGTTGACTCATGATAAGAGATAAAATGTTTATATTTCAGAAATTACTTTTCTAACAGAATGGTGATTCTGCACCAGTAGCTCTGCAGAAGTTCAGGACCCTCAAGGGTATGAAAAAAGGCGTTGGACCGATGACTGTCATGGATCTTATGAAAATGATGAAAACATTCGAAAATACAGGTTCTTTTGATGTGCAGTCTGGTAGAGGAAGGAAAAGATGTGATTCGGTGGTTGTTGAAGAAGTGGAAACAGCAGTTCAGGAGGAGTCGAGAGATGGTGTGCAACCATGCAGTGCACGGAGAATTGCCCGAACATTGGACAGGCCTGTGAGCAGGGTGCATAACATTATACGAAACATCCTGCAATGCTATCCGTACAAAATTTGCCATGTGCAGGAGTTGTTTCCTTCTGACCTGCCAGCAAGAGAGGATTTTGCTTTGGAATTTCTTGCTCGCATGGAAGTGGACAACGATTGGCCGTGGAAAATTCTGTGGACAGACGAAGCCCATTTCCATCTGACGGGATATGTCAATACACAGAATTGCTGAATATGGGCAACGGAAAATCCACTCGCAACGAGCCCAGTACCACTTCATCCTGCAAAGGTCACTGTGTGGTGCGGATTTACGGCATCATTTATCGTAGGGCCATATTTTTTCGAGGAGACGGGTGCTTTCGGTACTGTTACCGTTACCGTCAATGGTCAGCACTATGAGTCGCTTTTGCGTAATTACGTCATTCCAGCTCTGCAACAGCGTGGATGTCTGGATAGTATCATTTTTATGCAAGATGGCGCTCCTTCGCACATTGCAGATCGAGTGAAGCAGTTGTTGAGGCGGCATTTCAGAAATACTAGAATTATCAGTCGTCATTTCCCTACAGCCTGGCCGGCCCGATCACCTGATCTTAATCCGTGTGATTTCTGGCTGTGGGATTATCTGAAAGATGTTGTGTTCAGCACTCCGATTGCCAACGGAGCTGAATTGAAGACACGCATTGCGCAACACATTCTGAACGTGACTCCGGTGACATTTCGATCGGTTGTGGAATATGCTGTTTCCCGATTTAATCTTGTTGCACACAATGGTGGACAGCATATTGAACATGTTTTGTGCCAGCCTCGCGAAACTTCAAAACCGATTGGATGGATGCTTTTTATGCGGTTTTTGGCCTCAGGACAGTTAAAAAACGATTTTCTCTCTCCGATGTGATACGACCTTGCCGTGGTGGATGGGCTTACGTAACTAACAGTATCACACTTGTACAGTCATGCACACTGAACAGTAAAGTTGGTTTATCGTATAACTTACGCCTGAGCCGTTGTTTTACGATTTGTCATTTGTAGTCGAAATTCTGACGCTTACAGCGCCATCTGTCCCTAAAATTTGGAACTATATTTTTTTGGTTCATGTTCTTTCCCCCTTCTTCAATAATACGCCGTTCAATTTTGACGTTATTCTAATCAGTGGTTCGTTTTTTAGAGCGTTTTGAAACTTAAACTTTAATTATAATCACCCTGTATTTTCGCAAATTTAAAGAAGCTTGTACAAAAACAAAGTAACTTTTGTTGCCACCTACTTTAGGAAATGTTTCAGAGTGGATTTTATAATGTATTTATCAACCAGTTTTCTAATCTAGAATATATGTTTTTCTAATGCTTCAAGCAAACATTTTCATATTGAACAAACCGGATTTACAGACAAACATTATAAATCAACATTAACAGTAAAATTACTGTTATTTTGCATTTGAAAATTCAGTTACGCAGCTGAAAATGTTTAATAGAGATTGGTAACACCCTAAAAATTGATATTCCGGTTTGCGAAAGGTGATTAACACACTATACAATCTACTCAGAAAAGTTTACGAAAATCAGTATCAGCAAGAAAATAAATTGTTTTTTTTTAAATGCTTCTTTAAATCTCTGAAATATATTAGGGTTTGAGGTTTCTAAAGATAAAGAACGCTTTTCGGAATCATGAGTAACTCGGAAGAGGTTATTGAATATTTTCGTACGTGGTTATATTACATTTTCAGAGATTAAGAAATGCATATACACTGCAAAAAAAAGTGTTGATTTTAAAGTAGAATACTGACACCCCAATTACCAGTATTATACCTTAAAATTAACAGTAATAAACAGTAAAATTAGCAGTAATACGCTGCCGCACATGCGCGGTAGCATAACGCGGTAGCATGGCGCAGTAGCTTTGCTGCATAAACTTCTTTTAATTAATCTCATTTAATTAAAATGAGCATTTCTCTTCTAGTAATGCGATGGATAAAGCATTTTATTATTCTAATAATATCTAGAAATTACTGCACACACGAATCTTGAAAATTTGAGCTTTCTAAAATTTATCAGCTTATTTATCATTTTCACAAAGCAATTTTTTTTAATCTCGTATTGAACGTAAATTTTATTTATCAGTTTTTAATCTTTATAAGCGTGTATTTGTGCTATATAAAAAATATGCTTATCAAACTGAAAATCTGAATAAATTTAAATTAATTCCTGCTTTGATTTTAACAACTTCCTCCTTAATTTACTTCTGTACGTCGCCTTTGAAACAATAACTTCTAATCTCTTCAGACAAAACTCTCCGAAACTGAAGCGAAATCTCGAGCCATCCAATAATAGCAGCTGTTACATTCACTATTTACTTAGTCTCTCCTCTTGAACAGAATAGGCAAAACTTTCGTAAAAATATTTGTCAGAAGCAATTTTCTTCTTCATTTATTCTAAATAACGCTCCGAGGGATCTTTCCTCTTTTCTGTATTCTCTAGCGCCACTCTGCATCTATTTTCGCAACAATTTTCTCCTGTTTAATTATTTCTCCAGCAAATTTTCAAACTCAATATTTCTTTCTTTCGATATCATAAGATTGATGAATATGTCGATTCCGTGCAAAGGAATTCTCTGTAAAAAAGATAGGTTTGTTACTCTAGGAAAGTATAGTATAACCACGAACGAAAATCTATAATAACCTCTTCCGAGTTACACACGATTCCGAAACGAGTTCTTTATCTTTAGAAATTTCAGAAAACAATATATTTTCGAGATTTAAAGAAGCATTTATAAAAAACAAAGTTTCTTTTGCTTCCAATGATTTTCGGAAAAATTTACCAGTAGCCAGTAGTATTAATAAGGTTTCTTAACCCGGAATAATATAGTTTGTTTTCGATGCTACCAACACTTTAAAAAATCGGTAAATTTTACAGCACATTTTGCTGGTACCCACATTGCCAGTATTTACTGCTGTGAAACTTACCTTAATTAGAACCTTAATTAGAATAACTTTTACTGTAAAATAAAATATATCATTTTTTAAGGCATATTTTACTGTTAATTTACAGTAGAAAATGCTGGCAATTTGGACGACAGCAAAATGTGCTGTAAATTTTACCTTTTTTTTTTTCAGTGAATTTACAAATAAACATTTTCATATTCAACAAACATGTTTTGCAGAGAAATTTGATTAATTAACAGCATTAACATTAACGTTAAAATTAATATGCATTATGTTACTCTTGCATGTATAAACTCAAATACGAAGCTGAAAATGTTTGATTGGCAATTGACAGCATCATAAAAATAGATATTTCGGTTGGAGAAAACTGATTAAGAAATTATAAAAACAACTCGGACACATCTTCGAAAATCAGTGACCGCAAAAGAAACTGTTTTTATAAATGCTTCTTTAAATCTTGAAAATATATTTATTTTTGAAAGTTTCTAAAGATAAAGAACGCTTTCCGGAATTGTGGGTGACTCGAAAGAGATTATTCTATATTTTCGTTCATAGCTATATTATATTTTCGTATATTTAAAAAAAATTTGTCTTCTTTTACAATGTATCACAGAGTGGTTTGTGACGCACTTTTCTTTTCAATTTAATGCGGTTGAAATGTATCTTCTGCTTATCTTAACATGATTACAGGGTTTATTGATTTGGCTTGTTATGTGAAATTTCACGAAATTTATTTTAAAAACCATTTTTACGTGTGATAAACCTGAACGAGATGCTCAGATACGAGAAAAGTTTCGTGAAATTTAGTTAAAATACAAGAGAAAAAAGAAATATTTCTAAAAATATAAAGACAACGAGAAATATACTTTCATATTTCATACAAGCTGCCAGAGGAAATGAACAATTTGTTACTGATGCGGTTTTTGTAATAAGTTGCATTATGGTCGTATAATTAATCTCTTTAAATTAAAACGAGTATTTTTACTTTTAGAAAAGCATTGGTCATTTTCTTGTTCTTAAAATATCAAAGAAATATTGGTGAAACGCAGCATGAGATTTTTAGATTTCTAGGATTTTTCAGCTTATTTGTCATTTTCACAAATATATCTTTAAAAGTTGATGTTATACCGAAAAGTTATAGATCAGATTTCCCTTGTGTTTCTGTTTCCTAAATAAAACTGTATATGAAACTGAAAAACAGAAAAAATTGAAATGACCTTCCTGCTTTGATAATAAATAACTTTCTCCATATTCTATACTCTATACCATCTTTGAAACAATAAACTTCTAATTTCTCAGACAAAACTCTATGAAATTCTAGAGAAGTTCCTCTAATAAATGCTGCTATAATCACAGTTTACTTTCTGAAGTCTGTCCTCTTTGATTTACTCCTCCAGAACAGAAAGGGCAGAACTTTTGTAAAAATATTTGGCAGAAGCAATTTTTTCTACATCTGTTGTAAATAACGTTCCGCAGAGTCGCTCTTTACTAATTTCCACACAGCCACTTCTGAACCTGTTTTTAACACTTTCCCATATAGGTGAAAATTCGGTTTGTCTGGTCGTCTATTTGTCCGTGTTCTAGCTCACATAAATATACTTGGATTGTCATGTAATTGTTATATGCTATTGAGGTTTACCGTAGCACATTCGGTATTGAAATTGAAGTCTGTAGCATTTATAGGGACACTCAAAGGAATTCCATTACATTATATGGTATATGGGGAAAAATCGTTTGCAGTATATTTTAATGTTGTTACACTTGAATCCCTTTGGACACTACACTGTTAACTAGTATTTTAAAAACACAAATTGCACAAATTGTGCTTATTAGTTGCTAAAATCAGTGTAAAAATTGTTTTAAACTCATAAAAGAGCTAAAATCCTACATGTTTCGGCTTTAAACTTAAAGCCATCATCGGGGAAGAGGAACAACACAAACGACTACTGATCTTTTAATTTTCGACACGAGAAAATTGAAATCAACAGTATGGAAAAATTTAAATAAAATAAGCGGGCGCTCTCTGTTGCTAAAGAGCGAAAAACAAAACAATGAATAAACAAAGGGGTTAAAAATGTATCCCATAAACTAGGTATGTTGAAAGAAAAGTTATCATTACAAATACAATCTTTTCTAATTTTAATTTCCAATGATTCCCTCATGGCGGGTTTAAATGGGTTATTGAACCTATGGATAATTCTTGCTTTATCGAAATTAATTACAGTATCATTATTTTTAGCGTAAAACCGGGAGAGTGCAGTGGATAACTTTCCAAATTTTATGTCGTTTTTATGCTCTTTTAAATTTTCCAAAAACTTTCTTTTAGTCATACCAATGTAAAAAATTATACTATTATTATTTAAGCTAATGGGGATTTCATAAACACCTGCGAATTGATCAGGGGGGGTAGGATCTAATTTACATGAAACTAAGTCAACCAATTTTCTGGGAGGGACAGCAATAAGATGGATATTGTATTTACGGAAGGCCCTTTTAATCCTTTCAAATATAATAGGTATATATTGTAATTTACGATAGTTTGGTTTATTATTGCTAGGGACAGGATGCTGAATTAAATGGCCATTGAATTTTTCTATAATTTTCTGTACGTGATGAGCGGGGAAACCATGGTCAATGGCGATATCTCTGATAAAATTAAGTTCATCTTGGATGAATTCACTTGAACAAACCAGAAAAGCACGCTTGATGAATGAATTGAAGGCAGCAATCTTATAAGTGAAAGTTGTAGAGACATTAAATGGGATTATTGTGTTACTTCTCATTGGTTTACGATAGACTTTGCGTTTTAGGTTGTTGTCATCTTTAATTAATTGAATATCCAGGAACGGCAGTGATGAATTTTCATCTATTTCCAACGTAAACTTAATATTTTCATCTATTTCGTTTATTTTTGAGAGGAAAGATAGGAGTTCTTGCTTTCCATGATTCCATGTGATAAAGATATCGTCCACGTATCTTAGCCAAACTTCTGGTGTTAAATTCAAACTTTTAAAAATAAATTCCTCCATCGGTCTAAGTTTAAATTCAGCCAACAGACCGGAAATAGGAGATCCCATAGGTGCTCCTTTATTTTGTCTGTAAAATTTCTTATTAAACATGAAAACGTTGTTATTATAATGATAAGGTTAAGTCCTGACTTTAGAGATGTTTTTACGCTATCACTTAAATTATTTTGTTTATCAATTTCCAAATTAATATTTTGTACAACTTCATTTGTATCAATAGATGGGTAAAGAGACACAATATCTAAACTAGCTAGAATATTTCCTTTAGAAATTCTGAATATTTTCTATTTTATGGATAACTAAATTTCATTGGATTTTCTAAAGGAACTATTCTAGCTAGTTTAGATATTGTGTCTCTTTACCCAGCTATTGATACAAATGAAGTTGTACAAAATATTAATTTGGAAATTGATAAACAAAATAATTTAAGTGATAGCGTAAAAACATCTCTAAAGTCAGGACTTAACCTTATCATTAATAACAACGTTTTCATGTTTAATAAGAAATTTTACAGACAAAATAAAGGAGCACCTATGGGATCTCCTATTTCCGGTCTGTTGGCTGAATTTAAACTTAGACCGATGGAGGAATTTATTTTTAAAAGTTTGAATTTAACACCAGAAGTTTGGCTAAGATACGTGGACGATATCTTTATCACATGGAATCATGGAAAGCAAGAACTCCTATCTTTCCTCTCAAAAATAAACGAAATAGATGAAAATATTAAGTTTACGTTGGAAATAGAAGAAAATTCATCACTGCCGTTCCTGGATATTCAATTAATTAAAGATGACAACAACCTAAATCGCAAAGTCTATCGTAAACCAATGAGAAGTAACACAATAATCCCATTTAATGCCTCTACAACTTTCACTTATAAGATTGCTGCCTTCAATTCATTCATCAAGCGTGCTTTTCTGGTTTGTTCAAGTGAATTCATCCAAGATGAACTTAATTTTATCAGAGATATCGCCATTGACCATGGTTTCCCCGCTCATCACGTACAGAAAATTATAGAAAAATTCAATGGCCATTTAATTCAGCATCCTGTCCCTAGCAATAATAAACCAAACTATCGTAAATTCCAATATATACCTATTATATTTGAAAGGATTAAAAAGGCCTTCCGTAAATACAATATCCATCTTATTGCTGTCCCTCCCAGAAAATTGGTTGACTTAGTTTCATGTAAATTAGATCCTATCCCCCCCTGATCAATTCGCAGGTGTTTATGAAATCCCCATTAGCTTAAATAATAATAGTATAATTTTTTACATTGGTATGACTAAAAGAAAGTTTTTGGAAAGGTTAAAAGAGCATAAAAACGACATAAAATTTGGAAAGTTATCCACTGCACTCTCCCGGTTTTACGCTAAAAATAATGATACTGTAATTAATTTCGATAAAGCAAGAATTATCCATAGGTTCAATAACCCATTTAAACCCGCCATTAGGGAATCATTGGAAATTAAAATTAGAAAAGATTGTATTTGTAATGATAACTTTTCTTTCAACATACCTAGTTTATGGGATACATTTTTAACCCCTTGTTAATTCATTGTTTTGTTTTTCGCTCTTTGGCAACAGAGAGCGCCCGCTTATTTTATTTAAATTTTTCCATACTGTTGATTTTAATTTTCTCGTGTCGAAAATTAAAAGATCAGTAGTCGTTTATGTTGTTCCTCTTCCCCGATGATGGCTTTAAGTTTAAAGCCGAAACATGTAGGATTTTAGCTCTTTTATGAGTTTAAAACAATTTTTACACTGATTTTAGCAACTAATAAGCACAATTTGTGCAATTTGTGTTTTTAAAAAAATGTTGTTACACTGTTTAAAACATATTGAAATCGATATACATAACTGAAATGCACTACAAAACGCTTCCTACAGAATAGGGTTTGCATAGCATTAATCACTCAGTTACGGGGGCACACAAAATAATTATTTTACAGTATTGTCTATGAGCAATAATTGTGTTATGTTGCATTTTAAAGGTAATATACGGTAATTTAAATAAATCGGAATAAAATGTTGTTATGTTGCATTTTAAAGTTACTATACGGTAATTTAAATATATCTGAATAAAATGTTGTTATGTTGCATTTTAAAGGTAGTATACGGTAATTTAAATATATCTGAATAAAGAAATACATTTCTGTTAAAGTAAAACGTTGCAGTTGTTTTGATGTTTTGGCAGGGTGGTCGATTTGGAGGGTAGGACTTTGCGGTAGGTTAGAGAACCATGAGAATCGAGTCAGAGATAATCCTTTTGAGATTCAGTTTCATAACACCTTTCCCCTTTGAAGCAGTAAAATAGGGTTGTTGTAGACTGAGATTATCCAGGCGAGATTTGGTTCCATCATAAATATGTCGAGAGTTTAGCGGGATGGTCTGGGGGATGTAAACCACAGCTGGTGATGTAAACAACAGGTCACCAGGGGTTAGCGTTACTTAAATATTCAAAGCGTTACTTTAATATGCAAGGCGGGTCTAAAAATGATATAATCGGTACAATTTTAGCCAGTTAGAAGCGTAGGATCTCTCTGGTTGGAGAATGGGCACGGGGCTTTTAGCGGGCTTGTTGCACACCCCCCCCCTTTTTGGAGGGTTCTTAAGAGAAAACAGAATGAGAACGAAGGAGATTCTTACACTGACACTTTTACTTGACTTTTGATATAGAGAGAAAATAGTATGACAATAAGAAACACTCATGCAAGAAGAGTTGATATGGCGATTCTCTCTTGCCATTTGTTGCTGAATAGAACATGGTAGAAGTGTTCCCCGTTTTGGGACTTCGGAATGCTGGCGCATCCTCTGAATGAGCAGCTTCTGTGATTACCTGCCGGATGAATCGAGGGACGGAGCTTTCCCCTTATTGAAGAGTACTTTCTGTGTTTGAATATGACGATGTTCTTCGAAGAGAACGAGTTTCCTGTCATCCGCATCCCCAGCATAACTCTCTAGATTCGTGAATTTTCATGGAGCGAGTTGCCTGTCGTCCACATCCTCAGCATATCTCTCTATATTCGTGAATTGTCATGGAGCGAGTTGCCTGTCGTCCGCATCCTCAGCATATCTCTCTATATTCGTGAATTGTCATGGAGCGAGTTGCCTGTCGTCCGCATCCTCAGCATATCTCTCTAGATTAGTGAATTTTCAGGGAGCGAGTTGACAATCGTCCGCATCCTCAGCATATCTCTCTATATTCGTGAATTGTCATGGATCGAGTTGCCGGTCGTCCGTACCCTCATCATGTGTATCGATGTTTATCAGTTGTGAAGCGAGCTGACGGTCGCCCTCAATCTACTAAGAACTAGTAACGATTGAAGAATCAGTGTCGTGGCGCTTTAGAGACTAATATAGAACTTAACAAAATAAAATGAACAAGAACTGATAATAATATATGTGGATCATTAAATTAGTAATGCTGCAGCTGCTCGTGCTCATCTCGGGTAAGTTACCTTTTAGTGTGTAATAACATCATGAACTGAGAATATTTAATATTAGTTGACTTGTAATTAGGTAATACTTGTTGAGATGTAATATATTTATGTTAATGATTCAACTATTGAAAATTTGGGGTTATATGAATAATATGTGTTATTCTAAAGGTAATTTAATAACTATGCAAAGTACCTCTAATGTGTAACCTTTTATTAAAATAAATATAATATATGTTAGCATTATAATTTGGTATTTAATGAGTTATAGGATGTTTTAGGGGTAAAGTTTAATTTTACTTACAGTCATAATTTAGAAATATGAAGATCATTAAATACCTTAGAAATCTACAGATAAATATTTAATATCTAGTAAGTAATGATTATTTAATTTGACTGAATTTTAAGCACGGTGGACACAACGCAAATGTAAGGAGAGTTAATGGAAGTTTACCACTATACGGGAGTTTAACAGTGTTTTTAAATTTAAATTATATAGATAAATTGATACTCATTTAAATTTTATATACAACTATTTAAGTAGTTGGTTAGGAATTAACACATATACTGTGTATTCTTTAGGTTCTTAATTTCAAGTTGCATACCGAGTTAATTAAAGTAATTAGCAATATTAATTTAAATAAAAGAAAAGCAAATTTAACAATAAAAAAAGTTATGAAGAAGAAAGAATAACATAACAATTGCTGGAAGTGCGTTTTCAATTGTGGTATGCGTTTGTAAACCTAGCTAATGTTTTGCATAGTACTTGGTGTGTATAAATTCTATAGATGTACAGTTGCTGCACAAACGAATTCGAGTACATTTCCTCTTATTGACGGAAACAGCTGAAGGGAAATTTTCAACTGTGTTATCAGTTTTCTAACTGAAATAAATTTTTCAATACTGTGTAGTATATATACAAATCTATAGATCATGTACAGGACTGCAAAAAAGAAACCGGATATTTTTCCGGCTATAGATTGTAATTGCTGAAATTGGGTTTTCTAATGCGTTATGCGTTTTCCAAATACGTTTTTGATGGAAAATCTAATTAATCTAATCTCCTATTTTGTGAAAGAAACTTAAAAAAAATTCGTCTAATTATCGAAAGCGAAATCGGACATTGCACGCAGTCCATCATAAATATTTCATCAGAAAATATTCAACGCGTGATGAACTCTGTGAAAACCACCACATGACAATGAAACATAACAAGATTGCATCATGCGGAATTTTCATGATGTCATCAGCGCGTAATTTCATCAAAAGGACTCATAAACATTTTATTATGTCTATACTCTATTTTTGCAGTGTAAAGATATAAAAGTAGAGCCTATGTACTGCGCTCAAAATAATTAATTTTAAACATTAAACTACACATATTAAATATTTTAGTTTAGTTCAAAGATGGTCGATAATTTAAACTTAAATTACACATTCTAATTCAACATTTCTTTTCAGTAACATTTAATAAGTTGACGTGCATCAGTGCAATATAAATTGCATAAATATCTGTGCTAAAAAGGTACGAAAAGCAATATGGATTATCTTCAACTCTTCAACTGGGACGTGCTCCATGGAATATTTCAATTCGACACTCCGAAGAAATAAAAAGGTAAGACGCGTGTTTTCCTTACTTATCTATCAATGCATATTGATGAAATAATATAAAGAAAACAAACATTTATCTGCGCTGCCGTTATTTTTGTTACAGTATTCTGAGTGCATTGGAAAGTGTTTCATAATCTTCCAGTTTCTTTGTGCAAAATTTTTCGTTCTCGTTCTAATACGTGATGCTTTCTTCTGATCAATCATTTCTCCGACGAATCTTAAAATTCAATTTTATTGTCTTCCGATATTATAAGGCAAACTTAAATCTTGTGAAGCAATATTTTCAAAACAAAGATGTATGCGGTTAAACTATATGTATTCTAAACATGATTAAACATGATGACGATCAAGGTCTGATCGAAAGCGTTCGGCGCAAAATTTCGGAAGTTTGTAAGTTTTTAAAAGCTATTTTATTATATAACAACATCTTTTTATGTGTTTGTGTCATTAAATGCAACCTTTTAGAAAGTTTTCTTTAATTTATTTCGATATAGTTTCAAGGTGAATGTGGCATTCCAACAGTATATGTTTTTCTCATAAATACATTTTATGATTAAACAGTTAGTTGTTTTATCATGTTATGCTAAATTATTTTAGAAATCCTTTTTATGTATGAAAAAATCTGAAATAGATGTTCACATAGCAGAAAAGTTTCTTGAAAGTTGGTTGAAATAGCATAACACGCGAAATTATTCAAAATTAACGGCAAGAAAAAAGAACTTGCATATACCAAATAGGCTTTATAAGAAAATCTCAATTCTTTTATACATTCTTTTTTATTTTATTTTATTTTAAGAAAAATAAACTTTTACTTATCACATATGTTATAAATGAAAATTTAGACTTTATCCCTATACTTTCATACAATTTTTCTAATAGCTGCATGTTGTTAGTTAAAGCGTTCAAAAAGACGTTATTTTAACACATCAGCTTTCTAAAAGATAATGCGGACGCCAATTAATAACTTAAAGAATACAGAAAGAAGTCAATTAACATCTTAAGCATTCAAAATACTCATAATTTATTCAACGGTAAAAATTTCTACCTTAATTCCATAAAATATTTTAAACAATAGTAAACAATTTCTAATTCACGTTACATATTACAAAAAATGCATCATGAGAATAAAAGATGAGAGGATAAAATAAAAGGAAATAAATAAAACATGGACAATAGGTTTAACATCCTGCCACCTTTTCATTATGTCGTATAATCAAAACTTCACATTAAATAAATACATGAACATTATAAATCAAGTCTCTCTGGTATTTTTATCATTCTACCAGATCTAGTCTTTTTAACTTGAGATTCGTTCTTTGAAGGCTCAACCTGAGTTTCATTCAAAGTTGGTTTAGCAAAATTAATTTTGGTACAATCACTCGATGACACTTCTAGAGGATAAATTCTTTGAACAGGCCGAAGTATCTGCGAATGAGACGTTTGTAACTTTAAAAGGCGAACTTTTCCATCTTTACCAGGAATGAGCTCTGTAACAAGTCCTAATGGCCAGTTAATTCTTTTCTTGTTATCTGCTCCCACCAAGACTATATCTCCTACAGCCACTGAACGTTGGAATCGTCTCCCGAACGGCCGTTGGATAAGTAGACCTAAATATTCAGATCTAAATCGATTTCTTTGATCCTTTTGCAGTTCTTGCCTATATCTAAGTCTTCTAGTGAGAGAGTTTTCCTCGATTGCATCAACGTCTGGTAAATCACACTCATGAATGTCTTTCAAAAACATGTCTGGAGATATGGGTTTGATAGATTCTTTCTCTGACATGTAAGTTAGTGGTCGATAATTTATAATACTTTCACAATCAGCCAATACAGTTATCATCTCTTCATAGTTCAACTAGGCTTGTCCTAAGACTCTTTTTAATAGATCTTTCATCACTCTGATCAGTCTTTCCCACCATCCGCCCCACCATGCAGCAGTCGGTGGGTTGAATTTCCATACAGTTGAATTGGTTGCTCCATACTTCACTATGCGACTCCAATTCAATCTTTTCAAAAAATTAGCTGCACCAATAAAATTCGGACCATTGTCGCAATATATAATAGAACATCTTCCTCTGCGTGATACAAATCTTCTTAAAGCCATCAAAAAAGCCTCTGTAGATGCTGAAGTAACAAGTTCAAAATGCACAGCTCTGTAGATAGCGCATGTAAATATATGATAACCCAACTCTTTTGATTATTTTTAAGAAATAGAGGACCAGCCATATCAAGACCGATAATTTGAAGTACTGCTGCATCTTTTACTCGATTTTCTGGTAGAGAAACAGGAGAAGATTCCAAATTCTTAGAATTAAATCTTTTACAAATGGTGCATTTGGATAAAACAGAAGTCACAGTTCTTCTTCCATTCAGAATCCAGTATTTTTCTCTGAGCAAATTTAAAAGAATTTGAGGACCTGCATGAGAATTTTTGAGGTGAAAATGTAAAATTAATCGTTTGGTAACTTCATGATTTGAAGGAACAACCATAAGTGTGAGGAAATCCATATTGTCTTGTCTATACATAATTTTAGTCTTTACACGTATTATTTCTTGTTGATCTTTAAACGTCTCAAGAGTTTTCAATCTCTCATCGCTTTCATGGGAAAAACATTCCTGTTGTATCATCCAAATTGTCTTCGTTTCTGCTTTCTTAAATTCAGGACTTGAATTTAACCTAATTCCTCCTCTAATTTGTTCTTTTGGATTAGAAGAATTATATCTGAAACGTAGTATCCAACCAACAAGACGCACGATTTTTTCATAACTAGAAAAATACCGGTAGTACCAGGTTTTCTCTGGACTTTCATCAACATTAACCAGTAATTTTGTAGACTTCAATTTATCTTTTTCAATTTCTTCTTCTTTTATGTTTTGACATGTGAAATTCATATATTTATAATATTCTTCAGGATTTCGAAGCCAAGATGGACCCTCCCACTATTTGAGAGATACCAGCTTCTTTGCTTTACAGCCTCTAGATGGCAGATCTGCTGGATTCATGTCACCAGATATATGTTTCCATAAAACAGAATCAGTCAAATTTTTGATTTCTTGAACTCTGTTTCTAACAAAGACAGATCAGTTCTCTTTTCTGGATATCCATGCAAGAACCGTCGTGGAATCGCTCCAAAAATATCTTTCCATATCTTCCCAGCCCAATGCGTCAATTACTGATTTAGCCAATCTGGCACCAATCAAAGCAGCTAAAAGTTCCATTCTAGGTATGGTTGCGCATTTTAAAGGACCTATGCGGGATTTCGAAGCAAGAAGGAATAATTCAACACGATCTTTACTTGCTATCCTCAAAAATATAACAGCAGCATATGCATATTGACTTGCATCACAAAATGTGTGAAGAGTACAATTTTTTACATTATCTGGGGTGAACTGAATATATCGTGGAATCTGAATTTCTTGTAAAATATTTAATTCACGAAACCATTCAATAAACTCATATTTTAGATCACTTGCAATTTCTTCATCCCAGGCGATACCTTCTTTCCATGCTTTCTGCAACATCATCTTGGGACAAATCATAACAGGAGACGTAAAACCAATAGGATCAAAAATTTTATGTGCAACTGATAGCATGATTCGTTTAGTTATTTTTTCTAAATTTATATCTTTCGTACAGCTTACATTAACCTTCAAAACGTCTAGAAATCTGTTCCATTGTAATCCTAGTACAGAAGTTTCTTCGTCATTTTCGCTATTTTTTCTTTCTTCTGTATGTTCCCATCCTCTCAAATTAAATCGACCTTTAGCCATAAGACACTTAGAATCAGCAATAAACTTTTCTAATTCTTTTTGCGTATGGACACTAGCAACGACATTGTCAACAAAAAAGCTTCATCGTTTTTTATGTGATATTATATGACGGAAGCAAGAAGAAACGGGGAACTTTTGACTCCAATCACGACTCTAGCATGTCGAAACATTTTAATATTTCTCTCTTGTGGATCGTTCCACCACAAGAAACGCAAAAAGTCGCGATCTTCTTTCCGTACAGCGATTTGTAAAAAAGCTTTCCTGATATCAGCTACAACGCCAAATTTCTTTTCTCTAAAACGTAGGAGAATGTCAGGAATTAATTCAATGAGATTTGGTCCAGAATGTAAACACTGATTCAGAGATGGATGGTTCTGTATTCTAGCTGATGCGTCGAACACTGGACGAATGGGAGTTGTACTGTTTTCTTTTATTACTGGTCGATGAGGCAAATAGTTTCCGTAAAGATTCATTTCTGACTCAGGAATTTGCTCAATAATTTTATCATCAAGCCAGCCTAAAAGCACTTGTTCATATTTTTGATAAAGGTTATTGGTAAGCAACTTGTTTGTAACATTAATTAATCTTTTCTTGGCTAAACTGAAATTATCGGGTAAAGGTGGTATATCTTCCACCCATGGCAAAGAAATTTCATTACGATTATCTTCATTCATATTTACTGTCTGTAAAAAATGCTCTTTTACCTGACGATCAAACTCCATTTTAGATTGTTTTTCAATTGGATCATTTATTCAAAGTAAATCTAGTTTCCATAAATCGCTAATTTCTGCTTCATTCACGAACATAGATGTAACCTTTAAAGCTAAGTTTACTTTAGATAAGTTATCTTGAGGCACTTTTCCCATTAAGGTCCATCCTAAATGTGTTTCCAGTGCTACTAGTCCAGACGACAATATTTCTCTACAATCTGTCGATAATTTTCCAATTACATCGGCTCCAATCAATACATGAATAGATTCAGGAGTCTCACATATATCCGTCAGAGTGATGCCTTTTTCCGATAATTCTTTATACCAGGATCCTTTCCCTACAGGCATAACATTTTCGCAGATAATGTTTTGGTCCAAAACCTCAAAATTGCATTTAAAATTTTCTTTCAAATCGCTTAATCTTATCTTGTAGTAGTTATGATTATATTCCTTTGTTATGACTCCACCAAAAAGGAAATGAGCGACTTTTTCTTTTCGAAGAGGTAAATACTTCATTTCTTCGGCTAAATGTTTTAAAATATACGATCTCTGTGAAACTGAGTCCAAAATCAGTCGAACAACTTTCTTTTTGTTATCTGAAGTGATTTTTGCTTTGAGTGTCTGAAGAAAGACCTTGGGATTTCTACTGACATTGGCCATATTTACTTCATTTCCTCTACTGACATTAGCCATATTTACTTCATTTCCAGACGATTTTTCTTCCCCTTTCCTTTCATTTAATTTGTTTTTATCGAGCATTTGACACATTACAGATGCATGTTTTTATCACAAAAGAAACACTTCATGATAGCTTTACATTGTTTCGTTGTGTGGCCTGACGCCAAACATAAAAAACAACACCTTTTGTCTTTCAATATATTCTGCTTCTCACTAAAACTCATCTTCCGTGCTGAGAAACATTCTGAACTCAGAAGTCTTCCGTTACAAAAAACGCAATTTTTCCTTAAGTCTTGCTTTGAAGAAGTTGTTAATAGAGTAGCAGCAGTTGGTAAATGTTTAGAAACACCGGTGTAACCTTTCCTTTTTCTAAAGTTTCTATCATCATCTTTTTTCGCGAAGCCAAAACCTGCTACTGCCAAATTTATTCTTTCATCGCCTTCAACTTCACTTTTGATAAACTTCATTAAATTATCTAGGCGTTCTTTCGGATCGGAAATAGCAGAAGACGTATAGGTTCTGTTCCACGCTTTTAAAAATTCCGCAGTAAAACAAGATTCTACCACTGGATATAATATTGAGGCGCATTTATCTGTTGTGTCTCCTAATGTCTCAAGAGCTCTTAAATACGATTCAAGTTTATCATACAAGGATGTAAGAGAAAACTTTTCTTTTGACTGTACTGATATTATTAATTTCAATAATTCTCTAACATATACTTCAACCAAAATATCTTCCCGACCAAAACGAGCCTGAAGACTCTCTATAGCTTTGGCATAGTTAGCGCCAGTTGGCGGAAAACTATCAACAACTTCTCTCACTCTAGATCCAGCTACTGTTGCTTGAATCAAATAGTGGAATTTATTTTCGGGCACAATATTCTCATCGGTATGAATCTGTTCAAATTGACTCCAGAATGGTAGCCACTCTTTTAAATCTCCATCAAATTGACGAAATTCTTACCTAGGTAACGTAAATTTTCGTTTAGAATCATTAGTTTCATTAACAGTTGAAATGTACTCACCTTGAATTTGTCCTTGTGACTGGATTTTTGCTAATTCCAATTGATGGTCTAATTCCAATGTTTTCAACTGTATTTCTTGATCCAACTTCTCTTTCTCCTTCTCCTTTTCTAATTGTAACTTCTCTTTCTCCTTCTCCTTTTCTAATTGTAACTTCTTTTCAGTCTCTAACTTCTTCTCAGCATCTTTTTCTTTTCGTTCAGCAATGGCTGTTGATAAAATTTCTTGTACAAAATCAGGACCCTGTTTATATTCCTTACTATTCAAAATTATTTCTTTTAGGGTTCCAATCGTATAATCTTGCGGAATTGTTTCACCAAGTTCTTCTACTACAAACTTTAAATCGGCTTTTTTAAAACCTTTTACGGCTTGAAACATCTTGCTTCAATAAATCCTGTCGCGGACGCCAAAATGTTAGTTAAAGCGTTCAAAAAGATGTTATTTTAACACCTGAGCTTTCTAAAAGATAATGCGGACGCCAATTAATAACTTAAAGCATACAGAAAGAAGTCAATTAACCTCTTAAGCTTTCAAAATACTCATAATTTATTCAATGGTAAAAATTTTTACCTTAATTCCATAAAATATTTTAAGCAGTAGTAAACAATTTCTAATTCACGTTACATATTACAAAAAATGCATTACGAGAATAAAAGATGAGAGGATAAAAAAAGGAAATAAATAAAACATGGACAATAGGTTTAACACATGTTGCCTGTATAATTAATCTTGTTTAATTAAAACGACATGTTTCTTTTATTTTTGAGATGTAGACCGGGACGCGGCAGCACAGACAATCACCTCATCGAGTTCACGGCTGAAATTCCAGAATTAGTTAAAACTCGATTCGCATATTAAAACGCAATTGGTCTTCCAAGTCATATCTTGGTGGAAAACACGTGAAAACCCGATTTTAGCGGTTGACTCGTAGATATACCGTTGTGTTTTCCTGCACCCAAAAGTATGAAAACATGGAGAACTGGGTGATTGTCTGTGCTGCCGCCTCCCGGTCTAATGGTTATAAATTTTCTTGTTCTAATAACATCGAAACGTTATTGTGTAGACGCAAATTGAAAATTTTATCTTTTGAAATTTATGAGTAAACTATCTTTACAAATTGATTTTACGCCGAAAAGTTATTTATCAATATCTCCCCTTTCTAAACGTGCATTTCTGTTTCTTAAATAAATAAACTGATAAACAGAATAACATGAAATTAATACCGTCAAACTTTGATATTAAATAACTTTCTTCTTAGTTTACTTCCTTATATCCCTTTTTTGAAATAGTAACTGATAGTCTGGTGAGACAAAACTCTCCAAAATGATAGTGTAAACTAGAGAAATTCAGTGATAACAGCTGTTACATTCACTGTTTACTTCATGAAGTCGCTCTTCTTGAACGTCACGGATAGAACTTTCTTAAAAATATTTGTGAAAAGCAATTTTCTTCTTCATCTGTTCTAAATAACGCTCCAACGAGTCTTGCCTCTTTACTGTATTCTCCTGCACCACTTCTGCTACGTTTTCGCTACAGTTACCCCCTCTTAATAATTTCTCCAACGAAAATTCAAATTCCATATTTCTTTCTTCCTGTATTATATTGCTATTTATTTGAGTATAAGGAGGGTAATAGAGCGTTTTGCGATGTGAATTATTTTCAAAATACAGAATTAATGCGGTTGAAATTAATATTTTGCTTATTCTGTTTATTGTTTTATAGTGTGATGTTAAATTTCACGAAATTTGTTTAAAAATTTAATCTTGTGTATGATAAAAGATGAAGTAGATGTTCATATAAAATAGAGATGTCTTCAAAGTTAGCTGAAATAGTACAAAAAGAAAATTTATTAGAAACAGACAAAAAAAATTTACTTGCATGAATCACGTACACTAAAAAAAAAAGAAAAAGAAAGAAAAAAAAAATAGACTTAATACTTTATTTTTATACATCCTTAAATTAACGAAAAGAAAAAGAAAATTGCATCTATCACATATGCTGTAAAAGAAAATCTGCAATTTAACCTAACTCTTCTATAAAAATTTCTTAATTGTAAAATATTTCTCATTTAATTAAAGGAGTCTTTCTTTGAATATTACGATTGTTGAAGCATTTTCTTGTTCGAATAATATAAAAAAATATTGTGTAAACTAAATTTGAAAGTTTTGACTTTGTAGAATTTATGAACTTATATATTATCACAAAACTGTTTTCTAAATCTGATATTATACCGAAACATTTTTGATCAGTCCCTCCCAAGGCTTGACAAATGCGGTCGCCAGTGGCGAACAACTTTTTTTTATCTGGCGACTATTTTGTTATTTTTATTTTTTTAATTAACTTTTTTTTTCAAAAATTGAACTAAAAAATGAGCACAAACAACATTTTGTCTTTCCGACAACCCTGCAATCGCAGTGATCCCCTCTTCTTTCGTACTTTTAATGAAAAAGCCAAAGCATTTTCCATTTCTTGCACATAAAACTACATTCTTTTCCGCTCTAGTAGGCTAGCATGTCACATGATTAGAATGCGGGGAGAGAGGGGAAGTTTAAATAAGAAAGATTGTCAATCCAACCTATGTGGCATTTAAAAATTGGATGCAATGATAAAAGAAGCTTGCGCTTTTTTTGTAAGTTTCAAATCAGATTTTTCTGTTCAGAATTAAAACTGATTAATGTATCACATTCCTTTTAAAGAATAATAACATATAAGTGATTATAAGTAATTCATTCGAAGTCAATCTATAAAACTTAATTAAAATTTCAATAATAAGTTATTACAATAAAAATAATATGTATTTCTTAAATATTTCTTCCCCACTTAAAATGTTTGGCACCTAGAGCCTGTGTGCATCACACACGTTGGACAATAGTTCAGCGTCACTCTGTCTTGGAGACGAGTGTCTGGTAATGAGTTTTTACTCAAGACTTTTATAATTACATTTTTTGGATTATTATCGGCAGTAAAATAAAATATCATTGATTGCACTTTAGAAAGGTAAGGGTTTTTTTTCTTACATTTTTATCGTAGATCATTGGATCAACATAAACCTCAGCCGGCCGCTGATTCCGATTATGTAATCCCAGGGCTGGAAAATGATTTTCCTTTTTTTTTCTTTTTAGCAATGCATATTACGTAATAACTCTCGAGTTATTTTGCGAACGTCACAATGTTTAATTAAATTTCTTGTAAGCTGTCTCATCATAGATGCTGCAAAGTTACAAATAAACTTCAATTTTTAATTTGGAAAACTAAGAGAGTTCATTAAATGCAAATCTTGAAATAATAAAATCCGAATTATTTTACTTAATTTGATAGGCTAAATAGGCAAAAAATCATTTTCCGGTTTCTCTATTTTATCGATGCCCTCTCATCAGACATAGATTTTGTAGAATTCAAGTATTCGAACATTTGAAGCATTCGGCAATCAGCATTTCCCGAACATGTCGGTTATTCCTGGCTTACAATATTTCCTTTTTAGTTTTTTCTTCAGAGATACATAATTTTGATAACTTTCCTTAGAAAACTTAGTTTTATTGTCTTTTTTAATAATGTATTATTTTAAACTATGTAACTAATAATTCTAATCGATGTTATTATTTTTTCTAACTTAATTCATTAAAGCGTTTGTGCTTTTTAAAAATCAATGGGGAGACGGTTGAAATTTTTTACTGACGACTAAAATTTATACCTGGCTACCAGATTTTTTCAAATTTGTAAAGCCCTGCCCTCCCATTTTAAGCGCGCGTTTATGTTTCCGAACTAAATAAGCATATGAAACTGCAAAATAGAATAAACACAATCTAAATCCTCCTGCTTTGATTTTAATTACTTTCTCCTTAATTTACTCCTTTATATCTCCTTTGAAACAACAACTTATAGTCTCGTCAGACTAAGCTCTCAGAAATTAAAGCGCAATCTAAATATATTCAATAATAACAGCTGTTACATTAGCTCTTTTCTTTATGAAGCCTTTTCTCTTTTATTTTCTCCTCTAAAACAGAACGGGAAGAACTTTCATAAAAATATTTGTCGGAAACAATTTTCTTCTTCATCTGTTCTAAATAACGCTCCGTCGAGTCTTTCCTCTATACTGACTTCTCTAGGATACACAACTTTCTCCAACGCTTTGGCTCTTAAAATTCAATAATTTTTTTGTCTGATATTATCAGACTGATGAACATGTTGATTCGTTGTAAAGGGAGAAATTACGCAGCGTTTTGTAATGCAATAATTTTTAAATTGGAGAAGTAATGCTGCTGAAATATTTATTTTGCTTATCTTGACATGATTAAACGGTTTGTTGTTTTATGAGGTGGAATTTAAAAAAAAAATGCTTAAAATTTATTTTGCTACTGCTCTTAAAATTTGCTGGAGTAGGCGCATGATACATTTTATTGGTACATAAGTTAGGCATTAGTTGCGCACGTTATAACTGAAGGCATCTATGCTAAGCTTATACATTAAAATGAATGTTTTTTACAATTACATGATCCATTACAAATGCATGATATTTCATAACATTCATAAGAGAATGTTAGTATACACAACGGCACAACGGAGTTTCAACAAGTGGATACTCTCCACTCGGCATCTACCCCAGCTGTTAAATGTTCAGATATAAGATCAAGGAATTGAGTCGCTTCTGCCCTTCGAATTAGATTTTACAGCATCCAACCATTTAAGTTTGTGAAATATGTTTAAGACTTTCTGTAAAAGTTAATGTATCACATTTTGTATAGAGTATGCGTATTATCTTCATCTAGTATAAAATTTTATAGATCTACTCATCCAATCAAGATCGCCATTGATCTAATGAAATACATCGTATTTTCATCAGGTGATGATATTCTACGCATCTCATTTCTATTTCCTCATTGTGCTTAAAATCATCATATTTATCATTGCATTCTTTGTATTATTCAATGTACAAATATTGGTTTCATTATAGTCTTCACCACCCCGCTCTCTGTCGTGCTTACCGGTGGTCTCAGCTTCGGCTAAATTATGTATTATTATTTTTTATACCTCAATAAAGAGGACCGAGAGGGACATCTGCGCTCTGCAGACTTGATTCCTAGTCTGAGCAGTCCTTCTTAAGCAGTAAAGTAAAGAGAATATTAGTAGAGCACTTATACATATGACTAGTAAAATGTGCATTTTAATATCAGTGCCAATTGTGAGAACAATAATTCGGTAAAATCATGTTTGTCGTAAACTTTGTGACAATGTGCTCGCTGGAAGGTTGAAGAAAGGTTTTTATCTGAACAAAAAGCTACAACAGATATTAAGATTTAAAAAAAAAATCTTGAAAGAAATAAAAATAACAAGGGAAATTATTTCTTTAAAAACCTTGCACGTGCTACGTATATAAGAAAAAGAAATAAAGAATTTAGCCTGATTATTTTATATGAAATTTTTAATATCCGCTTACTGTATGTATAATTAATCCCGTTACTTTTTTTTTCGTTGGGTATGACGAATGACTAATTAAACAGCCAAAATTTATGTGGATAGATGGCACAGTTTAACAAATGGGAGACCGTAAGACATAACAGACAACAGATCTTTAAGAGAAAGAGGAGTCTTATCAGGAACAATTTCGTCTTTATTTGATAGCATATTTTAAATAAGAATACAAAAATATCAAAATTTATAATGAAAAGTATACGATAAAAAATATTTGTGTTAGAAAGTAGCAAACAACTGGGCTCTTGTCTGTGCTTTATTCTGTAAGAACGCAAATAAGACACTGCAACAAACCTATTTATGTAACTACCATAGTGATCAAAATAAAAGTAATCTTTTTTCTTTCTAGAATTTTTTATAACGGGTGTGAAAATATGAAGTTGGTGGTATTCTAGTATACGACAGTAACCAAAATACGTCGCAACCAACTTGCGACTCTTGTTTCCGTCAGTTGGCTTAGAAAATGTATATAAGTCAGTGTGAGGTCGAATTGTCCCACATTGTGTGTAATTAGCAAATGGTGTAAAAAGGTTAAACTTTATTTACAGCAACCAGTGCTACCTTCTATTAACTGTCAAGTCTAAGGATTCCATTTGGCATCACCAGATGATTAGTCACGAAAACACTATTATGGTAACATCACAATAGAGTCACCAAACGATGACCATTTCAAAGTCATTATGTGACTGACTAACAAGATCACGATTTGATTATGTTGTAACTGTGACCATTCTCCATTTTTTTTTCTTTAGAAAAAGAAAAGTAGGGTCTCAAAATATTTTTCATCCTGGCCTGTACCCTGTCTTATAATGAACCTCATTGAGAAAAAAAAAAGTTTTTTTACCTCTGAAAGTAATTTGGAACTAAACATATGCTTGCTCCTGGGTTCCGTTAAAGAGAAGGCCCGCCCTCACTGTCGCATTTGTAACCATATGTGATATCACTACGAGTTCACTTCAACTGATTGTACTACACTGCTCAAAACAATTAAAGGATATTTGAAGTTTTATATAAAGATAATATAATAAAGATATAAACGAAATTTTTTTTGCCGAAAATAGAAGAAGAGAATCAAAAATGCAAATTTTTCTGGTTTTCAAACTGTGGAGTATGCAAATTTTGAGTTCGACGTCAAAAACGTCGCTTCAGCGGCAGCGAATGAAATTTGACTTTCAACTGGATAAAAGAGAATGAAGACAAGGATGATCGGCATTCAGTGATTGCTTTGTTTCGATGAGTACGACGTCTCAGCGAAGTCATTTGACAGATTCAGAAGCTTGGAGAATTGTTGGTAGGTTAGAAGGGGGCCAAACTCAAGCCGAAGTAGCGCAAGCCACTGGAGTGTCACAAAGTGTCATTTCCAGGATCTGGAACCGTTTTTTGGAGAGTGGATGTGCAGGCCGAAGACCAGGGCAAGGTCGTAGACGGGCAACAACGCCCAATGAAGATCGGTATTTAGCGTTAACAGCTCGGAGACACCGAAACATGAACGCTACTCTTCTCCAACAACACCTTCGCTCGGCTACAGGCACCACGATTTTAACTCAGACTGTCCGAAACCGGCTCCATGCTGTAGGTCTGTATGCTCGCCGACCGATGGTATGTGTTAGATTAACATCAAGGCATCGTCGCGACCGCAGGGAGTGGGCAACCGAGCATGTCAACTGGAGGAGAAATGAATGGAGCAATATTCTGTTTTCTGACGAGTCCCGTTTTTCTGTGCATCCGGATAATAGGCGTATTTTCATCTGGAGGGACCGTGGCAGTAGGAATAATCCTCCGTTCGTGCACGAAAGTGTCAGATTTGGCGGTGGAGGAGTGTTGGTGTATGGTGGCATCTCCATTGACGGGCGCACTGACCTCTACATCATTCGAAATGGAGCTCTGACTGGTCGCCGATATAGGGATGAGATCCTCAGACCTATTGTAGTCCCTTACGCTGCAGCAATCGGAGATAACTTCATTTTAATGGACGATAACTGCAGGCCACATCGTGCAAACCTGGTGGACAGGGGCGTAGCGAGCGGGGGGGCAAGGGGGGCAGCTGCCCCCCCAATGTTTGGTAAAAGGATTCAGTCGGCTTATCAGCAGATTTAATTAGTGTCTCTGTAGTATGTCAGTACGCCGATTAAAAAAAACAATTCGGAAAAATTCTGGTTGGCAGGACTTTAAGTCTTCAGAATGCATTTCACTACACCCTTACAATCATATTGCAAAAGCTAGTCGGTCTGTCAATAGATAGGTTATGAGTAAAAAAAATAATGGTTTCAATAGATATATCTGGTCAGCCGGTATGAAAGTCACGTGTTCTGTCACATTTTCGAATCACATAAATAGCTAGTCGGCCTACCCACTGAAAAAAAAATTATGTATAAATCTTGTCTGCAGAGCCTGAAATGTTGGACATATACTATACCTTACCCACACATGGAAAAGCTAAGTCGGCCGTCGATACATAGGCCAATAGGGGAAAAAAATGAATCAGATCTATTGATTTGAAAATATCAGAAATTTGTCCTACATTAAGACTCGCAACTTACATAGATAAAAACTATCAATATAAACTAGGTCGACCGAATGCGAAAGTCGCTTAAGAAAATTCAAGAAATTTTATACTTGATACATAGTAGGTTCTAGCAATGATATGATGTTTATGCCCTTTGGAACTGTTTTAGGAACGTTTGGAAAATAAAAACGAAGAATTTTTAAAACTATTTAAAAAAAGAAAATGAATAAATTAAAAAAATATCCGTGCATTTAAGATTTAATGCCTAAAAAACTTCTACCTTTTTTTTTTTTTTTTTGATAAAACTAAAACTAAATTTATATGCTTGTGCCAACATAACATAATTACATAATTTTCACTGATTTTTCACTTGTTATTATAAAAATTGGAATTGGAGAATTTATTAATTACTTAATATTTATTGTATACCCTGATTATCGTAATTTCCGGCGTATAATCCGCGGATCAAACAATTATGTTTCGACCCAGAAATTTTATTTTATATAATGGAACATACTAGATCGCTGTAAATATTTTACTTCAATTATTAAATAAAATTTCTGGATCTAAACATAATTGTTTGATCCGCGGATTATACGCCGGAAATTACGGTACATGTTAGCGATTACTTTTTTTAAAAACTAAATCATACGTAAGAGGAATTATTTTTTTAAATAAAGAATTCAGAAAGTAGAGGATTTCAGGAAAAATTAAATTATTAAAAGTAGTTTTATGGTAAAAAAAAAAAAAAAAAACTTGAAGCAATTGCGGAACATTAACACGTTTGCACTTAAAACAATATAAATAGGCCCGTTTCAGGCCCGTAACTACCGCCGGGGCACAGCCCCGGGGCCCCAAACTGATGGTTAAAAAATTATTGTATTTTAATATCTAATCTAACTTCCTATAAAATACCCAGTACCTAGCTAAAAGTTAATAATAAAAAAATCCATCAAAGTGCTAGAGTAAATCTTTTTGCGTGTCCGTTCAAATACTCCATACGCTTCGCATGCAAAAGCATCTCTAGATCAGACAGCAGAATGTCGAGTCGAATGTGTCATGTCGCGCCAGGTGCCTGCCGAGTGATGAGTCAAGTGCAGGCTAGGACGTGCAGTGAGGTAGTGCTATTCATGATGAGTCATTCGTTTACTAACTGCTCATCAATATCGGACTATCAGAGCAGTTGAGAGTCACATAGTAGTGATAGTACGATAGTTTATTACTTAACCCCTTCGTGACGAGCGTCTTTTATGGAATTTTTAATCTTTTACCACCGGTTTTTCAAAACAGAAATTTTCGCCTAATTGAATCGCAGAAATACTGTCATTAAATAAGGCAAAGCTTACAATAAAAATTAACTGGTGGGAATAATCGAGGATCGAGGATTCTGAGCATCTTATGCGTCACGTATAGGTGTCGCTCGTCCCCAAGGGGTTAATCTTACTTTGCTTGCGTTGAGATAATAGTTTATATTATGAAACGAATTCGGCACCAGCCAAGTGGAAATAAAAATAAGACAGACTCTAAAAAGAAGAAACTTGGAGGCTGCAAAAAGTTCGAAGAAGTTATCAACATGGCTGGACAGTGGAAACCACTCGACAGAGAATGGTGATAAGAAAGGTATGAATGGATTGCTTTATTCAGTGTGATGTGTAATTCATGTAAAAATAGTACATAGTCCAGGCATTTGGTAGAAAATAAAGGAAAGTTTTGGTGTAGCTTTTTTTCTTGGGTCCCTTTATGTTTTTTGGGTCGCTGAACACGAATCCGAGGTTTTCCAACAAAATTTTTTTCGGGAAATATGTTTTTTTTACAAAAAACGTGTAAAAAACCGGACTTTTTTCCGTTTTTTCAAAATAATTCCAAAATTATGCATTTTACGTGAAAGTCGGCAATATATGAATTAAAGAAAATAAAATTTCTTACATTTTATGTATTGAAAGTTTTTTTCTCTGATCAATAGTTTAGCCGTGAGAGTGCCTCAAAGATGGGTGGAAAAAACAAAAAACTATAAAAAAAAACGGGAATTACGGTACTGTATGGCAATGTAACATAGAAACTAATCCTTTTACGCAAATGTTAACTATTAATGTTACTAAAGATTATATGTTTGACTATATTTTATGCATTTGAGGTAGAGGAAAAGCGCGGATCCGACACCAGGGGAAGGTGGGAGCAGTGGGGCAGATCCAGCTACTCTCATGAGTCAAAGGTCCTACTCCTCCGGAGAGCTCGTATTCTAAGAGGCGGTAACATTGTAGTCCAGTAGAAATAGCATTTTACCTTACAAAAATTCGGGTAGTTCTGATTTTTGAGTATGTTGTAAAGGTTGACCCTCTAATAAAAAAACCAAGTTTTCGACCTTCTAGACCTTGTGCGTTTTTCACAATATTGAAAAAACCAATATTTTTCGGCACTTTTTTCGATTTTTCTTAAATAACTCAATTTTAGTGCATTTTACAGAAAAAAGCACAGTCACCATTTTGTAGATCATAAAATTCTCTACAACATGCAGTATTCATGTTTGTAAATTGTCCAAATAGGGGGTAAGATACGGAGCCGGGAAAACAAGGTTAAATTTGGAAAAAATGTAAAAATCCACAAATGACGTTAGTTTTTGCCTTATCTTACCCCCTATTTGGACAATTTAGAAACATGAATACTGCATGTTGTAGAGAATTTTATGCTCTACAAAATGGTGAAAGTGCTTTTGTCTCTAAAACGCACTAAAAGTAGGTTATTAAGCAAAAACTAACGTCATTTGTGGATTTTTACATTTTTTTCCAAATTTAACCCTATTTTCCCGGCTCCGTATCTTACCCCCTATTTGGACAATTTACAAATATGAATACTGCAGGTTGTAGAAAATTTTATGCTCTATAAAATGTTGAAAGTGCTTTTGTCTCTAAAACGCACTAAAAGTAGGTTATTAAGCAAAAATTAACGTCATTTGTGGATTTTTACATTTTTTTTCCAAATTTAACCCTATTTTCCGTCTCCGTATCTTACCCCCTATTTGGACAATTTACAAACATGAATACTGCATGTTGTAGAGAATTTTATGCTCTACAAAATGGGAACTGTGCTTTTACCTGTAAAATGCAATAAAATTGAGTTATTTAAGAAAAATCGAAAAAAGTGCCGAAACATATTGTTTTTTTCAATATTGTGAAAAACGCACAAGGTGTAGAAGGTCGAAAACTTGGTTTTTTTATTAGCGGGTCAACCTATAATAAATTAAACTACCGACTATCTCATGCTTTAAAAAGTTGATTATGACAATTTTGTTTCTAAAATGCACTAAAAGTGGGTTATTAAGCAAAAACTAACGTCATTTGTGGATTTTTACATTTTTTTTCCAAATTTAGCCCTATTTTCCCAGCATATCATCTTACCTCCTATTTGGACAATTTACAAACATGAATACTGCATGTTGTAGAGAATTTTATACTCTGCAAAATGGTGAAAGTGCTTTTGTCTCTGAAACGCACTAAAAGTAGGTATGAGCACTCCGGCGGAGGAGCACCTTCAACTTATGAGAGAAGGTGGAACTGCTCCACTGCTCCCACCTTCCCCTGGCGCAGGATCCGCACTTTTCCTCTACCTCAAATGCATAAAATACAGTCAAACATATAATCTTTAGTATCATTAATGGTTACCGTTTCCGTAAAATGGTTAGTTTTTATGTTACATCGACATAGACTACCGTAATTCCCGTTTTTTTACAGTTTTTTGTTTTTAACACCCTTTTTTGCGGCACTCTCACGGCTAAACCATTGATAAGAGAAAAAAACTGTCATTACATAAAATATAGGAAATTTTATTTTCTTTAATTCATATATTGCCGACTTTCACGTAAAATGCACAATTTTGGAATTATTTTGAAAAAACGGAAAAAAGTCAGTTTTTTTACACGTTTTTTGTAAAAAAAACATATTTCCCGAAACAAATTTTGTTGGAAAACCTCGGATTCGTGTTCAGTGACCCAAAAAACATAAAGGGACCCCCCAAAAAAACTACACCAAAACTTTCCTTTATTTGCTCTTTTTTATCCCCTAATGCCTGGACTAACAGTCAAACTTGTATAATTCGAACGTGTATAATTCGAAATCGTGGATAGTTCAAATGTTTCTGTCGGTCCCTTGACATTCTTATAAAACACAATCAGTGGTGGATTAAACACTCAAGAGGCCCCAGGGGCAATTAAATTTTGAGGCCCCTCCAAATATTTTCAGTACCCCTATAGTGTACATTTTTTAGTTTTACAATTAGAATTACTGAAAGTGTACGTTGTTAATTCCATACGATATTATCTCTAATTGGAATATAAAGTTCAAATTATTTTCTATCGCATGCTAATAAAATATTGAAAGTACTTCCCATTCATTACATTATCATAATTTTTAGAACTAAGAGATCACATTTTTATTTAGCTTTTATTTTGAAAATCACTACGTTCTATTTACTAAACTATCACTTCATTATATCATTCTAAACAAATGTGTTTTTCACAAATATAACTGTAGGATTTTTTCTTATCAATACATATTATTTTTTTTTCCAGTAAAGTTCTTGGTAAATCTTTTAAATAATTACTGAGTTATATCAAAGAAACATTTTAGTAATACAAAATCATATATTTTATTTTTAACTATCAATTATAATTAATCAGTTAAAATTAATTGTAAAAACTATTAATTAAGAAATAATGCGACAGATTGACTATTTTACATTAGTCGGATTTGAAACATTTTTGAGTCGGCCAATCTTGCCTTTTGCCCCCCCCAAAAATTTTCTTTCGCTACGGCCCTGCTGGTGGAGGATTTCCTTTTCGAGGAAGGAATCGTTCGAATGGAATGGCCAGCGTGTTCTCCAGACATGAATCCAATTGAGCACGTTTGGGACGCTCTAGGAAGACGAGTTTCTGGCCGCCAACAACCCCCACAAACTCTCCAAGAACTGGAAAGAGATCTTCTGGAAGAGTGGGGCAGAATACCCCAACTCGTCATTAATAGCCTCACTGAGTCCATGCCTCAAAAGTGTTCAACGTTGCTGGCCGCCCGTGGAAACCATACCCCCTCCTGAAAATGATTTTCTTTGAAGAAAACACCTTTTCTTATTCTTTTTTTCTCATATGCACAAATTGTGTTTTTTTTCCTTTTGTACACAAATGCGCAATAAAATGCATTTTTTTCTGCCAAACATGTGTAATTTATTCTCATATAACCTACTATGTCTGTCGACCATGTATCAATCAGCTAAAAAGTTTCCCAGATACAAAATCTACCTAAAACTGCAATATCCTTTAATTGTTTTGAGCAGTGTATATTAACCCTTCTTTGCATGAGTTTTTCTTTTACAATTGTGTTTTTTATACATATATTAAATATTATACACCAGAAATTTTAAGATAGATTTTTAACTTTGTTCAGCAACGTAGTTCACGGGAAATTTACTGGATTAATATTTCTATATAAATATAGTGGTGGCGAAGAAGTTGATTTATTTATTAAAAGTTAAATAAAAAGTGATGGAAATTTACATCACTATGCAATTAAGGGTTAAGATAATAGTGTAAAGCCTGGTAAAGCAAGTAGGATTTGTGATTCACAAACATTTGTATGTAAAAGAACGAGGTTAAAATTAAGAATGACGTTGATAATAGGAACTGTCAATTTTCTCCAAATAAATTACTGATATAATGAAAAACGTTGTCTTATTTTTTCAAGTCATCAATATATAGATATTTTTAATACATTTTAATACATCTTGAAATCAATGATTTCAAAAGATTCTAAGATTTGATTTTTTTCCGCCTATGTTCCTTTATAAAATTTGCTAAATGAACTTCACTGCTATTTAAACTATCATAATTCAAAATATATTTGGAATGTATTTTTATGCATATTAAGGATTATTGTTCATTTGACTATTTTAAAATGTAAAAACAAAAACTAGAAATTACTGAAATATTAAACGAAGTGCATTTTTCCTTTATTATGCAAAATTTTTACTTTTTATGTTCTTAAAACAAGCATATTAAAAATATTTCCCCATAGGTGTTTACATCTTTGAATATTTTTGTTTAAATATCTACGAACGTGCAGGCAATTACTCATACATAATTAGCACGATGTGTTTTACTTTGCTTAAATTATGATGCGAGATTTAGCGCGTTATCAATGTCCAAATCATTAGAAACGGTTTTGCTAGTTTATACATTCTACATCGTGTCTTATGCAATCTAAATCCATTTCATGGAAATTGAAACGTTTTTTCTCTTTTCAATGTCTTATATTTTGTATGCCAGAAAAAACATTATAAACCCAGTAAATTTTATTTGTAGTAAGATAACTTCTCAAGGATCAGAATTTTTAATTTACGCTTTTCATTAAAATAAATAAAAAATTAATAAACTAGACAATATTCCAAGACATATGCTTTTTCATTTAACAGAAGACTGATATGATGATAGGATTATGCATTAAAATTGCTCAAAAATGTAATGATTAAAATGTCATGCTTTTATTTCTCTCTCTTTTTTTTAACGGTTTCCAACACAGTTGAAAAGTGTCTATGGTCTTTGGTTTGTCCACGCTCTTATCGCAAATATACTTGGATTTTCACTTGAGTATTATAGGTTATGGAAGCTTACTAAGAGACTTTCTATTTAAAACGAAGTATGTAGTATTTATAGTTCGTTTACAGGGACACGTAAAAGAATTCCATTACATTATGGCCTGCAGGGAAAAATCGTTTGCGGTGCAGTTTAATAATCTTTTAATGAAAACACATAGGGCAAAAAGCAAATTTTTTTCACCTTACTTTATCCATAAAATATCAATATACGATTCGATAGATGATAGATCCCACTTTTACTTAACATGTGGCATTTGAAAGACACAAATAGATGTTAAAAGATGTTTAAAATGTTTAAAAACCGTCCAAGTTCTTTCTGCCGGCAACCGAGACCATCCTCTTTTAAATGTCGCCTGTTAAGTAACAATCGGATCTATCGAATATCATATTGATATTTTATGATCTTATAATGGTTCAAACGTAATGAAATAGATATACACCACTGAGCTGCACTACAACATGCTTTCTATGCCGTATAGAATAATTAGCATTTATAGTTTGTTTACAGCAACGCACAAAAGACTTCTATTACATTATGATATATGAGAAAAACTGTTTGCAAAGTATTTCAGTGATGTTACACTACTTTAAACACAACGAAATTGATATGCATCTTTCAGTTGCATTACAACATGTTTTCTAGAGATTATGGAGTACGTAGCTTTTATCGTCTATTTACAGAGACTCGCAAAAAATTTGGTTACTGGACTGACAATGAGCGATAATTCCTGGACGTGCATTTTCGTCTATGCTATAAATTATTAAACGTAGCTAATTTTTACTGTTTTACATAGCGCATATAAATTCTATAGACCATATACAAGGCTGCATGAAAAAATACGGAGACGTTGCCGGTTACGGGCGGCAATTGCTTATAATAGATTTTTACCGCGTTATGTTATTTTCTTTTAATTGTTTATTTAGATATATCATTTCATTGTATGTAATAATGAAATTTTTTAACAATATTCTGATATTGTTGAAAGTGTTTCATAATCTAAATTGATGCATAGGTTTGGTTCTTGTTATTTACTAGTAGAATGCTGTTGTTTTCAATTTGCACTTTTTCTAACATTAAAAAACGCCTATTTTTAAAAATCAAGAAACGCACACCTAGGATTAAAAAAGTTGATGACAAAAAATTTTTAACCGGAAGTTAATTTATAAAACTGTCAAAAATTGATATAAATGCAATCATGTGGCTGAAAATGTAAAAGTTTATTCAGTGTCTTTATTAGAGTAATATCATAATAAAAATCCGCATGATAAGTTGTGATTCAAACAGCTATAAAATGTATAGGAATTAAAAAAGATTTAATATTTAAACTCATTTTTATTTATTCATTATTCATAATTTATTTGTTTCTTTCTTATTTAGCATTAAAAAAAATATTATTTTTACCTTTCGATTTTACTAGCATCTATGAAATGCATATCTTCAAAGCTCTGGAAGCGTGTATCTAAGATTAAATAAGATGATGTATAAAACTGTAAAAAAGGGAAAAGTTTCTGAAAATATTATGAAGTGTAATACGATTTACAAAAATATAATATAATCCCTTCCGAGTTACCCATGATTCCGAAAAGCGTTCCTTTTATCTTCCAAAAATTCAGGAACCAATAGTTTTCCGAGATTTAAAGGCCCATTTCGGAAATAAACAGTTTGTTTGCTGCCCCAAAATTTAAGAAACGTTCATTAAGCAACATTAACATTAACATTAACCTTTTTTTGTTACACTTGCATTTAACAATTCTGTTGCGCATCTGAAAATGATGGTACATCAGGATTGATAGCATTCAAAAATTTGATATTTTGTGCTGAGAAAAATGATTGATACATTATAAAAAAACAACTCGGAATCGCTCCCGCGAATTACGGTCTGCAAGACAGACTTTTGTTTCAGAAATGCTTCTTTAAATTTCGTAAATTTATTGGTTGATGAAGTTTTGGAAGTTAGAGAAACACTTTTTGGATTCGTGGTAAGTCGGTAGAGGTTGTATCACATTTTCGTAATGAAAATTTTGTAATATTTTCGAAAACATATTTTCTCTTTTTTTTACTATGTAGTGATTGAATTGTATAACTCTACAAAATCGACTTATATATAGTCATAGAGCCAAAATAATTTTATTCAGTGTCTGTACAGGGTTACCTATTAATTCCCCACATGATCACGCGGTGCTTTATAAAATTATGAAATGCAAAAGCATTTATTAAAGGCAGACATAGGGTGTTTCATAAATTCAAACAATATCCATTGTCGAAACTAGGTCATAAATGAAGTTATATTCAATTAGTTGAAATTATACAAACATTTAACGCTATCTTTTGTTTTCAAACGAACATTGCGAGAGCTAATATCGTCCATGCACACCAGTGTAACGTATACGACGTGCAATTAACATTAACATTTTCCATTTTTTGTTATTCTTGCATGTAAAAAATCTATTACGCATCTGAAAATATTTACTGCAGAATTGATAGCATAAGAAATACCGATATATTTTTTGTTGAAAAACTTTTGTTTCAGAAATGATTCTTTGAATCTCCTAAATCTATTGGGTTCAGGAGTTTTGGAAGATAAAGGAGCATTTTTCAGATTCGAGGTAAGTGGGAAGTGGTTGTATAACATTTTCGTAAACCGTATTAAATTTCGTAATATTTTCGAAAACATTAGGCATAGAATGTTTCATAAATTCAAATAATATCCATTTGCAAAACTAGTCATTAATGAAATTACATAAACTTTTAACGCTACTTTTTTTTCTAGTTACAAAATAAACAAACATCGACAGAGCTAACATGTTGATCCACACCAGTGTAACATATATGGCCAGAATAATATGCATAGGAATTTTTTCTGCTTATTATTTGCTGTGCTATCTGTTTGATTGTATCTTGTTGATGCCCATATATCTAATGAATCAACTAGTTATTAAACGGATTGTAACTCGACTGGCATCTACTGCACACACAAACACATAGCTACAGGTAGTTTCACATATACGACAACAAAACCAATAAAAATACTAACCAGAGAGGGATACTACACATATTTAAAAAAAAAAAGAAAGTACACGAAAATGCAAAAAGTGAGGAATTTGCGAATAAAAATGGAAATATACACATCTATTTTTATTTATTAACACATTGAGGACGGGATATGTGAATTCACGTCTTTTGGACATCTGTAATTCCGCCCATGGGCGGTAATTTTGTGTTTTATATGTTACATTATTTCTCAAAAATCATATACGAAATTCGTATTTTTACAATTAGAGTATTATGCATACAAACAGTTTGATTAGAGACAATACCATTATTATATACATTCATTTATTATACAGTGTGATTCATAAATACAGAAACAATAGGCTATCTCTTTAAATATTGCTCCTAGACACATACTTTCAATTGCAAATTTTCATAAAAAAAGGTGCAAAATTTGATGAGATAAGTTGCAACTCCATGGGGGGTCTATTTGAGAAAATACAAAAATTAAATTTTTATACGGCCCCCGTAGGATAAAATTTCCAATTAATAAATTTTTCCTTATTCATTCCTGAATTAAACAAAAAAAAATCCATCTTGATATCTGCAAAACTCAGGGAGATATGTCCGTTTTAATAATTCGTGAGGTTTCAAGGGATCAGACACAAATTGAAATACGTGTAATTCAAGAAACAATGTTACTGTAAGGTGTCTGGAAAACAATTTATTTATTTATTTATTTATTTATTTATAGAGTTAGAATTCTGAATTTTTTGTGATGATTAGCCATATAATTTGTAAACAGAATCACATCATAAGACTTCTTACAAAATAAATATATTTTTTTTTTTCAAAAAATGCAGAGCAATTTAAAATTGTTATAACTCAAAATATTATTTGTCGAATTGAATTTTTTTCCTTTAATTAAACAGAAATATATGTTTTAATTTTCATTCAGCATTTTGAAAAATATTAATTTTAAAAAAAATATTTAAAAAAAAAAAAAAAAAAGATGCAACTTATTTTAAACAAATTATATTTTCAAAAGTGAATATATTTTTTTTCAAATTTGCCGAATTTAAAATTTAAGTAAAATATTTGAAAAAGATATATTACAAGTTTGAACCATTTATAGAGGTTATTAACTTATATAAATTTAAAGATGAGAAATGCTGAAAAAACTTCTGATGCCGAAAAATGCATTTAAAGTTTTAAACAAAGATTGGGTCCTAATAGAACGTTTAAATGCTTTTTAAAAGCTTCCAGGTGAATAAGTAACTACTTCCTGTAGCTTCAATTTCTGATTACAATAGTTTGGCTCTCGGGTACAGATATTAAATTTGTTTAACGCATACCCTAGTCTCTCATACAAATCTCGTATACAACGAAATTTACAAAATTTAAGTTTATTAGAGATATAAATTTATTTTATGCACTTTATGTTTCAGGTCGGATTTATTGATATGATGCGAAAGAAAACCATTTTCATGGGCGATGCACTTAATTTTATTTAATTCATTATCTAGACAGGTGTCTGTGCATATTTTAGATTTCTGCACAAGCCGAAATTTGTACAAAAAATTCCCATTTATCTTAAGATACAATTAAGATTATTTTAAAGAATACTACATACATATTTATAAGAAAAATTAACAGTATATTTTAGATTACTATATTTTCGCATGACAAAAACATATCTGCCAAACCTCCCACTAATACTCGGCCCCACCAGTGGCTGAGAGGTTGTGCTCTCGAAGCTGGTAGACGGGAGGTGCTGGGTTCGATCACAATCGCGCCCGTCGGCCTAATCGTTCGGAGTTTTCGTGGTTTTCTTCGAGCTGTGGATTACAAATGTGGATTACATTGTACAAAATCTATACGCTATTATTTTATATCTGAAAGTTAAGGCATTGTCTTATGTGCATGGGCAGATTCAGTGGATCCATGCGTAAATACGGGTTAGGTTCCCTTATAAAGACCCCCACGAAGGGCACTCCCCCCGGGCCTATATCCCATGTGTAGATAATTGGCCGTCAATAATCAACCAACCAACCAACCCACTAATACTCCGTAATATGTAGATTAATTTGAACCAGTTAGGCACTTTAAAACCAGAAAATTGTTTAATGAATCTTTGACTTATTTAATTTAAATGTTTTAAGTCGAATCATTACTTCATTCAATTGAATTTTTAAAACGAGTTTCTGGTTCGAACGTATTGAACCTGGGTCAAATAGACACACTTATAACAGAAGATTAGTGGGAGCTTGGCATCTTTTAAAAAAATACGCAATAGCAACGTTAATGATTATTTATACTATTAGACTGTTAAATTCGAATAAAGATTTATTTTAAAAAACAATGTCGTTTGGAATAAATGAAAAGTAGGTTTAAAAACATCATAACTTTTGAAGCTGTATAACAAAAAAAAAATATTTTTGAAAATATTTTTGTGTAATTTATAAAATATATTTCCAATGATTCTGTTAACAGAAGTTTCATTATCGCTATTACTATTTTTATAAAACTTATTGCCTTCCCGACACATCCTAAGAAAAATAAAGACACGGTCCGGCACGGTCCGGCCAGCGGGCCGTGCCGATTACGACCCTGGGGCCAATCTCGGCCTCATACAGACCTATAGCATATTTCTCAAGCAAGTTTAACGTAAAAATCTATACGCTATTATTTTATATCTGAAAGTTAAGGCATTGTCTTAGATCGACTTTAAATAATGTGTAAATTTATGGTCGATCCCTAACTTGCATTGCAAATGAACTGATATCGCTTCTCTCAGAGGTATGCTTAAGTGGTGTCAGTCACGAATTTTGGATTTTAATATCTCTGTGAATTCTGCAGATATCAAGATGGATTTTTTTTTTGTTTAAGTCAGGAATGGATAAGGAATAATTTTCTAATTGGAAATTTTATCCTACGGGGGCCGTATAAAAATTTAATTTTTGTATTTTCTCAAATAGACCCCCCATGGAGTTGCAACTTATCTCATCAAATTTTGCACCTTTTTTTATGAAAATTTGCAATTGGAAGTATGTTCTTAGGGCAATATTTAAGGAGATAGCCTATTGTTTCGATATTTATGAATCACACTGTATAAATCCAATGTATAACCAAACATATTTTTGTTAAATAATGTAACATGCAAATGTAACGCCCACAAGGGGGGCTTCCTGTTTAAAAGACGAAAACCATCCGTCTTCAATATGTTAAGATTTTACTAAACTGACAGACTAAATACCATACAATGTCATTTTTTCTCCAAGCTTACAGAAATCATGTGTGTTTGTCCTGACCTCATTAATAGGAGCAAATTCACCAGATTCAGTGATGACATTTACCACCTATTTCGCATTTCAATTAAACAGAAAAAAATCACTTGAAAAATCATGAAATAAAAGATTTAATCCCAAATATTATAATTATTTTTATATTTTTTGCCTTAAAATTTGACTGAAGTTAGTGTAATATGAATACTGACATCTTTAGCTGCGGATGGAGAAGGATTGAACACAAGTCATTACACGGCTTTCGGCAGCAGACAGTTAAGAATGATTAAATGTCTTTAATAATAATAAAAATTCAGGAGAAATATTTTAAGAAGTGTATAGACTAGTGTCAGACCGAAAGTCCAAAATCCCCTATCAAAATTGGTAAAGGACATCTTTGATTCTGCATTTCCATTTCATTGGTGAAAATTGCCAGAAACGTTCTAAAAAAAAATGGCAAAAATGGCAAAAAAAAAAAAAAAAAAAAAAAAAAAAAAAAAAAAAAAAAAGGCTCAAATAACAATAAATGAGAATTTTATGAAAAATACAAAAAGTCAAAATTCGTGGATAGGCGGCTAATTTTCATCCCGGGACTTGACCGACAAATGCCTGAAGCCGTATGCTATATGCTTAGTATAAAAGATATTTAAAAAAATTGTATAGAGATAACACTCAAAATATATGCAAAGTCAGAAAAATAACTGATGCGTATCCAAGACATATGATAGAACTGAAACTTTTATATGGATATGTGTATCTGTGTATAAATTATGTATGAGCGTGTGTGCATAGGAACGTTTAATTCAAAATATACGTATATATTTTAGTCTGATCTTTCATCTTTCAATTATCGTTACATAATATATCGTTACATAATAAACGTAATATAATTCATCGTTAAATGAAAAATAAAGAATGCACTAGTTGAATTACTTTTACTCAAAAGTATATTTTTACAAATTAATGTTTTAAAAAGAAATAAATACGTGCGAAGGGTGACAAATATTTGCCGTTGTTGAGAAAATTTCAAGAAAATAGGTATACACAAGTGAAAAGAAAATAGACGAATAACATTTATAACTCTTAGAGTTAAATAAATGACCCATTTCTATTCTTCTACTTTGAGTGTCAATCACTGATGTGTTTTCTTAATCATATGAAAAAGTCTCCAAATGTTTTCGTTGATCAAGCAAAAATAAGAATATATAATATAGACAAAAAAGAAAACTCCCTTCACAGAAGTTTTGTTTTGATAAAAATAGACACTCTTTTTATATCTATATTATTCTTAACACTAGAAGGGCGAAGAGAGGTCATTTTGACCCGTACTAAATTAATATATTTCTATTTGAACCAGAAATTGCTTCATAAAATAAGTTAAATATACGAGGTGTTTCCGAAAAGTAAAGATACATCTCAGACAGCAGGAAAGAAAAAGTTTTAATGAACACGTTGACAACACATATTGTAACCTTGAACGTTTGACCTATCCCTCACAGTCATTCATTATTTGTACTGTGAGTCTGTTTCGTGTAGCACGTGTTTACAATGGTTGCGTCAATTCAGAGTCGCGCCAAATGTGAAGTACGTCCTGTTATACATTTTCCCCATGCAAAAGGTGAGCTTCCAGTGGATATTCACAAAGAAATTGTTTCCGTCTATGAGTACATAATGAATCAACAAAATATAACGAAATGGTGTTGTGCTTTCTCTGGAGGTATAACCAATGTTCATAAAGGACCCAGAACAGCTTACAGCCCGGACCTTGCACTCAGCCACTACCACTTATTCCTTTACCTGAAGAAACATCTTTCAAGGCAAAACTTCCAGGACAATGATGAGATCAAAATCGAAGTTGAAATGTGGTTTCGAATACAGGCGGTAAACTTCTATGACTGTGGCATACAAGCACTTGTACCCAGACTTAACAAATGCTTAGACAATGACGGCAACTATGTCGAAAAATATAGCATATACCAGTAAATAATTTGTAACAGGCATTTTACCAATTAAAAGTTTTTTGAATGAGTATGCGGCACTGTATCTTCGTATATTCTGATGTAAAATATTTTTACAAAACTTGAGTAAAATATCCCGAGGTTCTAGTGCTAATTAGTAAAACAATTGGTGCTATAATTTTTACAGGCAGCACAAACCAAAATAATTACTTGATTACAAAAATAACGGATACGATAATATTTAGAAATAACACAAATAAAAAATAAAAATGGTTACTATTCGGTGTACTTCAGGATTTACTTTGTGAAGTATGCTCATTATTTTTTGCTGTTTGAGATTCAGTGAGATTTTATTTTAAATTAATATAAAAAGTTTGGAGTTCTATATTTTCTCTCATACAGGCAGTTTACTTTCTAGAATGCTTATAACAAGCCGATGTTATGATTTGCACAGTACCGCAGTAACTTTATTTGCACTTTGTGTGAGAAATTTGTTTTTTCTTGTACCGCGAATGCATCGGTTAGTTTATCCGATGTACAACTCACTTTTTGCAGGCGATAGTTAGACAGACAGTGACATCCGTTTAAACTGAAGTCCGTGCTACAAATGTCATTGGCTAAATTCGATTCTAGAACCTGTGGACTCGTAGCCATTGCTAAAGCTATTAGGCAAGCATAAAACCGCGAGTGCGTCGATAGTAATGATTAATGATGTCGATAATTCATTTGTTCAACTTTGGCATTTGGCGCAGGGGCGCCACGCTTACCTCTGTCACCACATGACGTTATAAAATTTCTTTAGACTTAAATAAGTCGTCAAATATGAATTTTGAATCAAGAGTGTTTTGTAAAATTACCTACAGTGTTTTGTCTGCCTAAGAAAAATATATATTAGAACTGTAGGAAGTTATAATAAACTGTTGAGTTTCAAAAGAATTGGTTAATTATTGAGAACATTTGCTAAGAATAACGGCAAAGACATGGCCTGTAAGCTTCGATATGGTATTCAACACAAAGAATTTATTAATATTGATGCTAGAGCTGAAGATTAAATGGTAAACTTTATTTAACAGTTTAAAGTTGGAACTTAGCAAGTAGCCAGCTTTGTCCATTTACGATAAGTAAACCAATTGTACTCTTACTTCTTAATGGAGAGTTTAACTGCACAGGCAATAGAAAAGAAATGTCATAAGCTTCGGTTAACATTACAAATTTATTTTCAACCGAAATTGTTTGTTCAAAGTACAAAGGAAGGGTGACAACTTTTGAGATCACGAAGAAGATATGGCTCTAAAGATCTATAAATTTGTACGGTTGTAGAGCATAGTTTTATAAGACAATGGGCAAAATTTTATAAAAATGATGTTTTGTATACCTTGTTTATTCTAGGTTTAATCAGACAACGCACCTACTCAAGCTATACTTACTCAATATGTGTCTCAATCTTGTATATTACACCAGGTGCTGTGGCCAAATGTGGATTCTCAGGGCTTCTCTACATGCAGGGAAAAGATAAGAGTCTGGTGGGACCAGTTTAACGAAATAAGATGACCGGAGAAACGCTGTCAACCAACATTCGACCAAAGCAGCTTGTGAAATTGCAGTACGATAAATAGGAAGATCGTCTGGTTAAACCTAGAAAAAAATGAAAGAGAAAACGTTATTTTTATAAAATTGGTTACAGTGTGTAATAAATCTATAATCTATGATCGTACAAAATTACTGACTTATAGCTCTGCTCTTCTCTGTGAAGCTCAAAACTTTCCACTTTTTCATCGTATGAAGATTCACACGAAATTCAACAATTTAAATAAAATAGTATTATGTGAGCTTTTTTTATCGTTTCCTGTTTACAAGCTTTAATCAGAAAGGATTTTATATGAAAATGATATGCTGTATACATTGGTTATAAAAGTGTATATTAAAAAAGTAGAAAAAGTAAAATTGTACATTTATTACTTTTAGGGTAAAAATAAAAATTAACTCGAACTTTCTTCTAGGCGACTCAATTATAGATATAGTTTCCTTATCTCGGAGAACATCTAATACGGATTTCTTGATATAACGTAGGTAGGAATACATCAGATGATGGGAAAACAAATGATTCCTCTTATTAGAAGTTTTATTTCTGCAATAATTCAAATATTTTGGATATATTTTATCTTCATTGTTTGAAGACAAATAAGTATGTGCTGTTTGAAAGAAAATAAGCAAAAATATTGATTCTATTACATTTGGGGTTTGCCTATATTAATAATATACCTGTGGATTAATTTATGACAGTAACAGAGAATAATATTTTCCTTGGCGACATTTAGAGTAGATCGTTATGCAAAAGAACGTTGTATGAGTCTATTCGAAGACTCTTTGGATGTGTATTAAATGTATCGTGATTTTACAAACATTGAAATTATTGGTGTATGCATTTAGAATTGTGCTTTGGTTTGGCCATATGAATAATATCCTTATGAATTTTATTATATCCTTTTGAAATTATTGGTGCATGTATTTAGAATTGTGATTTGGTTTGGCCATATTAATAATATCCTTATGAATTATTGTATGGAAGTAACAGAAAAAATATTTTTTCACATTCAAACTTAATCATCATACAAAAGTAAACTGTATGAATTCTGTTGGAATACTTTTTGAGACTGTATTAAAGTTATCGTGATTTCACAACTTTAAATGTGTTAGTGTATGCGTATCAAAGAGACTTTATTTTCAAAATAAAAAATTCAATTCATGAAATTTCTCTAAAATTATATATAAAGTAATTGTAACATGCAATTCCTCTTTAACTGCTTTAATTATCAAATGTAAAGGGGATGTAAGGGAGGATATTTTGTTTTAGGACTTAGTTTCAAGAAAATATCTTAAAGTTTATAAATGTAATAGACGGAGACGGTGTAATATATATATATATATATATATGTGTGTGTGTGTGTGTGTGTGTGTGTGCACGACATAATTTTAAAATGTGCTCTATTTTACAAACAGATAAGTCTCATTTAAAGTTGTTAACAACCATTAAATATTATTAATAACAATTATTAATAATCATCAATCATAATCAATTATAATAACAATTATTAATGTTCTATGCGCTTTATTCTACCTGTTCATAAAAAAGATCTGTTTTAAGCATTTAATGCGTATTCGAAAATTAATCTTTACTTTAATAATTAAGGATTATTCTAATAATAGGGTAAATCCAGGTTTGTTACCCCATCGGGTTAGTGGCCCTAGTCACTCTACTTCAGATATTGGACGTGTGTCGAAGCTAGTGACGTTCTTCTACTATCAATTGTTATAAAAAAGCGTAGTAGACGAAGTTACAGCGATTTATTTCTAGAAACAAAAGTTTTATCCATCAAAGAAACATATTTATTTTATTGTTGCCAAGTTTTCTCTCACCCCCCCCCCCCCAAACCAACCCCGTAATTTAAATTACATAAGTTGAACCTTCCGTAGAATATGTAAGATATTTTGAACCCATTCATTAAGAAACATAAAAATCTAACCCATTTATAATTTGAGAATATTAAATTTGCTTCCCGAATTAGTTTTTAGAATTTGTTACACAGAACATAAGAAGAGAGTGGTGGGGGTAATCCCTCTTAGTTTCGATTTAACAAGTTTAGCTTTCGTTAGAATTATTCGAATGGCTTCAAATTTTGTATGCCCATTTATTCGAAAATTGGGAATAGCAAATATTGATGTGGGAGTGTGATGCAGGATTAGTAAACAAAGCAAATAAACTCATTTTTGGTTTAACAAAAAAAAAAAAAAAAAAAAAAAAAAAATCGTAATTTGGATGTAAATAGGATATTATGTCAATTGCAAATCCAGATTTTGAATTATAAATGTTAATTACCTATACTTCCTATTATTTTAGGAATGGGGCATCTATCCCGATCAAGTGAGGTGTCGAACCCTGAAGTCAGGGATACATGGCCAAAATTATTGATTAAGTTTTTTGATAAAAACACTATTTTATAGGGTATTGATGTTAAAGTAATATTTTTTATGATGTTCAACGTAAAATTTGGAGTATATAGGTTACGTGTGCACTACAAAAATCATTGCTATAAAAAAGAAAAATGAAAGGTTCACTCTAAGAAAAAAACACCAAAAATTACAGCAAAATTTGCTGTAAATGTATGCACCCAAATTGCCAGCGTATTTTACTGTACATTGACAACAAAATAGGTATTAAATAATATTATGTTTGGAATTTTACAGCAAAATGTGCTTCAAACATGCTAATTTTACTGCAAATATGATTATAATCACACTAAATGTTACAACAAAAAAATACTGGCAATTTGGGTGCATAAATTTACAGCAAATTATGCTGTTATTTTTGCCGTTTTTTCTGACAGTGTCCATTAAGTAGGGCAACTATCCCGGACTTACCTTGAATACAGTTATTTCATAATTTAATTTAATCAGTCGTTTGTAAATATATATTAGATTTCCGCTTTCTTTACAAATTCATTTTTATATGAAATTTCATTTTTAACATATAAATCTTTATTCAATGCTTAATTCACAGTATAGTGAAGATTCTGCAGTTTTTCTTTTAACCCCTCATATTTATCTTTTGTTTACGAATTGGTCTTTTAAGCAGAATATAAATATATAATGAATGATGCTTAAACTTGTTTAGCAGTTTCTAAATAAAAAAAAGGAAAGTCTGGTGAATGAATTGATCACTCTTACTGTAAGAAGAATGATCCACCCAAACCATTTTGGCAAATCTGCATTGATCTTTTGTTTACGGATTGGTCTTTTAAGTAGAATAGAAATATATAATGAATGATGCTTAAACTTGTTGTGAATTTTCTAAATAAAAAAAATGAAACGTCTGACGAAAGAAGTTATTGCTATTACTATAAGAAGAATGATCAACCCAAACCATTTTAGCAAGTCTGCCATAGATTTTCTTTACTATACAAATATATATAAAAATTTTCATCCGTATGTTTATTTTATTTCTATAAATTACTGTGTTAAATTAGATAGAACTTACATCATGAATTATATACTTTATGCAATATACATAAATTTTAAATAACTAGGAAACGATACTAATTATAAAAAAGCGTATTGGACAAATAGATTTATGATTTTTATTCTAAAAATATTCATCAACCCCAATCCCTTCTCTTCTGAAGTCAACAGCTAATGTGTTTACCTTAATGCAAAAAATAAAAATAAAAATAACAATAAAAATAAAATATTAAAATAAAATAAAATATAATAAAATAAAATAAAATAAAAGTAAAATCCTTCACACTTTTACTTTTGAATTATAAAATGATCTTTCAAAACAATAGAAATAATGGGGAAAATTGTGTGTATATTGTGCATTGTAATATATAAACTTTGTAGAAAAAAAAACAGAAATGTGAGGGGAGAAATTTGGAGAAATGTCCTTATAAAATATTGATGACAGGGTTCACATTAGAGTGCGGAATAAAGCAAGTTTTAAAGAAAATGTTTACTTTTATTTATATACACCACTTAAAATAACCAAGAAAATTATTATTTATTTTTAAAACAACTTGATAAATTTTTAATCAAAATATTGATAAATGAAAAGTTCAGAATAAAAAAATCCATCTTAACCTTTTTCAATCTGAGTCCTGGAATAACCCCAATAACTCCCTCTATTAAAGTCAATTGCTGATGGGTTTTCCATAGCACAGAATACTATACTTCTTTACATTGTTACGTTCTATTTACGAATAGAAGTTTTAAATCCAATGGATATTATATGATTAGGCGATTAAGTATCTAAATTTTGAAAGGAAATAAAATTAAAATGTGAAGGGGCATACACTTGCAGAAATAAATTTATCCCTCAGCATAAATATAAAAATCATCCTCAATACTTTTATTTTCAAGTTAACTGCGGTTGCTATTTTGCTTATTGGGAAAAACTATTTTCCTTCACACATTCACTTTCTAGTTATAAGTGTACACTTTAAATTCAACGAAAATTTTAAGAAATTGCATGTACTTGATTCATTGTAGTGTATAAATTTTCAAATAAAAATATAAGAAAAAATTGTTGGAAGGACTGATTTATACCTCTTAGCATAAAAATAAAGATCAATCCAACCCTCCTTCTTTTTTGCATGTCAATTTTTACTGATACGATTTCTTTATCGCAAAAAGTTTTCTTTCGCATGTTTACTTTCTACTTACAAAAATATGTTTTAAACATAATAGAAATCATATGAAAAATTAGGTGCTTTAGGCGATCTGGAATATAAACTTTGAAAGGAATGTAAATAAAAATGTAAGGGAAAAAAGTTAGAGGAATGGATGTATCTCTCTTAGCACAAAAATAAAGATCCACCCAATCCTTCATTTTGGCAAATGGACCATCATTGCGTTTTTTTTTTTTTTTTTTTTTTTAATAGAAATATTCCGAATTTTTTCCGAATTTTTTTTTTTCTTGATCAGAGCATGTATTAAATAGGAAGCAGATAATATTCTTTCTACGTGAATTTTATTTCCACTGCGATAAAAGTTCTTTTTAGAATTTTATAAAAATTTTATAATCATTGTTAAGATGGGTTTAGTTTACTATGATTAAAATAATAGGTATAAATATCATAGGTCTGTTTTTTTTTTAATAGAAATATTCCAATTTTTTTTCCTTGATCAGAGCATGTAAGAAATTATTAAATGGGAAGCAAATAATCTTTTTTTTTCTGTGTGATTTTTTTTTCTCCACTGCGATAAAAGTTCTTTTGAGATTTTTTTTTATACTTTATAATCATCGTTAAGAAGGTTTACTATGAAGGCTTACTTTGATTAAAATAATAGCTGTAAATATCATAAGTCTGTTTTTTTTTTTTTTTTTTCAAAGACCTTTTTTTTTAAAATAGGAATATTTCGATTTTTTTTTTATTGATCAGAGCATGTATGAAATTATTAAATGGGAAGCAAATAACACTCTTTCAGTGTGAATTTTATTTCCACTTCGATAAAAGTTCTTTTGAGAATTTTTTTAAACTATCATTGTTAAGAGAATGGGGTTAGTTTGCTATAGATAAAATAATAGCTATAAATATCAGAGCCTTTATTTCCCTCCAAGGATTTGGGTTTTTTTAACTCTTTTATTTTACTTTATTTGGTTCATGTATGTAAAGATGGAATTGTGTAATAGATTTTTCATTCATCTCCTGATATGCTAGAGTTATAAAAATTAAATACACAGGCGTATTTCTGATGACAATAGAACATTTTAATATTTTTAGAACTTAATTAAAAATAAATAAATAAATTTTACGGCTTTTTTCCGTTAGCCGTGCGCAGATGATAAATTACAAAATTTTCTTTATAGTTACAAATGTATACAAGTTACAACAACATTGAAATTAATTATGCACGAAAACACGCTCGCTAAAATATGACAATTAACTGTGAAATTGCAACAATGAAATATTTTTCAAAATAAAAAAAATAGACAATAAAATAAATATAACTATAAAGGACTGTAATAATTAAAAAATAATAATAAATAAAAATAAAATAAATTAATAATTAAAAAAATAAAATAAATAATTAAATCATAATTATTAAAATGTAAATAATTAAAATAAATGTAAATTATTAAATGTAATTTAATGCAACTTAATGTAAATGTAATTTAATGTAACTTAATGTAAATGTAATTTAATGTAACTTAATGTAAATGTAATTTAATGATTACATTTTTTAATCATTAAATGTAATTTAATGTAAATAATTAAAAAAAACGCTTGTATTATACTATTTTTGTAGATAATTTTGTGTCAATAAAGATAATGATTTTTTTCGTGCATGATATTCATAGCAAATGACATTTTCAAAATAAAATGAATGCATTTATTACTCTTATTCAAAATGTGTAAAAATTGACGTTGGTATTATTTTTGTCATACATTGGATTCATATCAGTAGACATTTCATTTTCAAATGAAAACGTTAAAAATTGGCACAATTTATCGTAAAATACAAGCAAAGTATTTAATAAAACTAGCAGTAGCTTACTTAAAATAAAAGTGCAGTAGTTGAGAAAAAGCAGATAGTTTCATTAATTCAAATTTAAGAAATATACAGGGTTCGTACGGATCAGGGAATTTTCCAGGAGTGTCACCATTATTTCTTTACAGAAAAAGAAATCCAGGTTAAACTCGCAAAACCTCGCCTTCTCTTAAGGAGCAATTTTTTGCAAGAAAATACTGGTAACAAAGAATTTCCTGGTCGCAAAATTCCAGGAGCCGTACGAACCCTGAATATAGTCTATAACAGGAACGTCGAACCTATGGCACGCAGCTGAATATTTTATAGAAGGTTGATTTTAAATGAAAATATTATGAGAATACAAGAATTTAGACTAGCTGCGTTTCTCTGAATTCAATTAGTTTGATTGGTACCCGTTGTTATACAGATTGAAGAAAATGAAATGCAACTTAATGAATACCAAACTAGCGCAGTATTGGCTAAATGTTTTATTATTATTATTATTATTATTATTATTAGAGGATTAGAAGATTATTGAAAAAGAAAGATTATAAAGAATAATAAGCAAAAATGCCACTTTTGCAAATGAAAATTTGAAATTTAATTAGAGACACGAAGGACTGTTTAAAGAAAATGGCGCTTGCCATTTTTAATACAATTTCTTCTGTGCGTCATTATTTTTGAAAATGAATAACATAATAAACTTGAGTAGAAAATTCTTGCCATATGACTCCAAAACAGCTTGTATTATCTAAGCCAGCCATACTCAACTTGCGGCCCGAGACACATAATCATTAATCCATATTTATAAAATTGAGATGCGCATAAAAAAGTATTTAAGACCTTCGATGTTGTTTTAGATATTTTCATGAGTAGACAAAATCTATCCTGTTATTTATAAATAATTTAAAATAATGTTAAAACATCTTAAATGCTGTTTTCTTAGTTAAAAATTATTTTTACATGTAGTCCCATTTGATTCCAATTTTTCATTCTTGTTGGGTTTGTATATTTAAAAATGTTATTATAAATAAAGTGATCAGGCGTATTGTGTATATGTGCTTTAACAATAATTTTCGAATTTGCAACATATGGAAAATTTTTCACCGAAAATGTAAATATTAATGTGTAAATATAATGTAAAAAAAATGAAATGTAAAAATATCAATATAATGAAAATGTAAAAATATCATTTTCATCATTTTAATTTTTTATATTGCATTAGAAATTCATTATTTTGATAAATATATTTTTTTTGTAAATATTTCTGTTTCTCGAATAATAGAGTGTATTTTATATTATGTATAAAATAAATAATAGTATGTATTGTATTCGACAGTGATATTTTCTTTATCTAAATCTCAATTAATATAAAAAAAAAATTACTGTTGTATGTGTCACTGTTTGAACGATGCATGGTAAAGTTCAATTTCCCTTTTGAAAGATTTTTAATTCATTCACTTACTTTTACTCACATTTACGTTAAAACCTTTTGTGCTTGAAAACCTCATATAAGTTTGTATTGAAAAAGAACACCCAGCGAAATGTGGATATTATATTTATATCTCTATAACACTTAGAATCTTCATGTGAAGAATTATAATGCTTGTGAAATACAACAATAGATATCAGAAACATTTCCTTTTGAAATATTCAGTTGGAAAATCCGTCTTTGACATTTTTTTATCATATGTACGAGATAAGATTTTCTCAAAGAATTTCTGATCTTGGATCGTAACAAAAACATGACCATATAAAATAAATATGATAATATCTCATTCCGAATCTATGATAATTTCTTATACCTATTCTATGATAATCTCTCAACCGATTTCTTTTTACTTTGTAGTAAGGTGTTCAAAGTTTAAAATATAACAATATTTATAGATGTATACGTATATATATTCAAATGATCATTATATATTATATAATGATAATTTTGTAATTTTGTAATAATTGTAAGTTTTTTTAAAAAATTCAGCATTATTTGTTCTTAATAACCCTCTTTAAATTTCTTGTAAGTTCAAACTGTGTTTTAATCCATTTAAAAAAAGTTTGTGCATCAGAGTGTTAAGTATGAAACAACATGTGGTATCACAGTCAGTATTAGAATAATTAAATAATGAAATAAATAAATACACCCCATAAAATTTAATCGCCAAATTGTCGCAGAGAAAAACGAAAGTCGTCATTGGATTTGAAATTATTTCTTCTTTCAATTTATGTTTTAAAAAATATCCTTAGGGAATAGGGGTTTAAGAAGAAAAAATTAATAATTTTGTAAATTCACAATATATCAAATTCGCTTAAATTTATTTTAAATCTTCTTTATATTATCTACAACTTTTATATTGACATTTTTTTTATAGGACCAACCCTTAGAGCAAAAGAAAAAAAATTAAAAACAAAAAAAAATATCTTCCAGCTCCACCTACAGATACAGGTAGATTTCGAAGTGGGCGATCTCAACGGCCGCATTATGGCAAAAAGGTCATTTCTTCTGCAATTCCCAATAATCGCGCCCCTCGGCCTGCGTCTTCGAATTCTACCTGTGCCTGTAGGCCTACCCGTCAGGGATTTTTTTTTTCTGGCTGTACATACTTTGCACTTATATTCAGAAATTCTATATGGGTAAAAAGAGAAAAATCGATTAAAAAAAGAATATCATATTTTTTAATGAATATAACTTAACATTTACTTTATGCAAATATAAGCTTTTGTTTCTCCTTCTCTGCAAAATAGACATCGATGCCTATTACGATACCTTTGAGAACTTAAAAAGGATTTTCTTTCACAGTCACCAAGAGGATATCAACTAGATAAAAATATAAGATTTTCCCCTTTGTGAAGATGTTTTTTTTTTCTTCGATTTTAAAATAAATTTGTTCTGAAATAAAACTTTTTTTCCTACAAAAAACTGATACTATTGTTTGTTTTGATTCAAAATATCGAAATAATATATTTTACTTCGTTTTTCTAAAAGTAATTCAATAAAATCCTATTTAAGATTCAATGGAAATAAGAATTATTATTTCCTCTAAATAAATTATTACGAAATTATCATGTTTAAGTAATATTTAGTATATCAACTGAATATGTAGATATAATCGCAGTTTTAAAAGGAGATTTTTCAAAAGACTAGAAGATGTCCACGATTTTTTATTATGTGAAAAATTAATTAATATATTATGCGTTTGTCTTTCAGCTTATTAAACGATAATGATTTGTAAAATTATTTTGTAAGCGTTGGAAAGTGTTACATAATCTATGCTTGATGCATGATTTTTCGTTATTGTTTAATTGTTATTCTGGCTGTACATACTTCGCCCTTATATGCAGAAATCCTAAAGGAGTAAAAAGAGAAAAATCGATTAAAAAATATATAATATCAAAGAGTTTTATGAATATAATTTAACATACTTTATGAAAATATAAGCTTTTATTTCTCCTTCTCTGCAAAATAGACATAGATATGTATTACGATACCTTAGAGAACTTAAAAAGGATTTTCTTCGCAGTTACCAAGAGGATATCAACTAGATAAAAAGATAAGATTTTCCCCTTTGTGAAGATTTTTTTTTTCTATTTTAAAATAAATTTGTTCTGACATAAAACTTTTTCCCTACAAAGAAAAAAATGATACTATTGTTTGTTTTGATTCAAAGTATCGAAAGAATATATTTTACTTTGTTTTTCCAAAAGTAATTCAATAAAATCCTATGTAAAATTCAATGAAAATAATAAGAATAATTATTTCCTCAAAACAAATTATTACGAAATTACCATGAATAAGTAATATTTAGTATAGCAACTAAAAATGTAGATATAATCGCAGTTTTAAAAGAGGATTTTTCAAAGGGCTCGAAGATGTCCACGATTTCATTTTATGGGAAAATTAATTAATATAAAGGAAAACATAGAAACAAAGTGTTGAAGAAATTTCCATAATTATTAATTTTTTTATTACTGTCTGTTACAACTATTTATTACAGTTATATTTTTATATTTTTACTCATGAAAATACTTTTATAAACCGCTTTCCTAATTTGACTATTACTCTAATATAAAAATACTTTTAAAAATTGCATACGTAAAAATTCTTTACTAATGGAAAAAAAGAGAGAAGAGAGTACAAAAAATATATCAAAGAGTTTTATGAACATACTTCGCATATTTTATTCAAAAATAAGCTTTTGTTTCTGATTCTAGGCAAAATAGTCATTCATGTTATTCGATACACCAGAGAACTTGAAAAGGATTTTATTCGTCGTCACAAAGAGGATATCAATTTGATAAAAAAGAAAAAGATTTTACATTTCTGAAGATGTTTATTTCTATTTTAAAATAAATTTATTCTAAAATATGATGGTGTTTCTCGAACAAAAATTACACTATTGTTTGTTTTGATTCAAAATATCAAAAGAATAGGTTATATATTTTATTTTTTAAATAATTCGAAAAAATCATACGGATTTAAAGCAATAATACAAAATATATAAATTAAATATTACGAAATTATCATGAACGAGCAATTTAACATTGCTCGTTCATGATAATTTAGGTATAATTTAGGTATAATTAAGGTAAATTAAGTACATTTAGACATAATCAAAGATGTAAAAGCATTTTTTTTTCAAAAGGCTCTCAGATGTCAAAAATGATTTATTATGTTAAAAATTAATCAATAACAAGGAAAGCATAGAAACAAAGCGTTGAAGAATTTTCCATATTTATTAATTTTATTTTATTAATGTATGTTAAAACTATTAATTAGATTTATAATATATTTTTACTCATAAAAATACTTTTATGGACCATTTTACGAATTGGACTAATACTCTAATCGAAAACTTAAAAATACTTTGAAAACTGCATGCGTAAAAGTTATTTACTAATGGGATAAAAGAGAAGAGTGCATAGGAAAATATCAAAGACTTTGATGAATATACTTATCATAATTCATTCAAAAATAAGCTTTTGTTTCTCATGCTAGGCAAAATAGTCATTCATGCTATACAATATCTCAGAGAACTTTAAAAGTGTTTTCCTCGTAGTCACAAAGATGATATCAATTCGATAAAAAGAAAAAGACTTCCCATTTCTGAAGATGTCTATATCTATTTTAAAATAAATTTCTTCTGAAATATCACAGTATTTTTCGCACAAGAATTATACTATTGTTTGTTTTAACTCAAAGTATCGAAGGAATAGGTTTTACTTTTTTTTTTAAATAATTTGATTATATATAAATTAACGATATTTATATAATTTCTTAAAAAATAAATAATTTCTTGCCATTTTATTATTACTACGGATGGTAATAATAAAATATATGTAAGTAAAAGATTACGAAATTATCATAAACTAGTAATATTTAACATTTTAGCTAAAGTAAATTAACTACATTTAGATATAACTGAAGATGTAAAACTTTATTTTTCCAAAAGGCTCTAAGATGTCGGGTTATTCCATGGTAACTTGCATTACATTTAGAATAATTGACTTCAGTAATTTTAGTAATATAACACCAAAAAATATTCAAAATATAAAGTTGATGATATTTGTTAATTAAACATATCTAAAAGAAAACTTTGCATTAAAATTACTTAAATTTAGTGCTATTTCTTGAACTATGTAAATTGTATTTACTATGGTAACTTACGTTACTGAAAAAAGAACGTAAGTTACCATAAGAAATTTAATTGCCACTGTTCAAGAAATAGCACTAAATTTGGGTAATTTTCATCCAAATTTCAGTTTGGATAGGTTTAATTAACAAATCACATCAACTTTACAATTTAAATATTTTTTGGGCGTTATATCACTAAAATTACTGAAGTTAACATGGAATGACCTTGTCAACGATTTTTTATTATCTGAAAAAATAATTAACATTAAGGAAAACACGGAAACAAATCATTGAACGAATTTCCACAGTTATTATTCTCTCTCTCTCTCTCTCTCTCTCTCTCTCTATATATATATATATATATATATATATATATATATATATATATATATATATATCTATGTGTGTGTCGCACGCACACATATACATAATGAAATCACATGTGTGCAAATAAATGTAAAAATAAAAAATAAAAAAGCTAATAAAAAGTCTGTAAAATCATGACCCCCTCCCTCACCACCTTCTTTATATACAACATGTACTTTTTATCTTTTTATTATATTAAAAATCAATTCTTAATCAAGTGGAGGAATCCTAAAAGCATTAACCATGACAGGTCCTTTCACAATTTATTAGCTTACTAAACAGGTAAAATTTTGTCCCAAATATACTTTTAACATAACTCTATGAATGCAACGAAGTCATACATCTTCACATTTATATGTAAAGAAGAGTTTTGTTGTCCTTTTCCAACTTACCTCAGTGTGAAACAAAAGTGTTAAATGATTTCCATCTTTATCTTCACAAAATTTCTCGAAGAGTCTCTCACATTTGGACAATAAATTTTAAAACATTGGTATATTTTATAATTGATTTTAGTGTCTCACATTTGGACAATAAATTTTAAAACATTGGTATATTTTATAATTGATTTTAGTGCTTCGTTTTGAATAGATGGAAAATTCTTGGAAGGAGTTCTCCCTAGGAATACCAATACACAAGAAGTATTTCTGAATTCTCATGTTTATCAATCTTAAGTAGCAATATTGTTTCCCAGTAAAATAAACTTCAGTTCCAGAGGGTTTTCTTTTTCCCGTTATCGCCAGTTTATCACCGTACGTAAACTGAATTTTAATTTTTAAATTTATATGTTCACTTAATCTATATTTATATATGAGGAGTCTACTATAGAGATAAAAAATTAACTAATAACGCATTTCCTTCTGTGATATCCATTTGGAAATTCATAAACTTTATAATATCCATAGTACAACGTATCGATATTTAAAATATTATTTAGGTTAAATGTGATTCAAAACAGCCAGACTTTCCTTTATTGCTCTAACTAGTTTCATGTATAAAATTTTATTTAGGTGACATGTTGGAGAGTGTATAGAAATAAGGTTTCATTCATCAAATACAAGTCGAAATAGTTTGAAAAAGCGAATTACTAAAAAAAAAAATCGAAAGTTATCAAATTATAAAAATGTTAGCATAAAAAGGGTTGTTTAATAATCAATTAAATTCTTCGTACAATTATTCTGGTTACTATTGCAGTTTGAACTTTTGAATAAAAACTTTAAAGTTGAAAAAAAATCATTTTATCTGCATTAAATACTTTTATTTTTATTCTGCAACATTATTTAAAATAAATAAATAAACAAATAAAAATACCCACAAAGATAAATTGACACGGAATGGGTTAATAACAAATTTGGAATTGCTCCTTTGTGTATGTCCCACTTTGGGAACTACTGATGTAGATGTATCTTTCTATATGTAACATGCGCGTAAAGCATGCTCATAATATGTAACTGAAAATATCCGTACTAATCTAACCAGTAATTTTTGTGTTCTGTAGTATATATATATATATCATAATATTAAATTCATTTAAGGAATAAAGCAGAATGCCACGGTTTGTTTATGTTAAGTGTACAAGTTTTGCCTCAGGTAATGGATACACTCCATCTTGGCGAATAACTCTGATTATTATAATCAAAAGATGATAAATAAGGTAAAGTAAGATTTTTTTTTCCATACCTAAATATTAAAAGACTCTTTACTAATTTTTCAATGAATCAAATAAATATTAAACAATAAATTATATATCATGTGAGTCGCATATAATAATTGAAAAAGAAGAATTAATAACTCATGCAGTTTTTTTCATTTTATTTTCTAAAATTTAGAATATTTGAACACAATTATGACCAAGCAATTTTATTTTCATTCGCAGGTCAATCAGAAGAAATTTAAGTTAAAAAAATATCCGAAAAAGAAATTCCATTTTGATAGTGTAAATCACCCTTTCACAATTGTAATCATAATAAATAAAATAAACTATTTAAAAAAAATTAGGTGTTATAAATAATGCTTTTTATTGGAAATATATTGATATATATATAAAAATTTTATGTGGAAAAGTATTTTTTAATCCACTCTACGATGTCTGGAAAAATGTATGATGTAGTGTAAATCACACATGGAAATCTTCGAATAGTTAGCATCTAATGATGTCGAATACGTAACATTACTGAGTTTAATTGCATGCTACTTTATCTATTGTTTATAATTAACAAATTTTAAAGCATGCATTCAATTTGATTATATTGGGCTTTTGATGATTTCGTCCAGCCATACTCAACCTGCGGGCGGCCTCATGTGGCCCGGATACCTTTTATATGCGGCCCGAGACACATAATATCATTAATCATATTTAAAAAATTAATTGAGATGTGCATAAAAAATTATTTAAAACTTTTACTGTTGTTTTATTTTCATGGAAAGACAAAATCTGTCCTGTTATTTAAAATTATGTTAAAACTTCTTAAATGTCGTGTTTTTAATCAAAAGGTTTTTTTTTTTTTTTTTTTTTTTTTTTTTTTGCTTCACAGTGGTGTATACATTTCTTAATCTTCAACAGCAATCATACATTATTCCAAATTATTTAAATTCGCACTATATATTTATACAATTAAAAAAAAGGTTTGTGCATTCAGCAAAAGACTGATTTATTACAGAGAATCTCTTTTTTTTCTTTAAAACTTGGAAATTCTGCATTGTTTTATTAATACGTTTTATTTTTTATACTTATTATTATAGCCAATGCTGCTTTTTAGGGTTGAACGTTTGTCTCTGAAAAAACTGGCACCAAAAAAGTTTTATAGCACTATTTCCGAACAACAAAACTTCGCGGCATATTTCTACAACATTTACAATAGAAATCTACCACAAAAATTATTGTTTAGAAATAGTGGTGTTAAAATTTTTTGTAACATTTCTTTCGCGACAAACGTTTAACCCTACTGATAATAATAACTTTGTTATATTGCTTTGTTATTCAATTTATGTTATCTTACTGTTTTAATTACTCTTTTTGTTTACCTTTTTATAAGTGTGTTGCGACCCACCTAACTTCGCAAACATATATTTGCGGCCCGCGAGAAAAAAAAGTTTGAGTATGGCTGATTTCATCTCACAAAAGCTACTTTTTTTTCAATTCTAAGATTAAAATTTATTTATATTATCGAAATTATTTATATTCCCTTCATTATAGTCTCGAAAAAATTCTCTTTCTAAAAACTATGGTTATAATTTTCTTTAGGATATGAATATATTTGAAAAAGCAATCCGAATGATAAATGACAAACATTCTCATAATTTATAAAAATTAAATGACGCTCATGCATCATTCCGAAAAATTGATCTAGAAGTAGCGCATGCTGATTAAAGACATCAAAGTTTTTCCTTTGATCAATCATAAACATGACAATTTTAATCAAACCAAATGATAGTTCCTGAAAAGATTGATTTGTTTTCTAAAAGAATTTTCTCAAAATTATCGTTTTATATTTCTTTTGCGAAGATAAGCACTTTCTTTCCATGTAAAGTATATTGTTGGTATTAAACCAATGAACTTCTATTTAAATTATGATAAATCATAATTTTAATGAAATAAATACCCTTTAAAGAGGCGAGATTCGGAAAGTGATTTTAGCAAGAGGAGAAAATATTTCACATGTACTTTCTGGAAAACTTAGTTACTGTTTCATATACATGCAAGCAATTGTACAATATTTACGCAATTTATTTAATATACTAGCTGTGTGTCAGCCCGATGTATTGCATTTATATTGCATGAGATTGTTCGGTTTTTTGAAAGAAAAATAAATCGAATATTATTTTACATTTAGAAAATACAGTCGAGTTCCTGTATAACAAAATTCATAGTTCCAGTCAAAAAATTCATTATATAGAAAAATTCGTTATACAAAAAAATTCGTTGATGCAAAAGTTCCTATTTAATATGTAAATTTTGAAAAAAATGTTTTTGTGGTGTCTAATTAAGATTTTGAAATATTTAACTCTAAGGTAAAGCTAGGAAAGTCTGCGCACAATTCAAAAGAAAAACAATAAAAAATCTAAATATGAATTTTTTGCTAAACTATTCCTGAATAATTTTTGCTTCATTTGTTTTTTATGCATTTCCATTGCTATTTTGTTGTTATGTTGTAATTTAATAGAACAGTTGTAATAAAACCAAGAAAGTTATTTTGCGCAATCTGTCCTTACAGGGTTCGTGTGATTGCGCACATGGGTAGGAGAGATTGTTACTAATAATAACTACAATTAAATTGTTAACAATAATAATTGCACTTAAATGACATTGCTGTAAGGTTTTTGTGAACAAATATTATTGTATTAGGATTGAATATTTCAACCTAATGATTAAAGTATCAGAAAAAATAAATAATTTTAAAATAGATTAAAAAATTTTAATTAAATGGAAAAAATAATAAAGAATATGAAAAAGCAAGTCCAGATAAGATTACAAAATTACATTAAGTTACTTGATAACACGTTTAACTTAAAATTAGTACATTTTCATTTTTTATTTTTTATGCAAATTTACCAATAAGCTGCGTAATCTCTCCTAGCATGGAAACTAATGGGAACAATGCGCCATCTCTCCTAAGTAGCAGATGCGCAAACTCTCCAATTTTGGTAGGAGAGGTTGCGCGGTCTTTTATTTAAACACGGCCGCTACTAAAACGAACCGTTGATGTTCACATTGTTAATCTAGATTAGTAGCTTATGAGAAATCGTTTAAGTTAAAAATATTTTGTACTACTGACAGTGTATAGAAATTCTTATGAATAGCTATGAAAATTCAAGCACTTACTTTGGGAAAACAAAACAAAATAGCAATGATTTATCTTAGACGCGCAAAACAATCAACGTGCACTTTCAAGTAGACACTCCACTACTGCTGTTGTACAACTTCCTGGAGTCGCTGCGCGCTCACTATACTCATTCCTCCCGAACTTCTATCTGCGCAATCTCTCCGACCGCGCCATCTCTCCTGGCTTTACCTTATGTATTTATTTATTCCAACATAGTTGAAAAGTGTTTATGAATTCGGTTTGCCTGTCTGTCTGTATGCCTATCTGTCCGTGCTCTAACTCGCGTAAATATATTCAGATTGTCACACAAGTTATATATGTTGTTGATGTTCACTGTGGCATATTCGGTATTGAAAATGAAGTGTGTCGTGCTTATGGTTTCTTTACAGGTACACTCAAAAAAATTCTGTTACATTACGGTCTATGGGGAAAAATTGTTTGCGATTTATTTTAATAATGTTTCACTTTTTTAAACATACTGAAAATTATATATATCACTGAGTTGCATTACATGAAGTTTACTATAGAGTACTGTGTGCAAAGCATTCCTCGTTCATTTACAGGGGCACAAAAGTACTGTCTATTAACAATATTTGCTGGAATTGCGTTTCACTTACAATACGCGTTTTTAAATTTAACTAATTTTTTTGCCTATTACTTGTTGTCTATAGATCATATACAAGGCAGAAAAAATCTCGAACACATTCCGGTTAATTGACGGAAATTCCAGTAGGGGAATTTTAAACTGTGCTATACGTTTCCTATCTGAACTAAATTTTAGCATTCTACGTAGTATATATACAAATCAATTTATCGTATACCGGGCTGCACAAAAGAATTCGGATATTTTTCCAAATATTGTTGGTAATTCCTTAAATTGGGTTTTTAAATATGTTATGCTTTTTCCAATTTGTTTACTCAGACACCATCTTTTATCTTATTAAACGGAAAAGGTTTGTAAATGTATATTAGATTTGTTGGAAAGTGTTCCATGTACTATGCTTGATGCATGATTTTTCGTTCTTGTTTAATTATTTAAACAGTTTCAGAATGGGAAGTAAACATTTATTTGAAAGCATAGCAAGAATCCTTTCGACATAGTGTTAAGAAGGGTGTTTGATTGGGGGTAATGAATGCCTTTGCTGGACATAAATAATAAGCTAGAGGTACTCAGCTTTGAAAGATAAACCAGGAATCAGTGACAGAATATTAATTCCACGTGGTTTTGAAAGCCTTTTCTGAACAAATGATGAAAAATTCCTTATATAGAGATAGATATTTTGCTATATGGAGATTATTTTTAATGTAATCAAGGGAAAAGGTACCGTTCCTCGTAAAACATAGTAATATAGAGAAATTCGTTACATGAAAATGCGTTATAGAGAGACTCGATTGTATTTGTAACATTTCTTTTATTAAATACCAAATTTCAAATAAGAAAATTAATTTACAATGTAGGTTAAACAAAAATTGCGAAACTTACATTTTCCCGATTACGTGATTTTTGATAAAATGCCAAGGCTGCATAAAAGGGAAGTAACGAATTAAATACCTTTTCTTCCTCTTATAGTTTGTAAATTAAAATAAATTTGAATTTCGGTAACATTTAATTTAATGTTTTGAAAGACTGTTTGCCAAAATAATAGTTTATTGTCTTAAAGTATTTAAAAAAAAAAAAAAAAAAAAAAAAAAAACTATATTATCTTTTTTATATTTTATTTTAAAAAAATATTCTTTCAATATTGAAATTCATCTTGCTTTATTCAGTATGACCTGTTTTCTATATTTCTTAAATTTATTTGATAACAAAATGTATTAGATTGAAGTAATCAAAATGAAAAGAAAAGTTTTAATGATTTTAACTATTATTTTAATTTGCAATTTCTGTTAATGTAAATTTTTCACTTAATATATTTATTAATCTTCGCTAAATGGGCATTCCTATAATCGTATTATTTGAAAAACTATTTAAAACTATACGTTAAACAGTATTGTAACATGACCATGACCATAAAAAGTAAGATTTAGAAAAAAATAGTTTCATGAGAGTCTTTTTAAGAACTAAAGCAACTGTTTTGAATATATAGAAACTAATTTATAGGCTTTGAACAAATGAAAAGAATATAAATGCAACTGGTATTTGCAATAAGGAAATGAATTTCTGCGTAAAATTCTTCCTTTTACTATTTAAAAATGTTCTTTCAGCATTGAAATTCATTTTATTTTATTCAGCATGACCTGTTTTCTATATTTCTTTAATTCTGTTGTTAAAAAAAATGTATTACATTGAAGTAATCAAAAAGAAAAAGAGAAGAACTTTGAAAAGTTAGAAACTTTGATCAATGTCTTTAAAATTTTTATCTTAACGCGTCTCCTTTTTTTCTTCTTTCTTCTTTAAAAAATGTTCTTCATTTTCTCAAATTATATCAAATGTAACAAAATGTAAAATACAGCCTAAAATGATTGTAAAAAACTTTGCAAAAAACAAAAATTTAAAAAAATTTTGCTTTGTGAAATGAAAATAACAATGAAACACTTTTTTTTTGTTCTTGTTACGCAAATTGTTATATTCGTCAGCAATTTTAATACGGTTAGTAAAAAAATACAAATGATATTTTCGTTGTCGTTTTTGTTTCAAGGCTTTTCTGCTGAGTTTTGCATGTAACAGCAATTATGCATATTTTTAAAATTCATACAAAATAAAAATAAAAATTCTTTTTTTGCAAAATTGGAAAATATATAAAATTTATTATCAGAGAACTTAAAAGACAAAAATATAAATCAAGTTGTATGTTTTAGAAATTATTTAGCACAAGATGTTATTCGAATCTGGAAGATAAATAAAATTTAGTATCGTTTTTCTAAACGTCCACATTTTTCTTTTAAATTTGTTTTAATGTTTTTTTATATTGTTAACGATATTATTAACTAAAGTATCTAGAAAAAACTTTTAAACTTTAAAATATTTTTAATTGAAACGTATATTTCCAAACTTTTGTCATGAAAATAATTAAAAATAAACTATGAAATCGATTTTGAAATGAGGGAGTTAGACTGACAGTGGAGTAAGTCAATATTTACTAATTTGAGAAATAAAGAGTTTTGTGAAACTTGTCGTGAGCCGTTGCATAACGTGGTCCAACTTGTTTTGTCCTCTAGTGACTCCCTAAGTGAACTATGACTTATTTGACTGTCGCACTGAACAGAAATTAATCTACGTTCAGTAAAAATATGGTTATCTAGATTTTTCAAATTGTTGACTTACTCTACTGTCATTCTAACCCCCTCATATAATAACGTCAACCGCCTCATAGCAACTGGCCGAAATATAACTAACTTTCTGCTAATGGTTTTATTAATTTTAAAACCACAAAATAATTCATTTTGGACGTTTTCATTTGATTCTGCTTTTTATTAATTGAAATTGTTTACTAAAATTAAATTGCAAATAGATTCCAGCTGTAAAGCTGAAATTAAGTTAGTATATTTTCCTTCTAAACGTAAAATTTATTATTTATAAGTTTATTTAAATTTTTGTGATTACTTACTTATGAACTTTTTTTAACTCAAGTGATAACTTTTCAGCTTAAAATGCTTTAGCGCATACTGTACGCCAACCGTGTTTTTATGTTACTACAAACCATCCCCGTCGTTAAAGGTTAAACAACATAAACTTATTTATGCTAAAATGCTTTTTATTTGTGTAAATTTAAAGTCTTAATTTTTAAAAATATATATACATTGAAGAAAGATAAATAATATGTTATACAGGTTTATAACAACGTTTAGCGGTATCCTTGTTTAATGCAGTGCTCAGTAGTTGTATAAGAGTAATTAACATCATATTGTTTTTAAAAAAGACTAATTGAATTAGAATTAATATAACATAGACTGTCTGTAGTAACATAAACACACGGGCGCCGTTCCACGCGCCAATGCCTTTTAAAGCTACAATATCAACTTCTGATGCTAAAGTAGAATAGTGTATCTCTGCTAATAGTATAAAAGTAATAGATATTACATTTATATAAAAAAATAATTAATTAATATTATATTATACAAATTACATTACAGAAATACATGGGCGGAGTATTCCGTACGCCAGTGATTACTTACCAATAAAAATAATGAAAGAAAGTAGACAAAATTGTGAACATTAACTTTAAACATTGAATGAAAATTGAAGGATCTTTGGGAAGAACGTAAATGAACCGCCGATGTTAATCAGATTCGCTGATGTTAATCAGATTCCAGAATTCGCAACTGTTTTTTCGCTGAATGGCGCACGCAGCACGCCGTCTGTCTTTAATGTTTAAATATCATTGACAATACAAAATATTTATCTAATTTGTTGTAAAGAGTCGTACGTCTTTCAAATAAGGTAATACGTGAACATGATTCATATAGTTTAGTGTGCTGTGACTCACGCGATTTTATTAATGATATTTATAAAGTAAAAACTACTATGACATCTTTTATTCTAGCATTATTCTAAAATATAAAAATCCGAGGTTCAATTTGATTATTTAGCAAACAAGCAAAAAAGTTTTAATCTTTCTAAAAGAAATGAAGTCAGATTTTATTTTAATGAAAACTTTCTATTTGATGAATTTACTTCTTTCTTTTCGAATTCCTTGGTTGCTCCACTCAAACTTTCAGAAACGGCTTTTTAAATATATTTGAATCAATTTAATGTCCAGAAAAAAAATAGATGCCTCGATATTGTACGGTAATAAGCATTAGAATCTCTCTTTTGTTAAAAATAAGAGAATAAAATAACGTAATTTTATATTACTTTTTCGTGATATTTTTGAAATAAAATAAAAAAATAAAAATCAATAATTCAATAGTACATTTAACCATTTTTTAGTCCCACTACTTGAGATGAAACAAAGGGAATCAGTTAAGAGAATTGGTATAATAAGAAATTCGAGCATAAAAAGAGAATGATGCTTTTGTTATTGAAAATTAACAAAGAATCTCATTAACTAAAATCGTAGTACCTTCGTGAAATGAATTTTATTAACTTGATTAAGTTGTTTTCCGGCAATTTCTAATAGTTTTATCGAGAGAAACAAGTATTAAACAATCATGAATCCTTTCAAAATTATTACGAGGATCAATAAGACGTATTTTCCTAATAAATGTGATTTATTATTTTTATGTGTTACAAACAATCACCTTCAAAGTACGTAGCAAAACTTAACGGTTCCCAATTTCATAAGAATCAAATATATCTTTGTAATGTGAACATTTGTTTAACTGATGCTCTGTTTTTCATTGCCTGTTTAGTCCTTCCGACGACTTTGCTGTTTTAGTTGTTTATATCCATGTTTTCAACATATTCTCAACTTATTTTCGTACATAAGACTAAATCTGTAACTCATTGCGTCTCTGTTTAACGTGAACTAATTTTATATAATTTCACATTTCACATAAACTTTTTTATGACTTGGTTTCAAAATTCCCAAAGTTGACAGAATGCAGAATGTTTGACACTGCATTAGTTGTGAAAAAATCCAAAAGAAAATTTTCTACTATAACAACTCTTTTACTGTGAAAAATCGTAAAAGACAAATTTTGTAGAATGACCTTATTACAATACACTTAACTAAATTTTATATCACGACCTGCTTTGGACTACATGTCTATTAGGTCCACCTACAGGAAGGATTCAGGTTACTATGTACAGATAGCTAAAAGACAATTTCCCTTTCTCTTAATAATTCCCTTTTTCAAAGATTCTTTTTTCCGACATGATCACATAGTCTGGAAATACGGAATGATAGATTCTACAGTCACATTCGTGTACTTACGATTCAGTTTCTTCATTATTCACATTCTTCCATCGTGGCTAACAGTTATATGAGTTTCGTATATGACGTCGAAAGTAACATGTTACAGAAGTTTTGATTTTTAACGCAGATAATGGCGCTGCAAATTTCTCTTCGTCTATATTGAGAATATCATAGCGTTTCAACCGTCTATAACGAACTGTTTGATTTTCCTTAAAACGTTTAGCTCCATTCACTTTATGCATTAAATAATTTCATCTCTCATTTATTAAATAAAAGTTGTTATTCTTCTAAATATTTACTGATTCATACAAAAAATCTTAAAATTTTTTCCTACATAATATCACTCATTTGTCTGAACACAATGAGAACAAGCTATATATCACACTAATGTGCTGTGGTCATCACAAAACTAGATTCTATAGTATTCTAATACATTAATTTAAACAGCACTGTTACACACCAACAATTATGAAGTACAGTGCATTTCTTTAAATTTAATTCGGAGTTACATTGATCAATGAATAAAAAAGGTACAGTTCAACGTGTACCTTGTTGGGTACTGAAATACAAAATTGGACCAACATATATAGGTTAATTAATTAACTCAAATAATATAAAATTTGTTGCATTTCTACATAATTGAAATTAAAGCACCGCTATAATGCTCATCGTAAAAATATAGCATAGAACCTTCCCCTGTTAAGCAAACAAAGTCAAAATTGAATCAGCATAGTTTCTACTATATATTTTACATTTTTAAATACTACATTTTCTACATCTGTTACATTTTTAATTTGGCTAAATTACATCCTATAGATGATGAAATATTGTTATCATGGAAATCGTCAAAAGATACAGCACAACAGCATCACCTCTTGAGCGATATATATCTAAATCTAATCAGCGTCAACTTACGTCAAGATATAACTAAATCTAAAGTTTGATGAAAATTTTTTCATGAGTTCTCCAGATAGATTGGTCACCAAAATTGTGTTACACACAGACAGACATTTTCCGTGTCGAAATTTCCACGATTGCAATACTTTCTTCTCATTCTATGTCGTAGCAGTTTACACCTGTCCAAACTTCTCGGAAATTAGGCGGAAACTGGCTTCAAAGTATCACGAAGGAAGGTGCACGAAGAGATATATGGGAAGGTTCATCCTTCATTTCGGACTTTTATCATATCACTTTGGTAAATGCTAGGATTTACCAGTAAAACCCAGGATTTGCCAGACTTCGGGCTTTTACAGAAAAATATAAATATTGACTAACATTACTAGATTGATGCTATGAAAGAGATCTGACATTTCTTAACACCCAATACCCAATACTTTTAATTCTAATATCATCATAACAAATTTGTCGCATATTTATTCAAAATATACAAAATATGCATATTGTTGAGCGTGCGATATAAAAAAATACAGAAGAATTATCTCATTATTGCCGTTTTTTTTTCTTTTTACAAGACAACACGTTTATACTATTTTATATCAGTGATATTATAGTCAATACAGCTATGAAATATATTTCAACGTTTTAACTGTTGTACTACCTTTCTGGAATAAGTACCTTTTTTTAAGAAGAAATGTTTTCAGCTATCTTTTTTTCACCAATTCAATTTTCCAAATGCATGTACTCTGGAAAAACAGATTTACTTTTCCAGGTACATTTATATTTGGGAAAAAAAAGAAGAAAAGGGGGAAATGCTTACGGTAAGTGGTAGGCTTCTGAGCAAAACTGCACAATTTTGACAACTAAGTAGTTGAAAGATGATACTGAAAATTCGATAAGAATATTTCGAAAATGGAAAAAAAATGTTTTCATACTTATAGGATATCAAAAAATACGGCTCCAAAAGCAATATAAATATAATCAGATATTTTTTTCTCATACTTTAAAGCTCAAAATTACAAAGAAAAATGTTAAAGTAAACTTAAATGTAAATGAATCATAAAATATACAGGGTGATATAAGAAAAAATGGATAAACTTTAAGAAGTGGTATTGCATACCAAAACAAATATTTTTTATGTAGAACACCAGGTTCGTATGTCATTTTTTTACTAAAAAAATTTCAGGGTGCCTCATTCCAGTACAAACATAACTATCGTTCACAGCTTTAACTAAAATAAAGATTTTTCAAAGTCATTTTCTACAGATTTACCTTGAAATGTTATGATATCACGGAACGTGATGGAAGCGTACAGTAAAGGAAACCGTATAAGCTGTCAATTATTAGACATAATGATCTCCATGAAAAAGGAACATTAAAATCGCAGGACATCTGCACTTAAACTCTGTACCGAAAACTAGCTGAGTAACCCGAACTTTTTGACTTATACGCATTGGTGTAGTAAACAAAGCAGAGGGTACACGATATAGGCAGAAGGTATACGCTAGAGAATATACGATATAGTTACGGAGAATATACGGAATTTATTAAAAAACCCAGAATTTATAGCAATCTATACCCCTACTATATACCTTGCTTATACGCGTACATCTTTTTCTCTCTTGCCAGTGTAGATGCACACCATTCACAGTTGCGATGCTGCATTTACTTGTATTGAATATATATATATATATATATATATATATATATATATATATATATATATATAATCAGATATGCCAAGCTCTCACTAATCGTCCGTAATGTGTGGATTGACCCAGTTTAACAAAGTTTCAAACCAGAAAAATTATTTGACGAATCCCTATTTAGTTAATTTCAGATTTCTACATGGAATATATTTAATTTCATTTCTCTAAAAACATTCTGGTTCGTATTAAACCTGGGTTAAATTAACCTACATATTACGGAAGATTAGTGAGAGCTTGGCACCTATGCATATAATTAATTCTGACTGCATCTAAATCAATGTTTTTCAACCGGGTTCCGTGAAAGTATCTCAGGTGTGCCAAAATCATTGTCATATTCTATAAAGATTTTATGAAACAATTGAAGTATATATATAAAACAGATAAAAAAAATTAATTAAAAAATGGGTTTTAGGCATTTAATCATTTTATTTACATAACAATATCATATTTACAGCATAAATAATACACTCTTCATTTTACTCACACAATGTTTCATCATACATTGCTAATTATTGTACTTGTCTTCCCACTTGATTTTTATTACATTTAAATTTTATTTACTTCCTTTAGTTTCCTCACATTTCAAATATTATTTGTTTTGTCATTTTTTTTTCTTTTGATTCTACTTTCTCTTAATTTATCATAGATTGCAGCACTAGACTTATTATTTAACCTGTTTACAATTTCAGCTTTTACTTATATTTTTCTGCGATACAGCAATACCCATTTTTTTCCAATTTCGTTTTTTTTTTCTAGGCAATGTTTGAGCATCGATGTAGCAGCCATTTTGATTTAATAATGACTGGCTGTTTATCAAGAACTTATAATCTTGTTCAATCTACAGTTATTTATTTATTTATTTATTTATTTATTTATTTATTTGGTGAGTCTTGCACATTATTTTGTGATCTATTTTCTATTTAAGTTGAATAATTGTTTATTTATCTAATTTCTATTTAAGTTGCATATTAATTTATTAATTTATTTATTTTGGTATTTGAACCACATGTAGGTTATTAATTTTCTTGTTTCATATATATATATATATGTTATTAGGGGATTAATATTGTAGATTTTAGGCATAATGCTGACAATATTTCGTGAAATAACATATATTTACTATGAATATTCTTATAATGCCCTTCTGAAGATTCTATAAGTTATTCATAGTTTTTCAATTTTTGTTTTTTCATCCTTTTGGGTGTAATTCCTGCAGTGTCCATTCCATTGCTTTCTATGAAGTCTTATCCTTTGTTTTCCACACCCTTGTGTTTTTCACATCCCTGTATCCTTGTGTTTTCATTTTTAAATATATATATTAAACGCAACAAACTCCAAACTATGCGATTTACTTTATGATGAGATTCAAATTTAATGTAAAGAAGAATTTCATGCCAGGTTTAGTGCAGTGTTTGAAGAGTACTCTTACGAAGAGTTTGTGGAAAATCATCTTCATAATAAAGTTAAATCTTGCTGAGAAAATTTATTGGTCTTGAAACTATAGAGTTAAAAATACACTAGAAATAGTTGAACTATGATTTTTATCCTGTGTAAATAGCATAAAAACTTTGTGAGCAAATTTTACAATCTTTAGATCTATTGTATACAGATTTTAAAGAAATGTCTAAATGTCTACTTGAACATTCCATCTTGCAAAGAGGATATTTTGAAAATGTGAAGGTCAGATGCCTCTTTATTTATCTTAAAGTTGTGTCAAAGTACACAGTTACTCCTTTATAAGGGTATTCTAGTGGACAGAGGTGTTTTGAGAATTTGCATGCAATCGTGATGTCCTAATGTCTAATATTTGCCCATGAATTAGCAAATTCTGTCATTTCTTTATGTTATGCAAAACGCATTTGCATCTCCGGAAATCTGGTTGTCACGGTTATTTCTGCAGTGATATGTTAGTTAAGTAACTGTGGTTGTGTAGTAGCTATATATAATGCGGTAGTAGATAAATTCAGTGGAGTTTAATGTATCTCCCCTGCGAGTTAATTAGTTCTCTCCTGCAATTCGAGCCACGAGTTAACTTCATGTGAAGTCTCCGAATAGCCGCTTGAATAGAGTCATCGGCTGTGAGTTTTCGCATATTTGATAAGAAGTTGAGCTTTCTACTTCAAATAAAGAGCTATAGTAATCCATGGGATTCTATTTATAGTTATAATGTCTTCTAAAGAGAATATCTTAGGCTCTTGAAGAACTTACTGTGAGGACATTTGCAACCAAGTTAAGATAGTCAAAATTTAACAAGTTTTGGGAGAATATTTTCCCCCTCTCAGTCTTTCTTAAAGTGAGCTTATTTCTCCTGGTCGTCTGTATTAATCTACCACTACTAATACCCTGATTATTATTATAATTAAATTTTTGTGTTTTACTAAAATATGTGTCATGGCCTCCTTGCAAGCTGACAGATCACGAAGATTTTGATAACTTATTTGTTATATATGTATATATTTATATATATATATATATGCTGTGATGGTGCATTTTGTTTGTGTTCATGAAAGATGTATCTTTTATATTTTTATATCATTATAATTTAAGTGTGGCACTGAAATATAACTATGCACTCAAGTCTGCTGCAAAATTATAATTATGTCTTTAAGTGTGCGAAAAGATTTTAAAAAAATTAAAAAACTCCAATTTAAATGTTTAAAAAACGAGTAATAAAATTCATACTTTCTTTTGTTTATTTAAGATCAAGGAATGCTTAAAATAAATAAAATTTTCGAATTAACGATTAAATTTTTGTTTAATTATACGAAGTTTCGAGTAAACGATTAAAAATTCTCATATCAACACATTTTGATTCTATTTATTTTATTTTGTTTTACTTTACTTTATTATTAGTAGAAATTGTTACATCACAAATAAAAAGTTGTTAAACATACTTTACGGTATTATTATTGTGAATCTTAGTAATGTATCCATTCTTCTATAAAACAATGCTTTAAACATTAGGGTGGGCCGAAAAAAACTTTTTTTTTTTTGATTCGCTATACCGCGGAAAACTTGACTTTAGGGTTGCTTAGTAAAAAAAAAAAATTAATTAAATTTTAAGTTTTGCGGCAGCGCCACGCAAATGAATTTATTGAAAAGCAATAGTTTTCTTTCTTTTTAATTGTAAAATGTGTAGTTTTATTTTCATTTATTTATCATTGCTATAGTTTGTTCTACTAAAATATTTCTATATCTACTTGTTATAGAAGTTATTTGATTTATTTCCATTAATTTGAAAAATGATAAAAATCGTATATTTTCTCAAATTTTAAGGCCAATGCGCTACCACCAGACATAAAAGGTTATTTCTTTTGTTTTTGCATTTTAATAAGCTACCCTAGAGTAAAGTTTTTTGTGGTATAGCTAATAAAAAAACAAAAACAAATATTTTTTCGTCCCCTCCTGGAAAAAGGATAAAAAATTGCATATTCCTCCAATTTTATGGCTGATGCGCTACCGTCAGACTTAAAAATTTAATTCTTTTGTTTGTGCATTTTACTAAGCTCTCTAGAGGCAAGTTTTCTGCGGTATAGTGAATCAAAAACCAAAAAAAAGTTTTCGGCCCACCCTAGTGTATAAACAGGAATAAAAGTGTGTTCATTCGGATATGGGGCGCATTTCGCCTCCAATAAAATCTAGACCAGTTCTCGCCACGAACGCAGTGAAAGTTTCCAGAAGCAGAGCTTGTGTAAAGGAAAGAGTAGCTTTTGATACGATAGTTTTAGATTCTATTGAAATAAAGATCCTTCGTAGCCATGGGTTTTTGCAGTTAGTAGTTAGAAAAGTGAAGTTTCTGTTTGATAAACTTATGAAGTAATTTTTGTTTCAGCTGAAAATATTCAGATTTTCCCTTGGACATAGACGTGGACTTTCTTAGCAGCGTGATGTATGCATTCTTAAGTGAATTTTATAGTTCTTTAAAGTGAAGTAAGTGCATATTTTTTTGGGTCATATTGTTTAGTTTAGGTCAAATTAGTGAAGGATTCTGATACAACCCAAGTCCAATTCTTTTCAATAAACATTGTTTGTACTTTAAATTTTTGTAATGAATGAGCTAGTCCGGGGTGGAGGTAATCCCCACCATCACAAACAGTAAAAAATTCTTTACAAATATGTTTTTAACACAATTGTGTAAATTTAACGAAGAAAAACTTTCATGATTAGATGAATGTTGTTCTTCTTTACCAACTCATCTTAGTATGAAACAAAAGTATTACATGATCTCCAGTTTTATGTTCAAAAAATTTCTGCAAGAGGACTCTCACATTTGTCATTAAATTCTATAGTATTAATGCATTTATAATTTATTCTAGTATCTTATTAAGAACAGGAAGAATATTTTTGGAATTAGGATTTCTCTATGAATTATACACAATACACAAAAAGCATTTTTGGATCATAATCTTAATATATTTTAAGTAGCCGTTTTCCTCTTTCATTACAACACATTTTTGTATCACCACGTTTTTTTTCCCTTTCCCAATATCCCCTGTTGACCGTCATGTATATAATTGTGTATGAGACTTGCACCATAGCCATGAGAAAATTACTACTCACCTATTTACTTTTCTGATATTCATTTGGGTATTTATTAATTTTATAAGGTTGGCAGTAGCTAGTTAAGTTTCTTCATGTACAACGAGTATAATTAATTACAAAGCTTATTACAAAGAACCACCCTTAAAGATAAAATTGCCCCCCCCCCCCCCACTTCCAATGAGTCATACGCCTCATGTTTGGAATCACTGCTCTAGACCTTGCCGGTATGATGGTTGAATAAGTAGGTACTAGAGAGGTAAAGAGAATCACTCAAGCTATTTGGATAAGAAATTCAGTGACGATGTGACAGAAAATGATGGTTAAAAGTAAATTCTGTACTTACTATTAGAATTGGATGATGATTCCCATGCTTCAATATAATTTTCATATTAGAGAATTTTAAACAAAAAGAATAAATTTGAATTGTACATCAAAGTACATTGCTGAAAATTTTAGTTCTTAGTCACACTATTCTGTAGAGTGTAAAGTAATCAGAAATATTACAATGTAATTATTTCAAACTTTCAGATTTTTTTTTTTCTTCTTTTTAAGGCCCATTGTGAAAAAGACCAACTTTCACTTAAAAAAATGCTTTTAAGATAATTAATGCTTTTAAATGAATCACAGGGCGGATGTTGGCGGAATTGGATGATGATTCTCTCGGTCTGTTTTTCGAACACCACTTTTTTTTAAAGAAAAATCTTTTTTATAAATTTTGTAGAAACTAACTTCGAAGCACGTTTTACTTGCAATTGTTGCAAATACCTACCACAATTTTCTCTCTAAAAAAATACTGGTTTTCTAAAAACGGACCAGTGAAAGCCCTGCAATGAGAACAAATAACAGACTCTCTGTAATTGCTTTACCGCACAATAGAAAATATATCGAGATAGTATAAAAACAGTTGGAACATCGATAAGAAAATTAACATTACAGCTTATTGTTCAAAGAATCTCTTTAGACAAGAATAGTTCTTCTCTTTCGAGAAGACAGTCTACATAGTTGCCAACCTCCCGATTTTTTTTCATACGAGTATTTTTATGAAAAGATATTTGTTTTGTGTAATCGTGCAATTTCTGCTATTTAATAAACCGAAAATTTTTGTATGATTTTACTGGTATTCAAAAAATCGGGAGGTTGGCAACTATGCAGCCACATCGCTGCCAACCCTGTAGTTTTTTTTTTTTTTAACATAAACATTTTTAAAAGTACTCAAAGTTCGTATTGTTAAATAAAGCAAAATTTTCTCCTTGGAAATAGTGGTGTTTAAAGAACGGGAAGTTCGATAGCTATACATCCATGATTCAATTTCCGTCTAGGTAGAAACGTTACAGTGCCACTCTAACATCGAAATCTCTGGACTTTTAATTGGTCATAGCCGAGGGAGAAAATAGCGAAGGGGACAGGACGAGACAGAATATGTAAAAGATCCATTAAAAGATTCAGAAAAAACTGACAGTATGCTCACTGAATTAGCAGCACTGTGGAAGAGAACAATTTATATAAAATATATTTGAAAACTATTAAAAAATATTAATATCCAAACATTTGGCTTATTGTGTGTTGTTACATTTTTAATACTAGATTGAAATATATTTTGATGTACTAATAGCTGAAACCATAAGATGTAACATTGTACTTTGATTTAGATCCTCATGTGAACCATAAATTGATCATATATGGTTCAATGTAAAACAAAATTATGATTTAATACAGTACCGTTTCATAATCCACACAACGCACCAAACCAATGTATCAACAATAATGGTAAAACGTTTCACCGCCTAATGCTCGCATTTACTGAAACAGCAAAAATTTTGTAAATTTTTAACAGTGTATTTGGCAATTTATTTACGTCGAAGCATAAAACTTATTTTTACTTGTTTTACAACTATAATTATACGACAGGCAAAATTCGTGTAATCTACCGTAATTTCCGGCGTATAATCCGCAGCTCATAGAGTCGTTTTTCGACCCAGAAATATTATTTTATAAAATGTAACTTAAAAGATCGCTGTAAATATTTAACTACAATTATTGAATAAAATTTCTGGGTCGAAAAACGACTCTTTGAGCTGCGGATTATACGCCGGAAATTACGGTAGCTTTTTCTTTCAGAGCAATCGTACGAAGGGATTATTTTCACAAATTTATAAAATTTACTTCTATAAACACTAAAATTATTTTTTAAGCTTTTTATCAATTAAAATTTAGTATGCAATTACTGATGCTACCACTTTTGAATAATGTCTTATTATTCTCTTTAAGGTAAACGTACCTAAATTTAAGGTAAACGTACCTAAATTTAAGGTAAACGTACCAAAATTTTAGCAATATTTCTTCCGGATATTTCGATTTTTACAAGCATTTAGCAATATTTTTTTTCTGTATTTTTGTATTTTTACAAACTTTTAGCAATATTTTCCTCCATATTTTTCTATTTTTACAAACTTTTTGCAATATTTCCTCCGGATATTTCAATTTTTACAAACATTTACTAATTTTTTCCTCCGGATTTTTCTATTTTTACATATCTTATGCTATTTTTTCCTTCTTTCTTAAACTTCATAGATTCTCACAAAACAGAATAAAACCAATGTTTACTTCGTGAAAGAAACTGCGTAAATAATGAGTTCTCTGCCACAAAGCACACAGTTTATGATTGGAGAGAATCTCGAGATTCCTGATTGTTCGAAAGCACGAAAGTCATACAAGCAGCGGTAAGTAACTTACATATATGTACGCTTCGTGTACATTTTCGAAAAAAACCCTTCTGTACGTATGAAACTCATCGCACAGCGTGTACTAGAATGTACGAAACTCATACAAGCAGCGGTTAGTGAGTTATATATGTAGGCTTCGCGTACATTTTCCGAAAAAACCTTTCTGGATGCACGAACCTCAACGTGCAGCGTACTTTAGAATGCAGAAAACTCATACAAAACGCATACATTCTTACATGAACCGGTAAAAAAATCCACTGTATGCACAAAACTCCCGGTGCAGCAGTCTCTAGAATTTTAGGATTTAATCTTCTAACAAATATTCAAACTGGTATTCTAGTGAGTATTCGCATATTCTAATACACTTGTGGGGCAGAGAATTCGCAAGATGTAACGTGTTGGCGAATGGTTGCATGTTTTCCTAACAAAATACCAAATGCAACGGATGTTTTCCTGAGTAGAAAAGTTATTTTTAGTGAGATTGTTTTTTTGTTGTTGTTGTTGTTGTTGTTGTTAATTCAGGAATCACTATAATGTAGGTATTTGAACTTCGCACGTACGAAAACTAAACAAATAAGAATATATATGCAACTGTGGATCCAGCTTACCTCACCGCACATTAATAAAAAGAAAACACACGAAATTCAGCATTTATTATTAATTAGCACAAAATCTAAATTTTTTATGGCGTAAATACTTGCGCTGCGCGCCCATTAAAAAAGAAAGGGAAGAAATACTGGTATATTCCGCTTCTTTGTTGTACAGGAATCAGAAAAACATAAATTCGTAAATTAAGCTGGCAAACCAAGCTGGCTTTATTTTCTAACAGAAATGCACAGCTATTCGTGAAGACAGTTCAAATTTCTTGCTTAAATGTATTGATACGGTCATCAGGCTTACATTTCTTCCTGCCGCAAACTAAGCTGGCTTTATTTTTCTACAAGAACTTCTAAGCGAACGCACAACTATTCCCTATATGAGTTGGCCGTCTCGAGAAAGCACATTGTTGCTCTTGATAGACGGGATCGTTCCATTACAGTAAATATACCATCTATTTCCTATTTAACTATGGCATTGTGTACAGCAGTCTTGCTTACATTTAGTTTTGTTAAATGTAATAGAGGTCTTTTGTTAATGATTGAAGATATGTCAACTGCTGGAACATTAGGTATCAACTACATGGTCTGGTCTATCAACAACAGGTGCAATGGGAAAATCACACGTTTTTAACCATTACATTTAAAAAAAAAGCAGAAGTACTGAATACTTTTTTATTGAAGACAGTATGCCTTTTGTTATGGACTAATAAACAATATAAGCGTTTAGAAACTTCTGTTAAAATAAAATTCTTCATTTTATATGTAAAATATAAAAAGGTATTCCTTATATTTTCAAGTACTAGTATCTTACCTTATTCTTTTTTAAATAAATTTCCAGAAGCAAATATATATTTGAAATAAAAGCAAAGAATTAAATACTTTTTATCAACCTTTATTTAAACAAAATATAGGGTGAAAACAAATCAAACAATAAACTAAACCTCAAAAAATGCATTATTTGCATTCCCTTTTTAGGAAGGAAGTAAATAGTAAAGGTGAAGAAATATATCACTTCATAGAAGACTAACGATACGGATCATATTTCGAACGATCGATCATCTCATTTCTTTTTGCCTTGAAGGAAGATCATTTTGCGGTGCCTTGTTAATACAAAGTATAAGAATATAAAGATCGAATAAAATATTTCTTTCTGGGAAGTATTGATATTTTCACATAAAAGTTTAGAAACTTCTTATTAAAGAAACGGAATTTCCTATATTTTTGCCTTTAGTTTCGAACTCGTTAAAAATGAGATTTAGGTGATATCTATCCAATGCGGAGATTTTTTAAAATAGTGAACGTCGAAGCAATGTTTTTTTTTCTTTTAACGGTTACTTGGATAATTCGATTTGACACTAGCTGCCTTTATAAAGAAATGAAAGGATTTTATATAATACATCTATTAAACTTTGGTTATTCTAGCCTAGTTCCAGTCTTGAAACAATTTTACTTTTATTTATTTATTTATATCTTGACATTTAATTCATTTTCTACGAATTTTTATGTACTTGATGCTTTTGACAACGAAATATTATTATTTAAAATCGAAAAGTGTTTAATATATCAGAGTATCTGATCCACTACGAGAGGGAACCGTGACTACCTCTGTAGATTTTCACACCCCTCGAGTTGTGGTAGTGTAACAATTTCATTAAATCTCTCACAGTCTGCTAATTAGGCAGAGTAATCAAAGATAGAAGTTCCCAAGAGTTGGACAACTTTTCTCACGCTTAGCTGTGGTGTGACAAGAATGTCGTTTACTACAATAGGAAAAGATGAGCTTCGATCAATCTTGTGAAACTGAAATTGCTAGACAGCGAATATTTCTCTGATCTGTCCGACGACATGTGGGGTCTCGGATCGTGAGAAATTGCCGTGTGAACATTCTAAAGTTCAGGCAGACCTCCCCAAAAGAATGGTTTATCCTATGACTTAAAAACCGAAACTAATGACGTGAACTAAAACTTTTTTGATTGGTGATCGGAGTACCTTTTGTTCGAGCAAGGGGACCGGAAAAAAGAATCGAGGGGAAGTTAGTTAGAGTTTTGGCAGGAGAACGAGTGTTGGTGGAAAATACTCTTCTCAGGACGATTTCACAAACCAGTGGGGAAGAAAATGTTTTGCTGACACATTTTGAAGAGAGAGGATTTCTCTTAAGGCAACGGCAAGGTCATCGCTTGAAGTTTTTGTGAAGAGTGCAAAAGAACTCATGTTAAGATTTCCAATTACTGTACAAGATTGGACCTTTCATTGTTTTATTAATTGATTATAAGTTGAAAAACGAAATTACGCTGAAAAAAATTGTTTATAATGATTTGTAATATTAAGAAACTCGAAAATGATTTTTAAATAAAAATCACTTAGTAGTACCTTATTGAAATTAATCCATATGAAAAGGCCACACGCTAACCCTTTACAAATTATAACATCATGGATTCATTATAGCTGGTGGCAAGCGGGTCGGATACTTCAACAAAAATTGATTAACATCAGTGAAGAGAGCCCAGACAGTAGCAGTGACGCCCGCCCGCATCTAAGCGCGCAAGAGCTGACGCCAGTTCAGGAGAGGAAAACAGAGACCGAAGCAAGCCCTTGCAGTGTCACGACAGACCGCAGTTCCGTCCTGGAAGCAAGCCCGTGTTTACAGAGAACAAGCCCGAAGCAAGCCCTTGCAGTGTCACGACAGACCGCAGCTCCGTCCTGGAAGCAAGCCCGTGTTTACAGAGAATAAGTCCGAAGCAAGCCCTTTCTAGGAAATATCAGGAGTCGACAAACCGAGATAACCTGTGAAATCGACGACGTCTAGGCCAGACCCGAAACCGGCGACAGATGATGCAGACAAAGACTGTAGAAAAGGTAAGCTCAATTCATTTTTGAGTGGCTCTCATTTTGTTTATATATTCTTTAGTGAGGAAAATTCATTTCTGAGAAAATTTTTATTTGAATATTAATTTATGATAGATTATGATAAATTTTTAAATCTAATAAATTTTAACATATTTGGAAAAATATATGTGTATTTGTTATAAGCATAAAATTTGATAGTGTGAATTTTTCTTTTGGCAGTAAAATAATATAAGGAGGGACGGTTAGGCTAAATGTGTAATTTTTCTTTTTTTTTCTAAAAAAAAAAAAGAGGTAAAAATTCCGACTTTTCATATAAGTCGATTGTCTAGTAATTCCTGATTGAAAGATTTCAAAGATTTTACTTTCCCATTATTTATGAAAGAATAGATGTTTTTGATACTAAAATATTTTGCATATGTGATGTTAAGAAAATTTTTAGCAGTCGCAAAAAGTGTTCATTTTGTTATAACTCTGAAAATTGTTACCTGTGGGGTCAGAAATATCAAGTATTGGTTGAATTATGTGCACAGAATTTCAAATGTCTAAATTTGTTTTAAATGTGTATGATCGACACCAAAACGTGTCAGTGTATTGAAAATTTTACAATATTGAAAATCTATTTTTATATGTATACTATTTTTATTATTCCTCAAATTGAATTGTATTTAAAATTGTTAGTATTATGTGGGTAGTAGCAGAAAATTTTCCATAAAGTGTTAGAATCCCTATTGCATAAATTAGCGAGCGAAACTATCATTTTCATCTTTATATTGTATTTACATAAAATTTTAAAATGCAAGAAGTAACTGATCTGAAACAGTGCAGGAAAATTGATTTGCAGAATTTAGCGGAAGAATTGGGAGTGGAAATAGGGAAAAATGACAGGATACCGGTAATTATCCAAAAAATCGAAGCTGCCGATGATTACGATAAAGATTTTGCATTTACGCAAGCTGCGTATATCATAAAAGATCGCGAAGACAAGATAGCCGCGGATAAAGAGGAAAAACAAAGGGAGAAAGAAGAAAGAGAAAGAGAGGAAAAACAAAAAGAACGCGAATTTACGTTAGAACAACTTAGATTGACGCAAGATGCAAATAGACGTAGTTCAACTAACAGTGCCGGGTCGGAACGCCCAACTAAACTGCCGCTCCGAACAATAATGCATCGATTTGATCCGGAACGCTCGGATATAACATTGTTTTTAAATTTGTTCGAACGACAGGCGACCAAAGCGGAAATAGAGACAGGTGACTTAGTGACACATTTATTAGCTTTAGTGCCGGTCTAAATTGCAGAGTTAATATTAAGGGAACCGCAAGATCAGATGGATAACTTTGAATACGTCAAAAAGTTTTTGCTTGAACGATTCCGTATGAGTCCCGAATCGTATCGTCAAAAATTAATGAAACATCCACGCAATCCAGATGCTCCGTGGAAGGATATTATCTTTGAGATCAACAGTTATTTAGAGGGTTGGTTGAATGGTTTAGATGTTACGGATTTCAGTAGTCTGAAAAATTTATTGATAACTGACCAGATCAAGCTCTGTGCTTCTAGTGAAATGAAAGAGCATTTCATTGATTCGTGGGCAAACTACAAAGACCCGTTAGTTTTGGCAAAATGTCTGGACGAATACGAAGCAGTGAAAGGGATTTCAGATAAAAAAGAGAATGCGAGATCTTTTTATGATAGGAAATCTGACGAAACGAAACTCGAGAGAAATTCTGGAGAAGAAAAAAATTCCGACAAAAAAATAAATTGGCGAGACAAAGAAATTAAAGACAGGGAACGTATCTTTGAACGAAAGAGGCGTTGCCATACGTGTGGAAGCGAATTTCACCTAATGGCCCGTTGTCCGAAAAGACAAAGGGATATTACGGAACTAAAATCTTTCGAGAGCATAAATCATTTAGGCGATATAAGCGAAGACAAAAGCTTGTTCCGACCTTTCTTGAGTGAAAACAAAATAAATGGGAAGAAGGCGTGTGTACTTAGAGATTCAGGTAGCTCGTATTGTGTTTGCCCATGGAATTTGGTAAATAAAAGCAAATTAGGCAATGAATATGTTTGGCTTAAACAGACATTTGATAAATATCCAAAACGATTTAGAGTGGCCCGTATAAAAATGGAAATAAAAGGTCTCGGATATGTAAATACGAAAGCGGCAATCCTGCCTAGACACTCTAAAATTAAACACTATATCTTAGGAAATAAGACGCAGGCTTTAATAAATGAAAAGATAAAGCGAAAGCAAAAATCACAAACTGATTCCAGTTTTGAGAACCCGGGGAATGAGATAAACCCTTTAACAGATCCCCAAGGGCAGGAAGAAATCCTTTTGTCATTTCCCCCCGAAATGAAGAACCACCGTTCTCAGTGTATTGGGGAAAAAGAAACCCTTTTGAAAAGGTCAAGGAAAGTTGATAAGTTGGTTTTTGACCGGCAGGGAAATTCGAAAAATAAACGCGAAAATATGGAAGTGAGTGTTGACAGGAAGGGTTATCATTCGAAAGCTAATCTGGAGGAAGTGAGCGGATTCACAAAGAGTTTTCTAAAATCCTTCGAAATTCTGTTGAAAGAGAGTAGGGACAGTGGAAATTCACGCCTTTGTGACACTCTTGTTAAAGAAATTGAACGGTTGTGTAAAACGTATTGTTCGGCAAACACAAGTAAAGAAATTCAGTACTAAGTATTTGAGTAAAATCCAATCTTTTGTACATATTTGATTATTTTTAGTTTTATTGTTATTTTGGCATGTGTAGTAAAAAAGTATCTTTCAAAAAAAAAAAGTCTCTAAAGCTAGATGTTCAAGCAATGGTAAGCAGTATATAAGAAATTAGGTCACTGATGTATATAGTGAGGTTAAATTGTAATGTTATTTGAGCCACTCAAATGTGTTGAGCTAACTCTTTTTTTTTGCAGATTTTCCGTGTTTTAACCCGGAAAATGTTTTGATGGTGGGGGTGTTGTAACAATTTCATTAAATCTCTCACAGTCTGCTAATTAGGCAGAGTAATCAAAGATAGAAGTTCCCAAGAGTTGGAAAACTTTTCTCACGCTTAGCTGTGGTGTGACAAGAATGTCGTTTACTACAATAGGAAAAGATGAGCTTCGATCAATCTTGTGAAACTGAAATTGCTAGACAGCGAATATTTCTCTGATCTGTCCGACGACATGTGGGGTCTCGGATCGTGAGAAATTGCCGTGTGAACATTCTAAAGTTCAGGAAGACCTCCCCAAAAGAATGGTTTATCCTATGACTTAAAAACCGAAACTAATGACGTGAACTAAAACTTTTTTGATTGGTGATCGGAGTACCTTTTGTTCGAGCAAGGGGACCGGAAAAAAGAATCGAGGGGAAGTTAGTTAGAGTTTTGGCAGGAGAACGAGTGTTGGTGGAAAACACTCTTCTCAGGACGATTTCACAAACCAGTGGGGAAGAAAATGTTTTGCTGACACATTTTGAAGAGAGAGGATTTCTCTTAAGGCAACGGCAAGGTCATCGCTTGAAGTTTTTGTGAAGAGTGCAAAAGAACTCATGTTAAGATTTCCAATTACTGTCCAAGATTGGACCTTTCATTGTTTTATTAATTGATTATAAGTTGAAACGAAATTACGCTGAAAAAAATTGTTTATAATGATTTGTAATATTAAGAAACTCGAAAATGATTTTTAAATAAAAATCACTTAGTAGTACCTTATTGAAATTAATCCATATGAAAAGGCCACACGCTACCCCTTTACAAATTATAACATCATGGATTCATTATAGTAGAGCAAGTACGAGTTGGAACATCCCGACTTAAGGCCTAGGGCCTGGTTCCCTTTTGGACTTCCAGCTACGAAGCTGTTGGGAAATGCCGGCCCGTAACCAAGTGTCTCGTGTTGACTCCCCTTGGTTTCATCACGTATCGCAACGACTTACGTCGTCGACACGTGGGTTTAAGGTTAGACTGTCCGTAGGTGACGGTCCTCTGACCGGCCGAAGCGCCGCAAGGAGACCAACTTGCTAGCGCGATAAAAGTACTTCAGGACTTGGGTTCGGTGGTCGTCTACGCGCAGGGAGCTCCCTCAGGGCACTTGCGGCGCAGCTTACTTTGATATCAGATTATCTACTTGTTATATTTCTCTTTCTCTGGGTAACACTCTCTTGGGATATTTATGCGGGTGGGATCAGATGTTCAAAAACCTTTTTTTTTCTTTTCATTTCTTGCCTTTTCATACCAACTGTTCATTTCGCTGCTGCCTCTTATCCCCTTTTTGTACCATTGTCGTTATATTTTCCATTTTTAAGGGGGAGACAATTGTTTAAATTGTATATCACATCTAACATAAACTCATTCAGAATTGTAAACCACTTATGTGTTGGTCATACCTGGAGACTCGTGTTCCTGGAAATAAGTAATCTTGGTAATGAGAGAAACTAACAAAACTTCCTTGGTTCCTGTTTTGAATAAACTCAAAGAGCATATTTTATCTGCAGTCCATTGATCCATGAGTCAAATGAGTTTTTAATTAATTTTTTGTAACTTAAAAATCTATTTTAAAGCTTCTATTATACTTATTCTTTTACAGATTCACAAGATAAAAAGCTGGCAAAAAATTCTTAGATTACATTTCTCTTCTGTAGAATTTTCGTGATCAATTTGAGTGTGGTGTCAAACAGATAATTATCTAATACGTAACGATACGTCGAAACGAAAATCATTTATTCCCTCAAAATATGTAGATTAAACTCTTGACTTTTTAAGTTTGCTAACTCATATTATAGTAGAGTTGCAAAGAACCGGTTTATTTCCAATAAGCCTGGTTTATTCCAAAAACACCTGGTTTATTCGCAAAAAAACCGGTTTATTTCCAAAAAACCCGGTTTATTCCCAGGTTTAAACCGGGTTTATTCTTGTCTTTGCAACTTTATATTATAGCCGCATGCTTCAGTTGCTGCATGGAGCTCTGTTTGCTCCAATCCACTTCGTTTCTTTTAGTACTAAGAATTTAGACAATTTGAAGTTTTTTTTTTCGAAAGACCATTATTTTGTTTTCATTGTCCAGATGACGAACTCAATAGTTATGACTGTGGTAAACTCCTTGGTTTCTGTAAACTGCAACAGAGAAAATTTAATATATTCAAGATTCAGTGCTACATGGCTATTAGTAAAATAAATTCGACACAATCAAAACTTTACAGATCTCAATGAATAGACTCGAACAGATTGTGTAGTTTTAATCCTGATATCATTTAATGACATTTTGTTCTCAACTGCATTATCGAAATATTTGAGAAGCATTTGAGCACAGACAGATTAACCTGCCGCATGCGTTTATTCTGTAGATCATCCTCCATTTGTATGTGTTACATGAACTGTCACATCTATAGTTTCTACAGCTAAAGAAACATCTTCTTTTTCTAAAGATTATTTTTTTACTTTAAAGCAATCAAGTCATATCGTATGTAGTCTCATAGCTACACAACATTATTGTCAATTTTACTAGCTGTTTTTTTTTTTTTTTTTTTTTTTTTTTTTTTTGACGAATGTATTATTGCCATCCTTCTGAAGTCTTCTAAATCAGTCGTTTTCCTATCCTCTCTTAAAACCTCGATGCTTTAGAAACTGACATCTGTCAAAAAGGAAAAAAAAAACTAATCAAAGCTAGTTGTTAAATAAAAAGTACAATTTTCCAGATCAAAACATACGTCTGAAAAATAAGAAAATATCTTAAAAATCCCGATTCTTAATTCAATCAAAGTTCATTCCGCACTCAATTGCTGCAATAGAATATTTTTATTCTGTTATGTCCGAAAAGTATAATATAGAAACCACGCCAACTTTAGAACTAGAACATCTGTCGAACTCCTTAGTATCGACAGATAATTCAAGATATTTTTTAATTCTATTAGTTCAGCTCCTGCCGAAGCCTTCAATACTTAAAATACGTCTAAAAAACCCTGGAAACGCAGTCTTAGTAATTTTCAGTTCTCTGCTTCTCTTCACATTTGCTTCGCTGCTCGCTTCCATCACTCCAAAGTAGAATCTTCCAATGTTTGTAGTTCCTCAGTCAAGTTTTCTCATCCTTTTTTAAACATTTCAAATACAGATGCAAAAACTGCATATTTTTTTTTTTAATGTATCTCTATCGCTTGCAGACGATTACAAAATATTAATATTATATACTGTTTGCACTTTAAACAGTATAAAAAGTTCAGCATTTGTTTTCACCTACTATTCAATAAAGAAATTAAAACTTCATTAATAAATAAATAAAATAGTATAAATAAAACACAGATTTAACAGACATGTAATTGAAATAAGCGCTTAAAACTGCTGAAATTATCAGAATAATAATTAAAAAAAACTGCTGCAGATAACGAAATTTTTAGCGATTTCTTCGGCTATTAACTTCTTACACGAAGCCAATACGAAATTACCGGTTTTAATAAATTTCAACAGATTATTTGAATATATAATTGACATATTTCATATATAAATGCTCTTTGGTGTTATTAGCGGGCACTCTAACAAAATTTGTTAAATGTAAAAAATCTATGAGAATTTTCAATATCAAAAAGAAAAAACATTTTTTTTACACATATTCTCTATCCCGGGAAACCCGGGTTGGATGCCCTAGTTTCTTTAAAACACGAAAGTTTCCGTTTTTTTTTTTTGCCAATTTAACTCTAAAATACACAAAATTCCAGAATCTAATGTAAACATCACCGGAAACTTTCCACTTTAAAGCAGCATTTTTGTCCAATCACAGGAGTGTTCGGGCAACCGTACTGCTTAGTACTTTTTTGTATTTGAAACGTAATTTTTACGTATGTCCTTTTTCCCTCAAAACACGACAAATTTCCCGAAATTCTCCAATCAACAGACGGAAAATTCTTTTTCAATCACAGGGGTGTTCTAGAAACTTGCTGCTTATGTACTTTTTACATTTTTTGACGAAAATATTTTTGAGAGTGCAGAATGATTGAATTAAAAAATGAATTAAAAATAATAATAAATGAATTATAAATTTTTAATAATATTTATTATATTAATAATAAATGAATTAGTGTGACAAACTTTAAGAGATGATACAGCATGCTGCAACATCATTTCTGGTACGTGAAATCTAAGTCGCAATCCCCTTATTCAGTCCTAAATACAGGGTGCTTCACTCCAAGCTAAAATCTGATTTTCGTTCATAGCTTTAAAAATAATGTAGATACTGTAATAGTATTTTCAACTGACATACTATAATTTGTGTGAAATGTGATGATATTACGGAAAGTGACTGTAATTAGGTCAGTGAGCCATATGCACTGTGAGCAACATTCCGAATTACGGATCGTCTAGATAAGTGTTATTTGGACGCAGATCGAGGCCATTTCCAGTAATTCTCGGAAATTTATCATATTTGATTGAAAGCAAAATAAGTCTGGGCAAAATATCGGTAAAATATTTTCATTAATGTTAAAACTTTGAACGAAAATCCGGGTTCGACTTGAAGTTAAGATTTATGACTGAATATGTGGATTACGATTTAACCTACTTGTACAAATGACCCAACTTTCCTATACAAAAAATGTTTGTTGTAGTGTGCTCTATCCCCTCTCAAAGTCTGTCGTATTGGTGGTGAATCTCCCTGTATATATCAAAATGCGTACACTCCTTAGAATATTCAAGAAGTATGGTAGCACTATTTTAGATTAGAGGGCTTTGTCAAATATTTTTTCTTCAAATTAAAAATATTTCCGTGATTTATCACAGAATTTCAATCTTCACTTTTCTGCGATTAAATAAGACGAAAGATTCTATTCGAAAATTATGGCAGAACTGTACTTATCAAGATAACACATTTTTTTATATAAAGGATAAAACTGATATTTGAAATGCTGTTACAGAGTACTTTTTGTTTTTGCCAATTGCATTAGAATATGAATTAATTTCTTTTCATTTCTGGTTTCCGGAACGAAGATAACAACAATCACTTGAACTCGGTTTTGCTTATTTATTTATTTATTTTTGTTAAAAATTATTTGTTCTACGTAATTTTTTCAACTTAAACTAACTAACCTGTAACAATAAAAATGTCAGAACTTCAGTCACGTTGGGCATATTAACCCCTTGGGGACGAGCGACCCGTATACATGACGCATAAGATGCTCAGAATCCTCGATTATTCCCACCAGTTATTTTTTATTGTAAGCTTTGCGTTATTAAATCTTAACATTTCTGCGATTCAAGTAGGCGAAAATTTCTATTTTGAAAAACCGGTGGTAAAAGATTAAAAATTCTATAAAAGACGCCCGTCGCGAAGGGGTTAATGTTTCTACACAGCTTTAAGATAACGTAATTATAACTAACATCTTCATCTAATAATAAATAATATAGTTATTTATATGCTTTACTGTTTTCACAATTTACAGTATTCGTTCGGTAGACTGGTATGACTATATTTGGATGGGAAACACAATCGAGATAGCATTTCTCGTTAAGCCTTCTCTTTTTATTTTTCATTGAATTGATTTTAATGGTTATGTTTTACCATAACATTTTGAGGATGATTTATTTATTTTTATTTATTTTTGTTAAAAATTACATGTTTTACGTAAATTTTTCAACTTAAAATAACTAACATGCAACAATAAAAATGCTTAAACTTCGGTCACACACGTTGTGCAGTGCATACTAATGTTTCTATACAGCTATAAGAAAACGGAATTATACCTAAAATCTTTATCTACTAATAAATCATAGCTACTTATCTGTTTTACTGTTTTTACAGTTTACAATACTCGTTCTGTAGACTGGTATGACTATATTTGGATAGGAAACACCATCCAGATAACATTTCTCGTTAACCCATTCGGGATCATGGGTGCATATATGCACCCCGAAAAAGAGCATACAGAATTTGTTTTAGCCACCAGTAAAAAATAATACAGTAGAACCTCGATCCATCGTTCCCGCATCTTTTGTTATCCTGTATGTATCGTCTAGTTTTAAAGGTCCCGTCACGAATACTATTTAAATAATGTTAATTATACCGCTTAGGTCGTTTTTGAAACATGCAGATTCCCGCATCCATTGTTCAAAAATTTTATCGACCTTCAAAAAAAATGGAGAATTTATCCCATTGTATTCATGTTTAAGAAAAAAAAGTTGTTCTAATTGTGACCTTGGATGCACGTGCGTATTGATAAACCGAGAGCGATTCCATGAGAGTGTGGTGATTTTTAAATGTAATCCTCAAAAGGCGATAAACGTGCCATTCTGTAAGTGGCAACCCTCTAGTGTACAGGTGGAATGAAAAAAAAGTTTGCAATAGAAAAGAAAATATAAAATGATGAGCGGTGAATTGCCGTTATAAAAAGTAGAATAAGAACTTAGTTTTAGTTAACGACTTGGCGTCGGATATCTGTATTTATTAAAGTAGTCACCTTAAGAGCGAGAGAGGGAAGGAGGGGGATGAAGGCCTTTCAACAAATGAAATTAAGGAGGACAGTAGATCCTTCGTGAGTTTTTTGAAAAATGCTGAAAGAGTGAATGATTGACAGAGAGGGCGGGGATTAGCTGCAAACGCATAGCTTCTAGAAGTTAAGATATTGTCACTTTACGTTAGGCTCTCATTTCAGTTTTGGCTGTGATAGGCTATTGTTTTCATTATTTTTCACTTGTTTGTGACTAACATGGCTAAACAAATTCGCACTTTAGAGGAAAGAATTCGTATCATTGAAGAAGTAGAAAAACATCCGTTTGAAAAAAGAGTTCAAATTGCTAAACGTTTAAATTTACCACCTTCTACATTGAATTCGATAATTTAAAAAAAAAGCCGAAATTAGAAAGCAGTTTGATAAGTGTGGTATTTCGGCGAAAAAACGAAAAACTGGTCGAAAATCAATATACAAAGATTTAGAAATTGTTTTATATGACTGGTATCGTCAAGCTCGAAGATCACAAATTCCAATAGATGGAACAATTCTGCGGGAAAAAGCCCTAGAAATCACTAGAAATAGGTATTGCTACCTAGAAATAGGTATACCTAGAAAATAGTTATACTTAAAAATAGGTATTGAAAATTTCACAGCCTCAAATGGATGGATTTCACGCTTTAAAGAGCGTGAACAATCGAACGAATCTATTTTCAATTCGAAATTAATTTTCTAAAAAAAAAAAACATGTTCTACCTTCAAATTTGAACACCATATTTCAATTTTTCGGTACATTTTAGCTTCGGATACCAAACTGGAAGGCATTCAGGTAAATAGTTTAGAACTTTTGAAAGTTTAAACTTTGAAACTAGTCATCTTAAAATTCTTCGTTCAAGTTAAAAATCGTTGCAAAACTGATTGTAAAGAAGGTATTTTTAATACTTAATTCATACACTTCTTTTCGAATAAGCTGTAATTTTGGATTCGCATATTTGAAACTTCCAGAAATCGAATTTCTGTTTAAAACATTATACGTTACAATTCAAATTTATTTCGAAAATTACTTTAATTACTTAATTTTCGAAAGAATTATGAATTGTAACCTGTAATTTTTTTTAACAGATCTAGATTTATTTCTAGAAGCTTTAACTGAGCAAATCTAAAATTGCAATTTATTCTTACAGGTAGTTTTTGAGTTATGCTTTAAAAAATACCTACATTGCAATCTGTTTTGCAACGATTAAAACGAAATTTAACATTACGAGTTCCAAACCACCAATTCATAATATCTAAACTATTTGAACGAATGATATCCCGTTTGGTGGCTGAAGCATGAGATTTGGTCAAGTAGTTTAGGAATTATGGATGTATAAAGTTTGTAAAGTAACTCCTAATATTAAATTATTTTTTAATCGTTGCAATGCGGATAGTATTTTAAGCATAACTCAAAAACTACTTAGTGGAATGAGCTGTAGTTTTATATTCGCATTTTTTATGCTTCTATAAATCTATTTTTCTTAAAAATAAATATATAGGTTATAATTCATATTGGTACTTTCGTGTTGTAACGGCCCCCACAATTACGAATATGCCAAGATTGCAGTTACAATTTCGCCAAGATCATAGAAAAGCTTATATAAGCCTCATATATACGCATATATATACTTCTAATGCTCATATATCCGTCAAATACCTTATTATATACATATTATTCAAAAATTATTTTTTTTAAATGAATTTTATTTGGATTTATTAAAGAAAAGATAAAGTGTTTTGAAAGGAATATTAAACGAAACCCTTTGTGCTATCTTCGATCACACTTACCCACTTCTTTATATTTAATTCTTGCCGAATGGTTAGTTTATAGTTTAACTACTGCCAAAAATGTTTAAAAAAATTATTGAAAATGGTACTTCAATATTAGCTGCTTTCCATATAATTTTGTAAGTGTTGTTGCAAGTATGTTTTTAATAGTAGGTAATGCTATTAAGATTAATTACTGTGAAAATAAGAGAGGATAACAGCAGCTAATAAATAAATAAATAAAATATATTATAAAATTAACAGAACTTTTTTTTAACCTATTGGGAAATTAAATACATAAATATATTTTCCCTTGAAAAATAATTAAAACAAATATTTTATTTCTTTTTTAAGATATAAAAAAACTGGTTAATTCCTAAAGGAGAAGCAAGATCAAACTCCATCTTGAAGACAGTAGAATGGTACTCGCAGGGATTTTTCAGCTAAAAATAAAATCTCAAATGTGTTCTTGATTAGACAAAAAGTTGTACGATGATCGAATGAATGAACGGAAATTTTCTTCCTGAAAGATATACTACAGGCTCTTACAAGATATTTTTGCTTCGTCTATAAAAGCTGCATGAAGGCGAACTCTTTATTTTTGTTCAAAGCATGCTTTATAGAACCTGTTTATTCTACCGTTAGACTCATTTTTTATTTTAATCTAAATGGATTTCTTCAAAGATGTATAAGTAACTTGTATTTTGCAAAAAACTGGTTAATGAAGAACGGGCAAAAACGGATTTTTCTTTCTTTGTTTTTTCTTTATTATTTTATTTTTCAAAACCATTTTTTCAATGAAAAACGTTTTATTTGAAATCCAAAATACACCTCTTTTACAAAAACTTTTAAATATCATTTTATTTTTTATTTACATTATGCAATTGCGCGCAAAAGCAACAAATTTTTAAAGAAATTATTATACATGTTAACAGAAACTAAAGTTAAAATTACGCGAAAAAAAATATATCAAAAATCATATGTAATCATATAAAAACATCATATGTAATTCAAATATTAAAAAAAAATTTAGACAGTCTAAAAAACTATATAAATCAGTTAAATGTTTTAAGCTTATTTCTCAAAATTCTCATTTTTGAGAGATCGCATATTAGAAAAATACTTAACACGTAAATAAAACTCTATTTTCTTTATAATTCAAGTCCGTACAGAATATATATATATATATATATATATATAAGATAAGTTTTAAAGATTTATTCACATTGATAAGGAAATTAATATATATGATAAAGAAATTAAAGTTAAAATTACGAGATAGAAATTATATCAAAAAGAATATGTAATCATATAAAAAATCATATGTAATTTAAATATTTCAAAAGTTTTAAAAAGTTTCTGAAATATTATAAAAAAACTGAGTTAAATTTTTCAATCTAATTTCTCAAAATTCTGATTTTTGAGAGATCGCATATTAGCAAAATACTTAACATGTAAATAAAGCACTACTTTCTTTAAGTCCGTATAGAATATATGAAACACTTGGTTCAGATTACTGAGTTTAAAAGTAATGCTAACGCATAACTATGATATTTATGAATTTGAAAATTTCGAATTTCTTCTCGTGATAAATTTGCGCTTTTTGACATGTGCCATTTTTCTTATGTATTGACAATATTTCCTTTCCCCCCTAAAGGAACAAAATGTCACAGTTTTATTTATTATTAATGTTATTAATATTACCAGCACAATATCTTATGTTGCATTTATATTTTCTGTTCAAACTTTTCAAATCCTTATTTTTACAGCGAAGCAAAAGTTTCATGGTTGGACTTATTTATAAACTTCAAAGCACGAAGATAAGGAACAACTAAGATTTTCCACACCATCAAGTTAATCACCGATGTGTTTCCGTTACTTTAAGAATAACTCTCAAAGAGTTTTTCTTGATCAGACGTACAAAAGAAGATATCAAAAAGACAAAAAAGAAAAAGCATCATTTTCAGAAATACGTTTCATACCTAATGCGTCTTATAAGTTCTTTTTCAGATATCGTCGGAAGGATAATGCCCTTGTCATGGGTCGGAAGTAGCGCACTACAAGTAGCGAAACTACAGTAGCCGCTACTTTTTACAGTAATTTGTAATGTAGCGCGTTATATTTTGTACAATGTAGTGTAGCGAGTAGCGCGATACAAAAAATCAGTAGTTTGTAGCGAGAACCAACGCTACTTTTAAAGCTACTTCAGGGGGGGAAAAGTGCCATTCTGCAAATCACGTGGTCAAAATTTGCTTCTTTTGTGCAGAATTTGTTTTGCTCAACAATTTTCGAATCGCAGTGGCAAATCTCAGCTGCAGTGTCTAGCAACGCATCACATAAAGTCAGATTTTTTCCATTGACACTTGCTGCTGAAATCAAGTACTAACCCACCAAAGGAATTATTTTTTTTGCTCGCAAGACTTGTTTATTTACTCGTTATTAAGTCTTCGTGTTTTAATACCGGGTTTCTTATTATTCGGAATTACTTTATTTACAGATTTATTTATTGTTTGCATTTAGGGTTGTTTTTCTGTAGTTTTCTAGATTATAATATCTTTCTTAATTTTGCTGCGAAATTTGTTAAGTCTGTATAAACTACTGTTTTCGAGACGAACACAAAACATTTTCTTGTATGTTATCTTTCTTAATTTTTTAATGCCCTCGGTTATGCCGCATTTATTTAATTGTATCCCTGCAGAAACGATATAACGAGGGGTAACTTTATTATTTAATCCCTGTCTTCAATTTCTAATGTAAATTGAACACTTCGACAAAATATGAAAGTAGCGAAGTAGTGACTACTTTTGAAAAGTAGTTTGTAGCCACTACTTTTTGAAACAAGTAGTTGTATTTGTAGTTAACTACATTTTCAACAAAGTGGTTGTAGTTGTAGTTCGCTACAATAAAAAAGTAGTTTTTTCGACCCTTGGCCCTTGTTTGTTTTGGTTTAAAATGTTGTGGCGGATGTATTTTATTCAGTTTCAGAGTTCTATTGTATTATAAGCGAATGATTTCATACCAATAAAATAGTTTAGTGCATTTTCGGATAAATAGAAAAGATAAGTTTTTTAAGCTTGATGTACTATATCTGTAGCACATAAGTGTGATTTAATACATTTAACCATATACTATTTCCTTATTCCTATTGTTTTTAAAATGAAAATTTACCATTTCATTGCATTCACTTTACTTTGGAAAAAATATTTATTTTTCTACAAAGAAAAAAAAAAAAAAAAAAACAGATAAACAAACGAAATCCTAATGTATTTTGATTTCTTTTATGAATTGGACTTAATACGACTTTTAAATTTTATATCATTAGATTGTTAAAGATTTATTCACATTGATAATGAAATTATTATACATGTTAAAAGAAATTATATCAAAAATCATATGTAATTGAAATATTTTAAAAGTTTTTAAAAGTTTTTAAAATATTGTATAAATTGAGTTAAATGTTTTAAGATAATTTCTCAAAGTTCTGATTTTTGAAAGATCGCATATTAAGAAAAAAACTTAACACGCAAATTTTTAATACTCTACTTTCTTTATAATTCAAGTTCGTATAGGCAATATGAACCACCTGATTCATATTACTGAATTTAAAAGTAATACAAACGTATAACTATGACGGTTATGAATTTGAAATTTTCGAATTTCTTCTCGTGATAAATTTGCGCTTATTGACTTATGCCATTTTTCTTATCTATTTCCTTTTCCCACTAAAGGAACAAAATGTCACAATTTTATTTATCATTAATGTTATTAATATTACCAGCACAATATCTTATGTTGCAATTATATTTTCTGTTCAACCTTTTTAAATCTTTATTTTTACAGCGAAACAAAGTTTCATGGCTGGACGGATTTATAAACTTCAAACCACGAGGATAAGGAACAACTAAGATTTTCCACACCATCAAGTTCATCACCGATGTGTTTCCGTTATTTTAAGAAAAACTGTCAAAGATTTTTTCTTGATCAGACGTACAGAAGAAGATATCAAAAGGGCAAAAAAGAAAAAGCATCATTTTCAGAAATACGTTTCATACCCAATACGTCTCATAAGTTCTTTTTCTGATATCGTCGGAAGGATAATGCCCCTGTTTGTTTTAGTTTAAAATGTTGTGACGGATGTCTTTTTATTCAGTTTCAGAGCTATATTGTATTATAAGCAAATGATTTCATACCAATAAAATAGTTCAGTACATTTTCGAGTAAATAGAAAAAATAAGTTTTTTAAGCATAATGTACTACATTTGTAGTAAATAAATGTGATTTAATACATATAACCATATAACATTTTCTTATTTATATTGTTTTTAAAATAAAAATTTATCATTTTATTGCATTTACATAATTTTGAAGAAAAATATCTATTTGTCTCCAAAGAAAAAAAAAATAAACAAAACCCTAAAGTATTTGGACTTATTTCAGAAATTGATGCGACTCTTACATTTTATTTCGTTAGATAGTTACAGATTTATTTACATTGATAATGAAATTATTATACATGTTAAAAGAAATTAAAGTTAAAATTACGAGATAGAAATTATATCAAAAATCATATGTAATCATATAAAAAATCATATGTAATTTAAATATTTCAAAAGTTTTAAAAAGTCTCTAAAATATTATAAAAAAACTGAGTTAAATTTTTCAATCTAATTTCTCAAAATTCTGATTTTCAAAAGACCGTATATTAGCAAAATACTTAACATGTAAATAAAACATTACTTTATTTATAATTCAAGTCCGTATAGAATATATGAATCACTTGGTTCAGATTACTGAGTTTAAAAGTAATACGAACGTATAACTATGATATTTATGAATTTGAAAATTTCGAATTTCTTCTCGTGATAAATTTGCGCTTTTTGACATGTGCCATTTTTCTTATATATTGACAATATTTCCTTTCCCCCCTAAAGGAACAAAATATCACAATTTAATTATTATTAATGTTATTAATATTACCAGCACAGTATCTTAAGTTGCAATTATATTTTCAGTTCAAACATTTCAAATCTTTATTTTTACAGAGAAGCTAAAGTTTCATGGCTGAACGAATTTATGAACTTCAAAGCACGAAGATAAGGAACAACTAAGATTTTCCACACCATCAAGTTCATCACCTATGTGTTTTCGTTATTTTTAGAAAAATTCTTTGAGAGTTTTTCTTGATCAGACTTACAAAAGAAGATATCAAAAAGGCAAAAAAGAAAAAGCATCATTTTCAGAAATACGTTTCATACCCAATACGTCTCATAAGTTCTTTTTCAGATATCGTTCGGAAGGATCCCTTGTTTTATTTTGGTTTAAAATGTTGTAGCGGATGTCTTTTATTCAGTTTCAGAGTTCTATTGTATTATAAACGAACGGTTTCATACCAATAAAATAGTTTAATACATTTTCGGGTAAATAGCAAAAATAAGTTTTTTAAGCTTATTGTACTATATCTGTAGCACATAAATGTGATTTAATACATTTATCCATATAATATTTTCTTATTTCTATTGTTTTTTAAATGAAAATTTATTATTTAATTGCATTTACATTATTTTGAAGAAAACTATTTATTTTTCTCAGAAAAAAAAAAAAAAAAAAAAAAAAAAAAATTTTATCAGGAATTGGATTTTATACAACTGTTAATTCTTTTTTTTCTTTATATAGTTAAAGATTTGAAAAAACTGAAAATTTAATTATTGTACATGTAAAAAAGAATTGATTTTAAAATTAAAAGAAATAAATTATCTCAAAAATCATATGTGAAAAATCAAATTTAAAATATTTAACATTTTTTAAAGTGTCATAGAATATATATAAAATTGAGCTAAATGTTTTAAGCTAGTTTCTCAAAATTCTGATTTTTGAAAGACTGCTTATTAGCAAAAAACTTAACGTATAAATAAACCCTATTTTCATTTTAATTCAAGACCGTATAGAATATATTATATATATATAACTATAAACAAATAAAAGAGTGCCAACGAACCATCTAGTTCAGATTACCGAGTTTAAGAATAATGTAACGTATAAATATGAGATTCATGAATTTAGCAATTTTGAATTTGTTCTCCTGATAAATTTACTCTTTTTGTGTTGTGCCATTTTTCTTATGTATTGACAATATTAGTGTTATTATTACTTCCAGTACAATATCTTATATCACATTTATATTTTCGTTTCAAAGTATTTTATTTTTACACCGAAGCAAAAGTTTCGTGGCTGGGCGGATTTATAAACTTCAAACCACGAAGATAAGGAACAGCTGAGATTTTACAGATATTTTTAATAACTTTTTTAGGCTTAATGTACTATATCAGTAGCACATGAATCTAATTTACTACAGTTAACCATATTCTCTTATTTTTATTTTAAAAATGAAATTTTATTATTTTAGTGCGCTTACATTAATTTTAAAAAAAATTTTACTTTTCTTCCAATATATATAAAAAAAAAAAAAAAGGTCAATGTAAATGTATTTTGTTTTTCTTTTCGCGTATTGAATACGACTACTAAATTTTATTTCGATATCTAGCTAAAGATTTGTAAACAGTGATAATGAAGTATTATACATGTAAAAAGAAATTATTGTTAGAATCACAAAACAAATGATATTTATATGATAAAACATACATACTTTAAATATTTGAAAAACGAAAAAAGTCTTTAAAAATATGTAACACTGAGCTATTTTTCAGAATCTAATTTCTCAAAATGCTGATTTTTGACACGCCACCATTAGCAAAAAAATTAATAACTAAAGAAAAGCTTATTTGGATTATACTTCTCGTTTGGTTAAAAATAAATAGATAAATAAATAAATAATAATAATAAAACATATGTTTTAACGAGGAACACACACACACACAGTGTGCCATTGAGCTAGCTAGTCCAGATTATAGAAGTTAATTGTAATTGAATGATACTAACAAGTAAAAATCTAATTTATAAATTTAAAAATTTTGAATTTGTTCTGATGATACAATTTTTTTTCTTTACTTGTGTCACTTTTATCACCAATTGCCGGCTTGTCCTTTCTCATCCAGAGATTGAAAAGTCATAGTATTATTTATTATTAATGTTAATATTATTAATACAAGTTTTTAAACTTGCGTTGAAGAACTAAAGAGTAAAATTTGAAAAAACCATAATATCATTAAAATGTATTTTAAGCTATCTCTGCGTCTATATCGTAATATATCTGGCTTATTTTGTGCGTCCTGTAAAAGAAATATAAATGCAACGAACTTTCTTTTGGTAAAATGCTATTGTGTATCTCGATATCTTACATAAATTTGGCTTATTTTGATTTAAAATTTCAGGTTGTAGGCTGTTATGTATTCGAAATTTTTCGTGTGATCCTGTAAAATAAGTATATAATGGTACGTACCTAAAATGATAATAATATTATATTGTCATCAAATTTACGTAAGTATACAAAATTCAACCACGATCAGATATTTGGTAGCGAGATAAAATTCGCGCACAAATTTTGAACTGGAAAGACATACATACAAACGTTGCAAGTTAAATACAAACTTATAAATATGTAACATATATGTATATACTATCAAGCTATGCCCGCTGCGCTGGTCCATTTTCCAAATGAACCTTGAATCAAACTAAATGGTGAATTCGACCATGTATTTTCAAATAATATGGATCTTCATCTGGGAAATACTTCCGCATTGCTAAATACAATGCGAATACCATTGCCTTATTATGTTATTTTATGTGTTATACAAAATTCGGGCTATTAAAAAACAACTCTTTAATTTTATGATTTATATTAGTTTGGTAGAGAAATTTGGCCGTTGTGACCAACAGAAATTAAAATGTTCTCTGAGTCGCCACACTACTAAAAAAGGGAGCATTACAATCATTGCAGAGATTGATCATTGAACTTAAATAATGTTCGGGTGATTCATTTTCGTTTGTTATTTATTGAACTCCGGGCCTCTGAGTTTGGTGCTATGTGTGGTTCTGGTAGCTTAAATACAATCTCACTCAAGGTTACATTATATCTCGGAATATACTGATCTTCTGGCAGGTCTGCTACAGTTTTCTATCTTTGTATTCCAGCAGATAAATACAGTGAAAAATGTAATGAAGTATTTGGACACAAAGAACAGTGTTTAACTTTTATATTTAAAAGAAATGTGAATCATAAAAAAGTGGGTTTTTAAAGCTGAATTGTTTGAATAAAATTAAAATAACGTTATTTTAACTGCCTTTTCATTTTATATACCAATTGCAATCATGTTACCATTAACCTGGAGAAAAACTTCGATAACTGATTCTGGTAAATAAAAACAATCCTCTAATATGCATCAAATAAATTACTCCTAATTTTCCTTAATGGGGTCCACAGCCAAGTTTGAAGTCAAACATTAGAAATTTTTTGCAACGATATAGTTACAAATGTACCAGAGTTAGCTACAAAACTATGTTAATTACGTGCCAAACTAAATTCCATTAAATAATGTCAAATTGCTGTCTATTGAATTATAAATGTTTCACCAACAAATCTCATTGAGAATGACAAATAAAGTTAGTTATACAAAATGTTTAGTAATAATCTTTTTTGTGAAGTCTTGAACCGAAAATTTTTGTTCCTTTCTCTAAAGAGCGTAATAACTCGGAGAAATAAATAGGCTTGTTATTTCTTTTATTTTCAAGATTACATTATTCTCCAGCCAGTTGTCTGAATAAACGCCATAATGTACATAATCCGTTACTTTGTCACTAAGTTTAGGGGCTAGGGCTGTGCAGGAGACGAAATTGCCTTATAATAATCAAAATTTCATCTAATCTGAATTCCAGGTACTTTTTGTCTTATCTAGGTTAAAATGATAAATCAGCAAATATTGTTCCTTGGTCACCATTGGCATTTCAAAGTAATTTTCGTACATTGCAAGTATTGCTTTTTTGGTGATAGTAAAATAACTGTAGATGGAAAATATGTAATAGTAAATATTATTTTGTTCGTTTTCTTCATAATGAAAAACCATAAATTTACTAATTGCTGAGTACAAATTCACTGTAATCGGATTCACCACCAACAGCCTCCTTCAAATATAAAAGAAATTTCCAACAATATAGTAAATACTCTAATTGGCGGGTGACTCCATTACAGAAGATTAGTGCATTATGTTTAAAAATCTTCAAAAAGAAGAAAAGATATGCAAAGAAAAATTAAAAAAAACAATGAATGGTGAATTTTTTTTTTAATGTGTGATAATAATTAGTGTGTCGCAGACATTTACACTAAAATTTAAATATATGACTCTATTTTTATAATATTAACTGTTATTTATATAAGTTACATTTGAATGTAAAATATTACTCCAAAAATGTTGTCGTACACTTGAAAAAACACCATTATTATGAACATGAATTATTGTGCCAATATTGTCACTGATGTCATGCTTATGCCTTATTTGGCTTGAAATCAAGTTGTTTGGCGACACAAGTAAAATCAAAATCGTGAATAAACAAATAACATGTGACTCAAAATTACAGTAATTTTTATAATTACATCTGCTAATTTCTTCTGTAAGTCACATGACGCAAGAGTTAGATAAAAATAAAAATTAAATTAAAAAATAAAGAACAACTCAAAAATAAAATTGTTACTCGGATTTTATATTAAAAAATTTTTTCAGATGCATTTGTTTTAACCTGACGCAAACGATAAATCGCCAAATACAATTTCAATTACAATATTTCATATTGAATAATTTTTTAAGCATTGCGAACATTCCCTTTCATGTATGAATTAAATATTTTCGTTTCATAACATTCTTTTTCACCAAAACTGTTTTGTTTATTTTATTTCACATAAAATTAGTAAGTTTTTCTTTTATTTCTGAGGTGTTTGTATTATTTTCTAAATGATATAGCCGTATCAATTCTTTCACCAACGATAATAGTCGCCAAAAAATAACCAGTGGTAACCTTTTCGTCCAAAATAACGGAACTTTCCATCATAATTCTATAACTAATCTACGTAGAACGTTATGTTATATACGGAAACCTTCCCTGAAAAATTATCTATCGAACAGTGTAAGTTCCATCAAAATCCATTCAGCGGAACTCGAGTTATAAAGGAACAGAACGAAATTTCCGTTTGTGTTTTATATATATAGTAGACTGACCCCCGCCCTGCGTTGCCCGGGCCAGTGATAATAAAATTAAAAAGAAGCATCAAGTTTTTATTATTTTATATCTTTAACTGGATTTTGTATGAAATTATATTTAAAAATGAAAAATTCGCGAAAAAATATTGATATTTAGTGATAAAAGTGATCATTTTCTTTTTTACGTAGGGTCGTTTCGTAGTTTCAAAATAAAAAGTTCTTTTTGTCCGAAATCTTTGAAATCTTTATTCGTGACAAATAAAACGGTTTTACCGCCCGTATAAAAATTTTGTGAAAAAATATTGTTATCTAGTTGTAAGAGAAATGTTTTCTTCTCGCTTTTTTGTTTGTTTGTTTTCACGTCGACTCCTTTAACATAGCAATAAAAAAATTGTTCTCATCTTCCGGACTCTCTGACATTTCAATCTGTTATAAATATATAACTGTATCCAAGCTCACTGAAAATTTTGCGAAAAATTATGCATATTTATTAGTGGAAACATGAGTTCTAAAAGAAAAGGCTTTAGCTTTCTACCTCAGAGCAAAAATATATTAGAAGGTCTACTCTTTCAATGCAATGGTGACTCCATTCGTTTTCAATCAACCCTTTTCAATCCCCCTAGGCTAAACAGGTAAGGGCTAATCTATCAGGTTTCCCCTCTCTGAGGGGAGAAGAATTTAAAAACCGCTGACGCATGCGCAAAGATACGATATTCGTGTGGAAAATTTGACAGAATGCGCTTTTCGTTTTGTTGTTGTTGTTGGCGTGTCAGAGAAAGTGCCAAAGCACTTCTCTGAAAGAAGATGTGCCAGAGCCTCAAGAGAGGTTGGACTTCTAGAGCTGGTCTCCTAATTTTGAACCAATTCCAGATGAGAGACCTGCATCTGGATTGGCACCCCCAGAGGTAACGCTTATATAGAACTTGGAGGACTTTGGAGCCACGAACAGATTTAACGTGCACCAGCTCCCATTAACGTACACGGTCCCACAGCAGAGCAGACGAGAGAGGATAGACGATGCACCCTTCCAAGCCTTGGTCGATGCTGCACGGCTTTCGGTGATCTTACGAGAACCGAGCTTTTACCGTCCGCGCCACTGCGGGGCTTTTCGTTTTAAATATATAGATTGCCAGCACAATATCTTATATTACTTTTATATTTTCTGTTTAAAATTTTCAAATCTTTATTTTTACACAGAAACAGAAGTTTCATGTCTGGACGGATATATAAACTTCAAAGCACGAAAATAAGAAACTACTGAGATTTTCCATCCCATCAAGTTAATCACCGATGCGTTTTCGTTATTTTTTCTTTCATTATTTTTCTCCGAGTGCTTTTCTTAAAAGTTCTTCTCAGAGAATTTTTCTCGATCAAACGTAAAGAAGAAGATATCGAAAAGGCAAAAAAGAAAAAGCACTTTCATGAATACGATTTATAAACCCACCTTAAAATAAGTTCTTTTTCAGATATCGCCGCTAAGATAATGTTGTTTGCTTTAGTTCAAAATGCAGTGTCAGATCTCTTTTATTCAGTTTTAGAATTTTCTTGTATTATAAGCCGATAATTTCATATAAATAAAATAGTTTCTTTTTTTCCGGTATATGGAAAAGTTAATTTTTTTTTTTGGCTTAATGTACTATATCTGAAGAACATGAATCTGATTTACTACGATTAACCCCATATTCTCTTATTTCTATTGCTTTTTAAAAAGTGAAATTTATTCTTTATTGTGTTTACATCATTTTTGAAATAACAATATATTTTTCTTCCAAATAAAAAATATATATACAGGGTGTCCACGTATAACCTGACCGACCTTTATTTTCGCAACCGTTGGTCCTAGATACATACTTCCAATTACAAAAATGGTTTAAATAAGATAAAGAATTATTTTTAAAACTATTTGGGTCAAGAAAAACATTTATTAAAAAATTACGAAATTTAAATTTTTATACAGTCCCCCGATCCTATAAGTGATATTTAGTAAAAATTTACTGTGACACTAACGAGTAAGATAAAAAAAAGTTCCACTCATCTAACATTAAAATTGACCTAATTATGAAACTTTGAAATGCATGACTTATACCACTTTTTTGCATCTCAAAACAGATGATTTCGGCCGTGCTTTCCGGGGTCGTATATAAAGTACTTAAACATATTTCAAGGTATCTGCACTTTTAAAGAAATCGTACAACTATTATGATTGACTTAAATTTTATTAGTTAAGTGTCAGATTAGTTAAAATTTTTGTATTTTAACATATGTTTTATTTTGTAAGGATTTGAGGCTATGATTTATTTTAACAAAAATTATATTATTTTCATAAGGTTTTATTTAACTTGCAACGATCGTCTTTCCAGTTTAAAATTTGTACTCGAACTTTAACTCACTTTCAAAAGTCCGATTGAAGTTAAATTTTACAGACTGACTTAAATCCGATGACAATGTAATATTATTATGATTTTCGACGCTTACCATCGTAATAATACTCATATTAGAGGATAACACAAATAATTCGGATAGATTACCGTCAACAAGTTTAAGAAAAAGTTTTAGATTAGATAAGATAAACCTGCGATTGTGTTTTTTACCTTTTATAATTACGTTTTGTGTATTTTTTAATGCTGAATAAAAAAATTACCTTCATTTTTAACCATCATGTCAAGATTTTTCACAAATCGTAAATTTCAAGGTTAAAAAATAGCGAAAAATCTGATACTATAAAATATATGTAAAACTTTTTTATTCAGTTTAATTTTATTTAATTCAATAATTTATAAAATTTTTTGGCTTATACTAGGTTTTTTACAACTAAATAGCTCAGGTGTCCGATGAGGTTGGGAGGGGAGGGGGGGGGATCATTTTTAACTTTGAGCTTTTTAACTTTGAAATTTTCGATTTGAGAAAAATCCTGACGTGATGGTTTAAAATGAAGGTCATTTTCGGATTCAGCGCTAAAAAGTACTTTAGAATCAATTTTTGAAAGCTAAAAAACATGACACAACCAAAAATTTGAAAGACAGTGTAATCTAACAGTATTTTAAGTAAGTTAACAGACTGTTGTTTTTCATCCTTTTATTTAACAAAAATTCTGTTATTTTTATCATCTTATATGTTTAATACAAATTGTATATTTTACATTAATATGTCACAATGATTATAGATTTCACATTTATATTAGATTGCAATGTTAATTTTGCTCTCAACTATTTTTTTGATATATCTGACGATTATTTATATTTCTACTACATTTGTGAATGACCCATATTTCGCAACAAAAAATATACTCCAACTTTAAACAGCTATTACTCGGTGAGTTTTAATCGTAGATGAATGGGACTTTTTTTTAATCTGACTTGTTAGTGTCACAGTAAATTTTTGCTAAATATCACTTATAGGACCGAGGGACCGTATAAAAATTTAACTTTCGTAATTTTTTAATAAATGTTTTTTTTTTTACCCAAATCACTTAAAAAATAATTCTTTATCTTATTTAAATCATTTTACTTACCCATCATACGTAGTATAGGGTAAGTCTTGTAATCGTTTTGAAAATCGAAAATTTTTTTTTTGACGGATTTACACGTTTCAGACACTGGAGATTCCGAAAAACATATTTTTAGAAAAAAAAATTTGCCGTCCGTCTGTGTGTCTGTGTGTGTGTCTGTAAACGCTCTATATCCCGAACAAATTGAGATAGAGACTTGCAATTTGGTATGTACTTAGTATGTAATAATGGGAAGAAGCCTATTCATTTCAATAACCTCGATTAACCGGAACATTTTTTTTCGGACTCTCGAAATATTCGTTCTGATGAAAGGTATATAAAAATTTTCGAAATTGTTTATTTTAAGGAGTAAATATAAAAGACAATAAAAAAACATAAATTTTGCATAAAACATGAAGTCGATCGGATAATGAGTTGCCGAGATATTTGTAATCCTATTTTCCACACTTTTCGATTTTTTATGACCCTGTATTTCATCCAAATTTCACTTCAAATATATATTTTAATTGGAAATGTGACGCTTAATCAGATGCAATAAACCGCTAGTTAATAGGAGTATTATTTTTGGAGTTATAAGGAAAAACCTCTTTCAAGCAATTCAGTAATCGAGCCTTTTTATGACGTCATCAAGCCACGATTTTATTTGAATTGCAATGCACTTTATAAGTAGTTTACACATTTTTATTTTAATATTTTACATTATACGTATACATGATGGGTAAGTATTACGGTGGCCCCCAACGACTAGTTTGTAATTGGAAGTATGCATCTAGGACCAACGGTTGTGAAAATATTTGGCTTTTATTCATGAATTGGACTTATACGATTACTAAATTTTATTTCGATACACAGCGTGTACAGTCTCAACGGTGTCCAATGGCTTTTTTCTAAAGTGTTAGTCATAGACACATAGTTTCAATTATAAAAATGTCTTAAATGAGGTAAAGAAGTATTTTAAAAACGATTTGGGGGCAATAAAAACATTTCTTAAAAAATTAAAAAATCAAATTTTTTATACGGTCCCCCGGTTTTATAAGTTATATTTAGTAAATATATCTTATTACACTAAGAAGTAAGACAAAAAAAAAAGCCATATTCTTTTCGATTAAAACTTGACCGAGTAATAGCTGTTTAATTTTGAAGCATCTTTTATTAGGGGTAATTCACAAATTTACTAGAAATATAAATAATCCTCAGATATAATAACATAATAGTTGAGAGTAAAATTAACATTACAATATAAATTTGATATCTATTTTCATTCTCACATATTAAAGGTTTACAACTTGATATACAACTTGCACTAAAATTATAAGTGAAAAACTAACATACTTTTTGTTAAATGAAATATTGAAAAGCAAGTCTCATTTTTTTACAACATGATACATATTTTAAAATGCTATTAGATTATATGATGTAAAACTTAATTAATAAAACTTAATGTTATCTTAAAACTTGCTCGAAGTGACTTCCTTCGGCTGCAGTGCAGAAATGTACACGTGAAATAAATCCTTCTTGTTTCTTAAGTAAAATTGTAGGGGTTACAGATCTGCATGCCACAGAAATACAAATCCACTAATCTGCTTGACTATAGTCGATTTTCTTTCATATATGTTATTTTTCAGCAAACCAAGAAACCTATAGCATTCAAATATGGCGATCTAGGAGGAGGGGGGCACACTCAATCGACCTCTATATCCAATCCCGTTATGTCCAAAAGCACTGGTTAAGACAGTGCATGGCTTAAGTGATCTGTGTGCTGGCACGCCATCATGATGAAACCACATATGTGACAAGTTTTGTAACGGAACAAACATACTCTTCTAAACAATCAGATACTTGTCCACATAAAATATCCGCATATTTTTCTTATGTTAAAATATCAACGAAAATGAATGGTCTAATTAAGGATGTCTTCCAGATACCACACTAAACATTTATGGACCAATGTACTTCATGTTTGTTTCGACGAATAATTTGTGGATTTTCCAGGGACTTATGGTGAATGTTTTGAGTATTTACAATCCCCTGTCTTGTAACTTGACATTCATTAGTCCGCGCAATTTCATTCAGAAAGGATGGACTTTCATCTTCTTTTTAAAAAAAATAAAATTACAAAAACTAAAACGACGCTCTTTGTCTCCTGATGCTAATTCTTGTCCAAGTATTGATCGATATGGATATGCATCATACTTGTTTAAAATTTTCCATACTTAACTTTTTGAATATCCACACTCTCGGCTAATCTCTCGTAGACTACATTCAGTATGAACAAGTGTACATCCTAGAACATCCTCCGGAGGTACTGTTGAACCAGTGTACCGACTTAACCCTTTATCTACCGAATTATGAATCAACAAATTGTTCAATCTCAATAATTATCTTCCTTGATGTCTGAAGTTATATTAGACAATTTATATTATAATAATATGAAATTTAGATAAGGTTTTTCATTAAAATTGATTTAATAATGCGGTAGTAATAGCTCTTTTTGTGTAATATTTACAAGAATAATTAGATTAATTAACAGAGAATGCTGTTAAGGAAATATCACAAATCTTTATCGGAACAATGTAAATAAATGTATTGTGATCCTATCATTAAATAGAAAAGTTTTTATAGTTGCAAAATTTTCCTATAACAAGTTTTAAAAAGAGAAGATCTACACTTATGTAAAAGGTTGAGAAAAATACCACTTTATAAAATATTTAGCTTTCACTGTTTTGCTGTGCTTTCTAAATGTGATCCAGAAAAGTATTTTGTGTAAAAACAAAAACCTTATTATCATTATTAGACAGATTAAAGAAATTTTATATAAAGTTTTCTCTGGTGGTACTTAAAAGTGCCGTCAGTAGATAAAGGGTGAATCGAGGATGAATCTTAAGACTACCTGTTTCTCTTAAACGCTTAACAGTTTTAGCTATAGTGTTTGGATGTGATTTGTTTTGATACAGAAATTTCATAGCATGCAACCTTGCAGCCTCTCGCTTATTCCGATTGCTCTATCAGTTAAATAATACCATTTCACACTACTGATTGTTGGTAAACATATTCCTTTCTAACGTCAAAATTGCAAATTGATTAAACCGCAGACATATATAAGTGAATATATGTGCTGGCACACAGGCAAATTACAAACTGTTTTGCATAAATTGAGAGTGTAAAATATTTGTAGTCCAATGGAAAATTCGTATAGTAATTGGATAATATTTTGTAAACAAAAACAGTCAAAATATTATTAACATATTGTAGGTATTTTAACTCTTAGAAATTATTTCTAGGTGCGTGCATGGTTTGAGGGAGCAAATGTTTTGGTACAGCAATTGTGTTAAATGCAAATAAAGTTGTGTGCGCCATTTTCCTTGTCCTATAGCAAAATTGTTCATTCCATTTAATATTTATTTTTTGTTTATAAAATAGAAATTGCATTTTGATTGTGATCTCTAAAATATTTTTTAAACAAGTTTTTAAACTTGCGTTGAAGAACTAAAGAGTAAAATTTGAAAAATGCATAATATCATTAAAATGTATCTCTGCTTCTACATCGTAATATATCTGGCTTATTTTGTGCGTCTTGTAAAAGAAATATAAATGCAACGAACTTTCTTTTGGTAAAATGCTATTGTGTACCTCAATATCTTACATAAATTTGACTTATTTTGATTTAAAATTTCTGCTTGTAGGCGATTATGTATTCGCAATTTTTTGTGTGATACTGTAAAATAAGTATATAAATGGTACGTACCTAAAATGATAATAATATTATATTGTCATCGAATTTACGTAAGTATGTAAAATTCAACCACGATCAGATATTTGGTAGCGAGATAAAATTCGAGCACAAATTTTGAACTTGAAAGAGATACATACAAAAGTTGTAAGTTAAATAAAAACTTATAAATATGTAACATATATATATATATATATTTAATCATGAAAAGTAACAGCTTCACTTCGTTACAAAATAAAACATATGTTAAAATATAAATATTTTAACCAATCTGAAACTTGATTGATAAAAATTAACACTATCGTAATATTTGTACGATACGACTACTTTCAGTTAAAGTGCAGATACACGCGAAATAAATTCTTCTAATACTTTAAGCACTTTGTGTATGATCCCTCGAAACATAGTCCAACTCATATGTGTTCATATGCAGAAAAATAGTATAAGTCATGCAATTCAAAGTTTCATAACTCGGTCAATTTTAGTGTCAGGTGAATGGGACTGTTTTTCTCTTACTTGGAATAGGAAATGTCTATTAGATATTACTTATAGGACCAGGGGACCGTATAAAAAATTAAATTTCGTAACTTTTAAGAAATACTTTCACTGATCCAAACGACTCTTAAAATGATACCTCATTTACAGCATTTTTGTAACTGGAACTATATGTCTATGACTAACGTTTCAGGAAATACCCATTGGATACCTTTGAGAATGGACACCCTGCATAATTAAAGATTTGTAAACATTGATAATGAATTTTTTATGTATGTAAAGAAATTATTGTTAAAATATCTAGACAGAAATGATTTTTATGTGAAAAAAAGATTTACACATAAACAAATATTTTAAAAGCAAAAAAGCCTTAAAAATATATAAGAATAAGCTAAATTTCAGACGCAAATTTCTCAAAATCCTGAGTTTTGACATGTTGCCTATAAGCAAAAAACTTAAAAAAGAAAGCCCATTTTCATTTTAATTCACGTTAGGAGATATATATGTGTGTACTAGGGGAATCCGCCACCTGCTCGCCAACGCTCCCCAATCCCCGTGCATTGAGAGCAATTCCCTCTGGGATCGCTATACGATCACAGCTCGCTTCGCTCGCTCGCCACTTTTTGCAGCAACTCTAGCCAGATTATCTTAAATCATCTTAACATATAAAATTTACAAAATTTTTAATATAAGAAAAAGTACAATTGAAAACTCCGTTTAAAACACAATTAAAAATGATTTAGCTGGTGCTACCAATGGGCATAAATTAGTTTAACATTATGAAATTTACGAATTTTTGAAATACAACTAACTGAAAAGAAATACGTTGGAAAGACATTTAATTTAAAACTCATTGCACCTATAATATTATACAGCACGGCTTAAATTTGTTTCGGAAAACTCTTGGGAAGACACTACGTGATAGCAAGATAGTTGAATATAAATCAACAATCACCATCTAAAGTTCAATGGATGTAAAAAATACAATATCTCTCAGACTCTTGACAAGTTAACAAAATGTAAGCAACATGTTTTCGGCTGAGTTTAAAAGACACTGGATCAAAAATTTGATATGCTGAATTTATCACGTGACCGTAAAATGAACCAATAATTATTTATTTTCATGCATCGGTCCAAAGATCGTATTGTGTTTAAAAAGAGCTCCTGCTCTGAATTTTGATTTGCTGAATTTATGATGTGACCGTAAAATGAACTACTGAGAATCGTCGTCGCTCCGGAAACTACAGGTCTTGCAAAACAGCAAGGTACAAATTCAGCCTTATTTTTGCGTTACGTAAGATATATATATGTTTTAACAAGGAAATGTGTACCAGTAAGATACCTAGTCCAGATTATCGACCGGCATAATACTAAAGAGTAAATATCAGTTTTATGAAATTACAAATTTTGAATTGGTTCTCTTGATATCCATATACTTAAAGCTAACCTGCTTTTTAGTTTTTCGTGCAAAAATGCTATTTATACGCATGCGCGAGCATTCAGCTAATCAGCTAGAGGCTTTTACTATCTTCAGACGCGATGTTTCAGCCAATGAGGTGAAGGCTTTTTCCTCTCTCTAGAAGCGTATGTGTATTACGATTCCATTTGGTTGTTCGGTTATTGAAACTTTATGGATTTCTTTTATTAAGGTATTTTTTCATTTTACCGTATTTATTTTCTTTTTAAGTCGTATGTATTTTACTACTTTGAATTTTTTTATAACTAACCCTTTTTTTGAGAGAGAGAGAGATTTCGTGGCACGAAATTCCGCGAATCGTTTCCGATGTAAACAAACTAAGATGCAACTGTAAAATTTCAGATGATTAAATTCAGGTTTTCTCAGCGACGATCACAGTATTTTTACCAAATAATTTTTGTATTAATCAAGCTTTTTTGGTTATTAAGCATAGCTAAACACGAAAGAAAACTTTGTTATTTTAAGATTTTGATGTGAATTATTTGCATACATTTATAAGGCGAGTTTCACTGAATAATTCAAGAAAAAAAAATCTCAGTTGAATGTAAGTATTAAAACATTTGAAATACTGTATTCGTAAAATGAAATTTCAGCTTAAACACTCGACAATTACTTTTACTTATGCATTATTAATTATTTACTTGGCCTTTACTTTTAATATTTCAAACTTACAGCTGAATGTAATTATTAAAACATTTGAAATACTGTATTCATAAAATGAAATTTCAGCTTAAACACTCGACAATTACTTTTAGGTTAAATTCAGGTTTTCTCAGTGACGATCACAGTATTTTTACCAAATAATTAAAAGTACTACATGCATGCATCTATCTATCTATCTATCTATATTTAGAAATTGTGCAGGTTTCTGGTCACTGTTTTGTTTACATATTTTAAACAAAAATTTCAATTTAATAATGCACTGAAAATTATAATGAATGCTTACAATTAAACACAACAACACAAAACAAAAAATTTCACAAAAACACATTATTTCCCCGATATTTTCCCACAACTAATCAATAAATTTCATGATATTTTATTGCGATTTTAAACCATGAACTTTAGTACTTTTCTGTTATATGGACACTATGCCAAAATGTATGTATGTTTGGCGACAATGGTGTACGTATAACGGAAAAGTGCCTGAATTATTATTTATATATATATATATAAAATATAAACATAATTGGCGACACAGCAAGTTTTCTGGATTTCTCCCTGGCTCTCTAACCACATTGTTAACAAAACAAAAAATTCACGAAAAACACATTATTTCCCCGATATTTTCCCACAACTAATCAATAAATTTCATGATATTTTATTGTGATTTTAAACCATGAACTTTAGTACTTTTCTGTTATACGGACACTATGCCAAAATGTATGTATGTATGTATGTTTGGCGACAATGGTGTCCGTATAACGGAAAAGTGCCTGAATTATTATTTTTATATATATATATATATAAAATATAAACATAATTGGCGACACACCAAGTTTTCTGGATGTGAAAGGCGGAGATGAATTTCATTCATTCAATGACCTTTTTAAAAGTTTCAAGTTTGAATTGAGTGCACATGAACATAGAAACTGATACCTATTTCTATGTTCATGATTGAGTTATTTGGATATCTTTTCGTATAGCACAGAAAATCATTTCTCCCGCTTTCGTAATACAGATAAATTCTGGTGTATTTTTTTTCTTCTTTTTATATCATAAGTACTTTTCTACTTTAAATTTTTTTAACCTAATAGTAATTGTCGCGTTTCTAAGCTGAAATTTCATTTTTCGAATGCAGTATTTCAAATGTTTTAATAATTACATTTAGCTGTAAGTTTGAAATATTTAAAATATTAAAAGTAAAGGTCAAGTAAATAATTAAAAATGCATAACTAAATATGTATAATGATCAGAATGACATATTAAAATGTGTACAGAATGACATGAAAATTTTAAAAAACTGAAATTTTGCACTTGCAACTTAATTGTAAATTTCATTGTTTACATTGGAAACGATTTGTGGATTTTAAGAATTTGCGGAACTTCGTGTCGCCAAATTACTAAATCTCTCTCTCTCACTCTCCAAAAAAAAAAAAAGGGTTAGTTTAAAAAAATTCAAATTAGCAAAATACATACAACACAAAAAGAAAATAAATACGGTAAAATGAAAAAATTACTTTAGTAATAGAAATCCATAAATTTTCAACAACGACATCAAACGAACGTATCTCATCTTTCGTTTGTGATAAGCAACGCTCCTTTGGCCCCCTCCACTCATTGGCTGGTAAAGGGCAAAATAGGGGGACAAAATGATTACAGCATTTCTGAGAAAAGAAAAATCAGAAAAGTTTCAGCACAGGGAGAGAGGGTAAATGCTCTCTCGGCAATAATTATTTTTGTTGCAAGTTGGGTTAACTGTCTTTATGGTTCGAGTCTATTTCAGACTGAGTGTAGATTTCTGCAAGTTGGATTTGGGTTAACCCGATTTTTCAAAAGTTAGTTCAAGTTCAGTATATTATTTCAGATTAAAACTATATCTATCATGGCTTGAATTTCAGGGCGGGATTCGCGCCGAAAATTTTGAAATCCCGCCCAAAAAAAGACAATGAGTAGGAGCCTCCCGCCCAAAAAATTTCAGCATTTTTGGAGAAATTTGCATTATTTAATTTACCTGCAACCGAACGATAAATTTCGTGATTTTTTTTTCCCCGCAACCGATTGACGGACTTTGTGTTTTTTCCGCGACTGATCGACGAACTTTGTGGTTTTTTCCATGACAGATAAACGAACTTTGAGTTTTTTCTGCGACAGATCGACGAACATTGCGTTTTTTAAGTGACTGATCGACGAACCTTGCGTTTTTTGGAGACATATCGACAAACTTTGCGTTTATTCCGCAATCTATCGACGAAATTTTTCTTTTTTCCCTGACTGATCGACAAACTTTGCATTTATTCCGCAATCGATCGACGAAATTTGCTTTTTTCCGCAACTGATCGACGAACTTTGCGTTTTTTCCGCGACAGATCAACGAACGTTGCATTTTTTTCTGCGACTGATCAACGAACTTTGTGTTTTTTCTGCGACAGATAGACGAACATTGCGTTTTTTAAGCGACTGATCGACGAACCTTGCGTTTTTTGGGGACAGATCGACGAACCTTGCGTTTTTTGGGGACAGATCGACGAACTTTGTGTTTATTCTGCAATCGATCGACGAAATTTGCTTTTTTCCCCCGACTGATCAACAAACTTTGCGTTTTTTATGACAGATCGACGAACTTAGCGTTTTTTTCCGCGACAGATCGATGAACTTTGTGTCTTTTCCACGATCGATCGGTGAATCTCAATCAAGTAAAATCTAAAGTCAGAAATTTATTTAACAACCTAATTGTTAAGGGTCCCTAACACATTTAATGGAACTTGAAAAATACACTGCATATATAAAACTTAACTTTCTTCCCTTTTTTATAATAAAAATAAACATTTTACATAATCTTTCTCAGTTGACTTAATTTTTTCAATGGTATTTTGTCATGTCTGCATTAATGTAATTCTTTAAATAGCACGTAAAATAATAGTGGGGTTTAAAGATTTTTTTTCTCCCTCCCAAACATTACAACTCCCCTCCATTTAAAAATGTTGGTAGAGAGACTCCCCTCCTTGGAAAAATTGAATTTCAAGCCCTGCCTATAATATGTTTGTGTGTATTGAGGTTTGTGTGTGTGCTGTTTTTAATAAAGACAGTTTCATTTTTCACACGAACCTTTAAAAAAATTCACATTCTTTGCGCAATCCTTTAACAAAATTTGCATTTTTTTTCGTGATTCTTTAATGAAATTCGCATTTTTTTCTGTATCTTTTTTTTGTCGAGATTCACAATTTTTTCAGCTATCCTATGACTTAATTTGTGTTTTTTTCAGCGATAATTTGACGAAATTTGTGTTTTTTCTGCGATTTTTTTTTCACGAAATTTGCGTTATTTTCCATGATTCTTTTATGAAATTTGCGTTTTTCTGTGATCCTTAGACGAAATTTTCTTTTTTCGCAATGCTTTGATAATAATCACATTTTCTCTGCTGCCTTTTGATAAGTTTCATGAATTTTCAGCAATCCTTCGATGAAATTCGCGTTTTTTCAGCAATCTTTGAAGAAATTCGCATTTTTCTCTCGATACTTTAACGAAATGTGCGTTTTCCAGCGATTTTTTGATAAAGTACGTTTTATTCCGCAATTTTTAGACGAAATTTGGCAAGAAAGCGCTATCTTTTGGTGAAATTTCCTGTTTTGCGATTCTTTGACAAAATTTGCTCATCTTTTGCGTAAATCGCGTTTTTCTGTGGCCTTTTAACAAAATTCACGTTTTACATGATCCTTTGATGAAATTAGTGTTTTTCCCGTGATCATTTGACGAAATCTGGGATTTTTTTCCCGCGAAGATTGATTATTTGTTTTTAGTCTGCAGGTGCCCTAAAAAGTTTGTGATGCCTGTCGCTGCATTGCACGCATTCTGCCACGGTGTATCAAACAAACAAAATTCATCCTAAAGAATTATTGTTTCGTTTCTGGAAATGAACAACCGTCAACTCATTGGCTGAATTATAAAGGGTGAAATGTGTAGGCACTGAGTATCATCTATACTATTAATGTCGGTAAACGTCTGTCTATGTGTGTGTTGTTGTGTCTGGCATCTGTAAGCACAAAACTCTGCATGCAGACGACGGACATAAGTGCTTTTGGTATAAAAAAATTCGGAAGGGGAGTTTTTAAAAATTCACAACATTTTGCGGGAGAAGAGGGGTGCGAACGAATTCAAAAAATGAGTCCACATCAATAATTATGGCAGCGGGGGTAGTATGTTTTGCCCACACGGGGTGGAGACTTTTCTTTGCTGACACCACTCATATGATATATCGTTCGAAAGGCCTGCGACTGCCTTTTCATGTTATGCATCTGTGTGGTCCATCCCCCCCCCCCTTCCCCGCCAATTGGGGCGCTTTTCTAAATTTTGCACATACCACTCATGTTATGTATCGTTAAAAAGGTCTGTGACCGCTTAATCATATTATGCATCTCCGGTGTCCATCCCCCCACTTTGCCCCCCCCAAGGGGGTACTTTTGTAAATTTTGCACAAACCCTTCATGTTACGTATTGTTGGAAAGGTTTTTGACTGCTTATTCATGTTATGCATCTCTGGGGTCCATCCCGCCACTTCCCCCCCCCCTTAAGGGGGCACTTTTCTAAATTTTGTTGACACCCCTCATGTCATATATTGTTGGAAAGATCTGTGACCGCTTAATCATATGCATCTCCAATGTCCATCTCCCCAATATGCACCCCCCCCCCCAAGGGGGCAATTTTCTAAATTTTGTTGACACCCCTCATGTCATATATTGTTGGAAAGGTCTGTGACCGCTTAATGATATTATGCATCTCCAATGTCCATCTCCCCACTTTGCCCCCCCCCCTCCCCCAAGGGGGTACTTTTCTAAATTTTGCAGACAACCCTCATGTCATATATCGTTGGAAAGGTCTGTGACTGCTTAATCATATGCATATCTCCAATGTCCATCTCCCCACTTTGCCCCTCCCCCAAGGGGGTACTTTTCTAAATTTTGCAAACAACCCTCATGTCATATATTGTTGGAAAGGTCTGTGACCGCTTAATCATATTATGCATCTTTAATGTCCATCTCCCCAATTGTCCCCCCCAAGGGGTCAATTTTCTAAATTTTGTTGACACCCCTCGTGTCATATATTGTTGGAAAGGTCTGTGACCGCTTAATCATATTATGCATCTCCAATGTCCATCTCCCCACTTTGCCCCCCCCCCTCCCCCAAGGGGGTACTTTTCTAAATTTTGCAGACAACCCTCATGTCATATATCGTTGGAAAGGTCTGTGACTGCTTAATCATATGCATATCTCCAATGTCCATTTCCCCACTTTGCCCCCCCCCAAAGAGGTACTTTTCTAAATTTTGCACACAACTGTCATGTTATATATCGTTGGAAAGGTCTGTGACCACTTAATCATATTATGCATGTTCCGTGTCCATCCCCTACTTTACCCCCCCCCCCAAGGGCGTACTTTTTTTAATTTTGCACACACCCCTCATGTTACATATCGTTTGAAAGGTCTTTGACTGCTTATTCATGTTATGCATCTCCTTGGTCCATCCCGCCATTTCCCCCTCCCCAAGGGGGCACTTACCATTTACTTGCACAACAGCGCTAAATGTGTCAGATGAAAGAAATTCCGCGAGTGCATGTGCCAGTGAAACTTAGCCAATTGCTGTTCTTCAACCTAGCTTTAATTCAAAGTGGGTTTTTTATTTATTTGAATTATTCTGCAAAAGTTTCAAACATTTTAAAGCAGCTATGAATTTTATTTTTATGGTACTATCAAGTTTTTTGCCGTCAAATTTTGACGGGTTCCATCTAGTATTTCTTTTATTTACTTGTGCCACTTTTCGCGCCAATTGGCTGTACGTCCTTTCTCATCCAATGATCAAAATGTCACTGCATTATTTATTATTATTGAGAGCACAATATCTTATATTACATATATATATTTCGTTCAAACTTTTTCAATCTTAATTTTTACAGAGAAGCTAAAGCTTTATGGCTGAATGGATTTATAAACTTAAAAGCACAAAGATAAGAAACTGCCGAGATTTTACACCCCATCAAGTTAATCACCGATGCGTTATCCTTACCTTACGAAAAACTCTCAGAGCTTTTCATGATCAGTCGTAAGTAAGAAGATATCAAATGGGTAAAAGGGAAAAAAGCAATATACGTTTTATATCCCACCTTAAAATAAGTTCTTTTTCAGATATCGTCGCGGAGATAATGCTACTGTTTGTTTTGGTTTAAAATGCGGTGATATATCTCTTTTATTGCATCTCAAAGTTCTCTTGTATTATAAGCGGTTTATTTTATATCAATAAAATAGGTTAGTATTTTCTGGTACAGGAAATAGATAATACTCTCTAAGCTTAATGTACTATATCTTTAGTTACATAAATATGATTTAGCACGTTTTATCATATTATTTTGTTAATGTTGTTTTCGAAGAAAAAACTTGTGTATTTAATATATTAATAACATTTTGAAATAAAAGATTGTTTAAAAAATATATATATTACACGCTTTATTTTCTATTTTTACTTTATTTTCTACTTTTTTGTGTTTAAAATACTTTACTATTGCAATTTAGTTGGCATATTTTAGCGAACGGGGTTTGGAGCATATTTAATTCTATTGTTTTTGTAACTGGTATACGGTTGTAACAATAAAGAATAATTTGTTAATTTATCACTTGCACCTGGCTAATGGGAAAATGCCTTAAAACTAATTTATAATTATCTTCTGAAAATATTAAAATGATGTATTGTCATCGGAAACACACTTATTTAAACATTTTTTATAATTCTAGCATGTCAGACATGAATAAAAACTGAATTACAACGCGGCTCAAACAATTATATTTCGAACCAGAAATTTTATTTTTTATTACTTATTGCTTCGTTGTAATTATTTAACTTTATTTATGAAATTACATTACTGGGCCTAAATATGTTTGAACAGCGCACTCCACGTTAGAATATGCTGTATTCGTCTAGAAAATTAAGATAGAAATGTATTTTGGTTTTCTTCTATGAATTAAACTTAATATGACCTTTAAAATTGGAAATATAGCTTGTTAACCTTTTCGCGACGAGCGTCGCGTATACATGATGCATATAATGATGCGTTCATGATGCGTATAATCCAAAAAAAATTCTACATGAAATTTTTGAATAGTAATGTTTGTCTTATTTAATAACCTAGTTTGTACGAGTAAATTATTCAAAAATTTCGGTTTAAAAATACTGGCGCTTGAAATACTTTTTTGTTAAAATTTACTTGGCAGAAAGCGTATTTTCATACTTCTTATAAAAATAAGCAGCACCGTGTTTTCCCGAATATAAAACCTATCGCAAAAATAAGGCCTAGCATGATTTTTCAGATACTCGTAATATAATATCTACATTCAAAAATTAGATCGACTCGCATGCTTGCATTCTCTATAACAGTGATCTAAATTTTAAAATGAACGCAATCTTGATGAGAAATTTAAACAATGTACATTCAATTTTAAAGTAATGATTTTTTTTTCTTTCAGGAAAATTTGTGCATGAATGAAAATCACTTTAAAAATGTACCAGGAAACAGCTATGTCGCATTCGAAAACAGGTATGAATAACACGCTAAAAATCTTCCCCCCCCCCTCGTTTTTTAAAATTCAATTTTATGAAGGAATGAATGTTTTCATTAAATATGGCATCGTTTTTTCTGGTAGCAGCATTTTCTTTTTTCGAAATTAATGCCTCAATCTCAATAAAAGCGAAATAAAAAATATTTTGTAATCGTTGATTAAAATCGTATTACAAAATCTTGTCTTTGGACATTTGGTAATGTACGATTTCAGAAAAGTAGAACGCTTCCAGTAAAAAGTAACATGATATGCTTACAATTCATCATAAAACCAAATTTTATTTTAAACTGCATCAAAATGACACAATTTTTAACTGACTTATTGTTCCGCCAGTAACTGGGAATAAGGCCAATAATTTTGCAGCTGTTAGAATTAAAATTACATGAAAATGGTATCATCGTGACTCAATCTAAATCTATACTAATATATGGCATTGAAGTGTCTGCCTGTGATTTTCAGGAAAACACCTATTCCTAAATTTCATTAGTCTATTTAGTCGACGTATAGTAAAAAACAACATTCAAATATCTGTCTGCTTGTCCGGAATAGGCTAATTGACGGTTGCATAATAAACACTAATCTTATATGGACCAGATAGATATTTCTGGCTACAATATGGAGTTTGTAGTATTCCGATACGTAAAATAGATTTTGAGAAAACGGCGAAAAACCGTAAGAATCAATCAACCAACCAATCTTTCAATACTCAAAAACTCGGGAACTAATTGGTCAATTTTAAAGAATCTTAAAACTAGTAAAAGATCTTATTAAGATTTATGAATGATAATTCTGGCTACAATCTGCAACTTGTCGCATTCCGATATCTAAAATAGTTTTTGAGCAAACAGCGAAAACCCTTAAGATTTAATCGATCAATCAATTTTTCAATACTCAAAAACTCGGGAACTATTGATCAATTTTAAGGAATCTTGCGACGTGTAAAAGATCTTATTAAGATTTATAAATGATAATAATTATAGTTTTAGCCCATAATTTATACTTTTTTAATTAAAAACTGGATTGGTAAGTATTTTTCCTCAAAAACCCAGATCTTATAAAGTACAAATGCAACACAGCGGGTTCTTATGCAGCTACTTATAAATAAAATATATCAGTTTTATGATTTGAAATTCACGCCTAAACATAGATTGTTTTAAATGGTATATATGATTAATTATTGATTACTGTAAATGAAGAAATGTAAATCGTCGTGCGTGTCCCCTGAAATTAAGACCTATTACGTCTTTGGAGCAAGGACTAATATAGGACCCGGTCCTAATTTTGGAGAAACATGCTATTGAAAATAACAAGTCATCCATATATTTAAAGCGAAAAGTGGATCTGTTAAGATCGATTTCGTCTGATCTGAGTATGCGCAATGAGCACTTTAGGGTACTTTTCTGTAGCTAAATGCAGAAACGTAAGAGAATCTCGGGTGTGCCGTAAAAAAATTCACTGAAATTCTATCAAAATTTTACGAATTAACAGAATTAACGTTAGTTAAGCAAACAAAATTATATATTATATGATTTACACTGTAAAGTGGTTTTGTGTCATAAAGTTGCATTTTTTAGAATAGTGTTCCATCGATGTAGGTTATGCACACCGCTTGGAGGTTCTAGGTTAAGAAGTTATCGGGAATACGCATCTGTGTCAACGATGAGCTTACAGCACGCTGCAGCTAAACGCATTAATGAACAGGATTTTTATCGCTTTAACTGTTTTTAAAACAAAAGGCAAAAATACTCTAGATATTGAAGATAACTTACGTCTCTACATCAACATGATAAACGTCAAAATTCAACATATATGCAACAGTAGGCAAGCGCATCCATAGTATTAATACATTTGCTATCAATAAAGTTATTGTTTGCTTTTAGCCACTTGTTGTTTTTCATTATTTTTTATTATCACTTTCCCACATAGTTTAAAAATGTTTATGACGTCGCACAGTGGGGCGTTTTGACGATCTAGGTGGACACAATTATTTCGTTGAAGTTTAATTAAGTTTTGCTGGTTTTTCGAATGTATCACTAATAAAATACTCAAACAGTGATGAAAGTTTGGTTTATTTATATTATTATTATTTATATTATTATTATTATTATTATTATTATTATTATTATTATTATTATTATTTATATTACTATTTATATTCTTATTGTTATTATTATTTATATTCTTATTCTTTATATTCGTATGCATTTATTTTATAATACTGTACTGTCATTGAAACCACACATGTATTCAAAGTCTCAGCTCAATCGTATAAATAAAAGTGGTTTAAAATTGACTTGCAAGATTTGAACTAAACATACATACATACACTTCAAGTTAAAATAACTTAATGATTTACAAACTTTTGCAGGAATTTTCTCAAGTTTCCAATACGTTAAGAATGGTACTTTGATTAAAATAATGCTTATTGCTTAATAATGCTTAATACTGTGTTAGAAGTCAACATAAAGTTTGAAAACAAGATGGCGCTTATTTTCAAACAACAATAGGTTAAATCATGTGACAAACATGTGACATATGTCCAGTAAACTCGTTCTTTCAAGTAAAACAGAATAGTCACGATGTGCTTTCGAACTTACAGGAAAATAGTGCAGCCATTGAAACTCCCTCAAATACACTGCCTTCTTTACGGTCGTAGTTTATTGACACCTCGGATTTTTTCGACAAAACTTGTACGGATCTGGGCAAAAGCTATCAGTATTCAGCTACCAGTATACGCGGTCTTGTTAAATGCCGAGATAATCGGAAAAATGAATTTTGTCCACCTTGATCATCATAACGCCCCACTGTGCGTCGTTTTTTTTTCTTAAATTGCTTGTTTTTTATGGTTGAGTTTATGTTTTAAATTTTTGAAAAGAAAAGAAAAAGGTAATTTTCCTTGATAAAAATCTGTGAAGGATTCTGATTTTGTTCTACACTTCAACGTCTATGTGGTCATTTTATTTCTCGAAGTAATCTTTTTATTTAAAGCACGTATTATACATTTTGGGATACAATGCAAACAATAAACATATCTTTAATATTTTCAGTAGTACACATGTATAAATACGTTTTTTTTTCTATAACCCGGAGAGTATGCCCGTATATTTTCGTGCTTTATTGCATGAGAAGTAAAAAAGCATATGTATGTTGTACTTGAGGTTTTTCAGAGAGTTTGTGACATCTATTGGCATTGTTTCTAAAAACGCTCAACATGCTTAGCAAGTACGGGTGCTGATTTCACAGAATTCCAGGCTTTTGTACCACTTTCCCCATTTTCTCTAATTAAAGATAACACTAATTTCCAAAGCAACGAAAAAACATATTCTTGTAAAGATTAATTAATTTAAATGTTATACATGAGGTTATATCACTCAATCTTGAACATGTAGCAAAAATAATCCACTCGTTAAGTTTCAAATATGAGTAATCTGCAAAATTTACTAATAGTTTTGAATAATGATGTATTTACCGAGTCTCAGTTCCTTTTCCAATAAGGCCATCGCTAAACGATCGCGTAATTTAAAAGAATTAAATGATGCAAGTTCATCTTTTCAGAAGACTGCGCTTAATGAGAAAAGTCAGAGAAAATGTTCTCAAAAATTTCTCATTGATCAATCATATGCATTAGAAGATGAAATGAGCAAAATGACACTTTCTGAAAAGTTTAAGTTCTTTCCTTAAATTGTTTCTTTTTTATACAAGATTTTATCTTTCATTTTTTAGGAAATGGTGATGGCAGATCTGAAAATTGCTTTGATTTTGCTCTGTACTATAATGGAATCTATCCAGGATTTTTTTTCTCTTTTTAGGTGCGTTCGTAATTATATAAATACTTAGCACCTATTGTCGTCGCTTGGTCCGTCCGTCTGTCCGTCCGTCTGTCTGTCCGTCTGTCTGTCCGTCCGTCCGTCCGCATATAACAACGCAAAAACTACCCAACCTAATGGTTTAAAATTTAAGATATATTATCTTTGCAGAATTTTGTCGAGACATTTCAAATTTTATTAAAATCGAATCAAAACTTTATGAGATATTAATAAAAATATTTATTAAGAAATTTGAATTTTATTTTTTAAATCGGTGCTTTTTTGTTATAGGAGCTTCGGAAGTTTCATCGTCAAGCGACCGAGATACTTATTTTATTACAGAAATTAATCTGCAGACGATATAATTCATTTCACAGAATTAAAAATCATCTAGGTCTGAATATTTATATAACTAGCTATAGTACGAACGCACCTCGTATGTCATGTTTGACGTACAATTTCCAACTTGTTGTTTTAGTCGGAATAATCTTTTTGTTTAAACCATATATTAAATATTTCGTTATACCTTAATGGTATTAAATTGCTTCGTAGCACAGAATAGGTAAATAAGTAAGTAAATTTCGCTTACCTTCTTTTTTTCAGCCAGTGTAGAACTTGGTTGAATTATGTATATTTCTAGGTTTGCGCTGAGAGCGCAATTAATCCAAAATAAAAATCTGTTGTGACATAAATGATTGTGATTGTTAATAAGTTGTTTCATACTTACAATATTATAAGCACGATTTTGACTTTATGAATTTTTTTATCTAGACTAAATTTATAAATTTAACATTATTATTTGAAGCGCACATTTTTGCTCCTTAATGTTTGAGAACATTTTCTAGATTAAAATAAGTTACATTAAAACAGTTTTATAAGATCATAAGATTACATAAGAAGAAAGTCCTTGATTACATACAGTTATTGCATCTTTAGAGAGATACACCGATGTTTATTATGTGTGATTTCCACTCATTTGAACTAATTATGAGTTCCAGGTACTCTGTTCTTTCATTATTCATGCCGAAATGATCTATTTGACGGAGATTAGATGTTTATTTTCTAACAAATATAAATAATAAACATCGACTTAATAGTTTGAATGTTATGCAGGGTGTTTTTAAATTAATATCAGAGAATTTTTACCTCATAACTTTTGATTTAAGAACCTAACGAAAAATGTTACTACATATTCGTAAAGTACAACACGAAAATATTGTTTTAATAACACAAACAAATATAAATATTCTCCGCTAATTTATGCGGCAACCTTAGAGACGTCGAATTATGGAAGACTGAAATGTCAGAATTCAAAATTGCGAGTGCACAAAGACATGTGCAATGCACGTATTGGTGTTCTATCTAGCTATCTAACTTTGTGCTCATAATTCATAAATAATTTTTTGATGTAATTCTAATACTAATCGTTTTTTTTTTTGCTCATACTGTACTAATGTAGCCAATATGGCAACAGAGCAAATTAAGCAGACATTTTTTCATCGAAATAATATTTATGTTTTATATCGTTTTATGTTAATTGTGTAAATAATATAAGTCGTTATCATTGAACCATTAACACGATATATATATATTCTTTCTTTCTTTTTTTTTAAATTATTGGTACCTGGTCCTACATTTCACATTAAAAATTATAAATCCGAACTTTCAGATCAATGGATTTTACTGTTATCTATTGAGATCTACATTTTTACATCGAAATAATATTTATGTCTCATGTTGTTTTAAGTTGTTGTTAACTTTGCAAATTATATAAGTTATTATTATTGAACCATTAACACGATATATATATATATATTATATATATATACCTTCTATTGTTTTAAAGATTAATGACTTTTTACATATACAAGCATTAAAAGACCTTTTAGGGAGGAAAATTAAAAAAAAAAAAAGTGACACTTTCTATGGTGTTTCAAAATAGAAGATTTCTAAAATAAATAAATACTGGCATTAATTTATACAAAAATATAAAAATACTATAAAACGAATCAAAAGTTATCTTACTGTGAACATTTTAAAGCAGTGACGATAAGACATAAGACAACAGCAAAATGTAAACATTTACACTAAAATTAATAGTTTTAAAATACTGACAATATTTAATACACCAATTTCAAATCATTCGTTAATTCTTTTTTTTTCTTTTTTGGTAAATGGTCTTACCTTACACATTAAAAATTAGATCAATGTAGTTCAGATGTATGTAGTTTACTGCTATCTACTGAGATCTACTCAATGTAATAATTATAAATAATAAATTTATTTAAAGAAATGTTTTGAAAAATGTTTGACACCATTTTACTTCTCATAAGTGAATATAGAGCTTCTCTCAAACATTTATTTTTTAATTGTCTGTTAAGTTATTTTGAAATCCTTTATTAAAATGGTAACAAGATAAAAACTACCTTAAATTTTGGCGTATAACTCGCTCCGGTGTACACCGTGCACCTAAACTTTCAAACTTCACTTTTGTATTTTTAAGTATATTCGCCGTATAACGCACACTTCCTTCCTTAGAAAGAAACATTTATGAGATACATAGCAAAATTAAAATAAGGTTTATTGTAAAGTAAAATAACAACATTTTAAAAACGACAATTTCAAAACTGAGCAAAAAATACTCAAATCAGAGTATGTCGCATAGTCAAAATGGCATCGAAAAAAAATTACTCAAGTTTGAAACATGAATGTACTCATTTCGGAAAACATGCACACACTCATGTGCTCATATTTGAGTATGTCCATGTTTCAAAAATGAGTGTGAACTGACTTCTATTTGCTCATTTTTGAGTATGTCCATTTCTCAAAAATGAGTTTGAACTGATCCTAATCATTTTTGAGTATGTCCAAGTTTCAAAAATGAGTATGAACTGACCTCTTTGTGCTCAGTTTTGAGTACGTCCATGTTTTAATATTTTGAGTATTTCTGGAATTTCAGAATTGAAAGGATTGGGTCTTCATATTTGAAACAAAAAGTGTCATAACAAAATGAAAACATCGATTTACTCAGATTTGAAAGTGTCATTTTTCTCAGTGTATACCTTTTCATGTAATCTGATATAAAAATTGTTTTTCCTTTCTTTTCTTTTCTTTTCTTTTTTTCTTTTTTGTTAAATACCATGTTCATTAAAATTAAAATCTTTGTTTTTATCATCATTTTTTAAAAATTTTTGTCATTAGCATATAATGCAATTTCAATCAATTTTCATGTATAAAAAATGCGCGATATACGCTACATATTTTATTCTATTGTACATTGTATAATTGAATTTTAATGGTTTTCAATTACATCTCCATATTATAGCCCATTTTTATTTCGTGTCTACTCAAAAAGTTTTTATCAAAATCAATTATATCTCATAGGATAATCACCGATATTACTTTTTTAGATTTCATAAGCGGATATCCGTTATCTTTTCATCTTAGTGTAATCTAACAGAAATGCTTTTAAAGTAATTTCTTATTCAGTATCCTTTTTAATTTCCTTTAAGCTTCTTTGTTATTCATCTCGGAAATAGTTAGTTCCATCCAACGTCCATTTCAAAATAAGATACTAGTGACTAAAAAACAACTTTAAGAAGTTGGATGAGCAGAAGAAAAGATACATCAAATAATGTTAATTGCTTTTCATATAGAATTTTTTATTACCCTTAAAATAACAAAAAAAAAATCTTTCTCGAAGCATTTTCTTAAATAAGAATTTCGCGTTTCAAAATTAAATGAACTTCCTTTTCTAACTTTCAATTAAATTAAATAAATTCAAATATATTAAATATTTTCTTTTTAATTCAGATTTGTATATAAGGCAAAGTAGGGTACAGCGGCATACCTTAATGTTAGTTGCTTCTTGGAGCCAGAAATCCATGTAGTTTTGTGTACATAATCTGTACGTATCCTTTTATCATAATATCCTTTAAATATATGAGTAGTTCATCACATTTTTATAAATAAATGATTGTTTATTGAAAGTCAAACCATGCGGTCTCATCCCGCCGCGTGGGCTAAAACCACATGGACATGTTAATCTTACAAGAAGAGAAAAACTTTAGACTTTCTTTTAAAAATAAACACCATATATTAGTTTATAACTTTAATTAAGGAAGTTAACTAATAATATTTAAATTATAAGTCTAATAATTTAATATTTAAAGACAAGGGGATAATTATCTTCATTGCAATTTGAGAAATTTCTGAAGAGAAGTTCATCTCTTTATCAGATTTATAAAAATCATAATCACATTTGCACATTTTGTTTGGCTGCCTTTTTATCGAACACTGTTTACCTGCTCTTCATTTGTTTTACAATATCCATTTTTATCTCACTGTAAACAAGCTGTAAACATGCAACTTTAAATGCAAGCAACAACTGGGAAACAAATCCTTATTAAATACTCAAGACATAATAATATAAAAAGTTTCCGTAACTTTCAAATGTGTTCATATTTAAGAGCTGTGGAAGCTACAAAAAATTAAAACAAAAAATGATAAAATAAACTTTTTAAACACAGAAACTACATAAAAGCCAGTATGGAAATATCATAATGACCGCTTCATTTTCTGCCCTAAAGCTAAGTATTCAACCATTACTTGCTTGAGGTTATGCTCAAATTGAGTCAAAACTTAAATATACAGTTTCACTCGACTATACCGGTTTTATACTACTTTTTCCTATGTATTCTTGCATAACATTACAAATATATACAGAAGTGAAAGGAGAACTTATCTTTTACTTCTAAAATCTGTATTTATTGGAAATTCTATAGTTGGTTTAAATGCTGTTTTAGGCAACTAAATATTCCAATACAAACAATATTAGGGATAGTTGTTTTTCTCAATTTATTGCAAATCTGCTTGGGGAGAAGAAGAATGTTGATAATAATTTACATTTTTATCAATATGTGGCGTTGCATGCCTCAACTGGAAAGAAGATTAAATTAATATTGTAGTTGTTGTCGTGTCCAGGAAAAAGGCATGGTACTTTCCGTGAGAGGATGTCGCCACGGCCTCTAGAGAAGTTGGACTTCGTAATTTGGATCTTGGTCCAAACTGCGAGATCCTCTTCTAGTTAGGTACCCCAAAGCCTGAAAATTCGCGAAACGAGGACTGTGCATTCACGACGGATTTAGTATGCAACAGGTACCATTACACTCTAAAAAAAATCCGTGAAAATACAAGAGATTTTCCGTGAAATTTCACGGAGAAGTTTCATTTTTCCGAAACAACAGTATAATTTCCGTAAATGACATTAGTTCCGTAAAGGAGATTTCAAATCCTTAAATATGCAGAAAGTTTTCCGTAAATTTAATAGATTTTGTCCGTATTTCTTTCAAAACAGTACAATGTCCGTATTTCTTCCAAAACAGTGCAATTTCCGTAAATAACTTTTAGAGGTTTGCGTACAGAAATCGCCTTGTTTGAAATGGGAATTAAGATTGTTGTATTTACTAGGGTTCTTCAAGTATCCAGGCCTGACCCGGCTCGACATGCTGGCCCATTCTAACCGGGGCCGTGTCTGGACAGTAATTTTTTGTGAAAATAATAGCAATATTTATATTTTTTTAATGAAATAGTTAGAAATTGATTTTGTTTTTATAATTTTGAGAATTTTTTTTTAATCTGTTTTTTTATTTTTATTGATAGTGCTTCAAAATTAGAATTTTTTTTTTCACTAATTTTTTAAAATTTTATTTTAACTTTTCTAACGTGAGGCAATATTGGGTTATTTAAAGGTTTCATAACACAATATCTCTGCAAGTTATCGCTACGTAAATTATATTAAACTAAACTGATTTGGCTTATAAATTTATGAATTAAACTAAAATTTATTATTTTAGAAATTATAATTTTACAGCGTTAAAATTTTTCCCTTAAATTTATAAAAATAGTTAATATTTTCTTTACTTTTATAAAAATGAAGTTTATAATTTTATTAACTGTATATTTTTTTTTTTAGCTTATAATTTTATAAATTAAACTAAATTAATTTAAACTAAATCAAAAGCAAGTCCAAATTTAAATCTTACCTATCACAAGATCATTAATTTCGAAATTGTCTTTAAGAATCAATTTTTTGTTTTAATATTATTAAAAATATTCAGTTTGACAGAACCGTACACAAAAGTTCTCAGCATAGCTCAAATATAATAATTTAATTTATTATAAAATTGTTTATTTACGTATGTTTTTTAAAATAAGAGATAACGAGAAGTTATTTTAATAGCATGTAATAAATACGTCTCCTTCAGGTAATTATTATTTTTATTGGAATTGATAAATAGATCATCAGACAAATAATTAAAAAAAGTATATGTTCAGAAAAAGAAAATGTTGTACCATTACAAAAGGATAAAATCATACAATGACTCTTAATACAATGTCTCTTAATACAATGTTTTACGCATATGATACATAATAAGTTAAAATTTATCTGTTATAAAGCATCAAATAATAAACAAAATACTGAAAAATATGAAAAGAAAATATTAAAAACATTGGAACTGAAAGAAATCCATGGAACCTTCAAATTTTTGCATCATAAAAAGTGGCTGCAATAAGTAGCAACGCTTGAATAAGTCGAACGTCTAATCATGGCGTAGGGGTTGGGACCTCCGGTTCAGTAAGCGAAAGATTGCGGGTTCGATTTATATCGAGGGAAGGGTTGGTTATTTAAACAAAACTCACTCAGAAATGACGGAAAAAAAAAGCGGTATATCTGTATAAGGTTGTTCTTGAGTAGAAACTTTTTTTTTTTGGTCCTGTAATGTTTATTTTAATATTATAAACATTTCTAAAAAATACGGAAGATAACCGTTATAAAACGGAAATTTAAAAACGGATATTTCAGAAATCACGGAAAATTTCCTGGAATTTACGTATTTTTTTTTCCGTTAAAAAACGGAAATAGTACTGGCGTCTCGATTGCCAGTACAATTTCCGTTTTTTTCAGGAATTTTTTTTTACAGTGCAGCGTACACTGTGAAATATGGCTGCCGTCGAGCCTCGAATCCACAATCCTTCGATCACGAGTTCAATGCTGCTAACCAGGCTATCGCGGTCCATCAAACTAATGTGTAAACCTGGAATAAACGTCACTCAATTTTCCCCCTTCATTCTATTTAGATTTTGAAACTCGAATTGAATGTTTAATTAAAAAATATATTGACAACCCTTTGTAGCTTTTGCAGATTGAGACTTATGTGCCACCTCTTAATTGAAATTTGAACTATTTTTTAAATTGCTGTATACAAAATTTATGAGTTATCATGTATACAGTTTTCTTATTTTATCTCTCTGTTTGTTTTAATTTGTCAATTAATGAATTTTAAAATTTTGGATACCATATACTTTGCATAGTCAAATTATATGAACCTAATCTAAAAAAGGGTATTAAATTATCCGCCAATTGCCTTTTAAGTTTCTTTAAAATTCAGTTAATTCCTGATATATATTATTTCATAATTTATTCTCCTAAATCAGCCCCAAGGAGAACGAAATTTTAGAATGCTTTAAATCAAGAAAGTCTTACATGCTTAATCGCTTTATATTTGCATAAGCATTTCCAAGAAATTATTTAGTAAAATATCTCAAATTTAATCCCAGCATCAAACTTTTAAGTAACTATAAAGAGGCGCAGATAAACTAAAGTCTTTAGGCAAAATAAATTACTTCGGAAATTTATAAATATGAATATATTGAATTCTTCCTAAGGAAGATACTTTATTTTCTCTTTTAACTCATTTTTCTTTCGGGTATTTAAGATAGATGGATATACGCAATTAAAATACAATTAATTGTTTGTGAATATTTCTGAAATTATAAATAATAACAAAAAAGATGAAAGAGTGATTAGATATCTAAAAGAATGATACCACAAGTTATGTATTATGTTTAAAAGTGTATTCCTATATTGAAATTGCGAAAAAAGTAAGTGGAAACGTGATTACATTTTACAGCACAAAACTTGTCTTTATTTTATGAGGATACAAAATCAGGGGGAAACAAAATAGGAAAAGTAAGAAAGAATATACACTGACGGAAAAAAATCCCAACACCAAGAAAAAATTATTGTAGAGTAATGAAATTTGGACAATGCATTTATCTAGTTAACATGTTTAATTGAATAGATTTTCAAGATCACGGGTTAATTTAAGCTCAAGAAAATGCATTTCAAATGTGAAATGCTGTTACATTAATAGCCGGTGTAATCTCCAGAATTTTGAATGCAAGCCTACAAACGTGCATGGATTGTGTCATGCAGGTGCCGAAAGTCACTTTGTGGCATGCAGTTCCATGCTTGTTGTACTTTTTGTGCCAATACTGGGAGGTTAGTTCTGGCTGTGGATGATGCTGGAGTTGTCGTTCAATGATATCCCATACGTGCTCAATTGGAGACAGATCTGGTGATCTCGCAAGCTAAGGTAACATGTCGATACTCTGTAGAGCACGTTGCGTTACAACAGCGGTAAGAGGGCGAGCGTTATCATGTTGGAAAACTGCCCCTTGAATGCTGTTCATGAATGGCAGCACTACAGGTTGAATTACCAGACTGACGTACAAATTTGCAGTCAATATGTTTGGGATAACCACGAGAGTGCTCCTGCTGTCATAGAAAATTGCTCCCCAGACCATGACTCCAGGTGTAGGTCCAGTGTGTCTAGGTCGCAGACATTTTGGTTGCGGGCGTTCCCCTTCTTATCAACACACCGCCATCACTGGCATCAAGGCAGAACCTGCTTTCATCAGAAAACACAACAGATCTCCACTCCGTCCTCCAATGAGCTCTGGCTTGACACAACTGTCGTCGCAAACGGCAATGGTTTGGAGTCAGTGGAATGCACGCTACAGGGCGCCTGGCTCGGAGCTGTCCTTGAAGTAACCGATTTCTAACAGTTCGTTGTGTCCTGTGGTACCGACTGAAGCTCGAATTTATGCCGCAGATGCAGTGTGATCCGCCACATCCTTAAACGGAATACGGCGGTCTTCCCTCTCAGTAGTGCCACGTGGCCGCTCGGAACCCGGCCTTCTTGGTACAGTACCATCCCTTGACCACTGCTCCCAACAATCAAGCACAGTGGATACATTCCGGCCAAGTCTTTCTGCATTGTCGCGGAAAGAAAATCTACCTTCTTGTAGCCCTATTATACGACCTCGTTCAACCTCGGTGAGCTATTGATAATGGCTTCTTCGTCTGCTTAAAGGCATTCTTGTATAACAACAAATCAATACGTCAAATTTCGAGGATAAATAACGCTCATGAGCTTTATAGCTTGCATTTAAAGCAAACCTGACTTGCAAGTTCTGAGTGGCGCTACTAGCGCCACACTAGCGCCACACTCGCGAAGCGCGAAATTTGAATCAATGTCATCTTTCAGATGTTTAAACGCGCCTACCAAATTTCGTTTATCTAACACAAGTCTTTCTTGGTGTTGGGATTTTTTTTCCCTCAGTGTATTAAATATGTGAATATCAAAAAGAAAAATTATATATGTTGTTAAAATATAGAATTTTTTTCTGGAGCATCAGAAATGACTTACATGCAGTTGGTGTTCGTGTGAATTCAATAAAAAATAACGGAAAGTTATCAATTTTCGGACAGATGTCCGATTCCATTGAAAATGATCCACTGTATTAAGGGATAATAAGCATTTTGACTGAACAGATAAGCAGTGGAAGCAAATTATTTGCTCTGGTGAAATCCTTATTTCAAAAAATCTGTGGTCGCAAATAGCTATGACATAGAGTAGAAGACGAGCTACTACATTCTGACTGTATTAAGACTACTTAGATATCAAGCATCCTAATAATATAAGCTAATGATATGAGCATGTACCAGGTGTCTCAAATTAAACGACATTTTTCCGAGAGAGCCAGAATGGAAATTATTCCTCAGAAATACATGAAATCTCGAGAGTGCCTTAAGATATTGATAGCAAGATTTTTTTTTCTGGAGACAAAAAAAAGAGGTTTTAGAAGTTTTTTCTACCGTGATCCCGAATGTTTCTGCCCGATAAGTCGAGCACCGCTACACCTGGCAGGTAGGGATCTGGTCATGTCCTCGAAGGATGGCAAAGTCCTCGAAGTTCCCCATGAATTATCCCTCTGGAAGTACAAGTAAAGGTCTCGTCAGATGATCAAGTTTCTATATTACGAGACCAATTTCTTTCTCTTCTTTAAGTTTTGCTTTATTTAAATCTTCCAGTTCAAAAAAGTTAAATAGAAACCTTGAACCGTCAAACAAAGAAAATTGTAACAAACCACTAGATAGTACTGCAGCGATGATAACATGGCTCTTGACACGTGGATCACAACCATATCGCCCCACGCTCAAGCACTAAATCGTCAAGCTAGACACTGCCCGGCAGGTAGGGGCCTGGTTAGCGGTATATAAAAAAAATACAACATAACACCCATGTGAGCAATACTTCGACACATATTCTACAATGACCCATTGAACATACCATGTTATACGATTACAGATAGTAGAAAAGAATGTTGGCCGTCATATTGAATGTGTTTTATCTTAATTAGACTAATAAATTTCATAGTTCGTGTTATATGGTCTGTACAAAAATATTATACGCTCTCTATTGGGGGCTTTCGCAACTAACCTTTGTTGCTGTGGAAAATCCCCGTCATCTAGTTACAACACTCTCCAAATGTCATCAATTTTTGATCACTTGTTTTTGTTGCAGCCCTCATGAGAATGTGTAGTTTAATTTGGGACACCTTGTAAATCAACAAGCGATTTAGTACGACTATATGCAATTGAAAACACATACTGAATGCAAGAAAACACTACACTAGATTTGATACTATACTAGAATAGAAGGGAAGAAAGAACATGTTGAATCTATACTAATATTATAAAGGAGTAAATCTTGTTTGTTTGTTTGTAGGGGGTAATCTCTGGAACTACCGAACCGATTTCAAAAGTGATGGTGGCAAATTGATGGTGACAACCCCTTCTCCAACATAGGCTATATTTTATGTCGGTGCCACTAACCCCAGGGGGTGCAGGAGCAAAAAACGTTCTAAAATTGCGATTTTTCAGTTATCACACTGGCTGTCAAGCCCTGAGAGCTTGGCAGCCGGTTCTGTATGTTTGTATGTACGTACGTAATGCGATAACTCTTCATAGAAATATCCGTTTTCCTTCAAATTTTGTTTATAGGTTCACTGTGTTAAGGCGCTTCCCTGATTAGTTTTCCGGATCGATTGGTTAAGTATAAAAGGGGAGGAACAAGGGGCTAATCCCCCCCCCTTAATTTATATAAATGGGTTTTTCATGCAGAATTATTCCGTTTTCCTTCAAATTTTGTTTATAGGTTCAATGAGTTAAGGCGCTTCCCTGATTAGTTTTCGGGATTGATTGGTCAAGTATAAAGGGGGGGAACAAGGGTCTAATTCCCCCCCCCCCCTTAATTTATATAAATGGGTTTTTCATGCAGAATTATTCCGTTTCCCTTCAAATTTTGTTTATAGGTTCACTGAGTTAAGGCGCTTCCCTGATTAGTTTACGGGTTTGATTAGTTAAGTATAAAGGGGGGGGGATCGGGGGGGGCTAATCCCCCCCTTAATTTATATAAATGGGTTTTTCATGCAGAATTATTCCGTTTTCCTTCAAATTTTGTTTATAGGTTCATTGGGTTAAGACGCTTCCCTGATTACTTTTCGGGATTGATTGTTTAAGTATAAAGGGGGGGAACAAGGGGCTAATTCCCCCCCTTAATTTATATAAATGGGTTTTTCATGCAGAATTATTCCTTTTTCCTTCAAATTTTGTTTATAGGTTCACTGTGTTAAGGCGCTTCCCTGATTAGTTTTCGGGATTGATTAGTTAATATAAAGGGGGGGGGATCGGGGGCTAATTCCCCCTTAATTTATATAAATGGGTTTTTCATGCAGAATTATTCCGTTTTCCTTCAAATTTTGTTTATAGGTTCATTGGGTTAAGACACTTCCCTGATTACTTTTCGGGATTGATTGGTTAAGTATAAAGGGGGGAACGGGGGGCTAATCCCCCCCTTAATTTATATAAGTGGGTTTTTCATGCAGAATTATTCCGTTTTCCTTCAAATTTTGTTTATAGGTTCACTGTGTTAAGGCGCTTGCATGATAATTTTCGGGATTGATTGGCTGAGTATAAAGGGGGGAACGGGGGGGGCTAATCCCCCCCTTAATTTATATAAATGGGTTTTTCATGCAGAATTATTCTATTTGCTTCAAAATTTGTTTATAGATTCATTGGGTTAAGACGCTTCCCTGATTAGTTTTCGGGATTGATTAAGTATAAAGGGGGGGGGAACGGGGGGCTAATACCCCCCTTAATTTATGTAAATGGGTTTTTCATGCAGAATTATCCCATTTCCTTCAAATTTTATTTATAGGTTCACTGTGTTAAGGCGCATCTCTGATTAGTTTTCGGGATTGATTGGTTAAGTATAAAGGGGGGGAACAAGGGGCTAATTCCCCCTTATCTATACTAATATATAAAGTAGTAAAGATTGTTTGTTTGTTTGTTTGTTTGTTTGTAGGGGGTAATCTCTGGAACCACTGAAGCGATTTTAAAAGTGATGGTGGCAAATTAATGGTGACAATCCCTGCTCCAACATAGGCTATATTTTATGTCGGTGCCACCTCCCGCAGGGGGGTGCAGGAGCGAAAAACGTTCTAAAATTTCGATTTTTTGTGTACTGAAGGAGATAGAAGTATCAAATTTGGTATGGTAGTTACTTATAAGATGTAAATGCTCTCTAAGAACAAATTATAAAAACATTCGCAATTTAAAAGGGTGAGATGAGGAAGAAGCGTTCTAAAAACATTCTAAATTACAATTTCTATGGAATCTCTGAAACTACAGAACCGATTTCAAAAGTGATGGTGGCAAATGGATGGTGACAGTCCCTGCTCCAACATATGCTAAATTTTTTGTCGGTGCCACTGCCCGCAGAGGGTGCAGGAGCGAAAAACGTTCCAAAATTATGATATTTTCAATAATGAAGGAGTTAGGAACTTGACATTTTGTATGGTCGTTACTTACAAGATTTAAATGCTCTATCAGAACAAAATCTAAAAAAATTCGAAATTTAAAAGGCTGAAATAAGCAAAAAATTTTCTAAAAACATTCTAAATTACAATTTGTATGGAATGTCTGGAACTACTAAAGTGATTTCAAAAGTGATGGTGGCAAATGGATGGTGACAATCCCTGCTCCAACATAGGCTATATTTTATGTCGGTGCCATTACCCCGAGGGGGGTGCAGAAGCGAAAAACGTTCTAAAATTGCGATTTTTGCGATGCTGAAGGAGCTAGAAACTTCAAGTTCGGCATGATTGTTATTTATAAGATCTAAATGCGCTCTAAGAACAATTTCTAAAGAAAAATGATCTAATGATTCTGTGATTTTTCAACTATTGAATTTCTAAAATCACCAAATTTCACAATAGAGTACCATAGCGAAACCTTCACGCGTAAAAAGATAATGATAAGGGCGACGTGTCCTGACGTGTATATTGACTATAGCACGAGTCACAAATTATAGTATCCTTATTATTCTGTTAAAATATAAAAGTGAATTATGAAATGTCAATATTTTGTTTGATTAAAGGTTCGTTAAGAGAAATTGACCAGCGTAGCGGGCGTAGCTTGCAAGTATATCATAAAGGTTAATAAAGACCGAACAAGTTTCGAAAGAATTTTTTTTTCGTAGGCACAAAAAACTGCGACATATAAAGAAAGGTATATTCTTTCGAAACTCATTATGCTTTTCTCACTTTTTATGATCTGCTCAAAAGTTTCTTTCATTTTTATTGAGATTTATACCAGTATGTATCTCTTCTCTGTGCTATACTCTAATCTAAATTGCTGCCATCTACTAGTAACCTCTTTACTAAGAATGCGTCATTTATCTTTCTATAACATTCAATTTGCCACACAACAGTGAGTAAAAATCTTCAAAGAAACAAACACCTAATTTAATTAGTTACTACAATTATTTTCTCTAATTATCAAAGTCGTCAAAATTAATTTTATATCATTTATTTAACATCGAATATTCAGTCTTAGCTTTGCGAATTTCTTATCTGTATTTTTCGAAACTATTTATATACTATTGAAAGGATATTCCATATTTTTTGCCTACTGCAGGATTTATCTCTTCATTAGTAATATCTATTTTTTCACTAACTAATAAGGATTATATTTAGTACATTTAGTTAATATATATATATTAAAAGATAAACATTAAAATAAAATTTCTTCAAAAACAAATTTCTACAAAATCACAGTGCTGAGAAATCAAAGTTTCTAACGAACCAATTCAAAAAGTATTTTTCACCTGGATCTGAACTTTCCCGTTCTCTCTCACCTTGTAGGCTCTCTTGAGATGAAGTTCTTAATCCGTCACAGTGTTATACTAATTACAGGATAAAGACACGAGAACTATCCATGAGAACAGGAACAAACTTCACACTAAATATAATAAGGGCTCTGCGGTAAGAGGAGCTCTACCCTGGGGAAGTGACATAACAATGTAAGACACAGTTTAATGCTTTCTGGAGCAAATCAGTCTGAGATACTAATAACTCATACAACTTTCTATTCTTCTAGAATATTTTTGTAGTCAGGAACAAAGAAAAGAAGAGATTCAACAAAAGAAAGGAGCGGTGTCAACGGCTGTACCTTCCTGTCAACTGCTCCTGCTTTGACCTCTGAACTTTAGACATGCTAAGAAAGTCATAAAAGATCAAAGATTCCGAATACCACAAGAAAAGAAACCAACGTAAGTCTACGCTCTGTTTGAGCCTTAAGGCTGCTTTTAGTTCGGCAACATTTAAACTGGCAAGTCTACCTGAGATATCAATATTCCCATTCTTCTCGAATCATTTTATGGTCAGGGACAAAAGAAAGGGAAAATTCAACAAAAGAAAGGGGTAGTGTCAACAGCTATCAACTTCTCCCGCTTTGAACTCTGAACTTTAGACATGATAAGAAAGTCATAAAAGATCAGCGATTCCGAAAAACCACAAAAGAAAAGCCGCAGATAAGTCTACGCACTGTTCGAGCCTTAATACGTTGCAAAATTTATTTGTTATTTAATAAAATGGATTATCAATAAAGTGCTAAGAACATATACAGTTTTAAGTAAAGTCCTCAGGACACATAATTGCATTATACAAGTGTTACGTAGTAGACTGCGTTTCTTTACATAATGTTAAATAAACAGGAATATTCACAAATGATATACTTTTCAAGATATACATAGCAATTGTCAATCTACACTTTTAATATTTCAGAAAAAATCAATATTAGTTCACTTCTAATATTATATGTCCAAACCTTTCATACTGAAATGCATTTGTAAAATAAAATTTTTTGTATAATAATTATAACAGTTTTAAAATTATGTCCAAAAAATACAAATACGTTTTGAAAAAAAGTTACAAAAGCAAAAATTCTTTTAAACACAAACATATTTTATTTGAATTCAAAGTTTCAATTAACACCCTAATTTTACACACTGTAAAAAATAACCAATGTTTCTTATTTTATGAAAATATACTATAACCACGAACGAAAATATAATATAATATTCTGAGCTATCCGAAATTTCGAATAGCGTGTTCCATTGTCTTTTGAATCCCCAGAAACCAATACATCTCCAAACGTTACACAATAACATTAAAATTAACATTATTTCTTTACTCTTTCATGTATAAATTAACTTATGCTTCTGAAAACGTTGACTTGAGAATTGATGCCATTCGAAAAACAGGTATTCCAGGCTGAGGACACTAATTAATACACAATAGAAACCCTTGGGAAACGTTTCTGAAAAATACGGGCAGCGAAAAATACTTTGTTTTTATAAATTATTCTTTAAATTTTGGAAATGTATTGGTTTCTGGGGATTCAAAAGACAATGGAACACGCTATTCGGAATTTCGGATAACTCAGAATATATTATATTTTCGTTCGGGGTTATAGTGTATTTTCATAAAATAAGAAACATTGGTCATTTTTTACAGTGCAACTGGAGATTTCAAAAACACTTCCTTGTAAAAAAAGACATTTTTTTTTTAAATCTACAAAAACATATAACGACAAACAGGAATATACAATAGCCTCTTCCGAGTTATCCGTAATACTGAAAAACGTATCATTAGAAACCTTAGAAACCAATATATTTTCAAGATTTAAAGAAGCATTTATGAAAACAAAGTTTCTGCCACTGATTTCCGGAAACGTTTCCGTGTAGTTTTTACAGTGTATTAATCAGTATTCTCAAACGGAATATCGATTTTTAGGATACTATTAATTCGGAATTAAATGTTTTCAGCTGCGTAATTGAATTTATACATGTAAGAGTAACAATGTATTATTAATTTTAATGTTAATGCATTTAATTTATAATGCTTGTCTGTAAAATATGTTTGTTGAACATGAAAACGTTTACTTGAAAATTGACAGCACTCGAAAAACATATATTCCTGGTTAAGAAAACTTATTAATACACTATAGAAAACTACAGGAAAACATTTCCGAAAACTAGTGGCAGCAAAAGAAACTTTGTTTTTATAAAGATTTCTTTGAATATATTGGTTTCTGAGGTTTCTAAAGATAGATAACGATTTTCAGAATCGTTAATAACTCGATTTGAGAATATTGTATATTTTCGTTCGTGGTTATGTCATGTTTTCCTAACAATAAAAAATATCTGCTTTTTTTTTTTTTTTTTACTGTGTAGTTAGACAAACTGCAGATAGACAAACTTTTATTTTCATTTTTATCAGAATAAGATACCCTTGTCAAACTTAAGGTAATAAATTGTACAATTGTCAATTTACATATATTACAGTAAACTGGCCAGTTAATGAGAAATTCTCTTTGTTTTTGGCAAATTTTTTGGGGATATTTTGCCAAGTAATGTCAGGTTGAGGAGGTAATTTCGAAATTGTTTGCGCGTGCGGGTGTACGTGTGTATGTCTATATAATCCCTAATTCATGGTACAAACTTTAAGAGTTTGTACAAGGCATTGTAACGGCCATTAATTGCATAGGAAACCAGGGTCAGAAATCCATTAATTTAGTGAAAATTACAGGGCGTCTCACTCCAATCCGAAGTCGCGTTTTCGTTCATAACTTTAATAGTAGTGAAGATACTTTAATGAAATCCTTACAATATCCTTACAATTCATACACAGATGAGTCTTTTGCAAATTTTGATAAAATATCTTCACTACTGTTAAACTTATGAAAGAAAACGCGACTTCGGATTGGAGTGAGACCCCCTGTAATTTTGACTATATAAATGGATTTCTGACCCTGGTTTCCGACACAATAGATGATTGTGTCACTGTGTGCACAATCAGACACTGTGTGCCAACTCTTAAAGTTTGTACCATGAATTCGGGATCATCCGATGTATGTATATAACTATAGTTCACAGCAAATTGCAACACTTCTCTGATATTGCTCTTTTAACATCAGAAAAACATCATCAAACGGTTCAACATCGTGATATTAATGTTTATCACGGACATGTGTTCGCTTAACCCATTTTAGGCCAAGCATAGAAATTTCATAAATTGTGGTATTATTTGCATTGAAATTTGCTGAAATCACATTCATTAAGACACCAAAAAAAGTTTCGTGCATGAAAAATAATATTTTATTTAATTTGACGTTACCATTATTAATTTATTATTATTAATTTATTATTAAATTTAAATAAAAAATTTTAAGTTTTCTTATGGCATTTGTTTTATTTTTATTTTATTTACAGAACTTGAAACTTTACTCCATTATAAAAACATAAGATTAATCTCAAGTGAAATAATTATATATTTTCAAAAAGTCGAATTTGTCAATAACCGTTTCAAGTAAAAAACCAGCGTATTTTGAAAATTTCTCAACAGAAAGTGATTACATCAATTTAATTACTATTATTTTAAAGATGTCTCCAGAACCCTTAAAAATAGCAGAAAATAAAATTAGTGAAAAATATGCATCACAGTGTTAATAAAAATATATTTATTGAAATGGTGCGTTTACGCACCTTTGGCCGAAAATGGGTTAATAATACAACGAGCATGGAAGACCGAGCTATGCTTGGTCAAAATTAGCTTTGAGTTCAAATATTTAACATTTGTCATGATCATAGGTCATGGGTCATGATATTTGATCATGACCCATGACCAAAATGACCCACTAATCAAATTTTCTCGAACATGTGACCAAGCCCAACTGTCTTCTCGTGTCCGAAACCCGTAGGATATAAATGTGAGTACGAAAAGGTTGAAAGAAAAAATGAGTCTAAATCAGTAATACATATTCTAATACTTATTCGAGTAATTTAAACGTTTAACTACTTTCTTGATTATACTAGGACAAAATGACATGACTATTTACAGGTCATATAATTCCAGATTATGTATTTAAAACTTTTAAGTTTAGTAGATAGTATAGCTATCTATGTGAATTTGATAAGAAGGGACAACGCCCCAATTAAACAATGAAAAGTCCGCGGCCCACAGAGACGTCCTCTCCATGTCCGAGATCTAAAGCCATCTGCCTAGAAGTATGGGCTCGCAGCAGCTAGCCCAAAAAATTGCGCTTAGCTTGAAGGATTTTTAACTTTGTTCGGATTCCTTCGACTGCAGCCTACATCTGGTTTCGCATCTGGTCTAGGATGAATAATTTCGGGCGCCACATAAAATTCAATAAAAATAGTCTGAGCTGTTTTTTTAGATAAAATCAGCTTGACCCACAGTACCCCCCCCCCCCCTCCCTCACTAATCGTATTTTCTCGAGCATGTGACCTAGCCCAATGATTTTCTCGTGCCAAAAAACTATAGGATACAAAATTTAATTCAAATCGTCTGATCCATTTTTAGGATAAAAATAGCTTGACCCATAATGACCCATGACCAAAATGACCCACTAATCGAATTTTCTCGAACAGGTGACCTAGCCCAACAGTCTTCTCGTGTCCGAAAACCATAGGATGCAAAATTTAGTCTAAATAGTCTGAGCCGCTTTTCAGATAAAATTAACTTGACCCACGTTGACCCAAAAATGACTCACTAATCGAAAGTTCTTGAACATGTGGCTCAGCCCAATAGTCTTCTCGTGCCCGAAAATGGTAGGATACAAAATTTCGTCAAAATCATTTGAACCGTTTTCTAGATAGAATTAGCTTGACCCTGACCCATGGTGACCCAAAATGACCCTCTAATCTAATTTTCTCGAACATGTGACCTAGCCCAATGGTTTTCTGGTACCCCATATGGTAGGATACAAAATTTGTCAAAATCGTTAGAGCCGTTTTTAAGGTAAAATTTGCACATATAAATATATAACCGCACACACACACAAGATTTACTCGTATTAGAATATATGATTAGGTAGATAGATTAATATTAGTTAGATATTTTTATTATTAAACTAGCAGTTATTAACAACACACTCCCGCACCCCTTCTTTTTATTTTTCTTTAACTTACTCTCAAAGTTTCCTCTTAAAGTTTTTTTTTTCCCGCACGTAATTCTTTATACCGCTTGTTACTGAAGATTAAAAACTATTTCTCTCAATAGACTGTTTTATTCCCTAAAGATATTAAAAACGACTCTGTAATAATACTCAAATGTTAACTAAATTGTTTACGATAATAGTTAAATACCTCTGGGAAATAAAGTTTGCGTTCACTGTTAAAAAATCATACTTCAGCAATGATGAAATGCAAAAAGGTTTTAGATGTAGAAGAAAGGACTTGCTATTTTAACTTTTTACATTCACCTTCTCCAGAGAGTTAATTTAATTTTAAGTAGATGAACAACGACATCTTCATGTGTTTGTTTTCTAATACAATACAGGATAACACAGAAAATTGTTGTGTTTATTAAACGATTTTTTTCTTTTATATAAAATATATCTTATTACTATAAGAGAAAGCTTTCAACGATTTCTTTTAAAGAAAAATGACATAACATTTTTAAAACTAGTCGGATATGTCAATACCAAAACTTACTTCTATCTCATACATGCTAATTTTTTAAAATTCGCTATCACACCGCTAAAAAAAATCAATATTTTTCGTCATTCTGTTGTACGTTAGCTGCTTGCGAATTGTCGAGTTATCTGGATGCGAGCAGCCATGTAAGGTAAAGCTAGGATAGTCTGTGCAAAATTCAAAAGAACAGCAATAAAAAATCTAAATATTAATTTTTAGCTAAACTATTCATGAATAATTTTTACTTCATTTGTTTTTTATGCATTTCCATTGCTATTTTGTTGTTATGTTGCAATTTAATAGAACAGTTGTAATAAAACCAAGAAAGTTATTTTGCGCAATCTATGTCCTTACAGGGTTGGTGTGATTGCGCACATGGGTAGGAGAGATTGTTACTAATAACAAACTACAATTAAATTGTTAACAATAATAATTACACTTAAATGACGACATTGCTGTAAGGTTTTTGAAGGGAGTGAATATTTCAACCTAATGCTTAAAGAATCAGAAAAAGGAAATAATTTTAAAAACGATTAAAAAATTTTAATTAAAGGAAAAAAAATGAAAAATCACGAAAAGCAAGTCCAGATAAGATTACAAAATAAAATTATGTTACTTAATAACACGTTTAACTTCAAATTAGTCCATTTTCATTTTTCATTTTTTTATGCAAATTTACCAATAAGCTGCGTAATCTCTCCTAGCATGGAAACTAATGGGAACACTGCGCCATCTCTCCTAAGTAGCAGATGCGCAAACTCTCCAATTTCGGTAGGAGAGATTGCGCGGCCTTTTATTTAAATATGACCTCTTCTAAAGCGAACCGTTGATGTTCACATTGTTAGTCTAGATTAGTAGATTATGATAAATCGTTTAAGTTTAAAATATTTTGTAGTATTGACATTGTATAGAAATTCTGATGACTAGCTATGAAAATTCAAGCACTTACTTTGGAAAAACAAAACAAAATAGCAATACTTTATCTTAGACGCTCAAAGCAATCAACGTGCACTTTCAAGTAGAAACTCCACTACTGTTGTTATACAACTACCTGGAGTCGCTGTGCGCTCACTTAACTCCTTCCCCCCGAACCTCTATGTGCGCAATCTCTCCGACCGCGTCATCTGCCCTGGCTTTACCTTATACTAAACTACGGAAGGTCTTTCTGACCTGTACCAGCAGAAAAAGGTAGCCTCCCTATTCTTCGGTTTTAAGTTTTAGCTAATTTTACTGGAAAACACGAAGCTAAAATGCGTGGAACCCGATTAGAGAAGATTCATTCACAAGTTCTCGTCAATATTGAATCTAAATGATAAAATTGCCACATTAGTCAGCTATAGCCAAGTTGGTTTCATTTAAGGCAACGTATTTTTATCGCCAAATTTGGCGATATTTTGTCAAGGGTCGCCAAGCTTGGCCACAATTTGACATTGGGGAATATAAATATACAGTGTTAAGCATATAAGACGTCGGTTGGAACGTCGGTTACAGCGATGAAAGAAAATTTGCCTGAACCACGTTCATTAAAACTCATAAATTTAACAAGCTTATGGAGGAATCCTTCTGCTTTGTTTCAAAATGTCAGCCACCCTAAAATTTCAATCTCAGCATTTTTTAAGATAGAAACAAAATAAAAATTGCTCTGGAATCCTTGGATCGAGGCCGAACATTTAACGGAAAAAGTGTTTAGGATTTCAATTTTTTGTGTGCATCTTTTGGAATTTGAAATCTTTATGTGGCTGTCACAGCGCCCTATTCCAGCGTAATATCCCCAAATTTAACTGGGACCTGCAGGCCCAAAAACATATGCATAAAATTTGGTTCAATTCCATGCACAACTTCATACACTTTTCGATGATATAATATTGAAAATTGCACAAAAATCGCTATCGCAGCACCCCGTTCTGGCAGAATATCCCCAAATTCAAGGAGGATCTGCTGGTGACAGTCACAAACCTATAAATCAAATTTGGTTCAGTTCTATGCATAATTTCATACACTTTTCGATGGTACAATGATGAGAGACACACAGACAGACAGGCATTTTGTATAAACATGTTTTTCGGAATCCCTGACCCATAAAACGTGTAAATCCGTCGAAAATTGGAAATCGAAAAAAATTCGATTACAATATTTTCTTCAAAAGTAAAAATTTAATAACTACTAAGAAATTTATTAAGTTTAAAACTTACAGAAATAAATTTTTATCTTCGTACAATGTCTTATTTTACATTATTAAAACTTTTATTTTATTTTTTTATTTAACTATTGTTAAATTTATTTCAACGGAAGTTCTTCATTTTAAGTGCAACAAAATATTATCGATTGTTTTCTTAAAAACATCATCATCATCATTACGTTTTTATCTTGTTATTCTTGGTGTTACAGGCGCAGATTCGTTTCCGTATTCAGCATTCGTACTTAAAATTTCCATAACAAGGTCAAAAAGTATGTCTAATTTTAAACTGTTAAAAAAAAAAAAAAAAGGTTTCTTGATCCAGCAAGGAAGTTTACGAAAATACATTACAATATTTTCCTAATTACCCACGATTCCGAAAAGCGTTCCTTTATCTCCTGAAACCTTAGAAACCAATAGATTTCCGAAATTCAACAAAGAATTTCGGAAACAAAAGTCCCAATTGCATCCATAAATTTCGGAAACGTTATGAAGTAGTTTTTACAAAGTCTTAAGCAGTTTTCTCAAACTAGTATCAACACGAAATACAGCAAAAAAACTTGTTAATAACACCATGGAATTAAGGGATGCGCTAGGCCTTTCGAATCAACATTGTCTTTCTTCATCAGGCGCAAAAAGATGTGCTACCACTTCGAAGGCGGGAGCAAGAGTGAAAGAAAAGAGAAGATAAAGTGGCTAAGTTAGAGGAAACAGCTAATAAGAAAGCAGGAGACATCAGCCAAACCGCCTTCGAAGTGGTAGCATGTCTTTTTACGCCTGATGAAGAAAGATGAAGTTCTTTCGAAAGGCCTAGCGCATCTCTTAATATTATTGTGTTATTAAGAAGTTTTCTTCCCCTTTATTGTATTACACCAGTGTGTCATTATTTTAATATCAACAAGAAATATAAATTTTTCGGATGGTGTAAAGATCTCAAGTAAACATTTTTCAGCTGCGCAGCAGTATTTATGCATTCAAGAGTAACAAAATAATGTTTTATTTTCAATATGAAAAGGTTTACTTGAAAGTTAACAGCGTTTGTAAAACTTATATTTCGTAATGATACCGGAAGGAGAAAACTAAGTACCGGGTAGTTATAATATAAGTATCTATATTTGGAGCTGTCTGTAGCTTGAAGGAATAACCGTAATGAAGCCGAAATCGGTAAACTTACTATTCGAGAAGGAAGAAGAAGAATGGAACAACAAAAAATTACTTGCAATAATCGCCGAAAGATGGCGCTTTTTAGTGTGAAATGTAATGTGTAATATTGTGTACCATGGAGGTGTCGCAAACCTCAATGACTTTACCGCATATCACAACATATGCGAAACATCACTCCTAATACCTTACATTCCGCAGTTGAGCATGTCGTGCACCGCCTGGATTGTGTCCTCCAGCACAATGACCATGTGGAACCTGAACATGATCGGCACCGTCATGCAAAAGCGTAACCACGTTTACTGTGACATTTTCCAATAAATTAGGCGCGCAATCCGGTTTGATGCCTTAAATTTTTTTTCAGTTATTGCATATTACATTTCACACTCAGTAGCGCCATCTGTCGGTGATTATTGCAATTATTTTTTATTGTTCCATTCTTCTGCCCCCTTCTTGAATAGTAAGTGTACCGATTTTGCTTTCATTCGTATCATTCCTTCGAAATACAGACAGCTCTAAATAGAGATACTTATATTATAACCACCCTGTATTACATTGTAAAAACTACTTCGTAACGTTTCCAAAAGGTACGGACAGCAAAAGAGACTTTCGTTTCAAAAATGCATCTTTAAATCTCGAAAATGTATTGGTTTCTGGGGTTTCTGAAGATAAAGGAACGCTTTTTGGAATCGTAGGTACTTCGTAAGAGGCTATACTACATATTCGTAAACTTTCTTTCGAAATCAAGAAACATTTCTTTTTATTTTATTAGTGTAGTAAAAGAAAATTATAATATCAATTAAAAAAAATATCCTAAACAATTATAGAGATGTGCACTAGGGTGGAATGAAAATAATGGTTAATTTTTTCTTTTCAGTTAGAAATTTGCTATAGTCGGCAAAAGTTGACTTTTGGGATTAGAATCAAGAATATAAAATTTTGTTGCTGTACTAAAATATTTTCAGGTGCCGCAAAGAGCTTCAAAAATGACTTTTCTATGAAAAAATGATAAAAATTGCCTTTTTTTTTTTTAAGTTATTTTCTTGATCATTAAAATAATATACATATATTTTGTAAACAGAATATTCAAAATATGATAGTTTTGCAGAAAACTTGCACATTCTATGTATTATGAATTTTTAGATGCCTTTACAGAAAGAATTATTTTGTAGAATTTAGCGATTTTCACCATATTAATTTTTATTAATTTTACAGTAACATATTCTTATAGTACTACATTGAAATGAAAGATATGCAATCTTTAACTATCGTATCTTAGTTAAACGAATCACACTTATTTAGAAAAACATTAAAAGAGTGAAACCTCTGATTAGTGGACACCTATGTGACAAAAAAAATGTCTGAAAAAGTGAGGTGATTTCCTGAGATTGGTTGTTAGTTATAACAAGAGGTAAATGTTCGCTGAGAAATTTTAATTTGGCCGCAAAAGAGGGGTGACCGTATATAAGGGTGTCCGTTAAAAGAGGTTTGACTGTATATTGTTTTTAAAGACAAAACTTTATTTTTAAGAAACATTAATTTTTCTCTAATGTCTATAGTAATCACACATGTTCCATAATAATCACACTGACACATTGGATTGTTTTTTTTGTTTGTTTGTTTGCTTGTTTCAAATCTTGGCATGATCTTTTGAAAATTTATTTTGTTTTTTATCAATGCATCTTGCAGAAGTGCTGCAAACTGACAAGGATGACTCGGTAACTAATTTAACAATCCTTTTAACTGCTTGTGTGTGACATAGGGAAAAATTGAAGTTGACTTTCATGACCAGGTTCTTCTGCTTGCTTTATTTACTGCTTTAGTTTGTCGTCAGCAATATACATCGTCATAGGAGGTTATGTTACTTTAACATCATGCCATTGAATCGTATAAATATAATCCATGACATCAAAGTTTATACATACAGAAATAAAATAAAAAATCTTATGCACACTTTATTTCCAGCCCGTGCTTTTACAATTCGGCGTAATGCAAACTCCTTAATGACTTCTATCACCTGATAGCATACAATGGAGGACATTTTCATGTGCAGCAAAGTATGCATTTATTTGGCTGATTGGATCAATTACATTTTTAGGAGTGTAATTGAGGTAACGTAAATAGCTGACACATTTTCACAAGTGCTTCGTCCATAGATAGAGGATGGGTTGAACTTTATGTTAAACCTAACAGTTGCATACACTTTCAAAATATACTCAGTCAGTATTTGAAGATTTTGTGATGGATATTCTGTTCCTACGTACAAGCGAATTATTCTGTTTGCTAAGGTAAGCCATGGTGAATGACAAATTTTTTCTGATTTCTTCATAGACAAATCAGAAGAGCAACTTCTAACGGAGATTGTATTACACGTTTCTAACAAATATATTTGGTCCATACTTAAATTATCCTTAAATTTTAGCAATGGAATGTTGTTTTCAATATGTGAAAACTCAGTCACTAGAAGTTCATAACACTTTTCCAGTTGTTTCCTTATTTTCCCTCCAAATTCATTTGGATTTTTCGTTTTTCCATCTAGGAAAGAAAATAGATGACAAACGGGTAGTATGAAGCAGACAAATCAAGCACTGCAAAGGTTTTCATAATTCTTTTTCCAATAAAGCAATCACACCATTATTCAATCCAGTGTTCGAGGCAGTTCCATCATATCCAATTGCCGTAATGTTTAAGTATTGGTTGTTGTCATTGAAAAATGTAATTATGTTGTTTTTATACCTTTTCCAGTGCCAGAAATTGGTTTTATATGTCTTGAAAATTTTGAACCAAGTTCTGGAACAAGTGATATATGTTCTTCGATAACAGTTATTTTGTAATACTTAGTTCCTTTCTTCTTTTGCACAATAGACTTGTCTTTTCTTACATAAAAACAATTACTTTCTGTAACTTGTTTTACAGTTTCTTCTACATATCTTTTTCGGTTCTTTATTTGCTCTCATCTAATTTTCATTCTGTCAATGCATTTCTGTCATACTTCTTTCTTCCTCACTAATCAGACCAATATCCTGCAGAAAGGCGCTTGGAATTGTTGCAGCAATTTTGTCTGATACTCATGTTTGATCGCAAGAGAAGCCACAAATCGCAGTTTCATGCGTATTTGTCTATGATTTTGATTACTTCAGGTTTCAGAAACACGTGACGTAGAGGCAATAAAAAAATTGGGGTAGTATAGTATTCTCTTCTGAACTTTGTTCTGTTTCTACCTCATTGTATACTATTTATGTTTCATTATTTTTGTAATTAAAATGTATTACGCAGTAAATTTACCATGTTTTATGATTAAAACTAATGTGTATTTTTTTTTTTTTTTTTTTTTTTTTTACTACAGGTGTATTCAGTACTTAGTTGTAAATTTCAACATAATTGCGTAATTTGTCAAAACTTTAATAAAAATCCTTCTTGCGGCATATCTAAACATAATCCAATTACGCTGATATTTAATTTCCATCGTTATTTTGATCAAAGACAACTTATGAAAATTATAGCCTATTAAAAAAAAATTTAACATAATTGTGAAATTTGTCAAAATTTTAATAAAAACCTAAAGTTTGCCCTTCTTGCGGCACCTCTAAACATAATCCAATTACGATGAATTTAATTTCCGTCTTTATTTTGATCAAAAGCAACTTTTGAAAACTATAGCATATTTAATTTTTTTTTTTTTTTACATAACTGCGAAAATTGTAACATTTTAATAAAAATCTAAAGTTTACCCTTCTCGCGGCACCTGGAAACATAATCCAATTACGCTAATATTTCATTTCCGTCTTTATTTTGATCAAAGGAAGACTATTGCAGAGACTTGAGAACTATAGCATTTTGAAATTTAAAAAAAAAGTTTTTTCGTTCCACCCTAATGTACACGTTCTGTGAAAATAAAATGTGTTGATTTTTTTATTAGTCTTTTTTTTAACACTTTTCAACATAGTTGAAATGTGTTTTATGAATTCGGTTTGTCTGAAAATCTATTGTCAGTCTTTCTGTCCGTCAGTGCTCTAACTCGCTTAAATATACTCGTATTGACATGTAATTTATATATGTTATTGAGGCTTACTATGGCATGTTCGATATTAAAAATGAAGGAAGTGTGCAGTGTCCATAGTTCGCTTACAGAGACACTCAAAAGAATTCAGTTGCATTATGGTTTATGGGGTAAATTGTTTGCAATGTTTTTTAATGATGTTATACTATTTGGAACATATTGAAATTGATATACATCAATGAGGTGCATTACAAGATGCTTACTATAGAATAGCACGTACATAACATTTATTTTTCCTTTACAGGGAGACACGAAATCATTCAGTTACTGTGTTGTCTATGGGAAATAATTTCTGGATGTGCGTTTTCATTTGTAGTATGCGTTGACAAATGTAAATAGCTTTTCCATATTACTTGATGTGTATAAATTCTATAGATCAGCGGTTCTTAAACTGTGGTCCGCGGACTCCTGGGGGTCCGTGAGCTTGTAGCTAGGGGTCCGCAAGCTGAATTAAATTTTATTTAATGGATTAAATTATAGCCAAATTAAATTTTATTTAATGAATTAAATTTTAGCCGAAATAATTTTATTAATATTTATTTAATGTCAAGTAACATTATACTATCTTCCAATTTTGTTACATTCTATCCTTATGAAGACATAAGAAATTTGCATATGTACTTTTCCGGACTGATTTTGGTCCAGGAAACAGAAATAAAGTGGTTAAAAGTGAATGTTATCATTAAATAATGAAAGTTACTACAACTTTGAATGTGTAGTCTACCAAAGCAATAATGAGCAAACGATGATGCAAAAGAAACAAAAAGAAACAAAAAACAAAAAACATTCACATTAAAGTACACGACATTATTCCGAGTCTAATGCAACTTTTTTGTGCTTTTATTGTTAACGATCTTCGTATACAAGGTTTCTGTATCCTTTTTTATGAAACGGGCGACAAATCTACGACAGACAAATGTAGAAATCGACTGCAATCTCACCAGATTTATGGATACCCGTTTCCGACATTGAATCGGATATTGCACATCTAGTGTTAACAAAAGGAATATTCTTCCCGTATCGAACAGTAATAAATGTATTTAAGTTTTGTTAAAATGTTTCCTATAACTATTTTTCTTATTGATGTACACTGTTAAATATTTGCAGCAAACTGTCCAGTCATTCGACCTTTTTTATAGAAAACGGTTACATAACCGTAATTTAACTGCATTCGGACCATAATATGGGCAATAACATGGTCCGAATAGAGTTAAATTACGGTTATGTAACCTTTTTCTATAAAAACGGTCAAATGGCTGGACGGTTTGCTGCAAAATTTTATCAGTGTAGCTGGTTTTCTGACAACTCTTGCAAACAAAACTTGAGATTATAGCAAATTTTGTAATGAAAAATAAATAGATTGTATAAATTAAAATAATTTCTTACATTGTATAAAGAAAAATATTGTTGGAGGTGGGGGGGGGGGGGTCCGTCAAAATGAATACCACATCAAAGGGGTCCGCGAAATAACAAAGTTTAAGAAACGCTGCTATAGACAATATACAGCGATGCAAAAAAAGAATTCTAGTACATTTCCGTTTATTGATTGAAATTACTGAAAAAGAATTTTCAACTGTATTATGAGTTCCCAAACTGAACTAAATTTTAGAAAAATATGCAGTAAATATACAACTATATACGTCATATACGGAGATTCACAAAATAATTTCGATTCATTTAACGACTGCTGGTAATAGTTGAAATTGGGTTTTAAATGTTTCATGAGATTTCCAAATTGTTTACTTACAAGGAAGGTCTCCTTAAAGCACATACTCAGACTATTTTGAAAAAATAATCCAAAGGAAACTTAGTCATGTACGTTATAAAAGATCAGTCGAATTTAGCTGAGGAATCACAGTAGAAAATCTGTAAAAAAAAAATAAAATGCTTTCGAGTACTTGACGCAAAAAGATGTTTAAATGTGAAGTACTTTATAAATTTAAACTTAAGCTATTAAACAGGTTTTTTTTTTCTATAAGCTTATATAATATATATACAAGTCGCGTGATGCTCAAGTTATTTAATTGTACACAATTTAACCGGCGGATTCGTGTTAAGTATATTTTAATAGTAACTGCCCGATTAAGAGCGCTCTTATGATATACATTTCGATATTGAATAAGTTGTTGTTTCCACGGCAGTAATATTTTTAGTTTGTTGTCTCTTAAGAATCGATCTTAAATTTTAGTTTGAAGTAGTTTTAATTAATTTAAACTTTGTTCTAAACCGTAGAATACGATCGTTAATTTTCTTTATATATACATATAAATGCCTATGGAAAAACAGTTACAATTAAGTAGTTATTGTAATGTATTTATTATAATGTATTTACAGAAGTTATTGTAATGTATTTATTTAAGTTAAACGTATTTAAACTGTTCAGTATGGAGAATAAAAAAGTTTTTCCTGAAAGAGTATTTATCAAAAAAGCGTATATATATATTTTTTTATTTCATTGTGTCACCTACGAGGGATAAATCGTCAAAAACATGAAATTTTCATAATTTTTTTACGGACGTTATATCGAGATTCCGCAGATTTTTTTTTTTTTTTTTTTTTTTTATAAATATATATATTCTCATCAGAAGAATATTCTATAACTTTTTTTTAATTTTTCTGAGTATGTGCTTATGGAGTCCTTCCTTGTTAGATATCATCTTTTAACATAGTAAACTGTGAAGTTTTTTTACAGTATTCTGAATGTATTCGAAAGTGTTTCATAATCTATGCTTGACGCGACGCATGGTTTTTCTCTCTTGTTAACCTTTTTATTGATTAAAATTTTTATTTTTCTAAAACTGTGTTCATTTCTGAATATATAATTGATATCAATCAGCTGTAAAATTTAATACATTACCTTTGATAAATTTAAAATACATTATTTAAGAATTTTTCTATATTATTTAAATAACTTTTGGGCTTTCGATGTTTGTTCATCCGAATAACTTATCATTTAGTTCACTTAGTTCTCGTTATTTTATATGCAATCCTAATTTAATTATTATGTAAAATTTTAATTCAAATAAATATTTGAATTTTGAAAGTAAATTACTTTAATTTATAATTTATTCAAATTATGTTGTTTTATACTTATGGGAAACTGTACATTATTTTATCTTTAAAAAAAATCTCATTATTTTTTCTATAACTGACAAAAAAAAAATATTTTTAAGAAAATAAAGATAGAAATCTCTTAAAAAATAAAAAATAAAATACTTTCAAATTTTCTTTATAATAAGTTTTAATCCTACTTCAATGCTAATTTCTGGTTTTACCAACGCGTAATAGAAATTTTCATTCATAAAATAGTATTTTACAGTCGATTAATTTAATAAAATATTATCAATGAAATTGCTAAAAAAAATCAAAAATTAAAAATTTCAATATCAATTCTGAGAAACGAAGAAAAGTCTTCATTAAATTTACCATTATTGTCAGGTTCATATAGAAATCAGAATATAAAAAAAATGGTTAAGACTCAAAAAATTCCTCTTTACGCACAATTAAACATAATTGTCTTAAATAAAAATGATAATCCAATAAAAACGATAATCAAATAAAGGAAACGTTTTAGAAAAAATATTCTTTTTCCAAGAAAATAAAGGATGAAATTTCTTATTTTACAATTCACGGTTTTAGTAAATATTTCATTCGTTAATTTTAATATTAACTTTCCCTCTTTTTTTTTTCGTTTCTTTCTGGAGTTTTTGCACTATTTTGATCAAATTAAGTATGGATGATAATCGAATCGAAAGATTTTTAAAAATACCAAATTGAAACAAATGTTATTTAAAAGTTGTACATGATTCTTTTATTAGTTTCGTCACAATTAATTATTTTAAAGTAATCTTCAATAATTCTATTATACAATTTTAATGCAAAATCATTTGCATATTTATCTTTAAAATTACTGAAAAGAAATACGTTAAACATCACTTAATTGAATTATTTTTCAAGTAAGTAGCTATTGATATTTTTTCGATACCTTGTAAAATAACTTATTGTATTATAAACTACATGTCGTAGATTTATATATGGTTTAGGTAAAATGAAGAAAACAGAAGTAAAAGTTTGAAAATATATACATGTACTATAGGATTAACAATGATATTATCTTGTAATAATGTTTTTTGAATTGAAATAAATTGAATTAAATTGAGAGTTTTCAGTATTGAATTTCCAGAATGCCATATTTACTACTAGTTAACTTATGAATTTTTTTATACTTTTTAAAAGTAATACCATATTCTTTTGTCAAATGTAAAATAATTATTTTTATTGTTATTTTATTATATTATTTCTTTTATTTTGATAAGTTATACAAGTTATCCCCAAAAAACCACTAGTGGAAATTTAAATTCTCCATACACTGGTAAAACAGACGAAAGAGGGTTTTGAAAACATCCAGGTACCGACATTGGAATCTGCTATGTTACCAGTTAAATTGGCGTAGCGATCAGAGTTCAGAATAATGTCGAGACACGCGCATGTGTGTGGTACGTCGACACTTTTTTTTTTTTTTTTTTTTGGGGGGGGGGGGGGGGGTGGGAGAGAGTGTTCTTACATTATCAAAGTTCATTTTTCCAAAAAGAAATTGTTCATTGAAGTCAGAAGATTATTTTACGAGATGTCTGGTGCTGTCGACTCAACAATTAACTGAATAACGCAGCGACTTTATAATAATCATACAGCAACCTGACATGCTGAAACGAGTCTTCTTGAACATGATTAAGCATGCACAGACGTGTCTAAATATTGTAAGAAATTTAGTTTGTCAAACTATTGTAGTTTAGGACACATAAATACATTTTTGGAATTTCTTTATATATTTTTTCGAAATGTCACTGTTCCTTTTTTGGGACACTCTGTACTTATCTGTGTTTTCAAATTGCATTTCAGGAATACAAAATAAAACATACAAAGAAGAAATCAAATGGGGATTTTAAAAGTTTGGAGCATTGATCGTTTCATTTAACCAATAAAAGGTTTAAAAACATTTTATGCATAGGGTGAAACAATTTAAAAACGGGACTTTATTTAAACTTTTCAGAACTTTAAAATTTATAACTTTTTTAATTTTAAAGTTTTGAATTACAAATTAAGGTTAAAATTTAACGTTTTCAAATTAAAATTATGAATAAAATTTCCCCGAATTTTGCCAAAATGTAGGAATGTTTGGTCACGTTATGCTGTATACTGTTGAATAAAAATATATATCGGGTATACCAGTAGAGTACAGTATAATACATGTAATACATAAATCACTTTCAAGATTACACCTCAAAATATAAGGATGAAATTCCAACTGTAATATAAATAAAGTAGATTTTTAATTTAACTTTCAGTGCTTTCATAAACACTTATAACTACAATAATCGGCACTCAAATATGTATTTTTTATAGGTATTTATCACCTGAATAATAAATTTTACAATGATTACAGTTACGAACAAAAAAATTGTATCTTGTCATGTCTGTCAATTAATAAATGACCAGTTAACTTTTCTTTGTGTTAGGATTCTTACCGCATAAGATATCAAATTTTGTGGATGAATTCATAATATGAAATGCAAACTTCTACAGTTACATTTTGCATTGATTAATTTCAGAAAAATGTATTTATTATATTAAACGTGATAATAAAACTCTTCATGCCAGTACTATAGTATCTTAATATTAAGGTCTCATAAAACAAAAGTAATTAAAAGTGCGATCTGCATTGTTATGAACGATTACAGTTTCACAATAAATTTTTGGAATGCTTTCATTTTGCGTATGCTTTTAGGGTGATTTCTTTAGAAATCGATCTATTGTAATCACTTCGTTTATATATATATATATATTTATTTAATAACATTGATATAAAAGACTTACATAAAACAATGTGTATATTATTAAAGAATTTAAATCTCAATTAAAATTAAAAGAACATATTTCAGTAAATTTTTTTAAAACTTTACTAAATTTTACATTGCATAATAATTACATTATATATGACAATATTATCTATAAACAATGCCAGGGAATTCCGCAGGGCGGAACCGCATCTAGTATTCTCTCTGACCTTTACTTATATTATTATGAAAGAAATATAAGTCCGAACAATGATTATGTATTTTATCGCTATATTGATGACATTATCATATTTTATTTCAATGAAAAAAATTGCACATCACCACTCAATTTTTATCCTACTCAGCTTAAATTAAGCGAAAATGATTTAATTAATAATAATATAAACTTTCTTGACTTAAAAATTAATATTACTAATAATTATAAATTAATTTTTGATATTTATGATAAGAGATTTGATTTCCCATTTAAAGTAAATATTTTTACCAATTTTGCTTCATGTTTACATAAATCTGTTTATAAAAATATAATTATCAATTATCTACATCGTATAAAATACTTATGCTCAGATATAAATAAAAACAAAAATATTAGATATATTCGAGATCAAGCAAAAATATATGGTTATCCAATTTTTATGATAAATTCAATCATCAACTCTTTTAAATAACATTTATTATATAATTTAAATATAAACATGGTATGTAATAAATTATTGTTTTAGTGTGCGATAACATATAACAAAAGATATAGATAATAATAATTATAACATACATTATTACAATTATAACATATTAGGAAATTTAATATTTAATATTTGTTTGAACATTATATACACTTTATATAGAAAATTACAATTATAACATACATAATTACAATTATAACATATTAGGAAATTTTATATTTGATTGAACATTATATACACTTTGTATAGTTGTGACTGTGCGTTGCCGATCACCTCTGATTAAGGTGTTATTGATGTGCAGTTTTCATACATTTATAAATTAACTTATACAATAACAAATTAAATTATACAGGGATAACATTGGTGATTATAACTCATAAACATATCTATTTGCAATATATATAAATATAAATATATATAGTTTTTATTTTTGTCTATGAATAATTAAATTTAACAAGTATTTTAATTACTGCACTGCATTAATTTGATTGTAAAACAGTAGTAATACTATTAATTATCAATTTTATAAATTTTGAGATATTTTGAATTGTTTATGAATTATTTAATTAGATATTTAAATTAATCTATGAAATATAAAATATATTTACAATGTAGTATAAATTAAACATTAATTATTTAATAACAAGTATAATATATATTTAAGTAGTAGTAAAAATAAAACATTAATTATTTAATAATATGTCTATAATATCAGTGGATTAACACAGCTGGCAGCAAAAACAATTTGAATTAAAATAATATCTCTTTTACATAATATATTCTTGTTAAGAATATCTGAAATGCTGTGCATGTTGAATTAATTCTGTGTAGATTTATTCATATAGTAGTATTATATTTGATTTGAATTTAAAGTAAAACTACAAGTTAGTATTGTTTTTTAAAGTTTATTTATATAATTAAATCTAATGAAGTGAGTATGTAACTAATAAAGTGGATATCTAACTAAATATTAATTATGAATTATTATAATACCAATAGATGGCGACACTTTACCTTTCAGGTAGTTGTTGATAATATTGTTAATATTATATTTAATTTAACTATAGAGGGAGCTATTGATTGTATATTAATTTTACTTTCAGGAATTAAAATTGGAAGGAGTAATATATATTCATGGATATAATTTTGTTATAAGTGTATTAAAACCAGAATTATTTTGTGTGTTTTTGAATCATTTTGTGTTTGGGTGTCATCGATGGGGTTGTGTTTTAAAAAAAGTGTGCTCTCAACTTGTCTTTCAAATCATTTCTCTCAACTCGACTTAGTCAACATGTATGATGCATTGCCATGTGGATGTGAATATTATGCAGAAGTTGTGACATTTTAAGGATTCTGTATAATTATTGTGAGTAAAATATTTTATCTACACTTTACGCGTTCATATTTCCAATTTTATTATTTCAAAACTGTTATCTCGTGGTAATTTCGTGAGGTGTTAAATACAGTTTTTGGGATAATCGATGTGTGTGAAATATATTGTATATTCTTAATGGTTTTTTATTTCCTATTTAAATATTTCCAAATTTTAATATTTCCAATTGTTGTCTGGTAATAATTCAGTGTACCTGGATGATTCTACTGATCTTAGCATTATGCCAGTAGAATTATGAAACACTGAATTATTATTTAAAACACATGTGGGTGCATCCAGGCTGATGAGTACATGTGCATGTGTTTTATCATATCCAATTCATATTTAATTCTCATGTGGTCCAATTTTCCATTGTATATGGTTCATATTTAATTTATTAATCCATTTGTATTTACTTAATTGCAACTCCAATTTATAATTTTTTTTTCCCCTTTCTCTCTATTTTTTCTTTTTTCAATATTCTTTAGGTATGAGTAAAATTTGGCCAATTACCATTGAAGCACAAGCTATGGTAATATTATGTTTGCACATGTTAATTATTAGCTATGTGGTATTCTGTATACACAATATCATTAATTATCTCTTTGGAGATTTAAGTAGAATGATAATAGAACTTGATATGTTTTTGAAACATTATCATAAACCAACTTAAACAATGAAATAATAATTAAGTATGTAATAATTAGTTGACAATGAAAGATTCCCCAACACACTGAATATGGAAACAAAAACATATTAAAAGAATGAGAAATTAAATTAAAAATTGAATAAATGGAATTAAATGAATGAAATGAAATGAAATTTGTGGAATTTAGACAGAATTATCAAGTCCCAAATGCTTAAATACCACAAATAAAATGAAACGAGAGGTTTCATCATCATATTAGCCAAACATTGCTAAAGAATATGATTTTGGGACTACCTGCTCATAAACAAAGATGCAAACCTGTGAAAAAATAAAAAATAAAATACAATATTAAAAAGGAAAGAAGCCATATCTATAATATACAGAGAAAACATTAAATAGAGACAGAAAGTATAAAATCCATTATGATTAAAAAAGATACCTGTGCACCTCAAGAACCAACATGAAACACAACCAAAACTAGGGAATGAATTGCAAAAAAAATCATTACATGTGTCCAATTTTAGAAATAGAAAATGCTTTACAATGTTTCCAGAAATGATGTTAGAATAATATGAATATTGTAAAGCAAACAGGAACATTAGTGCTGCCATCTATATTGGTAAAGTGAATATAATGTGAATAGAAAGTATTGGATGAAAATAATGTTTAATAATTAAACCAAATTACTATCTTAAATGGTAGCATTTAGTTAAATAATAAATAAATGAAATTAATTAATAAATAGAATATCAAATTACATTAAAGTAATAGATGTATTAATGAATAATTATATTTTAAAAATAAGTTATAAGGTGGAAAAATTAATAATTAAAGCAACATAAAAATATATGTACCATTAAATGACAAAAAATATTAAATAACTGTGCCAAAAATGCAACATCACATAAATTAAATTAAAATAATATACTAAATATTTGAAATAAGATACAAAGAATTTAAAATTAATATTAATTAAATATTGAAATGAATTAGTAAAATATAATGTTTCTTCATACAAAGTTAAAAAATTATAAACACTTAATATAAGTGGTAAGAGTAGAACGTTTAATAAAAATTAAAACATATTATATTAACATTGTAGAAAAGTATACCATTATATTAGAAGTTAATATGATATTGTCCACCGAAGGTATTAATCCAAACATTAGATCAAAAGAATTCTAAATATTAATGAATTAATGAATATAAATTCATTTAAATTAATTAAATAATGAATATGTAAATCTAACTAAATTAATATACATATAAAAATATCACATCACAGTCCATTATAAAATGTGTAATATCAAACAATTGTGTAAATCAAAATGCTCCCCCCCCCCCTTTTTTTTAAAATATAATATAAATTAACCATGCGTTTTTTCCATACAACTCCGCCACCCACCTCCTCAATCCAACGTCTACCCACTATATATATATATTTAAAATGAAATCACACGTGTAAAAGTAAATATAAAAATAAAAGATACAAAGGTTTAACCCTTCTTTGCATGAGTTTTTCTTTTACAATTGTGTTTTTTTATACATATATTAAATATTAGACACCAGAAATTTTAAGATAGATTTTTAACTTTGTTCAGCAACATAATTTACGGAAAATTTACTCGATTAATATTTCTATATAAATATAGTAGTGGCGAAGAAGTTGATTTATTTATTAAAAGTTAAATAAACAGTGGTGGAAATTTACATCACTAAAATTGCAATTAAGGGATAAATGACAAATTGAAAATTAATAAAAATGAAAATCTATGAATGGGATATTGAATGAAATCGTCAGGGAAGTCTCATATCCACAAGTCATAGTTAAAATATGTTATTTCATCGAATATTGTCTGCATATGTCCTAAAAATTACTAAAAATGACAATATTAAACACCTTATATATCCTTTTAGCTAATAATATTTTATTGGAATATTGAGGGCAGTAATTTTTTTGTTTTGTTTTGTTTTGTTGATTATAAGCGTACAGTTCTTTCACATAATTGTTTTTCTCAAAAATTAAATGTGGTTTTATTCTAATTTACTGTGTGTTGATTTCTAATAATTTTTGTCGAATCTATTTTATTGTTTTCTTTCATCTATTAATGTCTCAATTTAAATTAACTGTAGCCGTGGTCATAGTTTTATGCGATGTCACGTGCTCAATTCAAATGTTAGTAGTAATGCTGGGTTAACTTCGTGTGATGTAAAGTGCTTCGTTTGTGAGTAATTTTGTTTTATTATCTATCTTTCCTTGGCTTCTTTCATTCGTTTACTTCTATTAATGCAATATTTCTGGCAGAAATGTACTGTTCTTAGCAAATTTGCCTATATGAAATATTGCATTATTTTCAGAATGTGGAGTGTACTGCCAGACTGATGATTATGCATTGTACATGTCACTCTTCTTTTCGAATTCCATTTTTCATATAATTTGATATCCAAATTCCATTATTTGTTCTTATGCTATTGGGTTATATCTGTTCTATTTATACGGCATCTTTTATCATTTTATCTATTTATTTTCTAAATTTTCTTTTAAAACTATTACATATGTTTGGCTGTGTACCGTCTCTGAATTGGCGCTATGTTTGAATATGCTAATTATTTATTAACTTAATTGTATTCTGTATACACTTTACAATTACATATCTTTGAATTGGAGATTTAGCTAGATTTGTTGCAAGAACTTGTTTGATGTATTTTGAATTCAAAGGTATTATAATTATCTATATATATATATATATATATATTACGCTATCGTACGTGGCACAGAAATCGCGATTATTTGTTAATTGTTTAATGGCAAGGCCCGAATGAAACACATCTCATTGGTTATTGTGTAAAAGTCCTTTGACAGAATTTAGGCCGAGATAAATCGGGTTTATTTACGTTTCGCTCTTTCGCTGCAATTATGGAGCTTCAAAATATCAGAAGATCGCGGCGAATGAAGAAGAAACCGAATTAAAAAATGAAAATCGAAATAGATTGGATCGAGAACACCGTCAAACACATAGCATGAGCGATCGCCAAAATATGCTTAATAACCGTCGGTCACATGCACGAACGCATTGCTTCTAAAATCCAAATTACTGATTTAAACGTTCCGGAGCATAACTGTGGGACTTTGAGTGAAACGTGCAATTTCTGCCAAGCATTGTATTGGAATGCACTGTATCTTTAAAGGAAAGTGTAATAATTTTCCCTCAACGTTTCATTTTTTAAACGTAACTGTTATACTTTTGAAGTTTTAACTCTTATTATTTTTTTTACAAGCTTTTAGTATAAATAAATATTATTCAGTCTGTTTTTTTATGAAGTCCACTTTACTGTTATATTTTTCAATGATAGTCTGCCCGGGTAACGCCGGGCGGGTCAGCTTGTATATATAAATTACACACCATCTTTAAATTAGAGATCCGGTCATATTTAGTAAAAATAACTTGTTCGTTGTCTTTTCATTTCAGCGGAATTATACATAAGGTAAAGCCAGGAGAGATGACGCGGTCGGAGAGATTGCGCACATAGAGGTTTGGGGGGAAGGAGTAGAGTGAGCGCGCAGTGACTACAGGTAGTTGTACAAAAGCAGTAGTGGAGTGTCTACTTGAAAGTGCACGTTGATTGGTTTGAGCGTCTAAGATAAAGCATTGCTATTTTGTTTTTGTTTTCCCAAAGTAAGTGCTTGAATTTTCATAGCTATTCATCAGAATTTCTATACAATGTCAGTAGTACAAAATATCTTAAATTTAAACGATTTCTCATAAGCTACTAATCTAGACTAACAACGTGAACATCAACGGTTCGTTTTAGTAGCGGCCATGTTTAAATAAACTACCGCGCAAACTCTCCTACCGAAATTGGAGTGTTTGCGCATCTGCTACTTAGGAGAGTTGGCGCAGTGTTCCCATTAGTTTTCATGCTAGGAGAGATTACGCAGCTTATTGGTAAATTTGCATTAAAAAATGAAAAATGAAAATGGACTAATTTTAAGTTAAACGTGTTATCAAGTAACTTAATGTTATTTTGTAATCTTATCTGGACTTGATTTTTCTGATTCTTTAATTTTTTTTTCCTATAATTAAATTTTTTAATCGTTTTTAAAATTATTTCCTTTTTCTGATTCTTTAATCATTAGGTTGAAATATTCACCCCTAATGCAATAATATTTGTTCACAAAAACCTTACAACAATGTCATTTAAGTGCAATTATTATTGTTAACAATTTAATTGTAGTTATTATTAGTAACAATCTCTCCTACCCATGTGCGCAATCACATCAATCCTGTAAGGACAGATTGAGCAAAATAACTTTCTTGGTTTTATTACAACTGTTCTATTAAATTACAACATAACAACAAAATAGCAATGGAAATGCATAAAAAAGAAATGAAGTAAAAATTATTCATGGATAGTTTAGCAAAAAATTAATATTTAGATTTTTTATTGTTATTCTTTTGAATTGTACGCAGACTATTCTAGCTTTACCTTATATACAATGCAAATTTCGTTATCATGATAACATTCAAAATACCGCACCCATTCGAACATAATTGAAACAGTGTTCTGCACTGATTTTGCTAATATCTTGAATGAGTTCTTTATTTATGTCTTATAGTTTGCTTACATGCATACATAAAAGCAAAAAATATGTAAAATATGTCATCACAGTAATGTCGAAAATACAGAACAAATTCGAATCTAGCTGGGAAAGCGTATCGATCTTGTAAGTATCTTGACTGAGTTCGTTAATCAGATATGTTCCTCTTATAGTTTGTTTACAGGAACACACAAAAGAAAAATACAGGCAAATCTTGTCAACACAGTAACATGCGAAATAATAAATCTATTGGAATCTAACTGGGTCTGTGTATTAATATTACAAGTATATTCTTGTATAAGTTAGTTAAGAACGTAGCTCTGACAGTTCGTTTACAAGGACACACAAAATAAGAGCCTGTCATCACAATAACGTGAAAAAAATACAGAACCAATTCAAACGTAATTGGGATAGTGTATTGATCTTGCAAGTATCTTGGATGAATCTGGTAATCTAGTATGTTGCTCCCTAGTTCGTTTACAGGGACACACAAAACTTTTCGATGACATTCATTGAACCGTTTGAGATATATTAGAGATTTTTACGATTTTTAATACGACTTTTAACACTACAACGGCGGTAGGGGTCATTTTGACCCCTGAGCACTTTTATCCGTTGATTGCTTTTGTTTGGTTGGAAGAAAATTTTTGATTTTTTTTTACTTTTCCTAAATAGATAACAAGTATTTAAAAAAAATCAGCATTCTAGACTTGTTAGTTTTTGAAATATTGGACAATATTGAATATATATATATATATATATATATATATATATATATATATATATATATATATATATATATATAGAAGTATTGATGAAAAAAATATTAATTTATAAATTGTGTTTTATTTTAGTTAGCATTAGTTTTCATTTGTGAAACCAATCAATTTTTATAACAAATTAATGAGTTATTTGAGTAGTTGTAGTATGATTCAATTGATCTCCCTGCAGGCGTTACATTTACAGTTCTTTAAAAATTCAATAAATTACCAAGTAATATTAAATATAAATTAAATATAAATTATGAAATACACGTAAAAATCATATTTTTTCCAATATATTTTCATTTAAAATTGTTTTATCGTTGTTATTTCAGTGGTTTCATCGAGGGGTCAAAATGACTCTTTCCCGCCATTCCAGTAAGTAAAATTTTCCCAACGTTCTAGTGTTAAACTATGATGTCAACATTTTTTAAATATTTTTATAGAATTACCTATCCATTCAATTACAATTGGTAAGCCTAATTTAAAATGTCCTTGCAAATTACATTTTCCTTAAAAATAGAGTACTTATAAGGACTAGAATGAATTTTCTTACTTTCTATTAAATCTAGTATATATTTTTTTAAACAAAAACAAATAAATAAATCAACGTATTCTTCCGACTAAGCCGGAAGGATTTGTTTAGTATTCAGGCAGTTTTTTTTCGTTGTAATATCACCTAATTAACAGGGCAAGAACCTCTGAAAACCGTTCCGTACAAACATAATTTATGTTCCTTTTCCAAGATTATATTCAATACTTACAATAGATATAACAATTCTTTTTTTTCAACAAATGTAAATAATGCTGACTAATGAGGAATTTTCCATTATTCCAATCTACCGCTCAAAAATCGCTACAACAATAGTCTCTTTTCATGATCAGCGCGCTTTTATCAGGAATTACATATTTACTTTTTCGACGATTGAACGCCATAAGTAATTGTGTCAAAAATAATTGTGGTTGAATGAAAATATTTCATCTTTTATTACATTCTTTAATAAATTTACTATTCAAATAAAAAACACACATATTAGTTTCGTAGAACGTCATCGTCTTTTAATAATTTTAAGAAACGAGATTCATTTATTTTTTATATTGTAGAACTTTTTCAACTTTTAATAGAATTCATAAATTAATCTTTCCTTCTCCTGAATAAGATATATTCAATGTGAATCTGAGAAACTGCACCTGCAAAACAAACTGCAGCAGCATATTTTTTTAAGTCTCAAGTAATTTTCGATGTAGAAATACAACTATTTTTTTAAAACTTAAGCAAAATATGTTTAGGGGGGTATTTCTAGGTTATTTATAAAATATTTGAATGATTTATTAATGTATGAAGATTAAAGCAAATCGATGAAGTTGTTAAATTATCTCTTATTTAAATGAGATTTACCACCATGTAGATTTATAAAATGTAATGTAATTCTTAAAACATATCTGATGGCAACATGAATGTTATTGAAATGAAATGAGTGCTGTAAAAAAAAAATAAAAAATAAAAAAATAAACGCAAACATTTACTTTTGTCTAGTGAAGTTTTCATTACGATTTAATATGGACTAACTAAACTAAACTCTACGGCGCACAATGGAGTATTTGATGTATAATCCTGGCCAAAAAGGCAAAAAATATAATTTGTTCAACAATTGTAAAAAACACATTTGAAAATAGCTGACTAACTGGTGTCGATCTATGTCTATTTTAGGAGCACGAGTCATATCCGGCGGCTCCTAGCCTCACTTGAAGTGAAAGTTTCTTTGTAAGAAGGCGTGCTTTTTTGTTGTGTTTCAGCCTTGTTATTGTATTTAAATGTATACTTTGTCATGTGCATGTAAATAGGTTTACTTTTCATCTAATAAAAAATAATTAAGATTGAAAATGGATTATTTTTAAGCTTTTTTAGATCTAATTTATTGAAATATATTTGTTAAAATATATTTTCTAATATATTCAAAGCTTTTTAAAGCTGTGTCGGGGTTTGTCGGACCATTTTCGAATTAAAATCGTATAGGTTTATAGTTTTGAAGGCAAATAATAATAAAAAAATATTCCACATATTGTTGCCATTTTTAAGTATCAAAGTTTTTTTAGAAGAAGGGGGGAGGGGTTTGTAATCTATTAAAAACACTCAAAAACCATCATCTCCATACTATAGAGACTCAACTTTGCTAAATATTAAATGCAAGTAATTTATATATTACATACATTGGTTTATATAAATAATTAAACTTTTATGTACAGTAAAATTAACCTCATTTAATGAAACATTACTTGTAAATAAAACAAACGTATCAACAATTACTTTCCTTTTATAAACAGTAAGCAATTAAGTAAACGTTGCATTAGATATTTATTTTTTAAGTAAATGCATACATTTATGTATTTATAACATTAATTAAGTGTATTTACAAATAGCAATGCAACCATTGTTTTAACTTTAAAACACATGAAAAGTGATTTTGGCCAGGATTTTGCCTCAAATACTCCACTGTGCTGCGCTACAATCCATTAACCCCTTAAGCACCATATTCAATTTAGTGATAGTATGCTGAATACCAGATATATTAAATTTCCTCAAAAGTAGTTTATGTCATTATTTTTAATTACATGTGAATAATTTAATTATATGCAATATAAGGAGATGAAATAAAGGTTTATTTATATTATAGAAACAGAAATAAGGTTAGAAGCTATCATCACTATCGTCTATGCGACCATCAAAATTAGGAACATAATCACTGTGCATGTATCACATAATTATTCTATAAAATCACTATCTATCAGAATTACAAATTCAAAAGCGAAACACTACAATTTACGAAAAACAACTAAAGAGAATGACCAATGCATAAACAAATGAACGACGAAGAAACAAAGAAAGCAGCAGGGAAAACTAATGAGTTTTTTTTTGGACACGTAACGCCATCTGTTGGGTGCGAAAACAATCGTTGCTATAAACCCCGTACAAAAACAAACACAATATCAATTAGCAACGCAAAAAAACAGATGCTTAGAACACTGCATCTGGACTTAAAATGAGGACGTACCCACATACGTCCTGGTGTTTCAAATAGAAGAGTTCATAACGTACGCATGTACATCGTGATGCTTAAGAAGTTAAGGATCCTAGTGTAGACTGTCCAACTTTGTTTTCTTGACCATGGGCCCTGATGTACTACACCGTAAAAAAATTTGGTCAAAAATTACGGTACATATACTGGAAACTTTGTGACCAGTATATATATATACCGTAATTTAGCTGGACGGTATATGTACCGGCTGCACTCCCTCCTCTCCTCAGGCCTGCACGCATTACATAGCAACAGCAAGAGCAGCACTTCAAGGGTTTCCGTACACCGAGGCGGGGCTACCAACTTTTTCCTTACTGAAAAATAATTATTTTACGGTATAAATAGCGATTTTTTACTGAAAAACAATCATTTTACGGTATAAATACCGTTTATAATCGAAATGGCATGTATACGCTTTTTTACGCTTAATATACCTTAGAAGTACGGTACTCATACCGTAAAGAGTAAAAACGGTACAAGTACCGTAACGGTACAAAGTTAATTTTTGGTACATCCACTGAAATTTTACGAAATTTTTTTACAGTATATACAGAATATGCCCTGGTCAGGTACTCGGAGACGCGCAGACCGCTGACCAGACCCCTACCTACCGAGATTTGACCCAGTTTGACGGGTTTGATTGCCTGGAGAGTGGGGCTAAATTCGCCTGATCGCCTCATGGGGCGATCCACAATGACAAGTACCCAGGTCGGCTGACCAATAAAGTCCGGATTTTACTGGGTTGATCACTCCTAGGTTTTAGTATTCTGAGATCTGTTGCCGCACGCCACATACTCGTCATGATATTTGGAATAGGGCTGGACAATTTAGTGCCGAAACTTTGGTACTCAGCTTAGCTTGAAAAAGTGGGGGGGAATTTTGAGGGAAGACAATTAAAACCACTGAAATTATTATTATTTTTTTTTTTGCCAATAGTTAAGTCGTACCAGCAAGGAAAATTTTGGGGCCGAATAGCAAGACAGACGAAAACGCTGCGGGGGCTGACGGGACTGCGCCTTTCTACCGTACCCCACCTGGTAAAAACTGGCTCCGTGGGCTGTCCCATTGGAGCGGGTCCGGTAGCTTTTGCGGACAATGTCCATTCGCACCTAATAAAGAGGCGAACATTCAAAAATAAAATGAATAAAAAAACTGCTGCTAAAAAAAAAACCCTTGTGCTACCAGTTGGGGACGGCCATTGGCCCGTCCCAACCGGCAGCACGAGGAACTGCAAGAGGAACATGGAAGAGAAGAATGTTAGTAACATTTTAAACTGAACTTATTCTGAATTATACTTTAACTACATTACTGAAATTAATTTACTTTTATTGTGCTAATTGACTTGGCTACCCGTCCATTGGGCCCATGAAAGGTTGTTAAATAATTAACAAATTGCAATTTAAAATAAGTACCATTGTCGTTAACTGACTAAACCATAGGCCCAATGTGTTGTTGTTGGTGGTGGTGGTTTAGCCCAAGGGCCCGGTTTTGAAGCTTTTTATTTCTATATAGCTGACATGATCCATATAACTGTGAAACTAGTCTCCTAATTTTGAACCAATTCCAGATGAGAGACCTGCATCTGGATTGGCACCCCCAGAGGTAACGCTTATATAGAACTTGGAGGACATTAGAGCCACGAACAGATTTAACGTGCACCAGCTCCCATTAACGTACAAGGTCTACTTTCCATACTTATCCTTTATACTTATCACCTCTTTCCTTCCAGTTCTTATTCTTCTTCTTCTTTCTCATCTGTCTTCTTCCCCTTCTTTTTATTATTATTTTTTTAATTTTTTAACACAAGGAGGGACAAACAGTGCCGGGGGCTATTATAAGCTTCTTACTGTGTCATGGTGCACAACTTGCTGGACCGTTGATGACATGCGTCGTGCTGGTAATACTGTGATTACGGGGCTCTTGTTTCGGGCCGTGGTGCCAGCTGATATTGTGCGACTACCGCACACTGCTACTAGGACAAAACACATAGACATTTTATAATTTTTTTGGTGGCTTTGGATTGCTCCTGGGCCTTTTATTAAACATATAACACATAAACACATAAATAAACACTTTTTTCCTTTTACACTAGGACGGACAGACAGTGTCGGGGGCTATTATAAGCTTCTTACTGTGTCATAATGCACACGTTGCTGATCCGTTGGTGACGTACGTCGTGCTGGTGATTCTGTGATTACGGGGCTCCTTTTTCGGGCCTTGGAAGCAGCTGATGTTGTGCGACTACCGCACACTGCCATTGGACAATACCCATGGACAATTTTTTAATTTTTTTGGTGGCTTTGGATTGCTCCTAGGCCTTTTTTTTAAACATATAACACATAAACACATAAACACATATACATATTAATTTTATTGTTGTGTTACCTTCCGCCTTCGACTGCTGCTGGGGTGATAAATATTATTGTGTGTTGTTTTGTATTAGTGTCGTGATGCTGTCGCAGTTTTCTTGGTGCCACCTGATTACTGTCTTTGCCTTGTTTTGTACGTGTTTGTTTTTCGCTAATTGTTCATACCATAATTTCTCGTTGTCTGTTGTTATTTGTGCCAGGTGGTGTGCTTGGGTGAGTGGACATTGAATTAGGTAATGTTTTGGTGCACCCACCGTTCCGCATTCGCAGTCCGGTGTGTCCGGTGTGTCCGCTTTCTTAAACCTGTGTAGGTATGCTGAAAAAGCTCTTTGAGCTGTGTATAGCTGTGCTAGCAGGTAATCGCTTATTAGTCTATTTTTATCTACTTTTGAGAAGTACCTGTGTGTTTCCCTACCTGTGTCCCCATAGTCCCACTCGAACTGCCATTGTTTTAGTGTTATATCTTTTAGTGTTCTTTTAAGTTTTGAGATTGGTTTAGTCAGGTTGTATTTACTTTTGTTGTTTACATTTAGAGCTGCGGTTTTGGCTAACATGTCTGCCTCTTGCTCTTCGTTTCCTTGGATGCCTACATGCGCCTTAACCCAGCTGATTTTAAATTTGTTGTTAGCTTCTTTTATTAGTTTTTGGATTGTGTCTACTGTTTTGTTTACGTTGAATGGTTTACTAAGTGATTCGATGGACGATCTGCAGTCCGAGCGGATGCTATATGACTCACCCGTGGTGTTGCCCCATTTTGTTGCTTCTTGTATTGCCAGTAGTTCGGCCTGGAAGACGCTGTTGCTGTTCCTTAACGGCACTGACCATGTTTTTATCTTTTGATTATTTTTATATGCTACAAAGGCCGAACCTGTAGCACCTGATTCCAATTTAGAGCCGTCCGTGTATATCGTTGTGTCTTGTGTATTGTACCCTATCCTAGGTTCTATTGTGTGTGCTGGATGATTCTCCCATATGTTTATTTTTTGTCGTATTCGATGTGGTGTAAAGTTTCATTGTGTATTGTTGCATTTTTCCTTAATCTTGAGACTGTGCCGTACGCTGCTTCGTAGTAGACTTTAAGACTTGGAATCAGGCCTGAGAGTACCAGAAGTGCCGAGGTTGGGGCCGTTCTATTTTCCCTGACTATAGCCAGTGCAAAATGTCGCTGGCAGCTTGACAATATCTGTATGCACCTTTTGCTGAGGCAGTGTCCCCAAACCGGTGCTGCGTAGGTTAGCTTCTTTCTGTTGTGTACCAGATTTTTAGTATATTTGCTTTTAGTCCCCAACCCTTTGCTACCAAATGTGCTAAGTTTGTGAAGTTTGCTCGTACCTTATTTGTTTGTGTTTGACAGTGTGGTATCCAGTTTAGATTTTTGTGCAGTATGACTCCCAAATATCTTATCTGTTCTTTTACTTTTAGTTTCTGGCCGTTGAGTTCTATTCCCTCTATGTCATTGGTGTTTTCTGTTGGAAGGTTCCCTTGTGTCCCCTGTTAAGATATAATAGTTCTGTTTTTTCCCTGTTCAGCGTTAGGTTATTCCCCTCTATCCAGTCATTAAATTCCTTTAGTATTTTGTTTGCTAATCTCTTAAATTTATCCTTTGTTCTGCCTCTTAGAATTACAATAAAATCGTCTGCGAAGGCTTGTAATCTAACATGTTTTCCCCAATTTCTTTTAAGTGCTGTGTCTGCGATTAATAGCCAGAGGAGCGGGCCGAGACAACTTCCTTGGGGGCATCCGCCAAATGTCTGCTTTGTGACTTTAATGCCGTTTTCCTGTAGTGAAACGTACCTGTGTTGGAGGAAGCTCACTATCCAGTTTACCAGGTACCCTGGACAGGGAGATTGCTTAATATTATTAATTAATATTGGCCAACGTATGTTGTCGTCGAAGGCCCCTTTAATGTCCATGGCTATTAGAAGTGTTTGGTATTTGTTTGTTTTATCTTCTTTTATTGTGTTGATTAAGTTATCTAATGCGTGTTCTGTTGAGATCCCCTGTTTGAAACCATACTGTTTGTTGCTCCAATAGTTATTATTGTTTAGGTGGAAGTTTATCCGACCGTGTATTATGCGTTCTAACATTTTGCCAAGCGCTGGTAAAAGGCAAATTGGCCTGTAATTTTTTGGATTTGTTGGGTCTTTACCTGGTTTTTGGAACAGTACCACTATGCCTATTTTAAACGATTTTGGGAAGTATTCTAACCTTAGGCATGTATTGAAGAGTGTCAGTAGTAGTTGCGGTGTTGCATAATTAATTCTTTTAATTAGGTTGTAATCTATGAAGTCGAATCCGGGTGCTTTATTTTGTTTAATGCTTCTGATTATTCTGTTTAATTCCCCCTTTGTTACTACCGGTGGTGCTGGTTCGTTGTTTTCTTTATTTGCCTTTGTTAGTGTGTGGGGTATATTTTGGTCTGTTATGTATAAGTTGTCCAGGAAATGTGTTAGTGTGTCTTTAAGGGTTACTTTTGTATTTGGGGGTAGAATGTTGACTAGTTTTACCGGACCTGTTCTTTTGTTGCTACCGTTTTTATATTGGGAGCCATATGTGTCTGTGACCTTGTTGCATAGTAATCTTTCCATGTTTTGGATTTTGTTCTGTTTATTTAATTTGGCTTGTTCTCTGGTCAGGTACTCAACCTGACACTGGAATCTCACTGTTTAGTTCCCAGGAATGCTTGATACTCATTTTATAGACCACAAAGAGATAATAAAAGGTTGAGTGTACTTTGCTCAAGTCAGGAATCGAAAACTGGACGTCTGGACCTGTTTGGATATTTTTGACAAATAATCCAATATTTTCTAAGCTGTAAGAGTGTTTACATTTATTTAATAAAACAGAGATATTGAAGAAGATTAACTTACTATTAGGTGCGTTCGTAATTATATATAAATACGTATCACCTATAGTCGTCGTCTGGTCCGTCCATCTGTCCGCATATAACATCGCATAAACTACCAACCGAATGGTTTGAAAATTTAATACGTATAATCGTTGCAGAATTTTGTCGAGTCATTTTAAATTTTATGAACATCGAATAAAAACTTAAAAAGATATTATTAAAAGTTTTCTTCATTCTATTAAATCCTATCATACGTAATTAATTCAATGATATCCCATGATATGTAATGATTCTAGATTGCTATGGTGATTACGTCTTATTTAAGATGGAGTCATATTATTTCCGTATTACTGAATTTAAAAACCGAATTTGGATATTAAAATTGTTGAATTATAACAACCATATATTCTACCGACAGTTTTTTTGGATAGATGTTTCCGAAGAAATAGATATTAAATGGAAAAAGAGTCTAAATATGCATTTCAAGTTCTGAAATTTTCAAAGTTAGGCTTAAGTTTCCCATTTGAATTTTCAGTAAATGTCAGCAAAGGATAAAATGTTTCCAACTTAAAATGTACTTATTTTATTACGGAAATGAATCATATCATAGTAAAAGACTTTATAAATTCATTTTTTCACTGAAATAATAACCGATTTTTTTTTTACATTGTCTTGAATTGTATATTTGCGCATAGTACAATTTTAATTCACCAGGATTGTAATTCATTTTTTTTTTGTAAAAGTGGATTGAAACTTAATTTCATAGAATAAAATTAATTTCTATAATATGAAAATTTGCACATGCAATAAATTTTGTATTCATGCATTTTTGCATAAGAGTGCAACAGCTATCGCACCAAGATCTGAATATTTATAAAACTACTTGTAGTAAGAACGCACCTCATTTGTCCCGTTTGATGTACAATTTTCAACTTGTTTTTTTTACCTTCATCAGTATCAGAATACGTATAAATCGGGGTTACAATTTGTTTAAGGACATACCAAAACATTGTAATAATTGACATTCGCAAGTGTTATTTTCGTAACCTCAGTACTCTTGCCAAAAAGGTAATAAAACCTGTAAAAACATAAGATATAATAAAATATATAAAATATATAATAAAATCTATAAAAACATAAAATTATTATGAGTTTTTTCCCTATCATTGGCAATGACAAAAATTATCATAAACTTTAAAATATTAGATAAGGCACATGAAATCCATTCATAGCAAATGTTTTCAAAGATATACGAAATCCTTTTGCCTAAAATTTTCATATTCCAAAAAATGTTACCTATAATTAGCTAGATTCTATTTTTACAAAATAATTATTTAGATCTTAACGTTTGATGCACTCAATCACACTATATGACATTAAACAAGTAATATAAAAATTTATTTTTTTACAGTCAATTCCTACTTAGGTTCAAAAAAAAAAAAAATTTCCAGTGATCTACACGCTTCGCCACTGACGGTATTTATTTCTAAATTTATATCCTGCTAAATATCTTATATAAGAGAAATTTTTGAAATGTATTAAAAATTAAATAAAAATTAAATAAAAAATAAATAGCTAAAATACCAAAAATTAATAGCTCGAAAAGTATTTCTCACAAAATTGTTAGACAAACTGCGTTAGAAAGAGAAAAAATTGTATTTTTCTTGATAGATATTTCATATCTAATGATTATGCCGTTTTTCAAATATTGAATTAAAAAAATTACCATACTTCACAATGAAGTACTATAGCGAAACCTTCACGCGTAAAAAGATAATGGGGCTGTTCACGGACGAAGATGAGGCGGCGCGCGGGCGAAGCAGACTAAAATATGGAGTGAGTCTATAATTTTGAACACAAATGAAATGGAGTGAGTCTATACTTTTGAACAGGAATGAAATATAAAACTAAAATTAATTAATTTAATTTAATTAATGAATTAAATTTGAAAAAAAAAACTGTATTAACATCAAGTGTCATCCACTAGAAGTTTAAAAAAATGTTTCTGATCTTGAGTGGATGAATAAAGTGTATTTTATTAACGATTGAAAATTTGAACAAGATATATAAATATATAGAGGGTGTGAGCTAATAGTAGGAATTGAAAAAAAAAGAAAAAAAATACTTGCTAAGTATTATTATTTGCTTAGATTGGTTTATATTTGTAATTTGTATAATATGAAATTTGTAGTAATATACAGGGGGCTCAATAAAATGCTCCATTAACTTCAGAACGACGGACGATAGCTATAGTCATAAAAAAAATGTATCTACTAGATTTAGTCAATAAGCTACGTACTACGCGATAAGACCGATTACAGCGCCACCAAGCGGCAAACTGTTGAGCTGGCCTGTCCGACCAGGCCAGAACGAAAGCTATCTTGAGCCGTCCCGGTGTAAACTAAAAGTTCAGCCCGAATTAAATTCTACAAAATATTCCTATCTTTTGTACCGAACAAAGAATAGTGCATGCATATTTATTCGAATATTTTACAGTATACTATATGCCCACAACCCATATAATACACAACATTAATGATCACTTACGCTCGTATTCACCATCTACCACAACTCCCGGTTTAGAGCGAATAGCCCGGTCGAACGCTTAAATGATATTCAATATTATTTTGATTGGACTTCTTCGGCTACAATCAGGTGCAATCTGGTTAATGTTGAATACCTTTTGAGCGGTCGACCGCGGCTATTGTGCTTAACCAGGAGTTGGAGAAGGTGGTGAATACGAGCGGTAGACTCTAAGCTATTACATTCAGATAAAGACTCATAAAAAATAATACAAGTTAAAAAAAGATGGTTAAAAATATCGTATTTGAAATATTTTCCCCTTATTTTTTTTAAAGTATATTTCTAAAGATTCCGTTAGCAAAAGATCATTATCACTATTATTTTTACAATTAAAATTGCCTGCCCTACATGTTCTGGAAACAATTTAGGACAGATCCAGCCCAACATGTAAGCCTGAGCTCGGCCCGAGTCTGTTGAAAATATTAAGTCCGGGATCAGACACGATGTAACTGTCCGATGAAGATATGTACTCTGGCAATTTTAAATTACGGTCAAAATACGGTTCGTGCAGCACATTTTTAAATTATTTTCGGTTCATTCAGGTCCATTGAAAATTGTTCATATTTTATCTGTTTATTCCGACTCTTTTAAATTTCTTAAATGGGGTCGGACGTCCCGCCTAATTTTTTAAACGGCCTGGTGGGGCCGTTTAATTTTTTTTTTATTATTATTGTCTCGGCCCGGTTTATTTATTTTTTCTATCTTCTCGAGTCGGTGCAGACCTCTGGCACATGCAGAATGTAGCACATTTCCTGAACATTAAAACGAAATTAAATCCTTCAGTTTAATTTCTTCTTTTGCCATAATACTAGTTATCATTAGTTTACGTATTCATTAACATAAGGACAAAAAAAATTGATGCGACCAAACTTTACTTAAGCCATCTTTTTTCAAAAAGATAATATATACTTTTTTTTTTTTTAGTCCTTTAAGCTACAACTAATTTTAAAAGAAAAGAAAATAAATCGACATTATATGCAGAAAAATCATTAAATCTGCAAAAAAAAAGGGTTTTTTTTCCTATTTACATTTTGCAGATATTTGATTGCTTTCGTTTACGGCCCATAATAGCTTTTTTACATTTAACAAGTTCATTATTGATAATCAAGAAATTTCTTGAACAAGTAAATATATGATCAACACATAAAAAAATCCCTTTCGTGAAAGAAAAAATACTCAGTAAACATAAATGATTTCAAATAATGAATATTGCAATTTCAACAGTTTGTATTCACATTAAGTGATTGCGATACATTGAATGTAAGCGTCACGACCAAAGAAAAAAAGAAAAGAAAATGCGAAATTATAGGAAAATGATTTAGAATAAATCAATTTTGTTGTATTTTCAACGCAGTTTTGAGCTTTTTTTTCCACAATGCCGTGTTTAAATGTTTTTTTTTTTTTTTTTTTTTTTTTTTTTTAAGAATTGTATAATTATAAACGAGAAAAACTAAAGGGATACTTTAAGTACATCTGTCTTTTTATTGGTAAATCCTTAAAAATTCATTTGTTTTAATTTCTTCTATATGTTTTTCTCTTTTTATTCTATCAGATATTTTGGTGAATAGGAGCTTAATGGTCTTTAGCAATTTTAAATATTTAAATAATGTTGTATTCTAAAGAAATACCATAAAAGTAAATAAAAAACTTTTAGCAGTTTAAAGTATTAAGGATATATATATATATATATTATTTAAACGAGGTTTTATCTTTAACATTTTTATTTCTTTTTCATTTTTTTTTCCTGTGCTTCATTTAATTATATCTTTCTTTAAAAACATAAATGTTTGTTCTATGATAAATTACTAGCACAATTTAAATTGCAATGAAAAGCATTGTATTTATAATAACACATTAATATCATAATATTTGTGAAACGAAATATATTAACATATCAAATGTATGCACAATGTGATTTAATTTTACTAAAGACTCCAACGTCAGCTAAATTTCTATCTAAACAGCAAACTAAAAAGTTATAATTTTAATTAATTGACCACAAATCGTAAAATATTTATTTAAACTACACAAGCAATCTTTAACTTGCACTATCGTGTCAAGTACAACCTTAATTTTCAGACAAATAAAGTTTATTATAAAGTTCATCTTATATTCATTTACATTTTATCATCATTATATAAAGTTCAGTTTAATATAAATAGTGATTAAACATTAAATAACGTCTAAAATTATATTATAGGGGACGATAAAGTACTGAATTTGGTATGCTTTGTTTATTACAGTAATGTAGTACATGTTATATGAGAGATAAGTTTACATCAGTAAATTATTCAGTCTTTATTTGAATAAGGAGTACTTTATCCTCAACCTTTCCTAAGACCCTGCTTGTGCAACAACCAAAAATAATTTCACTTGTACATTCTTTTCTACTGCCGAGCTGCCCTAAAAATCAGGTATTTATAATATTAAATTATATATTAAAAAGCAAAAACCTTGTCCATAAGTAACACTGACGTCAAGTCAACGGTGATAATGATCTGAACGACATGATTTCGCATTTTTTGCAACTTTATTAACTTCTAACAATCGCACAATTTCAATTTTTACACCAAAGAATAGGGAATAAATGCGTTTACAAATGCAATTTGTCTCAAAACTGTATCTGAATTTACTGATTTTTATGGTTTTAAAAATAATTTTCCAGCATGATTATTTTTAAAATCTACGTCTATAACGTGCAGCCAAATTATGAAAGATTAACACGTTTTCACTTAAAACAATATAAATTGTTCAGTATTTGTTTTTAAAGACTGACTCATAATTTTTTTAACACTTTGTATAAACGTATCATAGTTATTTTTGTATTATTTCAGTGGTGCATTTTACGTTTTGCAACTCGGATACAGTAAACGCTATTTAAATGATGTTTCATGTCCAACATAGCTGCTGATTCTATTATCCGGAAAGTGATTATGCTTTCAGTCCTTAATAAATGTAAAAGTAAAATAGTTTTTTTTTTTACAAATACGCTTTAATAAGCATTCATTACATCACTCCGAATTTCATGAGTGCAATTCATGTTGTTCCAAAACATTTTCTTTACGATGCGTGAATTTTGCATGGGTTCCGATTATGGAAAATTCACCGCGTTTATTTATCCTTGGTAGAAAGAACGACCCGGTGAATCTATTTTTAAACAAAAATAATTTTTGTTCCGTGATTTTTAAGGTGTGGAAAAAGGAAATAAAAGTTTTTTTAACATTACGGAAAATTGTGCATTGCAAGAAACAAATATTTATGATTGAAGCACATGGTAATAGATCTACAAGATAATTTTAGCTCAGAATCCTTTAAAAATAAGGTAACAGAAAAGAAGAAAAGTACTATTTAAACTATCTATTCATGATTTCTAAATTGTTTTCTCAAAGTAAAATCATAATTCAGTTAATATTAATCTATTGAATGATAATTAAGTTATAAAAATATGAAAATATCGTATTGTCATCGGGTACGTACAAATGTACACTTTTTTTTAGAACTTTAGCACATCATGTGAAAAATTAATTACAAAATTCCATTTTTACTACATGAACCAAGTTAACATAAAAGCGTGTAAAAAGACTGATTGATTAACCAAGTGATTCAAATAAGTGCGACTACTTGAAAACGATCGACAACTCACACCACACCCTCCCACCTAAAGCCGAATTCTGGCTTCACCACTGCCTCAATTGTTTTTTTTTTTCGCTTGTTTGTTTGTTTGTTTTCAAAATAGTTAATCCACCATTTGTGCATAGACCAAAAATCAGTGAAAATTATGCTGTAAGTTAAGAAAAAAAAAGAGTATTACAAATATTTGACGTTTTTCGATTCATAATATATACGAGGGTGGGATTTTTGACAAAATTTCCTGTTATTTTTCAATGTTGTCCCCTTGCAACGTAATACATTTAAAACACACCCTGTGTGTGAATTCTTTAGTGCAGCCCTGTACGAGGTTTTTTCGAAAAGTTCTCGGCATGACAACGAAAATACAAGATTTTTGATAATACTCCATTTTAATTTTCAACTTGCAACATAATACATTTCAGAAGACTTTTGAGAAATGTTCATTCTTTGGTGTTTTTGGTCGACGTTCAACAAACGCGCACGCATCAAGCAGAAAGCTTTTTCATACCCAAAACATCGTGTAAAATGTAGTCAACATGGTCTATCGAGATGTTTGCAATGTCAGCAATTTCGCGTATATCAATCGGCGATCATTCAATACGGCATTGTGAATTTTTTAGACGATTTCGTCAGTCGTAGCGGTTTTTGGACGTCTTGAGCGTTCATCATCGTGAATTGATTTCCTACCATGTTTAAATTCAGCAGACCACTTTTTTATCGTCGAATATGAAGGACAAGAATCCTTTAACGTGGAATGTAACTCATTTTGTATGTCCGTGGGGAGTTAAACCTTTTTTAACAAAGTATTTTTTGACAGCTCGAACTTCAATTTTTTCCATTTTTAGAAAATGTCAAAACTTGTTTATTTTACTTTATCACCAAATAATAACCAGTAAACTCACGCGTCTGAAACGTGGCAACGTGTCATCTAAAGGATTGTACACTTTACAAACATCATTGTCATTTGGTCACACTTGTTCCATCTTTGTGTCAGACCGAGAACTTATCAGCACACCCTTGTAATGAATAAAAAATAATATAATCAAAAACAAAGCACATAACCTAATTTAATATTTCTAAACTCAGCAAAATCAATTATAATTAAAAACTCATATGTTTTTATAATGCGTAATGGAATATTCATTTACTTTTATTCCGTATTGTGCTTCAGTTCATTTATGTTATTTCATTTTTATCATTCTTTTTCATTTCGTTTCAGTACCTCAACCCTTTTATACCAAAATAATTAATCCCATGATTTGTGCATAGACCAAAAAGCATTGAAAAATAATGAGTTGCGCTAAAAAAGAAATGAGTATTACAAATATTTGACGTTCTCCGATTCCTCATAATATATAATGAATAAAAAATAAGATATACTTTTAAATCACAAACAAAGCACATGCTCTAATTTAATATTTCTAAACTCTACAAAGTCAATTATAATAAAAAAATTATGCATTTTTATACTATATAATGAAATATTCATTTCTCTTTATTCCTTATTCTACTTTAATCCATTTATACTATTCTATTTTAGCCTTCTTTTTCATTTCCTCTCAGCACCTCAACCACTGGCGCAGCCAGGGAACGGGATGGGGTCCGTGATTAAAACACCTCCCAAAGCTTTAAAGAAATTTCATAAATTGCCGAGTGTATGAGATTACTAGTTTATCATATTAGAGCCGCTTTTATGATTCAAAACCAAAGTCGGTATTAATATTTTAAACTTATTCTCAATCTTCTGATTTGTTGAATCAAATTGTATTCAATGAATGTGATTTATTTAAATTGCGATTGTTGTATTTAAAAATGGGGAAAATGAAGGCGGAATTCGTGGCAGCGCGATTAAATTGTCTCAAAAGTTTTTTAAAGTTACTTTTCTGTTTAGCATAAATTTCAATCACTTGAATAAGGATAAGAAAATTATCTTACCTTTTCTGAAGGTGCTCTCACCTGGTAATCCAGTGTTATTTATACATTTGTTATTATCGTTGTAAAAATCAATTTATTTAAATAGTAGTATCCAATGATGCTGTCGTTGATGGTGCACAATTCACCTTTTTCTGAAAAAAAAAACTAATTGGTATGTTAGTTGGAGACTAAATAATCGTACACATCTCTTTTATCTTGATTATATATTCTGGATTATGAAACACTAGGACGTTAGAATGATTAATGTTTACATTTAAGTTTAGATTTAAAGTATAATACATAATAACATATTTTATCTGAGCCTTAAAGCACAGATGTGTTCTCGGTTACATTTTTTTCGAGACTGAAGTATAAATTTATTAGTTCAATATTGAGATCCTCCTACGTCAGTTGAATTACACATTGCAAGGTTTTTCCGTAAGAGTGCAATCAGTCGTTTAAGTTCTTTATTACTTGTTATAATTATTGTTCTAATCTTCAGCATATTCACAAAAACAGTTTATCAATATAGAGTGGATTCCCATTCATTTGTCTGGCGTTGAATAGCTATAAATCTCTATAATTGGTTTCTCACTGTGCGATGAAGAAATGAGTTGGTGATTTCGTGTTTTTCCCCTTTTCATTATTAAGTTCTTTTACTTTATTTATTTCACGAGGAAATGAAAATGTACTTTTTGATCTTTAATTTCGCGGAGAGTAATATTTCCAATCGTAATAGTATAAATGGAACTAAATTTTCAAACTTTGCTAATTAATAATTAAAGGAACGGTTTAAAGATTTGGAGAACCTCTTAATAGTTGGCGATGACCAAAACAACAACACAATAACTGTACACGCTTTCCAGAACTCTAGCACATGAGGAGGGGTGTGAAAAGTAATTTCAAAATTCGATCTTTACATACATGAAGATAGTTAAGCTAAATAAAAGTGCGTAAAATAAGGATTGAATAATCAGTGATTCAAATAAGTGGCGACCACATAAATAACGACCCCTACTAAAGCCAAAGTCTGGCTGTGCCATTGCCGCCTCAATCATTTTCCTCCAAAATAGTTAATTATTCCGCCATTCGTACATAGACCAAAACGTATTGAAAAATAATCATCTGTACTGAAGAAAAAATGAGTATTATAAATATTTTGACGTTCATAGATTCATAATATAAGATGAATAATAAATAAAAAATATTTTATATCAAAAACTAGGCACATAGCCTAATTAAAGTTTTCTAAGCTATACAAAATCAATTATAATTAAAAACCGATACGTTTTTAAATTTCGTAATACTTTTTATTCCTTATTCAACTCCAGTTCATGTTATTTCATTTTAGTATTTTTTTTTTTTTCATTTCCTTTCAGTACCTAAACCCCTTTTCTCTGAAATAGTCAATGCTACCAATTGTGCATAGACCAAAAAACATTGAAAAATAATAAGCTTTGCAGAAGAAAAAAATGGGTATTACAAATATATCACAAACTCATAATATTTAATCGGTAAAATTAAGATATATTTCAATCAAAAACAAATCACATAACTTGATTAAAAATATTCAAATTCTACAAAATCAATAACAATTGGTATTAAAAATTGATATAAATGAATATTCATTTTTCTTACTTTCAAATCTGTTGAATTTCATTTTTATTAATTTTTCTTTAGCATCCTTTTTAATTTTATCTCCGTTCATCAAATCATTTATCTCCGAAAAACGTTAATCCCACCATTTTTTCTTAGACCAAAATGTAAAAGAAAAAAAAAAGGATTTGAGTTGTGCTGAAGGAAAAATGGTTATTACAAATAAATGACGCCATCAAATTCATAATATATAATCAATAAAAAATAAGATACATTTTTCAATCAAACACAAAGCACATAACCTAATTAAAAATTTCTAAACTAAGCAAAATCAATTATAATTGATATTAAAAACTGATTTTTTTTTATGTTTCGCAATTGAATATTCTTTTCTTCTTACTCCTTATTTTTTGACGATCATTTATATTAATTCTTCAGTATTATTTTCACTTCCTTTCAGTTCCTCAATCATTTATTTCCGATATAGGTAATCCCACCATTTTTTATACAGACCAAAAAGTATAGAAAAAATAATAAAGAGCATTTACATCAAATAATATTAATTGCTTTTGGAATATAAACTCTTTTTACTTGTCATAAAATATACAAGAAGGATTATATATTTCTTGGATTTTTCAAATGAATAAGTATCTTGAGGGGGTTTTTTAATGTTTTTTTTTTAAATAAAATGCGCTCAGATTTCAAAGTTTTGATTAAATAAAATTCAATTTTTTATCTTCGCTTTACTCTATTGATTTAAGAGATATCTAATGTAAACGAGAATCAGAAATAGTCATTAATATCCTTTTATTTATTTTTTAAATTTTGTAACAAAACTTTTAGCTTTGCAATGCAGGTTGAAGTGGAATAAATGTTATAATTTATTTTGCAGAAACATTACATTTTTTTTATTTGAAATTTAATTAGTGTAGCATCTATCATGCTGTTTTCAAGTGTAGACCATTTTTATACTCTGGGCTACTCTGGACTCTGGAGGCTAATGTAAATGAGAATCAGAAATAGTCATTAATATTCTTTTATTTATTTTTTTAATTTTGTAACAAAACTTTTAACTTTGCAATGCAAGTTGAAGTGGAATAAATGTTATAATTTATTTCACAGAAATATTACATTTTTCTTTTTGAAATTTAATTAGTGTAGCGTCTATCAAATCGTTTTCAAGTGCAGATGACTTTTATACTCTCGACTACTCTGGACTCTGGGAGCTATTTTTATACTTTTTTATTACTCTGTGATTTTAGCTGTTGACTACAAGAGCAGACCTTGAGAAATAAAATTTGAGAAACATTGATCTAATGTATGCACGACAGAGGCTATATTCCATAATGGTGCATTTCAATTGCAAACCAAACATAAAACCAGTGTTGCCAGTTCGCGACTTTTTTTAAAATTCACATTGCTTGAGTGACACCACTTTTATGAAGAAGAAATATTCGCATACATTGATGACAGACTAACTAATGAGAAAATAAAGCGAAGTATAATATTTTTTAAAAAAGTGGTTTAAATCAAGAAATCTGAACTTTAAAAAAAAAAGAAAGACAAAAGAAGTAGTGAACTGGCATAAGACAATCAAAATCAGGCTTATTCAACTTTTAAATGTATTATAAATTGAACTATATTTAGAGATAAAGTCCTATATTTCTTTTGACTTTCGCTTCGATATCAGAGAAGTGTTATCCATTTAATATTAGAGATGTATCCCCAAAAATAAATCATTATGCTGACGTCATAACGATTTTGAAAACAAACTGTAAATTGTTTTAGAATCCTTCGATTTATAGCAAGCAGCGTTTGCAGCGCTGAGTTCATTTTAACCAAGTCAAGACGAATTTTCTCGAATTCGGGACCTAGCCAGATTATTTTCTCGTGGCCAAATAGTCAAGTTTCGTGGAAAACAATCCAGCCGTTTACGATATCATCCATAATCAGAAAAATTGCTTGCTGGTTTAATATACAGGGTGTATCTGAAATGTTTCAACAAACTTAGAGGGATGATAGTACTCATGAAGACGAACAAAAAATGCAATGGAACATGGGGTCGCAAATGACGTTTAACCCTTTCAGGGGCAGTGGTATGTTTATGAAACCACTTAATTTTAATTCCAAAACGCCACAATGGCACCAGAATTTTGCTAAAATCTTTTCCATTTAATATGTATGTGAAATATAGCCTTTTTCTTATTTACAAATACCTTTTTGTGTCCATTTCCAGACGCATTTTTTCATTTTTCATCCTTTAACCCTTTCACGGACAAAGTACTTTTAGTACTAAAATGTTGAAGTAAATGACTGGCACCGGAATTTACAAAAAAATTTGTTTGTAAATAAGGAAAAGGCTATATTTCACATACATATTAAATGGAAAAGATTTTAGCAAAATTCTGGTGCCATTGTGGCGTTTTGGAATTAAAATTAAGTGGTTTCATAAACATACCACTGCCCCTGAAAGGGTTAAACGTCATTTGCGACCCCATGTTACACTGCATTTTTTGTTCGACTTCATGAGTACTATCATTCCTCTAAGTTTGTTGAAGCATTTCAGATACACCCTGTATATGATGTTAAACTAAATAAATATTATTGAATTACATCAGAAAAAAAATCATTTTTTACCATTAAAATAAAAAATACACATATATGCTAAAAGTGATTACAGTAAATATAAAGACTTAGAAACCTTTTAATAAGCAAATCGATTAGCTTCGTAAATTCATTAACGGTGACCTTCTCAAGATTTTTAATAATAAATAAACTATTTTCAGATAAAATTTGAACAATGTACTCGATAAACGTAAGTACTACCAGGTAACCGGGCGCCATCTAATGTAATTGTTCTTTGACAAAAGTGATCTTCTGTAAACGTGATTTATTTCATACTATCTTTTACTTAAACTTATGCAACATCTCGTGCCAAATTCCAGGTAATTCTAAAAGGCCGTTTCGGTACATATTCTCTCGTTACTCATATAGAATTCGATTGACTCGTGGATGATGGATAGGAAATAAAATATTTATGGGCAAATTATTTTATTATTTTTCAAGTTAATCTCTACCGGTTCAATGTTGTGCAGTCTGGCTAAAGTTGTAGCTTTCTTGTTGTACTGGTTGTTTATTTTAAATAAATATTGCTAGTCTTACAGTTTAAAAGCCAGAGAGAAATATAGATTGTTTTTGTTTTTTAAAACGATTAAAGCCGAAAAAATATTACAGAAGTTTTATTAATAAAATAAAGGCGTTATTTTTTTATGCTGTTTCAGTCATGTGCTCTAGAGAATCAGATGATGAGAAAACAATGTTATCTTTAACTTTATTATCTCTACATGTGACATACCATAAATAGTTTAGTTGGTGCAAAAAAAAGTTATTCCCTGTAGAACTTCAGAAACAAACCTGGACGTCTTTTATGCATTTGTTTTGTATTGAACGCGTTTTTACTATAAAATAAAATGTAATCACAATTTATAAATTAAATTAATTTTTGTTTATCATTTGTTTTTATGTTTATAAAATCAAAGTTTTCAATAAAAGTAAAGCTTAAAAATTAAATGAAGTATTAGTTAAACCATTAGCAAATAAAAATAATAAAATTTTTTAGGATAAAATTTTCGGTAGAAATATTAATTTATAATACAACTGTATTTTTACATTTTCCTCATACAATATGTGAAAAAAAATTAAAAGAAAAAAGTAGAAGAAAAGTAAACAAGGAATAAAAATCTTGCGTCTCGCATAGATTATGAAACACTTTCCAACACAACTTCATCTGTCGAGATACTGACTTGAATTGACTTCACCCACTTCTGAGAAGCCAACAATTGATGTCCACAATTAAGAGCCAGCAATTGATAAATATAAGCCAAACCACTCTCACCAAAGTATGGCAACTGGCTCTTAAACTGCAACAATGAAATGTTTTAAACACTAAAAAATAGCAAATATAAATAAAGAATAAAGAGTGTAATAGGTATTTTTTAAAACGCTGTTTTTCTTTTAATACTTTTATATTAATTAAATTACGACTATAGGTTGAGAAAATTATTTAGAAATCCTGAATAAATAGTTTAAATAATTTTTTTTTAATTGGGTGCCATATCTTAAAAAAGAAACAGAGAAAAAATTATAATTTCTTTAATAAATTCAGTAATCCGCGCTTTTTATTAAGCGTAAAACATATCGGCGAATGTTCACTATTGTATGCCCACACGAAGTTGACATATTGTAACGAATATATTTTTTTTATTTTTTTTTTATAACTACATGAATTGCAATCATGAAATTGGGCGTGATTTTTAAGGGGACAGGTACCTTTGAATTTGACAAAATTACATGTAAATATGCCTCTAATATGGATTGCAATAACTCCACATCTGATTAACTTTTGTATACGATGTTTCAAAGAGATACATATGCACACAGTAATGTTGCATGAAAAAGAGTCTATATATGCATAGAAAGTTTGTTAATTTAATTTGAAATTTGATGCTTTTTTAATAAATGAATTCACCTTATACGCGCAGAATTTCTCATTATTTAATTGTCACGCTTAGCCAAATCTTTTTATTGCGTGGAGATATAATATTTGCTTAAAACGACATACTCTGGAAAAAATATAATGATTAATTCTTAAGAAAAAAATTGTAAAGAAAAAAAATTTAAATTTTTTGAAATTATTTTAAATAAAAATAGTTTTAATTTCTAAATTTCTTACTTGATGAACATAATAGTTGGTCATTTTGTACATGTATAAGGTTTATAACTTTCAGTCAAAATTTTGTGAAATTCTATCCACTCATTTTTTAGAAATCTTTCGCGCAAAGAACAAAAATCACAATCACCGTTTTGGAAAAAAAAAATGACTTTAAAGATCAAATTGTCGCTTGATCATGTAAAAAGAGCTCAAACTGTTTTGGACATAACTTCCTTTCTAAAGCGAATTTTTGCATGGGGTTTCTTTTAAAATGTTGCTAAACAGTCAAATGTTAATATAAGTGGCTCATATATTCAGATCTTTCAAATGTTAATATAAGCGTGTTAATTATTTTAAATAAAAATAGTTATAATTTCTAAATTTCTTACTTCATGAACATAATAGTAGGTCATTTTGTGCAATTATAAGATATATAACCTTCAGTCAAATTTTCATGAAATTCTATCCACTCATTTCTTAGAAATCATTCGCGCAAAAAAAAACAAAATCACAATTACCGTTAAAAAAAAAAATGACTTTAAAGATCAAATTATCCCTTGATCATGTAAAAAAAAGCTCAAACTGTTTTGGACATAACTTCCGTTCTAAAGATAATTTTTTCATCGGGTTTCTTTTAAAATGTTGCTAAACAATCCAATGTTAATAAAAGCTTTTTAAAAAAATGACACCTTAAAAGGTACTTTCCCTTAAGATAAGCATTGAATGTTTATAAAGAAGAGGTTTTTTTTTTTTTTTTAATCTTTTTACTTTTATTTTTATAAGTTCAAAACGTGCCAAATGGCATACTATACGAGAGTATCGAAGGGGAACCCCTTTACCGTCCAGAAAATTCTCTTGAGATAAAGAAAAAAACACCCTTCTAATATTGTTTAATCTCCAACGTGTTTAATATTACTACATTTGGAAGTATCTTAAGAAAAATTAAAGAAAAACATTTAACTAGTTTCTAAAAAGACTAAAAGTGATACTGAAAATTGAACACTGCAATGATAAACATAAATTATGTTATTTAAAATTATTTTAGGTGTTAAAATTATTAAAGTGTCAAATAAATTAAGAATTTAATTTATTTTCCTTTTTTTTTTTTTCAAGGTAATGTTTAGAAATTGCATTTAAAACTTTTATGAATTTTGCATATAATATTTTTATCGAGCTGTCTTTTATTACTTTAAACTCTTTCATAAAACTAAAAAAAAAAAAAAAAAAAAAAATCGGAATCTATGCAATTATAAGATAAACGTTTAGGAAAGAGATGAATTTCCTGCTTTAATAAATATATCTTTTATTAGATTTTAATTATAGCTGTTTGGATTGATGTGTTTTATGAATTAGTAATTGAAGTTTTATGTGCCTAACATTTTTATAGGTAATAAATTGCGAAGTCATTTTTAATCAAGTTGTTCAATTTGAGAAGAATACATTTTTTACAACTCATTTTAAAGGGATATTGTACAGTTTATTGGAGATAATAAAATGTATTAATAATCTATAGGAACAGCTCGTTACCAGAGACCGGATGTAGATGCACTTGCATTTTTGTTTATTTTGCCTTGTTTCAGTTGTTTTAAAAAAAAAATTATATACACACACACACACACACGCACACACACATATATATATATATATATATACAGGGTGTCCGAAAAGTCTGGAATCGGTCGAATAACTCGAGAAATATAAATCGGATTGAAAAACGGCAAAATCCATGTTCAATATTTTTGAAAAAGCTATTTAGGGATATCAAAGTTGCCCCCCCCCCAACTCTGCCCTCCTGGGGTGAAAGAGAGGCAACTTTGAAATCTTAAACAATAATCCCCCTTTTTTGGCAGAATTGAATTCTACGAGAAAAAATACGTAACTTTTGTATTGAACATTTTCTTCGGAAAATTGTATATAGCGCTGTAATCGAGTGCAATGCAGTGAGAAACGTTTCCATTGAAAAGTCTGGAAACGGTCGAATAACTCTAGAAATATACATTGGATTGAAATATCAAAAACTGCATGTTCAATAGTTTTGAAAAATCTATTTAGGGATAGCAAAGTTTCCCCTCTATTCTGCCCCCCCCCCCTCCTGGAAGAAAAAGTGGGAAACTTTGAAATCTTAAATGATAACCTTCCTTTTTTTATTGCAGATTCGGGTTATACAGAAAAAAATACGTAACTTTTGCATTTAACATTTTCTTCGAAACATCGTAGATGGCGCTGTAATCCAGTAAAATGCAGTGAGAATCATTACCATTGCAATGTCTGGAAACGGTCCAGGACACCTCCATAATAGACCTTGGACTTTAGTTAACCCCACAGCCAAAAGTCGCAGGGTGTAAGATCAGGGGACCGAGGTGGCCATGCAGTTGGAAAACAGCGGCTAATGACTCTTTCTGTTGTGAATTTCTGCCGTAGCAGCTGCTGTACCCACAAAGCAATATGTGGAGGGGCTCCATCTTGCATGAAAATGATTTTCTCCAGGCACTGTCTTTGCTGAAATGCCGGAATAACAAAGTTGTTTAGCATTTGGCGATATTTGCCTCCGATAATAGAACAAGTTACAGGTCCTGTCGGAGTAATGTTCTTATAGAAGAATGGACCTATGATCATATCTGCTGTGAAACCACAACCCAACACAACGAACACAGAACTTGCGGGCCGCTGATGGCTACGTTAGCTTTGGCCCAAACTAGGAGATGAGGGGCCGCTATCGTTTGCCGTTACGGCAACTTAAAAAAACTGTTACGCCGGCCACAATGTGGCCGCAATAGAATTAGCCATAACTACATTAAGATGCCCATAACTGTGCCACAAGTGGTTAATCATAACTGACAGATAGCCTAAAACTGGCCACAATTATACTTTAAGTGGCAATTATTAATGAAAACTAGCCACAGTTTGGCCATTAACGATCATCGTGAATAAAATCTACCAGAAGATCGCCACAGCCATGCCACCTGCGTTTGTTAAGAATAAAAGCTATCCCAAAGCTGGCCATAAATGTTAATTTATTGGACATCATAAATGTAAACTAGCCTTAAGCTAGCCACTTTGTTGCCATCAATAAGCATCATTAATGAATGCAAGCCGAAAGCTAACCACTTTGTTGCCATCAATGGGCATAATTAATGTATGCAAACCGAAAGTTAACCACTTTGTTGCCATCAATGGGCATCATTAATGAATGCATGCCGAAAGCTAGTCACTTTGTTGCCATCAATGGGCATCATTAACATATGCAAGCCGAAAGCTAACCACTTTGTTGCCATCAATGGGTATCATTAATGAATGCATGCCGAAAGAGAGCCACTTTGTTGCCATCAATGGGCATTATTAATAAATGCATGCCGAAAGAGAGAGCCACTTTGTTGCCATCAATGGGAATTATTAATGAGTGCATGCCGAAAGCTAGCCACTTCGTTGCCATCAATGGGAATCATTAATGAATGCAAGCCGAAAGCTAGTCACTTTGTTGCCATCAATGGTAATCATTAAAGAATGCATGCCGAAAGCTAGCCATTTCGTTGCCATTAATGGGAATCATTAATGAATGCAAGCCGAAAGCTAGCCACTTTGTTGCCATCAATGGTAATCATTAAAGAATGCATGCCGAAAGCTAACCACTTCCTCGCCATCAATGGGCAACATTAATGAATGATAGCCCAAAGCTAGCCATATTCATGCCACTATTGGATATCATGATGGAAGCTGGCCAGAATTATACTTTTTATGGTCCTCAAAAAAGTAAAGTTGAGCAAGAAAGGCCCATTTTTACTCCTTTGGCAGGGACAATTTTTTCTTTTTTTTTTTTAAGATATTTTGAACTTCAGAATCTAAATTTACTGGTCCCTAATTTTTGTCTGAAAACTCTAAAATTCAAAATTTGAAAAAAAAAAAAATCTATTTGAATATTTTTTTTTTAACAAGAGCTCATAACACCAGCCTGACTTTTATACATACATGTTTCACTTTATTATTATATTTTTCAGTTAAAAACTACAATGGTGTTATAAGCACCCCATATTAAAAAGGTCAAAATAAATAAAATCGAAAGTGTTTCAGATCTTGTATAGCATATTTTCAATCTGCAAGCAAAAAAAAAAAGTGTCCCAATGGAGGCAAAAATTGGCCTTATCCACTCATCTCATTAGATCAGAATAAAATGCCATATGGTTATGATTTAGTTTTTAATATTATTCTGAAAAAGTTGCAAAAGCCATATTTGTAATTAATAAAAAAAGGTTGATAACACAAGGTGTAAAATATATATTGAATGTTAAATTACCAATGATGGTGAGAATAAGGAAAAAAACTTATTTTCTTCAATTTTTAATTAAATTATAGGTTTAACCATTCTATTCAAAGGAGTAAATTTTTAAATAGTTTCAACTCATGTTTCTTCAAGCTAATTCACCAGGTGGATCGTCCAGCCTTTTTCAAAGCAAATAAAAAACATGGAATGTTAAATGAGATACCATATGAAATGATTTTTAAGCGACTTCTGACATAGTACACTCACATTTCTTTAAAACATGTATTTTGGTTAAAATTGCAAGTAACTGAAAATTAAGTAGGCATTGTTTTCAGAAATGAAATGATTACCCCAAATTACTGTTGCCACAAAAATTAAATTCTGCAACAATGATTATAAAAAAAAAATTTCAATAAAGATGAAGTGGACATAGTTGCTGCATGGGTTTATTTTATATTTATGATAAAAAAGCAAAATTTTAATTCAAATGCTCAATTTATTTTTCTTTATCCCATTTTTTTTTTTTTTCCAAAACATATGTCACTCTCTAATGCAGTTAAAATACAATATTTATATATATATATTGCTATTTTCGGTCAGTGTTTACTGTAACTTTGGTGGAATAAATGGGATTATATTCTGGCTTTATTTTTTTTTTTTTAGAAGTTCAAACATGCATCTAAAAAATATTAGACTGCAGTGTAAAATCTTCACACAGGCCCACTAGTATATATTATTTCTGTTGTCAACATCCCCTTTTCTCAGAAAATACAAAATGCACAACACTGAATGAGATGCCATAAGAAAGGATTTTGAACCAGCTTCTGATATAGTGCACTTACATTTCGGCAAAACATTTTTTGATTAAAAATTGCTGTTAATTAAAAATTAAATCCGCATTGTTTTCCTAAAAGAAATGCAAGGTTTTCCTTAAATTAGTGTTGCCACAAAAATACAATACCACATTATATAATGCTCAAAATGATTATAAAAAATAAATACTACAAAAAAGATAAAGTGGGACATAGTTGTTGCATGCGTTTATTTTATGACTAAAAAGCCAAATTGAAATGCTCAATTTATTTTTCTTTGTCCCATGTTTTTTCCGAAACAGATGATGTCATCTTCTAAAGCAGTTAATTAGCTATATATATATATATATATATTGTCTTTGCTATGCTCGACCAGTTTTTACTGTAACTGTGATGGAATAAAGGAGATGATATTCTGGCTCGACTAACGTTGTTTAAAGATAGTTTCAGTCATTAATTTTCCTTTAGAAGTTTAAACCTGCATCTAAAGAGTATTAGATATTGCTAAAAAGTATTAGACTGCAGTGCGAAATCTTCGCACGGGTCCACTGGTGCTTTTATAATACAATTTCTTACGGGGATGTTTCTTCCAATTATCCAGCTGGAAAATAAAACAAAAACAAAAATCCAGGAATTTTATTTTATAAAATTGGTAAAATGTTGACATTACTGATCATTGGAATTTAAGAATTTTAATATTTTTTCAAAACAGTAGTGGCAGTAGATCTTCTAGAACATGGCAAGTTCGCCATTCATACATTTTTTTTTTTTTTTTTTAAATTGACTAAAACATTGTTCATAAATAATAATATATCATTGTTTTTATTTTTTAAAGATTAGCAAGTAATGAGTACTGAATTATTATTATTTTTTTTTTAATCTATTACCAATAAAGAAATCTTTAAAATATTTTTCTTTCCAGCAGGAGGTATGTGACCTTTTGACTAACAAAATTTCAAACTGATTTATACAATATTATGTGCATTAAAATTTTAATCTCAACTTTTAATAAGATTATGGCAAAATTTTTATTAAAATATTCAGAAGTTTTTATACAGCAAATTATTTTTAATACCTGATCTCCAAGCAATGCTAATTTATAATCAACCAACAAATTAGTATAAACAGTTTATCAGGCTGTCGGTTTTTAAAAATTTAGCCTACATAAAACATTTTTATTGAATTATATCTTAACCTGTAAAAAGAAGGGAGAATGTTCTTAGAACAAGAAAGAAGAGGAAAATATATATAGTACATCCTTTTTAACATCACTTGCAAACAGTTATCTTTGGTGAATGCAAAGGAATTTCCTTGAGTGCTCTTGGTGACTTGGTATCCCAAATTCGGCAGTTCTGGGTATTTACAGTTCCATTCAGGTAAAAGTGGGCCTCGTCTCCCCATAAGATTTTCCAGGACCAAGCATCATTCAACTCCATTCTGGCAAGAAAAGTGAGAGCAAAAGTCAATCGCTTATCATGGTCGGTGGGACATAACTCTTGTACACGGCTGATAGTGTACGGATTGAAGTGGATAATCTTTCGTAGGATTTTCCAAAGCTGCTGGTGCGTTATAAGTCCTTTAGAGACTTGGGTGCGATGGTCAGAACGCGAGCCGGCGACCCCCGTGAGCAGCTGGCGGCGCGAGCTCATTATACCGTACAATAAGGCATATCCAGATTCCGAGCTATCCCACGACCGCCGGAAGTGGTAGAAATATTGTCTGGTGCTCTGTCGACAATCGCCGTTGCCACTTCTTCGATTGTATCCTGTGATACGGGTTTTCGTCCTCTGGCTGTCTGAACATTTAGAGAACCTGTTTTCTCAAACTTCTCAACCATTGCTTAGGCTGATCGTCACTCATTTTTAAAATCCTGTTTCGCTCAGATAGCAGATCAGTGCTTACCCCCCTGTGCTGTCAAAGAGGCGTTACCGTTAAATGCCCTGAAGTACAACAACCTGTATCGGCAGTCTGTTGACAGAATTTTTGACTCTGTGAAAAAGGGGAAAGTGACCGCAGCTCTCTCCCCCTTTAGAGGAAGGTGATCTATTTTCGTTATTAGGGTGAGAAGGATTTTGCAGAGAATTTTGAACTCTGAGTATTGTTATGTGTGCAACTTGGACTTTCAACAGGCAGTTTGAAACATTCAGAATAATTTCGACTTTTATACCGGCATAAATTTATTAAATACCAGCTCTTTAGCAAATACTTGATGAAATAAAATTTGTCAATAAAAAATGATTCAATGTAGTTTTTCTGGCTAAAATTATTTAGATGTACCTCTTGCTAAAAGGCGTTATTATAAACAGTAAAATAAGTTTTATTAGACTGTTGACATGTTTCATGATTTAGATGTTTTAGCTTACTTTATATTATCTTTATTGTATCTTCAAATTTTAAAATACATATACATTAAACAAAATTGTTTCTGAAAATTTTCCAAATTTAATTAGATAATGTGCAATATTTTTTTAATTTTTCTTTAGATTGCGTAAAGCAACATTAATTTACTACTGAAGAACCAATACACACTTGATTGTATAATTACTGCATTGTGTATTTTAAACAAACAAACACAAAGTATTGTTATAGATAAAAATGATTAAACATCATCATGTAATTGAAATGGAGGGAAAGTGAAGATTTTAGTAAGTCTGTAAGTTGCATATTCTTTTTTTCAATATAAGATATCTAAACATGTTCCATAAATTTATTAAATACGTTAAAATTCGATATTTTCTTGGGATTTTGTGCCTATTTTATAAACGATAATATATAGCCATCAGTATTTCGCATTGGATAAAACAATGAAATTCTTTTGTGAAATTGTGAATGTAGTAACTTCCGCTCTTAAAAAAAGGACAAAAAGGGGGGGGGGGGAAGACGTCAAAGAATTTTAACAAAATATTTTTGATTATTGAAATTATTTCATGCATTGGCATTTATTTTAGCATTTTCATAATGAAATTAAACTAGAGTGCAAAATGAATATAAATTATACCAAAAATACTCCAAGTGGTGTTTTCTAATAGAGCTTTATTTAGCAAAAACATAGTATGAGATTTACAATAATGCAATAATGCGGCCATTACTACAATATTTAAAATTTATTATTATCCTTTTTTAGTTTTGATCATCTGTCAATAAAATTAACACTAATAAAAAATATTAAAATTTCCGAAGCGCAATACATAATACTAATTTTTAGTTATTTCTGCCATTGTTATCTATGCAATTAAAGGATACAATATTCAATATAAATACATTATATATGCAGCAATATATATGTATGATTCACCAAAAAAAAATACGATAGTATAATACTATTAATGTATGTACATATGAGAAAAAGAAAATCATTAAATAAAAATTTGTGTTGTGCAAGACCCCCCCCCCTCCCCTCTTTCTCCCACCAAAAATATCCATAACAATATTAACTGAAACAGAAAAATAGTATATTTGGCGTTGCATATTCAAATTTTCATTTTCAAAATTATACAATTGTAAATATAGACACAAAAACAACATATAAGAAACTGCTACAATTTCTATATTATATCTGTATGTATATATATACTAGTTACATTCTGAATGTAAATAATATCTGAATTTTCCTTTTTTTATACAGGACATATAAAGAGCAGTATTTATGTAAATTGAAACTTAGCAACTAAACAAGATTTTAAAAATCGTTAATTATTCCAAATTTTCCATAGTAGAGTTTTTCCATTCATTAGGAAGACTCATAGTTATCTCCCACATATTTTAGTAAATTATTATTATTATTCTTATAATTTGTTTTGATCATATTTCCATAAAACTCACACTATTAAACATATTCAAAATTGCGAATTCTTCCATTGCCATCTTTACAATTATACAATATTCAATATATAGATACAATATATATGAAGCATAATATTATTAAAAAATTCAGCAAAAAATGCATGGGTAATTAAAGCAGGGTATCGATCTCAGGATTTCATGGCCTTATTTACGTATAAGGAAAATTCTCATAATTTTCTCGTAGAAGATTTTCCTGAAAGATTACATAAAAATCAAATCGATTAATTTAATGAGATATGGGGTAAAAAAAAAAAAGTTCTGAGACCGTTTTTTATTCTCTCGCGTTATACAACAATTCATAGCTAACGAAATCCATTTTTATTTATTTATTCTTTTATTTTTTAAAGTTTTTCATCTGTTATTAAAACATTTTTTGAAACAAAATCCATCTAGATATATCAAAAAATATACTGGATACTTTTAAAGATCGCATATAGGTAAAAATAATTTCTAAAAAATAAATTAGTAACCGGTTCATTTATAACCTACTTTCTAATAAAATTAAGGTCATTTTCTAAAAATAGTCATACAATTTTTTAATACTGCAACATTTTTTTGTAAAACAAGAAATAAAAAATGAAGAAAAAAACTGATAATCCACTGAAAAATGCAAGCAATATAATGTACAAATAAATAATAGATTACTAGTAAAAATAAATCATAGATAACGATAAGTAGCTATACATTACGATTTTACTCAAAATTAATTTGATTAGTTTTCTTTCAAAATATTTTACAAATTAATAAACAAATCCTACAGCAAAGGTAAAATATTTATTTGTAAGTTATTTATATATATTTTTTTTAGTTCTTGAACTTTATGCAATTATCAAAAGAAAAAAAAATCGACTAAAATTTAAAGTAACAGGTAACTTTCAAATTTTAATTAGTATATTTTGTGAGTATTGGAATTAAAATTATGAAAAAGTGATGCTACATATAACAGCAAAATTTCAAACAGAAAATAAAACAATAAAAATATAGAAACAAATAAACAAACAAGAAAGAAAATGGAGCATAAAAAAAATGAGAAATGTAATATGCTTTAAAAAATCATTTTCAAAGTTTACATACCTCATATTCATTTTGATTATCTTACATAAGAATGAATTTTTTTCTTATTTATGCTAGTATAAAGCTTATAAATACATATTGCATCTTTCACAGAATTTTAAAATGCCCAGAAACGTAAAAAAAAGAAAGTTAACTGGGGTAGTATGACGCAACCTTTACAATTGGATTTGTAATAGCCACTTTTTTTATATTTCTTCGATTTTTCTTTTTTTCTTTTTATATTGTTCCATTGCATCTAAAATGCTTTTAGATTCTCTTATTGCCATCGTTCTCGGGTGGCAGGGATCTATGAGTTCTGTCAAAAGACAGTTAAAATAAAATTCTTTAAGTTTATTTTCCATTTCATTTTTCCAAAATTCGTCATCTCTTTTTATTATTTCCATTTTCGTGCCTTTTGGGGTCCAAAACACGAAAAGACAATGCATTTTTTTTGTTATATGCAGCTGTCCCTGAATCTGAAAAAAATATTGGTGCTTTTTATTAACCTCTGTCACCGCTGTTTTTCCTTTGTTAGTTTTCCAAAATGTGAATTTTCGTTTTAAAATAGCCTCATTGGGCCATTAAAATAGCCATGGCATACCTTACAAGGGGAAAAAATGTTAAATTTTGAATATCTTAATTAAAACAGTTTATATTATAATAACTTTGCAATTTTAAGTTGACGTTTTATCGGTGCGCTTTCTTCAAGGTGCACTTTTTTCCGAGTGCGCTTTTCTCTGGGTGTGTTTTTCTCCGGTGCGCTTTTTTCCGCCTATCATTGTATTCATGCTATGTCAAGTACTATAGTAAAAATTTCAATCTCCCACATGCAAAATTAACTGAGTTTTGATGCTATGAATTTTGTGACATTTCGAAGCTTTTCATCAATAAAAACACCAATAAGTGTTTCCGCTAATAATACTTTTCATTTCTATTGTCAGAAAGCTCCAAAATTTCATTTTAAAAAAAAGGTTCTAATTTACGAGTTTCGAAGGGTAGAATCCTGATTCAGCTAAAATCTCCGGCTGTGACCCCCTACTAACCAACGGTAGATAATCAATGTGACAAGGTTGACAAGTAGGATGAACGCTAAACATTGATCCCAAAAACTGATCTCCAAAATTACGCCATTTTTGAGCTGTTTATATAAAAAAAAAAGATTCTCCCTCAAAAACGATTTACTGACCGTTAATTACATTTAACGATGTCCGATTGACATTTCTAAAACCATTAACTGATAAAAGAGAAACAGTTTCTTATTAGTTATTTATGGCTCCCAATCTGTTATTATTTCCGGAAATTGTACTTTTTCAGCAAAAAAGCGTTACGTTCCTTTTAAAAAATAAGATACTTTAGCAAAACATAGGTGAAATTTTCCCACAAAATTTCATATGTATGTGTGGATGATTGCGTGTATATTAAAATTTTCTCGCTTTTTCTGGTTCCCAAAGCTCTCACCTTTGTAAAATTAGGAATTTTTTTTATTTATTTATTGTTATATTACTATTTATTTGAACTCAAAGTATTCTGTAAAATATTCGAAAAGTCGAGTGGAACCACTCCGGATTTTTTTAATTAACTGTATTGAAGTATTGATTGTATTATGCATCTCTCAAAATTTCGCTTAGAAATTTATAATAGGTGTATAAGCTAACATTTTGGAGACAAACACAATTTTTTTTTTCCATGTTATATTTCTTAAAACTTTAATTGACCCGTTTATATCGCACTTATTTAATTGTACCGGGCAGACGCGATATAACGAGGAGTCACTGTATTATTTAATCCGTGTCTTTAATTTCGAGTATTGAATATTTTGGCAAAATCTGAAAGTAACGAAGTAGTGACTACTTTTGAAAAGTAGTTTGTAGTCGCTACTTTTTAAATAAAGTAGTTGTAGTTGCAGTTAGCTACATTTCCGATAAAGTAGTTTTCATGACTTCAATTCATGATTTTTCCAAAAAAAAGAAATCCTTTACGATACGTTACTTTGCCATGAGCACCGAACCCGATTATAGAAAACTCACAGCTTTTTTAAGCATGGCAGAAAGTGCGATCTAGTGAATTTATTAAAAAAAAATTATAATTTTTTTCTTTTTCTTTTTTTAAGATATAGCAGCAGGAATAGAGAAAAAAAGTTATTTAAACTACCTTCAAGTTCAAGCAAGTACAAGAAAAAAAAAAAGGAAAGAAAAGAAAAGAAAAAGAAAGAAAGAAAAACTGAATCTGGAAATTGTTCTAAACAAACAATTTTTAAAGGGGAAAAAAACGATTGCAAAGGGCATTTTTTACATTCATTTCAGTTAATCTCTGTCTATTATCCGTCCGTTCTCTAATATTCGTAAATATACTTTATTTGTATTTTCGTGTAATTGGTATATGATATTGAGGTCTAATATGGGACATTCTCAATTGAAAATGCAGCTTGTAGCATTTACAGATCGTAAACAGGGACACGCAAACAAATTCCGTAACATTATGGAATGCTTGCAGTATAACTTAATGATATTACACTACTTCAAACATAATAAATTTAATTTGCGTACTACAACATGCTTAAAGAACATGGTCTGTATAAGATTTATCGGTCATTTAAAAAGATAGAAAATAATTCGATTACAGTACTATCCAAGAGCGGTGATTGCTGTAAATAGGTTTTCAGCTGTGTGATGCTTTTTTAAGCTTAACTAAATTATAGTATATTACGTAGTTTAAAAAAAAAAAAAAAAAAAAAAAAAAAAAAAAATCTGCAGCTTACAGCATATAGGCTGTACAAAAAAAATTGTAGATATTGCCGTTTGTGGACGTGCGTTGCTTAAATGGTATTTTGAACTGTGTTATTTACTTTTCTGCTAAACTGTATTAGATTATTCTAAGAAATGTTTGTAAAATCTAAATAAACTCATATATATATTATGCTTGCTCTAAATAAATTGGACATATTACTGTCTATGGATGGTGATTGTCGGAAGTACGTTTTTAGCTATGCTATACGTCTTATAGCTGAAATAAATTCTAGCATATTGTCTCGTATATATAAATATTTATAGATCATACACAGGGCTACAGAAAACAATACGAATGTATTACGGTCGATGGACGGAAATTTCTGAAATTTAATTTTAAACAGTGTTATGCATTTTCTCGGAATTAAATTCTAGCATTGTGGTCCTGTATAAAAATATAAGGGTTGCACAAATAAATTTGAATACAAAACCGCATATGGGTGGTAAAACTTAAAATTGCTTTTTCAACTCTATTATGAGTTTTCTTCTTTCATCGTATCAAAAGATGAAATTGCGTTTAAATATTCTGGAAGTTTTGGAAATAGTTTCATCTGTGCGTGAAGCATGAATTTTTTTTTCTTGTTCTTCAGTTACAACATTTTGCAGTTGTCTGATCTTAATGTTCATTCTTTTACGAAATATATTTATTCATATATACAATATATACAATAGATTTATTGTTTATTAATAACTGTTTCTGTGAAAAGGAATTTTTTTTTTTTTAAATATTTTAGTTAAAAGCAAAAATAGCATGAAGATTTTCATTGTATTCTGCCTTTTAGGTAGATTTCGTAAGAAATACTACCTATTACATTCTCCTCTAAGTTGGAATTTTTGAAAAAAATTTGCAGATCTACGCCGATCATGACTGCCAGAACACCCCCCCCCCCAGTTCAAAACTTTATCTATCTATCTATGTCACCTTTTTATGGACACGATAACGTCAATAATTCTGCACAAATCTCTTCCAAACGGATACATAAAATTAAGGGACATAAAATCACGGTCAAGTTCGTTAATGGACAAAATCAAACCAAGGGGGGGGGGAGGGAAATGGGGGATTTTTGTGAAAACAGCAAAAACCATACTTTCTTAATTATGATACGTATCGAATCCGTTTAAAGTTATTATTACTTCTAGGAAAAGGGCCGAAAATTTATATATGACAGATTTTTCATATAATCAAAAATGGTCCCAAGGGGGGGGAGGGGTTTTTAGAAGAAAAAAATTCATAACTTCGTCAATTTACAAGATATCAAATCCGCTTAAATTTAGTATAAATCCTCTTAATATTATCTAAAACTTTTATACTGACAAGTTTTTTTATAGAAAATAAATAAATAAATAAATAAATCCCTGTCGGCTCCGCATGCAAAAAAGTTAGGTTTCGAAGTGGGCGGTTCCAACTACCGCATCATGGCAAAAAAGTCATTTCTTCCGCAATTCCCAACAAACAGGCGCCCCACGGTCTGCGTCTTCGAAATCTACCTGTGCCTGCAGGCCGAGCCGTCATGGATTTTTTTTTAAGTATAAGTGTTTGTTTTTAACAGCTATTTCTATAAACGGCATATACTGTATAGCCATTTTAAAAGCATCAGAATTTACATATTATTTATTATTTTTCTCCTCTCAGAGTATTTAGAATTTTTCTGTAAACATGTTTTCGCTATAATCACAAATGGTTAACAGGTGCATATGGCATTTCTGAAACCATTTAACTGATCAAAGAAGGAGCTTTTTTTTGTCATTAATTATACTTAATGCTCGCGAACTGATAAAAATCGTTGAAATGTCCTCTGTACAGTATAAAGCATGCCATCCAGTTAGTTATTGTACTGGAACCCTCAAGTGAAGTACGTGTTTCTAGTTCAAGAATGGCCGAAATTAGTTATATTAAAAGTGAGCATGGAGCTTTGCTTCTAAATTACGAAAATTACCTATTCCGATTTAATAGAAAGTATCAAAATACAGAATACTGGAGATGTGTGACAGACAAATGCAGAACGAGAGTTAATATAGAAAACAACAATATTAAAAGTAAAATCAAATGTCAAATCATTCCAGAAAATCTATATAAAAAGTTTTCTTTTGAAATTTTCGATTTAATCGGAAAATAACACAATTTCTAATTTACAGCATTGACAGAAAAATGAGATATTGCAGACACTAAGGATTTCAAGAAAAATGTTTTGAATAGCTGTGGGAAAATAAATCATATTAATGAAACTGCATTGAATATTTATTTATTATTGTAAATTAAAAGATTCTTGATAAAGATAGTCAAGAATTCATTGAGTAGAGCAGTTTATTTTTTTTTAACATAAGACATAGCTCTTACTAATGATGCTTAAATTATAAATAATTTAAATTTTCTACAGAACGAACTGCAATTATTTACTTTAAATTAATTTCAGATGAAGTTTTATTATTTATATAGAATCCGATAATATTAGAGAAATCGAGACAAATGTACCTGAAACATGACAATTTTTTCTTCATTCTTTCATCAAGATACTACAAATTGTATAAAAATTTGTATTTAATATTTCAAAAGTATTAATAATATTTTTATTGGGTCTTTAAAGGGGGGGGGGACAACCTTGAAAATGTGTAACATTAAAATAAACAAATTAAAATCAGTGTTTGATTTATATTTTTTTGTATTCATAAATTATCTGGATTCATCTTAACCTGTATGAGTAGGATTTAAATATGATTATTACAATATATAATAACAATTATTATCAACTAAATGTATAAAATATCAACAATGAGTAAAGTGTTCCTTATGGATTATTTTTCCCTCAACCCCTTCCATATTTCTCAAATATGTTAACTTTTTATTATTATTATTTTTTTAATAAATGGGTATCTATATGAAACACAGCAATATTAAGGGCAAATATCAAGAAATGTTGTTCAATTTACGGAAAACTTATCTATAATTCTAAGTAATAATTGATATAAATGAAAATGAATACATATATATGTGTACTTTTAGGAGAATGGTTTTTATTAAGGCTGTTCTCAAATCCAAACGAGATTCTTTCGGAAGCATTTTTAAATTTATTTTTATTCGCAAACATATCAAATTGGCAAGTGCTCTTATTAAAAAACTATGTAATCGAACTGTATTTTTTTCATTTTTCGATAAAAGAAGAAGATTTTTCAGAAAATGCTGTCAAAGTTGTCATTTTGAACCGAATATCGGCACGTGACAGCGCAGGAATGAAAAATAAATCTACCGTCCTAAGACAATAATAGCTTATAACTCAAGATGTAATTCATTTATCGTAAAATTAAAAAAACTGTTTGATTACAAACCTTATTAATAATCATACTTGCAAATATCATTATGCAAGTATGTAAAATAAGTCGGTAGGTGTGTCAGAAGTTTCTCGTTGTTGAGCGGGGAAAATATTTTCTTGAGAACCGCCTTATAATAATAATTAATTTTAAATTATTTAGAAATTTTATGGAAAATTTGTAAAAAAATAATTTATTATTATTACTATATTTTTTTTACTATTATGTTTTTGGAAACCAAATTAAGCTGTTTTATGAAAAAATAACTTATCTTGTTGATAAAACTTATAATATTGTGTTTCAAGAACCAATAGGTAATGTTTAATAATATAAAGTTTTAAAAAGAAATATAATCTATATAGTTTTTAACATTTTCCAACATAGCTTAAAAGTATTTGTGCCTCCTCTTTGTCCCTCCGTCTTTTTGACAGTTTGTCCCCGCTCTAACTTTCGTAAATATACTTGAATTTCCATTTAGATATACGTTATCGAGGCTATATATTCCCTATTGATATTCAAAATGAAGTAGATAGTTATATCTCGTTTACAGGGATAGACAAAAGTTTTCGTTTACATTATGGTCAGTGGGGAAAAAATCATTTGCAGTACATTTTAGTGATCTTATGAAACAGCAAATATGATGGAATTGGTATGTGTCCCTGAGGTGGGCTACAGTATACTTTCTATAGAGTATGAAGTAAGTAGCATATATGTAGTTCGTTTATAAAACTATGAACACTAATTGCTGGAAGTGCGTTTTCAGTTGTAGTACGTGTTTTTAAATGTAACTAAATTTTAACGCATTACGTGATAAATATAGGAATTCTATAGATCATATACAGAGCTTTACAAAAGAAATCATAAGCATTTCACTTTATGGGCAGAGCCCGATTAAGATTGTCCATTGCCCAAGGCCTAGCAGATTTTCAGGGTCCCCCTCTAACCAAAATAGTAGCTAGAAATGTTTTTTTGGAGTGTATATTCTGCAATTTTTCTGCATTTTATGAAAATGGCCATGAAACTCGGGTTAATATAAATTTTCTTTTGCTGCTTGATACTATAATACTTTAAATATTTCTTTAAAAAAGTTCCCCATAAAAATATTTGTCAACAGCATTTCTATTTAAACTGTTTGTAGAGAACAGAAAAGTACAGGCAAGGCATTTGTATCTATTTAGACGTATATCTGTTTCTGAGATATCGAAAATTGAAATAAAATTTCTTCTAGGAGAATTTTTTCCTAAATAATTTTACTCATTTTGGAGCATCCGTCTCCAATGGGCCGTGGTCTACTTGGCCTGTGCGGTAATAAGGACCTGTTTATGGGAGTGAATTCCTAAAGCGTGTTTTTAACTGTGTTAGGCATTTCCAGCTAAAATATATTTTATTATTCTAAGAGATTCTTGTAGAATAGAAATAAATTCATATGGCTGCGTAAAAGAAATTTAGATATTTTGCCACCTATGGATGGTAAGTGCTGTAAGTGCATTTTTAGTTTTGAGTTTTCAAGCTGAATTTAATGTTAGTATACTACGTGATGTGTATAAAGCGTATGAGATATAGACTCCATCAGCGCCTCCCCCCCCCCCCCCCCCCACAAAAAAAAATCCTATTAACATCTATGGAAGGGTTTCCTGAAAATGCACTTTTAACCGGTTTGCACGTTGTTTAGCTCAACCAAATTTTGCTGCATTATTCATATACATTGTTGCTCTAAAGGATACAGATACATGAATGTAGTGTCATCATGTAGTATAAGTAGCATTTCCCTAGAAAAAACTTTTTTAGTTGTTTTAAACTTTTTCCAGCTCGTTGAAATTTTAGTTTCATTATGTAGTATGTTTAAAGCTCTATAGATTATATACTGGGTTGCACAAAATGATTCTCATACATTATCTGCTATGGGTAACAATTCTTAAAAATGGATTTTTAACTGCGTTCTGTGTTTTAAATTGTTTATTTAGATGTATCATTGCATTGTATGAAAGAAGGAAATTTCTTAACAGTATTCAAATAATGTTGGAAATGTTTCATAATCTATAACCGATGTACGAGTTTTCGTTCCAGTTTTTCTTCCCTTGAAATGGTGTAAAGAGGTACAGTTCAAATTTTTTGAAATTAAAGGACAATATAAATTTTTAAATTCTTAAGCTAAAATTATACTGTGTATCCTAAAATGAATCATAGCAAAATTTCTCAGACATTTCCAATCAGCACACTAGCTAGAGTTTTTTATTTTTTACAAACTTCCATCATTTGTTGCCATCCTGACTGAATGGCTTGAATGAAGGCTTTGAACATATTTATCTCAACCACTTCCCCACCATTTTAAAAATTCCTCGAAAGCCTAGGACTTTCACAAATTTTTATTTAAGGAGAGGGCTATAATTTTTTACAAAAATGTCTCGAGACTCCCCTCCCCCAAGTTTTAAAGCCCAGTTATGATATGCTAATACCGTTTTTTCTTTTTTATATAAAGACAAATTTCCTTTCACAAAATAGCATGAAAGTCGATTTTTGATCGATTATAACTCAAGATGGAATAAATTTATTGGTAACAGAAAATAGCTATTTGATTCCAAATCACTTGCATTAGTTATGTCCGCAAATTTCATGCTTTTACTTATAAAAACGAAAACAGTGAACAAATCAGAAAATGTAGCTTTGTTAAGAGGGAAAAATATTTGTAATAAATAAAACGTTATTTTATTTTATGTAATTGACTATATTTATGTTAAAAATTCTTAACTGCATTTTACTTCAAAAACAAAACAAACCAGTTTCAGCCTTTTTTTTATTCTTTATATAAATAGTTAGAGAAATTCGAAGTCCTTTTTACAGGAAGAACAAAAAAAAAAAAAAAAAAAAAAAAAAAAAAAAAAAGGAGAAAAGATCTATTTAATGGCTGTTCATTTCCTGTTTGCATTCACTAATCGGTTATGATTACGGGGGGTCGGTTTCAATGATCACCGGTTTCAAGTAGTAAATATTCTAAGCATCAAAATGGCGGTTTGGTTTTTTAAAACTAAAATAAATAGAAGGAAATTAGTTCCTTAGGGATATATTAAGTACTTGATTGATAATGATGGAGAGATTTACACCACGGGAGATTTTAGCTCAATCTGGGTAGAATCGTTTCGAAGAGGTATTTTCAATGGATATAAAAATAAGCATACCATAAGACAAAACGACAGACCTTGGATAAATCATAAGGGAGCGCAAACACGAAAGGGCAGAACCAAATGTCCTTGAAAGAATACGTGATTTTGACGCAATTGTATTTTTTTTTTTTTTTTTTTTTTTTTTTTTTTCAAATTTGTGAATGAAGAGTACGTTTATGATGTAATGTTTTATTGATGGAGGCATTTCGATATTTTGTGTTTTAGGGTTCAAGAACAAGCAAAAACGTCTATATGAAAAATTGTAGATGCGTAAATATTTATTTAACTAAATTTTCTGAAACTGTCAAGCCATGCAGTTCCTAGTTGCTGTGGCGGAGGATTTTGCCCCTAAATCAAAGTTCGTTTCGATAGATTTTCATTTAAAAATATATAAAATCCTACAAATTCGAGCGTGTACGCTGTCGAAGGTAGCAGTACCCCCCAGCATTAGGTTCGTTTAGAATTTTTTTTTTTTTTTTTTTTTTTTTTTTTTTAATATAAAATGAAAACAGATCGGAGCGTACATAGCACCGGAGTACGCTGCCGACGGCAGTGGGGCCCTCGACTCTAGGGTCGTTTGGATATATTTTCGTTAAAAAATATAAATTCATATCAATCCGAGGATGTCGAAGGCAGTCGTGTCCACTGTCAAAGTGTGAATCCATTGTCGTGTGTGAATCCACTGTTGAAGGTAGTGTGGCCCAACATTAGGTTCGTTTGGAAAGATTTTCATTTAAAAATATAAATAACTGAACACTAATTTTAGATATATTTGAGGTTATTATCGCGAGCCTAGGCAACAGCGGGCCTAATAAAAAATAAATAAATATCAGAGAATAATTTTAATATATATGCAAATTAAAAAGATGAAATCATCCTATAAAAATGAAAGCAATATTGCTGATCTCAGAGTAGTAGCCTCATCTAACAAGATTTCAACACCTAAGAAGGAAAAAAAACTTGTGGAGAGAGAAAAATAGGTTGTTCTAGACATATTACGCGGTATAGTGAAGTGACATTTTCTGAGTTTGTCGTGCTATTTTCTAAATGCACCTAATTGTTTCAAATGTATGCTCACATTATGCGAATACTACCGGTCTGCGGCCGAAATTTCCAGGCCCGACCCGATCTGCAGAAAAAAAAATTTCCCCGACACGGCTCGTTATAAAAGTTAAAAGTTCGGCCCGATCCTGGCCCGGTATAATGACTAAAAGTCAAATACAGTCACATCAATTAAAAAATGCTACACCTACCAAATTTATTTCTGCCTATGCCCAGTTAAACTACCATATTGATTTATTTTAATGAATCTCTACTTGTTTGTAAATGTCTGAGTTATCATTAAAATCTTTAGTCCATGTTCCATGGCTTGGAGACTTAAAAATCTGAAAAATGCTATACAGCAAAATCATCTCAACACGAAATCGCATAGGAGAAAAGGAAAATCCGTTATAGACAGGTACTCTGTTTATCATGTATATCGTCTACTATAAATGTATTATACTCTTTTTTTCACGAATTATTATATATTTTCTATCTTGCATGGATCAACACATTTTTTCCGTAGATAGGATTCCGTCATAGACAGGTTCCTTTTCATAAGTTTTACTACACTATAATTTTTTGCCTACATATATATGTCATATTCTTAAAAAATTTCAATTGTAGAATAATGTCGATATAAAAATATCTATTTTTTACAAAAAATATTGGAGCAGGCCAAATTTTATGGATTTTTACACAGGGCAGGCCGGGCCAATTGATATTCATATGGTTTCGCGGTTTGGGTCGGGACCAGGCATGAAATTTCGTCTTATACAGACCTCTAGTAAGCCCTGAAAAAAGAAGTCTGATCCGGCCCGGACGTAAAAAGAAACGCTTCGTTAAAAAGTAAGGCCCGAGAAACCCTTCCCCGAAAAGAGCAAAGACTAGGCCCGGCCATCCCGAGTCTCGCGAATAAAAATAGACCTGAACCCGGCTCGCGCACTGGGCCGGGCCGGGTTCCGGCTTCACACCCATGCAGATCTCTAGCGGATACACTGTGCTATTCCCATACATGCTATGCCGTTTTCTGATTGTCCTGTGCTGTTATTAGTGTTTAGAATAAGTAATATACAAAAATAAATGCAGCTTATTTGAAAATTAATCTAAATATAATAACCAACGATACCATTTAAAATTATATTTCGCATTATGCTCAAGTAATATTCATTTGCCAAATACAAATATGCAATTTCCAAATAGTATATAGCATAGTAATAACGCTTGACGGCAGTGTTTTAAAAAACTGTAAAATGAATTTGTTTCGTGATTGCATTATTAGTAACGAAGAAACTACATATAATTACTTTGACACGGGTGAAAATTTTTAATTCATCTTTTAATAATAAAAAAAAAAAAAAAATGTGAAAAAACATACAGAGGCTAAAATTAAAATTTGTGCTTAAAAAAATGTAATAAGAATTAACGTAATAATAAAAATAATTAATTTTTATGTTGATGTTAAATACCATTTGATGTATTATTTCGAGTATAATAACTCGCCTACCTTATATAAATTCTAAAAGTGAATGTAATTACGTAAAACAGTTACAAATTATGTTACAAAAGTTACAAATTATGTAAAATTAACTATAATGCAAACAATAAAACAAAGTGTGAAAAATATATTTGAAAATTATTAAAATAAACTACATAAAGATTTAAAATAATCAAATTAAAAACATGGAAATAAACTGTGCTTATGAAAAACAGAATTCTGGATAAGAAATACACTATACTAGCTTGAACAGTTCTCTCCTTTACCCCTAACTAACCCCTAAAACATCTCCCCCTACCTAACTCATCACTCAAATCGAACAAAGAGATCGGGGAATCCTTTCATATCGGGTGATAAATTGCCTGGCGGGGGAAGGAACAGAACTGATCAAAATAGAAATATGTGTTTTATATTAATTATAGCTTCTTCTAGAATAAATTAAAATAAAAAAAAATTATATCAATGTATAGATCAGAAACACTAGTTTTTTCCGCGTTTTTTAAAATTTCCAAACAACCTATTAAAACTGCCAGAAATTCCAATTTACTGAGGCATAGTAATTATTTTCATCATACTCCGATTATTCCACATGAAATCAAGTATTTAAAATTATTTTTTAAAAAAAAATTGAAAACTGGGGTAAAGAGAGACAAGTTTTAAGAACTGCATGCAAAAAACAAAATTTTAAAAACTCAATTTGTTCATGAGAAATCCTTAGAAAAATGAGGAAAATTATCCCCATTGGATTAACATGGAGAACGGAAAAAGAAAATTTAACTGATGAGCAGCCTTAACTGACAAAGGACCGTTACCTTTACGCATTTTTTCGTAGTTTCTAAAAGCACGAAGAGCGGCTGGTGCATTGCACTGGTTGAGGTAAAAGAAATTTGTTTAGTAAAGCTCGCTCGACTAAAGAAGGAGACATTATGAAAGATAACTTTCAATGAAATTGCTTCTAACAGTAGCACATTACCTTTTAAAGCCGAACAAGCTGGCACTGGGCCAAAAGATGTAACGTGAAATTTGAATAAAGAACTTTTTCTTCTGCTGTTGCTTTCTTTGGGGCTATGTAAGTGAAATTGCAGATAATGAAACTTTAGCAATGTTTATGTAAATTTTTAGCTTTTTATAAACTGTTACCATTTTGAGCTTGTATTAAATTGCTAAATTTGTTAAATAAACGGTAATTTTATTTCAGTATTGATTCTTCATTTTTTGAAACTCTCTTTTTCGAATACACAGCGCCACATATTCCCCTGGCGGTGACTTTGGAACTAAATTTTTTTTCACGGAATCCTTCGCCCCCGTCTTGTTTAATCTTCCTACAAAATTTGGCGCTATTCTCGCAATTAGATCGCGCTACAGAACACTCTGAGTACCGTCAGTTTAATTACGGCCACCTTGTATAATAAACAACAATATGCAATAAAGAAAAATTATTATACATCAATTTATAAACAGAAAAATGGTGATTGAAATTTAAACACCAAAGAAAAAATTATCCAATCACGCTTTGATTTGCAAAAAAATAACCGATCACTGTAATCAATATTTAGTAAGTCCACTTTTAGCTCGGATGACAGCCGAAATTCTTCGTGGAATGGACTCAATAAGCTTTTTACACTCATTGGGAGCAATTTCACACCAGCATTCCCTTATAGCTTTACGTAGTTCTATGGCATTTGTGATCCTTCGAGAATCGATTTTTCTTTTTAATATATTCCACAGATTTTCGATGGGATTAAGATCCGGACTATTGGACGGCCAAGCTATGGTTTTAATTGGATTATTACCTACATTTTGTAGAAATTTCTTCACTGATTTAGTGCGATGGGGAGCTACGTTGTCATCTTGAAATAAGAAGTCATTTTGATCCTCGAACTTGGATCGATGCTGGGAATCAAAAAATCCTCTAAAATGTCAATGTAAACTTCAGAGTTTACTGTACGTAACACAATACACAACTTGCCGACACCTTGTGATGTCATACAACTCGAAACTGTAAATGCAGGTGAAAATTTAGTCCTCGTATTGACACACTTATCAATGAACTTTTCACCAACTCTCCTCTAAACAAATGTCCCACAGTCATCACCTGTTCCGAGAGATATGCGAGATTCATCGCTAAAAATAACTTTATTCCATTTATCAAGTGGCTAGTGTACATGTTTTTTACACCATTGCAAGCGTTCTTTTCTATGCTTCTTTGTTAAGCAAGGTTTCGTTTTAGCTTTACAGAATTTAAATCCTGCTGCATTTAGACGATTACGTACAGTGCGGTCACATACCTTTACGTTATACTTAGACCATTCGGCATTGAGTTGTTTTGAGCATGCTCTACGCTTTCTTTTCGCTATTTCCACAAGTTTTCTGTCCTCCCTAGGCGTTGTCATTCGTGGACGTCCAATTCGAGGTAAATTTTTCACGCGGTTAGTTAACTGATATTTTTTCCAAATATCGCATACCGTACTTTGAGCACAATTTAATAAAGCAGCCACTTTTCTTTGTGAATTTCCCTCTTGCAACAATTTAATCATGCGGATTTTTAAATTGCGAGACAGGTTTTTCACACGAGCCATTGTCCAGCACAGTGGCGCAGCCAAGGGGGGGGGGGGGGGTTGAGGGTTAAACACCCCCCCCCCCCCAGAGCTAAAAAAAATTACTATAATTGCCGTTTATATGAATCAAAACTAAAGTTAAAATTAAATTTTTTGGCCTTTCCACCTTGGCGGAATCTGCCGCTTTGTTAAATTAAATTCTATTCAACATTGTGATTCAATTAAACAGCGAAAATTCTGCTTAAAACTGTGAAAGAGCATATTACAAGCATCGGTCAAAGTCAAAACTGGTTATTTGGACTGCGTCACTTTGTCATTTACAGAGCTGGGCAGTATCGAAAATACATGTATTTGAAATACATTTGTATTTTGTATTTTAAACAGATAAACTAAAGTATTTTGGTAACGTATTTTGAAATGATTTTTCCATGTATTTTGTATTTTGAAAATACTCAAAATACATTTCTGGATTATTCAAACTTCGTACCAGACTTGAAGCTGGTATAAAGTTTAAATCACAACTTGTGTTTTAACCGCAAATTAATGATTCACAGCAGGAAATACATACTTGTCTGTTTTGTATAGTCTTTGAATTCGTTTCTAGAAGTTAAAATGAACATTTTTTTTTTTTTTTTTTTTTTTTGGCATAATAAGGATTTTTATCTTTGGCTGAAACATTTTTGCTGAATGGTTTTGCTAATGCTTTTTAATTCTTAATGTTGCTATGCGAAAGAAAAAAATTGTCGTGTTATAAACAAGTAGGATCGTTCAGACTTTTCCTGAGTATTGCATTTTTGAACTATGTTAGCAGTGTAATGCAGTTATCTGTTGCATAGACGCGTGAAAAGATTGATAATACATACCCAAGAACTCCTAATAAACGGAAATTAATTATTTATGATACATCACGCTACGCGATAGACATAAGTATACTCGATATATTTCAAAATATTTTTTGATGACAGTTAGTGCAAGACACTATTTTCAGGTCGAAATCAACTGAGTCTGGTCATCACTCTTTTATGACCGGACCGGGCGTGGGCTTTATTTTTTCCTGCAGTCTCAGGCCAGGCAGGGGCAGATTAATTTTTTTTTCGGACCCAGCCGGACCTGGAGATTCTTCCTAGATGTCTAGACGGGAAGAAATTTTCAGGCCCGGTCTCGACCCAGATCGTAAAAAGTCATTGGCCTGGCCTGTGCAGATATCAGTAAAATTTGATCTGGTTTAACATTCTTTGCAAAAAATGCATATATTTTTAAATCGTTATTATTCTACAATTAAAAATTTAAATTTATACTTTTTGAAGAATAGCACATACTCGTATATTTCTGGGCAATAAAATTAAAGTGCACGAAAGCATGTGAAAAGAAACCTGTCTATGATGGAATCCTGTCTTAAACGGAAAAGTGTGTTAATTCATACAAAATGAATATAGTAATACGTGTGAAAAGAATATAATGCATTTAGAACAGGTAATGTACCAGCTAAGATGGGAACTTGTCTATAATTGATTTTTTTAGCTCCAACGTGATTTCGTCTTAGAAGATTTTTCTGTATCGAATTTTTCAGATTTATAAGTCTCTAAGCCATGGAATATGGTTTAATGACATTAATAATAACTCAGACATTTGCGTACAAATAGAGAATCATAAAAAAAAATAAACATAGTTTACATGGGCACAGGCAGAAATAAATCTAGGGAGGGCAGTATTTTGGATCGGGTGTGCCTCTACTTCGCAGCTCTGGGCGCTTTTTAAAAGATGAAGAATATAAACATGAAAATTAGCTAAAATAAAAAACAATGTCACAATACCTCGTACAAGAGAATTTTTAACCACATCGGCTTAAAAATTTATCTTTTGTAGAAATTCACTCGGGCCAATTTTCGAACCGAAATTTTAGCATTTAAACCGGGCCAATAAATTTTTTGTATGAGCTGGTCCAGACTCGGACCGAACTTTTAGCTTTTATACCGGGTGAATTTTTTGTACGGACACGGCCGGGCCTCGGGCCTCGGGCCGTACTTTTAATTTTTATACCGGGTCGGGTCCCAAATTTTTTTCTACGGGTTCGGATTTGGAAATTTCGGCCCGTGCAGACCTCTTTTTTTTGGTTACGGACATGTCCATATACAGTAGGTAAAAATGTATAACATGGCATTGCATTAAAACATTTTTGCGTAGTGCAAGATAATTAAAATTATAATTAATGTATTTTGTATTTTGAATGTATTTAAAAAATACATTCAAAATTTTACGTTAAATTTCAATACATTTACAATTCAAGTTTACAAATTTTGTATTTTGACATTTGAAATTTTGAAAAGTATTTTGTATTTTGTATTTTAGAACCTAAAACCAATGTATTTTGTATTTGATATCGAAAATGGTTTTTCGATGTATTTTGCCCACCTCGAGACGTCTTATAGTAAAAGAGGGGTCATATACAAAGGGTACTAGGAAAGTTTTGCAATATGGATTTATTTATCAAACTTTTCAAAGTAATTTCCGATACAAGCAATACAGTTCTCCATCCTCCGAAACCAGTCCTTAAACCAGCTCTGCCAAGTTTCACTAGGAAGTAAGGCACACTCGTTGTCCCACGCCCTCAAAAGTGCCTCATCACTAAAAAACCGAATCTCTTTCAGCTTCATTTTCACATACGAGAACAGTACGAAGTCACAGGGGGAAATATCTGGACTGTAAGGAGGGTGTTCAAGAAGTTTCAGTCCTGTAGTGGCCAAATATTCAGTGCAGGCTTTGACCCTTAAAAAAAATGTTCTAAGGAAGCATTTACTACATAAAAGTAATCATCATGCAAAATTCCAAGTTTCCATACCAATTGTATCACATAAATCGCAATTTTAGAATGCTTCTTACTCTTGCAATCTTTCAAATTTCGAATTAAAAAAATACATTATGGGCGAGCATTTACGTCTCTTAAGTTACATCCATATAAAATTACATCCATACAAAAAGTTACATCCATAAAAAAAGACTCTAGCCCTAAAAGTTCTAATTATATTATGATTTAGAACATTTTTAGAACGTTTTTTGCTCATTTCACATTTTTAAATTTCGAATTTTTTAAAAACCGTTTTGAACGAGTATGTATATCTGAAAAGTAATCACTATGTCAAAAAACAAGCATTTATACCAACTGTATCACACAAATCGCAATTTTAGAACTTTTTTGTTTTTGATCCTTTTACATTTCGAATTTTTAGAAAACTGTTCTGGATGATCATTTTCATTTCTAGAGTAACAGCCGTGCCAAATTTCACATATCTAGCACAAAGAATTCCTATCTAAATGTTTTTAGATCATTTTCAGACCGTTTTCCGGTCATTTCATCCTTTTAAATTTAGAATTTCTTTAGAAATCGTTCTTAGAGAGCATTTACATCCCAAAAGTTACCACCATGCCAAATTCCAAGCTTCTATACCAACTGTATCACATAAATCTCAATTTTAGAACTTTTTTTTTTTTTTTTTTTTTTTTTTTTCTTCTGCTACTGCAAACTGTTCTTGGCTAGTATATAAGTCTCTAAAGTAACAACCATGCCAAATTTCATGTTTCTAGCCCTAATTGTACAAATAAATTGTAATTTAGAACGTTTCCTGCTCCTTTTCACTTTTTAAATTTCGAATTTTATAGAAACCATTTTTAGTGAGCATTTATACATCTTTTTAAAGTAACCGCTAGTCCAAATTTCAAATTTCTAGAATCAACAATATTATAGAAAGTGCAATTTTAGAATTTTTTTTTTGTTCTTGCACACATTTGGAACGTGATGTACCGAAAAAAAGTGTTTGGAAATTGTTGTATAAAATATAGCCTATGTTAGAGAGAAGATGGTTAACAGAATTTTGACACCATTATTAAAGTTCCATACTTAAAAAGTAAAAACGGAACTATTAAAAGATCACTCATGTGTCTTATTCTTCTGGCGCTCAGCGGGGAGTTAAGGGTTATCGACGCAGAATCATCTAAGGATTGTTGGTAATGATTTTTGAAAAAAATATGTCTGTAAATAGCTGAGATATTAATTAAAACCCATCTAGAAAACAACGGCACGGATCAAAACTGTGTTGCTACTTTGCGACCTACTTTTGAAGCGCACTTGACACAATGCTAAGATTAAACTTTGTAACAAGATCTTTGCTTTAGGTAAGACGAATCATGATAGTCAACATTTTTCATACCAACTGAATTCAATTATTGAGGGAAAATATTGAAAAATAATTCATAGAATAATTCTAATACATTAAGAGTAAGTAATTTTGAGACAACAATCGCTTATATTGCAATATATAATTCATTTATAATGAAAAATATTTTCGTTAACAAATCACTTGAATTATCATACCTCGATAGGTTTTCATTTTTCAAAATGAATCGGAAAGTTTCGCGTTGTTCAGCATACTTTTTTAAATGCTTTAAAATTGTCTACTATTACGACAAATATGCTTGACAAGTAACTTTTCGTGTGAAACTCAGCGACTTCTTACGAAGCGTGATTTGTTCTCTGCCAAATTTAAACTTTGTACAAGGTATTTGTTTTAGAGGGAGATATATTCTTTGTTTTTCATTCCAATACCAATAAAATTAAATTCTGGCATGTAATATTGTTTTAGGTATGTGACTATGTCATGTGAGAATATTGTCTTTGAACAGTTCTGATATTTTGTGTTGAACCCTTTGTACGCGAATAAAACTCGCATATGACCAATTTCTTTTTAAATCTGTTCTGTAGTTCCAGAATTAACCCCTGCAAAAAGAACAAATGTTGCTGTTTTATAATATTAGTATAGATACGACTACAATTCAAACTCTGATATTTTTAGAGAACTTTAACAATAATAAATATATTTTAACAAAATTTTCATCAGATTTACATTAGATAATGCGAAATTCGATGTCATGTAAAGTACTGTAAGGGCACAGTAATTTAGTCTACAATACCGTGTTATCAACTACATTCCAAAACATAGATTACCTTAATTGAGTTGTCACATTTGGCAAAAGGCAAGGTAAGTAAGTCTATTGAAAATTTTCTCAAAATTGCTTCTTTATTATTAAATTTAGGAATAAGAATTCGTGATTCTCATGAAACCGTGTGGATTTTTGATTGAACAAATGGATTGCAAATCTGTTATTTTCTATGTAAAAATTATTTTCTGTACTGTGCTCTTCCCTCTTAAAGTTTGCTCCTCATCATTTTTAAACACTTTATAAATCTAATCAATTTTTGTGTTATTTCATTGGTGCATTTTATAGTTTGTCACTCTAATATTGTAAACGCTGTTTAAATGAGCCGTAACCAACGTAATTGCACAGATAAGCATTATGATTTCATTCATTTAAAAGAATGATTCCATTAACCGGTGATTCATATAACCGGCGACCACTTTTATCAGAAACTCAACCCCCCCCCCCCCCCCCTAGAACTGAATTCTGGCTGCGCCACTGGTCCAGCACTTCAGAGCTGCTTTTGATCTCGAAGCTAAAAGATTTCTTCTTTTAAATAGGATTCAGATATTGTACGCATGCGCAGGCACTCTTATCTGTCTTCAATATGCAAATTTTAAACTTGTTTCCTCAGTGATCGATTACTATTTTCAAACTTCCGTCTTGATCGGATATTTTTTTCTCACGAGGAAACTTTTTCGCCTGCAGTATAATTATAAATTATATGATTGTTATATTGAATTCACTTTTCATTTATATTTTAACACGTCTTTTTTTATTTGGAGAAATATATGCTTCGAAATGCAAAAATCATAAACTTGATAACACTGATCGGAAACTTTTTGCCAAGGATTGTATTTCTCGAGTTATTCGAGCGTTTCCAGACACTGCAATAGTTACGATTCTCACTGTATTTTACTGGATTACAGCGCTATCTACGATGTTTCGAAGAAAATGTTAAATACAAAAGCTACGTATTTTTTCCCCGTAGAATTCGAATCTGCAATAAAAAAGGAAGGTGATCATTTAAGATTTCAAAGTTACCGTCTCCCCCCCCCCCGGGGGGGCAGAGGTGGAGGGGGCAACTTTGATATCCCTAAATAGATTTTTCAAAACTATTGAACATGTAGTTTTCCGTTTTCAGTCTGATGTATATTTCTAGCGTTATTCAACCGTTTCCAGACTTTTCAATGGAAACGATTCTCACTACATTGCACTAGGGATCCTACATCTCTAATGTAGGATCCCTACATTGCACTCGATTACAGCGCCATCTACAATTTTCCGAAGAAAATGTTTAATACAGAAGTTACGTATTTTTTCCCGTAGAATCCGATTCTGCAATAAAAAAGGCAGGTTATTATTTAAGATTTTAAAGTTTCTCCCCTTTCTCCCCCACCCTGGTGGCAGAGTTGGTGGAGGGGGCAACTTTGATATCACTAAAAATATTTTTCAAAAATATTGAACATGCATTTTGCCGTTTTTCAATCCGATGGATACTTCTCGAGTTATTCGACCGTTTCCAGACTTTTCGGACACACTGTATATATATATATATATAAAGAGAGAGAGAGAGAGAGAGAGTTAAATGAAATCACATGTATGAAAAACTATGAAAGAGACAGTATAACACTGAAATGAAATTATACTACAAAATTAATCAAATGGGAAATACTATGAATAACTTATGGATTCATCAGAGGAGCATCATAAGTATATATTCATAGTAAAGGTATGTTATTTCCTCAAATATTGTCAGCGTTAAGCCTAAAAATGACAATATATACTATAAGCACATTATAGCACATCAAAATGAAACCCAAAAAATATTATTTAAAAAAAAAAAAAAAAAAAAAAAAAAAAAAAAAATCCATGTATTTCTAATTTTTTATTTGTTTTCGCGACTTTTCTTTAAAGTCATGTGTCATTCTGGTTGTCTTCTGTCTTTTTAAATAAGAAATTGTAAGTTTACAAGAATTATATTCCCACATTAAAAAGGAAGGCAAAATCATGCGTCATAAAAATCATACGTCAAGCATAGATTATCAACCACTTTCTAATATATTCAAAATACTGTAACAAAATCTCGCTGTTCAATACATATGATATGATATAATACATATGATATAATACATATGATACATATGATTTGAAAGATGATATCAAAGTGAACAATCTGGAAAACGCATAACACATTTCTAAAACCAATTTCAACATTTGTCAATTATAGTCGTTAAAGTATCTGAATTATTTTTTATAATATTTTGTGTATGTGAACTATTAATTTGTATAGTATGCTAAAATTTAGTTCAGTTGGGAAATGCATAACACAATTGAAATCACTTCCAGCAATTATCGCTCATACACAGTACTGTAACCGAATTATTTTGTGTGTCCCTGTCAATGAACGATAAATGCTATGCACACCATATTCTACAGTAAACATCTTGTAGTACAACTCAGTGATGTATATGAATTTCTGTATGTTTGAAATAGTGTAACATCTTTAAAATAAATCGCAAGCCATTTGCCCCCCCCCCCCCATAGACCAGAATGTAAGGGAATATTTTGAGCGTCCCTGTAAACGAACTACAAGTGCTACACCATTAATTTTTAGTAGATAACATGGCACAGTAAAGCTCGATAACATATATGAATTACATGGTAATCCGAGAGTATCTACGCGAGTCGTGGCACAGAGAATTGGACAGAAAAACTGAAGTCGTAATCACTTTTCAACCATGTTGGAAAGTGTTAAAAGTATTTGCTAATCTTAAACAAAAGCTGCAAATAAGTTATTATTATTGTTGTTGTATTTTTATTAATTTTTCTTTTTTATATTCATTTCTTTTATTTTCTGGCTGTGTTTGATCAGCATTTTTTTTCTTTTATTATTAACTATTCATCATTATTTGAAGCCGGATTAAGGATTCTCCAATTTCGCTTCATATTTGAGACATTAACTAAGTGCTGCTATTGAAAACCGGCTTAAATTCCAGTTTAAGGTTTTAAAAATAAATTTTGTCAAAATGCACCTTTGACTTTTGTTCAAACTGACTTTTATTTAAATTTCAGATTTTTTTTTTTTTTTTTTTTTTTTTTTTATCATTCTTAGGATTAGGGTAATATTTGCGTTTCGGAACAAGATTAAAATTCACATTTTTTTTTAGCTTTTCAGAAAGAAAAATGACGCAATGTTTCAACAAAGAATCACGTTGTGGAATTTTTGAAATTTTTAATAAACCTTCCTTCTTTCTGTAAGTAAGATATAGCACCTTTCTTAAGAAAGAAGTGAGAAATAATCCTTTTCTGAAATGAGTTCAGAGTGAAAAACTAGCTGCAGAGGCAACACTTCTTTAGCGCTTTGCATTGTTTGAAATGTTATGTAATTTCTCTTCTTAAATTATCTTCCAACGTGCCGTGTTAACGTCTTAAAAGTATAAAATATATTTATTTCTTTACTTTTAATACTCTTGAACACAATTAAAAAAGTTCCTATGTTTGTTTATATTATATTAAAAAATAAAATAATAATAATAATAAATCTGATTGCCATGTTACATTCTGTACTTTTATAAAAATTGAAAGATACCTAATATTACATTATAAAAATGTCAGTTTAACTGAATGTTTTTGCATTTATGTACTGCAAAATATAACGTTATTTCTCGCAATTTGCTACACATTTTTATTTTATTACTTTTTTTATGCTATTTGAAAAATGTTTCTGTTTTTGTCTTTTCGTGATAAGGGTGCCATTATGTCTAATTCCATTCTAGGAGATTTTTCGTTTCTATTTCCATCATGCCAGTTTTTTCACTTAAAAATAGGGTGTAGCGAATTTATATTGTGAATACTGGAGACACAGCTTCGATATCGAAGAATGGTGTGCAAGTGCAAATAAGATTGAGATAGAAGTTGCCATTACTATATTAAAAGCATTCGAGGATTTTGGGCTCTATTCATTTTGGATCCCCTTACAAATAAATTTATATGCACTTGTTTATCTTTCTAAAAGTATAATAGAAGAAAATATATAAATACATAAAAACTTTCTTTTGCTGAAGTAAGGTGTCACACAAAATATGCATATAAATCAAATAAACCACTGACATGTTTGGGTTTCATTCGAGATAAAAATTATTATCACAAGAATACAAGATTCATGCTTACATCGACCCATCGATGTGGTACTTTACTTAAGTAAAAGAAAATTTTAATGTATTTAAATGTTTATGAAAAGGTGAAGTTCTCTTTTAAATTTTAGAATTTAAAAAATATTTTTAGAAGAAAATATTATACATTTTTATGTTGTAAAGAAAAAAAAAGTGTGTACTTAAGACCGCTCGGCCAAAGTGAAATATTAAGCGTTTACAGTTGACCATTTTTAAGCACCTGCTTTTATTATACATGTGATCTCGTGGTTTATGTTTATCAAGTTTATTTTCAAAAAAAAAATTGCGGAAATAGTTTATTTATAATTTTTTATCTTGATAATGTCGCCGTTTGTGTATTCGAAACATGTCGATCTTTATATTAAAAAGTTTATATGAAACTTTATGTGTTCTGTTTTATCACTTTAAGCATTTACATCTTTAGTTGAAGAAGAAAATATGTTTATAAAATGGATGTTTATACATTGATGTTCCAAGGTGCGTAACGACCACTATTTCTGAACAATAATCTCCGCTTTATTTAATAAATTGATCAATAACACTGATTTTATAAGGCTTCAATGTTAATTTACCAAAATTATTTACACTGTAAAAGAAATTTCTAAAATCACGGATATTTATTTACTCTACAAAGTAAAACCTATTTTTTACGCGCTTTGCATGGAATCTCTACTTCCAGATTTTCCCCGTAATTTTACTTGAGTATTTTTGACAGTTTATACTAACTGTGTAACAGACATGTCACTGGTGTCCATGATGATCAATGTTCGAAGTCGAATAGAACACAAGTAAAATCAAACAATCTTTATTTAAAAACATTAAAGGAAAGGGGTGTGAAAAAGCACTGTTTTAATTTGGCGTATGCCGAAAGAAAGTCAATCCTCAAAATACTTCACTTAGAAAATAAAACTTCAATTAGCAATATCAATAAATAGATAACTTGAAAATATGACTTACGCCTTGGACGAACGGCAAAACATCGGTTGATATTTAACTTCCACCGAGCAAGTCTAGTCCAATTCCAACGTCTAAAAGGTTCGCCTGCGGCAGCTCTGAAATCGACATTCCGTGAGTAACTCTTTTTATTCAATTTAGACAAAAATGAAGTAAAATTTACTCTTACCAAATGACGGCATGTTTCCTCTACTCCAGAATAGTTGAGTCAACTCGATAGAACTCCAAAGGCTACTGTGGGGAAGAACTCGATACAAAAGTTCTACTTACCCAGCGCGTACCAGTGCTTAAATACTGCTATATCGATTGACCATATGCAGAAATTTGCATGAATATCGAAACGAAGAGAAAATTCACAAGTTCCGAGGTTTTCACACTCATTCATCGAAAGTTAAAGAAATATAACCTTAGATACCACTTTTACGCATATTGACTGTTATTGGACAAAAACCACGTTCCCAATCGAAACTTCGCCTAGCCTTATAAATCAGAGTAACCGACGCATCATAACTGTAATAATATTATTTTGGGAAAAGGGCTTAACGATACTATTTGCACAATGCTCTTTTAAATACATGTTTGTAATTATAAACTGAATTGTAAATCCTGAAGTTTTATTGCAAATCTATTGTAAATACATTTTGTAATAACATTGTTGTAATAGCATTTTTTTAAAACTATGTAACATTAAATAATCAGTAGACATTTCCTTTTCATTTTAGGATCTCTCCTTGCATTACAAACTCTCAGTCTGGAGAGACCAGGTACTTTATAAATAAATGATTTTTAAAAGAAAATCCATAAAAGTCTCATTTTTTTTAAAGGGAAAGGGAGGGTGGGGATGATGCATTTAAAGAGAGGAATATTTCTAGAATATTTATTTTTTAAATAAGTTAATTTTTCCTCATTCATTTTTTTTAATTCAGTAAAATCGCGATCATATATTGAATATGCAATGAATTTCATCCCATACCTATTCTACCATCCTTAAAACAATTCATGAAAACAAAAGTAATCCGCTTCAGTAAATTGCCAGCCATCAAAAAATATTATTTATTTCCTCTCCTTTTTGACTGTACCTCATAAAGCCCCCAAAAATATTTTATAAATGAGAACCCATTTAATTTATCTACAAAACTAATTAATTCTAGAAAAAAAAAACTCCCGAGTTTTTTTTTTTTTCTTCTTCTAAGGTTTATACTTTTTCGATATCTGATACTTTTAATTACAACCAATTTGAGTTTTTACATTTAAAGACCTCTCATTTGGTAATCAGCGGGCGATTTCTTAAACAAGTAATATATCATTCAGACATAAAAAAAAAATTATTGGGACAAAAAAAATATGCTCATTAAGTGCTGATGATATAAAATAATGAATATTACAATTACATTAGTTTTATATGCAAATTAAGTAGTTGCGATGATTTTTATGTAAATTTTGGGATAAATATAAAAAAATAAAAACAGGGAGTGTAGAATGTAAAGAAAAAAGGAAAATATTAGAATAATTGAAAGAATAATTTATTAACATTTAAATGGTAATAATATTCAAACTTTCTATACTGTCGTAATTATGCTTTTTTCAATGAATAATTTAGTAATTATTCGTGAGAAACGCTGGATGTCTAATTTGAATATATCTGCATTTTTAGTAGCAGACAATTACAAAGGTTAGTTTATTATATTTTATTGCAAATATTTATTATTTCTTTATTGTAATAGGAGTAATAAATTACGAGCTTATATTTAGTCTAAAGAAATTATAGCCTCTTCTAGATGTTAAATACTTTTTGATAATTTATATTACTATAAAGTATATTATCATTGAATGATTGATTTTCTGAACAACAAATTATTAAAATGTAAATAAAAATTAATGCTACTAGTTACTAAGATTTTAAAATAGAAAGGGAAAAAGTGACTTTCCAAAATGAACAAGTAATTTTTAAACAAAACATGAAAGCAACTTCAAGCAATAAATTGATAAATTAAAAAAAGGAAAAAAAAAAAAAAAACAGAAAAAAAATTGTGTGTACTTAAGACCTCACGTCCGAAGCGAAACCTTCTATGGGGATTATAATCGATTCGAAGTAATGTATGTATTATATGAAGCTCCCTAATTCCCTTTTTCGTTTCAATTAATCGTTGAACTGTCTATTTTGATCCATCTTCAAATTTTTACTCTATAAAGGTAATATTCAAATATTCATACATGCAATATGTATATTATGTACGACAGTACAAACACTCAAAATATTAAATTATATAAGGTTGAAAAGGTTAAACTGGGGGCGGGGAACATGTTAAGAGGCTATTTCACTCACACGAAAACACCCTCTCGCTAATGTTAATCCTACGGAGGAAATATTTTAAGATATCTCGTTCACATTTCAATATTTTTAAATGATTTTTTTTTTTCATTGGATGGCTGAAGTCGGCTTCTATGCAGGCCCTTTTTTTCTTTTTCGATTTTTTTTTTGCAGTTTTTTTTTTTTTTTTTATTGAGAATACTTTCACATTCGTAACCAGTTCTGAAAGTGGAAGGAAAAGAAAAGGTAGAAGTATTTTAATAAAAACAATTTGTAATCTAAATCGAAAAAGCAGAAAAGGGCCTGCATAGAGATTGATCTCAGCTATCCAATGCAAAAAAAAAAAAAAAAAAAAAAAAAGAAAAAGAAAGAAAGAAATCATTTAAAAATACTTACATGCGAATGAGGTATCTTAAAATTTTACCCCCCCCCCCTCCCGTATAATTAACATTAGCGAGCGAGTGTTTTCGCGTGAGTGAAGTAAACTTTTAACAGGACAGAGAAATAGTGGATCCGTGTTAATTGGAGTGAGGAGAACAAATATATCATGTTTATTAGTGACGATATAAAGTATGAAAGAAACGAACAGCCTAGAGTAGAACAAAGTAGAGGAACAGACTTGTATTCTATTTCCATTTCGGTTATCGTGAAGCACAGTGGTATGATCTGGTGTTGAATGGTATCAAAATTTGAATTGTGAGGGCAGAATTTTTTTGATTTATGTGAATGCAAATGCCTAAACATACATAAATAAGATACATGAACCCAAACTGAAGCCTTCTATACATGATCTTTTCCAAGATATGATGTATTTCACTTTCGTCAGAATTCAGCTTCATGGCTGTTGCTGCTGTTTCAAGATAATCCCATCCTCCCACAACTGAAATACCATGAAAATTGTCCAGACCTTAACTCAATTGATATTCTATTTAGATATCTAAAGAAACTTGTTTGTTGTAAGAAAGTCTGCAATTAAACCTAACTAACATAAAGCAATAATCTTGGTTTCATAGTAAAACATTCGCATAGCTAAAAAAACTTGGTTCACCTGAATGGAAGGTGTTTTAAGGCTTTTATTAACGCTAAATGTTACCTAAATTAACAATTAACTGATTTGGGGAGAATTTTTGCATAGCTAATTTACTCCCTATATGTTTCGGTTTTCTTCTTAACAACTGCTATTGAAATAGGAATATCCTTCGAACAGTTATTCTATCATATTCTAGATAAAATTATCTATTCTGTGAATACATACTGTGTGGCGTATTTCAAAATCAAAGTGTCGTTATTAACTATCAAACTTTACAAATAGAGTTTTCATAAAATATTTCTAAAATTTTGGTGACTAATGTACATCGAATATGTATTAGATATTAAACTTTTTTTTTTTTTTAAGTAAAACAAGTTGTGAATAAAGTTTTCTCCGTTTAGATAATCCTCAAAGAAATTATAATAAACATGTATTATAATTATAATAGAAACGAGCTACCTTCTTAAAACCTGACAATCACTCTAAACAATCATATAAAAGAACACGACGCATACACTTATCTGCTGTTTTAAATTATTTTTTAAAATCCAAAACAGTATAACCAAAGGTTTGCACAACCTGCAGATATTTTGTTTTTAATTCTCGGTAAAATATTCGTAAAATATTCATATAAAATAACTGAACGGCTAAACAATGCTTATAATGAGCAAACTGTACAGAAAATATAAATAACAAACAGAATGAACCTACTAAGAAAATTATTTAGAATTGATATATAGAAATTTTTCATTTCTGCTATGATTACTGAAGTAGAGAAAACCATTTCAATAGCTTGTTTTAAAGGGAAATATGTGGAGTTACCTAGAAGACGAAGAATAGATTATTTCTGTTTCTATTATAAGAGTCAAGATTGCATGCATTTATATTTATGTGCAAATGTATTTGCACATTTTGGTTGTTTTAAAATTTATCAAATTTGTAAAAACAAAATGTACATTCTATTATTTTTTATTTAAAAATTTAGATAAATTTACCTTTTAGTACTCATATGAAGGTAAAGGAGAGGAACGTTAATTTCTCTTTAGTACATTTTTCTGTATTTTTTAAATAATGCCAGGGATAAAATGTAGCTATGAATGTTTAGTTAAAATCTGAATAAGAAACTCCTTTAAAAATTGCCATTAGTGGTAAAAATACATTTTGAAGTTGCAGTAACACCTCGCTATATCGCGCCTTGGTATATCGCGCATTCGGCTGTTTCGCTCTGTTTCAATTCCAAAAAATTTCCGGTTTTCAGCCACTGTTCGTGAATGGTTAAAAGGGGAAGTAAAACTGCAAAATTTTTTGCAAGCCATGAATGAAACGCCCAAGTTACAGAGAAAAAGAACAAGAGTGATGAAGAAGAAATTAATGAAGATTTGTTTTTTTTGTTTATAGAACAAACAGCCATTCGAGCTCCTTTATTTGGACCTCTCATCAAAACTAAAGTTAAATTGTGGGCTAAAATGATGGATGGTTTTGGAGATGGCAGAAACGGCATGGAATAGAACAACTTTCAATACACGGAGAAAAACAATCTGCTGATTATGATTCCGTAGAAAAATTTTCTGTTGATTTGAGAAGCATTATAAATAAAGAAGGCTACGTAGATGAACAGATTTATCATGCTGATGAAGCAGCTGTATTTTGGAAATGTTTGCTAAAGAAAATACAGGAAGTGAAAAGTGTACCTGGAACTTCAGGTTACAAAGAAGTAAAGGACAGATTTGCTCTTTTAATTACTGCAAATAAGATTGGAACTCACAAACTAAAGTTGCTTTTAATTAGCAAAAGTAAGACACCGGGAATTTTGAAAAACGTGAATAGACCTTACCAGTTTTGAATGATTTCTTACAAAACGCAAAAACTGTTTAAGCGATGGTTCGATGATGTGTTTGTTTCTTCAGTTCGGTAACACGTTAGAAAGAAAGGATTAGAAGAAAAAGCTTTGCTCCTTCTGGACAATTGCATAGCCCATCCTGACAAAACAGGACTTTTCAGGAATAAAAAATAAAAAATAGATTTTCTACAGAGTTTATTTTATTACTTACAAAAATTCCCTATTTCTTCAAAAAGACAGCTATTTTGAAACAAAGGTAGAGATTCTGAAAAAACAGAAAACGATGAATCTAAAACAATCTTATCCGATGAATAGGGAATTAAAAGTATTCTTTATCTACCCAGCTGAAAAACAATCACTCGATTGTGGAAGACTGGATTAAAAAAATACAAAAGGTAGAAAATTTATAAGTATTGCTTCTTATGTAAATTTAGAAAAAGCTTTATTGTTATGATTGAAAAATACTCTGTACCGGAGTTTATCAGTAAATGGTGCCTTATTCCAAATGAAAGCTTATGGAATGGCGAGTCTCGTCAATGTGGAAGATATTAAATGCTGTAATGTTTGACTTACTACGTAGATTTAGAGTGAGAAAAAATTTTCTTATTAAATTGTATATTGTTCAATTTCTGATGTAAATGAATATGTTCCATCTACATCAGAAATTTTCCAGATTTCTTCTCTATTCTTATTTGCTAAAAGATATTTTTAACCATTCTAGGACAGGTGTCACGTATACGTTCCATATAGGGTGCGTATGATTTTTATTTGTAGTAGTTCTTTAACTCTATAATAATCAATTAGGGGTAATTCCAAGCCAATGTTACCATTTCTAGTATTTTATTTTTTACATCAAATAGGTAATATTTTTTTCTGATAGTATTAAACCTAATTTTTTATATTTGCAATGAATTTTATAAAATTTTGAATATTCAAAATCAATAAAATCCATTATAATCAGCATGGCTTATTTTATGTGTTTATTTGTTTGTCTGTTACATGTTAAATGTTGGTCTGTTACAGGTAAGATTGCATATTTTTCATAACTACCTTATGGTAGCAGTCAAATTTTATGAAAGATGTATGGTTCAGTACATTTTTATTATAATAAATTGTGAGCTATGTTATAAGTAATATCGATAAAAACATCAAGGTATCCAAAAAGCATAATAATACCAGTTTGTCTGTAACATTGCCATTTTTTTAATCATAATTATTTACATTAAATAATTTATTCATAATAACTATATTAATTTATCTTCTAATATCATATGCTGATCGTAGTCATCTTTGAATTACATAATTATTATTTTTTAAATGAGGTAAGGCCATTTTTCCTCTATGACAACTAGTCTGTTACGATGGAATTGCCCTTAGGTTTATATAAATGTATTCTACTTCTTAAAACTTAAGTTAAAAAAATAAACAAATTACAAAGTAAAAACCAGCACAGATTAAAGTAAAAAACAAATATGTATCCATTCCAAATTTCCTTAAATTTATGACCGAAATGTTGAAAAATATTTTGTATGTTTCAGAAAAAAAAAACACAATTCCGTTTAGCTTTAATAGCTGAAATAGCTCTATCCATTACTTATACTTAGCTTAGTATATAATGAAATATTTTTTTGACAAATACTATTAGTTTTTTTTTTGTCTTGATATCCATAAAACATGCGATCAGTCGTAAATAATATCTTAGCTAAAAATCCTTTAAAACCGTAAATAATTCCTGTATTTTTTTTTCCTTCTATCATTTCATGCTTCATTTTAACAAAAATTTCAAAAATAACAAAAGTCTGTAAAAATTTAAGATACAAAAATAAAATATTGCATATCACAGAGAAATGAAACCAAAACGGATTAAAGTTACCATGAAATACACACCCGCACAACTTTTTTTTATTATTATTTATGAGCGAAAATCCTACAAAACATTGTATTTTCTTCAGAAAAAATCCTGTTTTTTTTTTTTTCAGAATATAATCTCTTTCCATTATTTATACTTAGCTTATAGAATAAAGCATTTTCTTGACAAATAGTATTAGTTCTTTCACTCTTCTCCTGATATCTGTAAAATACGCGAGCAGTCGTAAGTAATGCCACTTAGCTGGAAATATTTTACAGTCGTAAATAAATTTAATTTCTGAATTTTTTTTTCTTTCTTTCTCCCCTCATCCCATGCTTCATTTTAACAACCCTTGTTGTCGCTCTACTCATAAAGTTTTTATTTTCCAAGTGAAAGATTTTTCTTATGTTTGGTAATCCACACCGTCACTAAGTAACTAATTAATTTTTTCTTCGTCTAAATTATTGTAAAGTTCTACTGGTCGGATACGTAGGCTGAAGTAAAATTTTCTGTAGATCTAGGAGTTACTTAAAAAATAAGCCCAAGTTTAAAAAGTTACTCTTGACAAAAAATATGTCTTGAGACTCTTTTAACAGATAAAACAATAAAGAAAAATTATGCATCACAGTATATTTTAGCTCTATCCAGTATTTATACTTAGTTTATATAATGAAATATTTTGTTGACAAATACTATTATTCATTTTCTTCATTATATTTTTCAGATAATTATATCAGTGATAAAAAAGTAATTAAAAATATATTCTGCATGTTACTCCATAAAATAAGAAGGATGGGTATCTCGGTACTTTTCCAGTATAGGGGACTTGGTGACATAGGGAAAATGGGCTTGGTGAGAGATGGAAAATTTTCATGTATATTTTCTGGAAACCTATTCGGTGTTTCAAGCATAAAGAGATTTTTTTTTTATTTATTCAATTTATTTAATATAAATGAGCCACATGTCTATTTTTGTATATAAAAATAAGTAAAGTGTAAAATAAAACAACACTAATAATATAAATATAAATAAAATATTTATATATAAGTAATACATATATAAACAAGTAAAAAAGTTCATATGGTGTGTTTTCATAGCTGTTGATATCATTTGGCCACAAATATATTGGGGGGTAAATGTGTCTTTTAATGCAAAAATACAAAATAATTTATTAATTATCCATTTATTTTAATTTTGGCCATTTACAAAAGTTACCAATATCGTAGTTTTATTTTTATTTTATTATTTTAAACTTGTTTTAAGCAACTCAGATTTTAGTAATTAACAGAAGTATTGATATTTTAACAACGAAAAATTCATATTATACTATTGATTTTGAAAATAAATTTTAGTGTCACAACCTCCATTACTTGGAAGTTTATTTCTCTATTTGTTTACACTTATAAAAAAATATGCCAGGAAATCATGAAAAATGGTCTCTAATCTTCATATAAATTACATAATTACATATACATCATATAATACGTATATATGTATGTGAATGTATATGTATTACATATATATGCATAAGTAATATATATGTATATGTATTACATCATATATGTAATACATATACACATGAAATACATATACATCATAATTCAATTAAATACTTTCAGAGAAAAATTATGCCACCTGAATGAAAAGGGTTACAATGCAAAATGCAATAAAAATGGTCGTTGGAAAATAATTAAAGTATATGCCTATCCCAAAATTCTTTATTATAAAGAAAATATTCTAATTAAAAAAACAGCTCAGATATGTTTTTTAATTAATTACATTCCGTGTACTATTTTACAAGAAATTTACGTTTCGATATCCGTAAAATATGCGAGTAGTCGTAAATAATATCTTAGCTGAAAATACTTTACAACCGTAAATAATTCCTGTTTTTTTTTCTTCCTTCCCTCATTTCATGCTTCATTTTAACAATTTTTCTTTTCGCTTTACCCAAAATACTTTTTTGTTTTTCGAAGCTGAGAAAGAAAGTTTTTCTTATTTTCTTGATATTAAGTCATTGATAGTTGGTGTTAACTTAAGAATGCATATCATTTTAAGTTTACTTAATAATGCAATCAAAATGCTCCATGAAAGCCAAAATTATTATTATTTCTAATTATAAAAACATTAAAATTCTTTTAATCTTTTTTTTAAATTTCATTTTAATGTACATTTAAGAAGATATCTGAGCTAGACTGTTTTTAATTACAGTATTTTCTTTATAAGATAGAATTTTCTGATAGGCATATTCTTAAATCATTTTCCAACGACCATACTACTCCATTATATTGTAACACTTTTTATTCAGGTGGCATATTTTTTTCTCTGAAACAATTAATTTTATCAGAAGATGAGAGGTTATTTTTCATGATTTCCTCGCACATTTTTTATAAGAGTAAACAAAGAGACAAATAATGAAACTTTATGATACTAAAACGTTTTTTAAAAGTAAATCGCATAATATGAAATGTTGAATGTTTCATTCCTGTTAATTCTTAAAATATTGTTACAACTTGACTTAAAATATATTCGCGGCACACCTGAGGTTGTCTCACTGCTCCGCGACACACCTGTTGAGAATCACTTGTTCCGGCTGAAAGTAACAGTCAAAAGCTGTTGTGAGTTGCTTAAAACAGGATCAAGTTTAACCCTTTGAAGGGCGATTGGATATTATTTGTGCAGGTTATTTTTAATCCCTAAGTGCCACAATCACACTGAAATTTAGGAATAAAATTCTGATTTTATAGTGTAACTTTTAACTATTTTCAAAACTATTTTTTCGTAAATTCTGGTCTTACTTAATCATTTCAACTTTTTTTGCAGCAGAAGTACTTTGCCCTTGAAAGTGTTAAAATAAGAAAATAAAAATAAAACTATCTTATTAGTAGATCTTTTTTATGGCCAAATTAAAAAAATAATAATAATATTTAACCAGTGGACCCGTGCGAAGATTTCGCACTGCATTTTAATATTTTTTCGATGCTAAATTTATATAAAAAAATAAAAAAAAGGACTAAAAATATCTGCAAACAACATCAGTCAAGCCAGATTATCGTCTCATTTATCCCATCAAAGTTACAGTAAAAACTGATAGCTAATAGCTAAAGAAAAAATATATATATATATATATCAATCGTATTTTAACTGCATTAAAAGATAACATCATCTGTTTCGGGAAAAAACATGGGACAAAGAAAAATAAATTGAGCATTTGAATTTAAATTTTGCTCTTTAATCATAAATATAAAATAAACCCGTGCAGCTATCTTTATTTTACTTTTTTTTTTTTTTTTTTTTTTTTTTTTTTAATTATTGCTGAGCACGATATAATGCGGTATTTTATTTTTGTGGCAACATTAATTTGAGGAAAACGCTTCATTTCATTTATGAAAATAATGCCGATTTAATTTTTAATTATCAGCAAATTTTAATCAAAAAACATGTTTTAGGAAAATGTATTTGTACTATGTCAGAAGCCTGTTCAAAATCCTTTCATATGGTATCTCATTCGTCGTTCTGCGTTTCGTATTTTCTTAGAAAAAGGGATGTTGGCAGGATAAATAATACATACGATAAAAGCTTTTGTATTTTTGCTTTAAAACACATATTTACATTCCCACACACAGATACACGCTGAGGCGAAAATAAAATTTGCAGATCAAGTAGATATTTCACATATTTATTTGACAATTTCTTTATAATTTTTCTTTGGCCGTCTTAATCGGGATGTCCATCCTTCTTATCTTATAGAGTAACATGCATAATATATTTAAAATAGGTGGCCTGAACTTTGTGCCGTTGTATTAAAATAAATATCAAAGTAAAAATAGCACAAATAGAAATATGCAAAATGGCATACAGCTGTTTCGAAGCCCTCTAAAGCTCCATCATCAGTGCCAAATTTCAAAGATTAAAAATTGATCCAAAAGTTTAAGCCATGTGGGTATGCCTGCGTCTCCGCAAGCGACCAAGGTAGAATGCCCTAACTTTTGGCATATTTATACACATGTATATGTATATATATATATATATATATATGTGTGTGTGTGTATATGTACATATGTATACGTATGTGTATATATATCAATCACTGACGCCCGGCTAAGTACAGGATTTTCTTAACTCAATTTTTGCATATTATATGTTGCATATACACCAATATATAGATCATATATGTAGTTGCATAAAATAATTCGGTTATTTTTCCGACTGTAGAGGGTAATTGGTGAAATTGGATGTTCAAATATGTTATGCGTTTTCCAAATTATTTACTTAAACATCATCTTTAACTTTATTATGCGGTGAAGTATTTTTACAGAGTCCTGAATATGTTGAAAAGTGTTTCATAATCTATGATAGGCGCATGATTTTTCTTTCTTGTTATCATTTAAGTAAGTAACCTCATATGAGGTTCATGTGAGTATGAGAGGGTTAAGCATGTTTTACATCTGATCCCTTAAGTGCAGAACAGCTATTCGAAAATCTTTAGTATTTATCTTCATTGAATTGCCACATAAATGAACTATTTGAGCTCAGTTAAGCCATTTTATCACTCGACGATAAACTTCTGACCTTATAATACTCTAAGTAATGCAGGGAAAAAAAGGATAGAAATATTTATAGAAAAACTAAACTTTTCACTGGCTGCTACATCATAAAAAAGGTAAAAGTAACCCATCTATCTAATAGAGCTGATCAAAAACCAAGAAAAAAAAAAAAAAAAAAAAACATGTTTAAATTATTTAAAATGAATGAAAATTTTAATAATGCGTAAATTGAATGTTTGTATTTTCTCTATTTGAAATTAGATACTGCTCACTACAGTTTATAATTTGTATACTTTTCTAAATAATTCAACTATTTAAAATTGAAAAATTGAATTTGAATAACTGAAAAAAAAAATTCCGTTTACAGCGTAAATGAAAATTGTAAAATAACTAGCTTCAGGTATAGAATTATATATATACATATAAGTTTGAATCAATTTTCATTTTCTGCAATATTTTTATTATGTCTATATGATAGTTTCTAAATATGTTCTCAGTAAATATGTATATTATATATATGCCTAAAATATTTTTAATATTTTTTTTCACCAGTTCCATTTGATAGACTTTCATCTTAGTTCATCTTAAAAACTTAAAAAAAAATTCATAAATGATTTTGCTTTTATTAAATAAATATACGAAATCATTTTTAGGGAAAAAATGAAACCGACTTCAAGGGATTATTTCTTACTTTATTGCACTGTTATATACGCCAGTTGACATATTTAACACACGTATTTAACACGTTTCGCAAAAGAGAATTTTTATGGCAACCCTTTATTTTTATACCCATTAACTTTAAATGTTATTGTTTCCGATATCGCTGATTATGACGCGCAATTGACCCTCATATATTAAATTGTTTAATATGTTCCTGTAATATATATATATATATATATATATATATATATATACAGGGTGTCTCAAAAACATTGAACTCGACTTTTATTCCTTAAATATCCTTAAATCATAGACATACATTATAAATTACAAAGTTACGTAAAAAGGGATACAGAATTTTATGAAATCAATTAAAATTTTCAGGGGATTAAATTTGAAGAAATACAAGATTTAATTTTTTATACGGTCCCCGTACAAAAAATTTTCAGAGAGTAAAATATGCCCCATACAATAATGAGATCATGTACAAAATTTCAGTATTTTATCATAAAAGTCGCAGAGATATGTTTAAACAAAGTTGGTGAGAGGTTAATCATAAATTAAAGTGTAAATGTATACAGCTAGAATACAGATGACGTGACGCAGAAATGCATCATAAGCAAATAAAATATATCGCTTATCTTTAGATTTATTTACAGATTTACAAAATTATGCTTCTGAAAAATACCTTAAAATTTTACATGATAAATTACAGAATAAAACTGGGAAATGGTACAATTAATGAACATTAAACCAGTTTAGAAATGTTTGACAGAAATGTAAACATTTTGAACAAGCTTTTTAATCTTGGCGTAAAGTTATTATTGCTGCACAGTTTAGATACTTTTGTACCATTTTGTACAATAAACAGACCAATTATTATTTACTTATGCAATCATTGTCTTCTTTTGTAATTTGTGTACGATCCCTGCCACGCGATCATCCAACCTGATTTTTTCCCCTTTGCGAACTGATATCCAGGCATCGAAAAGTTTTTTAAGTCAGCATTTACATATTTTCATATCTGTGCAATTTTTTATTATAAAATGCTGAAATTTTCTACATGACCTCATTAGTGATTGGGACACATTTTACTCATTGGGAAATTTTCTGTACGGTGGCCGTATAAAAATGTTAATTTTGTTCAAATTTAATCCCCTAAAAATTTTAATCGATTTCCTAAAATTCTGTACTTTTTTTCGTGTAACTTTGTAATTTATAATATGTATGTCTATGATCGATATTTATCGAATAAAAGTCGAGGTCAATGTTTTTGGGTCACCTGAATATACATATATATAATACGACGGCGATTTTTAAAAACATAAAGAAGTATTGCTTTCTTTAAGAATGCGTTGAAATTTCGCGACGATTCGTCAATTTCTACGAAAGTTGCAGCCTAGTACATAAATAAGAAAATAGTCAAGAAGACGAACATATTTTGCATCATGACAAAAATTATAATGGGACCACCAACAAAATTCTTTCCGTGAAAAAAGAATTGTGAAAATCTGTGCATTTATTAAAAATTTATGCATAAAAAAAAAACCCTCATTTTCAGTTTTGTTGTAAGATTAAATAAATGTAACCGATATATTGTTGAATAAATACGCTGACAGATGTAAGCACACGATGCATACCTACCTATTCTAAATATTCTAGACATGCCATAATTTTCTGCCCCATTACAGTTACCGCACCTGAAATTCAGATTCCTGGAAATATATAACAGTCGGCAACGGAACCGACCAACGAGCAGCAGCTGGGGGCCACTTTTATGTCCTGCAGCTCAATAAATGTCTATACAAGGGAAAATATTTATTTATGTTTCCTCCGCTTTTCAGAAAAGTGTGCAAATTCCTCACGATAGCCAGCAGGGAGCAATATAGGGATAAAACATCAAGGTGAAAGAGTTTTTGTTGTGAATAATAAATTTTCACTCCTGCAGTAACGTTTAACTTGTGAAAGCAGGGGTTACCAAGATTTTAGTTTGTGTATCACTAAATCGAAATTAATATTTTTTGGTCGTACACTGTAAAAGGAAAAAAAAACAGTCGTTGGGGGCCACCGTAATGCTTACCCATCATGGATATGCGTAATATAAAATATGAAAATAAAACATGTGTAAACTATTTATAAAATGCATTGCAATTCGAATATAATCGTGACTTGATGACGTCATAAACTTTAAATCGAGGCTAACGAAAAAGAAAGGCTACCGCGGTGCTTTACGCAAATCTTTTTTTACAGACCGCGGGAGTCACGTGATACTCGAATGCACCAATGCAGGTGTACGAAAAGAACATCGCGTCATTCTAGTGGTCTGTAAAAAAAGATAACTGAAATGCACCGCGGTAGCCTGTCTTTTTCGTTAGCCTCGCTTTAAATGCTCTATTACTGAATTGCGTAAAAGAAATATCATTATAACTCCAAAAATGATAATCATATTAACTAAGAGTTTACTGCGTCGGATTAAGCTTCTCATTTCCAATTGAAATATATCTTTGAATTAAAATTTGAATGAAATACAGGGTCACGAAAAATCGAAGATTGTGATTACAAATATCTAGGCAACTAATTACCCAATCGACTTCATTCTTTATACAAAATTTATATTTTTTTATTGCTTTTATATTCACTCCTTAAAATAAACAATTTCGAAAATTTTTATATACCTTTTATCAGAACGAATATTTCGAGAGTCCGAAAAAATAGTTCGGATAATCGAGGTTACCGAAATTCAATAAGCTTCTTCTAATTATTACATACTAAGTACATACCAAATTTCAAGTCTCTATCTCAATTTGTTTGGGAGATAGAGCCGTTTACAGACACAGAGACACACACACAGTCAGACGGACGGCAATATTTTTTTTCTAAAAATGTTTTTCGGAATCTCCAGTATCTGAAACGTGTAAATCCGTCATTTTTTTTTTAACGATTACAAGATTTACCCTATACTACGTATGATGGGTAAGTAAAAATACAAAAGCTTCTTAATCTAGGAAAATATAATCTGACGACGAATATACAATAACCTCTTCCGAGTTACCCACGTTTCTGAAAAGCGTTTTTTATCTTTAGAAACGTCGGAAAACAATACATTTTCTATATTTAAAGTAGTATTTATATAATCAAAGTTTCGTTCGCTGCCACTGATTTTCGGAAACGTTTCCGAGTAGTTTTTTTTATAGCGTTTTGATAAGTTTTCTCAACCAGAAATATAGGTGCTTCGGATGCTATCAATTCTGACGTAAATACTTTCATGATCAACAAACATATTTTACGGACAAACAATGAAAAATTAAAAGCATTAACATTAACATTAATATTAATATGTTACTGTTACACTGCAAAAAAAAAAAAAAAAAAAAAAAAAAAAAAATTGGTTTTACAGTGCAATACTGGCATCCCAGCTGCCAGTATTATACCGTAAAATTATCAGTAATAAACAGCAAAATAAGCAGCTGGGGTGCAGTATTATACTGTAAAATCAACATTTTTTTTTCAGTGTACATGTATAACTTCAATTACTCAAATTGGGAATTGATAGCAGCCTAAAAAACCGATATCATCACAATCCGTGTATCCTAATCCTATATCAAAAGAAATGGTAACATTTAAAATTGTATGATTATGTATCTAAATTAATACTTGGATTAGCTTCTTTTACTGACATTCAAATATAGAGTAGCATCATGATTATAATTTATATAAGATCCATTCTCTAAAATATCAAAAAATTTGCTTAAAAAAATTCTAAAAAGCAAAAGTAACCATAATTTGTTTTTAAAAATGTCTACGATTATTTATAAATGATAGCAAATTTCAGACTTTCCGTTCACTTTTCTAGGTGTTATTTAAATGAGTTTTCTAATATACTAGCTCGCGTAGCAACCCAATATGTCGAATTGTATTATATCTTTCAGCTGTTGATGGATATAAATAAATCTTATTTAATTCTTCATTTGCCAAAGAAGATACTTCTCTATTATCCCGTCGGCCACTTTTCATAACAAAAAACTATCGCCAAACTGTAACGCCAAATGGAATATCAAAATAAATAAATAAATAAAATATAAGAATTTAAGGACACAATTGTTATTTTAATTAATGAAATAACTAATAAATAAGTAAAACATAATGAAAAATACACACAAATGTCGAATTAAAAACCACTCGATGACATAACAAACACGTTTAATGCTTCTGACATCAAGTAAATGGGACTGCAATTTTGGCGTTTAATCTTACAGTTTGGCGATAGTTTTTTTGTTATGAAAAGTGGTCGACGGGATAATAGAGAAGAACCCAAAAGAGTTATAGTGTTAATTTTATTCTTATCTTTTTTTATTATGATAAGAAAAATCACAACAATGCAAATTAGCTTAAAGGTACAGTACACTTCTAAAAAATAAGTAATGCATTATCAGTTTCACTTGATCTAAAAGTTAGAAGGTTTTGTGGGGTTTTTTTTTTTTTTTTAAGATAGCCATTACTTTTAGGAACTTAAGAAAAAAATTCTAGATTAGTGAATGTTTAAAGGAATATTTAATTTGAATTAACTATTATGGACACTATTTGCATGCTATTATTAAACTAAGTACACATAATAAAAATTGTGGGTTATTTAATATATAGAACACCATTTAATTAAGCTAAAATTAGTACAAAGTACTTAGTTAAAATTAGTACTACTTACATATTATTATTAAATTAAATACACATAGGCAATATTATATACTTAAAATCTAGACCAACATGTTATATTTAGACTAAAAATATAAAAATATATATTTACATAATATTATTGGATTACGTACATGTTGTTTTTTTAAATTGTAGATTTCCTAATGCGTTTGACCATCATTTAGTTTCGACAAATAATTAGATATATTGGTAATTGAATAATTACCAATCCTTCTAATTGCATAATTGCATTGAATTAAAATATTCATAAATTAAATTGTAAATTGCCATTTCAGATTAATTATTACAAGAGTGCAATTTACATATTATTAAAAATTTAAGCACACAAAGAATAAATTTTACAGTATATCCTTAGATGTATATCAACATTTTAGTTAGATTATTAATTAAGAGTAGTACTATTTTCATAATATTATTAAATTAAGTACTAATAAAGGGAACTGTAGATAGCCTATATTATGTACACAAGTTATTATTAAACGGTATACCATTTATATAATAATACTTAATTCATACGTGGAAATAATCTTAACAAAATGTCTTTTTATTAAAAATACCGACTCTTTATACTTTTACATTAAATATTGTTCTTTTCTACATAGAGCTAATTTATATATCCTTCTAAGATGCATAACTTATACCATTATTTATTTATCCCAGGATTTATTATTTTATTTCAACTAAGCGATATGGTTATTTATATGGGCTGTGTAATATTTTTTTTAAATAAAATAACGGCAATTAAAAACATAAAAATGTTTCAACTAAATTGAGATATTTAAAATAATTATTTACCTCGTTAAATATCTCATGAATGAATGACAAAAAAAACTCATTTTAATACACTACTTTGGTACTTTTTATTATGAATCAGAACAGAAAAAACCAAGAGTCAGGGAAAAATATGCAATTGCATTCTCTTTATGAGGTTAAATTTTTAAACGAAATTACAGTTTGTGTCGTTGGTGATTAAGCATTAATTACTCAGGAAAAACTATTTAGAAAAATTCATTACGGGCTGTTTTAATAGTGCTTTGAAAACAAAACTCGGAATTTAAAACTGTAGTTCTTTTTAGTATTAAAATCTAGGTGAAGCTAAAGTACAAAAAGTATGTAAACAGCAGTTTGCTGTGAGATAATTTTGCGTTAAATGTTATCACCACACACAAAAAAAAGTTAAACATAGTTTTATGTAAATAAGCAGTTGGTACTGACATACATAAAATGTAAATAAAATGCTAGCACAAAATAATAGGACTGTGTACAACCCTATGTGAAAGCTGCATGTTTTGATGCTGAGCAAAGCGAAATTCGTCGTGCTGCATTTGAAAATGTTGATTTCAACTAAGTGTCCAGAATATTTTTTTAGGAAATTTAAACTTTATTGCATACTTTAAACTAAAACTTTAACATTAATAGAAAGTTTAGCAATACAGATAAAAATATCAAAACACATATAATATATTTTATAACTGATGTGAAAAAAATATATAATGGAACATATGAATTACTGGTCGAAAAAAAAACCCATTATGTTTTTATTAAGTCAAATAAAGAAAATTAAAAAATAAGAAAATTTCAGCATAATTACAATTTACTGCCAATTCTGCCCTGTTAAATAGTATTTATTGTACTTCATGTTTCTTTTTTTTTTTTAACTTAATTTGGTATATGTATGTAAAGGTAGAATTTTGTACTCAATTTTCACTCACTTGTCATGCCCTAAATTCAGATATTATGTACAGTTGCACGTTTCCGATGACAATACAATATTTTCACATTTTTAGAACTTAATTATCAATTAATAAATTAATTTAAAGTTTTATTCTAGGTCGAGAAAACATTTTATAAATTCTAAATAGATAGTTTAAATATTGCTTTTTTTTCTTATTACCATACCTTTAAAAAAACTGAGCAAAAAATTATTATTTTATAATGAATTCACTAGTTTGCGCTTTCAACCAAGTGGTGAGTTTTCCATAATGGGGGCCACACAAAATTCACGTATTATAACGGACATGTTTTCGAACAACATTAATTGTGGTTATGAAATTAGGAGTGATTGTTTTTAAAACAACAATTTTTACTCATCTTTTTATTTGTATTATTCTGTACAATTGCTTTTTAGTTATAAAAGAAATGAAAAAAAAAGAAAGAAAAGAAAAGAAAAGAAAGAAATTACTTAATGTTGGTTTTAGTTAAGTGCTCAGAATTTATTTTCGTAAAATGTAAAAAAAATTCATAAAATGCATATATTTCTTTTAAATGCTAAAAGGTGTAAACTAAAAACATAATATTACAGTAAAATAACCTTTATTAGATTGTTCATATGTTTAGGCTCATTCCGAGCCATTATCAAACACAAATGAGAATATTTTATAATTGCAATCTTCGAAATTACATATCTTTGAAATTATTATTTGAAATGCTATCATTTAATTTTCATGTATTTCTTAAAATTACGCGAGTTATTTTTAAATTGTGATTATTTATTATTCATTATTCAATAATTTTAAACGCAGAATATTCTCTTGTGTTTTTGATAATGGCTCGGGGTGAGCCGAAACATGTGAACAATCAAATACAATTTATTTTACTGTATATTATGTTTATAGTTTACACTTTTTAGCATTTGAAAGAAACATATTATTACAAGGTGTTATAATTTATTATTCTTGAATATTGCATATTTTAAAATAATACTATAACAATAATAGAAAATTTAACAATGCAGACAAAAATATCAAAACACACATAACATATTTTGTAGCTGATGTGAAAAAAATACAATGAAATACATAAATCGTCCTTTGCATAAAAGATCATTATGTTTTAATAAAGTCAAATAAAAGAAAAGAAAAAAAGAAATGTTCAACATAAATGCAATATTTTAATTATTTATTCGCCTCGTTGAATATCCCATTCCTGAATGACACGAAAATATTTTTAATAGAATATTTTGATACTTTCAATTATGAAAAAAAAAAACTAAGATTCAGCAAATATATGTAAATACCATTTCTTTATGTGGTTAAATTTCCGAACTAAAGCTCAGTTTGTGCCTTTGGTGGTTAGCATCAATTTACTTTGGAAAACATATTTAGAAAAGTTCATTAAGAGCAAATACAAAAAGTGCTTCTAAAACAAATCTGCCTTTTTAAAATTGGAATTATTTTTATTAAACTCTAGGTGAAGCCAAAAAGAATAGGAACAATAATCGGCTGTGAGATAATTTTGTATTTAATGTTATCACCATAAAATGAAAGTTAAACATTGTTTTATGAAGACAGATTAAATGTTTTTTCTGTTTTTCTTTTCGTTTTTTTTTAAACAATACTGCGCAAAGATTGCCGGATTTAATGCTGAGCAAAGCAACCAATTATTCCTCGTGCAGCATTTTAAATTTTGATTTCAGAGACGTGTCAAGAATAAATTATATATTTTTTTAAACTTATGAAATCTAAAGAATGTAGTTGTTTATATTGAAATATGGCTATATCGTTAATGGAAAATTATGAAATACAGTAAAGTAACCAAAACATACGTAACACATTTATTTTACAGTAAAAAAAAATATATATATATATATTTGTTTTTAAAAATTATTTTTAAAAATACATGATGAATTTAAAATAAACTTGTAAAACCAAATTGATGATACTATGTTTTATTCGATATTTAAATCTTGCTTTTAGAATGTAGTAAAATAATAATGTTAATTAATTTCCACTGAATGAACAATGAAGCGTAATTTATTGAAGGTATTTTATTGGCAATATATGATAAGTAAAAATTCTAGAAAAAATGTACAAAAAAATAGAGAGTGGAACAACAGTTATTGTTTCAAATTGATTTATTAATTTTTTTTTTTTTTTTTTACTCTATATTGATAGTATTGTATATGAGTATGTGGGTTTAAGATAAATCTTTTTTGGGGTTTCGTTCATCTCACGAAACCCTATTCGTCCCACTACGTTATCTGTCCGTCACAGAGCATCCGTCACATAGAAATTATATAACTTACAGACAACTTGAAATTTTGTGTACTTATAGCTGAATATCTACTATGAAGCTGAAAATCATAAAATATAAAAAAAATCGTATCATTTTAATACAGAGAGATAAAAAAACGAAAATCTAACAGCCTTTTCCTATTAAATTTAAACATTTTTCGTTATAGCAGTTGTCAACAATTAAAAATCCACAATAAAATTCTTTCTACAATAATTAATTTTCTATTGAAAGATTTCCACGTGAAAAATGAAAATGAAATAAAAAGTTTCACCCATTGAAAAAAGAATAATATGACGTCATATTGGTAATAAAACGGAAATTTTCAAATATTTCTCAATAATACAAGGAGTATGAGTATGTGTAAGTACAGAAAGCAGGTTAATATGATGTCATTAGAGAATTTAAAAAAAAAATTGATCTGACGTCATATTGGAAGTTTAACGAACTTTTTCAAATGTTTGAGAATAATACAAAGAGAGTATCAATGTGAGTAATAGAGAAAGCAAGTAGATAGGACGTCAGCAAGTGATTATAACGTCATATGAGTTTGAGAAACGTATTGAATCATGATAAAAACCCGATTATGGAAATATTGGCATATTTTAACATTTTGAAGTTGAATGTTTTTTAAATCGCATTTAGTCCACATGACAGATATTATTATGATAGAGTATAATAGCGGGCTTCGCCCGCTGTCGGACCGGTTCAGATTTTCGAAAAAACGAGAAAAATAGACCGGTAAATTTTTACTTTATAAAAAAACATGACTTTTTTTGGGGGGGGGGGAAATGAAATTTATATGGATTTATTAAAGAAAGGATAAAGTGTTTTGAAAGGAATATTAAACGAAACCCTTTGTGCGATCTTCGATCACACTTACCCACTTGTTTTATTATTATTTGTGTGTGCGTAATGGTCTTCATAAAAACTAAATAAGGTTATTGAGAAAATAGTAGATGGTTTGGGAAAACACAATGTTCACATGAGTACAAATGAGCAGCAGATAATAAAAAGCTTGGGACCCACGTAAATAGGGGAGAGTGGGATCACTTTACGACATCTAAATGTTTCAGGAGTTGCAGTGTAAATAAAAAGTAGTTTTTATGGGTAGTGGTAGAAGACAGAGAAGTCTACTTCTGACAAGGGAAGGTACTGAATCGGTTCGGATGAATATTTTGAAAACTAGATTCATTTGAAAGAGCACTCTCTAGCCCTCTAATAGTTTAGCCCGTATTTTTCCGGTTCTCAAAAACAACTTGAATCGGTTGTAGACAAAAATATTTTGAACAAAATTGTATTTTAAGATATATGTAAAATAAAGAGATATGAAGTGTATTTTAGAAACAAACAGGGAAAGAAAATTTAAATAATTTTAAGTTTTACAAATATTTTTATGAAAATGCAGGAAAGCCCTCAGACGCTCACAGAGCTAGAAACGCTAGGGGGCGTTAGGTTTTGTTTCACAAATTGACGCTTATAGCTTACTTGTTCCTTGTAGCTTTTTATCAAGTTTCGAAGTCTTTTAATAGTATATTTCAACTAGATCTTTGTATTAAGTGATAAAATACTAATGTGTGAGGTAATAATAATAATAATAATAATAATAATAATATGTGAAGATAAAAATTTTCTGGGAGTATTCTTCCTTCGTTCATATTCTTATTCGCTTTGGATTCTGAATGTCTTTAAAATATATATTTCTGTCTTCAGTTAATTATATTCCTTGTCATTAATTGATTAAAATTACAAAAAGAGAAAAATTAAAATGCATATATTTGCAAAAAATCTTGAAAACTATTTTATATATTTTTGTGATCTTTTAGGCACCATCATGAAACACTACACACGTGTGTCGCAACACACAATTTGATAAACACTGCTCTTTCGAATCTCTTTCCTCATTCAAAATGCATTTCTAAGGCAAAGCAAAATAAAACAAGAACGAAAAATCATGCGTCAAGCATAGATTATGTAACACATTCCAACGCTTCCAAAATAATTTTACAAATCATACCGTTTAATAAGCTAAAAGATAACATCTAAGTAAACAATTTGGAAAACGCATAACATATTTAAAAACATAATTTCAGGAAATTCCAACATATACAATATTCGGAAAAATATCCGAATACTTTTATTCAGCCCTGTATAGGATCTATGTATTTGAATATATACTACATAGGATGCTAAATTTTAGTTCGGTTAGGAAACGCGTAGCACAGTTTAAAATTCTCCGTCTGGAGTTTCTGTTAATAAGCGGAAATGTGTTCGCGAACTTTTGTGCTTCCATGTATAGGATCTACAGAATTTATACACACCGCGTAATAGACAAAAAGCGAGTTAAAATTAAAATCGCGTTCAGTAACTTAAACGCACTTCAAGGAATTATTGTGAACAGACAGTAGAGAATTCTTTTGTGTGTCCCTGTAAATGAACGATGACTGCTATACACACAATATTCTGTAGTAAGCCTCTTGTAATGCACCTTAGTGACATATATAAATTTCAATGCGTTTAAAATAGTGAAACATTATTTAAATAAACCGCAGACGATTTTTCTCCATAGACGTAATGTAACGGAATTCTTTTGACTGTCCCTGTAAAGTAACTATAAGTGCTATGCACACCCTATTCCATATTACGCTTCATCTAACGCACCTTAGTGATATATATAAATTTCAATGCGTTTAAAATAGTGAAACATTATTTAAATAAACCGCAAATGATTTTTCCCCATAGACCGCAATGTAACGGAATTCTTTTGAGTGTCCCTGTAAAAAAACTATAAGTGCTACACACTTCCGTTGAAATAGGGAACATGCTATAGATAACAATAATAACATATAAAAATTGCAGAGCAATCCGAGCATATTTACGGTAGTTAGAGCACGGACAGACGGACAGACGGCAGGCGGCCATACGGCCAGACAAACCGAAGTCATAAACACTTTTCAACTAGGTTGGAAAGTGTTAAAAAGGATGTCCTTAGAAAAGATACTGATAATTGATGTTGGAAACAGAAAATAAAACCCATAAGAAATAATAAAAGACTACAAAGCCCTTTAAACATACTAATTAATTTTTGAAATGATAGAGAAGAAAATATCCGAGAAAAATACAACTCCCGATACGCTGCTCCAAAACTGTCTATGTCATGTCTAATTCGTTAGGGGCGAAATTACCCCTTTGATTCTGAATGTCTTTAAAATATATATTCCTGTCTTCAGTGAAGTATATTCCTTGTCATTGATTGATTAGAATTAAAAAGATGGAATAATTAAAATGCGTAAATTGACAAAAAATCTTGAAAACTATTTTAAATATTTTTGCGACGATCTTTTATGCACCATAGTGAAACACCACACACATGTGTCGTAACGCACAATTTGATAAAGGCTGCTCTTTCAGATCTCTTTCCTTAGTCAGAATGCATTTTTAAAGCAAAGCAAAATAAAACAAAGGATGTCCTTAGAAAAGATACTGGTAATTGATGTTGGAAACAGAAAATAAAACCCATAAGAAATAATGAAAGCCTACACAAAGTCCTTTAAACATAATAATTAGTTTTTGAAATGGTAGAGAAGAAAATACCTGAGAAAAATACAACTCCCCATACGCTGCTCCAGAACTGTCTAATCATGTTTAATTTGTTAGGGGTGAAACTACCCCTTTGATTCTCAATGTCTTTAAAATATATATTTCTGTCTTCAGTGAATTATATTCCTTGTCAATGATTGATTATAATTAAAAAGTTGGAAAAATTGAAATGCGTATATTGATAAAAAAATCTTGAAAACTATTTTATATATTTTTGTGACGATATTTTAGGCACCATAGTGAAACACCACACACATGTGTCGTAACGCACAATTTGATAAACGCTGCTCTTTCAGATCTCTTTCCTTAGTCAGAATGCATTTTTAAAGCAAAGCAAAATAAAACAAAGGATGTCCTTAGAAAAGATACTGGTAATTGATGTTGGAAACAGAAAATAAAACCCATAAGAAATAATGAAAGCCTACACAAAGTCCTTTAAACATAATAATTAGTTTTTGAAATGGTAGAGAAGAAAATACCTGAGAAAAATACAACTCCCCATACGCTGCTCCAGAACTGTCTAATCATGTTTAATTTGTTAGGGGTGAAACTACCCCTTTGATTCTCAATGTCTTTAAAATATATATTTCTGTCTTCAGTGAATTATATTCCTTGTCAATGATTGATTATAATTAAAAAGTTGGAAAAATTGAAATGCGTATATTGATAAAAAATCTTGAAAACTATTTTATATATTTTTGTGACGATATTTTAGGCACCATAGTGAAACACCACATACATGTGTCGTAACGCACAATTTGATAAACGCTGCTCTTTCAGATCTCTTTCCTTAGTCAGAATGCATTTTTAAAGCAAAGCAAAATAAAACAAAGGATGTCCTTAGAAAAGATACTGGTAATTGATGTTGGAAACAGAAAATAAAACCCATAAGAAATAATGAAAGCCTACACAAAGTCCTTTAAACATAATAATTAGTTTTTGAAATGGTAGAGAAGAAAATACCTGAGAAAAATACAACTCCCCATACGCTGCTCCAGAACTGTCTAATCATGTTTAATTTGTTAGGGGTGAAACTACCCCTTTGATTCTCAATGTCTTTAAAATATATATTTCTGTCTTCAGTGAATTATATTCCTTGTCAATGATTGATTATAATTAAAAAGTTGGAAAAATTGAAATGCGTATATTGATAAAAAATCTTGAAAACTATTTTATATATTTTTGTGACGATATTTTAGGCACCATAGTGAAACACCACACACATGTGTCGTAACGCACAATTTGATAAACGCTGCTCTTTCAGATCTCTTTCCTTAGTCAGAATGCATTTTTAAAGCAAAGCAAAATAAAACAAAGGATGTCCTTAGAAAAGATACTGGTAATTGATGTTGGAAACAGAAAATAAAACCCATAAGAAATAATGAAAGCCTACACAAAGTCCTTTAAACATAATAATTAGTTTTTGAAATGGTAGAGAAGAAAATACCTGAGAAAAATACAACTCCCCATACGCTGCTCCAGAACTGTCTAATCATGTTTAATTTGTTAGGGGTGAAACTACCCCTTTGATTCTCAATGTCTTTAAAATATATATTTCTGTCTTCAGTGAATTATATTCCTTGTCAATGATTGATTAGAATTAAAAAGTTGGAAAAATTGAAATGCGTATATTGATAAAAAATCTTGAAAACTATTTTATATATTTTTGTGACGATATTTTAGGCACCATAGTGAAACACCACACACATGTGTCGTAACGCACAATTTGATAAACGCTGCTCTTTCAGATCTCTTTCCTTAGTCAGAATGCATTTTTAAAGCAAAGCAAAATAAAACAAAGGATGTCCTTAGAAAAGATACTGATTATATTGATGTTGGAAGCAAAAAATAAAACCCATAAGATAAAATATAAGACTACAGAGTCCTTTAAATATACTAATTAATTTTTGAAATAGTAGAAAAGAAAATATCCGAAAAAAAAATACAACTTCCCATATACTGCTCTAGAAGTGTCTAATTCGTTAGGGGCGAAACTACCTTTTTTTAACGCATAAAGCTATTTATAAATATATCATTAGGTTTACAAATTTCGGAAATAATGCAACTAGAGGAAATGAAATTTGGGATTTATCTCTTTGCTCGTGAACAAAAACTGTTTCCGTTTTTTTTTTTTTTTTTTTTTTTTTTTTTTTACCTCTATCCTTTAAAGCTTGACTTATTTTTTCGTCTCTTTTGCTTCTGATTGATTTTAATATGTATGTTTCTGTAATTGGTTGTTTATTTTCTTTGTCTTTTATCCATTAGGAATAAACAGAAACATTAAAAGACATTTTAGCAAAAATTCTTAAAAAAATATTTTATATTTTCGCAACACTCTTTTAGGCACGCTCGACACACACCACATTTGTGTGTCGCAACGCACAATTTGAACTGAATCTCTTTCCTGATTCTGAATGCTTTTTAAAAGCAATGCAAAGTAAAACAAAATGTATTCATAAAAAATAGTTTGGTAATCGATGTAGAGGGCAAAAAATAAAACTTATAAAAAATACTAAAAGACTACAGACTCCGTTAAATACTCTTATAAAATAGTCCGGTAAATCAGATGTAGTGTACAGAAAACGAAACCTACAAAAAAAAAAACTAAAAGACTGAAGGCTCCTTTAAATACTCTTAGAAAATAGTCTGGTAAATCAGATTAGTTAACAGAAAACAAAATCTATAAAAAATACTAAAAGATTACAGACTACATTAAATACCTTTAGAAAATAACCTGGCAATTCAGATGTTAGTGCACAGAAAACAAAACCTATAAAAAGTTCTAAAAGATAACAGTATCCCTTCAATACCCTGAGAAAATAGTCTAGTAAGTCATATGTAGTGCACAGGAAATAAAATCTATAAAAAATACTGAATGGCTGCAGAGTCCTCTGCAAATACTAATTAACTTCTGAAATGATTCTGCAAAACTTCTTAACTTCTAAAAAATATCGCCTCATAAACACCTCCGAAGCATCTGTGTCATTGCTTATTCGTTACGGGTGGATTCTCATTTTTATTTAACACATAAAAGCATCTTTACATATATCGTCGCTACCATGTCAAACTATCGAATGTGAAAAAATGCATTTTTCATTACTTTTAAAAATGGGCCGATTGTCACCACTAAATTTTAACAGGGTTGCAGGGTTACAAATCACCAGGGTTGCAAGTTAGGCCTCTTTTTCCATTCAGAAATTTTAAATCCTCACCAGAAATTTGAAATAGATTTTTTTTCTTTATTTATTGACAGCTTATCTCGCAATTACGTAAAGTAAAAGTTTTTTTCTCAAAATTGCGGGTATGAATTTGGCATCACTGAATAAAAAAGGAGGTCAAACTGGCAACCTTGTTCTTCACAGAAATTTTATTATTTTTTTTACTAGGCGAAGAAGTCTAATAAAATTTAGTGGTGACATTTGGCCCATTTTTAAAAGTAATGAAAAATGCATTTTTTCATATACGATAGTTTGGCATGGTAGCGATGATATCATTAGCTTTACGAATTTTGGAAATAAGGCAGGTGAGAAAATAATCCCTAAAAAATTAAATTCTCATACTTATATCCTTGGTAGTGAACAAAAACAGTTTCCTTTTGTATATCTCTATCCTTGAAAGATAAAGCTTGACTTATTTTTTTTTTCTTGCATTTTGATTCTGAATGATTTTATTATGTATATTTCTTTAATTGGTTGTTTATTTCCTTTGTATTTCATTAATTAGAAATAAACAGAAATATTAAAAGATATTTTAGCGAAAAATATTGAAAATTATTTTATATCTTCGCCACGCTAAATTTAAGTACCCCCGACAAACACCACATTTATATGTCGCAGCATACAAATTGAGGAACACTGCTCCACTGAATCTCTTTCCTGATTCTAAATCCTTTTTAAAAGCAAAGCAATATAAAACAAAAGGTATTCATAGAAAATAGTTTGGTAATCGATGTAGGGGGCAGAAAATAAAACCTATGAAAAAATTAAAGACCCCTAAATATGCTTAGAAAATAGACTGGTAAATAAGACACATAGAAAAACAGAAAGCAAAACGTATAAGAAATATTAAAAGACTTCAGAGTACTTGAAATATACTAATTAACTTTTCAAATGACAGAAAAGAGTATATCCGAGAAAAATATCGCCTCATAAACTCCTCCAGAAGCATCTATGTCATTGCTTATTCGTTACGGACGGATCTTCATTTTTCTTCAGCACATAAAGGTATCTTTAAATATATCATTAGCTTTACAAATTTCGGAAATAACGCTGCTGAAAAAAGAATCCCTAGAAAAAAATGAAATTCTGAGATTTATCTCCTTGCTCGTGAACAAGAACTGTTTCCTTTTTGTACACCTCCATTCTTCAAAGATAAAGTCTGAGTTATTTTAAGTGCATTTTCCTTTTTAGCGTGTCCTGGGTGTTAGAGGCTTTTCTTATCCACTTCCTAGAGGTGCCGTAGTTAATGATTTGTCCACAAGTCTCAGTTGAGGTATCAGAGGAAAAAAGACTTTAAAAAATAAAGGAAATTTTTGAGAAAAAATAAAGAAATATAAATACACCTTTGTCTCAAATCCAGACAGTCAGTAGACATATTCTGGTGGCAACTAACAAAAGGAAAATGACATAAAATACTTCTGAGGTATGTTAAAGGAAAAGTTATGAGGTTGAAAGAGGCAATAAATGCCACCAAACTGAAAAATATTATGTGGATAAATAAAATTAGTAAATGCATTTGCCTATACAATTATTTTTTGCATTGAAACTTATATTGGCTGTTTCAAGAAAAAATAATGTTGTACTTATAATCTATTTTCTTATTTTTCAATGATACTTTTTTTTTTTTTTTTTACAAAAGATTAGTTAAAAAGTAACCTATGTGTAATAATCGCAACTACATTTTTGTTAAATATTTTTCTAAATACTTATGAAACGTTAAATAGTCAAAATTTGACGATAAACAACTTGAAGAAAAAGGTTCGATTTTTTAATAATTATTTTTTAGTTAATTAACTATTGAAAACTTCTTATAGTTATTGTATATTTTTTTCATTCTGTTTCCTCTTCTATTCTTTTTATTATTATTATTTTTTTTTTTTTACGAAAAATAATCACCTAACTTTCTTAGTGCATATGTTTTCTTGGTAATTGTCATAAAAAAATACCATAAATTGTAGATCAGTTCTATTTATTTAATCGATAATAACATGCAAAAACTTTTAATTTAAATATTTTATACAAAAGTATTTTTTTTACATTGTTGGGTGGTAAGTTTTGCTTAATGATAATTACACAGCAGTCCTATTTTTTAAGTAAAAAAATCTTCTAACCCTCTAACTTTACGTATTTGATTGATATTATTGAAATGAATTACTTCAAAACAATAATATTACAGAACCATCGTTTGTCAGGATTTAGGGTTCGAACTCATGCTCTTTTTCGAGAACCAGAGATTAAATATGGCGCCGAAGATTGACTTAGACGAGATGATGTAGGAGAATACATGGAGAGCAACTCCTTACCTCTACAGCTAGAACTATGAAATAGAGACATTCGAAACCATTCATTCATTCATACCGATGACCAGGCCCCTACCTGCCTGGTTTCCCTAGCCAAACGGGTTATTTGCCTGGTATCGGAGTGCGTTAGCGCCATAGAATGGATGTCGTGTAGCGGCGAGCCATAGCTGGCAGGACGGCTATATTGTCCTCTAGAAGGCAGGTTAGGACTTCGTTTGGATTATATTTGTTTTTCTGCTACTTATTGCATGTTCTTCTTAAATGTACCTGCGCTTGGCACTGACACTCATCGTTGCAATGGTGACGAGACCCCGCCTTTCTACCGTACCCCACCGGGTAAAAACTGGCTTCGTAGACTATCCTATTGAAGCGGGTCCGGTAGATATTGTGCTGGCTTTAGCCAATATGCACCTATTAAATAAAAAATAATAATAATAATAAAATAAATTAAAAAATACCTGAAAGGGAAGGTGGTTAGTACATTTTATTTAAATCTTATGAACTAATATTTATATGGCTAACTTAGACTTTTATGCTGGGAAGTTACTAGAATGGTGATTTACTTGTATCATTTTTAGTACTAGCTATTACATCACTGCTTCTTCCTATGGGAGACATTCTAAACAATAAGGTAAAGCCAGGAGAGACGGCGCATTCGGAGAGATTGCGCACATAGAGGTTCGGGGGGAAGGAGTAGAGTGAGCGCGCAGCGACTCCAGGTAGTTATACAACAGCAGTAGTGGAGCGTCTACTTGAAAGTGCACGTTGATTGTTTTGAGCGTCTAAGGTAAATCATTGCTATTTTGTTTTGTTTTCTCAATATAAGTGCTTGAATTTTCATAGCTATTCATCAGAATTTCTGTACAATGTCAGTAGTACAATATATTTTAAACTTAAACGATTTTTCATAAGCTATTAATCTAGACTAACAATGTGAACATCAACGGTTCGTTTTAGTAGCGGCTATGTTTATATAAAAGGCCGCGCAATCTCTCCTACCGAAATTGGAGAGTTTGCACATCTGCGACTTAGGAGAGATGGCGCATTGTTTCCATTAGTTTCCATGCTAGGAGCGATTACGCAGTTTATTGGTAAATTTTTCATAAAAAAATGAAAAATTAAAATGGACTAATTGTAAGTTTTTGTGTTATCAAGTAACTTAAAGTTATTTTGTAATCTTATCTGGACTTGCTTTTTCTGATTCTTTAATTTTTTTTCCTTTAATTAAAAATTTTTAATCGCTTTTAAAATTATTTCCTTTTTCCGATTCTTTAATCATTAGGCTGAAATATTCACTCCTAATACAATAATATTTGTTCACAAAAACCTTACAACAATGTCATTATGTGTAATTATTATTGTTAACAATTTAATTGTAGTTATTATTAGTAACAATCTCTCCTACCCATGTGCGCAATCACACCAACCCTGTAATGACAGATTGCGCAAAATAACTTTTTTGGTTTTATTAGAACTGTTCTATTAAATTACAACATAACAACAAAATAGCAATGGAAGTGCATAAAAAACAAATGAAGTAAAAATTATTCATGGATAGTTTAGCAAAAAAATAATATTTAGATTTTTTATTGTTATTCTTTTGAATTGTGCGCAGACTCTCCTAGCTTTACCTTAGATAACGACCAGGAAACATAGCACTGGGAACGCGGAGAGTAACATAAATCCCAAAAGAACCAACGTCCATTTATAGGCGCCATACAAAATTTACAATTAATAAATCACAAATTACAGTTATAATAACAAAAAATACATACAGATATGAGAAAAAAAATAAGAATAATATTATTTACAAAGTATTTACAAACGTATAGGAAGGTGATCCCTATCAAATTATAATAACTGAGGAAAATTATCCTGGGTCAATGTTTTCCGAAAGATATAGCGTCGCCCGTATGGTCTTCTCCATTGGGCCCGCTCATCGTAAATAGTTAAGTTTTGAATGGTAGGATTTGGGATATCGGGAATATTATCAAAAAATTTTGAAGCCTGATTTTTAAACGCCTTAGCTATCCTGTCCTGATCTCGTTCAGCGTATCTCTAAAACGGAAGAAGTTTTACTTTCGCCCATGGGCAGATTTGCCGATTTTGATCTTTAAAAATTGCTCTTTTGTTTTAGTAATAAAGCTATCTTGATGACAATCTTTTTCAAAAATATCTAATGTCATAAAATATCAATGTTTTGAAGAGGTAGACTTTGAGTTGAACATCTGCCAAACAAGGAACGAAACTTTCTTTTTTGTAAGGTAATGTTTCCTCGCTTCTGTTTTCAGAATTCCCTTTTACCAGTGAAAATGGGAAACTGTAGATCATTATGTAACATGTTCTGAATTGCTCTTCCCTTAAACTAGCCGAATGAATGAGCTTCATATTAAACAGTCTATGATAGTATAATTAACATCAGTTTGTTATTTTGATTCTTCATGGTGATGCACCCAGTAAAAAGTTTTGTTGAATCAACGAAAATTTGGTTGACCCAACAAAACTTTTTGTTTAAATATAGGTCAATAGAAATTTTGTTTGAATCAACAAAAAAATTTTTTTTTTGCAATTCCAAAAAAAAATTTTGCATCGTCAGCAAAAAATGTTTTGTTAATTCAAGTAAAATGGTTCAATTTTACTTGAATTTTGCTAAAACAACCAAAATGTACTCAACAAAACATGTTTTGTAGTTTTAATCAATTCCTTTTTCTGGGTGTGGTCCTCGAAATAAATGTCGGATCATCTTTTAACTCTGACAAAAATACATAAATTAATATTTTATCAAAGAAAAACAATTTATTGCTAGATGTAATGTCCTGCATAAAAGTATTCTATTACACACTTTTATTTAACTTAACTTGTTTCATGTGTGCAAAAGTGAAATTTTGTAATCACTTTTCACTCACTTCCTCCTGTGGGAGTTTCAGAAATTATACACAGTTGTGCTTTCCCGATGACAACACAAGATTTTCATATCTTCAGAACTTAATTATCAAAATAAAATTAATTAAATTTTTATTATACGTTGAGAGAAAACAATTTAGAAATCATAATTAAATAATTTAAATAATGTTTTTTGTATCTTTCTAGTTTCCATAATCTAATAAAAACTTATAAAAAAAAAAATATTTTTTTTAATTTATTACCGCGCGACTCAACAATAAATATATTTTTTTATAATGTAACATTTGCAGTATGTATTTTCTCCCTTGCTGCTACACTTTAAAAAGCAATTTAGATTTTTAAAAAAAATCACTAGTAAGCGCTTTCTGCCCAGCGGCGAATTTTTCATAATCGGTACACACACAAAATTCACGTAATATAACGGAACACGTTTTGGAAAAACATTAATTACAGTTATGAAAATAGGCTTGGTTTTTAAGAATGCTTATAAAATCGTGTTAAAAATATATATATATTTATTTTCTTATTTTTATTATTCTGTGGAATTACTTTTTAGTTATGAAAGCACATGCGAAAAAATAAACAAATTATTTGAGGTGTAGTACCTTATACTAAAAATTGTTCTACGGGAATATGTTTTATATCTGTGAAAGGGAGATTTTTCCTAGAAAAATATAGTACTGCATTTAGCTAAAGTTAAAATTTATTGATTTCGCATATGTGTTCATTTTAGCTGAAATTTCTGTGTACCCAGCTACTTTGCTTTGATCGTTATTCTTTTTTCAAAGAATTTAATAATCCAAGGATTTTTTCGGGACACAAATAACAAAAATTGTTTAACCATTGGCATTCAAAATTTCCTGAAGGATTTCGAAATTCCATGTATATATTGTTGTCAATCTGTTCTTATTAATATGTTTACATTGTTTTCTAATATATGAAGAAAGTACTACCCAAAACAAGATGATTATTTTGTAGCCACTTGTATAAGGATTCTTTTTTTTTTAATTTTTATACCACTAACCAGGCCCCTACCTGCCGGGCATGGGTGCCTAGTTTGACGAGTTAGTACCTGGACGTTGGCAATATTCGCCTGATGACAGCATGGTTGTGATCCACCTGGCAAAAGCCTTGTTGGCATCGCTGCAGTGCTCTCTAGTGGTCTGCCACAGTTTTCTTTGTTTGCTTGTTCATAGTTTCTATTTAACATTGTTGAATTAGCAGATTTTTTTTAAAAAGCAAAAACTAAAAAAAGAGAAAGGAATCGATCTCGTAATTTAGAGACTTGGTCAGCTGAAGAAACCTTCACCTGACTAGGTACCTTCAGAGGTATAATTCACGGGGAACTTGGAGGACTTTGCACCCACGACGGATTTTACATGCACCAGGCGCCATTAGCGACAATGACAAGACTAACAAATAATGTCTTAGTAATGCGTCTTAGTATGTTTTACACTCAACATTGGTTGTCTTTCCATAGATGCATAATGGTTGGCATAATGGTCGCATCACTTCCATTCACTTCCTTCCATACGTGCAATATTGTGTACGCTATCTTGGCACTAATCAACAGATATTTGATACAATCCCTCATCTTTTTGCTTCTTTTTGGGAACAACGGATTTCGAGCTTATTCTATCGACGATAATTTATAGAATTTTCAAGCTATGATTTTGAGACTTTCACAAAAGTTGCTCTATATACTTAGCTAATACATTATGCATATTATATTTTGATTGCATTCGCGCATGCGCAGTGAAACATTTTTTAGTATACCTGCTCATTTTTCATCCAATTTTTATTACTTTTTAATTCTGATTGCAGAGTTTTATGTACAATGTTGTTTGTCATATTTTCTGAAAAGAATTTTTTTTATATTAAAAACTCTGCAAATTATAAGCAAAAAACTAGCCGAAATTTGGGACTGTTTTTATAAAAACCTTACTTTCTCTACGAGTATACACGCTATCTTCATAAGATCTTCACTTCTTCTTGTGAAGAAAAATGATTAAGTATTTAAAAATAAAATAAAGGAGGCAATTAACCGTTCTCACGCCTTAATACTCGTTAGGTAAATATTGTCTAACAATTTTTACGTTGATCATTTATTTTAATACAACGGCAGACAGTTCAATCCACCTATTTTAAATACAATAAAGCTGTGCTACATAATCATCTGATGCTGTGTAATCCTTTATTAAGTGGTGTAAAGTGGATTTTTTAGCAGGATATATATATATACAGCGTGTCCACGTATAACCTGACCGACCTTTATTTTCGCAACCGTTGGTCCTAGATGCATACTTCCAATTACAAAAATGGTTTAAATAAGGTAAATAATTATTTTTAAAGCGATTTGGGTTAAGAAAAACATTTATTAAAAAATTACGAAATTTAAATTTTTATACAGTCCCCCGGTCCTATAAGTGATATTTAGTAAAAATTTACTGTGACACTAACAAGTAAGATAAAAAAAGTCCCACTCATCTAACATTAAAATTGACCGAATTATGAAACTTTGAAATGCATGACTTATACCACTGTTTTGCATCTCAAAACAGATGATTTCGCCCGTGCTTTCAGGGGTCGTATATAAAGTACTTAAACTTATTTCAAGGTATCTGCGCTTTGAAAGAAATCGTACAACTATTACGATTGACTTAAATTTTATTAGTTAAGTTTAAAATTAGTTAAAATAATTGTATTTTATCATATGTTTTATTTTGTAAGTATTTGAGGCTATGATTTATTTTAACAAAATTTATATTATTTTCATAAGGTTTTATTTAACTTGCAACGATCGTCTTTCCAGTTTAAAATTTGTACTCGAATTTTAATTAACTTTCAAATGTCCGATCGAAGTTAAATTTTACATACTGACTTAAATCCGATGACAATGTAATATTATTATGATTTTCGACGCTTACCATATTAGAGGATAACACAAAAAAATTCGGATAGATTACCGCCAACAAGTTTAAGAAAAAAATTTAGATTAGATAACATAAACCTGCGATGGTTGCGTTTTTTAACATTTATAATTACGTTTTATGTATTTTTTAACGCTGAATAAAAAAATTACCTTCACTTTTAACCATCATGTCAAGATTTTTCGCAAATCGTAAGTTTCAAGGTTAAAAATTAGCGAAAAATCTGATACTATAAAATAGATGTAAGACTTTTTTATTCAGTTTAATTTTATTTAACTCAATAATTTATTCAATTTTTTGGCTTATACTGGGTTTTTTAACAACTAAATAGCTCAGGGGTCCGATAAAGTTGGGAAGGGAGGGGGGGGGGGGGTCAATTTTAACTTTGAGCTTATTAACTTTGAAATTTTCGATTTGAGAAAAATCCTGACGTGATGGTTTAAAATGAAGGTCATTTTCGGATTCAGCGCTAAAAAATACATTAGAATCAATTTTCAAAAGCTAAAAAACAGGGCACAACTCAAAATATGAAAGACAGTGTAATCTAACAGCATTTTAAAATCTTAATTGAGGCTGTTGTTTTTCATCCTTTTATTTAACAAAAATTCTGTTATTTTTATCCTCTTATATGTTCAGTACAAATTGTATATTTTGCATTAATATGTTAGAATGATAATAGATTTCACATTTATATTAGATTGCAATGTTAATTTTGCTCTCAACTATGTTTTTGATATATCTGACGATTATTTATATTTCTACTACATTTGTGAATGACCCCTATTTCGCAACAAAAAATATACTCCAACTTTAAACAGCTATAACTCGGTCAGTTTTAATCGTAGATGAATGGGACTTTTTTTATCTTACTTGTTAGTGTCACAGTAAATTTTTACTAAATATCACTTATAGGACCGGGGGACCGTATAAAAATTTAAATTTCGTAAGTTTTTAATAAATGTTTTTCTTGGCCCAAATTGCTTTAGAAATAATTCTTTACCTTATTTAAACCATTTTTGTAATTGGAAGTATGCATCTAGGACCAACGGTTGCGAAAATAAAAGTCGGTCAGGTTATACGTGGACACGCTGTATATGTCTTCTTCTCATTAATGAAAATCTACTCAGGAGCCGTTTAAAAAAGAAACTAGTCATTGGGGTCACCGTAATACTTACCCATCATGGATATGCATAATATAAAATATGAAAATAAAACATGTGTAAACTATTTATAAAATGCATTGCAGTTCGAATAAAATCGTGGCTTGATGACGTCGTAACTTTAAATGTTCTATTACTCCAAAATAGATAATAATATTAACTAACGGTTTACTGCGTCGGATTAAGCGTCTCATTTCCAATTAAAATATATCTTTGAATTGAAATTTGAATGAAATACAGGGCCAGGAACAATCGAAGAGTGTGGAAAGTATGATTACAAATATCTTGGCAACTAATTATCCGATCGATTTCATTCTTTATGCAAAATTTATGTTTTTTTATTGTCTTTTATATTTCTTCCTTAAAATAAATATTTTCGAAAATTTTTATATTCCTTTTATCAGAACGAATATTTCCGAAGTCCGAAAAAAATAGTTCCAGATAATCGAGGTTACTGAAATTCAATAAGCTTTTTTCCATTATTACATACTAAGTACACACCAAATTTCAAGTCTCTATCTCAATTTGTTTGGGAGATAGAGCGCTTACAGAGACACAGACACACAGACACACAGACAGACAGACGGACGGCAATTTCTTTTTTCTAAAAGTATGTTTTTCGGAATCTCCAGTGTCTGAAACGTGTAAATCCGTCAAAAAAAATTTCGATTTTCAAAACGATTACAAGACTTACCCTATACTACGTATGATGGATAAGTAAAAAAATTATGTTTTTCCACGACCCAAGTCTGGATTTGAAAGTCTAGGGAAAACATTTCCGGGTACTTTAAGTCACAGAATTTTTGTTAATAATAAATCAGATTTTTTTGCGAATTATCTGGAAGTTGTGATAGTATGAGAATGGTACAATATCCCTGAAATAGAACTTAAAAATCTGGTTTCTTCAATGAATTAACAGAGTGTTTGAGATTAAAAGAGAAAACGGAGGATCGATATCATATTGATTTACATAATATATATTTTTTTTGACAAATGGTCTCATAATTTGTTAAAACGGTATTTTTCATTTATTTCTAATATTTTAATTAATTTAGTCATTTATTAGAACTTTTCATAACGTCATTTCTGTTTTACCTCAAGAAATGATTCATGCAGCGCTTAAAACTTCGATTACCTACCCAGGGTGACAGGCTTTATACATAGTGTAGGCAAACCACAACATACTGCAAAACTCTATCTGAAAGCTCTAAATTGGAAAATACATTATAACCTGCTAAGACGAAATCACAAAGGACCGGAAAGAATTCCATTTGAGACAGATTTGCGTGTTAACATCTAGGCTGTCTAGTAACTGTATTGTATCCTTTCTGCCTGGACAGGAATTGTTCTCTTAACGCAGGATTCCATTTCAGGCCATTGTTGACCTGTTTTCACATTCTTTACAGAATTATAAATTATTAAAGTCACAGTCTCTAAAATATTTAGATGAAGTTTTCAGTGGTGAAAATTCCATCCAGAAACCTATCCCCAGTGTACCCTTCTTAAGTAGATTTAAAGAATCACCGCCATAAAAGATTTACAAAAAAAAAAAAATGTATTGATAAAAAATGTTTTATTACTGAACTTCAGAAAGGAAATAACAAACATTTATTAATCTAGTAGTAACTACATTGAGCGAGAAGTTAAAATACTTTCCTTGAAATGCATATAAACTATGCTCATACGGCTTTCATCACATTTTTTTTTTTTTTTTTTTTTTTTAGTTTTCACTTGCCTTGACTAAATATTAATTTGAATTAAATACTTGCCGATAATCTGTTTTATGAATAACAGGATGTAACTACAGTGAAACTTCCATTTAACGAAGTCTCATCGTTACACTTAAAAACTTCGATGTGAAGAAAATTCGTTAAATAGAAATCAACTTAAATTCATGACATTTTTCCTTCAGATATGGCAAACAGGTATTGAATTCAGAAGCATTTGATTCAGTTTCAATTATGAAACCGTCATTTACAAAACAGTTGTGTACGGTCGATGAAATCACGTCACATTTCCAAGATTTGGTTCAAGTTTTCATGAGTTCTGATTCACAGAGTCTCAAACTAATGTTTTCACTACATTGTCTTTTTTCTGTCTTTTTCGATAATGTACTTCAAGATTTTTTATTATTCCTTAGACTAATGGCTGAAATTTAGAAGTTGTATTAGTCGGAACAAAAATAGCTTTGATATTGTTCGATTTACATTTTAAAGCACATTCTTGCGGATGTACAAAGCTGTTGTCTATCAGCAACGGAAGGTCTGAATAGTAAATGTCTGACTCTAATTGATATTAATTTTTTGCTTCAATGTAATCTGACGCCATTACGCCATTGCCTCTTCTATAGCATTGAATGTAAAAAGGGGATTTTAACTTCCCCCGCCTGCTGGAGTGTCGGTATAAGAGAGTAATTATAACAAATGTTTTTCTTAGTGTGAAAAAAAATTGTTTTATTTAGCACGAAGCAGAATGGAAAATTTTTAAATGTGTTCATTTTCATACAATCCCCTGAAATAAATTCAAATAAAATATATCAAATAATTAATAAATAATATATATCAATATATATATATATCATAATATATATAATATATATCAATAATTAATAAATAATATATATCAAATAAAATATATCCATCGCATCAGCAACCTCTTAGTTTAAATTCTGTACGCGTACACAAGTGGAATAAACTTCGTTATATAGAATATATTTTTCGTAATATGGAGATTAATTTACATGCTAATGGTGTTCAAAGTCAAAGTTCTGCAGAAAATTTCGTTAAGTAGAAAACTTCGCTAAATAGAGACTTCGTTAAAGGGAAGTTCTACTGTACTTCCAAATCCCCTTGCTTAGTTAACAATATATGTACGTAAATTTTAAAACCGGTTTCCATTTATGGTTAGATCACGATTTTTCCTTATCTGCATGTTCTTTGTGCAAATACGTATAACATAAGTAGATTTTCATAAAAATAGAGGCTAATAAACAATTCCTTTCGGTGGATTTTTTAAACCATTGTTCCATTAATGATTTTTTATTTGTATGTTTATTTTGTTTCAAAATTTTCTTTAACTAGTTAAAAGAAAACCTTGACAAACCTGAAATAATATATTTTCCCCCCACCTTTAATTGTGCGGTTTTCACATTTGGAACTGCCTCACTAATACTTGATAAATAGTTTTCAAAACATTGTATATTACATCTTTACAAATTTTCATTTCTCTTCCTATAAATGTGAAACAGGAATTTTAAATAAGTGCATCTTAAGCTTATATTAAAAATAACGAAATAGAGAGAAAATAATAAAAATATATTGAAGTCGCGTTGTTGTACTTAATGAGAAAAATTGAGAGGCTTTTGTTATATTCATTATACTCGAATAGAAACAGAACGTGTTATGATGTCGATAAACCTATACGTTTTCGAAGAACTTCTATTGTACCTTTTATAGAACATACAAATTACAATTTCTCAGAACATTCTAATTAGTATTATTTCTGTATGCCTAATAGGTCATTCGTCAGACACTAAACACTAGGTTTCAACGATTGACCCGATCATTACACGCTCAGAAAAAGTTTCAGTGATATTTAGATTGAGAAAGAGGAGCTGCCATTTTACGTTTTCTTCTTTATAAATGATGCATAACATATAATATAACTATGTATATATAATATATAATATATTACTATACATGACTGGCAAAAAGTTCATTTAAACTTTAAATATTCATAAAAAATAGAGAAAAAAAGATGAGAATGCGTTTTGTACTAAAGTCATTGTCCGAATGTAGGATTTTTTTTAACAGCAAAATTAGCAGCAGTTTCAAAAGTCACCGATAGTCAGTTTTCGGAAGTATTCAAATAAAGATGATTATAAAAGAACTGACCACCCGGTGAGTCCTTTACTTAATTTAAGCATCAATTTAGTACGTTAGACAAATTGTTGAGCGAATGTCGCCTAAAAATATCGCCAATAAATGCTTCTCGAAAATTTTTAACACTACCACATCTAAAGAAGGAAATTATCCCATTCGCATTTGCGTACCTCCGGAAGATGCAATCGCGTTAGCGCCTTCTGTCGGTGACTTTTTGAACTAAAACTGCTTTTGATGTTTAAAAAATCCCGCATCTGAACAACGCCTTTAGTACAAATCGCACTTCTGTTTATTTTATTTTTTTTTCTTTTTCTTTCTTTTTAAAATATATTTTTAATGTTTATACGGATTTTTAACGCTTCCTGTATGTAGAATACATTATAATGAATTTCAGGGATATAGAAAACGAAATTGAACTGTTCGTTTAACTCAGTCACAGAAATTTCGTAATCGAAAAATACGTCTAGTTCTGACGATTTTACTTCCTGTATGGACAGAACTATAAAAAAAAATCATCTACTTCGAAAAATTTCCAGAAAGAATTTTATTAGATATCTGAAATGGAATCGATTCGTCTTATATGTACGTAAATAGAATATTTTAATTCAAACGTGTGGAATCTTCTGCTTCTCTGTTGACACTTTCAGCTGCAATTTACTATATACTGTTTCCAATTTCCCAATTTCACATTTTCACAGACAGTTAAAATAATAAATTTTATGAGTAACGCACACACACACATATATATATAACCGTATTAGTAGTGGCGGCTCGTGACTGGTTTTTTTTAGCACTAAATGTTTGCCTGAAACACATATTATTTTTTACAAGAACTCTTTTTCTTGTTTAATGGCCGAAATTTCCAACAGTAAATAGAATAATGTATTCCTTTTTAATAATAGTGGTAATAAAAGAATAAATTTAGCAGCCATGTAGTTAGATCCCGCAATAAAGTCTCTCACGAGCCGCCACTGCATACTAGTATATATATATATATATATATATATATATAACCATAATAAAGACTACGTGGAATTCAACATCCACAAATAGGGAAAAATAAAAATTATAATTTTTTTTTCTTCAGAAAATTTAAAAATATTTTTTTTCATATGATTATGTGTATATATATATTTATAACATTAGGGTAGAAACATTGTTGTGACTTTGGTTTTAAAACAGAGACGAATAATCACACGAGGTTTAATTAATTGTTATAAATCAAAACAAAAGTTAGTAGAAGAAAATATATGGACTAAGATGAAAAGAAAAGAAATCTACATTATTTGAAAATTTATTTTACTCACTTGAATAGTTAAAATAATTAAATGCTTTCTACTTATTCAATTAACTGTAATTTACATATTTTTAAAGTTATTTTTTGATTGTCATCTTAAACAAACTAATTGACTCAAAAATCACTCGAATTCAAACTTTCCAAACTGGGAGAAAATGTGTTAGTGAAAAAAGACTGAGAGAAAGTGTGTGAGGAATATAACTAGCTGTATTCCTGAAATAAAACCCCCTTTATTATTTAAATCCATATTAAATTTCACTATTATTTCCCGTATTATCAAATCCCTCTAAATTCTTTACTTAGTTTGCTAAAATGTCATAGCCTTAAATTATCCCGTTCTTAAAAACTTATTTACTTAAATTCATTCTTTTAATAAATATCAAAAGGTATATTACAATATTTCAATGTTTTAATATTCTATTTTTTATTCCGCATCAATAAATTCATTTTTTTTCTGTTTTGCGTAAAAGCATCGTCTGAAATCTATTTTTAGCAACTCTCGAAATCAGATCTTAAAATTCTGTTTATTTGAAGTATGTCTGTTTCGAGGCTTTAGAAAATTCCAGATTTTTTTTTTTCAAAGATCTAAAAGACTAGGTGTCGAATACGGGACCTTTTAAGTATCGTGACAACGGTCTTCCGACTGAGCTACCATGGCAACTATGGCGACTATGGCGAACAAAATTCAGCCAAACAATCTTTTTGGCAATAACATGTTATCTGTGATGTAAAAAAGCTGAACGAAATAAACCCCATGCAAAAGAACTTCAATGGATCCGTAGATTTTTATTTTATCATTTTTATTTTTTTTATAATCTTTAAGTATTTTAATTAAATTTCAAAAATAGTCTTTAAAATAAAGTTACAATGCAATTAATAACCCCGTCATAATATCAGAGAGTAACTTGGAGGGTAGGGGGGGGGGGGGACAGAAAATCGAAATGGTACCTAACATGTAGGATTTATGTTTATTAAAGATCTAGAAGTGCAGAAACTCGATAAAGTGCACTCCTGAGCTATAGATTTTTTTTCCGGGGGAATAATATCTGAATGTAATAAAGAATATTGTTTATCTAGTGACCAAGCTGCTCGCAACACTCAGCTGATTAGAGAATTTATACAAATGTTACTTGCCATTAATTTTTGTAACTCACACCAGAAAAAAAAACAGAATATATTTTTTTATTTAAATAAACAAAATTATAAATTTAAATTGTTCATTTAAGTTCCATAAGTCATGAAATGTTAAAACAAATTGCTAGTTTTAACAGTGCCTTATCTTGCAGTAAAAAACTAACCACGTTTCAGTTTGTTTATATTTTATTTACGGACTGAATGCTGCCGTAACCTCCATACCCATGTCAAACAAACTGTTATTGTGTAAAACCGTAACTTTGAACATACTAATATTTTCCGAGCACAGGGTCTTTAAAAAAAATTATGTAGCTCAGTTCGCAGAGCATTCTCACGATACGCGAAAAGTCCTAAATTCGACTCCTGGTCTGGACACATTTTTAACCACAAAGACACCACCAGACGTTCGGGTCATCGATTTGCCTATGACAATGACAGTTAGTGAAAGACCAAAGGTAGAAAATAGTTTTGAAGTAATTAGCCACCAACAAGGGGTGTAGTGGAGGGTACACATAGCGTATATGCCGTGTATCTTTTGGATGTTTTATTGATAAGCCCTGCTTCTGAGATAAAGCTATAACGTATACTTTATAGTATATACCATTGGCTATAACGTATACCATCTGCTTTGTTAACGACTATAATAATGCCACCAATTCCCAATTTTTTTTTCCTTGTTCGGAAAAAAATCATGTGTTGAGCATAGATTATGAAACATTTTTCAACACTTTCAGAATCCTTTAAAACATAAACTTTACCGTTTGATAAGGTAAATAAGATACCTAAGTAAACATTTTAGAAAACGCATAATACATTTGAAAACCAGATTACAGCAATCACCACCTATAGCCGGAAAAGTACTCCAGTTCTAGTTTTGCAGCTCTGTGTATGATCTATAGATTTGTATATATTATACACATAGTATGCTAAAATTACTTTAGTAAGGAAATAAATAACGCAGTTGAAAATTCAACTTCAAAAATTTTCACCTAATAAGAGGAAACGTACGTGAGGTCTTTTGTACAACCCTGTATATTACTTACATATTTTTATATATGCCACATACTAAGCTTAATTCAGGCAAAAACACGTTTAAAACTACTAAAATCACACTTCCAGAAATTAACATCCATAGGCGGTCATGTATCCAATTCTTTGTGAGTCTATGATTTTATTTATATTTTACAAACATCTTTTAGTATACTAAATGTAGTTGAGCTTGAAAATGCATAACTCAAATTGAAAAGCAATATTAAGCAATTTACGCTCATCCCCAGTAATGCTTATTAATTATTTTGTGTACTACCCTGTATATGATCTATAGAATTTATAAACACCACGTAGTATGTAAAAAATAAGTTAAACATAAAAACGCATACCATAACTGAAACGGCACTTTCAGAAATCATCCCTAATAGACAATATTTCGGATACAGTATTGTATCCGAATGTCTCCCTGTAAATGAACGATAAATACTATGATTATTATATACTATTGCAAGCATCTTGTAGTAAATCTCTGAAATGTGTATCAACTTCAACATGTTTGAAATAGTTCAACATAATTAAAATACACTGCAAAAAGCTTTTCCTCGTAGACAATTATGTAACCGAACTCTTTTGTTTGAACCTATAATATAGACTTTAGTAAGCCATGAAAAATAATTTAAAAATAAATAGTGGGAAACATACATTAATACAGTTTCTTTAAAATGTTTATAAATCCCTTTCTGGAAGATAAAATTGAGTCAAATACGTTCTTGAAGATTTTGAAAAACTTTAATAAAAAAGTAATAGAAATGCAGAATAAAATAGAAAGTTGGGTGGTGCCTTAATCCTCGTACAAAAAGCCGACAATCTACATCTTTGCAAGCAGGCGGTCAGAGAGGCAATGATGATACTCATACGCCGTAATTTCTTCGTTTCCATTTTCTGGAATCATAAACTTGGCGAGAGTATATGAATCATAAAATATCCGTTAATAAGAACATATGGATGACTTTTTTAACATATAGATAAACTAGAAATTTAGCAAGATTAAACATCGCCAATAATTACGTTACAGAAGAATTTTTACAACCCCATGAGATAGACAGAATAAGGTGTAGTGGCTGCTGCATTACCTTTATGATTCAGAAAGAAACAACTGTATAATGAAAAATATATAACATGAAAAGGAGCAGCGTTAATTTGATAGCCGGGATATTTCTTTTAATTTTTTTTTATCTGATTTAAGCGTTTGATCTCACGTGAGGACTAAAGATGAGAATTTGCGTGGGCGTATTAAACAGCAGAAAAGTTTACTTATTGCTTTTATTTGTTTAAAATAGAAACGCAAAGAGTTTGAATAAAGTTCAGCAAAACTTTAATCAATGAATTATAGAAAGGGAAATTTATTAAAGCAAAAGCGGCTAATTTAAAACTACATGTGATTTCACATCACAGAACCTGTAAATGAGTAATAATGCTTTGCACCCCATATTCTATAGAAAGCATGTTTTAGTGCACCTCAGAAATGCATATGAATTTTATTTTGTTTGAAACAGAGTAACATCATTAAAACACGCCGCAAACGAATTTTCCTCGTAGACCATAAAATAACGAAATAGTTTTGAGCTCCCCTGTAAACGTACTCTAAGCGCTACACATAAATATATTCTATAGTAACCTTCTTCTAGCATGTCCTTCTAGTACACCTCAATAATGGATATAAATTCATTAAGTCTAAAACTGTGTATCACTATTAAAATACAATGCGAATGATTTTTCTCCATAGACCGTAATGTAACGGAATACTTTTGAGTACCCCTGTAAATGAACTATAAATGCTACACACTTCATTTTCAATACCGAACATGCTATAATGAACCCCAATAACATACATTAATTACAAGCCAATCCGACTTTATTTACGCGATTTAGATCATGGACAAACAGACGGACAGAAAAACCGAATTATGAGCACTTTTCAACTACATTGGAAAGTGTTAAAATAAATGTATTTACTCGTTTTGTAGCACCATACAGAGAAGCTACATTGCCGAGTGGTCAGAGCAGTTGGCTAGAGTCTGCGCTGTATGGTATTAAAAACCCACGCTCGTCTTTTACCTCAGATTTTAATTTTTTCTTTTTACTCATTTCATAATGCTTCATCAGTCGCTTTATGTTTTTCATACTCTTGAAAAAATAAAATTTTAATTTCAGTAACACTTGTCAGATTTATTTCTATTATTAATACTAGGGCATCCAACCCAGGCTTCCCGGAATAAAGAATATATGTAAAAACCTTTTTTTTTTTTTTTTTTTGAAAACTATAATAATTTTTTTACATTCAATAATTTTTTTAGATTGCCCCCCTAACAATACCAAAGATAATTTTTATTTGAAATATGTCAATTATATATTTACATAAAATTTTGAAATTTATTAAAAGCGGCACTTTCATATTGGCCTCGTGCCTGAAGTTAATAGCCGAAGAAATCGTTAAAAATTTCGTTATCTCCAGCATTTTTTTTATTCTGATAATTTCAACCTTTTTAAGTGGTTATTTCGATTACATGTATGTTAAATTTGTGTTTTATTTATACTTTTTATTAGCTCACAGGCTATCAAAGCCTGAGAGCTTATGTGCCCGCCGGTTCTGTATGTACGTACGTATGTATGTATGTATACGTAACGCGATAACTCTTGATAGAACTAACCATTTTACTTTAAATTTTGTTTATAGGTTCCTTGTGATAAGGCGCTTCCCTGATTAGTTTTGGAGGTTCATTGGTTAAGCATAAAGGGGGGAAACGGGGGGGGCTAACCCCCCATAATTTAGATAAATGGGTTTTTCATGCAGAATTATCCCATTTTCTTCCAATTTTGTATATAGGTTCATTTTGATAATGCGCTTCTGTCAATAGTTTTAGGTGTTCATTGGTTAAGTATAAAGGGGGAAAGGGGGGATAACCCCCCTAATTTTGATAAATGAGTTTTTCATGCAGAATTATCCGACTTTCTTCAAATTTTGTATATAGGTTCATTGTGATAATGCGCTTCTCTGAATAGTTTTGGGGGTTCATTGGTTAAGTATAAAGGGGGAAAGGGGGGCTAATCCCCCCTTAATTTAGATAAATGGGTTTTTCCTGCAGAATTATCCGATTTCCTTCAAATTTTGTATATATATTCATTGTAATTAGAGACTTCCCTGATTAGTTTAAGGGGTTCATTAGTTAACTATGTGGGGGGTAACGGTGGGATACCCCCCCCCCTTTAATATACTGTTGATTTCTTTATTTTTCGAGGGGCTTATTTCAAATTCTTTGAAATAAGAGTATAATATACAATTAGTGTGAATAGCCTGTGAGCTCAATGGCCTCAGTTTAACTGGGCAGTTTTCCTTTTTTATTTATTTATTGCTTAGTGAAGTTTTAATTTCGTTATGGAATATTAGCTGGAAACAAATCCTGAAATTTGTATATAGTTAAAAGTGCAAACGGATTAATATTTTGTAATCGTCTGCAAGTGATAGAGATAGATTTTTTTAAAAAATGCTTGAAATTTAATTTAAATACTATATTAAATGATTAAATTGCGATATAGTTTTCAAACAAATTGCATTTGAAAGTAGATTTTTTCCCCCTATATAACGGTGTAAAAATCAAAAATGTGCTATGTTTAGAAATTTAAAAAATTGAAGTAGCGAGAATACCAAAACCGAAATTTCATCGTCACTGTTGCCATTCGCAAAATGACGTCAGCGTTACTCATTGACACATTTGTCCTGTGTAATATAGATATAATATTTGTTAAAATGTTGAAATGTTGAACGAGTTGACAAAATATTTCTAAAACCTATGCTTAATTTAATATTTTATGCGTTAAAATATTAGCGAAGCTGACTTAACTGTAATATTTTAACACTTAAAATAAAATAAATTATATATTTTAGAATTATGTTGTCAACTAACAAAGAAAGAGGCACCTTTTGAAAAAGAGACCACAGAAAAAAAGAAATTAAAATTATTATTTCCTAAGGAGATATTTTAAAAATACGAATGCATTCCACACTTGTAGGTTTAACATTAGAAAGAGGAATGTGGGATCTGGCTGACCAATACCCTTATCACATTTTTCCATACTTATATATACATACATCCTTTTCGTGATGCTTGCATACATCCATTTTAAATACTTATAAACATAATATATCACTAGTTGACCCGCCCGGCGTTGCCCGGGCCCGTGATAAAACATTAAATGAACCTCAAATAAAAAACAATACCGATAATTAGTGATAAAAGTGCTCGTAAGAAAACATTAAAAAAATGCTTTTGTTGTCCAAAACCTTTGAAATTTTTAATTTTTATCAATATAAAGATTTTACAGCCCTTGTAAAAAATACGTCAGAAATATTGTTATCTGGTTGTAAAATAAATATGTTTTTTTCCCCAGAAAACGACCCTATTTCAAATTCTACAGAAGGGCAGAACTCCCCCCTCCCATTTCCCTTTCCAGCCTTCAAAAAAAGTGAAATTGCATCCCTCCCTATCTCTTTTGTTCATCCCTTTCTCAAACAATGCAGGTGGAAGAATGGGCTCCCTCCAGGAAAGGGGAATAAAAATAGAATGAAGAAGCATTTAAAAGGAGTATTTTCTAGAGGTAGGGTTGTGAGCAGTGAAGGCCAATAGGCGAGCTATTCTTTCCCCAACCCTCTTGATTCTTCTTAATTCAATTTCCTGCTGCATTCACCCTTCAAAAAGAAGTTGGGGCATGCGCAGTAAGGTCGAATTTGCACCGAAAAATTAAGACTTTTTGCTTCTCGCTTTAATATATTAGGTAACATACGTACTTATTTACAGACATGCTTATATATAACAGTTTTCAGTACGTACAAAACGGCATAACAGCTTTTGTTTCAACAAACGAAAGTGATAGTGACTTATGAGGAATTCCCCATAATCCTAATCCCCAACATAACATAAGTTATTACAAGAATGTATTCTTTCCATGATTAAGTACTTTTTTTCTAAATGGCACGACTTTGAAAGTAATGAAAAGCTCTGTCGCTTAATAAAAAAGCATAAAAAATAAAATCATTTCTTGCAAAAGAGATAATGAGACCATTAATTTAGGTTTTTAAAAGTTTTAAACTTTTGTCTGAATACTCGTTGGAAATATTTAGAAGGTTTTAAAAAGAGATAACTATCTTACACCGACTCGTATAACAAATACAACTGCTAACCAAAAGTTTCCCTCTTTTCTTGATGAAGATTTAGATACAGTTCGGGAACCATTAATAACCCGAACAATGACTGAGACCTCAATATTTTGTTACAGAGTAAAAGATTTTGGAGAGAACCCATAATTAACAATCAGAAAGTATTTCCGCGAATTCTTCGTTTCTTTGTCTCAGTTTTAATAGAAAATAATGAGTTTCTTTTCATCGGAGATATATACGTGTATTTACAAAAAAAGAAATAAAAGGCCGATAAGTTTCAGCTTTTGGTAACAGGTATATAGAAAAATTGTCTGATCAGTCAAAGAAAATGCCACCAATTAATTGAAAAAGTTGTCTATTTGTATAGGAAATGCCATTTTTAAAGATTTTTTTCGATTGGAAAAGTTGGTTTCTTAAATACAACATTAAATAACTAAGAAGAATTTTTAAGTTTTCTGACGAAAAGTGCCTAAAAATTAGTTAAGTATTTTTTTTTTTTTTTTTGGAAAATTGTAAGTAGTTCTTTGTGTAATTTGATTTTCTTATAGATATTGATATTGAATTTCTAACAAGATAAATGTAATGAACAACATTTTTTTTTCATCGTGTGTTTGAGGTAGATTTAAATATAATGTAAAATGAGATGGATATTAAGCTGAGGTCGAAATTCATGCTAGTACCAGCAACAAAAATAGGCTAGTTATTGCTATGTATTGCTTTGTCTGCTAGATTTCATGCTGTTATATGCTTTATAATGCTAGCCAGCACCAAATGCTATAATAGCTAGCTTACATAGCAATAGCATGACAAGCTATGTACAAGCATTTTATGAGTATATAAGCAAAGTGGGTCAATTCAATACATACCATGACTTGCTAATAATTCTGGTGGAACTAGCAAATGTTTATGGTAGTTTTATACTATTTACTTGCTGAGATACAGTATTTAATGCTAGTCTAGAAAACAAATACCAGCTTGAATTTTGACTTGGGAGAACTTAACTTATTTCTGATTTTGAATCAGTTGGTTATTACGTAATGTATCAAAAAGCCCTCAACAAAACTGACGTTATACGTTAGTTTTGTGAGGGAATGAAAATTTCATTATTTTATATATTAATCCTATTTATTATTACTATATTTATTATTAGTATTATTTGTTATTACTATGCTCCCATTAACGTTTGATAGTTCATTTTATCTGAAGCGGTTACCTAAGCAGTTTCTTAAGGCTGTTTTCAAAACCAAACTGGCTAATTTCTGACACATTTTTTAATTCACTTTTGTTCGCAAACGCATGAAATTGGCAGGTGCTCTTATTCAAATGCTATATAGTCGAACTGTTTTTGTTTCGTTTTTCGTTAAAAGCAGAAGGTTTTTCAAAAAATGCTATCAAACTTGGCGTTTTGAACCCAATTGCCGGAAGCGACAGCGCAAGAAAGGGAAAAAACTGCCATCCTGAGACACAATCGCTGATAACTCAAGATGTAATAATTCATTTATCAGAAAACTAAAAACACTTCGATTACAAATGACTTCAATAATCATGCTTTTAGGTTTGAAAATGAGTCAGAAAATGTGTCAGAAAATTTCTCGTTGTTGAGCGGGGGGAAATACTTTTTTGAGAAACACTGTAAGATATATTGTATCACGCTCTACAGCCAAAAGTAGTTGCAGATTCTTAATAATTACTTTTTCAAAATTTCTAATTTTTCTTTAATGTAGTTTGTGTTTTCTAGGGTTATTGTTAATTACTGTTGAAAAAGCTCTCAAACACAATTTTCCTCAAGAGTTCATCAATTTTATTATACACAAACAATAAATAGCACTGTTCGAAATTTATATTAGAAAAGTAATGGATGGTAGGGAGAATGCTAGATTAAAGAGGTTGGGTGTTGTTGTTTGGTTCGTACAATAAATGTGTGTGTTACATATGTGGCTATTATGACACTCCTAGTTCATATGATGGTCAATTTATAATCATATCTTATGTTCATTTCAAACACAATCACAAATATACATATATATTAAGAAAACTTTGGATTTTGTACAAACTATTTTATTTTTCAAATGTTTCTTTCTTTCCATCATATTCCTGAGCTTGTTAATTTATTGGGATATATTCTGTCTCTCCAGTTTTGATGCATTACATCCTGATTTCCATCGTTCCATTTCCTTAGTCCATTTGTTCAATAGTTCATCTAAACTTTTCATGGTATATAAAAACTTTTCTGGAAAGTTGGGATGAAATGAGACTGAAATAAAGCTAAAATAGTTAACCTTATGACAGAAACTTCACATTTTTGGTTTACATTGTGGGAATCGTCTCCTGATGACATTTCTCCTAGTGTAGCCACTATTACTTCGTTTCTTTTATCAGTTTCTTGTTTATATATATTTTTTCTTCTTTTTGTGTTTAGCGTTAATGTGAAAAACCCACTTTTTTGTAATATGCATTGTGATGTAGACCTGTAATTTTTTAATTGAATCATTATAGTTGAAGTACTTATTCTCAACAAGTTTATCTGTAATATTTCATAAATATACCGCTTATAAATAATTTAAGCCCTTTAAGCATATTTATAGTATCAGTTTATTCATTCATTTTTTCCTCAATGTCGTGGCTACAAAACTATAGTTTTATTTTATTTGTTAACGTTGTCACGAAAACAAAATATTAATTTTAGTCAAAAGTTTGAGAAAAATAATAAATATAATTTAGAAAAACTCGGTAAATATGTAACAATTATGTCTACATTTGCGTAAGTTTTTTTTTTAAGTATAAGCCCAATCAACATGATTCAAGTAAAGCGATCTATTCTAGCAAAAACATCTGTGCGACATTACTAAATGTTTTATCCTTCCAAATATTTTCAAAATTATATTCTATCCACATCAGATATAAAAAAATTTTATCCATTATTTCTAAATTTCTATGCAAACCCCTACTGTTTTCCGCAATTACTCAAATGGTTTTGTAGTTGTATTAATACAAAATATAAAAAAACAATAACGCATGACAATTATTACGAAAAAATTTATAACAGTATTTTTCATCTAGTTATCTATCGTTATTATAAACTGTATAATATTTTAATGTAAATTATTTAATTTCTCTCTGCAATTTTAACAAGCATAATTAGAATCAAAAGAAGATTCCAGAGAGTTTTTAAACATAATATTTTAAGAGAAATGATAGTTTTGATACTTGATACTCATTAGAGAAGCAAAGAAACACAGAAATAAAATATCTGTCTGGCTCAAGTAGGAAACATTTGTAATGGAACATCCACTGATTTTCTTAATGAGGACTTATATAATACTTGGGGTACCATAAAAATTCAAGATAATGAATAAGGCTTCGATATTTTCTTTCGAATAAAATATTTTAGAATTAGCCCATTAATTAAAACTTATGGTGTATTCTTTTCTTTCTTTCTTGTCATTTTCTTGACCTCAGACACACCATAAGATTTCATAAGATTCAAATTAATGTGTATTGTTTCTTACAAGATTGTGAGAGGTTCTTTATTTTTATGGTTAGTAATTCTATGTTTATGATATTAAATTATGTCGATAATGTTAATAGTTATGAAAAGATTTTGAAATTGTTCAAGATTGTAACTTCACACCAGAGCACATATTATTTTGTCGTATACACTTTTTTATCATTTATCATTAAGATATGAGAACTCTTATGATATAATTACGTTTAGCCAACTCTCGTGAGTCAAAAAGTAAAATAATTTGTATAAAAAAACACATATAAATATTATATTTATATCGATATCGTTTTCATCGAAATGCATCAGCTGTGAAAAAAGCTACATGTAGCTACAAAGCAACCAGGTAATGGCGAAAAAAAAGAAAACACTAAAGTGAAAGCTGTAGAGAGGTAAATTGTGAAAAGTAATTCCGATAGCAGAACGGTCTGAGGAACGGGCAGTTCCAGAAAGAGAGCCTTATAAAAACAGTCCGGCAATTTCTGCGGTTAAATAAGCTGACGGTTACTATTAAAATATATTGGTATTCTGCGAGGCACAGTTTAGCCTCCTTGTTGTAGAATCTCATTCGTGCACTGTTTGCTTGTTAAGGTTTCTGCGTAGATTTTATAGAATACAAAAGTTATCGTAAGTAATGAGTTCCCTGTTATAATGCCATGAAATATGAAAGTGTGTCGTTCGATAGCGCTCCAGATTCTTCCCTTGACAAATGGTATCCACACTTGCCCATGATGGTCATGCATCCTTCATCTACCTTCGAAACAATACAATACTCATAATTTAACCGCACTTATCATCAATCTGCAACATTCTAGAATGCTCCCTCATAGCACTACTACAGTTGAAACCAAATTTCACAGTTAAACGCAGAAAATAATGACTGTTGGAATCGTAAATTGATTTCTGCAGGGCTCTCTTGAAACGCTATTAGGACACACAGGACTCCCTACATGCATATATACTGAGTAACGCGCTGTCGTGAAATCCCTGCGGACTTATTACTAGATCTGTCAATTCATTCTATTGATGATTTCCTTTGCCCATTTAGAACGTGTTTAACATTTTTTTTGTAATCTGTAATACTATGACATTGATACGGTCAGTGCGATTCGGCTAAAGATGTATCGATCAGTTTACTGTTTTATACTTTAATGGTACTATGGCAAAGAAACTAAATCACGGAGTTAAAGGCAGAATACAACGAGCGTTGGAATCTTAAATTAAGTCTCTCGGATGTTTTTGAAACAGTCCACAGGATCTACCTGTTTGGCGCATCTAACTGTAGTGAGATACCTACGGGCTTAATACACGATTCTTCAATTTATTTTATTGGTGGTCTGTCCGTCCACTTAGAGCCTGTTTGACGATTTTGGGTATCTTTAGTGTTTTGTGATAATATTACATTCGGATGGTATGGTGAGTTCAATACGATTCGGCGATAAATGTACTGACCAGTTTTCCATCGACCAATCTTCTTTCGTAAGTCCGTAAGGTGTGCAAATAATCATTGTTAGCATTTACACCTAAATACCAAATCTGTTTTTATACAATCATAGGTTTAAAGATTTAGGGATATTTAATATTTTTAATAGTAATATTCACCTTATTTAATCGCAGATTTCTGTGATTAAATAAGGCGACGCTTACTTAAAAAAATAGTTGTATTTAATGTCCGTAAACGATTAAACATGTAATTGTGTAAAAACAGAATTGGATGTGCTTGGAATACATTTAACGTCATATGTTTACGTGATAAAACTGTTAATTTTTTTATTCGTACAGTGTTGGCTACAAATCCGTATATAAGAGTACCAGAGAACGATTCAAGTGCACGATCATGTGCAGTAGTATTAAATGTTTTGCATGTCTGACCACATTTTAAACATATTCGCAGTTTCGTGTTTGTAGCATCAAATTATGTAAATTCCATAGGAGCATAAAGAAAATCTAATTCTTCTACATCAACCGAATACATTATAATTTAGCAGCTTCCGTGAGTTTATTGCGACACCAATATAATTTTGGAAATTTTTTTTTTAGTAGTAAGATATATTTAAATTAATAAGAAGTCAGATATTAAAAGAATCTTCCTTTAAAAACAATTATTCTCTCCCTTAAGGACATTCTAAGGACAATATTGCCGTAATTTTTCTTAAATTTGAATTTCTAATTAACTTAATTAAAAAAGGTATTTTAAAATCGCACTCAAATACAATTATTAGTAATTTATAGAAAATTTAAAAGCAAACTTATTTTTCTTCATCAAAAGTTTGCAAAAAGCTTTTCATTGTGTCAATATCCTTTTTTTTCCAAATCTTCATTCTTAGTTAATTATAGTTCATTCTTGGGGAAGTAATTAGCGAGAAACTACTTTCGCTATCTGAAAATACCCAAATGTATATATTTATTCTTCAAACGACATCGTTATTACAGAAAATTAGTAATTCAGTCTTTGCTGAGAAATAAAAACAACTAAACCTGCAATTACCGAAGGAAATGTATCTAATTAACGCTTTCAAATGCACGGAAAACTAATTTTTGAGAAATTTACTTTTTGAAAATTAATGAATGCTTTAGAAATTTTAATAAGCACAAATTGTCATCAATTTTCAATGCAGTCGAAATTAAATATTAGTAATGGAAAAATGTAATACGATACAATATAAGTTTCCTGGGGAATTAATTTGTATTACATAGACAGGGATTAAGGTCGTTTCAAATTGCAATGAAAACTATAATGCATATTGTAAATGAACTTCTTTCTGTAGTGGGAAAGATATTTTAAATATGAATCTCCTAAAAATTAGTAGATTAAAAATATTGATGTTGAATACAATTGTTGTAGAGATTTTGTTTTAGATAATATCAAAAGAATTAAGATATCACTGACGAAATTTTTTAGAATCATTAGCTACTATTTAGACTTTAAAGAATTAATTTTACATAAAAAAGGGGTGTTCAAATTTTCTACAGATAAATTTTTACAAACTAGAACAAAAAATTTGTTTGAATTTTGGATAGTCTAATGTGGACGTATTATAAAATAAAGATTTTTATTTTACAATTGTGAATTACAGTCCGTGTTCAAAAAAAGATACAGCCCTACTAACTCTGACGCACTGTATAAAAATGTGACTGGTACCAATAGATTAGTAATAGTGTCTAATAAATAATACTATACTTGAATTTTGCTTAGGGGGTTGTCTAGATATTTAAATAGTACAAATGTTTCAGTACCTACTTTTGACAATATATTTGTACTTTTCGGTACATTTTACCTTCGAATGCCAAACAAGAAATTATTCGGTCAAGAAGTTTATGAAGTATACAGGTTTAAAGTTTGGAACTCTTAAACGTAAAATTTAATTTTTAATCGTTGCAAAACAGATTGCAAGACGTGTAGTTTTTTTTCAAGCATAACTCAAAAAATACTTGGTGGAATGTGATGTAATTTCTGATTTGAATATTTGAAGCTTGAATTCCCGAGGCGGTCATCTTTGTTCATCTCTCTGTTTTAAAAATTCGCAGGTTATAAAATCGACGTATGTTAAAAAATTCTTTTTTTTTTATAATTTCAATGTATAATAAATCTCCAAATAATTATGCTATCATTTGTAAAGAATACTATAAAGGGTTAATTCACAATGCAATCAACACTAGTAATATTTTTAATAAAACTAAATTAAATATTGAAATAAATAATAGAAAATTATTAAATTATCACAAATTACTAAAAATCAAATGTAATAATTTAAATTATCCTTATCTTGTTATAAATCCAAAATTTCATAAAAATCCTATTAAATTTCGCACTGTTACCATCGGGTGTAACACATATAATAATAATGCAAGTAATTTACTACTTAATATTTTAAAGCATATAACGTTAAAACATAATAACCAACATTGCCTAAAAAACAGTTTTCAACTCATTAATAAAATACATAATATCAATCCGGTAAAATTCATAAAAACATTGGATTTTAATGATTTATTTAATAACATAGATATAAAAGACTTACATAAAACAATGTGTATATTATTTAAAGAATTTAAATCTCAATTAAAATTAAAAGAACATATTTCAGTAAATTTTTTTAAAACTTTACTAAATTTTACATTGCATAATAATTACATCATATATGACAATATTATTTATAAACAATGCCAGGGAATTCCGCAGGGCGGAACCGCATCTAGTATTCTCTCTGACCTTTACTTATATTATTATGAAAGAAATATTAGTCCGAACAATGATTATGTGTTTCATCGCTATATAGATGACATCCCAAACAGCACACACCCATCTATAAGACATCTACAAGCTGTAAACCCAAGAAAACCGACACATCTATAAGAAGTCTACAAATATCCATGATACACCCTTTTCACCTCTTATGGAGATGTTATGTGTGATCTCTCTGAGTTCTATTAGACGTCCAAGATATCCAGGTAGTCTATGAGACCACGTCTATAAGACATCCAAGCATAGATCACTTTTCGACATGCAATATGTCTTATAGCCGTGCTTAAGACTTGGATTGTAGATATCCAGGGACATCTGATATGCGTTTATAAGACGTCTAATGCATGTCTATTTATTGATACTCAGTACTTCTTATAGATATACTTAAGATATCCAAGAAATTTCATCAGAAATACAGCCTTAGGGCAAAAGTATTGAGCACCCCCATATTTATAATATATTTGGTAAAAATAATAGATGGATACAAATATTAAATTGTATACAATTAAGAATTTTCTTTAAAAAATAAGTTTTTTATTTTTTTTCAAAGATAGCAAACGCATAACTCATCTTTTAATGAAGCTATTTTCTTTAAAAAACTTTTTTTTAAATTAAATTTTGTTGTTCTGTTAAGCCAGTTAATAAATAATCAAGAAAATAATTATTGTAAGAAAAGACAAGATGAACTTAGTCTTCAAAAACGAAAATAAAGAAAGCTTATGTAAAAAAAAAAAAAAAAAAAAAAAAAAAAAAAAACATTTATATGTAATTTTTATTATTTTATTTTTTAACATGTGTTAATAACAAAAATAAATTTTAAGAAATATTTATGCTGCTGAAGAGATCTTGGCATTTCAGGCAAGAAATATTTCAATTTCCATGATGATCTGTTAACTTATGACATAACAATGAAACTTCCAGAAAACAAAGTAATTTATAGTTTTGAAAAAGTAGGTGTTTAAAGAAAATGACTTCATTAAATGACGAGTTGCTTGTTAACTGTCTTTTTTTTTTTTTTTTTTACAAACCATAAACTTAAAAAGAAAATTCCTAAATTATATGCAGTTAAATATTTGTATATTACTTTTACAAATATATTAAAAATATGGGGGTGCTGAATACTTTCAGCCAAGACTGTATTTCCAATGAAATGACATTGTTTCCTTGCATGTCTTAAGTATATCTATATGAAAATTAGAATAATTCTTGCAGAAAATGTTAAAATATAATGGAATTTGTCTTCAACAATGAAAATAGAGAAATCTTATTTTTAAAATATACTTTAAATTTATATGTTACTTTTATTATTTTAACTTTTAATATCTGTTAATAAAAATTATACAAGTTTTAGGAAATATTTTCATTGATGAAGATAAGTGATTTATATACTTTGGCTTTTCCGGTAAGAGTTATTCTAATTGTCATGATTACCTATTAACTTGCATAGCATAACAATTGCTATACTATGAAAGTTTCAATTCTGAAACTTACTGAAAAACAAAGCAGTTTAGTTTTTAAAAAAACTCATTTTTTAAAAGCAAATTGTTTAATTAAAAGTCGAGTTGTTAGTTTGCTGTCATTTTAATTGTAATAACTTAACCATTAAAGACACAGACAGCAGTTGTGAATTCTAAAATAATTGTGTCACTTGCGCTTCATTTACTCTCTTCCTAAACATCCTTCAATGTTGAAGTTTCAAAATTTGTTCTACTTTTTCATTATTTTTATCAGTAAGTCTCCACTGATGTACAAAATACACCGCCATTGAATTTTTATAAACTATATTTTCTTTCTTAATTAAACATTTTTTTTTATATAAATGCGATATCTATTACTTGAATACTATTACTAAACATCAGACACTACGACTAATATTCAGGCCCCTGCTGGCACTTAGGAATACGTGCCCTTGCACCCTCTGCCTGAACCACCCTTAATGATGGCACATGATTTAATATGAAAGTGCCAACATAACCCTCTGTCCACCGCCCTTTCAAGACATCCAGCATGGGCCTGCTAACACTTCGAAATAAGTTATGATAAAAATACGAGGGTGCTTAATAATTTTGGTAAAGACAACTGTAGATAAAAATACTAAATGTTTCATTCCAATAATATCAGTATATTATTCCCCCCCCAAAACGAATATTTTGCAATGTTCTGCAACGAACCTTCAACTGATCACAAATGTTCTGTGGGAATAAAAAAATAAAACAGAGATTTTCTTGTATTTTGTATATGTAGGAGTGCGATTTCATCTTGTATAGAAATGCTAAAGACATTTCGTAAAACGTTAACACACACAAAAACCAAAGAAATGACGAATTTCACAATTTTACTCCGATCGAATGACGAATTTCGCTTTTTTTCCCCCTCGTAATAGACGATTTTTGCAATATTTTTGAGATTTTTCTCTCTGGTAACTGGCGAATTTCACTTTTTTTCTCAGAACCAATCATCGAACTCCGCAATTTTTTTCCCACGACTAATTCGAGAATTGCGAGATATTTTCCAACACTTCACTGATGAATTTCGTATTTTTTTTATCCGCGACTGATTGGCGAATTTTAAATATTTTCTTTTCACTGACTGGCAAATTTGTTCAGCTCTTTCTTAGGACCAATGGGCAAAAATTGCATTTATTTTTTTATTATTTTTTTTTTTAATCAAGCGACTAATATCCGAATGTCTCGATTTTTTTTTTAAATCCACAACTGATTGTTAACTTTTGCGATATTTTCTTTATTGATCGATAAATGTTGCGGATTTTCTTGTGACAGAATGGAAAAAATTGTGGGTTTTTACAAGACTGATTGATGAATTTTGTGATTTTTTTTCTGACAATCCACCGATTAATTTAGTTTTTTAACCTGCGACTGATAGGCGAATTTTGCATTACTTTCTTTTTATCAATTGGAAAATTTTGTCGCTTTATCTTGGAATTGATTGAAAAAAATCGAGGGATTTCCCAAAACTGATCAACTAATTTAGTGGGGTTTTTTTTTAGCTGTAACTGATAGCCAAATTTTGCAATATTTTCTTTCTGCCGATTGGAAAATTTTGCAGTTTTTTCTTGTGACCAATTGGAGAAAATTGCGGTTTTTTTTCGCTACTGATCGACGAATTTCCCATTTTTCTCGACGATTTACTGACAAATTTCATGGTTTTTACCCACAACCGATTGAGAAATTTTTGCGCTTTTTCTTGGCAAAAAACATGAAATTTCAATCAAAAATCCTTCGGTTGATAAACATATTTCACATTTTTTGACCCGCGACTGATAGGTGAATTTTGCAATATCTTCTTTCTACAGGATGGCAAATTTTGTCACTTTTTTGCGACCGATTGGTAAAAGTTGCCGGGTTTTTATGTGACTGACCGGTGAATTTCAGATTTTTTTCCGATGATCCATTGACAAAATTCATGTTTTTTTTTTAACTGCAGCAGCTGAAGAACTTCACGATTTTTCCCCATGATCGACTGACAAATTGTGTGAGCTTTTCCTGCGACCAATTAATGAATTTCACAATCTTTTTCAACGAACGATTGATGAAGTTTTTCTGGTGATTGACAGACAAATTTAGTGCTTTTTCAAATGAATGAATAGTGAATTGTGTTGAAAATGAGAATTTGAAATGTTCTGCAGAAAAGTTCATTGTTCTGCGATGTATGTCGCACTCTTAAGCATATTCTGCTTTGGGGACTGTTGCCATATTTATATTGGAATATTTTTATCAAAGCATCGACTAATTTTTTTTAATATTTCGAATAAAATATGTCTGCTGTAATTCACTAAAATCTCATAGCTAAATTAAAAAATCTACCATATTTACTCCTGCATAATACACACATTTTTACAAAAATTTCAGGTCAACTGAAATTCAGTTCAACTGAATATTTCTAATTGTATACATCAAACCATACACATTTTCACAAAGTATATATACATATTGCAGAAACTTTATTTTATGATATTTTAATAAGAGAGCAAAATATATATGAGCACATACAAAAGTAATTTAGATTTGAGAAAAGATTGTAAATCATGATTTCTACAGATTTTTTTTTTTTTTTTTAAAGTTAAAATAACATGGTACACATTATACACAAGTAAATATGGTATTTAAAATCAGTTTGATAATTTTATCTTGTGAGAAATTTCTAAATCCTCCAGTATTTTGCAACAAGAGGCTAATAGATTTGTTATTTCTCCCATATTATTTAAATTTAACAAATCTTTCTTGCAGAGGATAAAGACTTTTGGTAGATAAATTTTCCTTGGGAAATAAAGAAATCTTTGTGATAAATGTCACACATACATTACACATCATGCATAAAATCTTTAATTTTTCATACCAATATTTTAGAATATTTTTTTCTTTATTTTATCATATAATTTCTTCAATTAAATTAGGCAAAGGATTCCATTTGTAAATACTAGTAATCAGATTCAAAATTATGTGTGGGACGCTCGTCGCAAAGTTGTTAACACAAATTAATAAATTTCTTATTCTGTTTATTTTGTTCTATTTTGCATATTGAACTAATTTTAAATTTTTTTTATCAGTACAAAAATGTTACTCCAATTAACTCACTGTATGAAAGAACCACTCAGAATTATTTTTTAGTCAATGTCTGCCTACATCAAAAACTTATTTCAATTATGTGAGCTTCAGATACAAAGGGAAATTTACAAATTGATTGCTACCTCAATTTTGCATTTTTAGAAAAACAAGAAAAATTTAAAGTTTTAAATATTGCAACATGATTAAGATTAATACTAAAAATTATTGCATGCTTTCTCATTATCATATCATTTTTGAAACATGTCAGCTCTACTACTCAATAAAAGTTTTAATAAAAATGTCTTTTTTTTCCTTATCAGCAATATTAGTAACTAGGTGACAGTACTAGGTGGTACAGAATATAACTATAACAGAAAAAGGAAAAAAAAAAAAAGTGACTTTATTTTATTTGAAAAAAAAAATCTTTGGAACAGGACAAAATTCTTATTATTCTACTCCATTATCACTGCAATAGTAAGAGCTGATTTCTTCGAGCAGCACCTATAATAAAATAATAACACTGTTTTACTACATAACATTTTACGAATCACACAAAATGACATTTTGTTATATGAAAACTGAATTAATCTTCAATGAAGCAATTGTAAGCCCCCCCTCCTCCTTAATTTTTTGCATGTGATTTCTAGTGATGGGCATAATGAATGATTTTGATATTTGAATGAATCATTCAGGCATGCACAAAAGCATAGTTGTCAAGGCTCTTAAAATTCTTTTTGTTTTACAAAAGTTCTGGTTTTAATTGATCAAAATAGCAAGAAAGTAAACACAACAGCAATGCTTTTGTGTATGCTGGGATGATTCATTTCAATAACAATCATTCATTATGTCCTTCGCTATTGTTATTCTTAATTTTTAGTACGTACGTACTTAAAAAATAAAAACGGAACCATTGTATATTGAAATACAAACAAGATAACAAACAAATATTGAAATGCAAACAAGAAATTTCAAACTAACACTCCCATAGGATTAACATTAGCCCATGTGACTAGCACAGACTCTTGACTATGGAAGATTTGGAATCAAATGATTTTTCCATTATCCCGTCGACCATTTTTCAAGAAAAATTAATTATCACTAAACAGTAATGCCAAATAAACAAATGGAAGAATGTTGCCATTGGAATATCAAAATAAATACAATAAAAAAATCTGGAAAAGCCCCACTCACCTAAGTGTCAACTATCAGTAAATTTAAACACAAAAAAATTACAATATAAATGAAAATAGAAAAAAAAAATCTTGGATATTCATTTATTTACATTATTTTTCTTAATTATCCTTCTCGGCTGGTGAATATAACGTCAGTTGAAATTGATGTATTGCACTTAACTATGCAACATAACATTTTTTCAATGCATTTTCTCTTTTAATATCATGGTGCAGCAGTTTAAGGACACAATTATTATTTTAAATAACGAAATAACTACTAAATCAGTTCATTTTAAAGATTATATTTAATTAAACAATAACAAAACATCACCATCAAAAATGAAAAATTCTTACATATACTGCTTTTTACTTTTAAAATTGTTGTGGATTAAAACTTAATAATTTATATTATTAATAAATGAAATTAGCATATATAATACTTGAGAGCATCCATATTTAGTTAGTAATCAGTATTCTAATGTCTTATAAAAATATATTTCAATATGTTTTTTTTTACTAAACAATTATAAAACTCATGCCAGATAAGTCCATATGATGAGATTAAATTATGGAATGATCAACGTTGAAAGAGGAATTAGGATGAATATATAATATTTGAGGAGATTTTAGTAGATGTAAGTGTATAAAAAAAGAGAGAACAGTTAAAAAAATAAATAAATAAAACTTGTTGAAATGAAAAGCAAATGTTATTCATATTACTGTTTTTAACAGTGGAAAATGGTAATTTTATTAAATTGTTGTATGTATGATTTTAAAGATATGAGAAATATTAAAACTTGCCTATCAATAGCCCCAGTAACTAATTTGTGTGTGTATCAATCTACAGCAAAACAAAATATATCTATGACGCAACAATGTCTACTATCACAAGAAATAATAGTAACCCATTAAATAAGCAAAATTTTCAATTACAAAGAAAATACAGTAAGAAGATAACAGTAATCCAATGACAAAGTAAAATTTTGCTTTTTTTTTTTTTTTTTTTTTTTTTTTTTTTTAAGTACAGTATTTTTTAAGCTATTAGATTAATCTTCAAAAATCTGCAATGCCCACTGTCATGTTGCATTATTTCTACTAGTGGGTTAATAGCCTTTAAAATTAGTTGAGTAATAAAATATGTAATTAAACAACTGTTGTCCTATTTAATTATTTAAAGAAGTAAAACTGAAAAAAAAAGTGTAAATTAAATTAATCATAATAAAAAAAAGCTTTTATTTTAAAAATATAGCAATAGTTAAGCACTAAGTATGCCTTGTTAAAATTTAGGTAACATATTTACAATTCTGACTCAAATCACCAGTCTGCTATGTGTTATTCCAATATTAATGTCTTCATTATTGAGAAATTAAGTTATTTATTAAATCCTAACTCAATAAAATGTCTTTTAAATTAGTTAAAAAATACTTAAAAATCTACAGTTTATAAATAAATTGCTTCAACGTATAAAAGCCAATTTTGACCAAAAAAGGCCAATTTTGGCCAAAAAAAGCCAGTTAAAACCAATAAAAGCAGCTGGCCTGGCTTTTATTAATTTTAGCCGGCTTTTTTGCAACCCTGCTTATCAAGTTATAAGTGCTTCTGGTCATGTGGCGACACTTTTTTGCACTTTACTGCCAACCACCTTGGTAATTTGGTTGAAAATGCCGACTTTGACAATCTTTTGTAAAAGATCTGCCTTTACTAAAAAATTGAAATCGTGTTTAGATTACATAGTTTCTGAATAAAAACACCTACCAATTTCATGCATTTGTAAGCAAAAATGAATTAAAAAATGTGTCATAAAGTAGCCTGTTTGGATTGAGAACAGCCTTAATGGTGCCAAGTTGCACTTATTAAAATACATCAATTGGTTGCAAACCAAATTACAGAACTTTCCACTACATCATACATACATATGAATACATCGATGATACATAATTAATACATACATGATTTCACAAATAAATGAGTGAAACGCTTAGCAAAATGCTGGCATGCAGTTAATACGAAAGTACAGAAACAAAAATACATGCAAAATATAGAAATCTCATGCTTATACATGTTTTGAAGATACGACATGATGAACTTTAAATGTTTTCTATGTTTAAAAATTTACAAAATCCTTTAAAGTTAATAATCTTAACTTTAGCAGCTTCTCCTGCTACACCATAGTTACGGATTAAGAAATACATAAAAAAACAAGTCAGTTTATCTTTATTTTTTAAAACTCAGAAATTCATGTATATAACTTATTTTTTTTTTCTGTTTCTTTTTTTTTTTTTTTACTCTTGGTTCTCAAATGATCTGCTCAACAACACGAAACTTTCTGACTCATTTTTAAACACAAAAGCATAAAATTGGCAGGTCTGATCATGGAAGGGATTTGGAATCTAAATGAGTTTTCCATTTTTTTTTTATCAATAAATCACTTATCGAGTTATAAGTGATTTGTGTCATGTGATGACATGTTTCTGACCTTTTTTGTGCTGCAGCATTGGAAATTTGAAAAATGGAAAACGTCTTTCAATTACAAAATTTCTGAATAAGAATACCTGTAAATTTCATGCGTTTCTGAACAAAAAAAGAATTAAAAAAATAAGTCAGAAAGTGAGCCGTTTGGATTTGGACCTTAAGAGAAAAAAAATATTTTTGATGTGTTACATTATACATTAAATATTATGTTAAAAAAAATTAGGTCTTGTACTGTTATTTTCCAAAGTATAAACTTCTAAGATTTATAAATTATACATTAGTAAATAAATTGCCATTTATATCTCTCTTCCCACTCTGCTCCAAAAAATTTGAGTAAAAACATAAGATCTGATATTTAAAATTAATCTAGAATTTCATAATGCAATCTAGTGTAAATTTTGCAATCTCACAACAAACTAATTATTCTAAAAAACAAGGCATTTTTTAATAAAAAATATACTAACCAAATATTCATGCAAGTCTTCCTGTCTTCAAATGTTTGTGATGGTGTGTTTCAACTGGGAGTCTAAAAATATTCAAAGAAAGTTTCATTAGTATTCAGCAACATCTATTATAGTTAAAATGTGACTGTTTATATTTCACACCAACTTTTCTCAAAATGATTAATTATGGGTTTTTCTTTTTTTTTTTTTTTGGAACAATTATTCGCAAAGATCCAAGGATGTCAAACTCAAGAAATCTCAAATTTTAAATCAGTTTGAGTTATTAAATTTTAACCAATAAGAAATTTCTTTTTAAAAAAAATTATTATGCATGCTAAACATCTTGAATCAGCCATACTCATCCTTTTATTACCGCGGGCCGCAAACGTATATTTGCGACGTTAGGTAGGCCGCAACACATACTTGTATAGTAATGTAAATATATAGATTTCTATAGCAAATGCCCCCCGTTTTTTCCCATCTCAAAAAATGCCCAACACGCCTAAAGAAGTATTCACTTCAAAAATATAATTTAAGTAACATTTATTACAAGGACAAAGCCATTTTATAACATTAAAATAAAATACAGCAGCAAAAACAGAAAAAGAAAATCCATCCAGAAGATTAAACAATCCTTTTTTCATCAGGGGTGGGACTCTCATAACTTATTTCTATCCTTCCTCTGAGATTAAATCCTAGAAGGAGCAACAGTTTGGTTTATTTACGTTTATTTTTATTGCGAGAATGAAATCGAAGTTGCCAAGAAAGCGATCACCGCCAAAACAGACAGTTTCTAAAGCGCCAAATCCGTGCTGATCCTGGGACTGGCTTTTCAACAATATAACAAAGGAATGTACTCTCTAGTAGATTCTTTCTCTGAGGTCTCGGATCGCACATAAAAGGTCGCCAGGCCACATGCCCGCTTGTTGAGTATGGCTGTCTTGAATAGTTTAGTTTTAATACCTTCTGAGTCCCTTCAGTACTGTTTTGATTTTTTTGTCTCTTCCTTTCACTCCGATTTTTCAGATTTGTGAGACCTGAAGTATGCCGAAATTACAAATTTATTCTTTTATTTAAATTTTTGAGTCAAAAACCTCAAATGCTACATTGATATGTAAAATTTTATATTAAATATCACACATATTACATGAAACAGTACATCATTACATACAATGTTTAAAAAGTCTTTTACTGTATATCAATAATTAATATTTAGTAAAATATTACTGATACGTGCAAATTTTAACTTAATTTTGCAATATTTACCAGCATCCTATTGGCGAATTGAGCAGTTTTTTCCTGGCAACAAATTGACGAATTTCACGTTTACTTCCTGTAACCAACTGACAAATTTCGTGATTATTTTCCTCCTACCAATTGACAAATTTTGCTTTTTTTTGGCTACCGATAAACGAATTTCTCAAATTTTTTCTGCACCTTACAAATGAAACCGGCATGTTTCTTTTTTTTTTTTTTTTTTTTTCACACACGACATATTGAAGAATTTCACGTTTATTTCTTGTAACCAACTGATGAATTGCGAAAATGTTTTCCTGCGATTGATTGAAGAAATTTGTGATATTTTCCTGCTACCAATTGACAAATTTTGCATTTTTTTGGCGACCGATAAGCGAATTTCTCAAAATTTTTCCCACACCTTACAGGTGAAACTCACATGTTTGTTTTTTTTTTTTTTTTACACGTGACTATTGATGAATTTCACGTTTATTTCCTGTAACTGTAACCAACTGACAAATTTCGCGATTGTTTTCCTGCAATCCATTGAAGAAATTTGTGATATTTTCCTGCTACCAATTGACAAATTTTGCTTTCTTTTGGCGACCGATAAACGAATCTCATTTTTTTTCTTCACCTTACAGGTGAAACTCACATGTTTCTTTTTTTTTTTTTTTTACACGTGACATATTGACGAATTTCACGTTTATTTAATGTAACCAACTGACGAATTTCATGATTCCTTTCCTGCAATCGATTGAAGAAATTTGTGATCTTTTTCTGCTACTAATTGACAAATTTTGCCTTTTCTTGGTGACAGATAAGCGAATTTCCCAATTTTTTTCACGCACCTTACAGGTGAAACGTGCATGTTTCTTTTCTTTTTTTTTACATGCGATTGTGGTCAAATTTCATGATTGTTTTCACGACTCATCGGCAAATTTTGCTATTTACCTGCAATAGCTTAACAAAATTTATAATTTTCCCCCAACAAGTACAAATATTGGGAAATTTTTGTGCGATATTCTCCCGCAACCTTTTGGTGAAATTCGCGACAGTAAATTTTTGCAAACCCAAAATAATCAGGGCACTTTTCCAGCTATATAAAAATGGGCAGAGCGCATTTACAACTATAAAAAAAAAAAAAACAGGCAGGGCGCTGTACCCTCTTGAAAACGCCTTGGGAAAACACTACAAGGGTCGATCCAGACAAAATTTGGAGCCTATTTAGGGCCCCTTCACAAAATTCATTTTAACAAAATTTCCCCCTTTCATAAAAACTTACTATTTAGGGGAGACTGGTACACAGTGGACTACTTTTTCAGTTAAATTTTTTTTCTCTTTAACGGACAAACCGGGTGCATCCCTGCATGAAAATATTTTTGAATATTCCTTATACCTTTATACATTCATCATAATTTTCTCATAACATAGTTTTCAATACATTTTTCAAAATAAAAATTTTTATATGCACCCGTAAATTGGACAGTGTGCCCCAGAAATGGGGCACACTGGTCCACCCACCGGGGCACAGTGGACCGCTGTTAGGCATTATCTGAAATGCAATATAAATCTATTTTTCATTAATCTAATTCTTTTTTATTTCCCCTTTATCCGCAAAATAACATAGTAATATAAATTTACAAGTAACATTTTGAAAAAAAAAAAAAAAAAAAAAATATTATTATTATATTTTGAAAATAACAACAGATTAATACAGGAACAATTGCAATTTAGTTGAAGTTATTACTTAAGTACAAAAAAATCAGCGCACATTAAAATTTGCAAATGAAATTCCAAAATACTTATGAGTAAGATTGAGCCTGGAATTTTCCTGAAATACTTTCGGGTCTGGGAGCAATATTATGAAATCATTGACATCAACAATAGATTCATCTACAGTTTTGGGAAAAATAAACTGATTTCCATTCAATTTGCATCTCACGAATCTTACTTGAATAGAATCATCACCAATTAGACTACAGTTATATTTATCACAGGCAGTAAATACAAAACAAAATATTTCTTACTATGTTAAATAAATTGTTATTTTTCTTTGTTTACTTTATTTTACAGTTAAATAACTTCTTTTAAACAATATTTCTTTATAGAAAATAAGCAATTATTAAATATTTTGAACATTCTGCATTACATGAGCAGAGTGGATTGTGGACCACTGTGCCCCATGTTGAAATTCAATAAATAATCATATTAATATTGTTTATAGCTTTCTTTTAAACATATTAACTTTAAAGTTAAATAAAAACAAGTATCTTAGCTTTGCAAAACAGCTGCTTTATAGGATTTATCTACAACCTTTAATTACTAAAAAAATTAAAATATAATGTTGAAAAATTTTACTTTTAGAAGATCAAAACAACCAATTAGGATAAAATAGTTCAATCTGAGCTAAACATATTTTCTGAACGTTATAAATAATCAGTACAGTGCTGTTGTCTATTAGGATAGAAGAGAAGCTTAAAATTTTTTTAAATAAACAAAATATTAGGGGGTTGGTCCACTATGCCCATAGGTCTAGTGTGTACCAGTCTCCCCTATTATTTATTATTCTTTGACTTTTAAAATGTGTAATTTGCAAACAAACAAGTTCACCAGAGAGGAAAACTTCAGCAAAAGTATTTTAAAAAGTTTGTTAATAAACGCTTGGATCGAATTTGAGTAGCTGGATTTTGACTTTCATTACAAAATGTTATTTTTCACAAAAATATAATAAAATTTTACAAAAATAACCTTTACTTTTCACAAAATGGGCCCCGCAAAAAAAAAAAAACCTGCATTGACCCCTGCACTATAACAGTTAATTTTCTTGTTACTTTAAAAAAATAAGCAAATAAATAATGTAAAAGTTATTTAAATATGATTCTATTTCTTAATTTTTCTGAATATTTTTATTTATTGACAGTTAAAAATAAAAGTTATCTAGGGTTTTAAAAATATTTTAAAAAGCATTTTCTTTAGATATTGAGCAGTATGACTAAATACTACATACTGAATATTCGGTGCATCCCTAATGGTTAATACACAAGTACCAAAAGATTAGTATCAAAGTGATTTGAAAAAATATACTCAAGCATAAATATCATATAATACACAATTAATATATATATATATCTTTTACTGAGTATGTAAAAAAAAAAAATGTGTCGGAACACAAGTTAAACAATGACAACAAATGAAGAAAAAAATGTAAAATTTAATACATATAGGATCAGAATTTTAATTGTTATACAATGTTCACTCTAGAAAGTAAAGGGCAGGTTGTTAGAAAATAATAACAGCACAAATGAAGCAGAAAACAGTCATTGTTCAGTGAAAATGGGCATTACTTCAAGAAAAAAAATTTATTGTGTTGAGTAACAATAAAAAAAAAAAAAGGAATAGACGAGATACTGTCACGCACTGAAGTTTGGTGACTTTTTGATTGGCCAAGCCCATGCCAAACCAATAATTTAAATACAAGCATAGTAGCCAACTTAGGGGATTTTTTCCTTTAAAAAGGAAAAAATCCCCTAAGTTTGGCAACTATTTTCCTTTTTATAACTGATTAAAGAAATAAACTGTGTGAGTGTAAGACATCATAGCCAAAAACAGTACAACATTTATTTAATAATCTCCTGTTTTTATTAAAGAAAGAAGGAAGGTCTATGATTTTTTGCAAGCTTTTGGATACATTAATTTAGAAATACTCTGGTATTGGGGAAGATTTTAACAAGAGACCTCTGGATATAATTAAGGATGCATTTCGATATTTTAAAAAGGGTACGGTGCATTTTGCTAATTTTAGAGCAGGCAGGATGCTGCGCCCTTAAATATTGGTCTAGAAGGGACACTAAATTATAAATAAATACAGGGGGAAAAAAGTAATTTTTTAAACAAGAATTACATTATTTATAGTATTAGTTTTAGTCTTAGCAAAATTTTATATATAGTTATTTTAGTGTAATTCTAAATTGTATGATAAATAATACACGAAACTGTTAACCCCTTTAAGGGAAAAGTATTTCAGTTGCAAACATGTTCAAAACTTTTTTTTTTACCCTTTGAAATTTGAATTTGTCAAATAAATTCATTTAAAAATAAATAATAGCTATTTTTTTCGTTCATGTACATCGTAAAATCTAAATATTATTCGAAAGTTCTGATAAATATTATGGTTTAGTGCATAAATAATCTAACACTGGCGTTCAAAGGATTCAGTGGGGTCAGGATTCATAATGGTGATAAACAAAACAATATGTAGTTCATTAACACTCAATTACTACTAAAAACAATTACATTATTGCTTTCGTTGTACCTGTGAGATTATATTTCTGCATTTATACAATTTATACAGCGACATTTCGGATGTATTTTTCCTTTTAAACACAATATATATATGACTGATGAAACTTATCGTAACATTAAGCCTAAATCTTGTATCTATGTAAGATACAAGAATTTAGTAATTAAGTGTTATATAAACTACACAGGAAAGTAAATAAAGAAATGAATGACTTACCTTTTACAAAAGTTGTCAGTATAATTACATCCAAGATTGCCGCTGTATACAAAATAAACAACAGCCCCAGCCGCGGCGAGAGTGTCTTCAAACGACCTTTGACTTTCCGTTCCCGCATGCGCGCAGTTGCATTGAAGTAGGAGTACTTTTTCCATAAGATGAGCATAATACGTGTTATTCGCAAATCCATTGGATGAATCGAAAAGTATTTCCATTGGAGGTTGAAAAAAGCATTTCCTTTAGACGTCGAAAAAGTGATAGATATAATACGTCTATTGCAGGTCATAGACGTCTAATAGAAATCTAAATGAGAAATGGCTTATAGACATCTATTTGTTTAATGCTATGCATATCTAAAAGATGTCATGGACGTTATAGATGTATTTAGACTATAAATCGACATCTTATAGATAGAGTGTGCTGTCTGGGATTATCATATTTTATTTCAATGATAAAAATTGCACATCACCACTCAATTTTTATCCTACTCAGCTTAAATTAAGCGAAAATGATTTAATTAATAATAATATAAACTTTCTTGACTTAAAAATCAATATTAATAATAATTATAAATTAATTTTTGATATTTATGATAAGAGATTTGATTTTCCATTTAAAGTAAATATTTTTACCAATTTTGCTTCATGTTTACATAAATCTGTTTATAAAAATATAATTATCAATTATCTACATCGAATAAAATACTTATGCTCAGATATAAATAAAAACAAAAATATTAGATTTATTCGAGATCAAGCAAAAATATATGGTTATCCAATTTTTATGATAAATTCAATCATCAACTCTTTTAAATAACATTTATTATATCATTTAAATATAAACACGGTATGTAATAAATTTTTGTTTTAATGTGCGATAACATATAACAATAGATATATAATATTACAATTATAACATACATTAATACAATTATAACATATTAGGAAATTTAATATTTGTTTGAACATTATATACACTTTGTATAGTATGTGATTGTGCGTTGCCGATCACACATGTTTTTGGTGTTATTAATGTGCAGTTTTCATACATTTATAATTTAACTTATACAATAACACATAAAATTATACATGGATAGCATTGGTAATTATAACTCACAAACATATCTATTTGCAATATATACAAATATATATATAGTTTTTTATTTTTTATCTATGAAATATCAAATTTAACATGTATTTTAATTACTGCATTGCATTAATTTGATTGTAACACAGTAGTAATACATATAATTATCAATTTTATAAATTTTGAGATAATTTGAATTGTTTATGAATTATTTAATTTGATATTAAAATTAATCTATGAAATCTAAAATATAATTAAGTATTAGTATAAATAATACATTAATTATTTAATAACAAGTCTAAAATATAATTAAGTAGAAGTAACAATAACATTAATTATTTAATTATAAGTCTATAATATATATCAGTAGATTAATACAGCTGGCAGCAAAACACTTTTTTTTTTAAATAATATCTATTTTACATAATATACTCTTATTAAGTATATCTGAAATGCTGTGCAGGATGAATAAATTCTGTGTAGATTTATTCATAATGTAAGATTTTATTCGAATTTAATGTAAAACTATTAGGTAGTATTGTTTTTTTTAAATTTATTTATATACTTAAATCTAATGAAATGTATATGTAACTAATAAAGTGGATAGGCAAATAGATATTAATTATGAATAATTATAATACCAACAGATGGCGACACTTTACGTGTCAGGTAGATATGATAATATTATCAATATTATTTTTAATTTAACTATAGAGGGAGTTATTGCTTGTATATTAATTTTACTTTCAGGAATTAAAATTAGTTGGAGTAATTATATATTCACGGATATAATTTTGTTATAAGTGTATTATCACCAGAATAATTTTGTGTGTTTTTGAATCATTTTGTGTTGGTGTGTCATCGATGGAGTTGTGTTTAAAAAAAAAAAAATGTGCTCTCAACTTGTCTTTCAAATCATTTCTCGCAACTCGATTGTCAAAATTATGTGCGTGCCATGTGGACGTGGGTATTATGCAGAAGTTTCTATATTTTGTGCATTCAGGATAATTATTGTGAGTAAAAATATTTTATCTACAATTTAAAGGTTCTAATTTCCAATATTATTTCAAAAATGATATCTAGTGGTAATTTAGTGAGGTGATTTATAATGTTTTTAGGATAATCGATGTAAGTGAATTATATTATATATTCTTAATGGTTTTTTATTTCCAATTTAAATATTTCCAATCTTATTTTTTCCAAATGTTATCTGGTAATAATTCAGTATACTTGGTTGATTCTACTGTTCTTAGCATCATGCCAGTAGAATTATGAAATACTGAATTATTTTTAAAACACATGTGGGTGCAACCAAGCTGACGAGTACATCTACATGTGTTTTTTCATATCCAATTCTTGTTTGTTCTCTTGTGGTCCAGTTTTCCATTGTATAATGTTCATATTTGATTTATTAATCCATTTGTGTTTACTTAATAGCAACTCCAATCTATAAAAAAAAAATTTCCCTTTCTCTCTCTTTCTTTTTTAAATATTATTCAGGTATGAGTAAATTTGGCCAATTACCATTGAAGCACATGCTATGGTAAAATTATGATTGCACATGTTAATTATTAGCTATGTGGTATTCTGTTTACACAATATCATTATTTATCTCTTTGTAGATTAAAGTAGAATGATATTAGAACTTTATATGTATTTTGAAATTCATAGATATTATAATTATATATATATATATATATATATGTCGTAGGCTAATTGGGAAATCCGGCTCTTTGCAAACAGCCTAGGTTCTTTGCAAAGAGGCGGTCTAATTGGAGAATCATTTCCCTTTTTCCAATCAGCCTGATGTTTTTCAGGCTTATTGCAAAGAGCCTAGACAGCGTTAGGCTAATTGGAATATAGTCATTTATTTTTCAATCAGAATGACGTTTTTTAGACTCATTGCAAAGAGCCTAGATAGCGTTAGGCTAATTGAAAAATGAGCATGCCTATTTAGAAAATGACCAGTTCTTTATCAAAATATGGTGTTGTACCCAACTCGAACATGAAAATTCCATTCGAAGTCGACTCGAACCCCACAGAAAAATTTCACCGGACCGTAACCCGATCCTAAAGGGACAAAATAAATTCCTTCAAGTCTCAACCCGACCCGAACCAGAAAATTCAAGTTAACCCGAAATCTGACAGGAACCCGACAAAAAAAAAAAACGTCGAACCGTAACCCGATCCGAACCCGACAAAATAAGTTCCTTCGTGTCACAACCCAGTCCGAAACTAAAAATTTACATTAACCCAAAAACCGATCCGAACCTGAAAATTTAATTTAACCTGAAACCTAACCCAAACAGGAAAATTTAAGTTAATGTGAAACCCAAAGTCGACACGCAACCGAACCCAAACCAGAGAATTTAAGTTAAACCGAAACCTGAACCTGCCAAAAATTCCATCGAACCGTAACCCGATCTTAACTCGATGAAACAAATTCCTTCGTGTCGCAACCCGACCCAAACTTGGAAAAGGAAGTTAACCTGAAACTCAACCCGAACCCGACAAAAAAATTCCATCGAACTGCGACACAAACCGAAAACATTAAAATAATTTCCATTGTAATGCAACCTGACCTGAACCTAAAAATTTAAGTTGACCCGAAACCTGACAAAAAAATCCATCGTACCGTAACCCGATCCGAACCCGACAAAATAAATACCTTCGTGTCACAACCTGATCCAAGTCAGAAAATTCAAGTTAACCCGAAACCCGACCCGAACCCGACAAATGAAATTTCTTAGTCATGCAACCCGATCCGAAACAGAAATTTTAAGTTAACCCAAAAACCGATTTGAACCTGAAAATTTAATTTAACCCGGAACATAACCCAAACCTGAAAATTAAAGTTAACTCGAAACACAAAGTCGAAACGCAACCCGACCCGAACCTGAAAATTGAAGTTAACCCGAAACCCGAACCCGTCAAAAATTTCATCGAACCGTAACCCGATCCGAACCCGACAAAATAAATTCCTTCGTGTCACAACCCGATCCGAAACTGAAAATTTAAGTTAACCCAAAAACTGACCGGAACCTAAAAATTTAATTTAACCCGAAATCTAACCCAAACATGAAAATTTAAGTTAATGCGAAACCCAAAGTCGACACGCAACCCAACCCAAAACTGGAAATTTAAGTTAAACCGATACGTGAACCCATCAAAAATTCCATCGAACCATAACCCGATCCGAACTCGACGAAAGAAATTCCTTCATGTCGCAACACGACCCAAACTTGGAAATGGAAGCTAATCCGAAACAACCCGAACCCGACAAAAAAATTCCATCGAACCGCAGCACATACCGAAAACATTAAAATAATGTCCATTGTCATGCAACCTGATCTGAACCTGAAAATTTAATTTAATCCGAAACCCAACCCGAACCCGACAAAAAAATCCATCGAGCTGTAACCGAATCCGAATCCGAAAAAATAAATTTCTTCGTCTCGCAACCTGACCCGAAACTAAAAATTGAAGTTAACCCGATCTAAAAAATTGATAACGATCCGAATTGATAACGATCCGAAACAGGAACATACGCGCCAACCGCGGGTTCGCGTCGGTTTAGTGGAAAACGGTTTTCCGGACCCGATGAAGGACTCTAATCATGGGTTATTGCAGAACGTCCTAGGTATTAAATGATTATGCATAATTTTAGTATAACAAATAGGAGTAGTAACTTCAAATGCTTATAAAAAATGTATAAGAAAACTGTCTTTTTGACAGATTTTTTCATTAACGCGGCTGAGAATTTAAGATTAGTGAATACTTCATTTTTGTTTTAAGCGTATATTTTTCACAACCATCCCGTGTAGAAGTATTAATAAAATCTGCAGATGAGGCAGATTGTTAATGTTTTCTGAGATTTATGTAGAAAAGATAGGTTATTATAAAAATAATAAAAAATATATGATATTATTATTAAAATATATATGAAAATTTCTATATTAATGAAATCTGCAGATGAGGTGGATTTTTAAAGTTTTTCCCAGCTTTAATGAGGGAAGATGGGTTGCCAATAAAAACAATTATAAAAAATATATATGAAAATTTCTGTAATAATTATTTCTACAGATGAGGCAGATTTCAATTTTCAATTTCGGGTCGGGTTGCGTTTCGACTTTGTGTTTCGAGTTAACTTTTATTTTCAGGTTTGGGTTATGTTTCAGGTTAAATTAAATTTTCAGGTTCAAATCGGTTTTTGGGTTAATTTAAAATTTCAGTTTTAGATCGGGTTTCTTGACTACGAAATTTAATTTGTCGGGTTCGCTTCGTGTTACGGTTCGATAGATTTTTTATCGGGTTCGGGTTAACTTGAATTTTCTGACTTGGATCGGGTTTTCACACGAAGGAGTTTATTTTGTCGGGTTCGGATCGGGTTACGGTTCGATGAAATTTTTGACCGGTTCGGGTATCGGGTTAACTTCAATTTTCAGTTTAGGGTCGGGTTGCGTTTCGACTTTGTGTTTCGAGTTAACTTTAATTTTCAGGTTTGGGTTATGTTTCGGGTTAAATTAAATTTTCAGGTTCAAGTCGGTTTTGGGTTAACTTAAATTTTTACTTTCGGTTCGGGTTGCGTGACGACGAAATTTATTTTGTCGGGTTCATATCGGGTTACGGTTCGATGGATTTTTTTATCGGGTTCGGGTCGGGTTTCGGGTTAACTTGAATTTCTGGCTCGGATCGGGTTGGGACATGAAGCAATTTATTTTGTCGGGTTCGGATCGAGTTAGGGTTTCGGGTTAACTTCGATTTTCAGTTTCGGGTCGGGTTGCGTTTCGATTTAACTTTAATTTTTAGGTTTAGGTGAGGTTTCGGGTTCAATTAAATTTTAAGGTTCAAATCGGTTTTTTGGTTAACTTAAATTTTCAGTTTCGGTTCGGGTTGGGTGAAGACGAAATTTATTTTGTCGGGTTTGGATCGGGGGTTACGGTTCGATGGATTTTTTTATCGCGTTCGGGTCGGATCTCGGGTTAACTTGAATTTTCTGGTTGGATCGGGTTGTGACACGAAGGAATATATTATTTTGTCGAGTTCGGATCGGGTTACGGTTCGATGAAATTTTTGTCGGGTTCAGGTTTCGGGTTAACTTTAATTTTTCAGTTTCGGGTCGGGTTGAGTTTTGACTTTGTGTTTCGAGTTAACTTTAATTTTGAGGTTTGGGTTATGTTTCTTGTTAAATAAAATTTTCAGGTTCAAATCAGCTTTTGGATTAACTTAAAATTTCAGTTTCAGATCGGGTTGCGTGACTACGAAATTTAATTTGTCGGGTTAGCATCGGGTTACGGTTCGATAGATTTTTTTATCGGGTTCGGGTCGGGTTTCGGATTAACTTGCATTTTCTGGTTTGGATAGGGTTGTGACACGAAGGAATTTATTTTGCCGGGTTCGGATCGGGTTATGGTTCGATGGATTTTTTTGTCGGGTTCGGGTTAACTTAAATTTTCTGGTTCAGATCAGGTTGCGTGACGACGAAAATTATTTTGTCGAGTTCGGATCGGTTTATGTATCAATGGATTTTTATTACTCTGGTTCGAGTCGGCTTTTGGGTTAACTTCAATTTTCAGTTTGGGTCGGGTTGCGACACGAAGTAATTTATTTTGTCGGGTTCGGATCTGGTTACGGTTCGATGGAATTTTTATTCCTGGTTCGGATTGTGTTTCGGGTTAACTATTATTTTCGGGTTCAAATCCGGTTACGGTTCGATAATTTTTTTATCGGGTTCAGGTCGGGTTTCGGATTAACTTGAATTTTCTGGTTTGGATCGGGTTGTGACACGAAGGAATTTATTTTGTCGGGTTCGGATCGGGTAACGGTTCGATGGATTTTTTTGTCGTGTTCGGGTCGTGTTTCGGGTTAACTTCAATTTTCTGTTTGAGGTCGGGTTGCGTGACGAAGAAAATTATTTTGTCGAGTTCGGATCGGTTTATGTATCAATGGATTTTTATTTCTCTGGTTCGGGTCAGCTTTTGGGTTAACTTCAATTTTCAGTTTGGGTCGGGTTGCGACACGAAGTAATTTATTTTGTCGGGTTCGGATCTGGTTACGGTTCGATGAAATTTTTATGTCTTGTTCGGGTTGAGTTACTGGTTAACATCTAATTTCTAGGTTCGGGTTGCGTTGGGACATGAAGGAATTTATTTTGTCGTATTCGGATCGGGTTACGGTTCGATGGGTTTTTTTTGTCGGGTTCGTGTCGGATTTCAGGTTAATTTGAATTTTCTGGTTAGGGTTAGGTTTCGGGTTAAATTAAATTTCAGTTTCGGATCGGTTTTGGGTTAACTTAAATTTTCAGTTTCGGATCGGGTTGTGACACGAAGGAATTTATTTTGTCGGGTTGGATCGGGTTACGGTTCGTTGTTTTTTTTTTGTCGGGTTCGAGTCAGATTTCGGGTTAACTTGAATTTTCTGTTTCGGGTCGGGTTGCGACTCGAAGGAATTTATTTTGTCCTTTTAGGATCGGTTTACGGTCCGATGGAATTTTTCTGTCGGGTTCGAGTCGACTTCGAATGGAATTTTCAGGTTCGAATTGGGTACAACACCATATTTTCACAAAGAACTGGTCATTTTCTAAATAGGCATGGTCATTTTTCAATTAGCCTAAAGCAGTGGTTCCCAACGGGGGGCGTACGCCCCACAGGAGGGCAATTTGACTTTTCAGGGGGGCAATTTAATTTTTCAAGGGGACAATTCGGAATTTCTGTGAACCCATACCTTCTGAATTGTTTTTTCTAATAGTAATGTCGTAGACTGAAAATAAAAGTTACACATTCAAATTTCAAAAACAAAATTAAAAAAAGTAAGTTTTTTATTCAGTTTCTAAAAAGTAACCATTCAAAAGTTTTAAATACAATACTACCAGAATAATTGTAGAAAAAACTTTTTAAAATATTTAGATATTTTTATATATTTAAAAATTCTTTATAATTTTTCTGATTTATAAGTATTTTAGAATTTTAAACAACTGTTTCGATTATTTATTGAATGAGTTGCACTGCAATATGTCACATGAAAATCAATTTTACACATGAAACTATTCAAGTGTATATTTAGCAATTACTTGACGACCTTCCTTTACAGAATCTTTTATCACGTTTTATTCTGATTAGAAATTGTTGTGTAATTTAATCGCAGAAATTATGTGATTAAATAAGACAAAAATGTATTATTCAAAATTATTGATTTTTCTAATCCAGGCTTCTGAGCACTCTATGCATCACGCATACGTGGCGACCGTGTGCCAGTAAACTACGAGGAGTATCAGATGATTATAAAAATATTTGATTCATCTATTAACTTCGGCACGTTTCAGGATCAATGTTAAATGCTTTTTACTCTATCAGGAGTAAATTCTTTAAAAATTTTATAAGAATTATATGTTATAGGGGGAGGGGGGGGCATCATCATTTTAGAGATGTTTTGGTGGGGCACGGCTAAAAAAAGGTTGGGAACCACTGGCTTAAAGCTATCTAGGCTATTTGCAATGAGTCAAAAAAATGTCGGGCTGATTGAAAAATAAATGACCATATTCCAATTAGCCTAACGCTGTCTAGGCTCTTTGCAATAAGCCTGAAAAACATCAGGCTGATTGGGAAAAGGGAAATGATTCTCCAATTTGACCGGCTCTTTGCAAAGAGCCTAGGCTGGTTGCAAAGAGCCGGATTTCCCAATTAGCCTACGACATATATATATATATATATATATATATATATATATATATATATATATATAAACTTATTGCAAAAATTAACCATTGAAACAGAAATAACTGACCAAATGCAATGAAATTATTATCCCAAATAGCTATGTCAAATTACACATTATAAAACATAGTCCTAACAAATGAAGTATTTATTCAAAAAGTGAAACATAAGTAAAAAAAAAAAAAAAAAAAAAAACACAAATGCAAGCTTATAATGTAATTTACTTTTTCAAGGGCTGGGAAACCACATTATAAGCAAAGAATGATTGTTTTCTGTAACTGTCACAAGCTTAAAGCCAAAATTTTGTGACAATTCCAAGCCCTAACAATCATTGGAAAGAAATTGGAAAAAAAAAAAAAAAAAAAAAGGATACCTTTGAAAATAGAACACTACAAATCAAACGGAAGAAAATAAATCCATTTATAAACAAATAAATACAAAGGAAGACAAAGAAAATCTATACATTACAACATAAATTTGTCCAGAATCCGAAGCCAAAAATGTTTTGTGCTAAGCACATGGTAAAGTGAATAAGTGAATTCAAACGTACAAGTTAAAATTACAGTTAATTTTCTAAAAGTAGCAGGTTATTAATTTTATATATATATATATATATATATATATTCAAAATTAATTTTCGAAACAAATATGAATTGTAATTTATGATTTTTTTTACAGAAATAGATATTTAGAAACTTCAAATATTCAAATCCAAAATTACTCCTCATTTCGCCAAGTATTTTTTGAGTTATTCTTAAAATATACCCGAATGGCAATCTGTATTGCAACGATAAATAAATAATTTAACATTAGCCGTTCCAAACTTTAAACCTGCATAATTCCTTAACTACGTAACCGAATAACTTCTTCAGCATCGCAAAAACTCTATTTGGTGCCTGGTGCAAAACCCCTTATCGGTTTTTCTACTGATGGTAATATGCATGAGTAGTGATTAGTGTCGGCGCCTATTCTGATTGATGGCTCCTGGTACGAGTGCACCGCTCACACCACCTTTGTTGCAGCCATGAACTTTTTATTTGGTATTCGAAGGTAAAATGTACCAAAAATACAAATATGATGTCGATAATAGGTGTTAGTATTTGAAAGTTAAAAAATTGTTACGTTTTCTATATGTAGACGATCTCCTAAGCAAAAATTAAGTTTAGAATGAATTAATATACGTTATTACTAATCGATTGGTACCACACACATTTGTTTAGCAATGATTTGCATCAGTATGTGTGATTGCTTTTTTTCAGGACTACACCTAGAATATATTAAAATGCATTTAGTATTTCCATTCTAGAAAAACATTCAACTCATCACAGTATTTATTTTATGCAGATCTGCCAAGCTGTCATTAATCTTTCTTAATATGTGGGTTAATTTGACCCACGTTTAACACGTTTCGCACCGGAAATTTTTTTGAGAAATGTAATTCAATATATTCCATGTAGAAATCTGAAATTAAATAAATAAAGATTCATCAAATAATTTTTCTGGTTTGAAATGTTGTTAAACTGGGTTAAATTAGTTCACATATTACGGAAGATTAGTGGGAGCTTGGCATATCTGTTTATGCATATATGATTAAGCATCAAAATATCAAACAATCAATATCTAAAACTGCTTTTTTAACTTTTCAAATGAATAAAATATCCAATATCCCTGCTTCATACTAACTATTTTGACAGTTACTACTAACCAAAAAGTTTCTTCTATATTTTGAAAATATTTTATTTGATCCTCTCTCTATATCGGAATCTTAAAATAAATTCGAGTTTAATAAACAAATAAAACACATAGACTAAAAAAATAAAAAAAATGAAACAAATCATTTTTGAATCTGACATAATCTAGTGAAATCCAGACATCCTTCCTTCGTTTCCAAAAACATTCAAGGAAAAATCTTTCTTAAAAAGTGGATTGAATTATATTACTTCATTGCTACCTTAAACGGATTTTGCTTTCTTTGAGTTTCCATTATTCATGAAGTGTAAGTTTAAGAAAAAAATAAATAATCGAAAATATCGCGATATTTCTGTCCGATTCTGAAATGTCTCCATTAGGAAATTAAGTTCAAAACAGATAAAAATAAAATATTACGTATCTTTGAATAAGAGGGGTTTAGAGTTTTGGGATCCGTATAAGAGCGTTTTTGACATTTCGTAGTGTATTGCTTTTACATTATTTCATGCAGTTATCTGCGAAAGAAGAGAGAAATATCATTTATTTATATTGAAATAAGAATAAACTGAAGAAATTTAAAGGTTGCGTTTTATTTCAAAATACATTAAGCTACGCACTAGAAAGTAAAGAATTGTTGTTAAGCACTCTTTGATTTATTATATTAAGGAATATTTTTTCTTACTGTATGATCACACTACAAAAAAAAAGAAAAAAAAAATGTTGATTTTATGGTATAATACGGGCATTCCAGCTGTCAGTAAATTACCGTAAAATTAACAATAATAACTTGTTCACTGTTAAAAATTTGCAGAAATCCGTCCAGTCATTTGACCGTTTTTATAGAAAATGGTTACCTAACCGTAATTTAACTCTATTCTGATCATATTATTCCCTATATTATGTTCAGAATAGAGTTAAATTACGGTTAGGTAACCATTTTCTATAAAAGCGGTCAAATGACTGGGCAGTTTGCTGCAAATTTTTAACAGTGAAAAAATAAGCAGTAATACACTGCCGCGCATGCACGGCAGTGTATTACTGCTTATTTTACTGTTTATTACTGTTAATTTTACGACATAATACTGGCAGATTAGATGCAGCATTATTCCATAAAATCAACTTTTTTTTTTTTTGCAGTGCAGTGCAGTGCAGTGCAGTGCAGTAACCTATACAAGATTGGTGAAAAATAACTTCCTACTAGAAGTATTAAGTGATTAGAAAAGTTCTACTTGTTTTCGAACATGCAAATTACGCGTGGATTTGACATCATACGCATGCCGTTTCTCCAGGTCTGTATATCTATATTATAAAGCAAAAACATGTCTGTGAGTAAAACTGGCGTCATATTTACGATGATAACAACCTGAATAATAAATTCTGCTTTTTTATAAATTTATTAACTCCTAAACATCGCACAATTTCCATTTTTACACCGTAGAGAAAAAATTTATTTCCAATGCAATTGCACTTGATAACTGTATCTCAATTTACTGATATTTTATTGGTTATAAAATAATTTTCCAGCCTTATTTTTTAAAAATGTACCTCTTTCACGTGCATCCCGCTTACGGAAGATTGACACGATTGCACTTAAATCAATATAAATAGGTCCGTATATGTTTCCGTCTAATACTCCATAACGAAATTAAAATTTCACGAATAAATAAATAAAAGTAATAACATAAATAAAACACAAATTTAAGAGACATGTAATCGAACTACGTGCTTAAACACAGAAATATTCAGAATCGAAAATGCTTCTTTAAATGAAATCTTTGGCAATTTCCTTGGCTATTAACCACTGGCTAATACGAAAGCACCGTTTTTAATAAATTTCAAAACTTTATTTGAATACATAACTGATATTTTTCTTATAAAAATGCCTTTTGGTGTTGTTATTAAGCAATCTAAAAAAAAAAAATATTAAATGCAAAAAAATCTTCAAAATAATATAATAAAATCACTTGTTAACTTTAAATTAAAATCTAATTAATGCTTAAAGTGATAAAAACACAACACGAAATGTTTAAAAATACCTTTTAATATAGATTACACATGTTTCATTTGCTTTACCGGCGACATCTTCAGATCTAAATGATAAATAAAATATTCTCGCATAGTTTTTTGAAAACTGTAAACATAAACTACGAGATCGTATGTCCAAGGCAAACTGGAAAACACGAAAATTATTATTTATTTTAATTTTTATTGCTTTTTCAATCTGTAAATCATCGCGTGCCAAATTTTAGGAATCCTAAAATTTGACACTAAAATTTGGCACACGATGATTTACAGATTGAAAAAGCAATACAAATAAAAATAAATAATAATTTTCACTGTTTCCAGTTTGCTCAATTAAAACACCTGCTTGCCTTGGACATGCGATCTCGTGGTTTATGTTTACCATTTTCAAAAAACCATGCGAGAATATTTTATTTATCATTTAGATCTGAAGATGTCGCCGGTAAAGCGAATGAAACATGTGTAATCTATATTAAAAGGTATTTTTAAACATTTCGTGTTATGTTTTTATCACTTTAAGCATTAATTAGACTTTAATGTAAAAAATCTATTACAGTGTTTATTAAAGACATTTTCAACTACGTTGTGGTACACCGAAATGTTTGTTCGGAACCCCGGGTTGGCTCCCCTAGTAGACATATAAAATTTTGTACATTAAATGAGTAAATGTGGGAAATAGAAAATGGTAAAAGTTTGAAATAAACATGCAACATATGAATTAAGCAAAATATGTATAATAAATACAAAAAGAAAAAAAAAAAGAATGACGATCCACAAAGGATTAAAAAAAAAAAAAGTCTAGAAACAAAACTAAAAAGAAATTTCAGCGTCAAATCGTAGGTATGCAACTTTTTAAACCATATGCAACATATTTTCTATAAAAAGCACGCTCTATAAAACAAAACACGACTACATATACATAATTACGTAGCATCAGATTGTTGTGAAAATATAATTAAGTTTGGTGCAAAGGACAACAGCGAAATGAAATTACTCGATAAAAATTTTAAATTATTCGACAGCTTCTTAAAAAGATTCATAAACTATCGCTGGCGGGGAAAAATAATGTTTGTTTTAAAACTTACTTTTTTACGTCAGGTAACATGATGCTTTAAGCTATTGATTCTTAATTTTAAACTCAAATTGAATTATTTTAGTTAACTGATAAAATTATTAAATTATGCATATTTTGCTTCAAGATTTGTAGACACTGCATAATTATCAAAAATTTATTGCATAAAGGAGGATGAAATGCTTCTAAAACATGAATAATATGAATAATCAAATAAAGAATGGAATTTTATTTTGTATTTTTACTATACAAACACACAAAAGAAGGAACTTACTGGAAGTTATAAATCTCTTTAAAAAAGGGTGAAAACAAATTATTTTTATAACTACGTCATTCAATAAGATCTTGTTGCTGTTGCAATTAGTGGATTGAATTAATACAACAATAATACAACTTTTTTTCTTTTCTTTTTTAGGTGCGCTCATAAATATAAATACGTAGCACCTATAGTCGTCGTTTGGTCCGTCCGTCTGTCTGTCCGTCTGTCCGCATATAACAGCGCAAAAATTACCCAACCGAATAGTTTGAAATTTAATAAATATAACTGCTGTAGAATTTTGTGGCGTCATTTCAAATTTTATGAAAATCGAATCAAAACTTAAAAAGATATTCATAAAAGTTTACATTATTCTTTTAAATCTTATTAGACGTAATCTATATGATAAAAGCGCAAGTCATGTGACTGAGGAAAACAAATACGGGCTAACCACATCTTTTTCCATATGCCAAGCCATAGGCCATTTTTATTCAAAATTATTTTTTCGAATAAAATTGCATAAAAGTTACATTTTTAGAAAGATCATTCAAAAAAATTGTTTGCTTGAGAGATGAGTTACATTAAAAAATGTATCGATTCTGAGATAACTTCAGTGAAAATTAGGTTAACAGCCGAATATCTTAATCCATTAAAGTAAATAAACAAAATATTCATTCATCGTGAGTCATAGAAATATTAACCATGGAGGTAATCATTCCCAAAGCAAGACCTCCATGGTGAATTTACAGCGCTGTCTGGAGTAAAAAAAAATAGCACTTGTAAACATGGCATACGTAATCCTTCTATATATAAAAAAAAGTAATGGTTTGAAAATGGACCAATGAAAATTTGCGTAGATATTCCGGGTTATTCTCATCGCTTTTTTACTAGGGACTTTTTTGAGGAGCGGTTACTTTTTTTTCTAGCCATCCTACGGATTCGAAAATCATACCACCAGACGCGAAATATAACACGCTTTCAGAAATTCAAAAAATTATCACGGTCGGACAATAAAAACTCAAAAATTCCTTAAAAATCGAGTAAAAAATCTTTTATTGAAAAGTCATTTTTTAATATTGTTGCCAATTTCTAAATAAGCGCAAAGGATTATGTTTTATTTCAAATAAAAAATGTATTTCCGCGAGACTATTAAAAACAATAATGAAAGTTTAAAATAATAAGTAGATGATCACGTGTTGAAAGCAAGAAATAAAGAAAATTACGTCATAAAAATTGTGTTTACACATGAATATTAAAAATCAAAAAGATGAATTAAATGAAAAAGCATTATAACCTGATTACAGAAAATAGTCGCCGTTCGTGATATCATCATCATCATCTTTTTAAAACAGGATACATTGCCAGGTTTTAAGAGGCTGTGAAATCAGAATGGGGGTTGGTGAGCGTAGCGAGCAGGGGGCAGAGCCTCCTAGTAAGGAAAAAAAAGGCATCCTCATTTCGTTCATAGCAGACGATATAATTTATTTCACTGAAATAACGATGATTTTTTATATCGAAAAACTAGTTATAGCACGAAACGAACGCACCTCATTTGTCACGTTTAACGTACAATTTCCAACTTGTTTTTTCTTTTTGTAAGCAAGGTGATTTAAAAGAAAAAATATGTATTTACACATTTACAAACAAAAATGAAATTCTCGGACTAATGGATTGTCCATTCTAGTCCTAATACCTTGACCAGTTAGATCTACAGATATCACATTGTGTGAATCTGCATCCGGTATCTAATATCAGTGATTTGAACATAAGAATCTCAATTGAAATTGCTAACATTCTCGTAGATATGCTGGAGCGTGCTTAGAAAGAATCGGACTACTGCTTGGATATAAAAAAAAAATTCACGCAAAAAACCACTTTATCTTACAAATAGAGTGAAAGAGGGTAAGACGGAGAGCTTAAACATCCAAGATTTCTTATGATCTCAGTAAGTGGATTAAAAAGCTGTAATTGATATGAAACATTTTTTACAATCTTTTCTCCAATGACGGATTCAAGGGAGGGGCGATAGGACGACGCCCCTTTTTCAAGCAATTGCAAGCCGACATATCTAAGTCAGTTTTAAGGCTTTTTAATCCCTTAAGTGCTTAAAACGGATACATTTATCTTTCCTATTCTACCTTGCATAAAAATTCTAAAATAGGACTGTTACCGGAAAAATTGTACAAAAAATGTATTTAATATAAAAAAATTTCCAAGTTTTGTGCACCGAATTATTTAACTCAAACTTTTCCGGTTATATAATTAATAAAAAAAAACTGGGGATGAGTTCGACGACGCACAGTGTAAGATTTTGCAAATCTAGCGGGTCAAAATTCAATTTATGAAAATTACTGATATTATTTAAATAAAATTGCACTTACTATAGATAAAATGGTTCTATATTATGGAAAAATATATATTTATTCGTTACATTGTACATTTTACGTCATCATTATTACATTATCATAATCATAATAGAAAGAGTTTTCGTCATTTTCATTTATTGACTTTTACTCAGTGTTATTTTATTCAGTGCAGATTTTAAAAATATACAATATCTACTTTTACAACAAGAAGGGTGTTTTTTTTTTTTTAGTAAGTAGCAATTAAGTTATTAGGTACTTCCATCGCTGTCAGTGTCATCATTAATGTTTTCGGCACTGCCTTTTTTTTACATCCAATCTATAACCAATATGTCAAAGGCATTCCATAAATCTTATCTGTGCATGTAGTGTCGATAAGCCCCAAGAAAATGTGTGATCATTACTCGTATATGTTCAAATACATTTCAAATTATTCATAACCTTGGGACTTGCGTTAAAGATATAGCATTTTTGGGTTGCTTTATTTATAGACCGGGAGGCGGCAGCACAGACAATCACCTCATCGAGTTCACGGCTGAAATTCCAGAATTAGTTGAAACTCGACTTAACGCATATTAAAACGCAATCGGTCTGCCAAGTCATATCTTGGTGGAAAACACCTTAAAACCCGATTTTAGCGGTTGACTCGTAGGTTTACCATTGGGTTTTCCTGCATCCAGTTCTCCATGTTTTCATACTTTTGGGTGCAGGAAAACACAATGATAAACCTACGAGTCAACCGCTAAAATCGGGTTTTAAGGTGTTTTCCACCAAGATATGACTTGGCAGACCGATTGCGTTTTAATATGCGAATCGAGTTTTAACTAATTCTGGAATTTCAGCCGTGAACTCCATGAGGTGATTGTCAGTGGTGCCGCCTCCCGGTCTATTAAAGATAGAATATTACACACTTTGCCATCTAAAATTGTTCCTTCAAATCTGTGCTCTATTTCATTATGTTTGATTATCTAATTCTACTACTTTTGGCACAAGAGCAGTAATTTGATTTCTGATATTTTCAAATTCTTCCGTTATTGACTGATCAGTTTCCTTGGTGAACTTAAATTTTATGGGTCTACAGTAAGAAGTAGATGAAGGGTGTGCATTTTGCCATAATATAAAGTTTTGATTATTACAAACATATAGTTCTAAAGGAACCACAGATGGGATTAGAATATTTGCATCTTCAAAGTTGTTTTCATTTGATTTTTGCTTGTATCTACTTTATCCACCGCTTCCATCGACCCCCCCCCCCACCCCCATTTAAAAGTCATTGTTATACTTTTTAACACAGACCCTTTTTCTTTAGTAAGAATATTTAATATCTGTTTCTGTATAATACAAAGTCTTTTTATCGTTAAATCTACAATAGATTGTAATTTAACTTCTGCAAATGATTAAGAAAATATGCAGTTTTCTTGGGAGGGATAGCACATTTTTTTGCATCATTTACCTGCTCATAGGATGGATAAATGTTCAAAACTTTTTGTAACGCAGAGTTTCTCATAATCCCGTATTTTCGGCAGCTTAATTTCATAGTGGTTATTAAAACCAACGCTTCTTCAAAAGAATATTTAAATATCGGGTATCTGGCTTTTTGAAAGATTTTTTTTAATTTAGTTGCTTTTTTTTAGGGCTTACATACCCGCAGCATCCTTTCGTCTAAATTGTCTTAATTTTAAACATGTGGCATGTGTGAGTTCATTTAGTGAGTGTTCTGAAAAGAATGGGTAAACCTTTTTTTTTCCGATTTCGGTCCACTTGAACAAAATTTTCTTTGGACGTCCAACTTTTTTCGCGTAGCCATTATTACTTCTGTTTGGTATATAGAGATTACTTATTGTTATATTCGAATCTAGCCATCTCCTATTTTTTTTTTAAAAACGTTCTTTATGCGATGGCAATTTCTCCATCTTCGATTAATGTCAATCATAAACGAATGGCTCAGCCGCTTAATCTGGTCTAACATAACATATGAGCAATGTTGATGTTTATATTTGTGTAATACATTATCTATAAAGATATTTTTAGAATTCACTGGCAATGATTTATGTCCAGTAACGTAATTTATAAATATCTCATAGAATTCTCTTTTCGAAATTAACACTTCAATACTTGTAAAAAATTACTTATATTCAAAAGTTGCAAATAGTTGCAGCTGGAATTGATTTATTTTACATGTATATGCATATATAATTACAAAAAAATTACCTTACAATGTACCAGAGTGTACAAAATTTTTGGCAGTTTTTTTAATTTATCATATGCTATTAAATTTTCAAATAATTTACATATTAACTTACAAGTATTTTTTTAAGAAGTAACACTTTTAAATAACTATCGTCATTGTAAAATACAAAGTAAATACTTTGTTGTAACGATTCCATACAATCATAAAACAATATTTACAAAATAAGTATATTTTTAGCCATAAATATCATTTGCAATTACATCTACAACAATCGCCGCTCTAAAAAGGTTTACAGAAAACTTGGTTTTGAGGCGACATTTGATGGTGTTGCTGTGGAGTTAAACTGCTTTCACTTTATCTCTTTCCTCTTCAATGTGTTAGCTGTAATTTAAAATGTCTAAAACTGAAATTATTTAAAATCGATTTTCTGAATTTTTTCCCGCTAGATTTGCGAAATCTTACACCGTGCGACGGTTAGAACTCTTAAAACAGCGGTTCTCAACCTGGGATACTCGCACCCCATGGGGGGTTCGTGAAAATTACATTCATAATGGCGGAAAAACGAAACAAAAAAGCTAAAATGAGAACAGCTAAACAAAATTTTATCATTTTCTGTTACAATGAGAGACTTGTATAAAAGTAAAATAGGCTATTCACATAAAATGAGGAAAATGCCAAAACTTAGTAATAATTGGTTGATTATTCATTGCCAATATATCCGCCAACTCCTAATAGTATCGTGTACGTAACTCCTCCCCTCCCCCTTTCCTTTTAACATTTTTTTTCGTTCTAGTAATTCTAGAAATATGTAGATAAAACATGAATCGTATCCGGACTTCATTCAACCCATTTGAAAGCAGGCCATCATTTATATTTGTAACAGGGCAGCATTAGTATTAACTTATTCATTAACGTGTATCAATTGGAGTAGCTTCATTTCCTTCTTTGCGAGTGCTTAATTTGAAATCTTTAACTAATATTTATCATTTTGGGGGATTTTATATTCATACCATATTGTGGTTCAAAATGGATAAGTGATTGAAAACTGGAATTCTAAAGAGAACTACATCTAACATTGGTATGAACATTATATATATATATATATATATATATGTGTGTGTGTGTGGGTAAGAACATTACTCACAAAGGAAAACAAAAATATTTGGAACCAACTTATATCAGAAGGACTACGCATAAATGAAAAGTCTAATCAAGGGGTACGTGAGAGAAAAAAGATTGGGAACCGCTGTCTTAAAAGGATAACAATCCAATTCTCAGACAGCTATACTTAGCACCTTAATAAAATCTTATTTAATAAGTTTCAAAGTATTCTTTATTAAAATACTTTAGAAAACAAGCAGATTTATATGCAGTAAATCCTTTTTCAAACACCTGTTGAAAAATGTTATACATAGAAGGTCCATTGTCCTCAGAACATGTATAGCCGACAATAATAAGTCTTTCCAGTACTTTTCATCTGTGAATAGAGAAGGAAAAATCGATAAACTTCAGACGGAAAAGAATTTTTTTTATCTTTTTGAAAGACTCTAAAACATACTCAAGTTTTTCAAACACAAAAGTTTACACAAGTTTCTCTCACAAAAATAAATAACAATAGGTATTTCTAATATGATCGCAACAATACAAATGTGGTATAATAATGAAACATAAAATTCTTTTACTAAGCATGAAAAAATTCGTTTATTAGTTATTGTATAATAATACAATTTCGTTTAAAAGTGAGTGTGATCAGCATTGTTACAACAACCAACGAGATTTATTTATACCAGTAATGAAAGTTGTTCAAGTAGTTCTCAACACAAAGTTTAATAAAATACAAGTCATTTCACGAAGTTGCACACCTATATTTCTTAACGATTGTTTTCTTTAAATATGTAACATATTGTATTTGTTACATGTTTTGGAATAAAATTAACATATTTTTATCATTCTGATCGCATGAATCGCAATCCATAGTTTGGGAAGCGCTGATGCAATTGGTTGTTCTAATGGAAGTAAAAATAATTCATCATGAATGGTTACATAAAGGAATTTTTACAAGGAATTACAAGGAATTTTGAATAAGTCGTTATAATAAGAAAGTTGGTATAATGAACGATTGTTATATTGAGTGTCAGCTGTAAATGTGCTATAGAATTCTACTTTATTCAGGAACATTATAAATCCATCGTTACGTGGAAACCCCAAATTTGTACCATGGCTCCCTCCTTTGAGACTCTCTAGATCAGCCATACCCAACCTTTTTTTCTTGCGGGCCGTAAACATATGTTTGCGACGTTAGGTGTGCCGCAACACACTTGTATAATAATGTAAAAAACAGTGTAATTAAAATAGTAAGATAACAAAAGTAGTATAACAAAGCTATAGAACTAAACTAACATAATTAGTAGTAATGAAGATTTGACTCGGAAAAAAAGTTACCAAAAAAATGAACAGCACTATTTCCGAACAATATACTTCCTAGTAGATTTCTGTTCATAATGATATAGAAATATGCCGCGAAGATTTTTGTTTGGAATTAGTGATATAAAACTTTTTTTTGTGGCAAACGTTTAACCCTAATAGGCATTATTAGCTATATAATAAGTATAAACGTAATAATATAACAATGCAATATTTCCAAGAATCTAAAAAAAAAAGAATCAAGTGATTATCTTTAATAAAACAGTCATTACCTCAATGCAATATCTTTTTCAGAAATATATAGTGCAAATTTAATTAATTTGAAATAATGTTAGTTCAGTGTTGAAGATTAAGAAATATATGCACCACTATAGGACAAATAGCACAAAAACTACATGTAAAAACAACTTTTGACTAACGAAACGGCTTTTAACATGTTTTAAGATAATCTTATATTAGTGATTATAAATAAGAGGGCATATTTTATCTTCCCATGGAAACATATAAAAGAACAGTGAAGGTCTTAACAAATTTTTATGTACTTCTCAAGTGATTTTATAAATAGAGATTAATGATTATGTGTCACGGGCCGCATATTAAAGATCGCAGGGCCACATGTCGCCCGCGGGCCGCAGGTTGAGTACGTCTACTCTAGATCGACCTTTGCTTTTCTCGGACAAAAATATATTTAAAATATTTCATCTGCCAACAGAGAATGAAAAAAAAGGTTTTCCGTGGTAAAGTCATATCTTGTCCCACATAGGGGGTAAAATGACACATAGATAAAAATTTATTATAAATAACAATTTTTATCAAAGTATCTTTAAAACGTTGTTCAGCGCATTTTATAGTATCATATACACATTCATAATTTATTCAAAACAGGTTGTAAATTGAAAGTTCAAAAGCAAAAAGCGTATCGACAGAGTCTGCGCCTGGCGTCATCTATATTCCAACCAGAACAATCAGCATAAGCTCAGGATTTGGACATGCAGCATTAGAACTACAGTTCATCTTTGCCTTATTCCCTCATCATAATACAGTGTTTATTGTCATAATCTTCCATATCATTGTCATCCTTGTCATCTCGCCTTACCATCGTCATATTTGCTTGAATTAGGCTTACCAGCATATATCCCTTATTGTATGTAAATAATCTAAATTCCGTATGAAAGTTTACGTTTTACGTAGTATTTTGAGGATATTCTCAAATTGAGAATGTTTATTTTATTTTTTTTTATTTTTATTTTTTTTAAACAAATGTTTCTGGTAATGATAGGCGAATTGAATGATTTTTGATATTCCAACGCATCATTCGGGCATGTGCAAAAGCATAGATTCCCATTCCTATTATTTTAAATAAATTAAAGCCAGAAACTTTGTAAAAAAAATATAAATAATAATTGAATTAGTTGTAATTTCTTTTTCCTTTCTTAGTATTCTGTTTACCCCGTTTTAAGTTAGTGCTTTCCATAATTTTTCTATTGCATTCTTATTACTCTTTAAACTTAACTTTTTATTTTTACTCTTTAAATTAAAATTTCTATTTTTATTTTAGCCTTAATAATTTAAAATATTTTGTTTATGTTCTACCATTTTTTATTAAGATTAATTCTTTAAAATCATTAACATTTTCGAGAAGTTTCCTAACTACAGTTATACATTTCACAATCGTTCATCTTATATATTAAGACACTTATGTATAGACTTGACGTAAAGCTGAAGTCGCTGGTAAGTCTTTCAGTGCTGCTTAGTGCTTACACTGAAACAGAAACAGTAGATTGTTTCGATGGGATTTCCAGTTGATAACAACTCCACTCTCTGTATATGAGTATTTGTGTAACACATCTTAAAGCAGCCATGAAAAAAGAGTATAAAAGTAGCAAAAATGCACAGTAAAATGAAAGAAAAGCAGAAGATTTCACCTTTAACTTTATCAGCCAATCCGAAATAAGTAAGATAGCCAATCAAAATTAGCTTGCGTAAAGCAGCCAATCAAATTTAATTTGTAGTTTAAGAATGGAAAAATGAGTAGAAAAGCATTAAATAAGAATAATTTCGAAGAAAAATAAGTAAATAGATGATGAGAAAAGATGTTTAACTGTTTCTAAAGGAGAATCGTCCGCAATAAAGGTAAAGTAAAGCAGGAAGAGTGTAAATCTACCCCAGTTTTTTTAAAGGCACTTTTCATTGCCATACATTTAAGTATAGTAGTTAAATTAATGTTAGTATAAGAATGCGAAGTTCAACACTGTTCTCAATTATTTATTTTTTTTTATTTTTTTTTTATTTTATTTTTTTTTTTTTGCAAAATTTCTGGTTTTAATTGCATGCCCGAATGATTCATTCGAATATCAAAATTATTCATTATGGCCATCGGTGCAACATATGACTGGACGGGGGAAAAAACTGGGTTAGTTATCCTGCACACTTCATCATCTAATCCTATTATCACCTAAATAAGTTCAATAACTATTTATTTTTAAATAAAAGTGCATACACTTTTTATAACTTCCTAGAAGATCAGACACCACTATATCAAATTAGAAAACCGTGCCTAATATTTTTTATTCAGATTAAAAATATTTCTCCGATTAATCGCATAAATTGTAATATTTTTCTGTGATTAAATAAGGCGATAAATTCTACTCTAAATTTGTGGTAAAACCGTACGCACCTTGTAAAATAGTTGTTTTATCGTGTACATTTCTTTTATCAGGTACGCGTAAAAAATAAAATAAATAACCTCTGCTGGACCTCAAAATGAACAATATTGACAACATAGGGATGTAAAATGAATGGGGATAACAATAGAGGATTGCCACAAAATACCTCATTAAGATATGCCAAGTAGCAAACAATAAATAATCAATACAATAAATTAAGAGATAATCCGTTTAAGCCGGTTATTTTTTTTTTCTTTGAAATTGGTTGTTATTAATTTTAATTCTAATGGCATCGAATAATGACAACTGTTTCTCTTTTTAAAAAGTAAGCTTTAAATTAATTTCAAAATTCTAATTTAAATTAATATTTTCTTCCTTTGACAAAAATTGTACCTAGAAACACTTTTTTATTTTGGACATATGATGTTATGCATAAAAATATGCTTTATATTTAATGGAGTGATTTATTTACATGACACTCAGTGCGTCTGTTACTAAAACAAAAGTGTATTTACGGAACTGTTCAATCAACATTCTTTAATGCATCTTAACTATTATTTACCAGAGAGAAAATTCCTAAACTTCAGTTTTACATGCTCTAATAGATTTAATGAACAGAGTGGTTTAAATCTGTAATTACATCTTCAGCTGGAATGTTCTCGATTTCACGCTGAGAACCAAAAACGTTTGAATATATTTATTATACTCTGTTAATGTCTTCTTCCTGAATCAATACATTAAATAGCTTCAGGAGCCGATAAATTATGCTGATTCATGGCTAAGTAGCAGTATTTTAAATGAATTAATTTTTATATATCCTGGTATTATCAAATAGGTCCAACTTTTTACCAGTTTTTTGTTTGTTTGTTTGTTTGTTTGTTTTTTGCTAAAGAAATCTTTATTAAAATAAAGGAGAATTAACTTGGTTTGAAGGACAGTTTTGGTTAGATGGGTTTAAAAAAATTGGTTTTACAGAACAAATTTCTTTAAAATAAAAAAGACTTAAAATGTTTCATTCTCAATTTCAGTTTTGAATCTATTAATTATACTCTGCTGATGTCTTCTTCCTGAATCAATATATTAAACAGCAGGAGTCGATAAATTATGCTGATTCATGGCTAAGTAGCAGTGTTTTAAATTAATTGAGTTTTAAATATCCTGCGATTCTCTAATAGGTCCAACATTTTACAAGTTTTATTTATTTATTTATTTATTATTTTTCTAAAGAAACCTTTATTAAAATAAAGGAGAATTAAATTGGTTTGAAAGATACTTTTGGTTAGATGGTTTTTAAAAAATTGGTTTTAGAGAAAAAAATTTGTTTAAAATAAAAAAAGAATGAAAATGCTTCATTCTCAATTTCAGTTTTGGATCTATTAATTATACTCTGCTGATGTCTTCTTCCTGAATCAATTCCTTCCTGATCTAATTTTTCACCAATTTTTTTTTTTTTTTTTTTTTTTTTTTTTTTTCCTTAAGAAACATTTATTAAAGTAGAGGAGAATTAACTGGTTTGAAAAACAGTTGTGGTTAGATGGGATTTAAAAAATTGGTTTTAGAGAACAAATTGGTTTAAAATAAAAAATAGACTATGAAAATGTTTCATAGTCGATATGATATGTTCAATACATTTAATTAGCTTCAGTAGTCGATAGATTATTCTGATTCATAGCAGTATTTTAAATGAATTGATTTATATATGTACTGTAATTGTCAAATATTTCCAATTTTTCACCAGTTTTTTTTTTTCCTTAAGAAACATTTATTAAAGTAAAGGAGAATTAACTGGTTTGAAAGACAGTTTTGGTTAGATGGGTTTTAAAAAATTGGTTTTAGAGAACAAATTTGTTTAAAATAAAATATAAAGTGTTTCGTCGTCTAATTTCAATTTTAAATCTATTAATTATACTCTGCTGATGTCTTCTTCCTGAATCAATACATTAAATAGTTGCAGGAGTCGATAGGTTCAATATATTAAATTGCTACAGTAGTCGATAGATTATGCTGATTCATGGCAAAATAGCAGTATTTTAAAGGAATTGATTTTTATATGTCCTGTAATTACCAAATAGATGAAGGAGGAGTTTGTGCCAGCACGATAAAATTATCTCGAAAGTTTTTTAAAGTTAAATTTTCAGTTCACCATAAATATCAGTTGAATAAGGATAAGAAAATTCTCTTACCTTTTCTGAAGGTACTTTCACCTGGTTATCCAATGCGCGTTTTAATCCAAAGATCTATTTATTTATGTATATGATTATCCACTGGTGATCTCGTTAATAGAACACTATTCACTTTCTTCTGAAAACTAAATAATTAGATTAGTATGGAGACTAAATAATTTTAGACTTCTCTTTTATCTTGGACGTATATATTCTTGATTATTAAACACTAGGACGTAACAATGATTACATTTAACATTTAAGTTTAGATTTAAAGCATAAAGAATTATAACATACATTTTATCTGAGCTTTAGAAGCTCACGTATGTTCTCTGTTACATATTTTATTAGGGACTAAAGTATAAAGTCATAAGTTCAGAATTGAGAATTTTTTACTTTCGTCATTCTTACGTCAGTGGAATTACACATTGCAAGGTTTTCCCATAAGAATGTAATCAGTCAATTAAGTTCTTTATTATTTGTTTTAATTATTATTCTAATCTTTAGCATATCTCACAAGCAGCAGTTTATCAATGTACAGTGGTTTCCCCATCACTGGTTGACGTTGAGTGGCTACTAATCTTTAAAATTTGGTTTTCACTGCGCGATGAAAAATGAGTTGGTGATTTCGTGTTTTTCCCTTTGGATTAATAAGTTCTTTTATTTTCTTTATTTCACTAGGAAATGAAAATATACCTTTTGATCTTTAATTTCGCGGATGAGATTAATATTTCTAACATTCCCCCTTAAGATCTTCCGAGGAATTGTCTAAAAGTTTCATTGAGTTTCTATGCCTTTCCAGTGTGGGCTTGGGTAAGGGATTTGTTAGCGCATCTGCTATCATCTGTTCTGAGGAACAATATTTGATTTCTATAATACCTTCTTCTTTAAGATGTTTTATGGCGGTGTATTGACCTATGATTCAGAAAAGCGTTCTTTGTCTTAGAAACCTTACAGAAAACAATATATTTTCGAGATTGCGAACGCTTTTTGGAATCATAAATAACTCGAAAGAGGTGATCACATATTTTCGTTCATAGTTTTATTATATTTCAGTATATGATAAGGTGGTTCTCAAATTACCTGCTCAACAACACGAAACTTTCTGACTCATTTTTAAACGTAAAGCATATAATTGGCAGGTCTGACTATTGAAGCGATTTGGAATCGAAATACGTTTTCCATTTTTTGATAAACAAATTACTTATTATAAGGTATTCTTGTCATGCGATGACACGTATTTCCTTTCTTGCGGTGCCTTGTCGAGAATTCGCTTCAAAACGCCGACTTTGACAATATTTTCTGAAAGATATTCTGCCTTTACCAAAAAATGGAAAACGTTTTACGATTACATAGTTTCTGAATAAGAACACCTGCCGATGTCATGCGTTTCCGAATAAAAAGGAATTCATTTTTGAATCCAGAAGCCAATAATCATGAATCCAGAAAGTAGCTCTTCTGAATTCGAGAACAGCCTTAAGAAGCATATTTTTTTTTACAGTGACCGGAATTTTTTTTTTTACGATGAGACCCGAGACGGTTAATATACAGCTTCTCTATCTCCAAAAATCTCTATTTATATTATCTTTGTATGACTCTGTATCTACAATTATTTCCCCCCAAACTATTTATTAACATCTATATATATATATTACTCTATCGTACGTGGTAAAGAAATCACGATTATTTGTTAATTGTTTGATGGCAACACCATAATGAAAAGCATCTCATTGGCTAGGTGCTGCCATCTACAGGAATAAAAGCGAAACAAACAATGATTTCAAATTGTAATTATAATTTGTCAACATTAACAATTAAACAGATATATTTGTATACATTTTCATTCATTTGAAATATTGATTTTTGTAAGCATTTAATATTTATAATTTAAAAAATACAATTAGCAATATAAAATTTAAAATGTAAACAGAGCAATGATTTTTAAAAGGGGATTTTTAGTAAAAAGGGAAAAGTAAGTGTAATAATTTTCCCTGACCGTTTCATTTTTTAAACATAACTGTTATATTTTTGAAATTTTATAATATTAAATTCCACGAAATTCCAATAAATTTATACATTATATTGTTGTTCTGTAACAATGTTCTAAATAAACAAAGTACAAAAAAAAAAAAAAAAAACTTTATCAGCCTTCGATTATCTAGTTTTAGAAATTATCTGGGTCTAGTCTTTTTTTTCTCTTACCTGCCTAAAGGCAATCAATATACCTGTAGACGCATGCGTCTCTAGAGTCACATAAGATAAATTCTGTTTCGCATTAAATATCCTTTTGGGGTAAGATATAATGATGTTGTTCACCATTTTAACTTAGATTGCCGACTTTATCGAGAGAAGATAAAAGCAAAATAAGCTCTTTCTTGGCAAAATTCTGCCTTTTCTTTTAAATTACCTTTGTTTCTTGTTGTGAAGAATTATTGTTATATCTTATTTGAAATTTAAGTTACAAGTTTTCTATTCCTGGGATAAACTTGTTAAAACTCAAAATCGATGTAAGAGAAATATTTCAACAACTGCATTTTTTTTATCTCCAATTTCTTCTATGTTAGATTTCTAAAAACTTTTCAACATAGATTTTTATAATAATAGAATTTTATTTGTGTTTAAAAACAATATAGTATATTTACAGTGATTTTTTTTAACAACGTATCTCGTTCTCAGTTTGAAATATAGTCAAACCCTTCAATGTAAAAACCTTAATGAATTCGATATTCAGCTGTTTGTTATAATCCAAGTTCATTATAGCGAGGTTTCACTATACACGCTGTCTGAAAAAAGTTGAAACGTACTTTAATTTTTTAACTGTAAGAGATTAATATGCAATGTAAATTGAAAAAGCGTTAAAAAAATATAAGAAAGAAAGTCTTATTTCTAATTTTTAAAAGTCACACTTTTTAAAATTTTTATACGATACCTCTAAACAAAATTGGAAAGATTGTGTTTCTTTTTTATGCATAAAAATCATTACGAAAAACTGCATATCTGTATATTTCAATGAGTTGATATTGAATCAATATTGAATGAGTTATGCTAACTTAAAATTTGACTATTGTGAATGTGGGATGTTATATCAAATTATAAATATAAATCTGACAAAAATTGCTGGTAAAGGACGATAACATAAATACAGTTGACCTTAAAAAAAAGATAATAAATGCTTCCAATGAGATTAATGGGGAAGAACTTTAAAATACTTACACAAGAATTATTAGAAGAGCTCATGTATGCAGTGGAAATGAGAAAAGACACTTTGAAAATGTGCTTTGTCTATTGCTTTTCTTCATGTTTCTAGGATTTAAAACTGCACTTGCCTCTTTACATGATCTTTCCCTCACTGTAAAAAATTTTCGTAAAATTTCAGTAGATGTACGTAATTAACGGTACTTGTACCGTTTTCACTCTTTACAGTATGAGTACCATACTTCTAATGTACATTAAGCGTAAAAAAAAAAACGTATATGTGCCTTTTCGATTATAAACGGTATTTATACCGCAAAACGATTATTTTTCAGTAAAAAATCGCTATTTATACTGTAAAATAATTATTTTTCCGTAAGGAAAAAGCTGGTACCCCCGCCGCGGTGTACGGCAACCCCTGAAATGATGCTCTTGCTCTTGTTACGTAATGCGTGCAGGCCTCAGGAGAAGGGGGGAGTGCAGCCGGTACATAAACTTTAAATATTTCACAGTACATATACCGTCCAGTTAAATTACGGTATATATACTGGTCACAAAGTTGCCAGTATATGTACCGTAATTTTTGACCAACATTTTTTACATTGCTGTGTAATGTTTATTTCTATCCATTAGAAATGCAAATTTTTCTCTACTTATTAGCATATTTTTTATCTAAAGAATGCCTCGGTCAATTTGTCAATGGTTCTAATTTTTACTTATGAGATAGCTTTTAAATGGCACGAGGAGAAGGTATAAGTCAATTTTTTTTTATTTATTATAATTCAGGTAATTTTAAAAATACACAAATAAATTTTTTATAATGATCTTGTTAGAGCAAAAAGAAAACATTTCTAATTTTTCACCATAAAAAATGGTAAAATAAATAATGGTAAAATAAAAATTTTACAAGAAAGAAAACTCATGCGTTAAGTATGGATTATGAAACACTTTCCAATACACTCAGGCAGTTCTAATAAAACTTCACCGTTTAATAAAGTGAAAGATGATGTCTACGTAAACAAATTGGAAAACAGATAACACGTTTGAAAACCGTATTTCAGCTATTTCAATCTATAGTCGGAAAAATAACCGAATTTTTTTGCGGAACCCTGTATATGATCTATTTGATGGTACGTGTAAGTACTACATTGTATGTTAAAATTTAGTTCAGTTAAGAAACTAATAACACAGTTCAAAATTTCCTTCCAGGAATTTCTCTTCAATAAACGGAAATGTACTGGAATTCTTTTCTGAAGACCTGTATATCATCTTTATAATTTATACACACAAAGCAATATGTAAAAAAATAGTTACATTTGAAAACGCCAACCACAACTGAAAATGCCCTTCTAACAATTATTGCTCACAGAGAGTACTGTAACCGAATTATTTTGCATGTCCTTGTAAATTAATGATAAATGCTATGCAAATAACCCTATTAAATAGTAAGCATCTTGTAATGTATCTCAATTATGTATATCAATTTCAATGTATTTGAAATAGTCTAGCATCATTAAAATACAATGCAAACAATTTTTCACCGTAGACCATAATGTAACGGAATTCTTGTGAGCGCCCTGTAAACTTACTATAAATACAACACACTTCATTTTCAATAGCGAACATGCTATAGTAAACCTGAATAATATATATCAATTTCATGGTAATTCGACTAGATTTATGCGAGTTATAGAGAACTAACAGACGGATAGAGCGATGGCCAGATAAACCGAATTCATAAACACTTTTCAACTAATCTTGGAAAGTGCTAAAAAGCGTAGCTTGTTAAAAAATATTTGAAAACGATTTATTTAACATAAACATGCTTTATATCTTATGTTGAACACTTTCGCAATTTACATTGGTTATATATCTAAACATAAAATAATTTATTAAACGTTTCAACTTTTTTGTGATACCTCGTATTTAAAATACGTTAAAATAGGAAACTTCAACATAATACACTTCACACACACTTATTCATATTTTTCATATATTTGAATTAATAAATTCAAGTTTAGAATTATATTAAATTCATAATACAATTTAAAATATAAAAGTTTCAGAAATTGGTAATCTTATTTTATTAATTAACCAAATTTAGCTTTACATTTAAAACTTTTTTGTGCGTGTGTGTGTGTGTGAGTGTGTTTTAAATTTAGTTAAACTTATTTGCAAAGGAAGATATATAGTTTTCCCAATTTAGAGCGTTTTTTCTTATTCAAAATTACTACCTAAATTTTTAAATAGCAATTTTTGTTTTATTTAATTATGGAATGTCCATTATTATATAACACAAACTTTTTTGTTTAAAAATTCTGGTACATTTAAAAAAATAAAACAAGCTAAATGGCAACACTGCAGAGATACTAAGACAAAGCTCTTACTAGGGAACATACTCAACTGTTTGTTCTGGAATTTGCTAAGAGTGGTATCCTTGGAAAGTTATTGCCATGAAGATCAAGAAATATATAGAAACTACTCACCAATACTAACCGTTCACGAGATACGGACAATTCTGTGTCACGCATAAAGAAATATAAAAAATAAATTCTATTTCATTCTCGAAATCTCTTGCCATGAGGATCAAGGAGAGTTTAAGAAGTATAAATCCGACCAAAACCAACCGCTGACGAGATACGGACCCAATTTCTTCCATGACGTCGCACTTAAAGAAAAATAAAAAATTACTTCGATTTCATCAAGAATAACTATCGTTGGAAAGCTCCATGCAGAGGATCAAGAAAGTATAAGAACTATCTGTTCGAGTCCAGAGATATGGAACCATTTCTTACCTGGCATTATGAATTAAAATATCAACAACAAGACACAGAAAATTCTGTTCATTTATGTGAGTCCTCTTGTATGAAACCTGCTATATTATTTTTAACATAGATTCTTTTATTTCACTTTTATATGTAAATAGATATTTAAATATAAAATATCGTCCCACTTTTTATTGCTTCTTTATACAAGACGTCACAGAAGATATAGACCTATCCCGTGACTGATGGTATTCGGACGGGTAGTCCCTATACATTTTTTTATCTTCATGACAAGAGCGTTCCAACGATACCACATTTCACTAAATCGGGTGTCTTTTTCCGTTTTTTCTGTATGATGTCACGGAAGAAAAATGTGTATTTGATAAACGGTTAGATTCGGGTGGGTAGTTCCTATATTTTTTCCTTGATCCTCATGGCAATAGCTTTCCAAAGATACCACATTCCGCGAAATCGCATTTCTTTTCATTTTTCTTTGTGTATGATGTCACGAAAGAAATTGATCCATATCTCCTGAATGCTTCAATTCGGGCAGGTAGTTTCTGTAATTTTTTATTGATCCTCATCGCTTTCTCGATACTACTCTTGACAAAATCCAGAAAGAACATTTGAGTACCTTTTTGAGTTAGACAATCCACCCAATACATTATAAATGTCTTATTTGTTCAAACGTTTAAATACAGGGTGTTTCTAAATTAATATTGGGGTTTTAACGATTGGTAGTATTTATTACATAAAACTTAAAATTATAATTAATACATAAAATGAAAGAGCAACTCAAACAGTTTTACCTACAAGCTTACAAGTGTTCAATGTGAACACCTTTCCTCACACGGCACACATCAAGACGATGGCGCAGTTCTTCCCAAACGTAAATTAGTGTTTGTGGGGTAATTGTTGCAGCAGTTGCCTCAATACTTTTTCTTCTGTCGGTAGGTTAGCTGGTAGTGGAGGCACATACACACAATTCTTTATGAACCCCCACAGGTACAAATCACATGGCGTCATATCGGGTGAGCGTGGAGGACATGCGAAACAAGTTCTGTCATTGGGCCCTTTGCGTCCAATCCAGCGGTCGGGTACAGTGACGTTCAACCGGACTTTATCCGGAACGCACGTTGCACAGTAACTACAGATTCGGTCTTTGCAAACTGCAGAACACAAAATGCTTTCTGTTCACTAGTCGCCATTTTTGCTACTAGTGCTTTCTAACGGATGGCGGAAGAAACATTGCGTGTGCATGCGCATGCACAGGTACCAACAAACTGTTTGAGTTGCTCTTTCATTTTATGTATTAAGTATAATTTTAAGTTTTATATAATAGATACTACAAAGCTTTAAAACCCCGATATTCATTTAGAAACACACTGTATAATGCTTCATTTTTTACAAACATTTAAATTGTAATATTCTTGTGGCATGAACTAGTTGTAAGCGTCCTCGCGTCGTCAGTGCGACTTTAAATCTTCTGGGAGAAATCGATGCTATATGGTTTATTCTGGAGCTCCTGTACTACAGGCTGAATCATACCGCCATTTAATAACCCGATGGACCAAAAGCCAAGCTAAAACGGGTTAGCTTACCGTAGTAGTGAACGGCGAGTGACAGTGACAGGGACGATAAACACCTGCTCGGGCGGTTTCCTAATGCTGAGCTGGGTTACAATATGGCGGTTATTTTGGTCAACAAGATGGATATGCGTCAGCCCCACCTTATAGGAGTCTCAGTTTATCCCTTCCCAGTTACATTATTATTATTATTATTATTATTATTATTATTATTATACCACTGACTGGGCCCCTACCTGCCGGGCATTATGCCTAGCTTAACGGGTTGTGTACTCGTCCTCGGAGTAAAATTCGCCTCTCGCCTTATGGCGGAGATCTACTTGACTAGTAACTTGACTGTTATGGCTGCAGCGCTATTTAAGGGAGATTTTGCTTTTTTGAACTTTGTAAATTTTGTAGATATATTGTAAATGTGTTGTATACCACGTTTTATAGTTTTAAATTATAATTGAAATTGTATTAAATTTAAACTTAGTGTTATAAACTGCATTTAATTTTTATTTTGAAAATTTATTATTTACTAGTTGCGTAACAACCCGCTGTATTACATTTGTATTTTATAAGATCTTTCGAGTTTTTCGGAAGGAAATACTTACTAATCAGTTTTTTAAATTAAAATGTATAAATCATAAACTGAAAATGTAATACATCAATTAATATACATTAATTAGCCAATTTAATATGTCATTATATCTTTCAAAAAATATTTTTTATTATTATTGCTTATTCCTTTAATTAACATGCTGTTAAAATCATCTAGAATTGGTTTCCTGTCTTCACTTACTTTGGATTAATCAATATCCTGCTCTCCAGAGAAAAACATGATATTTAAATTTTCTTTGATAGTGAATACTTTAATTTAAAATAATTGTAACTTTAAACAATATCTTCCTTAAATAATAAGCATAGCTAATCAATAAAAGTGTCTTTGTAGAAATATAACAATGTATTCGTGAAGTCTTGGGTTAAATTTTTTCTTCTCTAAAATACTTGGAATTTAAATACTAGATGTCTAATGTCCGTTCACATTTTTAAAAAAAATCCTAAAAATAAAAGGAATCGATGTTTTTGTATGTGATTTTTGGGAAACCTTTTCAAATGAAGAAGATTTTTTTAATGAAAAAAATTAGTTGAAATATTTGCCAATAGAGGGATCCTTAAAAAAATCAAATTATTTTTTAATAAAAAATATTTATTTGTATTTAGATAAATTTTTACAAGCATTTTGCAGCACAAAATGCTTAATGTGTGTGGATCCACAAAGAAACACGCTTTGCATTTTCAACTTAACATTTTAAGACACGGACTATTTGTATATAGTAATATAAAAACACATGTGGCGAACTGCATGCACCCAGGCATTTCAAAACCTAAATAGTAATTTTTATGATATCCTTGTATAATGCAATGTATAGTAAAATTAATAAATATCAAATTGATTTTAAAATAAAACTAATTTAATTTGAATTAATGTAACACAGACTGTTTGCACAGTATAACATAAAATCACAAGCTGCGTATTTCATATGCCAACGCCTTTTAAAGCTGAATATCAACTTTTGGCACAATTTTTCTTTAATTCAGTTTCTAGTAACAGTACAAAAGTGATTGACATCACATTTTAAATAATAATAATTGTTGGAGAGATTTGGAATTATAGTTGTAAAATTTATAGGGAGTTACTGGAAACCCCTATATACCTATCTTCCAAATAATGAATCCCCAACTATTTTTGCGGCAATTTTGGTAACCTATAAAAAAAGGTAAGGTGATCGTACAACCTGAGACAATCTTTGGGAAACAGCTATAATTTTTCTGTAATTAAATAATGATATAAAATTTAATTGCTATCTCCCTAGAAAATGTACAGCGTTGTGAATATTTTTGGAAGAAATTGTCCTTATGGTTGAACCACCAAGCCCGTTATTTAGTTCTGCTAATAAATATTGATTAAAAGAATATCACACTATATTAAACATGAATGAGGAGACTAGGTTACAATTAAACACAGTTTATTTACGAAAAGTTATTTAATATAATTAAACAATAGAATATAGAACAATTTACAAAATATTTACATAGTTCATTATTGAATACTTGCATCATGAAGAAAGTAAATAATGAACTTAAATAGAAAAACAGGCAATACTGCTGAACACTCAGCATTGTCGGTTATTCTAAAAGAATATTACTTAACACAAAATTAATTACACTTTTCTTTTAATTGACTACAGATGTCCCTAATCCTGGGATGGTAAATAAACATTTCTCCATAGCAATTTTTAATATTAAAATTAAGTAACGTTTAACACAGTAATTGAATTTATTTGGAAATCGTACCTGGGTATACTAAGCATAGTTCTGCATCGGTCTTCTTGAAGCTTTAGAGCTTTTCTTGGCTTCTCGCACCACCAGTCTCATTTGTTTGATGATATTTTTTTTGTCCTTTTTGCAAAACAAAATCTTAAGTTAAAAAGAAACTCTAAGTCATTTATAGACATAGGCGAGAACTGACCTCGCTAACATCGAAGACAACATTTAGAGGTAAAACCTCTATGAATCTTAGTTCAGAATGAATTTTTATTTTTACAGATTTTTTTTTTAGTTCAAAAAAATAAAATTGTCAGAATGTCATGCATCTTCCCCTATTGTCATCTTTCGCCAATCTTGTTGCTCCTGTTAGAACTCCATTCTGACTTCTCTGACTTCAGGAATGGCTACTGTATTTTCAGATCTGCATACATTCCATGCCTTTGATTTCTGGGAGTAAATTCCTCCTTTAGTGTGGCTGCAGCCCCCAAAAACATCTGCTGATGTGGGAACCTGGCATCTCTAGGTTGGTGGTCTCGGCTAAATTTTATGACTCTGTGAAATTTTGCGTCATAAATCCTTTATTATGTGACACTAACCCGTTGTCACATTCGGCGACAGTAGGATTTTATGACGTTTGTTTGTTTGCAAAATAGCTGAACACCTGGTGCTGTTGTCGACTTGTAGAAAATGTCTCTATTAAATTAAGCGGTTTGCATTACATTGCAAAATGTGGGATATGACTCCGTTATTATATCCAGTAATAATAATAATAATTAAGAACGAAAATAGAATAAATTACACAGGTACATGGGCGGCATATACTGTTTTCATTGGTGGCTTACCAATAAACATTATGAAAGAGAGAAGAAGAAACTGCAATTGCGAGTGCCTTCATGACTGGAGTAGGATTTTAGGAGCCTACACTAGTTACTCGAAAATAGTCGCAAGCTAATGTTAAACCTACTATAGTGTTTTATTTTTAATTTCTAGCTTGCATTTTAATATTTTTAAATGATTCTTTTTGCAGAGGATAGCCGAGATCGATCTCTAACGTTGTTAATTTGTACCTTTTAGATTTTGGTTGCATTTTTTTTTATGAAACTACTTTTACTTTTGGAACCGGTTCCAAAAGTGAAATTAACTTTATAAAAAATCTGCTACTAAAATCAGAAAAGTAAAAACTAAACCTATTTATAGATCAACTTCAGCTATCCTATGCAAAAAAATCATTCAAAAATTTTAAAATGCAAGCTAAAGACTTAAAAAAAACGCTCCAATAGGTTTAACATTAACTTACGAGTATTTTCGCGTGGCTTGTGTAGGCTCTTAAGAGACTAAACACTTCACAAACACTTTTCAAATCATAATTCATAAACACTTTTCAACTCACTGAGATATATATATATATAACAACTGAGATATATATATATATATATATATATATATATATATATATATATCTCATTTTAAAATATAGAAATGCAAACAAAAAGAACGCGAAACGAATTTTTTTAAAAAGATTTCTTCTACAGGTTTAACATTAGCTTCCAAGTTTTTTCGCTTGACTAGTGTAGTCTCTTTAACTATATTAGTATATAACGCCCGTCAAAAAATGACGGAATGTTGATCTGCGTTTCATTTTCATAAGACTTCATACAAACAAGCAGCATGAAGATTTTGTTATTGAAAGGTTTGTATTGTAGAAAAGGACATTTTAAGAATGGCAAATGATTTCTACAAATACAAATGATGAGGATTTATTTTTTACCCAATATTCAATTTCTGAAATAGTTCAACAATTGGACAAAACATTCAAAATTATTTTAAAAATATTCCATGTGCGAAAGGTTTTAATATATATATATATATATATATATATATATATATATATATATATATATATATATATATATATATATATATATATATATATATATATATTAATGAGTTTCTAAAGAACTTGACTTACAGCTCATTGTTTAGTTACATAAGAAAAATTAAATGCAAATTCTGAAATGGTTTAACGATTGCACAAATCATTAAAATTTTGTTCGTTTTAAATTGTCTAAGTTAATAGTATAATAGAGTTGAATTTTAATATTTCTTGAAGAACAAAGTTTTCCAGTCATGAAGAAACAACTGCATAGCAGAAAGATATAAAAAGAGGCAGAAAATTGCATGTTTATGGATATTATCTTCTTAATTCACAGTAGGAAAATATCCCATTTAAAGTGACAGAAAAAAACAAAGTTTTCCAGTAATTAAGAAATAGTTAAAATAAATACAACGATGAAAGTAGATTATATAACTTTAACTTTTAAAAGTATTCATCAAATTAAAATCTGATTTTGTCTTTTTTAAAATATGCCTGAAAAATCTATAATAAATTTTGATCATTAAAAATCTTCTTATTTTATTTCATAAGTAAATTGAAATTATTAAATGCATTATTATAACTGAAAAATATCTTTTCACATTCTCTTATTAAATTACAATTTTTTTTCACTACAAAGTTAGGTTTAAATGTTACTATGTTAAAAATCAAAATTTGATCTGCATTGATATAATTAACATATGTGATATGCGGTACTATATATTCCTTATATTTTAGTTGTGTTTCATAAGAAATATTCATTTTACAATGTAAGCAAAATTTCAGAATGTAATTGGATATAAGCTAGGCGATTAAAATTTGATTTAAGCAAGTTAAATTTTTAAGAAAGAAATGATATTAAGCTGAAGCTTTTAAAAGTTGATCGTAAAATAAATCAATACACCCTGAATTTTTCTTAGTTTAAAAATATGCTTATATTCATTTTATATTATTTTACAACTTTATTATTATGTTATATAAAATATTATTTTCAACAGAAACTTCCTTCGTTTATATTCATTGTCAATAGATGACGCAAGAACAGTACTTAAGAACGAAATGTAAAATACTGATGGATCATCGCAAAAAAGCCTCTCTATAAAAGCTATCACGGCTATTTCTGAAAAAAAGTGCTTACAGGAAAAAAATGCTTACAGAAATAAATTAAAGAAATCCTTTAATATATTTAAAGACTTTAATATGCTTTTACAAATATTTTAAGAGCATAATCGGATATTTTAATGAAACTTTCAAAGAGTCATTCATTTTTTTCTAGATATGGGATTTATGATTCTGAATGGCAACAGTATTTGTTTGTTTACATCAGGTAATCTGTGGTTTAATCTGTTATTTTTAATTTAAAACTTAAAACATTATAACTGGATATAATATACATGTTTTACACGAAAATATGCTGAACAGACATGATTTTAAGTAGAAGAAATTACCGTTGAACTTCATATGTTAGCATATGTTTTTCATTAATTCTAACATGGCGTTTTAGCATGGTCGATTCGCAAATCAGAGTGGTCGGAACCGGAACCGTTACACTGTGTTTTATTATATAGAGATAGATGCTAGTAGAGTAAGTGGAGGTGCTAGTGGAGTTCTATCATTAGACAGTAAATCGCATATCAATTTTTTTTCGCATATTTCTTTCTAAACTATCTGTTGCAAAAAATATGACGTCAAAACAGTGATGGGGGAGTAACGAATCATTTGATTGTGACAAATTTTGACATAAAGAAGAGGGATAAGAAAACCACAAAATTTGCCTGATGGAATTAATAAATGAGCCCTAATACCGTGTCGTTCATAGGCAACTACAAAGACATGCTGTGTTGCCCGTAATATAACATTTATGATAGTGATCGTATGGCAGTAAAAAAGTTTTCAAAAGATGGGAAGATTTTGGTAAATTATGAGAATGTAAACATAAAAACATAGTTTAATGAAAATCACTTTTTGCAGATTTAAGAGGTGATCAAATATTCAGAAAAGAATAAGTATATCATGAGAGGTGAGTTATAAACAATAACAATTATTAGAGTAGACTTTGTTGAAATCGGACTTAGATAATTCGAATTATTGGGTAATTCAAATAGGAGTTCATTTCCCTCGAAAGTGCAGTTGAAGATAATATTACTATCTAATTCAAATTTTAAATCCACTATTATTTGACAGTTAGAAGTTTTAAGATTTTACAACACACTTTTACACACACATTTAAATATAGGTAGGGAATCACTCAAGAGAAAGTATTTGTTTTATTTATATTTCCTTTTCAATAACATGACATTATTCAATCTTTTGTATGCGGGTCCTTGTAATGTCTATGAAATCCTCTTTCGCTTACAAAAAGTTTTTAATTTTCAGCAATAGTCTTTGATGAAAGTCTTCACTAAACTAAATTGAAGATTTTTTTGAATGTATAAAAATAAACAAAATAAACAAAAACAAACAGTGATTACGAATGGCTACTTCAAATATTCGATAGTTACTAACTACACAGTCCGTCAGAAAATTTCCCGGAATTGTTAAATTACCGGCCAATAGATGGCGCTGCGTGTCCACAGGTGATGTCGAAAGCCCGACTGTAGTTCGTCTTGTAAAGCGGTACAATTTCACGTAGCTATTTTTTGTGCTATGCTAAGTGCATCCAGTTTGTTGTAACAGTTTAACGTGATCATGTCGGAGCTCGCGAAGGTTGAATAACGAATGAACATAAAATTGAAGGTACTACTGTTACTGGACGCTGCTATTTAGAAGCGTTGAAGTGTTTCATGGCCCGAGTACGCAAAGTTTGCCCTCGGTACTAACAGCAAGGTAGTTAAATGGTCGTTCTTGCACGACAACTAGCACACACTTCGATCATTGTGCGAGAGTTTCTGGTTTCTAAAGTGGTCGTCGTGCTCAATCATCCTCTTTACTCCCCAGATTTATCCCGCTGTGACTATTTCCTGTTCCCCAAGTTGAAATTGCACTTAAAGGGAACCACTTCAAGCAACTGCGACCGACTATTTGACGCACATTGCAAAGGCGGATTTCCAGATGTGTTTTCATGACTATTACATTCGTTGTAAAAAGTGTGTTGAGTCCAGCGGGGATTATTTCGAATAAACATATGTCATAATTTTCACTTCAGTTCTTAATGTTTTGTTCATAGAATGAGTCCGGGAAATATTGGGACATACTGTGTACAATACGTCAAGTCTGCTGACGACTGAAATTATGTTCGAAGAAGTGTTTTTATTTGTAACATGCGATCCTTTATATAAGATGATAATTTAAAATAAACACAACAGAATGTTCATGGGATTTATTCACATTATTTCTGTTCTCGGGTTTCTTTAATTTTTTTAAAGTGTGATCAGAGAAATACCTTAAGTGGAGATCAAGGATGAATACGAAGGGGACATTCCCCGTCGAACTTATTCTCGGATCTCCCTGTATTTTCAGAATTTATTTTTATTAATGATTAGAAAACTCAAATCCCTCTCCCCTTCAGAATTTTATAAAGTTTCCCCTGGATCTTCAGATATATCTCCCGGAGAAAAATGTCTGAATTTAACTCTGGTTGAGATGTAATTAATCAGTTGATCAATAAACTCTTAAAATGTATATTCATTTCAAAATATACGGCTTTTGATCTTCACGAATCGTTTAAAATCGATTAACCTTCTGACCGCCGAGTAAAAGGCAAAATTTTATTAATGATGTTTTCTTTGTACGTTTTTTAAATGCTAAAAAAACATGATATTTCAAACAATATATAAAAAATTAATTACATATTTGAATATAATCCTTGAGACTATTAATCATTATTTATTGTTTTAAAACAACATTATATTTGCAGAATCATATTAAGTTAAATAAACATGGTATAAAAAATTAATTACGTATATAAATATAATCCTTGAGACTATTAATCATTACTTAATGTTTTAAAACTACATTATATTTGCAGAATTATATTAATTTAAATAATGCTAATATTGCAGTGAAACCTACAGCAAAGTGAACGAATACATCAGTTTACGGCGGGCAATGAGAAGGACATAACTGTTATTATTATTTTTTTTTTCAATTTTAAACTCAACATTTATTTAAATTGATGTAAACGGATAAAAATGATAAAATATTGTTCTTTTTCAGAAACAATTTTTTTATGCAAGAAAAAAAATAGAATTTTAAATTTCGGATATTCTAATACGTACTTCACATATTTATACTAATATTTTTTACCCACGCATACAAGAAAAAAAAAAACATTAACCTACAATTTTTGTTCTAGTTTGTTTTCTGAAATTTTCTATTGAGTGAATTAGTCAGTGTTGAGAGAGGTTTAAGGATAAATGATGCATTGCATCATCATTAATTACGTTGCTGCATTACGTTTTACTAAGTAATAGCATTTTGCGTTTTGATATAGTGATAGTTAAAAATTATCTTTTGGCAAACTCATGCAAGAAGAATTTTTTTTTCTAGATCAAGTTAACCCTTAACATCAAAGGCAGAACTTGTCTCATATTTGTTGTGAATGGTCTCTAAAATCGCTTGATCGATAGATGAATAAAAAGGCTCGATTAACTCATTGGATATTGTTTCTGTACTAAATATTTTGTAAAGGACTATTTTAATTGAAAATTCACCTATTGAGGAATCTATAGCGTTAGTACTAGAGTATAGAGATATACTCCAAATGATTAGAGGTTCATTAGGGAAGACCGATCAGCGAAATCGGCAAAGCTCCGTTAGTAAAAAGTAAATAAAAATATTTTTTATCCTGCACCACCTTCAAGGCCTAATTATCACAAGTTCAGCTGCCTAGAGCCAAATATCAAGTTTCCCCCTCCTTAAAATAAGTAAAAATTGTAGCTAAAAACATATTCTAGGGGCGCCCTACTGGATTTTTGCACCAGGGCCCAAAGTAGGATTAGTCGAGCTCTGACCACATTATCAATCTAAATCAAAAAGAAGACCTTATCCCTAAAAGATAAAATAAATAAATAAAATCTTACTCGAAACCGATATAAAAAAAGAATGGAAGGAAATATCATCATTAAACGAATTTAACCCGGAAGCAGTCGCGCTGGGTATGATATACCCAGGTTGAGTACGATTTTTACAATAGTCACCACTATTTTACGAAAAGTAATCTTCAAACTATTTTATTGCAGAATTTTCAACAATTGTCTCTGACTAAATAAAGTGACGATTATTATTTGTATTTATTGGTGACAAAGCAAAACACATTCATACCCTGGGTATGCGCGACTTTAAACTTTTAAATTATGGCTTGAAAAAAATCATTGGCATTTCCTTTTCTAGAAGCTTATTTTTTAATGAAGTAATGAACACCATCATTCCCTTTTAAGTATAAAATGATTTTTTTTTCTTTATGATGAGTTATCTGAGAAAAAGACACAAAGAACTAAATCTTATTTGGTTTAAAAGCCTTTGACTTTTGACTTTCACATTTCTTTGTCAAACAATCGGTAACTCAGAAGAATGTAAGGAATTCTGTGACAAGATTCACAGGTATTTTGAGTATTTTGTTACAAAGGAAATCCCCGATTAAGTAAGTGTTATCAACATCTGATCTCGCTAATCCCTTAAAAAGGGAGTTCAATTCATTCATCGTTAAAGGCTTTAAAAGGATGGCAAAGGACAATAGAAATATTCGGAATGCTTTGAACAATTACTTAGCTTTTTTTAATATAAAAAAAAGACAATCTATGTATATCATAAAGCAAAAACATGTCCATGAATAACGCTGACATTATTTCGACTATGGCAATGGGCTAAGCAATCCAATTCCCATTCTTTGCAAATTTAATAGGTTCACTGCCGGGTTAAAATTACCAGAATTTTATTTTATTTAGAAAGTTCGAATTCATACCAGAAAATACTAATAGCAATATTTACTTTATTTAATTACAGACATTTCGTGATTACATAAAATAAAAATTCTTCTTTCGGAATTTCCGGTGCGAATTCGTAATTTTAGATTGAAAAACACCGAGTATACTCGTGGTTGGCAGCGAATGGATTAATTGCTTTTAAACATCGCATAATTTAAATTTTTACACCATCGAATAAGGCAGCGATTCCCAACCTGGGGTACGCGTGCCCTTAGGGGTACGTGATAGACCAGTTGGGGTACTTGAAAATTACATTAGTAATCGCGGAAGACGTAAAAAATTAAAGTTAAAGTAAAATGAATTAAAAGACCTAAACTTAATAATTGGTTGACCATTTGTTGGCATTATCTCCGCACCCCCCTAATAATATTTTTCGATTTTGCATGTGACCCTCCTTTTCTTTTATTGTTCTTTTGTTTCTAGTAATACTTATATAAAACATGCATCGTATCGGGGCTTCTGGTTTCAACGATTTCATTTTAAATCCATTTGAAAGCAAATCACTATTTTAGTGTTCAAATGGGCAGCATTAACGTATATTACGATGTGCAGCTTCATTCCTTCTTTGTGAGGCCTTAATTTGATATATTTAGTATTTTGAGTGACTTTATGTTGATTTCACGTTATGTTTTAAAATGGATAAGTTGTGCAAAACTGGAATTCTATAGCGAACCGCATCTAACATTGGTAATTAGCATAAGAACATAAATAATGAATGAAACCAATAATATTTGGGACGAGTTTATGCAAGAAGGGGTACGCATAAAATTAAAAGTCTAAGAAAGGAGTACCGGAGAGAAAAAAGGTTGGGAACCGCTGGAATAATGGATAAAACACGCTTTCAAATGCAATTTATTTGAAAACTGTACCTCAATTTACTGATTTACTACGGGTTTTTTAGGTACTAGGCAATTTTATCTGGGTCAACCGGGATAAAAATACCCGATATAATGCTGCCAGTTGTATAGAACTTAGATGAAAATCGTTTTTCATTGAAAAGTAATAGGTTTTTTACATTTAGTAAATATTTTGGAATTGCCCACCAATTATGCTAAAAAGCATTTTTGGTACTTTATATTAGCCGCATTTGGTTCATATTAGCCGCATGCATCAGTCCACTGAGAAACATTTCATTATTTATAGCAAACTTTTGTGATTCTGATTATTTCAGTGTTTAAGCGCGTAGTTCAGTTACATATCTGTCAAATTCTTGTTTTATTTATTTATTTATGTATTTATTCATTTGCGAAGTTTCAATTTCGTCTGGCAATTTACTTATGGAACATTATACAGGAACAATCAAATTCTGAATTATTAACATTGTTTTATGTGCAAACGGGTTAAACTTTCGCAATTGGTTTACACGCTTATTTAAAAACGAACGTTATTGCTTAAAAGTTATTTTGAAACCATAAAAAATCAGTCTTCAAACAAACTGCATTTGAAATTTTTTTTTCTACTTGATGGAGTAAAATTTGAAATCGTACGATGGTTATATAACTTAAAAAATTGTTGAAAATGCGAATGGTCAGTTTGTTGCCATCGTGAATATGACGTCAGTGTTACTCACGGACACATTTTTGCTCTATAATATATATTTTTCAATCACGAAAATCCGTTGTTTATACGCCAAAAACTGCCAAAATATACATGCAAGTGTGCACTAAAAATGTTGTTGAAAAGAGAAATATGTACTTGAAATTTTTTATGACCTACTTAGAAGTAAAAGCATTTCAGGTGTTATTTAAATTGTATTCTATGAAAGCATATTTCATAATTAAATCAGTATGTACTACTTGAAATAAAATATATTACATAAGGTGTATCCTCATATAGTTGTCTAATTCCTAGACGTTTAGCTTTAGAAGTAATATTGAAACAAAAATTACAAATGTTCTTAATAATTTTCTTAGAAGCTGTCTAAAACAGTTATTTTTTTTAATTTAACGAAATTTATTTTTATACAACCCCTGGTTCATATAAGTTATCTATAGAAAAACTGTCTCTTTGCTCTAACTAGCAAAATAATAAAAATTTTACCTTTGCATGACCAAACCGTATCGCGTTATGAAACTTTGAATTTTGTGAAATGTACCTTTTCTGATACTAAAAATATAGAAAGGCGTTTTACAGCTATCTCTAATATCTTGATAAATTTCGTTTACAATACTTTGCTAGATATAATGCTGTAAAAAAATATTAAAGAATATTTAGAAAATTGAACATGATAGAACTAAAAGATTAAAAATGTGCTTTAAACGCAGTTTTATAGGATTTTATGTATTTCTATACGTTAATCGGAAAATTCCTAAAATATGCAATTGCATATACAGATATGTAGTTGGATATAATTTGCTGTCTATTATCATAATGTAACTGCATGCATTTATTTTCACAGTTACATTTCTTACTCGATATCCACAAGATAATCAATATTTGAAATTTTACCAACAGTCTCAGACAATTACTGTGACAATATACATTACCAAAAAAAAAAAAAAAAAAAAAAAAAAAAAAAAAATTACAGTATAATACTGGCACCCCAACTTCCAGTATTATACCGTAAAATTAACAGTAATACACAGTAAAATAAGCAGTAATACGCTGCTGCGCATGCGCGGCAGCGTTTTACTATTTATACTGTTAATTTTACGGTATAATACTGGCAGCTGTGATACTAGTATTATTCTGTATTGTATAACATGCATACATACCTACATCTTACATGCTTACGTCCATCACACATAGTGACATTTCTTTCATATACTTACATTCACCTTATAATATGCAATCATATTTACATACACCTTATATCATACGTACATATTGCATCAACAACTTTCAGAATTTGCAATATATAAAACAATCCTTTTTTAAACAAAATGAATGTAATAGTAACAAACGGGGAATCTTCCACATTCCACATACAACTAAAACTTATAAAACCTATTAGGTTGGGACAAAATTTGATATAGATTAATGTTTTATTGGAGATGAATAGCGTACAGAAACGAATGAGTGATAAATTATCCTACAACATACAACAATGGTACAACAATTGTACCTTTCGATGCACAAGACGATTTTATATTAAATGACAGTACGTTTTCTGGCAGTTGAACGCAATAAGCAATTTTATCTTTTAAAATAAAAAAAAGCAAAAATTTAATAAATGTAAACACATGCAAAACAAAGATTTAATACATTTGAACTTCACTTGAAAGCATTATTGAAACAAAGTTTCTATTATAAATTACTTTTTAAAAATCTACTCCAGATATCTGTCGAAGTTTACTAAATTAGAAATTCACATTAAAAACTTTCCCAAAACTGATAGCTTTAAAGGATTTTTTTTTTTTTTTTTTTTTTTTTTTTTTTTTTTTTTTTTAAGAAAGAAATTTTCGACATTATCTCAGACTATCTCATTACCCGATCACGATATCAGTAACCAACTCAAACGGAATCGACGCTAGCATAAAACCCATACCTTCTAGATAAAATCCTTCCACGGAGAAGCCATAGTATTGATCGAGCTAGAGTATCAAATAAAAGCTCCCACGTCTTTTGCATTTTAAAAGGGTTTTTTTTCTTTCGATTTAATACTTTAGATTCCGTAGTTGACCTTTGTCTTTCTAAAGGGATATTGCCTTTTTTTGCAAGCGAATATATATCATTTAGATCGATGTAGATGCATGTGGTAAATGCATTTAAATCCGCAGTACTGTCGTAAAACTGTATGCAGATTTATGAATTTTTGTACTTTTTTTTCCTTATTGGTGCAGGTAAAAATTTATAAAGGTTTTATTCAATGTTGATTTGATAAAATATTGGTCTTTTTTTTTAAATGTTTTATTCATCCATAAATTTTCGCAAAGGAGAACTCGGACATTGGGGTCATCGATTTGCTTGAAATTGCATACTTAAAAAAATACCAGAGGTAAAAAAAAAATAAATAAATAAATAAGAAGAATAAATATCTTCTAAATAACAAAGCACTTCTTTTGAAAAAACTGCATTCACTGTTGGCTTAAGTATATACACCCTATTAAACATCGCAAAGAAATGAAGATGTATTCGTTCAGTTGTAGTAGGATATTACGAATGTTCAATCGACATCTACTTTGTTTTGGATTTTTATTTCATATTCGCATGAAGTAATAAACGCATCAGTCGTTACTGGTGTATGATTGAGTTATGTCCATAATCATTTAAAAAAAATGTATTCGAATCTTTACTGAGTACTGCTGTGCTACTAATTTTTCACGTTATCAGAAGCGGTGTAGTTTGAACTTCTTATAGAAAATACTCGGCTGATTTCAAAATCCGGTTAAAAAATATTTCAATATGGTGCCTCAGAATGCGCTGCTACCAATAAATGTGATCTGTGATGAAGAATATGCCTGGCATTAATAATAAATCACACCAGGTCACTGATCATTTGTATGAACATTTCCATACAGTAAAGCGCTAGACAGTAAAAACGTAAATGCACATTAACAATGTAATGTCTACATGCAGTATGGCCATAAATAAACTGGCGGTTCTCAAAATCATCTAAACAATGGCCTGACAACCCAATTGATTCGAAATTTGATAGAATAACTGAAAAAGATATGGAGAGCAGGATTAAGGCAAAAAATAAATAAATAATCGTTACGAAAATAGACAATAGACGGAAATATGATGTTACATCAAACCTGAAGTGGCATTTTGTCCATCTAACGGTTCTATAACCTGAACTATTAACAGTCTCATATATATGAAAAAATAAGCTTAATTCTCTAAAAAAAATTCAGAGATCAGTCCTCATCGACTTCTAATCTGGTAATCAACATGAGACAAAATTTCAAACGTCTATTGAAAATAAACATATTTTCAATTCATGAACGCAAATCAACTTGCACGGTTAAAAGGTGATAAATTTTTGCCAACTTTTCCACGCCGTGAAATGAACTATGCGTAATACGTCCAATAAATATACTAACTGAGCTACACATTCAGAAAATATTGACCATGTGCAGATTCTTGCACTTTTGGGTGGCTGATTCCCTGTCCTGAAGATTACTTATAAGCTGGATTCAAGCTAAACGTCTCTACACACGGTTCCAACAAAACATTTTGGGTTCAAAATTTTGTTTTAAAAAATGACCCGTAGTTGCTGACATCGTACTAAAAGCTGAGAAGGACTGAATGTTACATCTATTGGAAAATTTTCTCTCAAACTGCCAGTTTCCTTGAAAGGTTCATTACTGGTGACGATGCAAAATGGTCGCGGAACTGGTACCATGTGGAGACGATGAAATGTGACTCAACGAGACATCTGTAGAGCCTGACTTCGGAATACTTGAAACCGGAGATGGAACAAGTTTTGCTACAAATGGGTATTATTTTGTTACGTGTAAAATTGATATACCCTAAATTTTGTAAAATATTTTTTTCTATGTTAGCTCACATATTTATTGAACACACTGTGTATCTAACTACATAGGTGTTTCCATTTGTATTGCTACTTCCAGCAGCACTCTCTCCTGTGCATCAGAATAACTTTACGTATCGGGTAGAAATATTTGGGCAGTAAAACTTTATTGCTCGCGAGGATTTTAGACAAAAACAAACTTGGTAAGTCTGCCATTAACTCCAAGCTATAAAGGTACCGTTAATGATCGCAGTTGCAATTCTTGTTATTATCGATTCTAATGCTCAGTTTTCACTGCCTACTTCGCCAGTTGGTTTGCAGTTTTGTAGATTTAAATTTCTAAAATAATCATTTTTATTTTTATAATCTTATCTTAAATAAAACTGTTTGATAAAAAATATAATATGTTCAAGATAACTAGTAGGATCAATTTGCTCAAATGACGCTTTAGATCCCAAGATCTACCTACTCAAATTCCTTAAAATTGCTAAATTAATTGCTTTGAAACTTTGTACATACACTGTAAAAAATGACCAATGTTTCTTATTTTATGAAAATATACTATAACCACGAACGAAAATATAATATAATCTTCTGAGCTATCCGAAATTTCGAATAGCGTGTTCCATTGTCTTTTGAATCCCCAGAAACCAATGCATCTCCAAAATTTAAAGAATTATTTATAAAAACAAAGTATTTTTCGCTGCCCGTATTTTTCAGAAACGTTTCCGAAGGGTTTTTATAGTGTATTAATTAGTGTCCTCAGCCTATAATACCTGTTTTTCGAATGCTATCAATTCTCAAGTAAACATTTTCATGCTCAAAAAATATGTTTAACAGACAAACATGCAAAATTAACAGCGTTACACAATAACATTAAAATTAACATTATTTCTTTACTCTTTCATGTATAAATTAACTTATGCTTCTGAAAACGTTGACTTGAAAATTGATGACATTCAAAAAACAGGTATTCCAGGCTGGGGACACTAATTAATACACAATAAAAACCTTTCGGAAACGTTTCTGAAAAATACGGGCAGCGAAAAATACTTTGTTTTTATAAATAATTCTTTAAATTTTGGAAATGTATTGGTTTTTGGGGATTCAAAAGACAATGGAACACGCTATTCTAAATTTCGGATAACTCAGAAGATTATATTATATTTTCGTTCGTGGTTATAGTATATTTTCATAAAATAAGAAACATTGGTCATTTTTTACAGTGTAGATCGATAATAAGCGATAAAAGTACATGGGCTGTTTTTATGTCATTTAAACATAAAGGTTTCAATTTTTTAATGTGGAATAATTGGCATCTTTCATATGAAATGTTTTTTTTTAATATGTTGCCACAGAAAATGAACAAAATATACAATCCATTTATTTTTGAATCATTAAAATACGGTTCGAAAGTGACATTATATTTACTTATAAAACAATTTTTATGACTTCGTTTTGTCTGTCTGCCTATCTGCGCACTAACTTTCATAAATATACTTCGATTTCTACATAATTGATGTATGTTATTGATATTTATGATGACATGTCCACTGTTGAAAACAATGTAGAATTCATAGTTCGTTTAGAGGGACACTCAAAATAATTCCATTACATTATAGTCTAAGAGGAAAATCCATTGCAGTGTATTTGAATGATGTTACACTATTTCAACCAAAATGAAATTGATACGGAGCTATAAAACATGCTTTCTGTAAAATTTGGAGTGCAAAACATTTTCAAGATCACACGAAAGTATTCAATTACATAATGGTCTACGGAGAAAAATGTTTGCAGCGTATTTTAATGATATTACACTATTTGAAGCATAATGAAAATTTATTTACGTTACTGAGGTGCATTACAAGATTCTTACTGTAGAATATAAAGCGCGTAGCATTTATCGCCCATTTACAGGAACACACAAAATAATTTTGTTACAGTACTGTAAATGAGAGATAATTGTTGGAAGTATATTTTCCTCTTTTTTTTAATAAGTTTAATTAACAATATAATAAAATATAACACCTTGTAATAGTATATTACTTTTAAATGCTAAAGGTGTAAAATTAACAACTATAATATAAATTAAAATAACTTTTATTAGTTGTTTTACATGTTTCGACTCTTCTGAGTCATTTTCAAAAACAAAATGAGAATATTCTAAAGCTGCACGGGCTTTGAAGTTATTATTTACACGTACTTTTAAAAAAAATTACCCACGTTATCTATTATTTTTTACTTGATTGTTTATTTTCATATCTTTGAGCATGGAGTAATTCTAGCCACAGTTTCGGTAAATTAAAAGATGCCGCATCGTTACATATTGTATTTTTGCGCGTGAGTATCTCTATGGTTTCTCTTATTATGGATGGATAGTGTAGACTGGAGGGAAATCCCTCCAGTCTACACTATCCATCCATAATAAGAGAAACCATAGAGATACTCACGCGCAAAAATACAATATGTAACGATGCGGCATCTTTTAAATTTCCCTCCAGTCTACACTATCCATCCATAATAAGAGAAACCATAGAGATACTCACGCGCAAAAATACAATATGTAACGATGCGGCATCTTTTAATTTACCGAAACTGTGGCTAGAATTACTCCATGCTCAAAGATATGAAAATAAACAATCAAGTAAAAAATAATAGATAACGTGCGTAATTTTTTTAAAAAGTACGTGTAAATAATAACTTCAAAGCCCGTGCAGCTTTAGAATATTCTCATTTTGTTTTTGAAAATGACTCAGAAGAGTCGAAACATGTAAAACAACTAATAAAAGTTATTTTAATTTATATTATAGTTGTTAATTTTACACCTTTAGCATTTAAAAGTAAGTTTAATTAAGTTTTTTTTATAGTACATAGCGTTTATATATTCTATACATCATATACAGGGCTACACAAATGAATCCGAAAGTATTACTGTCTATAGGCGCTATACTGTCTATAAATTGCTTAAGAAGGGGGGGGGGGCAATAATGTAATGCATTTTCCAGCTGAATTATATTTAGTATACGCTAAAACATTTTTGTAGACTATAAATTGCTGAGAGTGCGTTTTTAGTTGTGTTGTACGATGTTTACCTGAATTAAATTTTAACCTCATATGTGTTGTGCATAAAAATCTCTAAGTAACATACAGGGTTGCACAAAAAAGTACATTTCCATCTATTGGTTGGTGGATATTGCTAACGGTAGGTGAATTTTCAACAAAGGCATGCGTTTTCTAACCGAACTAAATTTTAACATACTATGTATTATACATACAAATCCATCGATCATATACAGGACTGCATAAAAGGATTCAAATACTCTTTCCAATATGCACGGTAATTGCTGAAATTGTGTTATCAAATGTTTTAGGCGTTGTTTAAATTGTTTATATATTAGTCTAAATGAATTACCAAATTCCTAATGTGCAATCAAACTTCTGCCATTTTTCGTCATTTCAAACCTTTCTGTTTCCCTCAACTATTGTAATACATACGTATAATTTAATTAGTTGAGCCCTGCCGACTTAGTCCGTGCATAGATGAGTGTCTAATACAAATTATTTTTGCAAAGTGCATCACAATTTTTTTTTTAAAGCTCATGAATTAACTTAAGAGAAAATTTGCAGAAAGGTCAAATAACAAAGACAAAAATTTGCTACCGACTTAATGATGATAGAATTTTTAAATAAAACAAATAAAGGATCAAATGTCTCAGACAAGGATTATTGTAATTAAGGGATTAAAGCAAAATGAGTATTTCTTCGCATATTCTTTTGTAATCGATAGCTATATTTGTTGAGCGAATAATGAAGAAGAATAAATGTTTCGATAATATTTGACTTCCATTAATAGCGTGTAATATTCTTTCGTCTTTTGTTCTTAATTCTGATTTGAAATACCGATAACAAAGCAAATAGGCTTTTAAAAAGAAGCTAAAATCGTATTTTCAGCCCGTAGAAAAGAAATAAATAAAAGCAGTGTTTATTATTTAATCTTATAAAGGTGATATTTAAAAAAATTTTTGTTTAGAATCTCATTTTACTAAGTTAATGGCTCTCTATGCTGGTGATTTGCAGACAGCTCCTACTAAAGACCGGTTACCACTGTCAATAAAAGACTATCACTACACATAAAGAAAATAAGGTGTGGGGTGCACCTTTACCATTACTCATTAATTATCTATAGGGGCTTCTGATTACAGAAGACTCCGTGATCGTTACCTAATTAGATACTAGAGAATTATTATTAAAGAAAATTAATTGTTGCGTTGAGTGTAGAGTATCTAATATATGACAGTTAGATTTTGGGAATGGAATGTATAGAGTTCCATAAAATAATTACCCAAAACAACCCTAAAGATAATTTTAAATAAAAACATTCCAAGATTTAAGTTAAGAAAATTCTAGAGAAATATTTAGGTTAAAAGAATTAATTATGCAACCATTAAATTAAGACAACATTTTTTTTAAACTAAAAACAATTACTTTATTTACATTAAACACAATAAAAACATATAAAAAAATATAATAAGGAGATATAAATCAATCCTTTTTAAAATATGCAGCACAGTAAACATAGTAAGTATATATATCAATCCTCTTTCTACAATTTAATTTATTCATTAAAAAAATATCATTTACCAAATGATTCGTTCTCACAATTAAAATTAAGCCTTACACATTTTTTCTCTATATGAACAAGTTCTCCTGCCGAACAAAAATTATAATTCAATTCGAGCGGTACAAACAGAAGAGGGTTGGTAATTATAATATAAAATCTCATACCTGTGTCGTTACAGATCGACTCAATTCCTTATGGGGAATTCCCGGGTCCCAGGTTGGACCCTGATGCAGGCTGGGGAGAGTGACTCCTTATGGGCATACCCTCATTTACAAGCCCGGTGGTATCTTCTTTCAGTAACTAATTTGCAGCACTCTCTCATAATTTTTTTCAACTACTTCTTTTTCGACCGCACACTTTCAACTTTTTTCCATCAACTGCTTTTTTCTCTAAGATCTGGCTTTCTTTTTCGTTGGTGGTGGCCCCTCCCCTCTACTTGACTATTTATCAACCTTGTGCCTAAATGGCCCAATGCGTCAATGACCACACCTAACTTCGTCGCTCATAGGCGAACTGACCAGCCAATGATCACACGCTGTCTGGCCCCCTAAAATTAACCACGCACCAATGTGTCTGGTCTGAGTTTTCTAACTTCGAACGCCCGGTACCACACACGAAGTGTGATTGACACTCCTCGTAAATTTAAAGTCATAAAAGCTTCACAGCCTGGCTCCAGTGTACTTTTCTTCGCCAGACAGCGCTCATAAAACTGTCTGTCACCTTGTTAGCTAACTTGCTATCAACCATTGTATCGCTCTTGATATGGAAATAATTATATATATAAAAATGCATAAACATGTATATAAAAGACAACACAGTAATTACTAATTAATTATAGAATTTAAAAAAACAATAACACACGTTTCGCAGAGTGTAACACAAAAGCCAAAAGGTGGTGCATCCTTTCCACCAGAATCTCATTTTAATATGTTTTATAATACAAATAAAAATAAACATATTTAAAAGTTTATGTTATATAAGGTGTCTTATAAGTGCGTCCATATTTCAAAAATTAATTTAAAAAATAACAAATTGTTGTATATTATTGTGATTTTCATCATAAGAGCTCTTTTTCCATTTACCGACATGACACCGGTAAATCAAATACGACTGTCGTTTCCTGGCATCAATTACATGCAAAATGCATCCATATACACTATGATGACAAAATCGTCATCGAATCGGTAGGTGGAAAAGCGCGTAGTGCATATGAATACACTGTGGGCGCACCGAGTTGGATAATGACAATCGTGTACGATTTATCAATGTCTTGTCGGTAAATGAAAAAATGCTCTAAGACATGTCAAATTGTCAGATTCTTTGTGGCAATAGGAAAAAGATGGTTCAATGAGACCCATAAGTATAGCATCTGGATCTAGAAGATATAGTGTTACAACCAGCTATTCCAGTGATAAATTCTAAACGATGCTGAACGATAAACGTCGATCGTACACTGTAAAAAATTTCGTAAAATTTCAGTAGATATACCGTAAATTAACGGTACTTGTATCGTTTTTAGTCTTTACGGTATGAGTACCGTACTTCTAAGGTATATTAAGCGTGCCATTTCGATTATAAGCGGTATTTATACCGTAAAATGATTGTTTTTCAGTAAAAAATCGCTATTTATGCCGTAAAATAATTATGTTTCAGTAAGGAAAAAGCTGATAGCCCCGCCTCGGTGTATGGCAAAAGTCATGAAGTTACGTTCTTGCTCTTGTTACGTAATTCGTGCAGGCCTGAGGAGAAGGGGGAGTGCAGCCGGTACATATACTTTAAATATTTTACGGTACATATACCGTCCAGTTAAATTACAGTATATACACTGGTCACAAAGTTGCCAGTATATGTACCGTAATTTTTGATCAAAATTTTTCACAGTGTAATGACATCTGCTAACTCTTCACCGCCCGAAACATTTCCTCAATTAAATTCTTATACAATGTTTACGTTTGAGCTACCAGATGCCGCTGCGATCAACATATATCGTTCAGCTTCGTTGGACATTTATCGGAATAATTTTTAGCACTTTTTGGAATAGCCGGTTGCATACTATATCTTGTAGACGCTATACAATAAATAAGTTCACATTCTAGATTTTCATAAAAGTTTAACAAATTGTCGTTTTGGTGTGCTGTTCGCATCATAAGACTGAGACGGAATTTTTGAAGCACAAAATAGTTCAAAGAAAGTTTGAACTATTATTTTTGTTTTCTATTTCAGAAAACATCTGACACTTTGACAAGTCTTAGGATGCAAATAGCATTCTAATACGATTTTTACTTACCCGCCATACGTAGTATAGGGTATTAGTATAGGATAGTATACGATAGTATCGGGATGAGATCCTTGATTCATATGTGCGCCCATATGCCGGTGCTATTGGCAATGGTTTCATTCTAATGGATGATAATGCGAGACCACACCGAGCTGTGGTTGTTGAGGATTATATTGAGGATCACGGTTTGGAGAGAATGGAATGGCCATCTCACTCTCCAGACTTGAATCCGACAGAACATCTTTGGAACTATCTTGGAAGACAGGTTGCGGCTTTAAATCCTCCTCCAAGGTCATTAAATGAGCTGGAACAAGGCTTACTCCAAGTCTGGCCAGCGTTACCTATTTCGGTGTCCGACAATTTAATTGAGAGCATGGAAAGTCGATGCCGCCAATGCATTCAAGTCCGGGGTGGACATATTCCGTATTAGAACCAGTTTTTTAATGTTTCTGTCACATTTTACTGCATAATACTGCGATGTACTGATTTCTCCAAGAATGGAATTTTCCACCATGAGTGCTTTTTTGTTGTCATTTCATTTGTACGTTTAACTTAAGTAAATTTCTATGTCGCATTTAATAAATAACAGTTTAGCGCACATTTCTTCCAAATTTGTTGTTTCTATATTCATTCATTTTCAAATTAGAGGCAAAAAAACCGGTTGTACCTTAACTTTTGGAGGCCAGTGTTGTATATTGGAAAGTGGTAAAAATAGGTTAAATTAACAAAAGATAGGAGGCAGGAATTTAAAGTTATCACGTGCTAGCTAAGATCACTTCAAATATCCAAATGAGTTTGAAAATCTTCCAGGAAGAACAAAAGTTATAAAAGTACAATTAAACTGCCGTCATCCGGATCACCAAATATGCGGATCGGTATTAGGATATAAAAGAAATCCATTGAAAAATAGAAAGAAAGAAAAGAAAAAAAAAAGAAAACGAAAGAAAGAAAAAGAAAAAACTCATTGAAATGGGAGCTATATGATTTCTTTCGAAAGAATAAATTTCCTTGAAATCTTTATTTAAACAAACGTTAAAATTTACGCTTAGTTCAAATTTTCAAAGTCTGTATTTAAGGATAATTCCAGGATCGTATTCACCACTTTCAGAGACTGCATTTCTCTATCTCATCTTCTAAAACTTCGGTAGTTAGGTAGTCTACTGTAATTTTTTTTTCCCAATTGTTTGTCATAAAATTATCTTATTTTCACATATAGTTCGACTGCATTTTTATTAAGCGAAAAGCGATTTCTGAAACATTTTCTTTTACAGAAATTTTTGAAGTGAAAACTTCTTTAGGCGCGCGTTGGGCATTTTTGAGATGGGAAAAAAACACTGAATTCGCGACACTGTTACCGACACCACTGTATATGTTGCCAATTCATACAATGAAGCGAAAGTATCAAAAGGAAATAGTTCACGTGCAGAAAGCGAAATGATTGGTATTATGAATAAAAATAATTCAGAAAATAATTTCAAGATAAATTTAGCACGCGCGGTGAAAAACAGATAAAAGTGACTCAACTCGCGAGACCAAATCAAAAGATGAAAATGAAATAACAAAACACGGAAAATATTAAAATTTAACGAGCACGAGAAAAATCGACGGAAGTAATATAAAAAAAAAAATGAAAATAATGAAATATTTCACGAAAGTTTTAAGAAACGTGGTTACCGATACGGAAATGAAGTGAAATCATTTTATAGAAAAGAAAAGTTTGTTAATGTTGATAGAAATTATAGATACCGCAAACAATACGCGCAGTATGAAGATAGAAAAAAGGCATAATGTTCACGAATACCATAAACAAGACGGGCAGCAAATAAGTCATTTTTGGAGTGATAGGAAGCGGGAACCCTATTTTGCAGATAAATGTTATTACAAAAGATATGAAACTAAATCTCATGGAAGAAATGATGAATGTATTGAGAGTTGTTTAAATTGTGGATGAAAATTCATAAGTTTCATTGGTATTCATTTCAAAGAATACCAATTAATTAAATTTTATATTTCATTTATTTGTAAATTTACGTTTTAAGCAATAGATTGCAATTTTTGTATGTAAAATAATATGCATTATTTTTCATGTACAATAGCGCATTAAATGAAAATTGTAATATAATTTTTGTAGTAGTAGTTTATAATAATGAATAAAAAAAACACTTCATTTAAAAGTATTTCCTGCGCAATAAAACGTTTCCTGACCATTCAAAAAATACATACGTAATTGTTCAAGTTTTCACTTCTGTCGGCACTCCCGGAGTGCCATTGTTTTTTTTACTAGTTTTACTTTTTTTTAGGGTTGCCCCAAATATCCTGGTTTCTGAATATCCGAATTGAGTTCAAAGTGCATTATTCTGGATAATTGCAGTTTCACTGTATATAAAAAATGACATTCCGATAGTAACTGATAGATTTGTTGCATAAAAATGTAAATATGCTGACATTTTACGATTTTTCATTGTAAATTATTATAAAAATTATGGCATTATGCAACCCTCTGAAAATCTTATGACACATTCCTATGTGGACCATATTTTGGGCTCAGTTTAAGTAAATTGAGCCAATGAGACTTTGTTTCAACATAATCATAAACGATTATAATACACAAAAAATATTTTGCTATTAATATTTTGCAAAAATTTTTAGAATATTTAGTGTAGATGCTTGTGTATAAATGAATACGTACACAAATATATGTATATACTTTGAAAAACATACAATTTTATTTCGGTAAATGGGAACGGGAACTCAAATGACAACTTAAACACTTTCAATTAAAAAGGGTTCTCGTCTATCTAGCTATTTGAATTATGTAGAAAAAACATGTGTTTGTCTCATTAATAGAGATTCTTAAATATTACAGGTTCAAGCAGTACTCTTTTTACGAATCTGTATTGGTTTGAATTCAGTTACCCCGGTCATTTATATAGTCATCTCAGTTATATAAGTAATTTTTGCTTGATACAGAAAAGAAAATAACCCGAATTAAAGGGGTTTTGAAGTATCGGTGTGGAAATGCAGGGACTGAAGTAGTAGTCCCAGTAATAGATGTTTCTCATTTATCCTTGTCCCACATATCCAGGTTCGACTGTATTTCTATTTATTTTTTAGATTGTGTAATAATGTTAATTTTTGGGGCCTTTTATAAACAATGTATTACACAGAGTGTCCCAAAAACATTGAAACGTACATTAATCTTTTACCTGTTGGAGATACGTAGTCAATGTAAATTGCAAAAGTGCACTGAGAAAAATGATACTCTCAAAATTGAGTAAATCGATGTTTTCATTTTGTTATGAAACTTTTTGTTTCAAATAGGACGAACCAATGCTTTCAATTCTGAAATACCAGAAATACTCAGAATATTGAAACATGGACATACTCAAAACTGAGCGCATAGAGGTGACCGCCTTCAGTTCATACTCATTTTTGAAACATGGACATACTCAAAAGTGATTAGAATCAGTTCATACTCATTTTTGAAACATGGACATACTCAAATAGGAGCGCATGATGATTTATTCTTGAGTGTGTGCCTGTTTTCAGAAATGAGTATATACATGTTTCAAATTTGAGTAATTTGTATTCGGAGCCATTTTGACTATGCGACATACTCAGATTTGAGTATTTTTTGCTCAGTTTTGAAAATATCGTTTTTAGAGTGTGCAAAAAAAAAAAAAAAAAAAAAGGTAGGGATAGAGATTATGTTGATGAAATAATACTGTAATTATTTTCAAAAAGTTACATTTTAATTTTTATATGTTCCTGTGTCCTAAAAATTATATTTGAAAAAATGCCCCCCATACTGTAACAAGTACAAATGTAAAAGTTCCATTCATCTACAATCAAAACTCACCAAATTATGATATTTTAAAGGTTATGGAAACTGGCATTAAATATAGACACAGTATTTTTTAGTGCCAGAAAACTCCAAATTTTCATAAAATTTAAAGTATCATAACTCGGTTTATAAATTTTTATTGTTGTACCTGTCACATGGAAAAATATTTTCTAAATATACCTTATAGGACCAAGGGGCCGTATAAATATTCTCAAAATGTATTTTGTTTTTTAATGGCAGGACTATTTCAGAATCATAATCTTAATTCCTACCTTATTTGAACACTTTTACAATTTACACTCCCTATGTATATCCAGCAGTTAAAATATTAATGCTTCATTCTTTTTGGGGATACCTTATATAAAACTAATCTCACATTCAGTAGGGTCATTCTCACAGAAACGTTGATTTCAGAATCATTTCCATAGACATACCAGCCATGTCTGCAGATGGCATATTAAGGCAAATGAAATTTTAAATTAACAATATAAATTGTGAAACATTCATTGCTTTGAACTTACCAAATATTATACCAGTATTTGTTAAAGATCGTGCAAAAATAGTTTAGCGACAGAGAGATTTTACCTGTCACTAACACGACTAGTAAGTTCACGGATATGTATGGTCTTGCTATGTGACATTTCTACCTTAATCCCTCACTGAGCCAGGAACTCGAATTCTTCCTTAATCACTGCCCTTTGTCGGGTCGGAGCTTTGTATTCTACGACAGTGATATTATTTTGTACTATTGTCTTTTTTTACAAATATTTTCTCCGTTATATGCATATATTCATTTATCTGTTGTTCACCACCCTGCCCTCTTTCGCGCTTACCGGCGGGGTTTGTACTTTTTTTAAACCTCAGTAAAGGGGACCAGGGGGAGATCTGTGCTCTACAGGCTTGGTTTCTAGTCTGAGTAGTCCCTCTCGAGTAGTAAAGTAAAATTACATAATCCTTCTCATGAAATAAACATCTTAAACAAAACTAAGCTTTTAAGAAAACTATTAACAGTTAAATAATAATAATAATACCAATTAACTTCAATTAGTCTTTTTATACGGTTCTGTTTCATCTTTTCAAAAAACATCTTTATCTTCTCTCTATGTTAATATAACATCGATCTTTTTAATCCTTTAATGATATTCTAAAATTGTGTTTATTTTTGAGATTACATAATGGTGCTAATTTTTACATCTTTTAAAAGTTGTTGAACAAAGCTGATACAAAAAGTAAATTCTTCTTATCAACTAAACTGTTCGAATGAAATTAAGTTTTTATCAGAATCAATAAAATTCTAAATATTTAAAATTAATGGCAATTAGCTTTAATGACATTTTTTTACTGTGTTATGTGAAGAGTTTCTGTTTAATCTCTTCAAAATGCATCTTTAAAAATATAGCATCATTCATTTTCTATTAACTTCTAATGCTCTCTTATCATTTTATTTATTCCTAAGTTTACATAATGACACTAAATTTTATACATCATAGAAGTTAATGTATTGAAAAAAGCTATTACAAGAAGAAAAATTATTCACGTTAACTAAACTAATCAACCAAAATTAAATATTTATCATAATTTATATAACTTTAAATGTTAAAAATTTATGGCAATTAATTTTAATTGCATCCACTTTTTTATTTGGACTTGCAAATAGCTCCAGTTTAATCTCTGAAACATTTTCTAATCAGCTTTAGAGTTTCCCGATCATTTATCTTGAAGAAACTTTTGAAATCCCTATATACTCTCATTCCCTATGGTACTTGAAATGGAATTATCCTGGACAATTTTCGTTTGATGTTTTCAGAGATGCCTCCAGTTATAAACCCATAGGTCTTTACTTTTTTTTTCAAAAAATGAATGTAAACAGAAGATTACCTAATATGTTGAATGTTTACCTAAGAGCAACAGCCTTTTTGAAGTCGATGCATTTCGTAAATAAAAATTTTTAAAAGCGATCCATTAAGAAACGCATATAAGTCTTTTTTTTCTTGCGACTTATTTGAGTTTTATTTGATAAATAAAGCTGTTTAAGACCAAATTATGTTTTATGTGCAATTGAGTTTGTAAGCGTGAGAGTTTGTATCGTTTAATTTTGAAAGTATAATATTTTTAAATATTAATAATAATATTTTTAAATAACTACTTTAGAATTCTAACTTACACTTTTTGAAAGTTGATAAAAATAATTATGATTGTAAACATTGTGTCGGTAAATTTAAGAGATTGGATTTTATGTTTTCTAATACTATTCTTTTGTAAATTAAATAAGCTTGTGTAAATTTAGAAGTCGAGTATTTCAAACAGTAATCCTTATAATGGATCAATAGCGTAAGGTATATTTACTCTATTAAACTAGCTCAACAAAAATATATGTGTATGTATATCTTAAAAATAAACATTTTACTTATTTTTCAAATTACCTAATGATGTTAATATTTATAAATTTTACTAATAATTCATTACATATAAATTTTAATAGATACACGCACAAATAAGCAATTTTTCTCATCAAACAAACAGATCAAACATAATTAAGCTTTTATAAAAATTAATAAAAGTTTAATAAATTAAAGTTAATAGATATTAACTTTAATTACACTCATTTTTACATGATTCGATAATAATTTTCTATTTAATCTCTTATAAATGCAATTTTCTTTTTAAATGTAACATCCTTCATTATCCAGTAACATCTAGTACACTCTTAATATTGTATTTATTTTTAAGGCTACATAATGGTGTTGATTTATATACCTTTCATAAATAAATATATTGTATAAAGCTGTTAAAAGAGTAAATTCTTCATATTAACTACTGAGCTCAAACAAAATGAAAATTTGTATCATAATTGATAAAAGTTCAAATACTAAACATTAATGGCAATTAACTTTAATTGCATGCGCTTTTTTATACTGTTCTGTATATGTCTTCTGTTTAATCTCTGTAAGTAATATATATTTTTCTATTATCCTCCAGAGTTCTCCTTTCATTTATCTTGAAGAAATTTTTGAAATCCCTATATACTTCCATTCCTTGTGGTACTTGAAACAGAATTATCCTTGATAATTTTCGTTTGATGTTTTTAGAGCAGCCTTGAGCTATGTTCGTATAAACCCATGGGGTTTTACTTTTTCAAAAAATGAATGTAAACAGAAGATTTCCTAATACCGTGTTGAATGTTTATCTAAGGCTAACAGGCTTTTTGCAATCAATGAATTCCGTAAATAAAAGTATTTAGAAGCGATCCATTAAAACGTAAATAAGTCATTTTCTTCTTTCTACTTATTTGGATTTTGCTCGAAAAATAAAACAATTTAAGACTTTCAAAGTGGAGTTTTAGCTGGAATTAAGCTATTCGTGAGAATTTTTGTGTTTTATTCATGGGCATGTGTGCATTTCAAAATATCGCTGATAATTTAAAATTTTTATAAAGTTATTTATAAACATTGAAGTACTTGTAAATGATCAGAACGTAAACAAGTCCTTTTCTTCTTTCTACTTATTTGAATTTTATTCGAAAAATAAAACAATTTAAGCCTTTCAAAGTGGATTTTTAGCTGGAATTAAGCTATTGGTGAGAATTTTTGTCTTTTAATCATGGGCATGTGTGCATTTCAAAATATCGCTGATAATTTTAAAAAAAATTATAAAGTTATTTAGAAACATTGAAGTGCTTGTAAACGATCCATTGAGAACGTAAATAAGTCCTTTTCTTCTTTCTACTTATTTGAATTTTATTCGAAAAAAAAAAAACAATTTAAGCCTTTCAAAGTGGAGTTTTAGCTGGAATTAAGAGCTATTTGTGAGAATTTTTGTGTTTTAATCATGGGCATGTGTGCATTTCAAAATATCGCTGACAATTTAAAAATTTTATAATGTTATTTACTTGTAAACATTTATAAGCGATTCATTAAGAACGTAAATAAGTCATTTTCTTCTTTCTACTTATTTGAATTTTATTCGAAAAATAAAACAAGTTACGGCTTCAAAGTGGTGTTTTAACTGGAATTTAACTATTCGTGAGAATTTTTGCGTTTTAATCATGGACATGTGTGCATTTCAGAATATCGCTGATAATTTAAAAATTTTATAAAGTTATTTATAAACATTGAAGTACTTGTAAACATTTATAAGCGATCCATTAAGAACGTAAATAAGTCATTTACTTCTTTCTACTTATTTGAATTTTATTCGCAAAATAAAGCAATTTAAGCCTTTCAAAGTGGAGTTTTAGCTGGAATTAGCTATTGGTGAGAATTTTTGTTTTTTAATCATGGGCATGTGTGCATTTCAAAATATCGCTGATAATTTAAAAATTTTATAAAGTTATTTATAAACATTGAAGTACTTGTAAACATTTATAAGCGATCCATTAAGAACGTAAATAAGTCATTTTCTTTTTTCTACTTATTTGAATTTTATTCGAAAAATAAAACAATTTAAGGATTTCAAAGGGGAGTTTTAGCTAGAATTAAGCTATTCATGAGAGTTTTTGTATTTTAATCATGGGCATGTGTGCATTTCAAAAGATCGCTGATAATTTAAAAAAATTATAAAGTTATTTGTAAACATCTTCCAGAGACTGAAAATTTTATAGATTGAAATTTTTGAGAGATTAGAAGGATTATGGTTTTATATTATGTTAACGCAATGACTTTAAAATTTCATAAAGCGAGGGCTCGCAGCGTTCCTAATTTTTTCGACATTACCTACCACTATTTCATATCAAAAATCTTCGTGGTCGATTGCTTTAACATCTGCAAGAGAAGTCTACAATAAAGATTAACATTTTAAAATAGTGGTAAGAAAGTGAGACAATTTTAGGAACGCTGGGAGGCTTGAAGCTTGTGAGATAACTTTTGAGTGTTTCCTTAAACTATTAAAAAAATTGACGACATTAAATTCCCAGATTCACCAGTAAGATAAATAATATTATTGTATAGCATAATATTTTAGACATATAATACTATGTGTCATTTTGAATCTGCAAAAATAAATATATAAAAATATAGTAACTTTTTACAATATAAATAAGGGTAATATAATTAATTATTAACTCATTACAAATTCACTTGTCTTTAATTTTAGACAAAATTTAATAAGTAATGTCACTCGTATTTTTTTAATATAACTTTAAACATTCGATCCTTCAAATGGAATTCTAAAACACATTTTCGCTAATACTGTACCATTCGTTCACTATATGAGTAGATAATAATTGACAGTTCTGCGCCAGCTGCACGCGCTGCACCAACCTCAAGGTCGAAGGAAGGTCAGTGCAGCCCGGAAGTACGTCGCGGCGGAAATACGTCACGGAGATAAGGGAATGGGGGAGATAAGGGAGTGGGGGAGATAAGGGAATGGGGGAGATAACAAACTGTAAGAGGGGGGATTAGTTTAATTAATGGAATTAGTTTAATTAATGAATCGTGAAATGCTCCTTGGGTAATTATTGAGGGGGGAGTTTTTTTCGTAGAATTATCATGCTATAGTAGGACGAGGTATTTTTCTGTTAGAGAATAGATTTTTTTATGGATTTTCTAAAAAATAAATATTTTCCAAAATTATTTTTTAGAGAAATTTTTTTTTTTTAATTGTGGACCCACCATAACCACCCGCTATGAAAACAATTCATAACGCCACAATTTTTTTAATGTTCGGTATAACCTGTTTTTAATAACCTGTATAACCTTTTTCACCAGTTTTATGCATCCTCTTCAACTGCAAGGAACCTGAAACGAAATAAAAAAGAAGAAAAATAAATATTATATATCACTCTATTTTCATGAAATGAGAAAAAAATATATAGTTACCATATCTTTAGGTTTTCTGTTTGGACCCGCTTGGCAGAAGCCTTCTGTTTAGACCTGTCTGGTAGACTGTTTGGACCCGGCTGGTGTTCTGTTCTGTGCCTTCAGTTCTAAGCCTTCTGTTTGGATCCGCATGGTGTTCTCAGCAGAAACCTTCTGTTTAGACCTGCCTGGTAGACTGTTTGAACCAGCATGGTGTTCTGAGCTTGATTCCAATAAGTCATTCGCAGCAAATTTTAAGAGTAGCAAAAGTTTTTACGTTTAAGGCACCGTGAAGCATAAATTTAGTTCTTTCAAATGATAGTTCTTGGATAGGCACCATAAATTTAGTTCTTTAACATTACAGTTCTTGGATATGCACCATGAAAATGATAGTTCTTAATTATGCACCATAAATTTAGTTCTTTAGCTTTACAGTTTTTGGATAGTCACCATGAAAATAATAGTTCTTTGATTTACACCATGAAAATCACAGTTATTGGGTAAAACATAACTTTAGTTCTTTAAAAGACACCATGAGAGAAAAACATATTTCACATCCATGGAAGATCAGTTCTTGAAGAAAAACTTTGATTTTATCTTGAAGAAAAATATTTGAAGAAAGAAAAATATATTTTTATGAATTGTACCCATCCGTCCGCCCGCCATGTTTAATCATGACGCTACAATTCATTTGGGGAGAAATTTTTTAAACCACCCGATACCTTTTATACACGGCCACTTTTCGAAGATATTTGACGACCACAGTTTTTCAAAGACTTGATTTTTTTGAAGACTTGAGAAGACATGACTTTTGAAGACTTGATATTTAAAGATTATTGAGTGCCCCTTATATTCTCGCCCACAGCTGCTAGCACCTTTAAATTAACTTTGAAAAGTGATTTGAAAATATATCTTGAATAATGCACCCCGTACATGAAAAATGTTCTTGAAACAAGAAGAAAACTTTTGAAGCTTGAACTTGATTTTTATCTTGAATTAAATCTTGCTTGGAAGAAAAAAAATCTTGATTTTTGAAAATCTTGAAGAAAAAATATGAAATGATTATTTAGGAATTTTATAGTGGCCGTGCGCGAGCGTGTGGACACCATCTTCTAAAATATAACGCTTATCATCAAAAGCTGACAAAGCGATTTTGTTAACTTGTGTTGTGTGAAGATGATGTCGCTCGCTTTGAATTCGATATTGGATCTCTCTCGTAGATTGTAGACTCTCTAAGCAGGTCTTATAATGATTATGTTTGATTTTATTTTTAACAACGTTTTTGGCCACCCCCTTTGCAGTTTTTTTCTCCCCATCGGCCGACATGATGGAATACATCTTGGCTCGTAGACCGATAAATTCATGAATCGGTCTACTGTTGAGCTCGTCTTTAAATTTTCCAATCACCTTCTTATTTTTCTTATCAAATAAGGGGTGATCTGTTGGATAATCAGATGTATCCAACATGTCGGAAAATGCCTGCATATCCGTGTATATATTTCGAGTACGGATTTCATACGTTAGAGAGTCCGTATCCGTCAACAGAAGCGTCGATTTATTTTGATAGATTTTTTTTATAACATTATAATGAAAGTTATACATGAGAATCTTACTCAGCTCCAATATAACAAACCTTACATAAATGGGTTTATTTAATGTGAGGGTTTGCTTTAACCTTTCGATTGCTACTAAATTATGATCAAAAGGAAGAAACCTTTTGAAAGTAGGAGCTGAGACAAGTTTTTTCGCTTTCTGTTCACTGTTCACTAGCTGTACATCTTTATGCTTCCGGATGTTCTCCAGCGACTTGCCATACACCGCATTATTCATCAATTTAAAAAAATCTTTGGCGAAGGGGGACTTTGCTTTTTTTCGCTGCTCGGTGTTGAAATCAATGTATGTCTTCAGCCACGGCTTTTGTTGGAATTTCAATACTTTATGTACAGCTAGTATTTGGAGGCCTTGCAGTAAATAAAATTTCAAATTTTTATAATATGTAATATAATTTTTCTTATCTTTTAAATTGGGGACTAATTTCGTAACTGGGCAGTATTTATTTCCGTGCAGAGTGTCGATAGAAAAAGGAGAGAGATCTTCATATTTAATTTCCAGTTTTTCGGGCGCCAGTGGATAACAGTTGTGGTCGTCGTGAAGCTGCTGGGGGTATGCAAGATCGACTTCGAGAATATAACCCACTGAACTATTTTCAGGAAGTTCAAGTATCTCTTTCACAGAGATGCCCTCTTCAGAGACCCACTCAAACTCCCCGCATGGCAGAGATTGGCTCATGGCCCACCCATACAAATTATTGGCGTCTAAATACATAATATAATTATCATTTTCGCCCCCTTCGCCATTGCCAATGACTTCATTTTTTGCTTGGGCCCAACGCTTTGTTATGACTGAAATACCCCCTCGAATGCCTTGCTCAATAAACAGATGCATGTTTATATCTGTGAGCAATTCGAGGGGTTGATTCGTCATTTTTAAACAACTCTGCCATGCTAGTCCAGGGGCTGTTAACAGGTGCACACAGTCGATATTGTAAAATTCGAAGCATATTTTTCTAAAGTTTTCGAAAACATCTGATAACTGGAGAACATCCACTTGAACGTAGAGATTATGATACTCGCCCATGTTTTTAATCTTGAAGGATTTCCATACATTTTGTGCATGTTGATAATCTTGATTAGAAATTTTTTCACCAGTTAAAGTACTGGTGAAGGCATCGGGTGGTGGCAGCTCGCTTTCCTCAAATTTTTGAAAACTATCCATATACTCGTAAGGATAAATTCCCTTTCTGAGTAATAGATCAGTATTGTGAGGAAAGTGCAGTTTTAAAGCATGAAATTTGTCATGTTCTAAATTATTGACTAATTTTTCTAAGGAGGTGGCCATAAATGCAAAACTATCAATGAATGTGAGAGACACTCTGCACTTGTTAATTTTCTTTGACAAAGAAAAAGATATATACTTTTCCATCGTAAATGGAATGACGGCAAATTCGTGATCGTCAATACTGCCCAGTTGCTGCATTAACAAGTGCCCGTCGTAATGTTTCAAATTATGAAATACGACGGGTATTTTCTTTTGAAGACGAAACTTCAAATTGCAGCTATTATGCAAGGCCCCCCGATAGCAACCATTTAGATGATCATGGTCATGAATTTTGTCCCCATTGAAAGCTTTTTTGCAAAGATAACATTGCGTGGCTGACTGGAAATTTTCTTCATCGTGCGGCGTCATCTTGATAGGTACAATAGTCGTCAATGAATTGGCAAGTTCTTTTTCTTCTTCTAATAAGGCATTTAAAAAGTGGCTAACAGCGTTGGGCCCGCGATAGACAACAATCTTTTTAGTGGGTTGACCATTAGGACCGATAATGATATAAGCATATCCACATGCTTCATGTTGAGCCACTTTTTCAGTTTGATTTGTGTGCACCTGATCTATGCTGACAATTAAAGATTCAAAGTCAGCATAGATGATGTAAGGGACCGGATGACAGTAATGATAATTATTGAATTGAAGAATATGGTCCCCCTGTTCCGGCATTCGAATTTTTTGTGGAGCATGCTTCTTGCATAAAGGCGTATGCTGTTTTAATAAATCTGGATTAGAAAATCGATGCAAACAGTAGTAGCAATAATAACTAGCTCCATCATGTTTTGTAAGATCCCCCAGCAGCCGTGAAAAGCTTCGAATGAGACAGTAGTGATGTTTATCTTCGTTATTGATAAGTAATAAATTGATGCAGTCTTCATCTTCTCTGTCAGAAACATACAATGGAAAAACTTCATCTTCATATCCAAAAACATTAATACGAATATCATTAAGTTCTTCAATTTTGGCTATTTTGCATAACGGAATGGGGCACTCAATATTTCCTAATTTGATTTCGTGTTCATGGGATTCATAATTTGACACTCTATTAGCATGTTCTAATCGATCGATAGGATATTTGTGGGCGAGAATAGACCAAACAAAGCACTTGTTATCTTTTTCGTTCTTAATATTGAGTACGGCCCTTTTCTTATGTATTTTCGGAGGAAGTTCGATATAAGTGCTAGCAGCGAGGGGGTGGTACTTTGCCATACAAAGTTCCAATTTGATTATACGTTCCATGGTCCAACCAGAACCCATTTGTACAAATGCTTCAAAAGATTTTTGAATCTTAGCAAAAGCTTGCTGCATATTACTTGTAATAGAAAAATCGGCCAGCTCGATCATGACATTAGAGCGAAAGTGTGCTTTGATGGTCTCGAAATCCCCCTCTTGTGTTATTTTGGATAGAATAACATGAACCACAAGATACCATTTTAGGGCACGTTTTTCACCTAACTGGAATTGGATTTCCTCTTCCAACAAAGGTACCGTTTGCGAGAAAAATGCATTGAAATCATGCTCATTGTCTTCGCTGGACTCAAACGTAACAATGGAGAATACATTTAAGGCGTCAAAACTTTTATGTAAGCGAGACCTTTTACTACGGGGTGCATTATTATCTAAACTTTTGCGTTTTGATGCCGTTTGGTGCATGGTGCGTTGGTGCAACGTGAGATCTTTTTTAAGATTAAACTCCTCACTGCATTCGGTGCATGTCATTTTTTCATGTACTTCAGTATGTCTGTTTAAATCACTCCTTTGATTGAACGATTTGTTACAGATCTCACATGGGAAAGGTTTCTCACCGCTATGGGTTTTCAAGTGCCGATTGAGTTCAGAATTGCGTACGAATGACTTATTACATTGGGGGCAGGTCTGAAAAGATTAAAAAAAGCCCCAGTTTAAAATTTAGTTTACTAAACAACAAAACTTTTGAAAAAAGGATCTCTTAACAAAACCCTTCAAACTATTTCTACGCTTTTTTAAAATTCCTTTTAAATTTTAAAAATAGATTTTACTTTTAAAAATAAATGTTAGTTAAAATCTTATTTTATAGAAAAATTATTAAACAATTTAAAAAATAACTCATCCAAAATAATATAGGAACTTAACTCAAACATTAAATCATATGCTACATTTTTTCCCATAACAAAACACAATGAAAAATAAAACACTAATACAGAAAATAACCCCTTCAAAATAATATAGAAACACTTTGAATATAAATATGAAAAAGGTTTAATATTAAAACATATGACTTTAGAAAAATGGAATAATCGTGTATCCTTTTATTACAATTTATAAAAGTGAAATTATCTTAAATGATAGAAAAAAGGGTACAAACATTATTTTATATTACCAAATACTAAACCTTTTTCAAAACAAATACAGTTTTTAAATCAATTAAAAATAAATTCTTACCGGGGATGACTTCAATAACTCTCCCGAGTTATTAAGTGTACTTTTTGAAGCTAAAAGTCCTATAGCTTCCCCTGACGGTGCATCACTTGGAGCAAAATCACTTGAGGGCTTTGTCGCTACGAGCAATTGCTCAAGTAGCGATCGAGCACTATTAGGCTATAAAAAAAAAAAAAAAAAAAAAAAAAGGTTAGAATCTAATCAGTTTTAAAACATTTTACACACACACACACACACACACACACACACACACACACCTACACACAGATACACTAAAATGAATCTTTAAAATATCTCTTTCAAACTGAAAATTAATTTATTTTTAAATATTAAGTCCCCATTCAATGTACTAAAAGAAAAAATCTTTTAAAAGCACACAAAGTATTTACTTTAACGATAAGTGAAAATTTTAGAATAATACCATTCATCTCAAAACAGAACCCTTCACAAAATGTTTCATTTCAAAACAGAACCCTTCACAAAACAGAGGCCTTCACAAAATGTTTCATCTCAAAACAGAACCCTTCACAAAACTTTTTATCTCAAAACAGTCTCCCTTCACACTTATGAATTATAATAAAAGCAGAGCCCCTTCACAATAAGAAGAATTATTTAAAGTTACATGTTATGAAAAATTAATAGCATTCTATAAGGGGAGATATATTTTAAATGTGATTTTGAATAAGTTCATTTACTTTGAATAAATTGATTTTACTGAGATTTATGTTATATTCATATTATAGAAAAAAGACCCAACATAGAATATTATATTCATATTATAGAAAGAAAAAAAAAAGAGTCCGATAAAGAATATTATCACAAAAGACATATGCATAGCATGCAAGAAAAATAATAAAAGTAATGTTATTTTAAATAAATGGTTTGTTTATATTAGCCAGTAATGGAAATATGTAAAACTTTTAAGTTATAATAGCATGAAAAATATAGAGTTACACATACTTAACCAGTTATATTTAAAAAAAAGTTATAATAAAACATCGATTTAAACATTGTTTATTTTTTATATATTTACCGCTTGAAAAATAGAGAGTCATTTCTTACTAAATACATCACAAGTTCAAAAAGTATTTAAAAATAATTTGAAAGCTTTCATTTAAATATAAATTGTTTAGATTATTAAAAGCGTTAAACAACATTGGTTAATTATATTTAAAAATAAGTTGTTTATTTAAACAGCTTTAAAATAAATCGTTTATTTAAAAAAAGCGTTAGCTTCGATTAAAAATTCTAAGAAAACGTTGATTTATTACATTTAAAATAATAAATATATAGTAATAAATATATAATAAATGAATTTATTTACTTGATTTTCTGATATATCCATTAAGTATGTAGATATGTTCTTTGCAGACATCCTAAATTTTCCGATAATGTACTAACTAAATCACTGGATGCAAGAGCGTAGACAGAGCACGTCTGGTTTGTTCAACGATATGAAAGTGAATGAGATCACCAAGCTATGCGTATTTCTTATCAGATAGCTGTTATCAGATAGGAAAAACCCAGCATGAGTCATTTGATAAGGAGATAGGTTAAGACGTGTATGCCTTCAGACCATAATTAAAAGTGACTTCGCTAATCTTTTTAATGAAGATATCCTAATGAGATTCCGTAATTAATTTGTATAATTTAAAACGATTCATAAGATTAAATTTCTTTCCTTTTTTTTTTTTTTTTTTTTTTCCCCCCATGAATTTACTTTAGAAATATATTTATGCCTATTTAAAACTTCCAATCTTTTAAGGAATCATAATAAATATAGAATTAGGATTCCCTAATGAGATTTCTTAATATATTTAAGAAAGGTCTTTTTAAAAGCGAAAAAAAAAATTTACTCATTAAAATCTCATGCAATGGGTTTCAAAATAAATAAATTAAGAAATCTCATTAGGGAATCCTAATTCTATATTTATTATGATTCCTTAAAAGATTGGAAGTTTTAAATAGGCATAAATATATTTCTAAAGTAAATTCATGGGGGAAAAAAAAAAAAAAAAAAAAAAAGAAAGAAATTTAATCTTATGAATCGTTTTAAATTATACAAATTAATTACGGAATCTCATTAGGATATCTTCATTAAAAAGATTAGCGAAGTCACTTTTAATTATGGTCTGAAGGCATACACGTCTTAACCTATCTCCTTATCAAATGACTCATGCTGGGTTTTTCCTATCTGATAACAGCTATCTGATAAGAAATACGCATAGCTTGGTGATCTCATTCACTTTCATATCGTTGAACAAACCAGACGTGCTCTGTCTACGCTCTTGCATCCAGTGATTTAGTTAGTACATTATCGGAAAATTTAGGATGTCTGCAAAGAACATATCTACATACTTAATGGATATATCAGAAAATCAAGTAAATAAATTCATTTATTATATATTTATTACTATATATTTATTATTTTAAATGTAATAAATCAACGTTTTCTTAGAATTTTTAATCGAAGCCAACGCTTTTTTTAAATAAACGATTTATTTTAAAGCTGTTTAAATAAACAACTTATTTTTAAATATAATTAACCAATGTTGTTTAACGCTTTTAATAATCTAAACAATTTATATTTAAATGAAAGCTTTCAAATTATTTTTAAATACTTTTTGAACTTGTGATGTATTTAGTAAGAAATGACTCTCTATTTTTCAAGCGGTAAATATATAAAAAATAAACAATGTTTAAATCGATGTTTTATTATAACTTTTTTTTAAATATAACTGGTTAAGTATGTGTAACTCTATATTTTTCATGCTATTATAACTTAAAAGTTTTACATATTTCCATTACTGGCTAATATAAACAAACCATTTATTTAAAATAACATTACTTTTATTATTTTTCTTGCATGCTATGCATATGTCTTTTGTGATAATATTCTTTATCGGACTCTTTTTTTTTTCTTTCTATAATATGAATATAATATTCTATGTTGGGTCTTTTTTCTATAATATGAATATAACATAAATCTCAGTAAAATCAATTTATTCAAAGTAAATGAACTTATTCAAAATCACATTTAAAATATATCTCCCCTTATAGAATGCTATTAATTTTTCATAACATGTAACTTTAAATAATTCTTCTTATTGTGAAGGGGCTCTGCTTTTATTATAATTCATAAGTGTGAAGGGAGACTGTTTTGAGATAAAAAGTTTTGTGAAGGGTTCTGTTTTGAGATGAAACATTTTGTGAAGGCCTCTGTTTTGTGAAGGGTTCTGTTTTGAAATGAAACATTTTGTGAAGGGTTCTGTTTTGAGATGAATGGTATTATTCTAAAATTTTCACTTATCGTTAAAGTAAATACTTTGTGTGCTTTTAAAAGATTTTTTCTTTTAGTACATTGAATGGGGACTTAATATTTAAAATTAAATTAATTTTCAGTTTGAAAGAGATATTTTAAAGATTCATTTTAGTGTATCTGTGTGTAGGTGTGTGTGTGTGTGTGTGTGTGTGTGTGTGTGTGTGTAAAATGTTTTAAAACTGATTAGATTCTAACCTTTTTTTTTTTTTTTTTTTTTTTTATAGCCTAATAGTGCTCGATCGCTACTTGAGCAATTGCTCGTAGCGACAAAGCCCTCAAGTGATTTTGCTCCAAGTGATGCACCGTCAGGGGAAGCTATAGGACTTTTAGCTTCAAAAAGTACACTTAATAACTCGGGAGAGTTATTGAAGTCATCCCCGGTAAGAATTTATTTTTAATTGATTTAAAAACTGTATTTGTTTTGAAAAAGGTTTAGTATTTGGTAATATAAAATAATGTTTGTACCCTTTTTTCTATCATTTAAGATAATTTCACTTTTATAAATTGTAATAAAAGGATACACGATTATTCCATTTTTCTAAAGTCATATGTTTTAATATTAAACCTTTTTCATATTTATATTCAAAGTGTTTCTATATTATTTTGAAGGGGTTATTTTCTGTATTAGTGTTTTATTTTTCATTGTGTTTTGTTATGGGAAAAAATGTAGCATATGATTTAATGTTTGAGTTAAGTTCCTATATTATTTTGGATGAGTTATTTTTTAAATTGTTTAATAATTTTTCTATAAAATAAGATTTTAACTAACATTTATTTTTAAAAGTAAAATCTATTTTTAAAATTTAAAAGGAATTTTAAAAAAGCGTAGAAATAGTTTGAAGGGTTTTGTTAAGAGATCCTTTTTTCAAAAGTTTTGTTGTTTAGTAAACTAAATTTTAAACTGGGGCTTTTTTTAATCTTTTCAGACCTGCCCCCAATGTAATAAGTCATTCGTACGCAATTCTGAACTCAATCGGCACTTGAAAACCCATAGCGGTGAGAAACCTTTCCCATGTGAGATCTGTAACAAATCGTTCAATCAAAGGAGTGATTTAAACAGACATACTGAAGTACATGAAAAAATGACATGCACCGAATGCAGTGAGGAGTTTAATCTTAAAAAAGATCTCACGTTGCACCAACGCACCATGCACCAAACGGCATCAAAACGCAAAAGTTTAGATAATAATGCACCCCGTAGTAAAAGGTCTCGCTTACATAAAAGTTTTGACGCCTTAAATGTATTCTCCATTGTTACGTTTGAGTCCAGCGAAGACAATGAGCATGATTTCAATGCATTTTTCTCGCAAACGGTACCTTTGTTGGAAGAGGAAATCCAATTCCAGTTAGGTGAAAAACGTGCCCTAAAATGGTATCTTGTGGTTCATGTTATTCTATCCAAAATAACACAAGAGGGGGATTTCGAGACCATCAAAGCACACTTTCGCTCTAATGTCATGATCGAGCTGGCCGATTTTTCTATTACAAGTAATATGCAGCAAGCTTTTGCTAAGATTCAAAAATCTTTTGAAGCATTTGTACAAATGGGTTCTGGTTGGACCATGGAACGTATAATCAAATTGGAACTTTGTATGGCAAAGTACCACCCCCTCGCTGCTAGCACTTATATCGAACTTCCTCCGAAAATACATAAGAAAAGGGCCGTACTCAATATTAAGAACGAAAAAGATAACAAGTGCTTTGTTTGGTCTATTCTCGCCCACAAATATCCTATCGATCGATTAGAACATGCTAATAGAGTGTCAAATTATGAATCCCATGAACACGAAATCAAATTAGGAAATATTGAGTGCCCCATTCCGTTATGCAAAATAGCCAAAATTGAAGAACTTAATGATATTCGTATTAATGTTTTTGGATATGAAGATGAAGTTTTTCCATTGTATGTTTCTGACAGAGAAGATGAAGACTGCATCAATTTATTACTTATCAATAACGAAGATAAACATCACTACTGTCTCATTCGAAGCTTTTCACGGCTGCTGGGGGATCTTACAAAACATGATGGAGCTAGTTATTATTGCTACTACTGTTTGCATCGATTTTCTAATCCAGATTTATTAAAACAGCATACGCCTTTATGCAAGAAGCATGCTCCACAAAAAATTCGAATGCCGGAACAGGGGGACCATATTCTTCAATTCAATAATTATCATTACTGTCATCCGGTCCCCTACATCATCTATGCTGACTTTGAATCTTTAATTGTCAGCATAGATCAGGTGCACACAAATCAAACTGAAAAAGTGGCTCAACATGAAGCATGTGGATATGCTTATATCATTATCGGTCCTAATGGTCAACCCACTAAAAAGATTGTTGTCTATCGCGGGCCCAACGCTGTTAGCCACTTTTTAAATGCCTTATTAGAAGAAGAAAAAGAACTTGCCAATTCATTGACGACTATTGTACCTATCAAGATGACGCCGCACGATGAAGAAAATTTCCAGTCAGCCACGCAATGTTATCTTTGCAAAAAAGCTTTCAATGGGGACAAAATTCATGACCATGATCATCTAAATGGTTGCTATCGGGGGGCCTTGCATAATAGCTGCAATTTGAAGTTTCGTCTTCAAAAGAAAATACCCGTCGTATTTCATAATTTGAAACATTACGACGGGCACTTGTTAATGCAGCAACTGGGCAGTATTGACGATCACGAATTTGCCGTCATTCCATTTACGATGGAAAAGTATATATCTTTTTCTTTGTCAAAGAAAATTAACAAGTGCAGAGTGTCTCTCACATTCATTGATAGTTTTGCATTTATGGCCACCTCCTTAGAAAAATTAGTCAATAATTTAGAACATGACAAATTTCATGCTTTAAAACTGCACTTTCCTCACAATACTGATCTATTACTCAGAAAGGGAATTTATCCTTACGAGTATATGGATAGTTTTCAAAAATTTGAGGAAAGCGAGCTGCCACCACCCGATGCCTTCACCAGTACTTTAACTGGTGAAAAAATTTCTAATCAAGATTATCAACATGCACAAAATGTATGGAAATCCTTCAAGATTAAAAACATGGGCGAGTATCATAATCTCTACGTTCAAGTGGATGTTCTCCAGTTATCAGATGTTTTCGAAAACTTTAGAAAAATATGCTTCGAATTTTACAATATCGACTGTGTGCACCTGTTAACAGCCCCTGGACTAGCATGGCAGAGTTGTTTAAAAATGACGAATCAACCCCTCGAATTGCTCACAGATATAAACATGCATCTGTTTATTGAGCAAGGCATTCGAGGGGGTATTTCAGTCATAACAAAGCGTTGGGCCCAAGCAAAAAATGAAGTCATTGGCAATGGCGAAGGGGGCGAAAATGATAATTATATTATGTATTTAGACGCCAATAATTTGTATGGGTGGGCCATGAGCCAATCTCTGCCATGCGGGGAGTTTGAGTGGGTCTCTGAAGAGAGCATCTCTGTGAAAGAGATACTTGAACTTCCTGAAAATAGTTCAGTGGGTTATATTCTCGAAGTCGATCTTGCATACCCCCAGCAGCTTCACGACGACCACAACTGTTATCCACTGGCGCCCGAAAAACTGGAAATTAAATATGAAGATCTCTCTCCTTTTTCTATCGACACTCTGCACGGAAATAAATACTGCCCAGTTACGAAATTAGTCCCCAATTTAAAAGATAAGAAAAATTATATTACATATTATAAAAATTTGAAATTTTATTTACTGCAAGGCCTCCAAATACTAGCTGTACATAAAGTATTGAAATTCCAACAAAAGCCGTGGCTGAAGACATACATTGATTTCAACACCGAGCAGCGAAAAAAAGCAAAGTCCCCCTTCGCCAAAGATTTTTTTAAATTGATGAATAATGCGGTGTATGGCAAGTCGCTGGAGAACATCCGGAAGCATAAAGATGTACAGCTAGTGAACAGTGAACAGAAAGCGAAAAAACTTGTCTCAGCTCCTACTTTCAAAAGGTTTCTTCCTTTTGATCATAATTTAGTAGCAATCGAAAGGTTAAAGCAAACCCTCACATTAAATAAACCCATTTATGTAGGGTTTGTTATATTGGAGCTGAGTAAGATTCTCATGTATAACTTTCATTATAATGTTATAAAAAAAATCTATCAAAATAAATCGACGCTTCTGTTCACGGATACGGACTCTCTAACGTATGAAATCCGTACTCGAAATATATACACGGATATGCAGGCATTTTCCGACATGTTGGATACATCTGATTATCCAACAGATCACCCCTTATTTGATAAGAAAAATAAGAAGGTGATTGGAAAATTTAAAGACGAGCTCAACAGTAGACCGATTCATGAATTTATCGGTCTACGAGCCAAGATGTATTCCATCATGTCGGCCGATGGGGAGAAAAAAACTGCAAAGGGGGTGGCCAAAAACGTTGTTAAAAATAAAATCAAACATAATCATTATAAGACCTGCTTAGAGAGTCTACAATCTACGAGAGAGATCCAATATCGAATTCAAAGCGAGCGACATCATCTTCACACAACACAAGTTAACAAAATCGCTTTGTCAGCTTTTGATGATAAGCGTTATATTTTAGAAGATGGTGTCCACACGCTCGCGCACGGCCACTATAAAATTCCTAAATAATCATTTCATATTTTTTCTTCAAGATTTTCAAAAATCAAGATTTTTTTTCTTCCAAGCAAGATTTAATTCAAGATAAAAATCAAGTTCAAGCTTCAAAAGTTTTCTTCTTGTTTCAAGAACATTTTTCATGTACGGGGTGCATTATTCAAGATATATTTTCAAATCACTTTTCAAAGTTAATTTAAAGGTGCTAGCAGCTGTGGGCGAGAATATAAGGGGCACTCAATAATCTTTAAATATCAAGTCTTCAAAAGTCATGTCTTCTCAAGTCTTCAAAAAAATCAAGTCTTTGAAAAACTGTGGTCGTCAAATATCTTCGAAAAGTGGCCGTGTATAAAAGGTATCGGGTGGTTTAAAAAATTTCTCCCCAAATGAATTGTAGCGTCATGATTAAACATGGCGGGCGGACGGATGGGTACAATTCATAAAAATATATTTTTCTTTCTTCAAATATTTTTCTTCAAGATAAAATCAAAGTTTTTCTTCAAGAACTGATCTTCCATGGATGTGAAATATGTTTTTCTCTCATGGTGTCTTTTAAAGAACTAAAGTTATGTTTTACCCAATAACTGTGATTTTCATGGTGTAAATCAAAGAACTATTATTTTCATGGTGACTATCCAAAAACTGTAAAGCTAAAGAACTAAATTTATGGTGCATAATTAAGAACTATCATTTTCATGGTGCATATCCAAGAACTGTAATGTTAAAGAACTAAATTTATGGTGCCTATCCAAGAACTATCATTTGAAAGAACTAAATTTATGCTTCACGGTGCCTTAAACGTAAAAACTTTTGCTACTCTTAAAATTTGCTGCGAATGACTTATTGGAATCAAGCTCAGAACACCATGCTGGTCCAAACAGTCTACCAGGCAGGTCTAAACAGAAGGTTTCTGCTGAGAACACCATGCGGATCCAAACAGAAGGCTTAGAACTGAAGGCACAGAACAGAACACCAGCCGGGTCCAAACAGTCTACCAGACAGGTCTAAACAGAAGGCTTCTGCCAAGCGGGTCCAAACAGAAAACCTAAAGATATGGTAACTATATATTTTTTTCTCATTTCATGAAAATAGAGTGATATATAATATTTATTTTTCTTCTTTTTTATTTCGTTTCAGGTTCCTTGCAGTTGAAGAGGATGCATAAAACTGGTGAAAAAGGTTATACAGGTTATTAAAAACAGGTTATACCGAACATTAAAAAAATTGTGGCGTTATGAATTGTTTTCATAGCGGGTGGTTATGGTGGGTCCACAATTAAAAAAAAAAAATTTCTCTAAAAAATAATTTTGGAAAATATTTATTTTTTAGAAAATCCATAAAAAAATCTATTCTCTAACAGAAAAATACCTCGTCCTACTATAGCATGATAATTCTACGAAAAAAACTCCCCCCTCAATAATTACCCAAGGAGCATTTCACGATTCAGTAATTAAACTAATTCCATTAATTAAACTAATCCCCCCTCTTACAGTTCGTTATCTCCCCCATTCCCTTATCTCCCCCACTCCCTTATCTCCCCCATTCCCTTATCTCCGTGACGTATTTCCGCCGCGACGTACTTCCGGGCTGCACTGACCTTCCTTCGACCTTGAGGTTGGTGCAGCGCGTGCAGCTGGCGCAGAACTGTCAATTATTATCTACTTATATGTCTTTAATTTCGCTTGCGTAAGCGATCTGTTATTCTCATGTACACCGCAAAAAAAAGTATGCGCGGCAGCGTATTACTGCTTAGTTTAGTTATATCATTTTAATTTGTCATTTTAATTTTGCCATTAATTTTGCCATTAATGCCATTTGTGGGAACAAAGTTTCCGAAAAATCACGTTTATCGTAAAACTTGCGAAAGCGCATTCTTTGAAGGATAATAAAAAACAAATCACTCGCTACGCAATGGTTATAGTTCCCTCTTTATATAATTGTGTTTAAATTACAAGGCGTGTTCAATTAAACTGAGAATTAAACAAAATTGTTCAAATAAGACAAATATTTCTAAATAAATATAATACTTTACTTTTTTTAGCGTCAAAGTTCAATTTTTTAACTGTAAAATTGTTCATCGCCGCAAAAAATACGCAGTCGATTTTTGGAGGACAGCAAAAAAACTGTTGTTATTTTTGGGAAGCGTATAACGATGATGGCAATGACTTGTGCTATCGCTTTTATGCATCATTTCAAAATATCGCATACTTTTAATTTTTACATCATCGAATAACAAAAGGAATAAACTTTCGAATGAAATTTATTTTAAAAGTGTAGCTGAATGTATGACAAAAGACTGGCTGAATGTGTATAGCTAAAGTGTAGTGACTTTTTAAGATTTTTATTTTTATTTTTGTATCAGTTTTTTTTTTTTTTTTTTTTTTTTTTTTTTTTTAATCAATCTTATCCAGTACTGGGAATTAGCACGCTACATGTAGCGAAACTACAATATTCACTACCTTTTTCCAGTAGTTCCTGTAATAAGTGAAGACTGTAAGTATGCAAGCACATCAATTTAACAGTTTTAAAAGTTGTTAGCAGCTCAGTTTTTTTCTCATTAAACCGAAAGTGGGCTTTGCCACAGAGATCGCTCACTTATTTTCATTCTTCGTCGAAAAATGTAACACTTTTGGCCCACTTCTTCGCTAAATGAATTTTAATTTGAACCCTTCTCTCCTTCATACAAAACTAAATGTCTTGTTTTTACCCTGACACTAAAATTCTTATTTTATGAAGCACAAATTTAATAAGAACATAATCACCAAATATATCTAAAATGCACTTTCAGTCCTTCTTTTATTTCATTTTTCTTTTTCAATTCCAAATTCAGTTATCAATCCATTTTCACAGAACAGAGATTAATCTTACGAATTTCCACACAAACCTACGTTCATGAATATTTTTCATAAATTTTGTTTAATTTAAGCATATAACAATAAATAAATTATTTTTTTCTTTTTCAAAAACTATTCATTAAAAGTTAACGTAAAATATTATTATACCTGTTTCAAATATCTTCCGGATATATTTTTCTTCATTATTGAAATTTTTTAAACACTAAACGAGTTCTTTCAGTGTTAAATCTTTCTAACATAATTGAGATTTGTTTCCTCCGAATTCTTGCTTTTCTGTCATTAATGCCAGCCGTAAATAGATATTTCTTCCATAAATAATGACTTAAAACATCTAATTGAATGAAACCACATTTTTCAGGAACTTAATGAATAATTGTTTCTTTTTTCTCTACATCCTTTGTTCTTTATTATACACTGAATAATACAAAATATATAAGCACACATAACAATATAAAAACCGTACATTATAATCATTTTTAATAACATTAATCATACATTTGATGCTAGAAACATTTTTAAATGCAGGTAATTAAAATCTTTAATTAACTGCATTTTCTTTGATAATAAATTTATACAATAAAACACTGAAAAGAGTTTTAAAAAGGAAATGGAATGATACTAGTTAATTAATAACAAAAAATACACATACTGTATAGGCATACCTTTCAGCAGGCGCGCTTCATTTTTTTACAAAAGGAAACATTTAAAAAAGCAAGATATGTACCAACAGCAATAAGACACATGTTAAAAGAGCAATTAAACATATGAGTAGTAGAAATTGAATTTTTATTTTGATGCCATTTGACGGAACGAAGTTTCTGAAAAATCATGTTTGTCGTAAAACTTGCGAAAGCGCATTCGTTGAATGTTAATGAAAAACTAATCACTCGCTACGCAATGATTATAGTACACGCTTTATATAATTCTGTTTAAATTACAAGGCGTGTTCAATTAAACTGAGAATTAAACCAAAAATATTAAATAATAAAAATATTTCTAATTAAACATAAGACTTTACCTTTTCTAAAGTCAAATTTCAATTTTTTAACTGCGAAATTTTTCATAGCCGCAAAAAATATGCTGTCCACTTTTTGAGGGCAGTAAAAAACCGATTGTTATTTTTGGGAGACGTATAATGATGATGGTAATGACTTGTGCTATCGCATTTATCGCATATACATCATTTCAAAATATCGCATAATTATAATTTTTACATCATCGAATAGGAAAAGGAATGAACTTTCGAATGAAATTTATTTTAAAAGTGTAGCTGAATGTGTGACTAATGACTGGCTGAATGTGTGCAGCTAAAGTGTAATGACTTTTTATGACTTTTATTTATTTTATCAGTAATAACTAATAGTGGGAAGTAGCGGCTACAAGTATCGAAACTACAGTATTCCTACCTTTTTCCAGTAGTTCCTGTAATAAGTAAAGACTGTAAGAATGCAAGCACATTAATTTAACAAGTTTTAAAATTTGTTAGTAGCTCAGTTTTTTTTTTCTCATTAAACCAAAAGTTGTCCAGCTATAAAGGTTTCCCACAATTGTTTTCATTCTTTGTGAAAAAAATATTACACTTTTGGCCCATTTGTCAGCTATATGGGTTTTAATTTAAACCTCTCCATCTCCTTCATACAAAACTAAATGTCTTGTTTTAACACTGACACAAAAATTATTTTTTTATGAAGCCACATATTTAATATAAACATAATCACCTAATACACTATATTTCCAATGATGACCGGTCACTTGCGATTTCAGACGTTTTGTTAAATATGTGAAAAGATACATGAGGAATTATCCTGAAACTTCAGGAGTGTAAACAACACGATAGACGTCATATATTTCCGCGAAGATTTTTTCCCGGAACCCCATAAGGGGCTTTCAACAAATTGAAGAAAAACGAATATATTTTGGATAACCCTGTAAAAACTAATATTGCAAAAGTATTCAAACTGTAGATTATGATTAAGTGGCTTATTGTAATAATTTGGGTTAATTTTTATGAAGATAGCATGTACACTCGAAGAGAAATTTAGGTTTTTATAAAAACAGTCCCAAATTTTACCAAGTTTTTTGCTTATAATTTGCAGAATTTTTAATATAAAAATAAGTTATTTTCAGAAAATATGAAAAACAAAATTGTACACAATACCCTGCAATCAAAATTAAAAAATAATAAAAATTGCATGAAAAATGAGCAGGTTCACTAAATATTGTTTCACTGCGCATGCGCGAATTCAATCAAAATATACTGTACATAATATATTAGCTAAATGTATAGACCATCTTTTATGAAAGTATGTCATAATCATTTTTATTAACATTAATCATACATTTGATGCTAGAAACATTTTTAAATGCAGGTAATTGAAATTTTTAATTAACTGCATTTTCTTAGACAATAAATTTATACAATAAAACACTGAAAAGAGTTTTAAAAAGGAAATGGAATGATATTAGTTAATTAAAAACAAAAAATACACATACTGTATAGGTATACCTTTCAGCGGGCGCGCTTCCTTTTTTTACAAAAGCGAGATATTTCACAACAGCAATAAACCACACGTTAAAAGAACAAATAAAAATATGAGTAGTAGAAATTGAATTTTAATTTTGATGCTATTTGAGGGAACAAAGTTTCTGAAAAATCATGTTTGTCGTAAAACTTGCGAAAGCGCATTCGCTGAATGTTAATGAAAAACTAATCACTCGCTACGCATTGACTATAGTACACGCTTTATACAATTCTGTTTAAATTACAAGGCGTGTTCAATTAAACTGAGAATTAAATCAAAAATATTAAATAATACAAATATTTCTATATAAATATAAGACTTTACCTTTTTTAGCGTCAAAAATCAATTTTTTAACTGCGAAATTTTTCATAGCCCCCAAAAATATGTAGTCCACTTTTTGAGGGCAGTAAAAAACCGATTGTTATTTTTAGGAGACGTATAACGATGATGGCAATGACTTGTGCTATCGCATTTATCGCATATACATCATTTCAAAATATCGCAAAATTACAATTTTTACATCATCGAATAAGAAAGGAAATGAACTTTCGAATGAAATTAATTTTAAAAGTGTAGCTGAATGTGTGACTAATGACTGGCTGAATGTGCGTAGCTGAAGTATAGTGACTTTTAATGACTTTTTATTTATTTATTTTATCAGTCTTAACCAGTAGTGGGAAGCAGCGCGCTACATGCAGCGAAACTACTGTATTCGCTATCTTTTTTCAGTAGTTCCTGCAATAAGTGGTCAGAAAGCATACAAGCACATTAATTTAACAGTTTTAAAAGTTGTTAATAGATCAGTTTTTTTTCTCCCGTTAAACCAATAGTGTTCCTAGATATAAAGGTCTCCCACGATTGTCTTCATTCTTCGTCGAAATATATTACACTTTTGTCGCATTCCTTAGCTACTTTTGGGTTTTAAATTGATCCTCTCTCTCATTTGTACAAAATTAAATGTCGTGTTTTTACCCTGTCACTAAAATTTTTATTTTATGAAGCCACAAATTTAATAAAAACATAAACACCTAATATATCAAAAATACAATGTCGGTCCTTTTTTTTATTTAGTTGCCAAATCATTGTAATAGAAGAGTTTTAAATCCTAGCACAAATTTCCACACAAACCTACATTCACGAATATATTTCATAAAATGTTGTTTAAATTAAACGTCTAACAATAAATAAATTCCTTTTTTATTTTTAGAAAACTACTCATTAAAGGTTAACGTAAATTATTATTATACCTGTTTCAAATATCTTCCGGATATATTTTTCGTCATAATTGAAATTTTTTGAACACTAAATGAGTTCTTTGAGCATTCAATCTTTTTAACATAATTGAGATTTTTTCCCCTCCTATTTCTTGCTTTGCTGTCATTAATGCCAACCGTAAATAGTTATTCCTTCCCTAAATAATGGCTTAAAACATCTAATTGAATGAAACCACATTTTTCAAGAACTTAATGAATAATTGTTTCTTTTTTTCTCTACATTCTCTGTACTGAATGATGCAAAATATATAAGCGTACATAAGAATGTAAAAACCGTATATCATAATCATTTTTAATAACATTAATCATACATTTGATGCTAGAAATATTAATAAATGCAGTTAAATAAATTATTTAATTAACTGCACTTTCTTAGACAGCTGAATGAATTTATAAATTAAAACACAGAAAAGAGTTTTAAAAAGGAAAAGGAATGATACTAATTAATTAAAAAACAAAAAATACATTCTGTTGTATAGGAATACCTTTCAGCGAGCGCGCTTAATTTTTTTACAAAAAGAAGCATCTGAAGTATGTTTTGCAAGCAGGAATTAAGCTATTACAGAAGCAAGATATTTCACAACAGTAATAAGACATATGTTAAAAGAACAATTAAACATATGAGTCGTAGAAATTTAATTTTAATTTTGATGCCATTTGTGTGAACAAAGTTTAAGAAAAATCACGTTTGTCGTAAACCTTGCGAAAGCGCATTCGTTGAAGGTTAATGAAAAACAAATCACTCACTACGCAATGATTATAGAACACGCTTTATATAATTCTGTTTAAATTTCTAGGCGTGTTCAATTAAACTGAGAATTAAAGCAAAAATATTAAATAATTTCTAAATAAATGCAAGACTGTACTCTTTACTTTCTTTTTCTTTTTTTTTTTTTTTTTTTTTTTTTTTTTTTTAACTTCAAAGTTAAATTTTTTAACAGAGAATTTTTTTATAGCCGCAAAAAGTACGTAGTCCACTTTTTGAGGGCAGCAAAAACCGATTGTTATTTTTGGAGACGTATAACAATTATGGTAATGACTTGTGCTATCGCTTTTATCGCATATACATCATTTCAAAATATCGCATAATTTTAATTTTTACATCATCGAATAGGAAAAAAAATGAATTTTCGAATGAAATTTATTTTAAAAAAAGTGTAGCTGAATGTGTGACTAATGACTGGCTGAATGTGCGTAGCTAAAGTGTAGTGACTTTTTATGACTTTTTTTTTAATCAGTAATAACTAATAGTGGGAAGTACCGCGCTACAACTATCGAAACTACAGTATTCGCTACCTTTTTCCAGTAGTTCCTGTAATAAGTAAAGACTATAAGCATGCAAGCGCATTAATTTAACAGTTTTAAAAGTTGTTAGTAGCTCAGTTTTTTTCTCATTAAACCAAAGTGGTCCAGCTATAAAGGTCTCCCACAATTGTTTTCATTCTTTGTGAAAAAATATTTCACTTTTGTCCCATTTCTTAGCTATATGGGTTTAATTTAAACCTCTCTATCTCCTTCATACAAAACTAAATGCCATGTTTTTACCCTGACACAAAAATTCTTTTTTTTATGAAGCCACAAATTTAATATAAACATAATCACCTAATATATCTAAAATGCATTTTCAGTCGTTCTTTTATTTTTTTTTTAATTCCAAATCCAGTTATCAATATATTTTCATAGAACCATTGTTAATCCTAAAAGTTCTCACACAAACGTACATGAATTTTTTTAACAAAATATATTTAATTTAAACATATAACAATAAATAATTATTTTTTCGAAAACTATTCATTGTATATTAACGTAAATTATTATTATACCTGTTTCAAATGTTTTCCGGATATATTTTTTTCATTATTGAAATTTTTTGAACACTAAATGTGTTCTTTGAGAATTTAATCTTTCTAATATAATTTACATTTTTTTCCCTCCGAATTCTCGCTTTGCTGTCATTAATACCAGCCGTAAATAGATATTCCTTCCATAAATAATGACTTAAAACATCTAATTGAATGAAACCACATTTTTCAGGAACTTAATGAATAATTGTTTCTTTTTTTCTCTACATTCTTTGTTCTTTATTATATAATGAATGTTACATATTTGATATATTATATAATGAATCAAGCATACATAACAATGTAAAAATAGTGTATCATAATCATTTTTAATAACATTAATCATACATTTGATGCTAGAAATATTTTTAAATGCAGTTAATTAAAATCTTTAATTAACAGCGCATTCTTAGACAGCTGAATGAAATTATAAATTAAAACACTGAAAAGAGTTTTAAAAGCGAAATGGAATGATACTAATTAATTAAAAAACAAACAATACACATACTGTTGTATAGGTATACCTTTCAGCGGGCGCGCCTAAATTTTTTACAAAAGGAAGCACCTGAAGTATGTTTTGTGAACAGGAGTTAAACTATTACAAAAGCAAGATATGTACCAACAGTAATAAGACACATGTTAAATGAACAATTAAACATATAAGTAGTAGAAATTTAATTTTAATTTTGATGCCATTTGTGGGAACAAAGTTTCTGAAAAATCATGTTTGTCATAAAACTTGCGAGAGCGAATTCGTTGAAGGTTAATGAAAAACAAATCACTAGCTACCCAATGATTATGGCACATATTTTATATAATTGTGCTTAAATTACAAGGCATGTTCAATTAAACTGAGAATTAAACTAAAAATACCAAATAATACAAATATTTCTAAATAAATATAAGACTTTACTTTTTTTTTAGGGTCAAAGTTAAATTTTTTAACTGTGAAAGTTTTCATCGCCTCAAAAAATACGCAGTCTACTTTTGGAGGGCAGCAAAAAACTGATTATCATTTTTGGGAGACGTATAAGGATGATGGCAAAGACTTGTGCTATCGCGTTTATCGCATAAACGTAATTTCAAAATATCGCATAATTGAAATTTTTACATTATCGAACAGAAAAAGAAATGAACTTTCGAAAGAAATTTATTTTAAAAGTGTAGCTGAATGTGTGACTAATGACTGGCTGAATGTGTGTAGCTAAAGTGTAGTGACTTTTTATGACGTTTTATTTATATATATATATTTTGAATGAGTTACATATATATATATATATATATATATATATATATATATATATATATCTTAACCAGTTGTGGGAAGTAGCGAGCTACAAGCAGCGAAACTACAGTATTCGAGAATTTTTCCAGTAGTTCTTAAGTAAAGACTACAAGCATGCAAGCACATTAATTTAACAGTTTTAAAAGTTGTTAGTAGCTCAGTTTTTTTATCATTAAACCAAAATGGGTCCCAGCTGTAAAGGTCTCTCACAATTGTTTTCATTCTTTGTCTAAAGTTATTACGCTTTTGGCCCATTTCTTAGCTACATGGGTTTTAATTTGATCCTCTCTCTCCTTCATACAATACTAAATGTCGTGTTTTTACGCTGTCACTAAAATTCTTAAATTGATGAAGCCACAAATTGAATAAAATCATAAGCACCTAATACTTTGTCTAAAATGCACTTTCAGTCCTTCTTATATTTATCTTTTTTTTTTTTTTTTTTAATTCCAAATACAGTTATCAATCCATTTTTATAGAACAGTTTTTAATACTAGAAATTTCCACACAAACCTACGTTAATGAATATTTTTCCTAAAATATTGCTTAATTTAAACATTAAACAATAAAATATTCTTTTTTTTGTAAATTATTCATTAAAAGTTAACGTAAATTATTATTTTGCCTGTTTCAAATATCTTCCGGATATATTTTTCTTCATTATTGAAACTTTTGTATCAGGAGTACATACGGCTGCATTCAATCTTTTTTACATAATTTAGATTTTCCCCCCTCTAAATTCATGCTTTGCTGCCATTAATGCCAGCCGTAAATAGATATTCCTTCTATAGATAATGGCCTAAAATATCTAAATTCAACGAATCCACATTTTTAAGGAACTTAATGAATAATGGTTTCTTTTTTTCTGTACATTCTTGTTCTTTATTACATACTGAAATGTACAATGTATAAAAGCATACATAAGAATGTAAAAATGTATTAACGCGCAATATTTTGTGTACGTAACGTGCTGTATTTTGAACAATGTATAGTAACGAGCAACGCCATACAGAAAATCAACAGTTTGTAGCGAGCACTGTTGTTACTTTAACGGAGTATCAGAAGGGAAAAAGGTGTCATTCTACAAATTACGTGATCGTAACTTGTTTCTTTTGTGCAAAATGTGTTTTGTAATTTGCGGATATCAGCAGAAAATCCCAGTTGCAGTGTTTAGCAACACATTGCATGAAATATTTTTTTTTTCCTTTGACACTTGCTGCTAAAATCAAATGCTGAACCAACAAATAAATTAATTTTCTTTCTAGCAACACTTGTGTATTTACTTATTATTAGGAAACCATGTTTTAATGTCGGGTTTCTTCATTTGGGAATTGCTTTATTTACAGACTTACTTGTTATATGCATTTGGAGCTGTTTTTCTGTAATTTCTAGGTTATAAAGTTAAACAACTCAATATGATTAACTCTTAACAGAATTCAATAAAATTAATATATTAAGTGTGTGTTAGAGAGTTAGATAAACAAATATATTGGTAAATACATGAGCCAACGTTAATTTTATGTCTCAGTGCAATAATTACTCTAAGTATAGTAAATAAAATTTATCAGTGTATGATTGTGCATAAATGTAATATACAGGAGTATATATGTTATATACAGTGCATTCTTTATAAAACCGTATTTAAATGTTGATTATATCGCATATACGTCCCTTAATTTCGCTAAGAAAATTGTAGTATTTATATAAACTATCATTTTAGAGACAAATATAAAACATTTTCTTGTAAATTACCTTTCTTAATTTTTTTAACGTGCTGAGTGATATTGCACTGATTTTATGGTATCTCAGCAGAAGCGATATATAGAAAGGTCACTGTGTTATTTAATTCATGTCCCCAATTTCGAGTATAGATTGATTGATCCTTTGAAAAAATCTAAAAGTAGCGAGGTAGTGACTATTTTTGAAAAGTGGTTTTTAGTATCTACTTTTTAAAACAAGTAGTTGTAGTTGTAGTCAACTACATTTTCTATAAAGTAGCTGTAATTGTAGCTCGCTACAATAAAAAGGTGTTTTTCCGACCACTGATCTCAACAATTATCGTTTATGGCAAAGTTGTCACAATTGGCAATTGATTACCCAGATCAAGTTAAAAAGAATAAAAAGCAGATTAATTATAAGATCAGATTAACCATAAGATAACGCACTTTGGCGCTAAACAGAAATTGGTCAATGGAAAGTAATTTTATGTTGAATATAAAATTAATATCAAGTTAAGTTGAATTGTTTAAAAGATGCGTTCATGCACTCAATTTCGAGTATAGATTAATTGATCCTTTGACAAAATCTAAAAGTAGCGAAGCAGTGGCTATTTTTGAAAAGTAGTTTTTAGTCGCTACTTTTTAAAACAAGTAGTTGTAGCTGTAGCCAACTACATCTTCGATAAAGTAGTTATAATTCTAGTTCGTTACAATAAAAAGTAGTTTTTCCAACCAATTATCTGAACAATGATAATTTGTGGCAGAGTTGTCACAGTTGGCAATTGATTGCCCAGAGTAAGTTAAAAAGAATATAAAGCAGATTAATCATAAGATCAGATTAACCATAAGATAACGCACTTCGGCGCTAAACAGAAATCGGTCAATGGAAAGTAATTTTATGTTGAATATAAAATTAATATCAAGTTAAGTTGAATTGTTTAAAAGATACATTGCATCCAAATCGCCTCAGAGTAAATTAATTATGTAATAACAATATCAAATGAAATTAAAGGGGTTGGTTGATTGAACTTGTGGTCAATTACAGATTGTCACCGAAAAATCGGAAAAGTCTTTAATCTCTATAATAAAACCGTAAGTCATGTGACTGTCATCAACAGTTCCGGGATGTCCGCATCGCTTTTTCATATGCCAGGCGGCAATTTTTATTCACAATTATTTTTCGAATAAAACTGCATAAAAGTTACATTTTTAGAAAGATCGTTCAAAATAAATTAATATTTGAGAGATGACTTACGTTCAATTATGTATATATTCTGCAATAACTTCAGTTGAAATTAGCTTCGCAGTTCAAATTCTCTATCCATGAAAGTAAACAAAAAAAAAAAAAAAAAAAAAAAAAAAAAGATTCATTCGTCGTGAAGGTTTAAAATATTAAACCATTAAACCATGGAGATAATCGTTCGTAAAGTAAGTTTTCCGTGAATGATTTTTTGGAACGTTGCCTAGTAAAAAAAAGAAGACTTTTATAATGAAATAATTTAGATTAATGCATAAGTGAAATTTCTGTCGCTGTTAGTCGCCTATTCAATACGCAATCTGCTGTTTATGTATTCAGGCTTCTAATCGTCCATAAAGACAATTAGGTAACTCGATTATATGAGATCACACTATGAAGGAGATGCTTGATAAAAAAATTTAAATTTTTAAATTAATATTTTCTTTTACTATTTTTCCGGTATGAGTTATTTTAGCTCAATGTGACTAAAAACATTTAATTTTTTGTCATCAGCTTCACATTTTATGGCTAAGTTTTTTATTTACTACCCCTGTTAGGACTTCAAACATTGTTTTCCCACCATTATAGAAAAATTCTGCTGATACATTTCTGTTTTGCATCTGTGTACTCAAGTCCCATATTGTCCCGGTCCTTAGTCGTCACTATAACACTACTACGGTTTAACACAATCACAATATAGTTCAGGTCTTTAGCCGACACTGTAGCACTACTAAGACATGTAGAACATGTTGTCCAAAATTAAATCAAACATTTTTATTTACACAAAGCGGTGCGAATTGAATAAAAACCCTTGTACAATACAAGCACCCTTGTGCAATTTATTTAAGAACGAGCAGGGAAGACCGAGCTATGCTCGGTCAAAATTAAATTTGAGTTCAAATATCATGACCCATGACCAAAATGACCCCCTAATTGAATTTTCTCGAACATGTGACCTAGCCCAACAGTCTTCTCGTGCCCGAAAACCATAGGATGCAAACTTTAGTGTAAATAGTCTGAGCCGCTTTTTAGATAAATTAGTTCGACCCACAATGACCCAGAAATGACCCACTAATCGAATTTTCTCGGACATGTGACCTAGCCCAATGATTTTCTCGTGCCCGAAACTCGTAGGATACAAAATTTAATCAAAATCGTTAGAGCCTTTTTTAGATAAAATTAATTTGACCCGCGTTGACCCAAAAATGACCCACTAATCGAAAGTTCTCGAACATGTGACCCAGCCCAATAGTCTTCTCGTGCCCGAAAAGGGTCGGATACAAAATTTCGTCAAAATCATTTGAATCGTTTTTTAGATACAATTAGCTTGACCATGACCCAAAATGATCCAAAATGACCCACTAATCGAATTTTCTCGAACATGTGAACTAGCCCTAGTTTTCTGGTGCCCCAAAACGGTTTTTGTCAAAATCGTTAGAGCCGTTTTTAAGATAAAATTTGCATAACCACACACACACAAGATTTGCTCGTATTAGACTATATGATAACAGTAATGAAGTGCTGGTGAATAATAAACAAGATCTGTAGTGAATTGCAACATAAATTACTTTAGTTAATGTGGAATGTAATAATTATAACGTAAATTTCCCTGAAAATCAGTTAAAATATTAATAATGGATGTTAACTTCTTAAGATTCGAATAAAATTCTTTGATAAAAATTCTGATAAGAAATATACTATTTTATTTTTTACTAACATTTTGGAAAATTTTTAACTCGAATAATTTTTTTATATCTGAATCAACTTCCGTTTCCTTGTTGTAGAAGATATATTCCGGTTTTACTTCAATTCGATTTTCTATTGAATTCAGTGATCTAAGCTTACTATCGCTCCTCTTCGTATTATACTTAAGTTTCTAACGAAAATCTTACTAAGTCAAATTTTCTTATTTATTTTTCTGTAACACGGACATTTTGGTGAATGTATAAGATTAAATTAATTTTTTTTTCTGTATTAGATTTTCTGTACAATTTTGTTGGTTGTTAGATTTAACGAACAACAGCAATCCACTGCTGAAAAATAATAAACAGGATCTGTGTAGTGAATTGCAACAAAAAATGATTTAGTTAATGTGGAATGTAATAATTATTAGATAAATAATTTTCCTGAAAATCAGTTAGCATATAAATATTAGATGTTAACTTTTTAAAATTCGAATAAAATTCACATAAAATTCTTTGATAAAAAAATTCTGAAAAAGGAATTTGCTATTTTATCTTTTACTAACTTTTTGGAAATTTTTCAAAGCGATTATTTTTACTAACATCTGAATCAACTTCTATTTACTTTTTGTAAAAGATTTATTCCGCCATTGCTTCAATTCGATTTTCTATTGAATTCAGTTATCTAAGCTTCCTATTGCTTCTCTTATTATAGTTAAGCCTCTAACGAAATTCCAACTAAATCTAATTTTCTTATTTATTTTTCTGTAATACAGACATTTCTGTAAATGCATAAGATTACATTTTTTTCTTCTATGTAAGATATCTATATAATTTTGTTGGTAGATAGATTTAACGAATACTTTGTCGGCCCACAAATGCAACATAAAAGACTTCTAATTTTATAAATTCAGTACTATTAGTATGCGTAGTAAAGTAAAAGTGTTTTTTTTTTCGAAAATGTGGTCATAAAATGCACAGTTTTGAAATTACATCAAATTACAACGTTCTAAATTCTTTTTACTACAACGATGCATTTAAATTTATTTGAAAATGACGTCTTCTATGAAATCAGGATAAGTCATGGGTGCATAATTTCAAAGGCAAAAAGAAAAGGCTTTTTTATAGTTTTTTATAAATTTCTTTTTATTGCTTTGTTACTTACTTCTTTCTTCAACGCTTTCTCATGGCAAGATGCTATATTATGAATATTGAATGGATGATTTATCTTTTTCGTGCATTATATTTCAATATTTTAAACTTCTGAGTGTATTTTATTATTTAATTTATCATCAATATAATGCACTAGTATTATTTTTTTTAATTAGTAGATGAAATATTTAATGGATGTCCGATCGTAAAGTAGCTGGATACTACGAAAAACCTTCTCAATGACAGGGGGGAAAAAACAGCATTCCAAAAATTTCAACAATATATTTTCCTAGGCATCAGATTCAACTTCCGTTTGGTCTTTTGGAATTTATCTCTTGTTTTCTTAAATTTGCTTTTCTATTGAATCAGTTATCTTATCTTGTTATTACTTCTCTTCTTATTATAATTAAGCTGCTAAAGATATAGTTACTAAATCTTATAAGTTTCCTTTTTATAGTTCTATAATACGGATACTTTCGTAAATATATAAGATTGCATCCGAAGAAAACTTTTTTTCCTGCACACAATATTTATACAGTTATCTTAGCTATTTAATGAGAACTTAGTATGCCCATTACTGAAATATGAAAACTTTGTAATTTCCAGAATTAAAAAGTAGCAGTAGCAATAGTAATATAAGGTTTTTTAGTGCAATGTAACCATTAAATTTTGGTTGAGCAGTTTTTACCATATAAAATGACTAAGTAACATATTTTAAAGAATAGTCAACTTTAGGATATTTTTAGCACTTACCTAATAAGTTGAAAACTATTTAAGATTTTAGCAACACTCTATGTGCATGTGTCTGTCTGTTAGTAAACGCGTTTAGGCGAGAATCGCTAGGTATTGTCTATAAAACAAAACGTAGGCTACTATAGTTTGAGAAAATTTTCGCAAATGGGTATGTGTGTATATGTAAGACTTTACAAATTTGCTAAAATCTGGTGGCCACCAAAAATTCTATTAATTATTCCAGAATAATTAAGTATTCTTGAAATTTTAATTAGGTTTTACTGACTTTTGCCAAATGAATTATTTATAATCACTTATATGTTATTATTCCTTAAAATGAATGTGATAGGTTAATCAGTTTTAATTCTGAACGTAAAAATCTTATTTGTAACATTACAAAAAACACTTTAACCTTTTTTTTAGCAATGTATCCAATTTTAGATGCCGCAAAGACTGGATTGACAATATTTCTTACAGATTTACTGATACTTCCCCTACCCCCACATTCTAATATCGTGACATACTACCTGGCTAGTGTAGAAAAGAATGGCGTTTTATGTTCATGAGATAGAAAATTCCTTTTAAATTTAGTTCATCCACTTAAAGTACGAAAGGTGAGGAATATTATTGTTTTCTGCGCACTACTAGGGTTGGAAAGAGAAAAAATGTCATTTGTGTTCAAATCTTAGGTGAATTTTTGTACCAGAACAAAAAAAGCCAAATTAAATAACTTGGTCGCCAGATAAAAAAAATGGTCGCCGGTGGCGACCTACACTGTAAAAAAAATCTCTCAAATTGTTAGAAAAAGCTGTCAATTTTCGTGCCAGTGGAAACCGTTTAATTTACAGAAAATATCTGTATATTTTCATTAAAACTGTTTTTCCTGTAAAACATATATTTTTTTTTCTTTAAAAATTACAAAATCCAAATTTTTTTACAGAAAAACTGTTTTTCTGTAAAACAGTTTTTTTCTGCAAAAAATAGAATATTTTTCTGCCAAAAAACAGTGTATCGACCGCATTTGTCAAGCCCTGCGTCATATAAAAGTACGCTAACTTAATTGAAACATCTTAAACTTATTTTGTCATCCACATGGGTTTTCTGCACTCAGAGTTTCTTTAAAATTAAACATATTTTCCCCCATTCTTCACTCATTACACGTTTTAATGATTTAAAAATTACAAAATCCAATTTTTTTTTGGCAGAAAAACTGTTTTCCTGTAAAACGTTTTTTTTTCTGTAAAAAATACAATATTTTTCTGCCAAAATTGCACTTTTTTTTTTTTTTTTTTTAAACAGTGTAGCGACCGCATTTGTCAAGAATAAACGTCACATAAAAGTACTCTGACTTAATTGAAACATCATAAACTTATTTTGTCATTCACGTGGGTTTCTGCACTCAGAATGGCTTTAAAATTAAGCATATTTTCTCCCATCCTTCACTCATTAGACGCTTTAATGATTTGTTATTCAGTAGAGTGGTAAAACAGAAATACATCTTATCTCTTTAAATACTAACGAGAATTTTCACATTTAATTAATTTCGAGGATTTTAACTTTCATTCAAATCCACAAGAAGATGTCGAAATTTTAAAATAGTGTGGGATGAAGTAGAATAAATCATTTCTTAACTTCTAAAACTACTTAAATTTCTAAACTTGGGATACTTAAATCGATTCTCACTTAAATTAATTAAACTCTTGAGTCGTCTGCGTCAGTTTAAACTAAATGCAATTTTCAATGAAGCGAATTCATTTACTTCTAAGACGATGAGTGAGATTTGTAAAATTTAATCATATGCCAAGAATTTCAGGCATTAATCATCGCTAACAAGATGATGCAAACAGGAGAATGTAATAAACAGATGGTGTCTAAAATTCTATTTAATTAAATTCTTGAAACGAAAAAGAAGTCGTAATTGAGAAAATGTATTTCAAGAGTCATATTCAAATAAATAATATAATAATTTCACAATTTTAAGAGATCATGTTGAATTAATATTTTGGGGCAATAAGTCCCGTTCACCAATCGAGGTAAAACAATCAAAGTCAGATTTTGGAAGCATGCGTTTGAAGGTCTTTGTTTATTTAGAATCAGTTGATGAGAAATTTCATTGCAAATTAATACAAGGTGTTCAAAGGTAGACGTTTCTATAAATTTAAGTAAAAGATTAATTCTAAAAGAAACTCCAAACTGATTCACCATTCGTTTGACAACATTCAAAGGAAAAAGTGTTACGTGTACCAACAAGATTTTGAACAAACGGGTGGTTTTAGGGATTTAACCCTTCTCATTCTGATTTTTTAGGGGTTGGGAGGGCGTTATAATACATTTTGATTCTTATTATTTCAACAAGATATTTAGCATATGATTCAACTTCCGTTTGCTCTTTTGGAATATATCTCTTATTTCTTAAATTTGTTTTTCTATTGAATTCAGTTATCTAAACTTCTTATCACAGATAAGCTGCTATAGGAATAATTTCTAAATCTAATTAAGTTTCTTTATATTTTTCTACAATATTGAGATTTTTGTAAATGTATGATTGCATCCGAGGAAACCTTTTTTTCTGCACACAATATTTATACAGTTCGATCAGCAATTTAACGAGAACTTAATATGTCCATTACTGGTGTTTAAAAGCTTTAAAATCTCAAGAATTTCGAAGTAGCAGTAGCAATAATAATAAGGTTTTTTAGTGCAATGTGACCATTAAGTTTTGGTTGAATAGTTTTACCATATAATATGGAAAAAGTAATATACTTGAAACGATAGTCAATTTTAGGATATTTTTAGCACTTACCTAATAAGCTGAGAAGTATTTAAGATATGAACAAAACTGTATGTGCATGTGTCTGTCTGCCTGTCTGTCAGTAAACTCATTTAGGCAAGTATCGTTAAGTTTTGCCTATAAAAAAATGTAGGTTATTATAGTTTGTGAAAATTTATGCAAATGGATATGTATCCCAGGCGTATAACGTTACTCTCATATAAAAGTACTTTAACTTAATTAAAAAATCTTAAACATTTTTCGACATCTACATGAATTTCTGCGCCCAGGGTAGCTATAAAATTAAGCATATTTTCTCCCATGATTGGTTATTCAGTAGAGTGGTAAAACATAAATATATCTTATATCATTAAATAACGAGAATTTTCACACTTAATTAATTTCGAAGATTTTAGCTTTCATTAGATTCTACAAGAATATATCGAAATTCTAAAATTGTATGGAATTAAATAGAAAAATCATTTCTCAACTTCTAAAACTACTTAAATTTCTAAACTTGAGATACTTAAATCGATTTTCACTTAAATTAATTAAACTTTTCAGTCATCTGCGTCAGCTTAAACTAAATGCAATTTTCAATGAAGCGAATTCATTTATATTTCTAAGACGATGCATGCAATTTGTAAAATTTAATCATATGCCAAGAATTTCAGGCATTAATCATCGCTAACAAGAGGATGAATACAGACGAATGTAATGAACTGATGGTGTCTAAAATTCTATTTAATCAAATTCTTAAGACGAAGAAGGATCCGCAATTGAGAAAATGTATTTGAAGTGTCATACTCAAGTAATATAATGATTTGACAATTTGAAGAGGTTATGTTGAATTAATATTTTAGGACTATATGTCCCGTTTACCAATCGAGGGCCCCACCAGTGGCTGAGAGGTTGTGCTCTCGAAGCTGGTAGACGGGAGGTGCTGGGTTCGATCCCAATCGCGCCCGTCGGCCTAATCGTTCGGAGTTTTCGTGGTTTTCTTCGAGCCGTGGATTTATCCATGCGTAAATACGGATTAGGTTCCCTTAGAAAGACCCCCACGAAGGGCACTCTCCCCGGGCCTATATCCCTAGTGTAGATAATTGGCCGTCATTAATCAACTCAACTCAACTTACCAATCGAGGTAAAACCATAGCTGCCAACTTTTACGCTTTTTTGGTACCACTAAAAATTAACAGAAATTTTTGCATTACTGAATCACATGATTTCGGCGGTTTAATAAATTTAAATTTACTATAAAATTTTAGTGGTAGGAAAAAAGCGTAAAAATTGGCAGCTATGGGTAAAACAATCAAAGTGAGATTTTGTAATCATGCGTTTCAGGGTCTTTGTTTGTTTAGGATCAGTTGATGAGAAATTTCATTACAAATTAATATGAGGTGTTGAAAAGTAGACGCTTCTATAAAATTAAGTAAGAGGTTAATTCAGAAAGATACTCCAAACTGATTCAGCTGTACACTGTTAAAACTGAAGGTGACAAATCCGGGCCGTTTGGTTCACCGGGGTGAATAGGCGGTACCTTTTGGAACCCTAAGGCTGGGAAACGGGGCTGGGGTGCCATTTGACCACTCACTGGGTGATTGCGGCTAATTTGGGTGCCATTCGCAACCTATTGCTCGAATTTTGGCAGCCCCTTCGGGCGACTTTCATCTTGCGCATGCTCAGTGACGTATTTTACTTTTCGCAAGTCACTCACAAGGGAGATCGTACAATATGGCTGCCTTTGAATTGGAGTGTTTCGCGGCTTCTGCCGCGTGAGATTTCAATTGTAGTAATAACTAAATAACGTAATTTATTGGGAATAAATAAACCAGGGGAGTAAACAAGAATAATCACAATTTATATACAGGTATGTGAAGTGTTTCAGTGTATTTGTATATTATGTTTTATTATTATATAAATTTTAGGCATGTTGTATTACAAATGGCTCATTGCATTATTTTCAAGACAAATACATTTTAAGTCATAATCTTGATGTGGCAAGTTGAAATTTTTATCTCGTAAAAGTAGAATGATGCCGCCTCACCTATTTGCTTGTATAAATTATTATTTATGTAGAGCATATAATAATTTCATTTTATTCATATTTTTATCTAATGAATTTTCTCGCACAGTTTTTCTTGCTTATTATCTAGAAATAAATTTAATGATGCATTATAATAATAATAATAAAAAAGTTGAAACATAGGTTATTATATTTAAAAAAATAGTTTAATTTCTTATTTTTCGGATATCTAAACAAAGTATTTGTAAACAATTGAAGAATTTACAAGTTTTAAAGAGAATTGATTTTTACTTACTTGAAACGTATTAATTTGAATATTTGACAATTTTAAATTAGTTGATTTGATAATATGAAATAGTAAACTTTGTAACATAAGAAATAGTAAACTTGATAAAATATAAATTTCTGCAGATGTTTTTATTAATCAAATACTTTTTACTATCCAAATTTTTAGAGCTTGTGTTTGATCATGAAATGAACTAAAAATATACCTCATTATATATTATGAATTATTAACAAAATAAACAAACCGTAAGTCCTGAATTGATATTTTGACATTTATACATGTGTCTTGAAAAATGTTTTGTGAGTCTCTTGTACTATAACATATTAATAATAATAAATCACTGGAACATTTCACAGTGTGACTGGATGTAAGAATGACTTGGATGATTGAGTGATTTATGTAAATATATTTAATTCGGATAGCTAAAATAATTTTTTCCCTCTTAAAATAATAATGATAAATAAATATCTCTGTAGTACATATTACTTAAAATAACAATAATAATAATCTTAAACAAAACCTAACATCTTAATCGGCATTTATTTATCTATAGTGTCTATTGGCTATTTACACCTGATGATGTATAATACATTTCTCATATATATTAACCTACACCATGGAAGGGCAATGCAAGTTTCTTTCTTTTTTTTTTTTTTTTTTTTTTTTTTTGGTGGGTGTTTTGTGAAAAATAGGTTACTTTTGTGAAATTTATTATATTTTTCACAAAATCCCCCCACCCCTCTCTTAGCATCTCTAAAGTATTATGTATTGACAAGAATTTGAAAATTCTTATACTTAAAAAAGAAAAAAAAAAGGCTATACATATATAATTATAATGCAATGTTTAACTTTAGCTGCAATAAACTGATCAATACTTCATTTTCTCTGCTGAAATTTATACAAAGTTAAAAGTTGATCTTCTCATGTCAAGGGTTGATCCAGGCAAAATCTGGGGCTTATTTAGAACTCCTTCACAAAGATCTATATAATAAAACAGGCTCCTTCACAAAAAATCAATTTAATAAAATGGGCCCCTTCAATAAAATCTATTTGATAAACAGGGTCCCTTCATAAAATCCCTTTTAATAAAATAGGCCCTTTCACAAAATTCTATACCATAAAAACTTACTATTTTTATTAATTATTTATTATTTTGTTGTTTTAAAATGTGTAATTTGTAAACAATTTTACGAACCAAACATTTATTAACATAACAAAAACATTTTAAAGTCCTGTTTGCTAAAATTTTCCCTTCCGGTATACTTGATTGTTAAAAAATTACACATTTTAAAACATAACAAAATAATAAATAATTAATAAAAATAATAAGTTTTATGGAATAAAATTTTGTGAAAGGGCCTATTTTATTAAAAGGAATTTTGCGAAGGCGTTTGTTTTATTAAAAGAAATTTTGTGAAGGGGTCATTTTATCAAATTGATTTTTCTGAAGGGACCCATTTTATTAAATAGATTTTTGTGAAGGAACTCTAAATAGGCCCCAAATTTTGCCAGGATAGACCCTTGACATGATATGATCAACTTTTAACTTTGTTTAAATTTTAACAGAGAAAATGAAGTATTGATCAATTTATTGCAGGTAAAGTTAAACATTGCATTATAATTATATGTGTTTAGCTTTTTTTTTTTTCCTTTTTTAAGCATGAGAATTTACAAACTCTTTTCAATACAATTGCTAGACAACGGGCGGGGTGGATGGGGGGGGGATGCTTTCATTTGTGGAGTGCAGCTGGGCACCTTGGAGTAGAGGTGCCAATATTCTCCCCTGGGGTACTATCCTTTCACCCCTTGGGGCACCCTGTATTAAGGGTGCCATCCTTTCACCCTAGTTAAGGGTGCCATTCTGGCTCCCCTAGGGGTGTCACCAGTCGGACAAGACTTTCACCCCTAGAAGGTGCCAAGTGTCACCTGTAGTTTTAACAGTGTAGCGATCTCATCTGACTGGAGCAGAATAAAACGAGTTACTAGCTTAGAATAACGGATTTGGCATTTTGCTGGATGCGAGCGTTCTCGCCTACTGTTCATGAGATCCCTGTTTGACCCTCTCCAGCTCCCAATTGTTTCACATCATTCGTTTGACAACATTCAACGGAAATGGTGTTATGGGTGCCAACAAGCACGTGAACAAACACTGTAAAATAAATTCCATCAATTGCTAGTACAATTTCCGTATTTTTACGGAATTCTTTTATCCGGTGAAATGATTTCGTGAATATGTCAGAAATTAATGAATATGAGTTTAATTATATTCTTGACAGTTAATAGTGCTAAAAGTCTAGTTAATTTTTCGTTTTCGCTAAGCCTTTGAGATTTATGTAATTTTACACTCTAAAAAGAATTTCCGTATCTTGCCAGTAGAATGTCCCTATTTTTGCGATTTTCTTTTAGTGTAGTTATATAAATGTATCCCACAGCAATTTACAGAAAATGAAAATTCAGCATTATCTGTCAAAGATAGTCTCAAATCCATACTTTTTGCCACATTCACGAAATGAGCTTCAACGAAAATAAAATTCCGTAAAAACACGGAAATTGTACACTCCATTAACGTGTTTTTTTACAGTGAAGGGTGGTTTTAGGAATTTATCCCCTCTCATTCTGTTTTTTTTTTTTTTTTTTTTTGGGGGGGGGGGGGGGTGAGAGGAGGAGGGGGCGTTATAATGCATTTTGATTCTTATTATTTTGTGCATTTGGTGAATATCTTTCATTGTTAGAATGGCTTTGATTTTTCGGCCAAGTTCTAATTTTACTTTTTAATTTTTTTTTAATGAAAGTAATGATAACAAAATTACTTTGTTATTTACTTAAACAGATGGAAAAGAAAGGCAAACTAACGCATGCTTATTTGGAGTATAGTTTACTTGTTATGAAGTTTAAATAGTAAATATAGTTTTCTCTTCCAGAGTAACAATAGTTCGTACGATACAGATATTATGATTATATGCAAAAGCGCAAATTAAGATGTAATAACTGTAAATCAATATACAACTAATTAAATGCTTAATTAATTTATGTTAATATACTATCAGCCGAAATTAGTGTGTAACTATAGAAAGTACTTTTCGGTAACAAATTTTGAGAAAACGTTTCACATTTAAATCCTACCTTTCCAAAAACCTGCGCACGAAACTGTGTGCCATTCTGCTTAGAGCCAGATCAGCAAATGTAAGAATAAATAATTTAAATATTCTAAAACTAGCCTTTTTTCCCATTCTGATACTTTGCAGATAATACGACTTTACAAAATGATCAGAGATCTCAAGACAGAAAAAAAAATGCAACAAAGATTGAAAACTCGTTAACTGAAAAACAAAATCACCATAGGAAATCGCACAAGCTTTGACATTTTCTTCAGAAAAGAAATATATGTGGACAAGAATTCCTTTACCATTCTTTGAAAATATATTTATCCATTGTAGATCCCCTTCATATGAACTTATTTAAACCCTAATCAAAATAACATAAACTTCCAATTCAGAGTATACACGGTTCTCCTGTAACTTTAACTTCGATTTTGAGTGTTTTTGGCATGTTTACTTTTGTAAGTTGTTTTAATTTTATCTTACATGACTATAACGTTATTATTGTACTGAAGAGGGACTAATATTGGCCCGAAACGTCTACAAAATCTTTTAATTGATTTTAATATAGTTTTAATGTGTAGTAAATTGTCTGACTATAGGATTTAATTCTTTACTAGATGGAACCCGTCAAAATTTGACGGCAAACAACTTGATACTACCATAAAAATAAAATTTATAGTTGCTTTAACTTGACAAATTTCATAGTTGGGAGCATAATATAATTAAGCGGTCACAGACCTTTCCATCAATATATCACATGAAGGGTGTGTGCAAAATTTAGAAAGCACCCCTTGGGGGGGGGGGGCAAAGTGGGGAGATGGACACCGGAGATGCATAATATGATTAAGTGGTCACAGACCTTTCCAATGATATATAACATGAGGGTTGTGTGCAAAATTTAGAAAGTACCCTTTGGGGGGGAGGGGGGAGCAAAGTGGGGAGATGGACATCGGAGATGCATATGATTAAGCAGTCACAGACCTTTCCAACAATATATGACATGAGGGGTGTCAACAAAATTTAGGGGTGGGGGTAGTGGCGGGATGGACCCCGGAGATACATAACATGAATAAGTGGTCAAAGACTTTTCCAGCGATATATCACATGAGGGGTGCGTGCAAAATTTAGAAAAGTGTCTCACTTGGGAGGGGGGGAGTGGGGGGATGGACCCCAGAGATGCATAACATGAAAAAGAGGTCACAGGCGTTTCAACTTGCAACTTTTTTCTTGAAGGCATTTGACAATATTAAATTTTTTTTTACCTAAGACAATTTAACGATATTCTTAATATTTTTGCACAATTCATCAAATGTTCATGGAAAAAATCATGAAATTCGCTAATCAATAGTTGATAAATTATAAAATTCAACAATCGATAACGGAAAAATCACGAAATTCATCAAATGGTCTGCACACTGATGTGATGATCAAAAGGGTTTTGAAGTATAGGACAAAATTAGCTTTTGCCAAACAGCGAGTAATACTGAAAATTTGGCAATGGACTTTATTGCCACCACTGGTCAAACATAATAGTCACACTCACCAATTACGATGATTGAATGGAAAAAGATTCTTTTTCTCTGCTGTCGCTCGACAAATTTTGAAACCATTTGGCGAATTACACGATTTTTCCCCCAAAATTGACGGATTGTGATTTTTTTTCTCGAAGCCATTCGACGATATTTGAAAACTTTTCCCCCCGAAACCAGTTGATGAATTTTGTGATTTTTCCACTGTCGATTAATGAATTTTGCAATTTTTCCGCTATCAATTGACAAATTTAGCAATTTATCGACTATCGAATTTCACGATTTTTTCCATGAACGAACAAATTGCGCACTTTCTTCCCACTAATGTTTGACACATTTCGCCCTTTACAATTCAGCCAATGAGTTGAACGTTGTTTCTTTCCAGAAATGTCAGGAATGAAACAATTATTCTTTAGGATGAATTCCCTTCGTTCGATGCCCCATGTGTGCGATGCAGCAACGGACGTCACAGACTTTTTAGGGCACCTGCAGACTAAAAACATCTAACCAATCTTTGCGGGTGAAAAAATCCCAGATTTCGTCGAATGATTGAGGGAAAAACACTAAATTCATCAAAGGATTATGGGAAAACATGACTTTCGTTAAAAGACCACAGAAAAAACGTGAATTATGCAAAAGGATCGCGAAAGATAAGCAAATTTGTTCAAAGAATCGCTAAAAAGGAAATTTCACCAAAAAATCACGCTTTTTTACTAAATTTAGTCTAAAAATTGCAGAATAAAATGAATTTTATCAAAGAATCGCTGGAAAATGCGAATTTCGTTAAGGATCGCGAGAAAAATGCGAAATTCTTCACAGGATCACTGAAAAAACATGAATTTCGTCAAAGAATTTCTGAAAAAACATGAATCTCGCCCAATAACAGAAAAATCATGGTTCATAATCATTATATCATACATTATCAAAAAAGGAAATTTCACCAAAAAAATCACGCTTTTTTACTAAATTTCGTCTAAAAATTGCGGAATAAAATGTATTTTATAAAAGAATCGCTGGGAAATGCGAATTTCATAATCGATCGTTAGAAAAATGCGAATTTCTTCAAAGGATTGCTGAAAAAACGCCAATTTCGTCAAAGGATTGCTGAAAAAACATGAATCTCCTCAAAAGGAAGCAGAGAAAGTGAAAATATCGTCAAAGGATCACAGAAAAACGCAAATTTCGTCAAAGGATAGCAGAAAAAACGTGTATTTCGTCAAAGGATTGCAGTTAAAACATGAATTTTGTCAAATGATTGCTGAAAAAACACAAATTATGTCATAGGATCACTGAAAAAATCATTAATTTCATCCATCGGCACATAAATATCATGAATTTCGTCTATCGGGGGCATAAAAATCCTTAATTTCGTCGGTCGGGCAGAGAATTTTTTTTTTCATCAATCGGGCGTGTAAAAATCATGAGTTTCATTTATCGGTCACCTAAAATACACAAAATTCTTGATACGGGCACATAAGAATCAAGAAATCAGTTGATCAGGCACGTACAAATCATTAATTTCCTCTATCGGCATATAAAAATCACGAATTTTGTCTATCGGGTGCATAAAAATACTTAATTTCATAATCTTTTACCAAATTTCGTCTAAAAATTGCAGAATAAAATGTATTTTATAAAAGAATCACTGGGAAACGCGAATTTCATAAACGATCATGAGAAAAATGCGAATTTCTTCAAAGGATCGCTGAAAAAACACGAATTTCTTCAAAGGATCGCTGAAAAAACATGAATCTCGTCAATAGGCAGCAGGGAAAGTGCGAAGATCGTCAAAGGATCACGAAAAAAGCAAATTTCATCAAAGGACCACAGAAAAACACAAATTTCGTCAAAAGATAGCAGAAAAAACGCGAATTTCGTCAAATGATTGCTGAAAAAATCATTAATTTCATCCATCGGCACATAAATATCATGAATTTTGTCTAACGGATGCAGAATTTTTTTTTTTTCATCAATCGGGCGTGTAAAAATCACGAGTTTCATTTATCGGTCACCTAAAATTCACAAAATTCTTCAAACGGGCGCATAAAAAGCAAGAAATTAGTTCATCAGGCACGTAAAAATTATTAATTTCCTCTATCAGCACATAAAAATCATGAATTTGGCAATCGGGTGCATAAAAATACTTAATTTCGTCAGTTGAGTGCAGAAAAAAAAAATCGTCAATCAAGTGTGTAAAAATCATGAGTTTCATTTATCAGGCATGTAAAAATCATGAAATTCTTAAATCGGGTGCATAAAGATCATGAATTTTGTAGGACGGGCACTAAAAATCACAAATTCATCAAGTGGGTGAGTGAAATCACGAATTAGTCAAGTGGGCACATAAAAATCACAAATTTCTTCAATTGAGTGCATAAAAATCGTAAATTTTGTCCCTCAGATGCAGAAAAATCATTAATTTCATCGATCGGGTGAGGAAAAATCCTGAATTTTGTCAAACAGATGCAGAAAAAACACAAAAGGAAAAAAGAAAATCAGAAAATCCTGTATTTGTCCAGTTTTTTTCATATTTTTAATCGCCAGTTTTCTAAGTTTTATCGCCGAGTGCTTATTTTCACCTTTAGGTGGCAATAAAGTCAATCGCCAATTTTCAGTATTGCTCGCTGATAGGCAAGTGCTATTTTTATCCTGACAAAATGGTTATCGTATCAATGGATGGAAAAGGAAAAGTGTGTAGTGTATATAAATGAATTCTGCATTGACTGTCACCTTGTATAATGACAATTGTGTACAATTTATCGCGTTTGATGGAGTTTTTAAGTTTCAAGTTTAGATTATTATATTATTAGGTAGTTTTTCATTTTATCTTTATTTTATTTTATTGAATCATTGAAGGTAAAACAGATATCTATTTCTGTGTTCATGATTGAGTTCTTTAGATATGTTTTGATTCTTCGTATATTGTTAGCAAAATTATTTAGTGCACATAATATAATTGTAAAGCATGCTTTATATACATTCTGGTGCATTTTATTAGTTGAAATTTGTTACATTTTTCGAAATGATTGTTGAATTTTGTCATATTTTTTCCCGCAACCAATCAATAAATTTCATGATGTTTTATTGGTGATTGGTTGCGGGAAAGTATTGTGAAATTCAACAATCATTCAAGAAAATGTAACAAAATTCTACTAACAACAGGAGCCTCTAAACAAACCAGTTCAAAATATGCATTCATATACATTAGATGCTGTACCATCTGTCCATTTAAATATTAAAATGTGTACTAAATGATATAAAACATTTTAAAACCTGAAATTTTACACTTACATCTTAATTGTAAGTTTCATTGTTTACATGAGTGGATTTTAAGGAGTCTACTGCATATATATATATACACATATACTAAAATTATCTATCTAAATCCATTTGAATCATTGAAAGTTTTGTTAAGATTTGATCGTATTTCAATCTTTAGAATGCTTTTCTATTACCCGACATAATACCAATAAATTGTCATACTAAAGTTCCAAAACCTTTAAAAAAATTGTCAACAAACCAAAAAATTCCATGCAAAACACATCCATACACACTATCATAACAAAATCATCAAAATGCACAGGTGGTAAAGCTGTTTAGAAGCTCCTGTTCTTAGTAGAATTTTGTTACATTTTCCCGAATGATTGTTGAATTTTGTGATCTTTTTCTCGCAACCAATAAATAAATTTCACGATGTTTTATTGTGATTAAACTATGAATTTTGTTATTTTTTTACATATAAACACAATTGCCGACTCAGCAAGTTTCTGGATTTGTCCATGTTAGTGAAACTTTTTTTTTTTTCATACAACTTCTGGTCAAATTTTTAATCAATTTTTACAGCCGAATGCAACTATTAAAACATCTGTAGTATTATATTCAAAAAGGTAAATTTCAGCTTTATAAATCCTAATAAAAACTCGACCATTACTTTTTAGTTTAAGAAATTTAAAGTAGCAAAATATACATACGACATATCCAAAGAATTCAATCATGAACACAGAAATACATATGTGTTTCTATGTTCATGAGCTCAATATAACAAAATAAATAAAGATAAAATGAAAAAATACCTAATATTTATAGTAATCCAAACTTTGAAACATGCTGCTTACGATGACTCCCGACTAAAGATCTCTAGAAACAGGAAATGCCCTCACCTCATTTGCTGAAACAAATCTGTCTGTAGAGAGTAAAAGCCTCTAGCTGATTGGCGGAATGCTCGCGCATGCGTATAAAAGTCAAATTCGCATGAAAAACGAAATACCAGGTTAGCTTTAAATATATGGATGAACTTCCGATATCCACATGTGTTTCTGCGATCAGAATGACTCTTAAATTCACACGCCTTACCGATTGGGCTTTTTAATTATTTACTGTTCATTAAAGTAGGAAATCATAAACGCACTTTATACTTTTAAATGTAGCGAAATTTTAGATTTATTTAATTTCTAAGTTTTTAATTTTTCTTGAAATTCTGAAGAAGATATCAAAATTCCAAAATAGTGTAGAACTTCAACAGAATTAAATAAATCACTTAATAACTTGGAAACTCACTTAAAACTGCTTTTATGCTAAAATTTCTAAACTAGGAATATTTAAATTGATTTCCGTGTAATTAAACTCTTGAGTCTTCTGTGTGAGTTAAAATTAAATTCGTATTTTCAATTAATCGAATTCTTTTACTTTCAAGAAGTAGAATACAACTTCTAAACTTTAATCTTCTGTTAACAAATTCAGGCATTAATCATCACTAACAAGAAAATGAAATAGAAGACAATAAGGTCTCTGAAATTCCATTTAATTAATTTCTTGAGACCAAAAAGAAATTACGATTAAGATAGTGAATTTGAAGGTTTAAATAAAATAAAATAATATAAACCAGTGGATCCGTGCGAAGTTTTCGCACTGCAATCTAATATTTTTTTACCAATATGTAATAAAATAATTTTAGATGCAGGTTTAAACTTCTAAAGGAAAATTAAGGTTTAAAAATATCTGCAAACAACATGAGTCAATCCAGAATATCGTGTCATTGATTCCATTAAAGTTACAGTAAAAACTGTAAAAACTAATCGAGATAGCAAAGGGAAAAAATGGTACTTCTCTATTATCCCGTCAACCACTTTTCATAACAAAAAACTATCGCCAAACTGTAACGCCATATAAACGGGAGAACGTTGCCTTTGGAATATCAAAATAAATAAATAAAATATAAGAATTTAAAGACACAATTGTTATTTTAATTAATGAAACATCTTATAAATCAGTAAAACATAATGAAAAATACACGAAAATTTTGAATTAAAAACCACTCGATGACATAACAAACACGTATAATGCTTCTGACATCAAGTAAATGGGACTGCATTTTTGGCGTTTAATCTTACAGTTTGGAGATAGTCTTTTATTATGAAAAGTGGTCGACGGGATAATAGAGAAGTACCAAAAAAATATATATATCAATTGTATTTTAACTGCATTAGAGGATGACATCATCTGTTTCGAAAAAAAAAATAAACTTGGGATAAAGACAAATAGATTGAGCATTTGAATTTGAAATTTCTTTTTAATCATAAATATAAAATAAACACGTACAGCAACAATGTCCCACTTTATTATTTTTTTTTCACTATTTTTTTTTTTTATAGTCGTTGCTGATCACGATATAAAGCGGTATTTTATTTTTGTGGCAACAGTGATTTGAGAAAAAAACTTTCATTTCATTTATGAAAACAATGCAGATTTAATTTTTAACTAACTTCAATTTTTAATTAAAAAAAACATGTTTTAACGAAATGTGAGTGTACTATGCCAGAAGCCTGTTCAAAATCCTTCCATGTGATATCTTATTTATCGTTCTGCGTTTTTCATTTGCTTAAAAAAAGGGATGTTAAGAACAGAAATAACATATGCCAGAATAATTTAATTCTTGAAGATATTAGGAGGAATTAATATTTTAAAACTATATATGACCCGTTCAGCAATCTAGTTAAACTGTTCATACATAGTAAGATTTACAAAGTAAAAGTTTGAAACACCGGGATCTTTTAACATATGATGGATAAAAAATTCGTAATAAATTTCTAAGAAGTATGCACAATTGAAAATTTTCTAGAAAAAGACTAACTCTGACATGTACAAGGGTTGTTCAATAAGTTTTGCGCGTCTGTAACAACTTTATTAACAGAACAAAATGAAATATTTTACATTGACAAGTAACTTTTAAATCTCCTTCATATCATGATGTTTTTATTGCGCAGGTAGGACCACTGACGTGCAAACAGTGAAACGAAGAATGACGGACTATGTGGAAGTGAGGTTAAAACAGCGTACGGTGATCGAATTCCTGACATCGGAAGGTGTTGCACCAATCGGTATCCCCAGGCGAACGAGTTCTATGTATGGTGAAGCGCATTAAGCAGAGTGTTAAGTTGAAGGCACATAAAGCAGAGTGTTAAGTTGAAGGCACATAAAGCAGAGTGTTAAGTTGAGGGCGCATAAAGCAGAGTGTTAAGTTGAGGGCGCATAAAGCAGAGTGTTAAGTTGAGGGCGCATAAAGCAGAGTGTTAAGTTGAAGGCGCATAAAGCAGAGTGTTAAGTTGAGGGCGCATAAAGCAGAGTGTTAAGTTGAGGGCGCATAAAGCAGAGTGTTAAGTTGAGGGCGCATAAAGCAGAGTGTTAAGTTGGGGGCGCATAAAGCAGAGTGTTAAGTTGAAGGCACATAAAGCAGAGTGTTAAGTTGAGGGCGCATAAAGCAGAGTGTTAAGTTGAAGGCACATAAAGCAGAGTGTTAAGTTGAGGGCGGATAAAGCAGAGTGTTAAGTTGAGAGCGCATTAAGCAGAGGAGCTTTGCCAGCATTGTTGGAATATCGCTTGGAACAGTGAATTACATCGTGAAGGACGAACTTGGCTTCGCTAAAGTGTGCTCCCAGTGTGTGTCTCGCCTTGTGACTTTTGGCTATTCCCAAAGCTGAAGGAACATCTTAAGAGCATGCGCTTTGAGTCCGACGAACAAGTCACACATGCGGTGAGTTCTTAATGTCGTCAGCAACCGGTCTCATTCTTCTGTGTTGACTTGCAACAACTAGTGTATCGATGGCGGAATTGCATCACTACCAGTAGTGACTATATCGAAAAATAAGGTATCCCTTCAAAGGCGGACAATTCAAAGTTACTTGTCAATGTAAAATATTTCATTTTGTTCTGTTAATAAAACAATTACAGACGTGGGGGCAAAAGTTATTGAACAACACTCGTATTTGAAAGTGATCGACCATTTCACTGACAATATTTTGACTACATTGTACGAAAATGCCACCAGATCTGTCAACTCTTTAAAAAAAGATCTAAAAAATTACAACACATAGTTAAAATATTTCTAAATTAGACTTTACTTCGCTTCATTATGCTAAGCATGGGAATTAATTTATGAAATGAAGACAGATAAAAACAACAAAAAAGCTGCTAAAGATTGAAAATGTTTAGCTTTTTTTTTCTTTTTCTAAACGTACATGGGAACAAGACATTCTTTAAATGCTTTTAAGAAAATATTTATGCTTTGTAGATCATTTTCAGATAAAAAATCTGAATCCGTAATGATTATCCTAATCAAAACATATAAAATGTTCTACAACGACATGCGTTTTTCAACTCAAAATAACTTCCAAATTTAAGTGTCGTTTCCACATGTTTCACTCATTGATCACTTTAATGGTTTATTATTTAGCATAGTGGTAAAACTTAAACACATTTCATCTTTTTAAGTCTATAGCAAGAATTTTCACATTTAGTTTCGAAGATTTTAACTTCCATTGGTGTCCTCATCGAAATTCCGAAATATGTAGAACTTGAATAAAATGGGACAAATCGCTTGATTACTTCTAAAACTAATTGCAAAACTTACAATACCTATATCGATCCACACTTAAGTTAATTAAACTCTCGGGTCGTCTGCCTCAGTTTTAACTAAGTGCGATCTTCAATAAAACGAATTCGTTTACTACTAAGAAGAGGAATACGAATTCTAATTAATAGAAGGTGTCTAAAATTCTGTTTAATTAAATTCTTGAGATGAAAAATTAGCTGCGAAAAGGGATAGCGAATATGAAGATTAACATTCAAATGAATAATATAATAGTTTGCTATTTGTAGAGGTTATGAATAATTGATATTTAGACACGTTCAGCAATCGAATTCATAATGAAATCGTATGCTCTTGAGGCTCGTTTAACATCAGTTGGAGAATATTTTGGTAATACGAGGGTAGATCAAATATAAAGGAAAATGTTTGGCACTTTTATGTTAGCCGGGCGCAAGTCTCGCCAATGCCCATTTTTCTCGACAGTGGCACATTTTTCATCTTTCGCGTGTATAAATTAGAAACAATACTTTGAAAATGAAATAAAATGCTTTCGTTTATGGTATTATATCTTATCTCTTATTTTCTTATTTTTTTTGTATTTTATATTAAATGAGTGAAAGACATGTATTTTAAACGTATGTAATATATGTATATTCTAAATGTATGTAATATATGCATTTTAAATGTATTGTGCTCTAAAGAAAACCCAGAGTGAAATGTTTCCTAAAAAAACCTAACCTAGTACTTCATCATATATTTCACTAATGTCAATTTTTTTTTTGTTTTTTTGTTCTTTTTTTACGCATCATTTAGGATAATAAAAATATTTTTAAAAAATTACCTAAGGAGTGCTTATTTAGTTTTAAAATAATTTAAACTAACAATTACAAAATTCTGGTAAAACATGAGCTTCACTTTTACAGATTTTCTTGTTGTAATAGAATTTTAGAATGATCTACATAATTTTTTAATTGTTTTTAGGTAAAACCATTAATATGTAATAAAATGCTACATTTTCAGCTGAGTATGTCAAGTGTGTGTGTGTATGTTTTTTTTTTGTTTTTTTTTTAGGTAAAATGGGTTATTTTTTGGAAAAGTGGGTTTTTTTTTCAATTTTCGCTTAATTGGTTGCCACGTTGTAATAAAGTGATAAAATGAAAAATGCCCAGCATTAAAATCTTAGTCAGAACAAGCTATAAAAATTTAGCCATGTTTAAGTTTTTTGCATTCTTTATTAGACTTAATTATACATTTCTCTTTCTTTTACAGTGTGTGAAGGATAACGCGCTTTAATTTATACCGAAAGAAGGCAATTACTTTACTGTGTTCTTCTTTAAAGTGTATTATTTATGTAATTAATAGAAGTTCTATAAATATTGAAAATTTATTTGTTCCTGGGTCTTTTGAAGAGAAAAGAGCGTGTTTCGGAATCGTGGATAACTCGAAAGAGGTTAAATAACTAAAACTTCTTGCTAGATTAAGAAACATTTCTTTTTCTTTTACAGTGTGTGAAGGATAACGCGCTTTAATTTATACCGAATGAAGGAAATTTCCTTACTTTGTGCTTCTTTTAACGTCTATCATTTATGTAATTAATAGAAGGATGCCAAATGTTTGGAATATCTTATACAGTTTGAACAAACGAGTAGTTTGGAAATCACATTCCTCCTTCTCTTATCAGGCATCTTAATAGTTTGAATTAGAATTTGGTAACACGGATCGGGTAACCCGAACCCGACTCATGGTTCGACTCTGATTGATTTTAGTTGTTTCGAACTCGGGGTGGCTTTCGGTTGTTTTTTTACTTTTGTGAATCGGACTCTGTTTCACCCAATTTTTCAAAAAAGTGTCGAATACTTTTTCAGATGAAAAAAACTGTATATATGTGTGTTATTTTTTCATCAAAAAGATGAAATCGATATTAGAGATATAATTATAGAAAAATTTTCCATAATTATATTAAAATATAGATTAATTTTCGTCCATTTTGTCCATTCGCGTTCAGGTTTAAGTATCTCGGGTTCGAGTTGAAGTTTGTCGTGTTCGGGTAATATTTCGGGTTGACGAAAATGTTTTTCTCGGGTTCAGGTTAGATTTTGAGCTGACTTTAAATAGAATTTTCGGCTTTTGACATGCGCCTTGTGCTCATAAAGTTATTTTCTTTTTAAACCACTATAATCTGTCTTAATCAGAACATCACGAAATGTTCACATCCATTGGGGTTTTGTACACTGAATGACTTTCAAAATTAACCTTATTTTCACCAGAATTCTTCACTTGATGCACGTTTTAATGATTTGTTATTTAGCAAAGTGGCGAAACTTAAATGCACTTCATCCTTTTAAATCTAGAGGAAATTTCCGCATTTAATTAACTTCTAAAATTTTAACTTTCATTGGGATCCTCGAGAAAATATAAAAATTCCAAAATAGTGTAGAATTTCAACAAAATTGGACAAATCATTTCTTAACTTCTAAAAGTACTTAAATTGCTGAACTTGGAATACTTAAATCGATTTTCACTTAAGTTAATTAAACTCTCGAGTCGTCTGCGTCAGTTTAAATTAAATGCGATTTTCAATGAAACGAATTCATTTACTTCTAAGAAGAAGCATATGACTTCTAAAATTTAATCATACGTCAACAAATTTAGGAATTAATCATCGTTAACAAGAGAAAGAAGGTAATGAACACGTGTTGTTTGAATTTTCTATTTAATTATGATCTTGAGACGGAAAAGAAACTATTGTTTGGAGTTTGGTTAGTGAATTTGAAGATTCATATTCAAATAAATAGTATAGAGTGGACAAAAATGTCCTTGATACATTTTTAAATTATTTTAAAAATCAAGTAATTGGTGTACGGTGTTTTGGGCGAAAATGCTTCTCATGATCGAAAGTTTTGCTTAAGCAAATAACAGAAATTAGTTCCACAAAATTTCCATAGATGGTGCTAGATCAACAAAGCTACCAAAATCGCATCTAAAACTTTAGATAAACATGCATCTGATCACAGAATTATTCCCACATTTAAATTTCTTTGTATATAGTTATGTATGACTTTTTTCTTCATACTTTTTGACTCTGTGATTCAGAAGGATGAGCTTCTAAGAGAATAATTTAAATTGAGAAGACACAATTAATTTAACTTAAAGCAGAGATTTTGTGACTCATGGTTAAATAAATTGGAACATAAATAAAAATTAAGTTCTATTAAAACTTGCTGGGAATTAACTTAAAGGTACTTAACTTGTAGGTATTAACTTAAAGAACTGATTGCAAAATTAATCTTTCCAAACCTTTTGTGGTGGTTAATTCTACCGTTTTTGGCTCAATATAACTGCCTAAACAAATCATGATCGTTAAGATCTGGTTGAGCTTTATAAAAGGTTAACGTACATAGATTTAACCTAAAGTAATAATTAAAATTAAATGTAATTATCGCGCTGTGTCAATTTTTTCAATGAAATCCTAATTTATGATCTATTACGTTAATGAGTCTAATTTCTGACTGAATTACCATGAACATAAAATTTGCAGAACAATTACAGCCTATGAATTAAATCAGCTAGAAAACATGATGCAGAAAGAAAGAGGAAACGATATTTGAAAATAAATATTTACATTTATTTACATATAAAATACTTTCAAAGAAAATTCCTGATTAACATCATTCGAATTTCAGATCCTTTACATAGGATCTCATTGATCAAAGTATTTTTAACATTCATTACATTAAGATTCACTCTTATTAATACACACATCATTACTTTTTTTTAATACTTCTTTTTAAATCTCACAATCATTGTTTGCTTCAAAATATTATTTCGTGCAATTGAACTTAGAGTACTTACATTTAGCTTTAATTAATTTGGGTATCTTACAAATAACCGTCCAATTACTTATCACAATGAGATTCGTACCCGAAGACAGAGGTACTAATATTTAAACATCTTATGTAAATCACATGAACAATATAATGGTATGAGAATACCTCTAATACAGTAGAAGGCAGACCCTTCGGTTTTGTCAGCCAGATGAAAATTTCTTCTTGGCGCCTCCGTAGTTAACTCACACACTCATTATATCGACGGTGTCACATTCACGTCAAAACTTAAGCTAATTTTTATTGAAACATTTAAAATATATGTATAATCACATCCTGAACTGAAAGTATCATATGAAGCCAGCGACTGGTGAATTGCTGGCAAATTCTGGAGGAAGCATCATGCCCAATACTACAAATTTACTATCAAAAGAGACTAATAATCAACATCATGTTAGCTCTGAAAATCGGGATCTACTGAAGCAATCTGAAAAAGTGATCTCTAAAACCATCTCAAAAAAGTCCCCAGCAAACATCACCAGCATTGCCCAGAAAAGGGCCAATGCGTTTGTACCAAAAATTACAATGCTGCCCCAATACCAGTTAGCCGTAATGGCACCGTTAAAAAAGTGTCCGTCTTTAATTTATTGGCCCTTAAGTGCGGACATTTACTGGGCAGATACCGTAATGCCAATACCATTAATAAATGCATTAATGGGAGAGTGTTGGTCCAGTATATGTATTTATCATTACTTAAAGGGCAAGTACAGGCCCAATGTAGGAAATTTTATTTTCATCACAATTTCATGAATGCTTCAAAGGGCAAATATTGGCCCAATAAGGAATAGCCATGCATGATTGAATCTACTTAGCTGGCCCAATGAAGGCTATTTAAATCAGTATCTAGTATTTTTCAGTGCTTTATTGGACATGTATTGGACCAATATTAAAGGTCATTAGATCATATTATGCAGAAAAATGTGCACTATACTCATTGACCTCAAAATTGAATTTTAGACCATACTAAAAGGTGTATAATTTTAATAAGGAAATTTATAATTTTTAAACAATTGTAATAGGGACTAAAATTTGATTACAATGTTGTAATCAAATTTTAGTCCATATTATAAATGTTTAAAAATTATAATTTTCTCCTTAAACGCAAAGGGGACAGTAACCTTTAATATGGTCTAAAATTCGATTTTGAGGTCAATGAGTAGCAGTGCACATTTTTCTGCATAATATGAAGCCAATCTTCTGAACATACAATAATTGTTAATAGAGATATAAAGGAATTATAGTGAATAAGAACAACAAAGTACTTAAAATTACTTAATTTGCAACAGGATATTTATAAAAATTAAATGGTTACCGATGAATCACAGGATAGTTCAGAATGCAATTATCAAAATTTGGTTTTCACCATGAAAACCACAGTTAGAAACATAATTTTTGAAATTTTAATGTATGATAATCAAAATAGGGAACAGATGTGTTACACTCACGCAGAGATGTTTAGCGACTTTTTGGTTGGCGCGACTTTCAAGCCCGTGCCATACCAATAACTCAATACAATAGCTAAGTTACCATTAAAAGAAAAAATCCCCTAAATTTGGCGACTTTTTTCCTTTTTATATCCGATTAAAAAATTTTAAAACTGTGCATGAATGTATGACATCATAGCCCAAAATAGTTTTGTTTAGCTTTAGTGTGTTTATAGTATAAATTACACTTATTAAATGTGTGGGAGAGGTATAAGTAAAAATTAACTTTTTTACTCACTGGCCAGTACATGGATTTTTTTACTCACCAGTGTGTTTCAGCACTGGCCAATAACAAATTTACAAATACTTGATAAAAAATTTACGAAATTTGTCAAACTATTGTGGAATAAACAGCGAAATTCGTCAAATGGCGTTGGGAAAGAAATCGGGACATTCGTCAAATAGTCTCGGGAAAGAAATCAGGCATTGAAGGAAAAAAAATAATTTTGTCTAACTGTCGTGAAAAAATTCGAGAAATTTGTCAAATAGGTTCGGGGGGGGGGGAGGAAAATCTCAAAATTCGTCAAATGATCTCGGGAGAAAAATAATGAAATTCGTCTAACAATCCCGGAACAGAATTGCAAACTTCATCGAACGGCAGCGAAAATAAAGTGCGAAATTTGTCGAACATCAGCGGAAAGAAAGTGCGAAATTTCTTCGTTCATGGAAAAAATAGTGAAATTCGTTAATCGATAAATCGCGAAATTCATCAATCGATAGCGGAAAAATCGCAAAATTCATTAACCGTTAGTGGAAAAATCGCAAAATTCATAAACTAGTTTCGAGGTAAAAAATTTCGAATATCGTCGAATAGCTTCGAGAAAAAAAAATCACAACCCGTCAAATAATGTCGGGGAAAAAATCGGTGAAATTCGCCAAATGGTTTTTTAATTTGTCGAGTGACAGCGGGGAAAAAATCTTTTTCCATTCAATCATCGCAATTGGCGAGTATGACTATTAAATTTGACCAGTGGTGGCAGTAAAGTCAATCGCTAAATTTTCAGTATTACTCGCCGATTGGCGAGTGCTAATTTTCTCCTATAGGGAGAGGGGCATTACAACAACAAAATACCTAAAATTAATTTGCAGAAGCATTTTTAAAAAAGGAAATGTTTACCGATGAACCACAGGATAATTCAGAATGCAACTATCAAAATTTGATTTTCACTACCGCAAACTAATCCGTAATTTAGCTAAGTAATGATTAGCTAGATAATTTAGTATATATACAAATCAAAAATAGTTTGTTTCCACATAGATATTATTTTTGATGTTACTTCAATAAACTTACTTCATTTTCCTCTTTTTCGGCACAGCAGCGATACTCTTATTCTACACAGAAGCACATCCAACTTTTCTTGCTTGCAGAAGATCACTCATGGTAGTTGTTTGTTACACAATAAAACTACACACTCGTGATCTTCAGAGAGCAATCAAACCGGGGATATTCACCAGACAGATTTCTTCATCTGTTTCACTTTTCATAGATAGAGAAAACTAGTTTTTGCCAGAAGTGACATCAAAAATAATATAAATGTTCTCTAGAAAGTGTTTTTACCAAAAGCAGAAAATGGTTAAAAGTGCTATGTATGTCGCAGAACAATTCAAATTCTCAATTTCAACGAAATTCATCATTCATGTCTTAGTAAAAAAGTGCAAAATTTATCAGTCGATCACCAGAAAAGTGCAAAATTTGTCAGCCGAACATCAGAGGGAAACAAACAAACAAACAAACGAAAAAAAAATTAAAAAAAAAAAAAACGCAAAATTCTTTAATCATTCATGTAAAAAATAGCAAAATTCATCAATCGGTAGACTTATACAAATACCAAAAACTTTCAGTAAATCAATTTAATGTTCAATAAAATTACGTGTTATTATATTATTTTGATGATATGAATTAAAAACAGTAGTTTTAAATGATTACCATTTAAATTAAAAATTAATATTAAAAAATAATTATTTTGGTTCAAAAAATAATAAAGCTAAAAATTCATGACAGGAAGGGGTGAATTTTTATCAATTATTTTGTCAATATATTTAGAAACAACCAAATACTTAATATTGTGACATTTTCGCACAAAATGCCAGTCACTCTGTTAGCAGAAATAATGTGGCATTGCTTGTGAAACAACTGAATCACATTTTGTAGGCAGAGGTACATTCATAGAATCGAATTGAGAAACAAAAAACGAACAAACATGTGCCTTAAAATAATAAAATCATTTTCCCTGTGTCATTTATGTTTTTTTTTCTATTATTATTATTTCTATTTTAAAAATTTTCAGACGACGATTTATTTTTGGCTCGCCGCCAATCAGTGATTGATGTTCATTAAAATTTGATGTATTTTGAAATATTTACATTTAGCTTTAAATCATTTTAGAGAAATTCAATTTAAAATGTTTTCTAACACTATGAAATTATTTAACCACTGCCACCGGTCTGAAAAGTCACTGCAGCTGCTGATGGAAAACCGATCGCCGCGAAGCTCTAGTCTGCAGAAAATAGAAATAAAATTGCGTAATATCACAATAATATTTTGTGTCTTTAAACTTTGAATTGTGTGCAAACATCATACATAATCACAGCATAAATCATACATAAGTTTAATAAATATTTTTAATTTTTCAATATAAAAAAATAATAAAAGAAATAGAAATAAAACTAGTTGAATGTACCAATCCTAAATCTTTCTTCTACCTCATTCAGGTTTTAAACACACCAAAAACGAATCAGCACCAATTTATATCAAGGTGTAACTGAATCTGAAGTTTTATTAAATTCCGTGCATTAGTTCTTGAGATATGACTATCGCTAAAATCTTTAAATCCTGAAAAACGCAGCATAGTTAAGCATTAGCACCATCTGTTGGGAGATTTACACCAAAACCTAATCAAAAACAATTTATGTCAACGTCTAACCGAATCTCAAGTTTGATAAAATTCTGTGCATTAGTTCTTGAGATATAGATCGTGAAAAATGTCGCATAGCAGTACCAGATGTCAGGCGAGTTACACAAAAAACAAATCAGTACCAATATATATCAAGGTCTAACTGAATGTAAAGTTTTATTAAATTCTGTGCATTAGTTCTTGAGATAGAGTGCCTACAATTTTTTTTAACACACAGACAGACTCACATTTTCTAAAAAGTCAAATTTTGTTCAGGACCTTCTAAAACGTATAAATCCATCAAAAACCGCAAATTTTCATGAATCCAAAACTTTCTTGTAAAGATACAAGAAAATAACTTTTAAAAAATTAAGTTTTTCTTTTCTAAAATATTTTCCATAAAGTTCTGAATTTTCAGAAAAGTTTCCGCGTACAGCGTGCGGCCATGCATCTATATTATACAAATCTGTCAATCAGTAGTGGGAAAAAATTGTGAAATCAGTCAATCGTTAAATACTTCAGCTGGTTGCGGAAAAAAAGGTCGATCAGTTGGGGGAAAATAAACTGTGATTTTTGCTAATCGGTCAAGAAATAGCCATAAAATTTGCTAATCAGTTGACAGAAAATATCTTAAAATTCACAAATTGGTTGCAGGGGAAAAAAAGCGAAATTCATCAGTGGCTTATCAGAAAGTTGATTGGGGGGCGGGGAATCGTGAAATTCTTTAGTCAGTTGCAGAAAAAGTACAAAATTTGTCGATTACGATCAGTCGCGGAAAAAAAAAACATGATTTTTGCTAATTGCTCGTGAGAAAAAGTCGCAAAATTTGCCAATTGGTAAAAGAAAAATCTCTCGAAATTCGGGTCGCAGGTAAATACATGTGAAATTCAGCAGTGGATCCTCGGAAATATTCTTGAAATTCTTTAAACAGTCGCAGGGAAAAAAAAAATCAAATGTGTCGATCGGTCACAAGAAAAAATCATAAAATTTAACAGTCAAATGAAAGATCTCAAAAATGTTGTGAAATTTGTCTGTAGATTGTGAGAAAATTGGGAAATTCTTCAATCAGTCACAGGGGAAAAATGCATCAAAAAACCGAGAAATTTGTCTATAGGTCCCGAGAAAAGAATAGCAAAAGTCATCAATCGATCAAAGGAAAGAAAAATCTCAAAAATATTATGAAATTTGTTAATTGTTCTCGAGAAAAGATCGCAAAATTCATCAGTCAGGAAAAAAATATCACAAAATTAGTTTGTCGGTCGCGAGAAAACGGCGTAAAATTCTACTGATTTAGGGGACTCAAAACAAACCAGTTCAACAAAATATGTCTTTTGAATAAGATGTAAGAGCGTCCCTTTTAAAATCAGTGTTCGCATAGCGGCCCTCTTGTTTTAGAGTCAACACTATATTCATTATTTACTTTCAGATCTTGGTGAGCAAATCAAAAATTTGAAATTGTATGGTGCAATGGACTTGCCTCCAACAAATGTTACTCATAACCTGTTAGATTTAACATGTATTCAGTATGAAAGAAGAGCTCAAGGGCCTCCACATGGACAGAAATCTATTAGAAAACTGCTAAAAGCCGGACTTATAACTAACCCTGCATGAATCAAATTTCTAAACACATTTGCTCCATAAAAGTGATTATATCAAAATATGTCGCTTCTAAAACTATTGACAGAACTGTAAATTCTTTGTTAATGCCATGGTTTTAAAAATAAATCTTACCACAAAATATTATTTATTTTGTTGTGTGTGTGTCTGTGACGAAACGTCTTTTAAATTTCTATAAAAGGTGAAAGAACATTTTTTATCAGCTGAAGATTCGTTTCAAAACACTGCAAAATATTCGTTTTTTTTTAATAGTTTTTTACTTAATACTTATTTTCATAGGGTCTGATTTGTTGTCGCGATTTACTTTTATTGAAGAGAAATGGATGTTTTCATTTATCAATAGGAAGTTTTTATTGATAATTATGAACTTTACGAAAGACTGTCGACTCCAAAATTTGTATATTTGTGTATATTTGCATTACATAATGTTTGGGGGAGGAGAGGAATAAAAATTTTCAAAATCTTTGTAATGTTTTATATATATATATATATATAATTGTTTTTCTGTAAAATTTAAAACTTCTTACAAGAAGCCATCTATGATCAACCAATTAGTGAAGGAGAAAAAAATACATTTGAATTCTATCATTGAAAAAGGAATTATGGTAAAAATGTTTAAGATAAAGTTTACAAATACTACAAAACACATTGAAATAAAATATTAAATAAATGAAAGTACTTATTCGCATACGATCCTGCTGAAATATAGATTTTTACTGCATAGTTGTAAAGTAAACATTAAGTAAGCCTAACGTGTTTCGAATAAACAAGTCTATCTGAGTTCTGATTAAACTTTTTATAACAGTATCGTTTATAAAGTTAATTCGGTCAGTTGAAAAAATATTTACACGAGCATACGCATACTATACATAATGATTACATTTAAATATATATTTAATTTTAAAATATTCGTTCTTATTTATCCCTCAAAACAAAAGCAACGGCGTAATTTAATGGCGATCGCTTCTCTTTTCGTTCTAATCGTTGAATACCAACGACTCTATGGCACTTTTACAATGCTAATAAGTGTATTAAAATAGAAAACTATAGAAATAAATATAAAATACTAATTAATAGTAAATAATCTTACCTTCAGATTTAAGAAAATCAGAAATCAACAGCCGAACCTAACGGCGCGTAGGGATGGGTAGATCTTCGAAGATTTGCGCCTACTGTTGCCAAACACTAATTGTTAAATATACAAACTAAGGTCTGCTGGTTGGCTGGTTGAACAAAAATGGCCCAATGAAAATCCAGTTTTACTAGAACTTTAAACAGTTTGGAAGTAACGGACCAGTAAAGATTTCCCATCTTTATTTCGTAGCCCTAAAATACTTGAAAGATCCAATACTGGACCAGTATTCCTGAATCGATGTGATGCCGTACTTCAAACATCCAGCAATGGGCCAATGCTGTTCAATGGATGTGCCATCACTGGCCATAAATGCCAATATAGGCCCCAAAAGTAGCCAACAGTTCAATGTTTGCTGGGTCATCCTCATAAAAAGAGATGTTCCCACATCTCAAACACCATTTCGGGTACTCTCAAGTCCTACCCTTATCTACCCACATACGCAGGCAAATAGGTAGTATGGAAAGCGCTCTTCCATTAGGATCGAAAGGCCCGGCTTGGGCCCGCCTCTCACCCCATTGGTGGACCTTTAGCATCATATCTACCCTTTCATTATAGTATATATTGGTATCATTTCCCCTAAAGGAACCTTTACCCGTGCTATTAATCCAAGGGTTCATAATAATATTGTTAATTGTATTATCTTTAACGAAAAGTTTCTACTATGGCTGGTGCCCTAGGAAAAATACATTTTTCCTATAGAAAGGGTGTCTATGGGAAACACATAAAAATTCAAAAAATATACATAAAATAATCCAAATATTCTAAAAATAAGTATACATGTAAAACAAACTGTCCTCTACAAATATTTGTAAACATCATTTATATTGCTTTCCGAGATTATAGGCCTTGTAATGTAGATTACACTTAAATCTCGTACTCGATGAAAGATGGTGTGAGGAGAAGGAGAGAGTTCCACTTCTACTCACCAGAACTAGTCAAAACATTTCAAATGTCGGTTAGAAGTTGTATTATATAATTAATGAAATTAATTCCATTATATTGGCTATGTTCATTTTTAATGTGCTCATTTTTAAAGAGCGAGAAAAAAATTGAACACTTAAAGATAAAACAGCAGAAGCTAGAGCGCAAGCTGGAATGAAGCTGTAGATTAAATAACATTTCTTGAACAAATACACGTGCATTTTACATCGTGAAGCATTCATTGCATACAGCCCCTTCGCTTTATACACAACATAGTAACTGTATACGGGCAATAAAATTTGATTCGTCGAGAGGATTTTGGAGAAAAATGAAGCAACAAGCATCATGCCATTATCGCCAAAGTAATGTTTGTTGACTTTTCTAATCGAACTCATCCATGTAAATATCGCGAAGTTATGAAATGCAGATTGCTGTAGTTTGGAAAAAAACTTCAAACTAAGCATGCGCTCTGTACATATGTCATATGTCGCCACTCTTATGTATAAAAGCACTCTACCGGTTAGGTGATTTTTCCGGTGTATTTTCTATCTAGGACAGAAGTGGACAACCCTGTTCGCTGGATGTCTCTATAAAAAAGTGGCCACATATGAAAAATAAAATTTTGAAGGTCAAGACGATTTTGGACCAAAACGATTCTCCAAGAATCTTGGCGAAATTTTTACTATCATTAAGCTAATGTTTGTTGGCTTGTCTAACTCTCATCCAAGCAAATATCGCCAACTTCTTGAATTCGCATTTCTGGAATCTTATGTATAAAGTTACCCTACACTCTACATATTCTGAATCTTTGCAGACGTGGCGCCATTTATGAGAAAATTTTGGAACTGTTTTTTTTATTTGTTTAAATAAAACTTTCGATCATGATAAACATTTTCACCAATCTGTCCTTTCGTATGCCAATTACTTGATTTATTATTTTTTTTTAAATGTTTCAAGGACTTTTGGCACACTCTGTATATTAATTCCTTATTTGAAGAATGTATGAAAAAATAATATTTTGGGACTAAAGGCCCGTCCAGAATTCGAGTTAAAATGCTCACATGAGATTTTGGCGACATAAGTTTGAGACTCTCTGTTTGTTTTGCATCATTTGAGTAAATTTGCCGTAATAAATTAATGAAAGGTAATCAAGACTGACAATTTCCAGAATTTCGGCATAAACGTTATATATTCTCTGAAATATACTCAAAACTATCAAAAACTGCCGAAATACTAAAAACAAAATATTTAAAACGATTATTGTCTTGCATGCTAAATATTATCCTATATGTACTACGTAATAATTTATTACCGTAGCAACTGGTCAGTGAGTTGAAATTGTCACCTGTAAAGGGCAATACAATTCGAATTTGTCCCAAAAACATTTGCTTACAATTTTTCTACCATCTCTTATTTACCTAAATGGCAAAATTATGAAAACATTTGAATTAATATATATATTTTTTTATGATTAAAGAAAAATCAAATTTATGATTACTTTTTGAGCCTCTTTATCGCACAAAGAGATCAGTAGAGGATCATACTAGACAATCATTAGAAAAATATGTCCCTTTACAAACCTTCTCGATACCTTTAGAAATTTCTCGTATTGAAATTTATTTACAATTCACAATGCTGAGTATAAATTAAGAAAAATGTACATGTGATTGATGATATACACTCTAATCGTTATACAATCTAATCTTAAACTTCACAACAGATTACCATTAACAATTATTTACCGTAAACAAGTACCATTAAAAAGTTTGAAGTCGGGTAAGTATTTATTTAAGCCTACAGTGCATAGTGTAGCTAATCGGCAACACTTTCTATTTAACTTTTAATAAATAAATTAAGTTCTTTGCAACCACTATATTTATACAGAAATATTAATGCTCTAAAAATAACATAAATATGTTACTAAATAAATTTTAAAATGTATCTTAAAATTTCTGGTGAAGTATAAAAAAACACAGTTCTGAAAGAAAAATTCATGTTCATCAGAGCTGTTTGGGTCATTGAACGCATTTCTAGAAACAAATTGAAACCTAAATATTTATAGCGAGCCTTGTTCTATTAATTTATATTTAGCAGCAGAACGTTACTTAATTAATACATAGAATGAAGAGAGGCACAGGTTTTCCCACAGTTATTTTCGTTTTTACAATTCATTCTGACTTAGGTCTAAGTTTGCTGCTCTAAGGAAGACATTACTGCTATAACTGCTGAAACTGTTGCAAGAAAATGTTCTCAGTTTAAGCTTATTTTTATATAAAATATGGCATAAAAAATAATAAAAAATAAAAAATAGAGACAAATAACTACCGGCAGTTGAATTATATATTTGAAGTGAAGTGACTGCTACATTCAAGTATTTGAAAATCATATTTATCTGCTGTAATGCATAACAGCAAATATTAAAAAGAAAAATGAGAAAATTATTCTGCCGAAGCCATAAATAAAAAATGCTATTTTCGTTTAATGCGATTTGGAATATAACTTCATTAACTTACAAAATAAAACATAGTTATAAATGTGAGTTATATTTTACAATCTGAAAATCAGTATAAGAAATCGTATTTTTTCAATATAAACTCCTTCAGTTAGAATGCCGAAACGTACCAAAAGAACCAAATTGCTTAAGTATTTTGTTGATATTATAAACCTGTATGTCATGAATTCATACATATAACTACCGATTACATTAAACACATGAATAAATGTTAAAAGACATTCAAGAGCAATTAGTAATCGCGTTATTCTAATATAAACTCGAAATAGTACCCTTCGGGTAGAAGGCGGAAACATTCCAAAAGAAACGAATTTCTTAAGTACCTTCCTGCATCGTCTTAGTGTTACAGTTATAAGTCCGTATTCCATAAATGCATTCATATAACTCTCGCCTAAACAAATAAAAACGTGTTACAGAACTTTCAGGAATGATCAGTATAAGAAATCGCGTTTTTTTTAATATAAACTCGAAATAGCTCCTGCAGAAAGTTACCAAAAGAAATGAATTTCTTAAATACTTTCAGCATCTTGTTGGGTTATATGCCTGTATGTCATAAATGCATATATATAACTCTTGTCTGAGTACATGAATAAGCATTAAAAATTTTCAGTAGTTCTCTGTTCAGACAGTAGTGAAAAATATCTAAAAAGTATGATATTTAAACTTGCATGACCAATTAACATTTACCCGTAAAAGTATGAATTTGTTTCTTTTTTCCGTTATTTTCCATGACTATTTTTATACAAATGTAATAATTGATGTCTGCGTGACGGCATCATGAATGTTTGCAAATTAACTAGCTCAGTTCAAATTTGTGCAGGCGCCGCATCCGCTCCCCTAGTAAAATGTGCATGGGCACACCCCATCAGGCACTATTTGCTTCTTCCGTATGATTTAACTTCACAGTTGAGTCAAACATGAAACAAAAATATTTTTGACAGTTATTCTAATAAAATTTTGTAATTGCATGCAACAGTGCAATTTAACCCTTTAACGTTCATTGATTTCCCCACGAAACCACAAAACTTTAATTACGAAACTCAACAACGACAGCAGAATTTTAATAGAAATGTTTTTCATTTATTATATATGTGAAGTATCGCTTTTTTCTTATATAAAAATAAATTTGATCATAATTTCCGGTGTCAATCATTTATTTCATCATCTTAGCAATTGAAGTGCTTTATCCGTTAAAGGATTAAACATACACTTGTTTCCAAAATTCCAAGGAAAAATCACAACAATAGCGATAACTCGTTCAAAAAGAAAGCAATCCGTATGAAATTTGCATATATAGTCAAATAAAAGATGCTGATTAAAAATACCAAATTCAAATTAGTGGCGCTGCAATCGCATTGCGTCCTTCATGAGGAACAGAAAAATGCACGTTAGAGAGTAAGGCTTGAGATGTCGCTATGATAGTGATATTATAAATCTGGGATAGCCAATTCATTTCAATGACCTCGAGGCATCATTTGCCCACAGAAAAGCAGTTTAGAGCTATTGGGAGATTGGAGGCAGGACAAAGTCTAACAGAGGTGGCTAGATGGCTAAATGTGAGTCCTTCTGTGGTTCATAGCCTTGGCAACAGTTTAAAACCACTGGTTCGGGTTTTAGAAGGTTCAGCTTAGGACAGCCAAGGGTTTCAACAATCGCCGATGACCGATATTTGTGGTTATGTGTACAAAGGAATAGAACCGCAATCCCATCTCATCTTAGATCCTGTCTTGCTGCAGCCGCTGGAAGGTTGGTGTCAATGTCTACTGTGCGTAGAAGACTTCACGAAGGTGGAATTTACGCGAGGCGACCAGCAATTTGTGTGCCGCTCACCTCACGTCACCAGAGGGAATGTTTGATGTGGGCACGTCAATATGTCCACTGGACAGCTGATCAACGGAGGCATGTTCTCTTCACAGATGAGTCCCGGTTTAGAACCAAAGCGATAGTAGGCGGTGTTTGATTTGGAGAGAACAGGGAACACGTTATCATCCATCAAACATTCGTGAAAGAGATTCATACGGAGAAGGCAGTGTCTGCGTTTGGGGTGGTATCTCTTTGGGTGGACACACATCCCTCCATGTTGTTCCACGTGGAACCGTGAATGCTTATGTCTATAGAGATGACATCCTGGATGCTTATGTGGACCCTTGTCGGTGTAATAGGTAATGCTTCCCTGTTACAGGACAACAACGCTAGACCGCACAGGGCTCGCATCGTGGAAGATTATCTTCAGCACCAGACAATTCAGCGCATGGAATGGCCAGATCGATCACCGGACTTGAATCCCATCGAGCATGTTTGGGATGCTTTAGGAAGACGTGTTGCTGCTCTCAATCCCCCTCCTCACACTCCTACCACACTTAGAAGTGCTTTGCAAGGGCAATGGCTCGCACTTCCCAGCGAACTCATAGACCGCCTAATTGACAGTATGACACATCTCTGTGTGTGGTGTATTTCTACTACACTGTAAAAAATGACCAATGTTTCTTATTTTATGAAAATATACTATAACCATCAACGAAAATATAATATAATCTTCTGAGTTATCCGAAATTCCGAATAGCGTGTTCCATTGTCTTTTGAATCACCAGAAACCAATACATTTCCAAAATTTAAAGAATTATTTATAAAAACAAATTATTTTTAGCTGCGCGTATTTTTCAGAAACGTTTCCGAAGGGTTTTCATAGTATATTAATTAGTGTTCTCGGCCGGGAATACCTGTTTTTCGAATGCTATCAATTCTCAAGTAAACATTTCATGCTCAAAAAAAAATGTTTGACAGACAAACATGCAAAATTAACAGCGTTAACAATAACATTAAAATTAAGATTATTTCTTTACTCTTTATGTATAAATTAACTTATGCGCCTGAAAACGTGTACTTGAGAATTGATGACATTCGAAAAAGAGGTATTCAAGGCTGAGGACACTAATTAATACACTATAAAAGCCCTACGGAAAAATTTCTGAAAAATACGGGCAGCTAAAAATATTTTGTTTTTATGAATTATTCTTTAAATTTTGGAAATGTATGGGTTTCTGAGGATTCAAAAGACAATGTAACATACTATTTGAAATTTCGGATAACTCAGAAGATCATATTATATTTTCGTTCGTGGTTATAGTATATTTTCATAAAATAAGAAACATTGGTCATTTTTTACAGTGTAGGTTACAGGTGATCATACGGCATATTAAAGGTACTTTTTTTATACGAAACTGACAAATCGATTTTGCTAATTTTATAATTATGCTATTTTTTGATACACCATAATTGTCTGGTAATTTCTTTTTATGTTATTTTATACCTTATTATGCGTTATATATTGTATCTGAGTTTCATTAAAATGTACATATAATATTTTGAGTTATCACTATTTTTGTGATTTTTCCTTAATTTTTGGAAACCAGTGTATTTTAAGTGATATTTTCAAAGCAAAAATCTTAACAGATAATTTTTTTCCAATATTACATAACACTTTTCAATGTGCACTAATTGTACATGGAACATGAACACTTGCTAATGGTGTCATAAATATCTTGTAAGATCCATAGTTTTTTTTAAAAAAAAGCGAAAAAAAAATCTTTAATGTCCTATATGTAACAGACATTTTGCTTAAACAAAAATGAATGACTCAAAAATAAAATATGTAAATAATTGATCTGTTATTTGTTTTGAAAAAGACGCTGAATTGTTACCGGAAAAATCGTAAAGTAACATTTTAAATTAAATAAAAAAACAGCTGATCTGTGTATTTCAAAAAATCCTCAAAATGTAATCGAGCTGCCCAATAGTCTGTTCAGACCAGACGATGAGGCCGGAATAATAAAACAGAATACCTTTAATAAGAGACTTAATAGAGAACTTATTTTACGTCATAGTATCAAAAATGCAAAAATAATATTTTTCAATTTTCTGCCGTGCCGTGAAATTTTCCATAGAGAAACATAATATATCTATTAATTTATTATCTCATTTTTTGGCGTAATCTTATGAAACACAAATTTAAAAATTCAAGAAAAGATTAACTCCTAGTGTAGAACAAATCATCTAAGAAAATTTCTTATCAGTTACTCACAAGGGAACCTCTTTAGGTGCAGCTCGCACTTAGCATTGATACCTACTGCATTTTAAAACCCTATATTACGAAGTTTGAGAATAGATGAAAATTTTCTGTTAGAATCATATATTTTTATTTTACAGCAGCATCACTTTCTGATAATGCAATTTTTGAGACCACTTTTCGGACTATTAACACAAAAGTTTTTTTTTTTTTTTTTTTTTTTTTTTTTTTTTTTTTTTTTAAGAAAAAGCAGTTAAAAAACAAATTAGTCAATAATTAGTATAAAATATTGAAAAAAGTTTTAAAATTCCTTCAAGATACTATGAATTTGATTTTGAAAAATTACAACATTATATTTACATTCCTGGCAGGGAAAAAAATGGCGTTTTTAACACTTTCCAACCTTAGTTGAAAAGTGTTTATGACTTCGGTTTGTCTGGCCGGATGGGCGTCTGCCGTATAGCCGTCTGCTGTCTGGCCGTCTGTCCGTGCTCTAACTCCCGTAAATATGCTCGGATTGCTCTGCAATTTTTATATGTTATTATCGTTATCTATAGCATGTTTCCTATTTCAACGGAAGTGTGTAGCACTTATAGTTTTTTTACAGGGACACTCAAAAGAATTCCGTTACATTGCGGTCTATGGGGAAAAATCATTTGCGGTTTATTTAAATAATGTTTCACTATTTTAAACGCATTGAAATTTATATGTATCACTAAGGTGCATTAGAAGAAGCTTGATATGGAATAGGATGTGCATAGCACTTATAGTTACTTTACAGGAACAGTCAAAAGAATTCCGTTACATTACGTCTATGGAGAAAAATCGTCTGCGGATTATTTAAATAATGTTTTCCTATTTAAAACGCATTGAAATTTATATGAGGTGCATTACAAGAGGCTTACTACAGAATATCGTGTGTATAGCAGTCATCGTTCATTTACAGGGACACACAAAAGAATTCTCTACTGTCTGTTAACAGTAATTCCTGGAAGTGCGTTTTAAGTTACTGAACGTGATTTTAATTTTAACTCGCTTTTTGTCTATTACGTGGTGTGTATAAATTCTGTAGATCCTATACAGGGAAGCACAAAAGTTCGCGAACACATTTCCGTTTATTGATAGAAACTCCAGCCGAAGAATTTTAAACTGTGCTACGCGTTTCCTAACTGAACTAAAATTTAGCATCCAATGTAGTATATATACAAATCTATAGATCCTATAGAGGACTGAATAAACGTATTCGGATATTTTTCCGAATATTGTATATGTTAGAAATTCCTAAAATTATGTTTTTAAATATGTTATGCGTTTTCCAAATTGTTTACTTAGATGTTATCTTTTAGCTTATTAAACGGTATGATTTGTAAAATTATTTTGGAAGCGTTGGAAAGTGTTACATAATCTATGCTTGACGCATGATTTTTCGTTCTTGTTTTAAATTTATTTCTGATTTAATTCTACACAATGTTTACCGTACACATACTCCAGGTATAAAGCGGACAAAAAAATTTGTAGCGCCATATTTGGCAACTTAACTCACTTTTGGCGTGAAATTAACAATTAATAATCCAATAATAGAAAATTAAAAGTATAAAAAATATATAAATAGGATTTTAAAAGAGAAATTTTATCGGTTCTCTAACTTTTATGTATAGGGCTACAAAATGCACAAGGCCTCGATGCTAGGTGCGAGCTGCACCAAAAGTGGTTCCCTTGTCAGTAATGAAAGATTTACTGTTATTAGGTGCGTTCGTAATTATATAAATACGTAGCACCTATTGTCGTCGTCTGGTCCGTCCGTCTGTCTGTCTGTCCGTCCGTCCGCATATAACAACGCAAAAACTACCCAACCGAATGGTTTTAAATTTAAGATATATTATCTTTGCAGAATTTTGTCGAGACATTTCATTTTTTTTTTAAATCGAATCAAAACTTTAGAAAATATTAATAAAAACATTTATTAAGAAATTTGATTTTTTTTTTTAATCGATGCTTTTTTTTTATAGGAGCTTTCGAAGTTTAATCGTCAAGCAACCGAGATACTTATTTTATGACAGAAATTAATCCGCAGACGATATAATTCATTTCACAGAATTAAAAATCATCAAGATCTGAATATTTATATAACTAGCTATAGTACGAACGCACCTCGTTTGTAACGTTTGACGTACAATTTCCAACTTGTTTAGTCGATGCTAATTTCTTTTGATTTTATACTCATTGAATTATTTAGTCGTTTTATTTATTTATTTATTTTTTTTTTTTTTTTTTGGGGGGGGGGTATGAAAACTCTTTTCAGAGCACCGAATCTTACCAGCAAATGTAGAAGCGAAAGTTAATAATACAACTGCCACTAACTAGAATAGTGATTAAAATTATCAGTATTTCTTGTTTACATGCTTTGTAATCACAGGCAATTTACTGTGTTTTTTTTTCTTTGTACAGATATCATAACTTTATTTTTACATTATGATGACAAAAAAAAAAAAAAAAAAAAAAGCAAATTTCGCTTAAAATAAAATATTATCTATAATTTTCTGAACGTTCTAGCAAGTGTTTCGCTCGTGCCATATCGGTTCTCCACCTCTGCGCTACACTTTTTGAATTTTTATTTCTTCTGTGACATTCGGATCCTTCTGTATTACTTTGTAAAAAACATTTTGAAGCACAGAGCAAAAATAAATTTCTCACAAATTCAAGCGACATTTTTGCAGAACCTCGAATGTATCTTGTTTACATTTATTGCTTTTCCGTCATTAATCGTTCTGATTCAAGGATGCTATCATAAATCTTGTTCGGACAATGTGAATAAAATATGTATAAATCGTTTTCCATAAAGATTTTACCCCACATTTATCATGTACTGCACTTTAGAATTTTGAAATATAGTGAAGGGGAAAAAATATGTTATGATTTGTGATTTGTAGTACTTTTACAGACACAATTCTGAAATATATGGGAGATGTTTTCTTTTATATTTCTTTAATTCCATATGACAAAATAAATATGTTCTTTTCAGAAAAGATATAAAACCATTGAAGAGTCAATTAAAAATATACTGATGAAATAACTGAAGCATCATATTTCAGTTTATCTCTTAAGACCGTTGTTTAATTAATATTTTTCTGTATTCGTATGATATTATTAAATTATTCATAGGGTGGCCACCGATAACGGATCTTTTCAGAGAAAACACCAGTATTTTCTTACAGAAAAACACAGAACCGAAGTCAGAACCGAATGAAAGTTTTCGCTATTCTAATTCGGTTTCTAAATAATTTTAAATACCAGGTAAGGAAACGTGAGATTTCATTTTTTACCTAACATCAAATAGTAATATCACTCAATGATGCATAAATTTATTTTTTACTCTGTAATCATATATAACAGGGATCGCCAACCTTTCGGATCTCATGGACCAATAACTTCATAAGTCTGGATCACGCGGAAAAGTAATGTAATTTAAATATATATACAATTGAAGAATAATGATCCGAGAACTATCATTTTATTACATTACATACTATATACAGGGTGTTTCAAAAATGAGCGGTATATTTGAAAAATCAATAAAAACTAAACGGACAGCGATAGAAATACACCATTTGTTGCAATATGCTTGGGACAACAGTAAATTTTTAGGCAGACAAACTTTCTAAATTAATTACAATTTTCAATAACAGATGGCGCTGCAGTCTGAAAAAATCTAAACCACGATATTTTCCACGTATCCACCATGCGCTGCAATAATATGGCGTAGTCTCTGAACGAAATTACCAGAAACCTTTGTAAACCTGTGACTTCTTTCTGTGGGCACACTTGAAAAACCAGGTGTACCGCCACAATCCAGAAACAATTAAACAACTGAAGCAGTACATCTCTTCTGCAAGTGAAGCCCTCCCGCCTGACACGTTTACAAAGGTTTCTGGTAATTTCGTTCAGAGACTTCGCCATATTATTGCTGCGCATGGTGGATATGTGGAAAATATCGTGGTTCAGATTTTTCCAGACTGCAGCGCCATCTGTTGTTGAAAATTGTAAGTAATTTCGAAAGTTTGTTTGCCTGAAAATTTACTGTTGTCCCAAGCATATTGCAACAAACGGTGTATTTCTATCGCTGTCCGTTTAGTTTTTATTGATTTTTCAAATATACCGGTCATTTTTGAATCACCCTGTATATATTTATTACATAACCTACATTGCATGCTTTTTCTTTTGGAAGTTTATATATATATATATATATATATATATATATATATATATATTTATTTATATATGTATTGTGGTAGCGTGAGACGTTGTATATATAATTAATAAATTCCATTTATCGTTTGAAACGAAAAAACTTTATTTTAAATTAACACATTAAAAAAAAAAAAAACGTAAAAATGAAAAAATATGATTATTCGTCTCCATGCTGTGAAATTACAATTTCAGACGAACTTCGATTCTGAAGTCCACTCAAAAGACAACCTCACTCAAGCTTCTTTCCCCACCAACTGGTTCAACATTCAACTCCTTCCACCTTCAACTGCCGTCAGCAGTTTCACTTCCCAGGGGCTTTCCTTGCATTCCTGGAATTTCCCAGAAAACATTGCATTTCGTAGGGGCCCAGTTCTTTGTATCCACAAGAACAATACTTTACAATTCTTATCTACTCATTCAGATAACATACCATTCAATACAAAGCATGTATTGCAGCTTGGCTTATCTCAAAGTGAAAATGAAATTCACACTATTGATAGAATTTTTGTCAATAGAGATCAATCTGTCAGATTATTTTCATTCCGGAGAGATTATCCTTTTTCCACAAATAAGGGAGGAGTTGAAACATGTCAACTCATCACAGTATATATATATATATATACATATATATATATATATATATATATATATATATATATATATATATGTGTGTGTGTGTGTGTGTGTGTGTGTGTGTGTGTGTGCGTGTGTGTGCGTGTGCGTGCATACAGGGTGCTCCAGAATTCGACTGACAAATTAAAGGGGTGATAGAAGGCGTTAAAGAGGATGAAAACTTACTATAGAACATGGGTTCGCAAACCACGCTTAGTTGGAGAAAATCACAAAAATAGTTACGAAGAGTGTGACGTCGAGTGCAACAAAAATTGCCGAAAATAAGTAGAAAAACATTTATATGACGCCAAGCAGTATTACAATGCATTGCAGTTCAACGTCAGAAAGGAGACGAACACATTTTTATAGAAATTGTTCTAAATTGCGACCATGAAGGTCATTATACAGCCGACACTGACAGGCGAAGGATTGCCGGACGTGTTAAAACATATTCTTATAAAAATATCTCGCCATTTCCTTTCGGACGTTGAACTGTATTGCATTGTAATCATGCTTTACGTGAAATAAATGTTTTTTCTATTTCTTATTGGCTTTTATTGCTCCACTCGACGTCACACCCTTCATAAATATTTTTGCGATTTTGTTCCGCTAAACGTGGTTCGCGACTCCATGGTCTACGGTAAGTTTTCATCCTCTTGATACCTTCTATCACCCCTCTTAATTTGTCGGTCGAATTTAGGAATACCCTGTATATTCATGTTTGCAATTAGATACCAAACATTTTAGAAAAGCAATTCTTCGCCTTGTTTGAAACCAAACTTATGTGATTACATAAGAGGAATATTTTTATTTAAACATAGTGGTAACATGAAAATGATTTTTTTTATTATTATTAATGATTAAATTTTAATTGATTCATATATGCATCATTGCGCAGTTTCTGGTTAATATGAAAAGTACCTATTTAATATAACAAAATTAAAAATTATATTATATTAAAAAAAAAAAACATAAATGCGTACTTAACCGTAATTTTTTTTTTTAATTAAAGGCCGTTTAAGTTTAAATTAATATATTGGCTGTTTAACTGTAACAAAATTATTAAAGTTAGTTCAATCATTACAGAATAATAGAATATTATTTAGGTATCACACATTTTTAGTCTGGTAATATGTTCCTGCTTGTTTGAAGCAAGTTCGGGGATTTTTGGATTTAATGACGTTATTGCAAACCAGAATCGTTTTCAGTTTCAAGCCGAGATTAATGCTGATTTATAATTGCAGTTACAGATAAAAATTACTTTTCTCGCCTATTTTATGAAAGTCTGAGACAAAATTTTCACTCAGCAATGAGTATGCAATACATTTGAAATCAGCCAAAAATGAGGTCTTGATATGAAAATAATTAAAAATTACTTCTTTTGCAAATAAATAACAAATTACACCTATTAACATAATTACCAATGCTGTTTATAATTTAAATTTTCAATGTTCAAGTCAAGTTTAGTCAAGTCAAGTCAATTCAAGTTTAGATGTTATAACGAAACATCTAAAATTACATAAATAATTACGTACATTTTTTTAAAAATAAAACAAGAAAAAATGCAAATAATGTTCGAATTTGTCTGCGGGCTACTTGTTCGCGACTACTGATTTATATAGTAACAAAAACCTCTCTGAAATATTGCAATCTTCTCGAAAATTATCATAAGCAACAATTTTTGAAAATTTGTCTTTTTTTTTAATTTGTAAATGGTGTTATTATAACTTAAGAAATATATTACAAGTGTGTAAACAGTTATTTTATCTGGTTAAGAATTTATAAAGAAAACAAAATGAAATCGCAGATTCAGAACAATGGAAAATAAGATTTTAAAACTTCTCACCTGGAGCATTTTGTCGCTTGCAATACTTTTTCGGGGATGGCTCGATATAGGCCCAAAAATTTAAAGAAATCGTTTAACAACTGTTTAAATTTGAAATTTCGTTTTCTAATAAATTAGTTTGAACGACTTTTGAGCTTTTTCTTATGAAACTTTCAATTAATCACATAATATTATTACTAACATTATTATTTACTTATAAATATATATTTCAAAAACAATAGTAATGTTAAAATTTCCAACAAACTTTTATAGAAGTAAAATTGGAGAAAGATGTTAACACTGGTCTACACGATTTTCGACACAGAAAAGCAATGAGTGATTTAACAATATTTTTAATGCTAAAACAGAAAATGTAATCAGAAATGTTTTAATACGTCAGGTTTTCTAGTTATACAACTCTATTATGTCATTTTTGCAATTTTGACACATAATAAAAATGTCTGCTATTTTTTATAAAAACAAAGAACAATCCATTCTAACCAATAAATAATGAGTTATTTTATGCTATAAGTATTCTATACTTATTTAAGATATTGTATAAATTCATATACCGATAAACTTGCTCTTTTAGGAAATTTTGAACTTTGCAGCATTTTCTCAAATTTACATAACAAATACGTCTCATGCGTGATGCTAAACAATTAACTGCATTTTCAGATTCAGCATCGACAGAAGCATAAAATTCAATTGTTGCGATTTCTGCTCTGAAAATTATTTTTCACTTTATAGACGAGTGTACTCAGGGGGAAAGCAACTATAGAGTACACTGTAAAAAATGACCAATGTTTCTTATTTTATGAAAATATGCTATAAGCACGAACTAAAATATAATATAATCTTTTGAGTTATCCGAAATTTCAAATAGCATGTTACATTGTCTTTTGAATCCCCAGAAACGAATACATTTTCAAAATTTAAAGAATAATTTATAAAAACAAATTATTTTTAGCTGCCCGAATTTTTCAGAAACGTTTCCGAAGGGTTTTTATAGTGTATTAATTAGTGTCCTCAGCTTGGAATACCTGTTTTTCGAATGCTATCAATTCTGAAGTAAACATTTTCATGCTAAAATAAAAATGTTGAACAGACAAACAAGCAAAATTAACAGCGTTAACAATAACATTAAAATTAGGATTATTTCTTTACTCTTTCATGTATAAATTAACTTATGCGGCTGAAAACGTGTACTTGAGAATGGATAACATTCGAACAACAGGTATTCCAGCCTGAGGACACTAATTAATACACTATAAAAACCCTTCGGAAACGTTTCTGAAAAATTCGGGCAGCTAAAAATAATTTGTTTTTATAAATTATTCTTTAAATTTTGAAAATGTATTCGTTTCTGGGGATTCAAAAGACAATGTAACATGCTATTTGAAATTTCGGATAACTCAGAAGATTACATTATATTTTCGTTCGTGGTTATAGCATATTTTCCTAAAATAAGAAACATTGGTCATTTTTTACAGTGTAGGGATGGGCAGTCATTTTATACAATAAGAATTGTACATTTATTTAAGATTTGTATAATTTTATATACCGATAAACTTGGTATTTTTTGAAATTTTATACTTTCTAGCAGTTCCTCAAAGTTATATAAAAAAAAATATGTGCCCATGAGAGATGGAAAACAATTAAGTTCATTTTCAGATTCAACATCGACAAAAAAAATAAAATTCAATTGTTGCGATTTCTATTCTGAAAATTATTCTTCCCTTTGTAAACAAGTGTAATCAGCGAAAATGCAATTACAGGGTAGGGATGAGCATTATTATGGTACAGAAAAAGGCTTCGGAAGAGAGAATAGAAGAAGATTGCAGTAGCATCGCGAAAATATGGGAAAATTGTTTTCGATGACACATATGTCCCGAGTGATGTATAGTGGTGTCCATATGTTATTCCCGCAACAAACCAAAAGCACGACATCCTGTTGAGAACTGGAAGAGTTTTGTTTCAACGAGGAAGAATCAAGAAGAATTTGACGGAGAACTTTTCTTTATTTAATCGATAAGAAATGACATATCCAAGAACATATTCCACTGTAGTAATATTTCACAGACATTTAGGATTCACATCTTGTGTCATGACAATCGCCAGCGATGGTGACAATCAAAATTTTTCACAGTGCAGCGAAGTAAGACATCAAGAAACTTAGGCTGCATACCAGAATTTTTGAAAAGTGCGAAAGTGTTTTTTGGAGAATACCATAAGGGTGGCCAAGGGGCCAAATCATTTTTAGATGTTACTTCGGCTGAGATCAGAGGCGAAAGTGTCTCTCGAGATATGACAGCGTGCGCTAGAAAAAATACCAAACGATTTACATTTTTTGAGCCAAGAGTATTGCATTTTTGCGTGGGTTGCCGTAACTGTTACGGATACTTCATATCAACTTCGTAATTGACGTCAGGGGTAGGGAAAACTTTTTTTGGCAAAGAATGCACTTTGGCTAAAAATAGAGTGAATTAGAATTTGACGGTTTATTGTTTTGGGAAAATGCTAGGAAAGGCATTTTGCAAATATGTTGTAAAGACGCCAGAAAGACGGATGAGCATATGGTCGCTTTTAGAAAGGCAAAATTGACCATGAGAAAGAAAACATTTTATGCATTGTATTATTTCATTTACATTGATATGTGAGAGACAGATTAAAGTACGTTAATGATTATTAGAAAACAATATGTATGATTTTGACTAAAATATTTAGTTGATAGAGTGGAAAAATCGGGTGCGCCATTTAACTGCTGGGAATGTATATAAAATGCGATAATGCAGAAAGGGAAAATATACTTACTAAAATACTTAAAATATAGATTTCTTTAATTTTGAAAAGAATATATATGGTATCTTTACCGTAATTATTTCACATAATGGAATAAATAACATTATTACTATATTAGAATCTGTTATCGCATTAGTGCGTTACTGGAAAAAACCTACTAATTAAAACACATTTTCATTTACTCCAATAGCTGCAGAAAATGGTTCCTAATACAGTTTTAGGTGTGGAAGTTTTGAAAGAGAAAGTGTACATCCCAAATCCAGATACACTGGTTTCATTCAAGAAAAACAACACGAATGCAACCCGCAGCATAACTGTTAAAGTAGCATATTCCGATGTGTCCAAAGATGCATACACGCATTGGTTGAGCATATAGGTATAGTCAGAGGGACAACTGTTGTCAGCAGAGACGCGCTTATTCCTTTAAACCGTTTAAGAACAGTCCCGGTTTTACTATAGTAAAATTTCAAGATTTCTGACCTTTATTTCATGTGTCACAGTTCCCCACAAATTTATCCGATTAAAACCAACTCTTCATAAATAATTATTTACAAACTCATTTTTAGGTGCGTTCGTAATTATATAAATACGTAGCACCTATAGTCGTCGTTTTGTCCGTCTGTCTGTCTGTCTGTCCGTCTGTCTGTCTGTCTGTCCGTCTGTCTGTCCGTCCGTCTGTCTGTCTGTCCGCATATAACAACGCAAAAACTACCCAACCAAATGGTTTGCAATTTAAAATGTATTATCTTTGCAGAATTTTGTCGAGACATTTCAAATTTTATTAAAATCGAATCAAAACTTTAGGAGATATTAATAAAAATATTTATTAAGAAATTTGAATTTTTTTTTTAAATCGGTGCTTTTTTGTTATAGGAGCTTCCGATGGATGTTAAATCGTCAAGCGACCGAGATACTTATTTTAATACAGAAATTAATCTGCAGACGATATAATTCATTTCACAGAATTAAAAATCATCAAGATCTGAATATTTATATAACTAGCTGATACATATATATCTGAATATTTATATAACTAGTTAAGATATTTGTATGAACAGTGTCATAAAATATATACTTAACTAGCTGTTTAACCCGTTCTACGCACGGGATATCATGAATTTAATTCTAAAACGTGCGTACGAACGCACCTCGTTTGTAACGTTTGACGTACAATTTCCAACTTGTTATATTCTATTATTATGTTTAATATGAATGGATAAAAATTTTATTAAAATGCTAAAAATATTAAACTTGTATTTAAAAAATAAAATGTTAATAGAACTGCTACTAATTTTTAATTTCAGTTTTTGATTTTTATTTAAGTAAATACATTAGATATAATCCAACACCGAAGTTTACTAGCTTGTATGAAAATATCCTTGTGCGAGAAGGTTGTATGTTTAAATCATAATAAATATTATATTAAAAAAACATTCTAATCGCAATAAATAAAATTTACAACGTTTGTTTTGACAAAAAAGTAGGTAAAAATTGTAAGCATAATCATTTTAAAAATATACGTGTAAAATAACTCATCTGCCTGCAAATTAATTCTTTTTGTGTGCGAAATGAACAAAACTATAATTTTGAGAAACACGCTTGCAAAGGTAATCAATTAATGGTGGTGTTGAAATGCGCATTTTCACTTTAAAATTGACCCAGTTTTAATTTGAATATTTTCATGGATTTGCTTTTTTGATTGAGAATTGTATAGTTACAAAAAAAAAAAAGAGGGGGGAGGGCAAAAAATCGTTTTTAGAAGCCTTAAAACTGATGACTCCCCTTAACTAAAAATAAGAAAGAAATTTTAAAAAAAATGTCCGTTATAAGTCGAAAACGTTTTAATTGTCCCGTTAAAAAAAAAAAAAAAAATGTTTAGAGATGAATTTTTCTTTTTCTAAAAATTTAAAAATTTGGAAAAATGCTGTTTTACTGGGAAATTGGATTTGTTCAAGTTTGATTTTTTTTTCTTTTTAAGTAACAAAGATCTATTTCTCTCATTAAGGATTTTTTTTGTCGTCTCCAAATGTATAACGATGATGGCGACAACAGCTGCCTCCATGGCTTTCGCTTTTATTTCTCTTACTCTTACAACACTTCTCAACATCGCATAATTTCATTTTTTACATTATCGAATTGAAGAAGGCACTTTAGCATGAAATTTGTTCGAAAACTTTAGTTCAATTTAATAATTTTTTATGGATTTTTTAATAATTTTCAAGCATAGATTTTTTTAAGGATCTAGTGAGAGATGAATTAGTTGCAACAATTGGCAATTGATTTCTCAGAGCCAATTACATTAATCTTCTATAATTATAGCCACTTTCTCGCATTGTCATAATGGCTATATTGTCCTTTAAAATTGATGTGAATACCACTAAAGATTTCAAACAACATTTTTGCTTAAATACACCATTAGGCTATGGATCTGATTACTGAAGATTAATCATAATATCAGATTAATCATAAAATGCAGCACTTTAGCGCTAAACAGCAATATCGTCAACGAAAACCAGTTTTCAATTTTCTGGGGTTTTTTCTTTTATTTCAGATACATTAAAATTTTATATCTATTTCCTACTGAACATTTAAAAATGATTGATCTGATAATTTTATATTACATTTTTGTAATTAAAAATACGTTTTTTTAATAAAAAGTAATGTCTAGATTATGTTTGAACCCATTTCTACCATTTTATTTTTTATCATTTTTATTTATTTGTATTTTTTGCAGGTATCTATTAATCAGTTGATTTACGATAACATTTTAACTATTTATTAAAAAAGGCAAATGTGATGTAGTATTTCTAAAATAATTCGTTTTAATTAACTTATAAACAATGATCCACACTAACACAGTTTTACGAAAGAGTGAATAAAACCAACAATACCTCCAAAATTAATTGCTAATTTTATTAATAAAATAATTACATCTCTTAATCGCTCTTCGTGATTAATGATATCTGGAAACTTTGGTTATTAAATCTGTTTAATGAAATAAAATTATGCAAATTTAATCACAGACACTAATGGTTGAGAAACTTTGCGGTATTAGAGTAGAAAATGTCTGAACAATGATTAATGAAATTATTCGCTTCACATCTGAATTACAATGAAACTTTAATCTATGTTTATGAAACGACGGGATATTTTTCCGTTTTGGCCACTGATATATATATATATATATATATATATATACATAAACTTATTGTAAAAATTAACCATTGAAACAGAAGCAACTGACCGTATACAATGAGATTACTATACCATATAGCACTGTCAAATTACAAATTATAAAACATAGTCCTAATATATGAAGTATTATTTATTCAAAAAGTGAAGCAAGAGTATAAACACAAATGGAGGCTTATAATGTAATTCACTTTTTCAAGGGCAGGGAAACCACATTATAAGCAAAGAATGATTGTTTTCTGTAATTGACACCAGCTTAATGCCAAAAATTGTGTCAAATTCTTGCCCAAACAATCATTGTAACAAGATTGAAAAACAGGGATAACATTGAAAATGGAACACTACAAATCAAACCAACAAATTGATAAAAAGGGGAGAAAATAAATAAATGTATAAACAAATAAATAAAAAGGAATATAAAGAAAATCATACATTACTACATCAAGTATTTATCCATATTCCGTAGCACCATTTGAAAAGCACATGGTAAAAGTGAATCCATTAGAGCAGGTGAAATTTACAGTTAAGTAGCATCCTTCATATCAGAAATTGTTAGTAACAGTTGCAGCTATTAATTTAACCACAGAGATTTCAACTATTTCTAAGTTAAAATTTAAAAAATACAAGTAAATAATATAAAATCTGTTGATTCATTTATTATAATTTTAACTTAAATAAACTTAATATATATATTATGTTATTGGAAAATTTAAAAATTTCACCTGTATTCCTAGTTCAGTCATTCGGATAATTTATTTGGTGCTGCCATCTAGTTTAAAAATATTGACCTATATCTAATTTAAATATAGTAATAATTTATTTGGTGCTGCCATTTAGTATAAGATAATAAACTATATCTAATATCTAATATAAACATTAATTATTTAGATAAAGAAGAAGAGTTTCCAGTATAAAATCCTTTTATCTTTTTATTTGTTACACATGTCAACATTTATATAATTTTCTTTAATTTATAATTATTGTGAAATGTATAATATCATTTTAACAAAACCATTAAAAATCCCATAAATCTTAAACATTAATGTAGAATTGAAATTAAATTTTCATTATATATATATAATTATATGCAAGCTTAAAAGATTTTCCAGTATGGCTAAACGCACTTATTGGAACTAATATCTTGCTGAAAATTATCTACCCTGAAAAGTCAAATATAGAATTCACACTCTGCAATCTTAAAAATAACAAAGCTTTTCAAATATGGCAAACGCACTTATTGGAAGTAATATCTTGCTAAAAATTCTCTACCTTGAAAAGTACTATATATATATATATATATATATATATATATATATATATATATATATATATATATATATATATATATATATATATATATATATATTATATCACGATGATTCACCATCATATGTTGTAGTTGCAGTAACTTGGATTATAGAAAGAATTCACATGGTTGCACAATGAAATTAAGACGTTGGTTGTTGGATGATATAAATATTTAGAAGCAGTCGTACATTTTAGTTGCAGTTTCGTCGCGGCCATAGCGGCAGTGAATTTAAAATCCAGAGGCGTTTCTCCATAATACAACGAACGAAGCTTTCACTGGAAATTCTTTATTAAGTATTGTTCTTGGGCAGTTTCCACCATAACCATCAAATCTGGGCATCACTACATCATCACTGTATAGAGGGTAAGTATTAGAACATCTCAAATTCTCAAAACGAGCAGCCAGGGAGTTGTGTACAATTGAAAATACGACTTAATTCTGAGGGAGCGCCGCAGGCAGCTGCTTTTTGTTACCCCGCGGAACAACACAAGTTATGACGTACACTGTAAAAATATGTCCTGAAATTAACAGGTGTTATTCTGTGAATTTTCCTTTTTTTAACCTGAAAAATTCCGTTTTGGGAGAAAAGTGTAACTTTTCCTGGAATTAACGGAAGTTTTCAATTTACTGCTAGAGATATAACTGAAAGTTTCCGTAAGCGGCAGTAAAGTCTCGGATAACGGAACTTTTCCGGCAAGACACGTTCTGTTCCGACGCTGATTGGAGGATATATTAGTTTGTCAGTCTGTGTCCTGTGTCAACACACCCTATGACCAAAGCCTCCTCCGGAAGAGGCAATATGGCCGATACGGCAGTCCGAAGTAACTTCACCTGCCCAGTAGCACGTGCTTTTTAGAATTTACAATTGTAATAATACGTACAACTTTGGATATAGACATATTTTACAGAATAAAAGTTAAGTTTTATCTTTGTTTTTTATATCATTGTTTTAATAATATTATATGTATAATTTCTTTATATGTTTGTAAGATATAAATTTAGTTTTTAAACCACGTGTATATTAAGTAATAGCTTTCAATCATTTGCCTAGAATAAATATTTTGTTTTAAGTCATAAAAAAAGGGATGATTTTGCATTTTATCTGATTATTAATTTACTTCAACTCACTATTTCCTCACCGGACTTTCTTATTAAGTTATGTGTAATATGTGTCTAAAGATAAACTTTATTCATGCAGATTTAAAAAAGAAAAAAGATCCCCGTTCTTTAGCTATGCTTTATTTCGTTATTATATATTTTTCAAAATTACAGCTTATGCGTTTGTATTCGAATATACTTTTTAAATCATATAATTATTTTACTTTCTAACAGTTTCTAATCATTTACTATAAGTAACCTGGATGCACTGTTTTATTAATTTATAAAATATTTCAAGAGTATGTTTATATTATCACAGTATTAACTAGCAGCAGTTCGTATATTGCTTTTGTCATTTTTTTTATTTATTTTTTAACTCTTAATTTTAAAGTTGCTTTTATGGGAGCAAATTATATTATTACTATTTATTCTCTTTATGATTAGAGAATGCTGATAGTTGTTTGATCTTGTAAGTGTTATTTTTTTTTCTTTTTCTCACGTTTATTTTTCAATAGCACCTAGCGATATTTATAGAGTTATAGGTTGACTTGTAAAATTATTGTAGCATAATTTTTTTTATATAAAAATAGTTTCGATATGAACAATTTGAGTACAATAAGGCCTCGTTATTAATTATTTATATTTGATGGTTTAAATACCAGAAAGTGTTTACATCCGCGTAAGGGTGTCGGATAACGACTACATTGAATAAACAAAAACTGTAAATAGATAAAGAAAATAATTTATAACATATATAAATATATACATATGATTTAAAATAGCAAGTAATTTCGAATACAAACTAACAGATAAACGAATTAAAAGCTAGAAAATAAGTAAAATTTTCCTTTTAGGATTTACTGAAATAGATTTTCTCTCTCTCTAGGCAAATGAGTCCAATTTTTGTCTTCAAAAAATGAGATTTCTATCTTACATATGTATAACAGAATTGATTATACATACTAATGATATTAAAACAACGATATAAATAAATAAGAGATAACATTTAGTGCCCCAAGTCTTTAAAATATGTCTCAGTATGAAATAAGAAAAAAAAATACATAAACAGTGAGGTGGGGGTAAAAATTAAAAAATATATATTAATAACAAGTGCTAAAAATTGCAAATTTTAGCATACTTTATGGAAAAATTACAATATTGTTATAATTAAGCTTAAGATTTTTTCTAAAAATAGTTTTTCATATAAATATATTTAATTCCTTAATACAGACTTTTTTTTTCTTTCTAAATTAAATCACATTTATTGCTTTTTATAAAATTTTGTATATTAAGTATAAGTATCCTAATAATATCTCTTAAGAAATTAACATTTTTAACTTCTGTTTTCTGTGTGCAATTCTTACAGAATGTCTCTTTTCTTTTTGTTGTCTAAATATTTCTAAAATATACATTTAATTTTTTTCTGAAGTTTTAAAATATTACTTGGTTTTGCTAGGATTTTAATACATAAAATTATAAATAAAGTATATATTTCAGAAATATTTTGACCACTACAAAAGAGACATCCTTTCAGAAGAGTACAAAGAAAAAAAAAGTTAAAAATATTTAATTCCTAATAATAAAAATACAAAAAAAAAAAAAAAAAAAAAAAACAGTTATAACCGCCACAGATAAGTTTAACATAAGTATGGGGAATTTGAGATCTCACTTTCCCCTTTATGGGAGAAATATCGAACAGATAATAAAAACTAAAACTATCAGCTTGTAAAACGGAAAATAACCGTCCTGAAAACTGAAAATGTCAGTTTCTAAAACAAAACATTTCAGTTCCTAAAACGGAACTTTTCAATTTCTAAAACAGAACTTCTCAGTTTCGAAAACGGAACTTCTCAGTTTTGAAAACGGAAAAAAACCACAAAAGTGAATTTCTGTGAAAAAACGGAAAAGTTACGGCAACTCTGCTGCCAGTACCTTTTCCGTTTTTTTACAGGAGTTTGTTTTTACAGTGTAGAACGCGCACTGAACCAATGAAGAATTAAAGAAGACGCGTCATGCTACGTCACAACCAATGAAAGATAATTCGTGAAAGAGTTCGGACAGAGATGAGTGGATTAATTTTATAGTAAAGTGACTTTAAAGCGGGAAAATAATTTAAGAATAAAAATGAAAATGGCTCTCAAAAAACATTCTAAAACCCAGAAATGATCGAGGATCATGATAGAAATTAAGAATAACTAAAAGCTTTATATTTAAGTAAATTTGGACAATTTAGAATTAAATAAAAGGGAATTTAATAGAGTTAACGATAGAGCTAAATTAAGAATAAGTATTTAATGAATATAGAGTAGTAAATTGGAATAAAACAGGGAAAAAAATTAGAATTGTAAGAATTTGGAATAATTTAACTAAGGAAAAATGGCGAATTTTTTTTTTTTTTTTTATTATTACACATCCCCCCTCCCAAAAAATGTATGAACCGGTAAGTCCAATTGACTTACATGTTCATTGGGAGAAAGCAGATACTTGGGTTACAAAATAGTTCCCTCGTTGCAATACAGTTACCTGGTTGCTGCATCGCGATGCTCAAATTTCTGAATTCTGTTAACTACAATTTTTAATAATTAAATTTAAAGAAACACGGTTAAGTGGAAACTGCTGTAAATAATTACATTTTTCAATAATAATTAGTATAACAGTACAGTATAGTTTGTATCAAGAAAATATAACGACAACATATAAATCATCTCTTTTTTACCAATAATTTAACAATAATCAGCATTATTCACTTATCTATAGTCCTAAAGTGATTTTTTTTTAAAGTCCTACTGAATTGTATTAGTCCAATTATTGAATATTATAAGAGTTCTTAATGTTGCAATGGCAGTATGAAGTTGCAATAAATAAATTTAAGTAGTAATATAATAACAATATATAAATCATATCTCTTTTTATCAATAATTTAACAATAGTCAGCATTATTCACTTATTTATAGTCCTTAAGTGAATTTTAAGTCCTACTGACTTGTAGTAGTCCAATTATTGAATATTATAAAAGTCCTTAGTGTTGCAATAAATAAAATAATACAATAATAATAATAATAACAGCAAGAACAATATCAACAATAAAAATTTAAAATAAAAATACTTAATAATAACAATAATAATAGTATCATCAATAGAAAGAATAAACAACAACAATAACATCAAAATTTTATTTACATAACATCAGAAACTTTTTTGAATGCAGCTTACCTAAAACTTTCAATTCCACTCTTAAATACTTTTTATCCATTATAATCTTCATATTCTCTTTCAAATCAACTTATAAATAGTGTTACTAATATTAATAATTCTCAACAATAAGTTCAGCAATAACAAGCAGTATAATTCAAAATATCACACTTTCTTTAATTCTTTCTTAAGTATATGATTAATATCTCATCCATATAGTAGTGAATGAGGCATGAGAATATACTCAATAAAAATACATAATACAAAATAAGGAATAAATAAGAAATATTCGTGAAACAATCATTATTGTGTAGATGATGGTTATGTAACTATCTTGCTTTCAGTCAAACAAGAAAACATAAGTTGTGAAATGAAAAAAATAGGACCTTGTAGCATATTAAGAAAGGTCGGACAATTCTCAATTAGTATTAAGATATCATATTTGATTAGTTTAATATAGAATTTAATCCAGTTTATTTTATTAATTTCGTTAATACTGTTTAAATTATTATTCTAATCTAATTCAATTCAGTATCAGAATTTACCAACTAAAATCAACCAGTTTATGCCCGCACAAACAGTTAACTCAAGGGAAAACTCAACAGTGATGCTCCTGTGAGCTCAATTCAAGAACACACTGGTATACAGAAGAGAATTGATAATTAATTTTTATTTAGTAAATTTATTTATTTAAGTTAGTTTATTTTATGAATATTATAAATTTAAGCTGAAACTATTTAACATTAGTTTGTTGTGGTTTCTCATGGGATAATTTTAATTGATCAGGAGGATAATAAGGGCGTAATTTTGATACATGTACTATTTCAGTAGATTTATTTTGAATCTGTCTATTAATTTCAAAATTGACATCAGATAACTTATTAAGGATTTGATAAGGACCACTAAAGACTTGTGAAAGTTTTCTAGTATTAGCATATTGGAACTCTTCATAAATTACAAGATCTCCAATCTCAAATTTTGGTTCTAGATAATTTTGATCATAATATTTTTTACTTCTCCAATAATTTTCATCAGTGCGTTTTTTAGCAAGTTTAAGGGCTTCTTGAACAGGAGGGTAATAATTTTGTTGAAGAGGGGAATCATAAGGTAATTGGCCAAAAAGTAAGTAAGCAGGAGGAAATTTAGTGATAGAATGAGGGGTATTGTTATACTCATTAACTACTTCTGTCAAAATTTTTGTCCAAGGAATTTTGGAGTTAGTAGAATTGACTTTACACTTCAATCTAGTAACTATCGTCTGGTTCACTCTCTCTCATTTGCCATTCGTTTGCGGATGATGTGATGTGGTTAAACGTTGCTTAATATTGTGGTTTCCCAGAAATTTTTTAAATCTAGATGAAGTAAAGGCTGCATTTCTATCACTTAACACTTTTTGATGGGTCTGGACATTAAGAATTTTATTAAAACAGAATAATTGTTGTGGTGTTTGAATATTAAAAACTTGTTTTAGGCAATTAGTATAAGTTTCTGTGGTAACACTTTTTGAGGGAAAAGCCCAAACATATCTAGTAGCATGGTCGATTATAAGATGTAAATATTTTTTGTGGAATTGTAGTAATTAAAGCCTCCCACAGTATCAACAGAAATGCATTCGAAAGGTTGATCTGTGGTGGTCATAGCTTGTAATAAGCCAAATTTTTTCTGTCTCGGTTTTTTATTCTTTTGACAGACATCACAGTGTTTTAAAAATTAGTTATATCTTGGGTCATATCAGGCCAATAATAATTAGGAGATGTTAAGTTTAACATTTTTTGAATACCAGGATGACCAAATTTTTCATGAGTAACATTAAGCAATTTCCTTCTTAAAGACATGGGTACTACTATTTTTCTAAAACCTTTCTTTTTTACTATCATAAGTCCATTTTCCTTGACATAGTTTTTTCCACACACATTATCTTTTTGTTGCATCTCTATAACTTCCCTAACATCCAAAAGAAAGGTAAGTGGTTGAATAAGATATGTAGTAGGATTTCTGGACAACATGTCGGCTTCGAAATTTGTGGAACCCTTTAAATATACAATATCATACTCGAACATACTTAGCTTTAAGGACCATCTGAATAATCTTCCTCTTAAATGTTTGACATTTCTTAACCAGACAAGAGACGCATGATCTGTGTGAATAGTAAATTTAACACCGTGGAAGTAGTGATAAAATTTATCTAAGGTGTCAATGATGGCAAGACACTCCAGTTCTGTAATAAAATAATTCTTTTCATAACTTCTCAATCCTCTAGAATAGTATGCAATTGGATGTAAGAAATTATTATTATCAGGCTGCTTAAGGACTGCACCTACTGCCACCTGTGAGGCATCAACAAACATATGGAGGGGTAATTTAGGGTCATAAATTTTCAAAACAGGTTTAGCAATTAGGGCATCTTTTAGTTTTTGAAAAGAATTTTGACAATCTAAATTCCATTCCCAAATAGTATCTTTTTTGAGCAATTTATTGAGAGGCTGCCTGATTTCTGCATATTTATTAATGAATTTATGATAGACATTAATAGATCCTAAAAATCTTTGGAGTTCTTTAACATTTGAAGGGGGTTTTAATTTTTTGATAGCTTCTATATTATTGTTAGCAGGAGTTAAAGTGCCATTTTTTATCTCATAACCTAAGAAATTAATTGTATTTTGGACAAAGTTACACTTAGATAATTTAAGTTTAAGATTTTCCATTCTGCATAATTCAAATATTCTGTTGAGATGTTGTAAATGTTCTTCCAAAGTTGAAGAAAAAATAATTATGTCATCAAAATAGTAGCAAGCAAAGTTAACTTTATGTTTAGTAAGAATTCTCCTAATAGTTCTATTGAATATCGATGGTCCTACCTTTACCCCAAAAGGGAGAACATTCCATTCCCAAAGTCCACAATTGGTAGTAAAAGCTAATTTTTCGGTGTCTGCTGGGTGTATGGGTATGTGCCAGTAGCCTGAGGCTAAATCCAGGGTGGAAAAATACTGGGCACTACTTAATTTGTCTAAAATGTCATCAATACGGGGTAAGGGTTCTGCATCATTTTTCATTATGGAATTAAGTTTTCTATAATCTACACACAATCTAGTTTTTTTACCTTCATCGCGTTTTTCTACTAAAGTGACTAGTGAAGAATATGGGCTATTGCTTTCTTTGATTAATCCAGCAGATAATAATGATTGAATTTGTTCAGAGATTTCTTTTTCTTCCACTGTTGAAGTACGATAAGGCCTCATAGATATAGGTAGGTCAGATTTGAGAAAGATACGCTGTGGCTCAATATTAATCTTCCCCACATCATATTTATTTTTTGAAAAAATATCCAAATAATTTCCCATTATATCCCTTAAAGTTTTGTTTTCTATTGTGTTTATTTCCCCTATTAAATCATAATCATTAACATTAAGTTGCGCGAAGGATTGAGGAGCCATGATTCTTCCATAATCGGGTTGCACATATTGAGACTGATCTTGAACATTAAAATGCAATAATCGTAATTTATTACTGGATATGTCAACATTTTGATTTAAAACAAGATCTCCTTGAGTAACTCGACAATTTGCACAGTCTATAATTAAGTTAAATTGAGAACAATCAGGTAATCCTAATATAGCATAGTCCAAATCACTGTCACATAACAAAAATTTAATATAGTGTGTAATATTACCTATTTTAACTAATAAATTACACGACTTATTAATTGTAACTTTACCTTTAGCTTGACCAACAATAATAGGTGAAATATTTACAATTTTAGCACTTAAATAACGAATAAATTTAAATGGAAGAATAGATATTGTCGACCCGGAATCAATAACATAATTTAATTTTTTACTATTGGCATACCCAGCAACAATTAATTGTCAGGCATTGGATTGGCTTGGTGACTGACTACCAACAGGAATATTACCTGTTTGCGGAGGGTTTAAGTTAAAGATACAATTCCTCTCCCAATGATAAGCTTCTGAAATTCCCCTATTCAGACATAATCTACATGGTCGACTCGGCATCCTTCTCTGATAGTGGTTGACAGGCAATCGGGGACTAACGAACCTGGACGTTGAAGGGTTAAAATTAGTTGCTGTTTGGAAATTTGGATTCCTATAATTAGGTTGAGGGCGAATCCAATGTCTAGGTGAATTATTTGGTTGAGAAAAAGGTCTGGAATTTTGAGACATATTTCTAACATTACTATTATTGTTACTGCTAGAATGAGATGGAATGGCAACAAGTTGTTTAACTAATCTATACCAATCGGTAGTAGATTCAGGAGGATTTACTATTAAATAGTTCTGGTATTCAGGTTTTAAGCCGTCCGTCAATCCCTGTAAAATAATGGTTTCACATAGTTTAAGTTGTCGACCTATCTCGATTTTCTGACGAAAATAATTTTCTAAGTTGTTTAAATCGTGCAATTTCAGCGAGGCGAAATCAGAAAAACGGGGGACTGTTACTTTCAGAAATTTTTCAGTTAAGATTTCAGTATTTTTTCATATTCTTTACAATCTAGACATTCATTAACATACACCTTTAACGCTTCGCCCTTCAAATATTTGGAAATATTGTTAATTTTCCACTCCTTTTTATCTGGAGGGGCTGATTCTTCAAAATGTCTAAGCCAAGCCACAATATTCATTCCGCTTTCTGGATCAAAAATAATAACATTAAGCTCTTTTTCAGCCATTTTTGTTTGAGTACTCTTACTTTCAGCAATAAACTTAACAAACCCTGACTTTAATAACATGTAAATAAAATAACAATATATAAAGAATTCTTTAACTTAACAACAACTGTAAAAATATCTAACTCTTAATAATTTAACTAACAACTAATTTTTAACAGTAAATTGTCAAATTCATTCCACTTAAATAGTAAATGTGCTGTTACTCTATCTTTCTATAAATAAATTTGCTGTATATGAAAAAAATATCACAAAAGAAAGTAGAATGAATAAATAAATAAACACTTTTTTAAAATAAGTAGCTTGATTGTACTCTCTGAACATAGCATCAAAAAACAAAAGTAATGAAATAAAACAATAAATTATATGCACACAATAATTTTACCTTTTCAATGTTACGCAACTGCAGCGCAACTTTCTTTTGAGATAACATATTGATATTATGCAATCAATGATGCAAGCTGTAGTTTCAGAGACTCTAATAAATTTTTATGCATTTATAAAATGGCATAGAATATGTTCAGATACATTTTATTTAGTAAATAATGAAAAGAGATTACTCATATTTTTTTCAATAAATAGAAATTATTTCCTATAATAAATATCACCGACTGAACATAAAATTAAATTACTCTTGTAAAATGAAGAAATATGGGAAATAATAAATATCAGAACAGTTCAAAAACTTTTGGTAATATTGTGAGCTTAACCAATAATATTAATTTTTTTAACAATACATAAGAATAAATATTAAATTTTGTACATTCTAACTATTCATCATAAAAGGAACAAAATTCTTCTAAAATATTCTAAGAACACATTTTTTGTCTCTGGCTTTGAACTTCGGAACATAGAAGTAATGAAAAAAAAAATTAAACTGCACACAATTTTTACTTTACCAATGCTACGCAAGTTTTCAGCGCAGCTTCCTTTAAGATTTCTTTTCTAGTTATCGTAAAATATCATCATGTAAATTTCATAATCATACTCCAAGTCATGTGCCAAGTAATAACTGAGAACATAAATTATTCAATTCATATTGTACTAGCAATTCTCATAAGTGCATCAATCTAAAATATAACTTAGTTTAGTCTTTAAAGCATAATAACATACTTTTAATTCTTCCTTAATATATTAAATTTAACAGAAAAATAACATAAACAGTAAAATAAATTTCATAATATCTTTCAGACTAATTAATAGTACAAGAACATAAATAAAAATCTCAGACTGTTAAAAACTTTGTCACTTGGTTTCTTGTTACGTAAGAATAGATATTTTAACAAAATAAAAAGGTTGTTATAACATTTAGCAACAAATAAATAATACATATTACTTACTATAAAATCTAACTTACGCAATCAAATCTTGTTATGACAAAGAGGATTCAACAAATTTTTGTTGTTTTCATTGACGTGATGTTCCAATACTTCTTCTGGCTGACCTCGAAAGGGGGGTTGACTTTATAATGAAAACATATTTCGTAGATGCCTTGCTTCCGTTCTTTTTTGTTACGACACCTCAGTAAATAAGCGGCAACTTGATTCTCAAATATTCTTTCCACATCATTTGGAAGGATAGTTGTGGCATAAGTCCTTTGAGATCCTGCCCGGCTTATATTATATCACGATGATTCACCATCATATGTTGTAGTTGCAGTAACGTGGATTATAGAAAGAATTCACATGGTTGCACAATGAAATTAAGACGTTGGTTGTTGGATGATATAAATATTTAGAAGCATTCGTACATTTTAGTTGCAGTTTCGTCGCGGCCATAGCGGCGGTGAATTTAAAATCCAGAGGCGTTTCTCCATAATACAACGAACGAAGCTTTCACTGGAAATTCTTTATTAAGTATTGTTCTTGGGCAGTTTCCACCATAACCATCAAATCTGGGCATCACTACATCATCACTGTATAGAGGGTAAGTATTAGAACATCTCAAATTCTCAAAACGAGCAGCCAGGGAGTTGTGTACAATTGAAAATACGACTTAATTCTGAGGGAGCGCCGCAGGCAGCTGCTTTTTGTTACCCCGCGGAACAACACAAGTTATGACGTAGAACGCGCACTGAACCAATGAAGAATTAAAGAAGACGCGTCATGCTACGTCACAACCAATGAAAGATAATTCGTGAAAGAGTTCGGACAGAGATGAGTGGATTAATTTTATAGTAAAGTGACTTTAAAGCGGGAAAATAATTTAAGAATAAAAATGAAAATGGCTCTCAAAAAACATTCTAAAACCCAGAAATGATCGAGGATCATGATAGAAATTAAGAATAACTAAAAGCTTTATATTTAAGTAAATTTGGACAATTTAGAATTAAATAAAAGGGAATTTAATAGAGTTAACGATAGAGCTAAATTAAGAATAAGTATTTAATGAATATAGAGTAGTAAATTGGAATAAAACAGGGGAAAAAATTAGAATTGTAAGAATTTGGAATAATTTAACTAAGGAAAAATGGCGAATTTTTTTTTTATTATTACATATATATATATATAATTCACACTCTTCAAGCTTAAAAATAACAAAGATTTTCCAATATGGCAAACGCACTTATTGGAACTATATTTTGCTAAAAATTCTCTACCTTAAAAATTAAAAAAAAAAAAAAAAAATTAGAATTCACATTCATTTAAATTTTTAATTAATGAATGATATTTAACCAAAATATTCCCATTCTGCTCGCACACAAAGGAATTCAATCTTTAGCCAAATATATCAGCAATCAAAATGTAAGTGATTTAACAGAAAGAATTTACAAACATATAACCCCAATGAAAGCAAAATTTATATTCGTAAAATTGACTTAACTAAATAAAAAGGATAGCCATATTCTATTCCATGTTGAAGGATAAGTTTTAAATTTTTAGTTTTAAAATTATTTGAACAAAGATTGTTAATTCGATGTGCAAAATTTAGTAAAATATTTACAAATACTGATTTATGTATACATGACATATAATTAGTAAATAAGTTTACTTTAAATGTAAAATCATTTCGCTTGTCATAAATGTCAAACAAAATTTTATTATCTTTAAGAATTATCTTAAGATCAAGAAAATTAATTACATTATTTACCATAACGTTGAAACTATAATTTAAATTTTCATGATATTTTATTGGTAGTAAATAATTTGAATTATTATTAAAATGGAAGACGATTATATCATCTATATAACGGTACATTTTACAATTAGCAATATTTGAATTACACTCATAATAATATAAATATAATTCTGCAAGAATTGAAGAAACAATGCCACCCTGACGCAATCCACAGCTTTGAATATGTATATAGTCTCATTAAAAACAATGTAATTATGATGTAGAATAAATCTAGTTAAAGTTTTAAAGTAATTTAAAGAAATATTATTTTTTAAATTTATGGAATCCTTGTATTCTTTGTATAATAAATTGACAATCCTGAACATATCCTTGATATCAATATTATTAAATAAGTCATTAAAGTCAAACGTCTTCATGTAATTTATGTTATTTAAATTTTTAATATTATTGACAAGTTTAAAACCATTTTTTATGCTAAACAAATTATCTTTTTGTTTTGTAAGTTCAAACAAGTTAGTAAGAATAGTTAATAGAAATTTACTTGCATTATTATTATACGTATTGCAACCTATAGTTACAGTTCTAAATTTAATAGGAGTTTTATGAAATTTAGGTATAACAACAATATATGGATAATTAAAGTTGTAATTTTTAATTTTTAGCAATTTATAATATTGAAATATATGTCGATTATTAATAATTGTATTAAGATTAGTTTTTTTTTAATTTAAACTTGTATTTATAGCATTAGATATTAGCAGCGAATAATATTTTTTGCAGATGAAAGCATAGCTGTTTGGTGATTTATGAACATAAATAATAATAAATTTGTTTTGTAAATTCTTTATTTCACTATTTAGTTGTTTAACATTAAAATTATAATTTTCCATATTTCTGGAAAAGTTAACATTTAAATTACTTAAAACATTTAATTTCCATTCATTAAAAAATTCAATGGGTTTATTATAATCTATTGAAATTTTATATATAAAAAGGTCAAGATCCAGATTAAATTGTTTTAATATAGAAAAAATAGTATAACATGAAGGTATTCGAAATTTAGTCCCATTAGTCATAAAATTGCTCAAATAATCATTCTCTACAATATTAATATCCCCTGTAATAATGTGACCATGTACCTTATCTACATCATTACTATAACTAGGATTATTATACATAAGCATGGAGGTTTATCATTTGATGTAAGAAGTTTTGCAAAATTATTGTAATTGAAAATCCTACGTCCTAGTGTAACGTTGTATTTGTATGATTTATGTATTGTAAAGTTTTTTATGGGGAATTTGTTATTGTTATTAATTACATTGTGTATATTAATTTTATTAAGTACTATATTGGAAAAAATGATTTTAAGTTGAGTATTGTTAGTTTTTTTTATAAGTATTTTTTGAAATTTTTACATTAAGTTGATTAATTCTATATAATAGAAGATCAAAATATACATTACTAAAATGTGGTGATAAATTTAACGATAATAAAACTTTATAATACGTATTAAGATTTTTCTTTTTGATCGAAAAAAATATGTTTCCTTATGTCAAACCAATTGTAAGAATTAGTGATTTCATTTTCCATATTAGATAATTGCTGTATAATATCATTACTAGAAATATACTGTGCAGTGCATTAGTACCATTTTTACCCCTTTTTGTAAGTGTAGTTTTTGTATTTACTTTATGATTTAAATTAGCATAAGTGCTGGTATAATGTTCATGTTTATTAGTATTAGTATAAACAAGGTTTGTACGATTAAATAACTTAGAATTTAGACCATAAGGATATAAAGAGTTACGAGATTTTATATAAATGGATTCATAAAGTAGTCTATTAGTGAAATTTTTGTGCATACTCAGGATTTTAATAGTAATATCTTTAAAGTCATGTTGTCTAAAGTGCATATGCTCAACATTTATAGAATTATTTTTTATAATATCCTGTCTATGTTGATTGCTTCTGTAGTGCAGTGGATTACATGTTTGACCAATATATTCCATCTCACATATATTGCAGTTAATCGAATAAATAATATTGTATGTTTTATAGAAGAATACATTAATTTTCGAGTTAGAACTATTAACAATTTGCAGTGGATCTGCATGTGGGCAAGTTAAGCAGCGTGGGGATGAACATTTTTTGAATTTGAGATTCACAGTGGGACAATAAGACAGGTAACTGTTTGACGATCCAAAGAAATCCCTGTCCATTTCAATGTACCGAGCATTAGGCCTAATATTATTATTAAAGCCTAAATTGCCAGTCGCTAAATCTTTTTTAATACTGACCAAAATGAGAATTGTATATCATAAATAAAATAAGACAATGTTTAAATATAAATTAATATAAAATTTGTAAATAATATAAAAGAATATAATATAATATAAAATTAATACTACAAATTTATCATTTGATTGCTAGGTTAAAAAGTATCAATAATCAAAACAAATTTATCATTTGCTTTCTAGATTAATTAAAACTAATATTTTTTATTTGATTTCTAGTTTAATTTATACCAAAAATCACTAATTTAATTATAAAAATAAAAATGAAATTATAATAATAAAAATAGTATAAATAATAAACCTTGATTACATAAATTTTAATTAATGTACAATATATACACAGAAGAAGATAGTCTCACCAAAACTGGTATAAAAATACCATAGTTCATACTTTTTTTTAAAATTTAACTATATAAGCCCATACAGAATAAACTATACTAATAATTCAAAATGCAAGATGACCATACTAGTTGGACATAAACAAAAACAATGCAAACGGTCAAATTAATAAGTTATTTCAATAGCAATATTACAAAAAGTTATTAATGCAGAAACATAAAATTATTTTGAAATACAAGAAATACATCAAATTTTGCGCATAAGCAGCAATAAAATAATGTATTTAATAGTTATGAAAATATAAATTATGCCAAAATTTGGGCTGTAATTAGTTGTATATCTAATTGGGCTGCAAGAGAACAATATTCTTATGAATATAAAAATTAAAAAAGTAATAAAAAAGTAAAAAAGTAAATATATATATATATATATATATATATATATATATATATATATATATATATATATTTTTTTTTTTTTTTTTTTTTTTTTTTTTTTTTTAAGATAGACTACCCTTTTTTATTGTTATATTCTTCTCTGTCTAAGGCGGACTGTGTAAATCGAAAATCTGTCTAACTTCGAAAGATTTTAAAGATCTAGTGAATCCATAGACATAGAGTAAACTTTGTTTAATAATGAAAGTCTCCTTAAAGCGCACACTCAAAATATTTTGAAAAAAAAAATCTACTTATGTACGCAATACAGTAGGGGAGATGGGGGATGGATGGGACAAGGAATGGATGGGACGTTCTCAATATTTCAGATAATAAACTTTTTTTTTTAGTTGCTTCCTATCCTCATAGATGACACTATCATTGTGTGCTTCAGAACCAAAAGCAAGACTACATGGCTGTTTTCAGTTTCCTTCAAATTTTCATTTCCTGAAAACTCTGCTTAAAAGTAATTTTTTTTTACATTTGAAGTTACTTAAATATCTTATGCAATAATAAACAATTAAGATATGTTGTAGTTTTTTATTTCAAGGCTGAATACTGGTAATTAAAATGATCGAACATTAACCATTGTGACAAAATAATATTTGAGACAAAATGGCTGACATTTGAATGTATGCATCATGGGCATGATTGGGACATTTCAAATGGGGATGAATGGGACTGCTTCATTCATCCCTAGAGGATACTGAATTTTTTAAATTAACTAAATAATATTACATAAGTTGATAAATTAATAATTTATGATAATTGTTCTTTTAACATTTCATCCACATTTTAGCCATCGTCTTCAGCCATTGAATGCTTCCGTTTATGGGCCTTTTAAGGGAAAGCTGAGATGAGTTCATGATTGACTAACAAATAATCCTGGAGATCATATTACAATTTACAATCTCTCAGCTTTTGCCAAGGAGGAATTTTTGTCAGCTTTTAGTCCTTAACATTGAATAAAGGGAGGAAAATATTTGTGTCCCTTTCATCTTTGCTGTGGGGATGATGGAGACATAGAGAAACTTTTTTTAATTTCATAATATGTTTCTGTATAATAATAATCTTGAATAAATATTGTGCATAAGATGTAGTCAAACACTTAATCTATGAAATGGGATATATAATATTTATAATAACTTAAATAAAATGTATGAAAGAAATATTTTTGTGAAAATGTCCCATTCATCCCCCATCTCCCCTACTAGTTAAATTTATTTGCGAAATCCCAGTAGTAAGTCTGTAAAAAAATTAACTACTTTCGTGTATTTGGCTCAAAAAGGACTAAAGCGCAATGAGATTTAGCGAGAAACACGTTTCTTCGCCAAATGCAAGCGATTGGAAATTGTTTGTTTAATGAGGGTTTAAATGCGCAGTACTTTAGTATGAATTTAAATTTAATCGATGAAATAATTTGCATAAATCAAACATTTTGTGCGAATTTTAATACATAAACTAAAACCTTTAACAACGTTTTAACGCACAAATACGTACAAACATGGCGCAAATATCACATACGGCCGTTTCGAGGATTCTTGGATACCCTTCCTCAGTGCAGAATAAATAAATAAATAAATAAATGATTAAAATGGGTTCAAGACCCTCGGTTATAGCCTCGAATACTGGCTTGATTGAAAAGGCCAAAGCTAGAGCTCCTATAATACAGGCTGACGCATCCTCGCAGATTTGGGTCTCAAATTGAAGTTCAGTCGAAACACCAAGCTAATCAGAACCGGTTCAGCCAATCACAACCGAGTCTTAGGCAACCCCAACTCCCGCTGCGGTCGATTGATGCTGAACTGAGCACGAATAATCCGAAACAAAATGGATATGCGTCAGCTCCTATTATAGGAGTCTTAGCCAAAGCAAGAGTTTATATAACCTAAAGAAACGACGTAATTGACCGGAACTAACTGAAAAAAAGAGTCACTGCGCAGGATCCCTCCACCCCTTTTCTCTCGCTAGTGTGGAAGGATCCTGCGCAGTGAGCTACTATACTGGCACAGCATAGTGCTTCACAGTGCTTCAAATGCTGGCACAGTTATGTAATTCAGAACTACACATTTTTCTCCTATTTTTTTATTCTCTTCCATGATATCTATCTAAACAATTGAAAAAATCTCCAAAAATATTTTAAAAAATTATAAAATACAAAAATATATCTTGTTGTTGTAATGCTATCCTTAACCTTTCTATGTTTATTTTGTGTGTAACCTATGTTTATTTTGTGTGTCACCTATGAGATCCTAATTTATTTTAGTTGTTAGTGTTTGTGTTTTTATGCTTCTGCACCCCTCCCCCCTCCCCGGTGCTACCAGTAATGAATCACCATCATTTTAATCTCCTTTCGTTATGCTCTGGGGATGTGTGGAAGATGTCCACGGGCTCCTCGGCTCAAAGTTGTTCGAAGTAGCTTTTCAATCGAGCCAGTACTCGGAGCTATAAACAAAGTTTCTTCAAACCCATTTTAATCTTTTTTTTTCCGCATTGAGGAAGGGGGTCCAAGAATCCTCGAAACGGCCGTATGTGATGTTTGTGCCATGTTTGTACGTATTTGTGTGTTAAAGGTTTTAGTTTATGATGAAATAGTTTATTTAAATTTACACAGTATCACCAGTTGAATAACTTTTAAGTATATTTTAAAAGTAAAGGCTTGATTAAACTCGCTGTCGCTCTGCATTTCCATATCGAAGACATCCTTATTTCCGAGGTAACAATGCTTTTCTTTTACTATCTCCGACACTACGATGTCGAAGTCGAATTCATAGTGCTCAGAATTGACCTTAATTTTGAGTTTGAAACAATTTTAAACAATTTAAATTTTTTTTTCTAAACCGTATAATACGATCGTTAAATTTCATTATGTTACGGCCAAAACCCGAAATCGGTCAATTCGCGAACTGGCCGGCCAGTCCCCTCCTCCCACCCCCACCCCCATCCCTGTTTTTCAAATTTTTAAACGAATAATAATGTTTTAAAATTACTCCATACAAATATTGGAAAACCCTAATAAATAATCACCCAATTTAAGAAAGAAATATGTTACATCAGTGATCTCCAACCGAGAATCGTAATAGGAGATGTGTATTGCATCATCCTAAAATGCATCGGCTGACGCAATGACATTTTTCTTTCCCTGTAATAACCAGAGACAATTGCATCATTCAAAAACTGAACTTTCTCATCCAAAGTACTAATAAACTCACTTTTCATCTCTCTCTTGATCTGAACGGATCAGAATGTAAAAAAAACTAAATAATTACGAGGAGCAAAAATGTTAATCTCCTCAATTTTTTGTATAGATCTAATACTTATTAAAGTAATTCTTTAACCAGTTAACAAGTTTTAAACTCAATACGAAACCATGCATTTTGTTTATAAAATCTTTACTAATTACAATTTTATCTTAAAGTAATGTAGGAAATAGCAAAGAAATATTTTAGTGCATTTTCGTTATGGATACACCCAGGATTTACACTATTGGATTAAACTGCTCGATGTGCCTGACCCTGCTCTTACGCCGAAATAGGTAAGCTGAAAAACTTTCCTTACCATTTGTTTGTTTTCTGAAGTATTACAGATTAGTGCGAGCTACTGAGTTTCCTGATGATATTTAGTTTAATGCTTTGTATCTCGAAAATTCGCAACAATTTAAAATTACTCCATACAAATACTTTGGCTTAGCGTCAGATTAATAATAATAGAAAAAATTATATTTTTAAACTAGTTTTTCGCAACAAATAATGATTTTGGACAAAAGATATTTTTCAGCATGGAACTTCCTTAACTATCACGTGTCACATGGCCACTTCGCGAATTGGCCGGCCAAAACCCGAAATGCATTGTTCATTTCATGTACTTCGGGTTTTGGCCAGGAATCTTGGCCAATTCGCGTACTGGCCGGCCACTTCGCGAATTGGCCGAACTTCGGGTTTTGGCCGTAACATATACAAATAAATGTATATGACAAATCTGTAGTTATATAAATGTATTTATTTAAGTCAAACTTACTTAAACTAGTTTAGTATGAAGAGTAGAAAAAAAATTCCCTTAAAGAGTATTTATCATAAAAACTTTTTTTTTTTTTTTCATTGTGTCACCAAGAGACGATAAATCACCAAGAAAACGAAAATTTAATTTATATTGTTTTTACGGACGATATATAGAGATTTCGTTGAAAATTATTTATAAACATATACATATGTACTCATGAGAAAAGTATTTCGTATTTTTTCAAATTTTTCTAAGTATGCGCTTATGGAGACCTTCCTTGCAAGGCGAAATACTGTCTATCACGAAAAATATTCTCGGTCCAAACTTTTTATTGAAAAAAAAACAGTTTTTTGTTTTTGTTTTTAAATCAAAATACTACAAAACATGCACACTTCAGAATTATGGTTGCAAGATTAATGAGAAACATTCCATAATACGCTGGGTAAAACCTTTAGTTCCAAATATTTTGTGGCCCATACCGACTAATTTATAAGATATCTATTGAAGTTTCTCTCAACCTCTTATCGATAGCTCAATCAAGTCGATAATAGCTGGCATACATTCACCATTATTTTACAGTTAGTCGACACTGTATTACTTTCACCACTGAACAATCCAATTATCTCTCCTAATCCACAAAATAGATTAGACCCTAAAACTTTTTCAATGAGAACGAAAGTGCGAGATCAGTATTTATATATGGAGATTGAGAACAAAAACGTGCTGAAATGAGGCGGCATCATATTGACGATTTTAACTTTCAAAGGTTGATGATCACATTTTAGTATCTCAGCCAAAAAATATTTAAATGATTAACATATTGACTACCATGGCATACAAATACGCGTGCCAATAATATTTTCCGGGACGCCATGCCACACGAATACTTGCGCCATCAATATTTTCATTGACGATAATTTATTGCTGTGAAAAGAGACTGTAGGTAATTTATTACGATGTACAGGGTAAGTCAAAATGATTGCCCTGATTGCAAATGACAATAATTTTGTTGTAAACAATGATCGGTAGAAACACTCTAAGCAAGTCATAGAAATAAACTCAATGTTTTGTTTGAATGCTTCATAACAGTTCCACGTGGTTCTTTTAAGACATATATAAAACATCCATGAAATCGACCAATCCATCAATCAATTCATTTTGCGCCAGATATCGTGAATAATGTTTGTATAGACACTCATGTCGTATAGTCACTGCATTTTCTAAGTGCACTTTCAGTTGGATCATTTTTATAGACAAAGAAGGAATATCTCAATAAACAGCAGTCATATGCACAATGTCTGATGAAAAATGGACTGTCACTTTGATATTTTCTGAACTAAAAAATATCACATAGAACAGCTATGAAATGCGCAAACAAAACGCTGTCCTTTGTCCGTAATATACTTGAAACGTTTCTTCCAATTATTTTGTTCAATTAAGTTATTGTTCACATATAAAACAAGTTCGTAATGCTTAAATTCAACTTTGTCAAACTAAAATAAAAGTACACACAAAAACATGTGATTCCATTACCTAAAATATGACTAAAACTTTAATTAGATTTTAAAACATTAAAATAAATCGAGCACTTTCGGCTGTGAACCCAGCCTTCATCAGGATTTACAATTAAAATCGGTATTAAAAACAAACTTCCAGATCACATTCTTGTGAACAGTGGTCTTGTGAACAGTATGTCTCTGTACCGCGAGCCTACGGGAGAGTTAAAATCATCCACATTCGTCCAACGGCCGGTACCATTTCATAACAAAAAAGATCAAGCAAGAAGGAAAAAAAAGGGAGGAAAATCACATTTTACTGTTTCTTGATTAAATTAAGCCATATACTCGGAACGTTGTAAGACAGTACATCATTGCATACTTTTCCATGCTTATTTATAATTTCTACAGATTCTCGAATTGTTAAATCATAGTAATTTCTCATAGGACACACTACTTTAACATTATTAAAATCTATTTTAACATTTCGGGTTAGGATGGACAACTAGAGTATATAGGAATGACAACAAGAAAATTGAAAGACCGTATAAATGAACATAAGAGAGATCTAAAATTTAACAAACCATCTACTGCTCTATCGAGACTTCACCTAACCCTTGTCTTTTATATTCACTCCTTAAAATAAACAATTTCGAAAAATTTTATCTATCTTTTATCAGAACGAATATTTCGAGAGTCCGAAAAAATAGATCTGGATAATCGAGGTTACTGAAATTCAAGTTTACTTACACACACACAGACACGCAGACAGACGGACGGCAATTTTTTTTTTTTTGTCTAAAAATATGTTTTTAGGAATCTCCAGTGTCTGAAACGTGTAAATCCGTGAAATTTTTATTTTCAAAACGATTGCAAGACTTACCCTATACTACGTATGATGGGTAAGTAATAAATATGTGAAACGTTGCTTCCATTGTCAAGCTCGCGAGAGAAAAAGACTCACTGAGTATCTCTGAGTAATGTTCTGCATTGGTTCTGAAGGTAGTCCCAACACCGTCAACATTGTAATTTTGTGAGGGAGGATATTCGGAAAATCTTCCTTGAATGTGGGAAATTGTTTCCCAAGATTAGTTTTGAGTGAATGACGGGCCTCTATTACTTATTTATATATAACTTTAACTACCTGCGTAACCCGCCAAGAAAAATATTATGGATGGGAGAGAATTGTACAAATATTGAAGGCAGTCTTGGGAAGTACCTTTGACTAGGAAGATTATTTTGCCAGAGTTGCCGAATCTGACGATTGTTTATTCAGAAATCCCACATTCTTACGAGAAATTTTGAATCGCTATTTCTAGTTTGTGAAATTATAGATTTTCTGTTTGTGACGAAGTGGCTTTTTTGGCAGGCATTGACAAAGCGGTTTTCATTGTTTATCCAGTTGGATCACAATTTCCAATCCCAGCAATGTTTGTTAATTTTGTACATTTTTAGTTAAAAAATATCAAATATTAGTTATTTTTACACGTTGAACCCCAAACTGAAGTCATTAAACATGCCTGGGGGGGGGGAGTTACTGGGTTTTCTTTTTAAATACAGGGTAAGTCAAAATGATTGCCCTGATTACAAAGAACAATAACTTAAATAAAAGTAGACACAAAAAACATGTGAAAAAAATATAAAGTTATAAAAAAACATAAATTTTACATAAAGAATGAAGTCGATCGGATAATTAGTTGCCGAGATAATTGTAATCTTATTTTCCACACTCTTCGATTTTTCATGACCCTGTATTTCACTCAAATTTCAAAGATATGTTTTAATTGGAAATGAGACGTTTAATCCGACGCAGTAAACCGTTAGTTAATAGGATTATCAATTTTTGAGTTATAAGGATGATTCTTTTACGCAATTCAGTAATAGAGCATTTAAAGTTTATGACGTCATCAAGCCACGATTTTAATCGAATTTCAATGCATTTTATAAATAGTTTACACATGTTTTATTTTCATATTTTATATTATGCATATCCATGATGGGTAAATATGACGGTGGCCCCCAACGACTAGTTTAAAAAAGAAAAAGAAAAATATTTTTTTGTATGCCAGAAGGTTAAATGTTTAAATCATAATAAATATTATATTAAAAAATATATTTAATCACAAGAAATAAAATTTACAACATTTAATGGACAAAAACAGGTAGAAATTGAAAGTTTAATAAGTTTATGCATATCTGTGCACAGTTCACCTGTCTGCAAATTAATTCTTTTTAACAGTGTGCAGTGATCAAAAATATACTTTTGGGAAGAACGCTTTCGATGATGAAGTACATATTTTCAATTTAAAATTGACCCTGTTTTAATTTGAATATTTAATGCGATTTGTTTCGTTTGATTCAGAATTGTACAGATTATTTAAAAAAATATATGAAAAACAAAAAACTTTTCTTTCAGAAGCTTTAAAACGGATGACTTTTCTTAACTAAAAATAAAAAAGAAATTTAAAAAATAATTCCTCTTGATGAGGCGTAAAAGTTTTGCCTGTCCGCCAGAAACCAGACTTGTCCAGGGATGAATTTCTCTCTTTCTGAAAATTGCAAATTTTAGAAAAATGCTGTTTTTTTTTTTTGTTTTGTTTTTTTAAATCTATTCGAGTTTTAGTCAAACAATTCCGCACATTCAAGCAAGATTTTTTGAAAATCTTCCTTTACAAATTTGAAATGTCGACGATGCTGGAATTATTTTCACAACTAATGCAGAACGTGTTACTCAGAGATACTCAATGAGAAATTTTATTTCGTGAACTTGATGATAGAATCAATGTTTCACATATTTATTTTCAAAAAGATAACAGATAACATCGTTCAGGCCCAAAAGATTTACAGGATGGCATAATCCCTTAATTCTTGGAGATAGAAACTAGTATTTTTGAGGCTAGAGTTTACAGATTTATACCAGGAACTTTTTTTTTTCTGTTACAGAATCTTATAGGAAACAGTTTGTAATATCAATTATGTAATGTAAGGTATATCAAGATATTGTAAATTCAGATGAAAAAATTAGCGTAGTCGAAAACATGTTATTATGCAAGGGTCAGGGTGCATGATAGTAATTTCTGGAATCCGATTTCTAGTTTTGAATGCAAAAATAGTTACTTCTGAGCGAGATTGTCAGATTCCACTACGCTTTGAAAATCCGATACGGAAAACATCTGTTAGTAATATCAACGCCTCAAGTCTTAATTTTTAAGAGTTCAGCAAATTGTTTATACTATTTAAAGCTGATAATTTCAAAAGCGTTAACGTTTCTATTGCGATATCCCTAGCTTGGAGTTGATGAATATTTTTTCAATAAAATGTTACGGTATTTTAGAGAAATCTTGTTATTTAGCATTTCTGTTTTTAAAAAGAAGGATGGAACAACGCGCATAACATTGAGTTATTGTTCTTGCTCGTTTTCGGTCAATGTTCAATTTCCAAAACCATTGACGTTAATTGGCCACGGAGATCATGCAATTTTATACAGGCAGATGTTTCCTTTGGGATAATTTTAATTTTCATCAAACATTATTAACAGTCAAAATTTAAGAAACACTGTGAAATTCTAACTAGTTTTTATTTTATTCAGTTAACCCATTAACTGCCAAAACTAAATGGGCGGAGTCTTCAATGTTTTTACTGAAATTCGTTTGCCCCCAAAAATTCTAAAAGATAATATTCGATATGTTTTGTCATTAAATAAAGTATATTTTAACATATTAAAATAGTGGTAGCTTTGCGGGGTTTTTTTTTTTTTTTTGGCATACATTTTTATTTTGAATGTTGCGAAAACGCACCAGTAGCAGGGAAGGGGTTAACATTCTGAAGATTTTGAATAATCATATACTTTACTAAAATGATCTCAGCTATCTCAAGAAAATGATTTAGATTTTAAAAAATACTTGATATTATTACAAATTCCTATACTATTATTTAATAACATCGTAGATTTAGAAAACTAATTGTTTTAATATATTAACATACAAACCCATATACAACTGACAGCATTAAGTTTATTTCCTTATTATTAAACGTGCACTAATGTAATAGTAATTACATTACTACATGCTTAACAGACAATAATAATTCTAGATATAAATGGAGGAGATCTGTGATATTAAAGTACAATTTGAATAATGCACTAAGTATCTCTGCTACAATGACATTTGGAATTCTCATTCGGTGGCAACATGGTGCAGCTGTCTTCTTGATTCATTGCTTACCAGAAATCCATATAAATGATGCTTAAAGTAGTGCGCTGTAATTTAAATGCATTATTCTGATCGTGAATTGGTTCATAAATATTAATCACTTGTCATTTCCTGACGATTTAATTTAGGAAACATGTGATAATTAAATAGTTAGCTGCTTAATTAAAATAAAATTATCTAAATAACGATGAAGAATCTGTCTTTCAAAAATATTTACAATTCACGTCCGTTAATAAACTTAAAGTAAATTGTTAAATTATCTTTTTTTTTCGGATTTATTATCGTTATTAAAAGAGCATATTTCATTTTTATTCAAAATTGTCTTTACATACTATGTAAAAACGAATTTTTAACATTTTATCTGCTCATTAAAAATTCAGTTAATACGAGGGTCACACTGAATTTTTTGAGATACGGCTAAATGATCCTAGTTAAATTTACCAATTCTTAGGAGTGTTCAAAATAGTTCATTCCAAGATCAATGCACTTTTGTAGGTAATTTTCCAAAAATTAAATGGCTCAAGCCATCCATTCGTGGAATAGATGAAAAGTATGCTTTTATAGCCTCATCAACCTCATCTTCGGAATGAAAACGACACCAATGTATTTTTTAGATTAAAAAAAGCCAAAAGTCACACATAGCAAGATCAGGAGAATATAGTGAATGCTCTATCACTTTGATGTTTTTTTGTTGTTTTTTTTTCAAGAAATTGAACTGTGATACTTGCTTAGTGAGAAAATGCATTGACATGGTGAAACATGAGTCCCTTAACATTCTTCTCTTTAAGAACTTCTAGATAACGTTTACTTGTACTAGTTAGTTGTAACTGTCTTTTGTCCCTCTAGATTTATGGCTTTGACCAGACCTGTGCTTCTGAAGAACATGGCATACATTAATTACTTTTTTAGTTGCTCATTGTCTTTTCACCATTGTTGGTTTGGAGTAACTTTCAAAGGCCTATAATTTCCTTTCTTGACGTGTTGGAACATCAAAAATAGTTATGTCCGTTTCATTACCAGTTATGATTTTAGAAATAATGCGGTGCCCGCCATCATTAAGCAATTTTAGGGTTCCTTTACTGATTCTAACAAGCTCCTCTATTTTGATACTCTGTTAAATTATGGAGGACTCAACAACAAATTAATTTTTCATATGCAGTTAGTTCTTCATGAATAATTTTATGTTTAGCTGCGCATCACATGTTAAGTTCCTTCTGTATCATTTAGTAGATACAGCGATTATCGTCGATTAACAATTTTCGTACAGCCGATACATTTTCTGGGACTGCATCCAAATTTAGAATCGAAATTCTCAACTGAAACCAGAAAATTTATGAAAGTTTCTAATAATAATAATTAGCGCTTTCACAAGATTAAGAGAAAGTATTTGTGAGTGTAATTCTGTTTACACTCCAGACTGTTCTTGAATAGAATGTAATCTGTTTAAATATGACTTTTTTTTTTTTAACATGCATTTATTGTTTGCAAAACTTCAAAATCTTCATCATTTATATTTTTATCCTATATTAAATTTGTTTAGACAGACACATCATATATTTTGGAAAAGTTATTTGCATCCTTACGTTCATGGGGATCAATTTCAAAACTTGTGCTGATCAGCATTAGTTTTAAAATCCTCATTAGACCTCGTTGTTAAATCATCGTGAACGTCAAAATCAGGAGAAATATTGTCTTCCTTTGCAGGAAGATTATCATTAACCATTTAATTACGAGTTAGGGCTGGTGACTATTTTTATATTTAATCGTACCTCAATTTTGCAAAAAAGAAAAAAAAATCTTTCTGGCACATTTCTCTTGAAAATATCCTAATATAAACCTATGGTGGAGATTATTCTTCAAAAAGTGGTACGAGTAGAATAAAAAAATAGCCCACTGAGATGTATATGTCCTGACCCGTAGTCAAAGTGTTGATTCATTAACATGGAAAACTGAAATCATTTTCATTAATAGGCAAACATGATCCTGGAACAGCACACAAATTGATTAACAAAATGCCAATTTTTTTATATTCATTTTAAATTTAAGTGATTTGAATCTAGAAGACATTTTTAGAGCTTCAGTCATCTAAGAGAATTGAATAATCCGGTGATCACATGTCTTTATTCTTTGCTTAAATATACGCTAATCATACTTAAATATGTCACATATTTCATTAAAATTTTTAAATATATGTATTTTTCTATTTGGATCCTTTGAAACACATATTACATACTCAGTCAAAGAAAAACACTGTTGCACGATCATGTGGAAATTACTAATTTATTAACTCAACAAAACTTAATTAAATACGATTTCTACTTTAAACATCATTTTAATACAATATATGAAAATACCACATAAACTTACCTCAGTAAATTTCCTAAAATCTTCTCCGCATTTGAAGGATTTATTTCGTCGCTAATAGATATTTGAAAAAAATCATTCGCCAAAATGCTTAATATCTTAGAACATTTTTTTGAAACATTGTCGCCTTTTAACACGTTCGCTGCCAAGCTAAAAATGCCGGAATTTTCATTTTATTTAGAAAGTTCAAATTCATACCAGAAAAACTAATCGCAATATTTAATTTGTTTTATTACAGACATTTCGTGATTACATAAAATAAAAATTCTTCTTTCGAAATTTCCGGTGCGAATAACTAATTTTAGATTGAAGAAACGTAGATAGCACTACGAGTATACTCGTAGTTGGCAGCGAACGTGTTAAGGATCTTTTACTTCAGGCAAATGAAACAGACTTTAATGTCCGTGGCGATGATAAAGTTATTTGATCTTCAAAGTTAAAAAAGCGAAAATATGATCTATTTTCGGGATCTATAGAGACGCTTGAAAAGGAACAATGTGCATTGTTAGTGGGAAATTCTTTTAAAGAAAACGTTTTAAATACAACGATATATTTTACTTTTTTATTGCTGAAGTTCGGATGTTTCATTATATAGCATTTATATATCATTCTTGCGTTATGATTTTAAGTACAAGAACATTGTCGCATTTATGGATCGTCACATATAGGCACAATGCTATTATCTAAAACTTTCAAACGAGTTAATTATAAATAAGGATTTCAATAGTACATTGTCTTTAGTAAAAAGGAAGATTTTTCTGCACCGACGGCACCGATTAGCGCCCTATAGGCCCTTTTAATTCCCTATTTTGCTTTATATGCTAATGATTGAATATACAAGGTATTTCACAAGTCTTCCTAATTTTAAAATTCAATTATTCATTAACTATAAACACTGTACTATATAAATATGAAATTAATGACATACTTATCAGATAGCTCATACATTTTGTATAGAATGTTTTTAAAAATAGTTTAAAATTTTGTCAATAGATCGCACTAAGCTGTCTTACACCGTGAAACTGTTAAAATTAGCTTCAAATATTGAAAATATAAAATTTCTTTTCGTTTCACTAGTTCAATAGAAAACAAAATAAACACCGATATATCTTTTATATAGTTTTATAGGTTCATTTGAGAATTGTCACAGGCGAAATTTTGAACTACATTTTTTGTTATTTTATACAATATTTATGAGTTACATGATAAACATTTCACTTATCATACTTAATAAATTATTGAATTTTAAATTGATGAATTCTTATATGAAACACCCTGTACGGTTGAATTTTTGTACCTAACAAATGATGATTGATCATGGTCGGCAGATGCTAAGATTAAAACATTGATTAATGAGGACTTCCGCCCCAAACGCTTGATCAGAAGTGGAATTCATCTGATCGCCGAGTCAGCACCCCTGCTTACTATGGATTTGAGGCTACAATTTACAAATTTATACCAGGTACTTTTTTTTTTTTTTTTTTTTTTTTAACAGAATGTTACAGGAAACAGTTTGCAATATCCATTGAGTCATTCCATGTCAGTTCAGGCAGGCCTGTAACCCACCATCACAGATTTTAATGAAACTGCGTGTGTTTGTTCTTACTATTAAGATATGATCACCAGTAATTCTTCTTACTCCTCGGTGAAATAGTGTCTGAAAAAAAATTACCAAAATTTTGAAAAACTGCCGTCAGTTAGCATTCTTGACTGCTCGGTTTTCAAATGTAGCATGTCATGTCAGCATGTAGCATTTCAAATGTAGCATGTCATAAATATAATCATATTTCAATATCTATTCGACAAATCATCTTCAAATAATTTATGCATAATAAATAGGGTACGCAGCTTATGAAAAAAATTATTGTTACGCCTATAACATTTTAAGTTTGTCTAAAAAAATTTTTAAACTTTGAAATCGTGAATTTTTTATGAAAAATAATGAATTAACAAAGAAAGCATTATCAACCAAAGGCGCATTTTCTATTAAATTTATTTTTTCTGGGGATTATACTTAAAGGTGTCCTTTACCTGATTATGAAATAAAAATAGTGGGAATTTGGGTGTTTGTAGTAGTATTTCTTATTTTAAAATATTTTGAGGACATTCCAAATCAAATGAAGCAGAGTCATTGCTTGTCATTTCCTCTAAGCCACTGTCACAGATTTCAAGAGAGTGCATTAAAAAAAGTCATTTCAATATGAAATCACTAAATAGGTTTCAAATAATTTATATGTGACAAATAATGTATGCAGATTATTGCTTCTTGTTTTTTGTTAAATTTTAGAGGAGACTCCCCGATGTCTGTTAGACAAGAATTAAGAGAAGCAAGAGTTTCTTTCTTTTCAACCGATGTTGCTATGTAATCTATACATTGGTCACTATCACTATCAATATCAGCTTTTCAATATTAGTGTCTCTATTTAGCTTCTGTAATTTCTGTATTTTTTTCCTACATGCGTCACATTTTTTTTGCCCAGGAACTGCTTTTATAAAAACAGGAAATTTGTTAACTTCCTCTCAGAAATCTAAGCTTACATTCCGGAGAGTTTTTGTAATTTTTTTCTTGTGACTTTTGAAAGGGTCAAAACAATATCTTTGGTAAAATTTTTGTAAGTAAAGTATTGTATGATACTCACACATATCAGTTCATAAATCAACACTCAAACCACTCCTTAGAGACAAAGTCTACTTGTCTGTAGTTGCAATGGATTCTATTACACTTATTTTCACCTCTCGTGTATAGCTACTTTTATGACACATAGTCCCAGTTCATTTACCAAAACTACACTGCTCAACAGCCGACTTAAAACCGCTCATATTGCAAAATACTTTCAGTTGTTCAAATAATAAATAAGCTACATTTAAAAATCTTAAAAACAACTTATTATCTTAAGACGATAATAATAATTGAACAACATAATGATTTTAAAAATCAGCTTTTAACTCAAAATACATCTAATGATCACTTTAAATGTGGGTTGTTTATCGAGTCAATAAAATAAATAAATAAATAAATAAATCAGTGAACTTAATATGCTGGCTGCAATGACACTTCTAACAAAATTAATTAATTCATGACCATCTGTCATCAAAACTGAAAGATCAATAAGAATAAAATCAGCTGTAGTGTGAATGTGATTTACTGAGATGTTGTTGAGATAGACATGCCTTTGTGAAAATTTCACATGTACTCCCATAAAATATAAACATGTACGCTTTTTTCATTCATTCAAAATTAAGTAAAACTGTTATAACAATTTCTTGTCATTACAGCAGATATTAAATTTTTCCTACACACTGTTAGATAAGTTTGTTAGTTTTTCGATTTTGTTGACATAACATCATAAAGTTTAGCATATGTGTTATCTGTAAATGTATAAATAATATATATGCTTTATTAAATATAAATAAATAGTTTTTAAATAATTTGTTTGGGAACGAATTATATACATATATACATATATATTAAAAATCCATCTATCAGCAAGATTATGATACACTAAATCAAATTAAAGATCATTCAAAACTGAATATAAAATGACAAAACTACATCTTATTTAGTTTTAAAGAGTTTTTTAGATATAGTTATTTCTAGGGTATAAATATAATTGATTGTACAAATTTTTCATATTTTTGAAGCCCCATATCTCAAAACTTTGTTCAAAAGAGTGAAAATTGGTATTTATTTTAACCAGCAGCTCAAAGTAATGCAAATATGAGTTTAAAGATTAGGAGTGTCATTTTGAAAATTTCTATTGGACGTTGAGGAGCAAGTGATTTTTCTCTTTCTTTGGAAAGGGATAATTGCTCTCTGTTCTAGGAAACACCCATGGTTTTACTAAAAAAACAATATTGTATATTTTTTTGCATAAGAAACTAACATAAAAGATAATATGAAGAATAAAATAAATATATAAATAAAAAATATTACCAGACATCATGCTTTCAGTAAATTTTAAATCTGAAAATATTGATAATTTTAAATATGATTTAAACATTACTAAAACCAACCAAAATCCCACTATTTTTTATTTCAGATCTAGTTATAATATAGTATTATGTACAATTTAAAGTTAAAAAAATCGTCATAGAAACTGCGCCTTTGGTTGATAAAGATCTTTGAATAATTTCATTATTTTTTGTAATTTTTTTTGTATTTTTTTTAAAATTTCAAAGTTTATACAATTTTTTTGACAAACTTAAAGTGTTATAAGCGTAACAGTATTTTTTTTTTATAATCTGCGTTCTCTATTTATTAGGCATAAATTATTTGAAGATGATTTGTAGAACAGATATTGAAATACAATTATATTTATGATATGCTACATTTGAAAACCGAGAAGTCAAGAATGCCAACTGACGGTAGTTTTTCAAAATTTTGATAATTTTTTTTCTCAGAAACTATTTCACCAAGGAGTAAAAAAAAATACTGGCGATCATATCTTAGTAGTAAGAACAAACACACGCAGTTTCATTAAAATCTGTGACGGTGGGTTACATATTGATATTTTACTGCCTGATTTGATGTGGAATGCCATTCTGTTATGTAAGGTATATCAAAATATTATAAATTCATATGAAAAAGTTACTGTAATTAAAAACCTGTTATTAATAGGGTGGAGTGATAAAACGAAAGTGGTAATTTTGATTTCGGATAGCAGCTAAAAGTTGTCTTTTAGTACCTATAATATATGTGTAACATTTTCTGAATTTTGAAAAACCTCTTCAGGTTTCTACCAGGACCTTTATATTTTCAATGCAGGGGCAGGATGCATGATAGTAGTTTCTGGAATCCGATTTCTAGTTTTGAATGCAAAAATAGTTACGGCTGAGCGAGATGTGATGGAATCCACTAAGATTTGAAAATACGATACGGAAAACGTGTGTTAGTAATTTCAACACCCCGAGTCTTAATTTTCAAGAGATTGAACTGTTCAGCATATTGTTTAAACTATTTAGAGCCTGTACTTTTAAAAGCGTTAACGTTGCTATTGTGATATGCCTGGCTTGTAGTTGATGGATGTTTTTCAATTTTTTTTCTTAAAGTATTTTAGAGAAATCTCGTTACTTAGCATTTCGGTATTTAAAAAGAATGATGGAACAACACGCACAACATTGGTTTATTGTTCTTGCTTGTTTTCGCTCAATGAGCAATTTTCAAAACGTTTGATGTTAATTGGCCACCGAGATCATGCAATTTCATACAGGCGGATGTTTTCTTTGGTTCTATCTTAATTTTCATCAAGCATTACTAACAGTCAAAATTTAAAACATTGTGAAATTCTAACCAGTGAGTGTTTGAAACTCAACGATGAATGTTCATACTGAAATACAATGTATAGCCATTTTAAAATATAATCTTATTGGTAGCGATGTTACCAATCAAAAGCCTTGAAAAATGATATCATTTCAACATCGACTCTACACTGTAAAACTACTACTTAACACTACTAAAAATTTTTTAGTATATTTGTATTCTACAAATTTTTTTAGTAATCGGTATTATAAACCGAAATCGTTGCTAGCTGTTTTCCAGTAATTCTTACAGATTTTCTTGTAACTGAGTAAGAATACAAAAAAATTTTTAGTAATTGCAAAGATCAATGATAAAAACTAATTTTTTTTAGTAGATCAACCCATTTTTTTACAGTGTAGACCACTGGAATTCATACTGTTATTTAAAATTATTTAGGAAGAATAGATTAAGTAAATGAGTTCACTAACATTTTATAAACATGTTTAGAATATATGTTCTTTTCTTTAAAAATCAAAGGGGAAATATTTATAAGAAGGATTTTTAAAATACCATTAATAAAACAAATATTGAAGGAATTTTAATCAGCGTCGTATTAAAATCTCTTGCAAATACTGAAATTGAAATGTAAAATGTAATTATCACTGAATATATTGATCAAGTTGATATTGCCAAATAGATTAAATAAACCTCGATTTAAATAATGTTTTTTTTTTTTTTTTTTTGTGCAAAATTTATTGTAAAACAAACGTTGAAATAGCATTGTTATCAACTTCAATTAACTTGTCTTGCATTCTTGCGTAACAATGGACCGAATAAATCGCTACTAATTGTATCAAAATCTTTAGTACAGCATAATAAAAAGAAAATTTTATCTTAAATTAAATACATTCCAGTATTTATCTTTATTCCATTGAGTATAACTAAGTGTTTTATTAAGTTTCAAAGAACACTAGATAAAATTAAGAAGTCAAATTGATTTAGTGATGTCTTCTTTTTTTCTGCGGGTATGATCGTTAACCCGCAAGTAATTTTATTTTATGATTAGGTTTATTTAATGAAATATAAATAAATCGTGTTCATTCTTTTATTTTAACTCCACTGGAGATTCACGAATGAAATAGAATATTATATAAATTTTACGATCCAGTTGTTGCAATTCAAAATTACTTTGAGAGAAAAGAAATACTATGGAATTTCGTAAAATTAATCTTAAAAAAATGAACGTTCTTTATGGAAACAATATAGCATTATAATAGGTAGGGTTCCATCGTTAATAAGCCCTAGTTATTTAGGCACTAATGAAAGACTAGCAAAATGGTTATAAGAGTAATTTTTGGTCTACCTCCACAGTTGATTTTTTTTCCTAGTCTGTCTTGCATAATTATTTATAGCATATTTAACCATACACTCATATTATTTTTTAAATTACGATATGCGTGGAAAATGATGTCACAAATATAGAATGTATAAAGTCATTAGTTTTATTTTTTCTATGCGTAAAGTACACATGGTACCCTTTTCTATCATAATATATTAATATTTTAGGCTATCAAAAGAATAATAATAGTAATAATAAAAAGGTACTGCATATTCTTAAAAATACCTAAAAAATAAGAAAAAATGGCACAAATCCCTTTTTGTGCTTTGTTTATAAGATCGTTTCTTATGCTTATCCGCATTTTAAAAAATGTATGCAGTGGAAATGTGTATACCTCTAATAATAATAATAATAAAATGGTACTGCATATTCTTAAAAATACCTAAAAAAAAAGAAGAAAAATTGCACAAATCCCTTTTTGTGCTGTGTTTGTGAGATCGTTTCTTATGATTATCCACATTTTAAAAAAAAGTATGTAGTGGAAATGTGTATACCTCCAATAATAATAATAATAATAATAATAATAATAATAATAATAATAAAATGGTACTGCATAATCTTAAAAATACCTAAAAAAAAGAAGAAAAATTGCACAAATCCCTTTTTGTGCTGTGTTTGTGAGATCGTTTCTTATGATTATCCACATTTAAAAAAAAAGTATGTAGTGGAAATGTGTATACCTCCAATAATAATAATAATAATAATAATAATAATAATACTAATAATAATAATAATAATAATAATAATAATAATAATAATAAAATGGTACTGCATAATCTTAAAAATACCTAAAAAAGAAGAAATATTGGCACAAATCCCTTTTTGTGCTTTGTTTGTGAGATCGTTTCTTATGCTTATCCGCATTTCCAAAAAAAACGAATGTAGTGGAAATGTGTATACCTCCAATAATAATAATAATAATAATAATAATAATAATAATAATAATAATAATAATTAGAATTAGAATTAAAATAATAAAACTGTCAAAACAAATCTACAATAAAATTGTTTTACTATATTGAAGTGGGGCAAAATTCAGACTTATTAGCTCTAATTCTGTTTGCAGATAGGCTGACTAATAATAATCTTAGTTGGCTAAATGTTTATGTTGCACTATTGTCATTTTGTGCATATAAGACTTAACAAATCGTGATAGCTAGCCACAGCCAATGAACCAATGAATAATTGGGGAAATGCCTACGCAGGTCGCAATACCTGCGTTAACTTTTCATCGAGGGTGATAAGATCGAATGATCTGAATGCGTGGAAAAGTTCAGCAAGTTTTGGAATTGGCTCAGGCATCCAGACTCAATAGCAGGATTCCGACCTGGCTTCTTTTAACCCTTTATACATCGACGGCGTTTTAAAATACCATTAATAGAAACTTGCTATAAAATTCATTTAATACATCTATTATCAGTAATGCAAGTTAGCATGAGTTCTAGACACTTTACTTTATTATGTTTCAAAAGCATTATTCGCTGTACAAAGCAAAAGTATTTTAATGGATATTTTCTTTTTCCAATTGTAACTGCTCAGCTTTTTGGATGTTGAAAGGCATTCAGTTGAAAGTTTCAGTCCTGAAATGTTTCTATGTTTCTAAGGAAGGTCATTACATTTGTACATTTCCTAATTCTATAAAATACTAAAAGCAATATCCTGAAGGAACGATTTGGGTTAGGTTGTAAGTAGTCTAAAAAATTCCTGTAAATAGTGATTTAGTTAATTACATTTTAATAAATGAAAAAATTCTAAAATTTATCGAATGATTGCAGAAATCTACTAATATATTTTCAAGTATTCAGTAAAAATGCTTTGGAAGGCAAAATTTTCGTTAATTCAAAATTTGATACATAAAGGGTTAACTAATATTCAACCGCGATTAATTGACACGTAAGACATGTATGTAACTTTAGATGTCCTTTAGTTGAAATCCCCTAGTTTTTCATTAAATTAATGCTTCTACTTCGTTTGTTATGTCATGTAAACCAACTTCTTTCATTATAGCATATTGAGTTCTAGCAAGATCCGATGACAGTTTTCAAACTGGAAAATAATACGGAATGCCCTAAAAAAAAAGCTTGAAAACAGTCGTTTTAAAAAATATAATAAAATCACTTGTTAACTTTAATTTAAAGTGTAATTACTGCTTAAAGTGATAAAAACATAACACAAAAGGCACAAAAATGCCTTTTAATATGTAGATGACATATGTTTCATGCGCTCTAACAGCGACTTCTTCAAGATCAAAATGATAAATAAACTATTTTTGAAGTTTTTGAAAACTATTATCACAAATCATGAGATCACATGTATAATGTGAGCAGGTGCTTAAATTGGTCAAACTAGAAAACGAGAAAATTATTATTTTATTGCTTTTTTAATTTGTAAATCATCGCGTGCCAAATTTTAGGTAATTCAAAAGAAGCTGATTCATTGCATATGTTCTCGTTTCGCAAATATCTTTCTATTGATTCACAGATAATGGATGGGAAATAAACACTTGATGGAAAAATTATTTTACTATTCTCGAAATCAATCTGCAAAGGCTCTATTCTATGTAGTAACAACCTTGGCTAGTCTACATAGAATCGAGCCTTTGCAGATTGATTTCAAGAATAGTAAATTAATTTTTCTATCCGAAAGTACCTTAAAGCATCAAACGGAATGAATGCATATAAAAAAATATCTTCAAATTACTTCATTATTATTATAATCAAATACTTCAATATTATTATAATCGGAAAGAATTACTAGATATAATATCTTATTAAATGGAAATAATAAATTCGTTTTTCTTTTCTAAAATTATATTTTTACGAAATAATTAATTGTAAAAGCACGTGTGTGTTCAAATTCAACAAAAGCATATCACAAACTCAAAGTTTAAACATGTATTCATTGTTACGATAATCGAAAAAAATTGGTAGAATAATGGAATATCGTATCAAATGAAAATTAGTAAACATATTATTTGTTCATAAATTACATCCTTATGTTGTAATTCATATACAATTTTTTTTATAATGCAAATATGTTAGCACTCAACAGAAAACATCTCAAAATATCTTAAATTACATGCGTTTTAAATAACTGAGACGTATAATTATGCCACAAAGGTGCAACTGAGTATCCAATTAAGCTACAAAAAAGGGCTTGCAAAAAACAAAATAGAAAGAAAAGAAAAAAGAAAGAAAAAGAAAAAAGAAAACTGTTAAATAAACGTTACAATTGTAACTTCTTTTTTATTGTAAACGAGCCAACAGGATGTAAAAACCATCTGGAATGGCACCAATTTATTTATAAATAATAATTTTAAAAAAATTAACTTCATACGAATTAATTTTCTGCAACAAGACGCAAGCTTATTAAAACTTTTTTAGTGCAATAGTTTAGAGTTAAAAAATGTTCTTTTTTTTTCTTAACCATCTGTTTCGAAACTGTTGATTCTTTTTAATTTTTTTTCTTAAACAAATTTTTTACTCTTCTGGCAAACAAAATGTAATCCTAAAAACTTACGTTACTATAATGCTTAGCACTTAACTAAATATATTCATTGAGGATATGTTTTCATGACAGTTTATATAAGTATATTTTTTTCAAATTTTTAAACTATAATATTGAATACAGTTTAAAAAATCTGGTTTAAAAGTAGAAGAAATTTAACACAAATTCTTTTATGTTTTACTTTTCTTTTACTTTGTAACATTTTAATGTTGAAAAAATTCAATAAAAAATAAGACTAATCAAAACAAGTTAAACAAACTTTATTCATATATTTTAATACGTTACGCATGAAAAATATTTAAACATTTGAAAAGCTTGCTTTAAAATAAATAAATAAATAAATACCAGCCATTTCCTTACAGTGGGGTATTTTGGAGGCAAAATTTTAACCTTTTACACTTTCAACTGGGAAAAAAAAAAAGAAATGCAAAACTATTGCAATTTCATAGACCTTGAAATTAAATTTTCAAAACTGTACATTGAATTTAGATTTTACCATTGTGTATGTATGCCTAATACACAAATTATAATTGGTTATATAAAGGTTTTTCTTTTTTTCGTTTATAAATTGACAAAACAAAATGACGATTCATTTAATTTTGATTTTTTAAACTCATAATTGTAAATATATAATACAAGGACGGCCGTAAGAAAAGGCAATTCCGACAAGTGTAGAAAGATCCAGGCATTTAAGGGACTTATGAATTTTATTTTTTTTTCCCCGTTGAACTGTCTGTTGCACAGATTATTTAAAAGAAAATAAGACATGTCTTTAAATATATTTACATGACAGCCCGTAAGAAAGTCTTTGCTTTTTTGTGAAAAATATTAAGGATCTGGCAGGCAATTGTAAAAAAACTTTTCAGAGTACAAGAAACATGCAAAAGTAATTTGAAAACAATAAATTAAAAACGGGACGAGGCTGCTGAGACTTCGTGACATTGACATGAGACACCAACGCTTTAAAGTAAACAAAGTACTATTTGGCTTCTAATCAACACGTGAGAATTATGAATGAGTCATTGTTCGTCTTTTACCTCCACGCCAGATGCGAAATCAAGGCGATGTTTTGCTTTAAAGATGAGTCAGTCACGTCATTGAAATGTGTATGAGTTTTAGAATAATGGTTAACGCAAATAGCTGTCAGCTGACGTACGCCAGAGATTCATGTTCAAATTTCGCGAATAATTTTGTCAAATACACACTTTTCATAAATGTCAATGTCTTTGTCAAACCTGTTTTTAAAACTTTCCAACATATTTAAAAAGTGTTTATGAATTCGATTGGTCTGTCTGTCTGTCCGTCTTTAAAGATGAGTCAGTCACGTCATTGAAATGTGTATCAGAGAGAAAAGTTTTAGAATAATGGTTAACGCAAAAGCTGTCAGCTGACTTAGGCCAGATATTCATGTGCAATTTTCGCGAAAAATTTTGTCAAATACACACTTTTCATAAATGTCAATGTCTTTGTCAAACCTGTTTTTAAAACTTTCCAACATATTTAAAAAGTGTTTATGAATTCGGTTGGTCTGTCTGTCTGTCCGTCTTTAAAGATGAGTCAGTCACGTCATTGAAATGTGTATCAGAGAGAAAAGTTTTAGAATAATGGTTAACGCAAAAGCTGTCAGCTGACTTAGGCCAGATATTCATGTGCAATTTTCGCGAAAAATTTTGTCAAATACACACTTTTCATAAATGTCAATGTCTTTGTCAAACCTGTTTTTAAAACTTTCCAACATATTTAAAAAGTGTTTATGAATTCGGTTGGTCTGTCTGTCTGTCCGTCTTTAAAGATGAGTCAGTCACGTCATTGAAATGTGTATCAGAGAGAAAAGTTTTAGAATAATGGTTAACGCAAAAGCTGTCAGCTGACTTAGGCCAGATATTCATGTGCAATTTTCGCGAAAAATTTTGTCAGATACACAGTTTTAATAAATGTCAATGTCTTTGTCAAACCTGTTTTTAAAACTTTCCAACATATTTGAAAAGTGTTTATGAATTCGGTTTATCTGTCTGTCTGTCTGTCCGTTCTCTAACTCGCATAAATGTATAGAGAGTGCCATGCAATTGATGTACATTAATGAGGTTTTACTATGGCATGTTCGATATGGAAAATGAAGTATGTAGCGCTTACACTTCATTTACAGGGACACTCAAAAGAATTCCGTTGCATTACGGTCTACGGGGAAAAATCGTTTGCGGTGAATTTTAATGATGTTACACTACTTCAAACAGATTTAAATTGATATATATCACTGAGGTGTAATACAAGAGGCTTACTATAGACTATGGTTGTATAGCATTCATCGTTCATTTACAAGGACACACAACAGAATTCGGTTAGAGTACTGTCTAAAACAATAATTGCTGGAAATGCGTTTTAAGTTGTGGTACGTTTTTAAATTAAACTAATTTTTTGCCTATTATTTGACGTGTATAAATTCTATAGGTGATATACAGGTCATAGCTCTCGAGTACATGTTCGTTTATTGACGAAAATTGATGAATGAGAATTTACAACCGTACTATGCGTTTCCTAACTGAACTAAATTTTAGCACACTATGTAGTATATATACAAATCTATAGATAATATACAGGGCTGCACAAAAGAATTCGTATATTTTTCCGACTACTGATGGTAATTCCTGAACATGAGTTTTCAAATATGAGTTTTCTCCAGATTGTTTACTTAGACATCATCTTTCACTTTATTAAACGGTGAAGTTTTTTTTAAATTTTTTTTTAATATTCTGGACGTGTTGGAAAGTGTTTCATAATCTATACTTGACGCATGATTTTTCGTTCTTGTTTAAATACAATTGAATTCGATTACAACGAGTGCGAATCGGTAGCAAAATTTTCTCGTTACAATTCGAGTTCTACAATAAATAAATTTAAGATTTTCATGTAAGAAAATATATATAAGTTCAGTTCAATTACATATAAAACATATAAAATGAATACTCAGATGAGTAGTTTTATATTTCTGAATTAACAAAACAAAATTAAATTAGAATATATATATATATATAACATTGGTGATTATAACTCATATATATATATCTATTTGCAATATATATAAAAATAAATATATATAGTTTTTATTTTTGTCTATGAATAATTAAAATTAACAAGTATTTTAATTACTGCATTGCATTAATTTGATTGAAAAACAGTAGTAATACTATTAATTATCAACATTATAAATTTTGAGATATTTTGAATTGTTTATGAATTATTTAATTAGATATTTAAATTAATCTATAAATATAAAATATATTTACAATGTAGTATAAATTAAACATTAATTATTTAAAAACAAGTCTAATATATATTTAAGTAGTAGTAAAAATAAAACATTAATTATTTAATAAATGTCTATAATATCAGTGGATTAACACAGCTGGCAGCAAAAATAATTTGAATTAAAATAATATTTCTTTTACATAATATATTCTTGTTAAGAATATCTGAAATGCTGTGCAAGTTGAATTAATTCTGTGTAGATTTATTCATATAGTAGTATTATATTTTATTTGAATTTTAAGTAAAACTACAAGTTAGTATTGTTCTTTAAAGTTTATTTATATAAATAAATCTAATGAAGTGAGTATGTAACTAATAAAGTGGATATTTAACTAAATATTAATTATGAACTATTATAATACCAATAGATGGCGACACTTTACCTTTCAGGTAGTTGTAGATAATACTGTTAATATTATATTTAATTTAACTATAGAGGGAGCTATTGATTGTATATTAATTTTACTTTCAGGAATTAAAATTGGATGGAGTAATATATATTCACGGATATAAATTTGTTATAAGTGTATTAAAACCAGAATTATTTTGAGTGTTTTTGAATCATTTTGTGATTGGGTGTCATTTATGGGGTTGTATTTTAAAAAAAGTGTGCTCTCAACTTGTCTTACAAATCATTTCTCTCAACTCGACTTAGTTAACATGTATGATGCATTGCCATGTGGATGTGAATATTATGTAGACGTTGTGACATTTTAAGGATTCTGTATAATTATTGTGAGTAAAATATTTTATCTACACTTTACGCGTTCATATTTCCAATTTTATTATTTCAAAACTGTTATCTCGTGGTAATTTAGTGAGGTGTTAATTACAGTTTTTTGGATAATCGATGTGAGTTAATATATTGTATTTTCTTAATGGTTTTTTATTTCCTATTTAAATATTTCCAAATTTTAATATTTCCAATTGTTGTCTGGTAATAATTCAGTGTACCTGGATGATTCTACTGATCTTAGCATTATGCCAGTAGAATTATGAAACACTGAATTATTATTTAAAACACATGTGGGTGCATCCAGGCTGATGAGTACATGTGCATGTGTTTTTCCATGTCCAATTCATATTTAATTCTCATGTGGTCCAATTTTCCATTGTGTATGGTTCATATTTAATTTGTTAATCCATTTGTGTTTACTTAATTGCAACTCCAATTTATATATATATATTTTTTTCCCCTTTCTCTCTATTTCTTTTTTCAATATTCTTTTGGTATGAGTAAAATTTGGCCAATTACCATTGAAGCATCAGCTATGGTAATATTATGTTTGCACATGTTAATTATTAGCTATGTGGTATTCTGTATACACAGTATCATTGATTATCTCTTTGGAGATTTATGTAGAATAGAACTTGATATGTTTTTTGAAATTCATAGATATTATAATTATATATATATATATATATATATATATATATATATATATATATATATATATATTTTTTTTTTTTTTTTTTTTTTTTTTTTTTTTTTTTTTAAATGCGAAAAATTTTATGAAAGTAATTGAGTAAATCAGCCTTACCCTTTATTAAGCTGAACAGGTTTTATTTAAACTTTTCTTTGATATTTTTTTCTTTATGGAGATTTTTTTGGGTGGGGTGGGGGTGGGCACATTCAAACCATGTATTTTTTCTTAATTAATTCAATAAATTCAGAAAAGGGGGAAATATTACCCTTTCTTTGCAATTAAGAAAAATAACGACATAAATTCAGTACTCTGTGGTATGATTCACTCAGTTTTATTAAAAGTGTAGTAGACTCATAAAAACACATTTTGAACAGGGAAAATAAGAAAGACCGATGTTTCTTTTGTGTGTGTGTGTGTGTGTGTGTGTGTGTGTGTGTGTGTGTGTGTGTGTGTGTGTGTGTGTGTGTGTGTGTGTGTGTGTGTGTGTGTGTGTTTGCGTGTGAGTTTACAAAAAATTTGCTCCTTTTATCAGATTTTCCTTCATTACAACCAAGTTTTCTACATTGTATTTTTAAATCTACCATCTTTTTTATTATTGCTCGCTAAAACCACATATATTTATATTTATATTATAAGTAAATAAGAGTTCGTTTAACTAAAAATTATACAAAATTTACTTGATGCAGTATCTGAAATATGGTATACTGTACTGGAAATATTTATGATACACTAGTCTAACTAATTCAGAAGATATTTCTTCGCATGTTATACAAAATTTACTTGTCGCAGTATCTGCAAATATGGCATACTGTACTGGAAATATTTATGATACACTAGTCTAACTAATTCAGAAGATGTTTCTTCGCATATGTGTATGAATAAAAGAACATGCAGCAGTTTTTGCATTAAAAAAAGATACGGGTGCCTTTACTCAATTTCATGTCTGTAATAAAATTAAGACAATATATTTGCATTTTCTAAGTAATAGAAATCACTTATTTAAATACATAATAAAGGTTATTAGGCTTCCAAACAACAGACTTACAAATCTCGCCACATATTTTTTTATTAATTAATTTTAATTGATATTTTTAAAATCTATTTCGTAGTTTTTAGTTAATTTTGAACTTTATTTCATTTTACAGATGTTGTTGGCACATTTGTTAGACAAGTTTGTTTTGGTGTTTAAAAAAAAAAAAAAATCGACTGCATAGAGAAATTATTTTTTGTAGCTAATATGTTTTTAAAAATATAAATTCTCGTCTGTCAAGTGAAATTTTTGTTTACATGGAAAATGGCACTTGTAAAGAACTAATGGATGAAAGGCTATATTTCTGCACTTTCCGAAGAGAATTATTCATATTTATTAAAAAACTCTCTGAAAGACATGTTTTTTTTTTCAATATCTAAAGCCACAGGTGGTAATACTTTCAATAAGACAATGAAAAAAAAGGAATGTCTAACTTCAAGTTGAAAAATTGTTTCAAATATTTACCCAAAAACAAAAGTAAGATCTTTGATAATAAAAGAGAATCTTCCAGGTCAAAGGACTGTTGCTAAATTCTTAAAATGTTCAGTGTAAACTGTTAACAAAATCATTAACAGTTATTTGAATTTTAAAAAGACCAAAAAACACAATATTCATCGTATTTTTTCGAACCTAGAACACGATGCAAAATTCTTTATGAAAAGCATTTATCCGGAGAAAAATGGAAAAATGTTGTTACAACAGGATGAAGCTTGAGTCTATTTAAATGATTGTAATAAAAAGATATCCATTTATTATATTCAAAGAGGAGAAAAAAAATCTTTAAAAATGGTTCAATGTATGTAAAGAACTTTTTAGGAAATGATTTATGATTGTTGCTGGCTTTGTATATAAGGACAAATTAAAAATAAAGTGAGTGGTAAAATGTTTAAGATCAACTCCCCATACTATTAGAAACATATATTACTCCAAACAGGAAATACTATCTCTTTATCCCCAGTGTCATCAACTGCCTCAAGATAAAGCAAGCATAGCCACACATCACAATCTACTGTTAACTTCCTGGAATAAATGGAACGAGAAACGCGCATCAGGGCTATACCCGTCATTGATATACCTGCTAAATTTCCTGATGTATCCCTCATGGATTTTTCTGCTTTTGGACTTTTAAAAAGCGCGTTATCCAAACGTTGACCTACAACCCTTCATGGACATTGGAATGCTGTTCAACAGAAATGGACCAAAATACCTTTTCCAAAACTACAAATGGCATTATTGTCATGGAAATTACGGTGCAGAAAAGTAGTTCAGAATAAGGGTTACTAAACTGAACATTTAAAACACAAATGTTTTATGTAAAATAATTATGTAAGTGACATGAAAATCATCTAAAAAATGTGCAAATATTCTCTGTACTAATTTTTTTCAAGATTAAGAATTCCAAACCATAGTTGATTATGAGCAATAAAATAAATAAACATAAATTTAAAAAAAAATTAAATTCTTCTAAAAATGAAGAATCTTTATATTAATTACATAAAACTCCAGTATATATTTATGTTTTGCATATGCAATGTATTATTCAATGGAATATAATTGTTTTCTCTCATAAAACATTCTATCTTCCTTCTGTAACACCTAACTAAATACAAACTAATATAAAATTATTAATCCTTTAAGACGAATTTTCTGGTAGAATTAATATTTATTAGTTATCTGTAAGCTATAATATTTCTTACTAAAATTTAATAGTTATCCATAGTTCACAAAAAGGTAATTTGCTTTTATGCTAAAAAATATTTTTTTGCACTTTCTAAGAAATGTCCTTTTGTGTCATTTTGATAAATGTTTAACGCTTATGTGCATGTATGCTAAAAAATATAAATATGGAAAAAATCACTATTAAATTAATATTTTTTACAAAAGTAAGAAATAAATGAACGAATTGAAAATTAGTGATAATCGTATTTACTTCTTTGAGTCAACAAAGGCATCGTATTTTTCCGAAAATATCAAATTTCTTATTTTCCGTTAGAAAATCTTAAAAATTCAATAAAGCCATACTAAAAAATAAACCTTCATGTAAAGACTTTTCAGAAAAGTAGAAAAATCCTTGAAAATAATATTTTTGCACAAAAAGTCGCTGAAGTAGTTTAAAACATATTAAGATTATAAGGAAAATATTAAACTGCAACCAAAATAAATACTGTCTCATTTCTAAATTCTATTCAATGAGAATGTTCTGTCCCAACGACTTGCATTTTACATGGATTTATTTTTACCAAATAAAATCCTAATGCTGCAATATAAAGAAATACGAAACTTTTTTTATTGTACTTCTTTCAAAAACTTGACAATTAGGAAAATTTATAAAAATGCTTTGAATTTTAAAACAAATAAGTAGAGAAGTTTTTTAAGCATTTGTATTGCATTGTACAAATTATCAGCAAATCTATAGGCAATTCGTTGTAACTTGTGTTGTGGACTAGCATACTGTCTTATAAAGGTCTCTTCAACCAATTTAAATATTACAGAACAAAAGAATTTCTCAAAATTAAGAAATGGCAGAGAATTGCAATGAAAATAATTAAAAAACGAATATTACAGTCTATTGATTTTCTCTCAAATATAAATTTACTAGTATTATAAAAAAAATCGTTTTATTATAAATTATAACAAAATATGTCAGCCAGGATGTCGTTCGGGTAGCTCAGTAGGAAGAGCATTTGCACGCCAAGCCAAAGTTCCCAGGTTCGAGTCCTGGCCAGGACATTTTTCGCTCTGTTGGAATAAACCTTATCTATGATACTCCAACCATTAAATATAACAAAATATTTTATCTTTTTGGTTGCGATGGAACATTGCGTTTCTGTTGTTAAATAAATTTAAAATTGCATCTATTCCCTTCATAAGTTTTGTTTTCATCATCATAAGTTTAGTGTACCACGGAAGATTAATAATGGATTACAGGTGCAGGGAGATGAAACAGATTAAGAAACTCGGATTTTGGATACAAGGATGAATCAAACATAAAGTAGACTTTTTAATATGAATAGATTTTTTTATACTTGTTGCCATGGCAATCATAAGTTGTTTACGATGTAATAATTCGTTTGCCGTCGTTTTATTCTTCATACATGTTGAATAGCAAGAGTTGCACAATAACGATAAATCTTTCCCACTTTACAAATAATTAAATAATTAATTGCATATTACTTTTAAATGCTAAAGGTGTTTTTTTTTTTAATGAAAATAAACAACCAAGTAAAAAATAATAGATAACGTGCATAATTTTTTAAAAAGTACATGAAAATAATAACTTCAAAGCCCGTGCAGCTTCAGAATATTCTCATTTTGTTTTTGAAAATGACTCGGAAACTGTCGAAACATGTAAAACAACTAATAAAAGTTATTTTAATTTAAACACCTTTAGCATTTAAAAGTAATATATTATTACAAGGTGTTATAATTTATTATATTGTTAATTAATTGCATGTTTTGTAAATGCATGGAAAAAGGGATGTAAACAAAAGAAATAACATATATGATGATTAAAAGGCCAAATTTTTAAAACATAAAGGAAAAGTTTAAAAAACGTCCTTTAAAAAAACATTAAAAAATTCTTGGCAAGTTTTATTTTCAGTTATAACTTCGATTTTTCTACGTTAGTCGACATGCAATTTTATTCATCCGCCTGTATATTGCCCTGTATATGTCCTTGTATATTACGCTCCGTAAAAGAATTTTTACTGACGATTGAGAAGCTTTTATTGGCAATTTTCGGTAATTCTGTCAAATTTGTGATTTTAAATAAATTAAGTCGTGAAATTAACAAAGAAGTTGGAAAATTTCAGACATACAGGGTGATCAGAAAATGAGTATACATTTGAAAAATTAATAACTCACGGAATAATGTAGGTAGAGAGGTAAAAATTGACACACATGCTTGGAATGACATGGGGTTTTATTGTAACCACACAAACAAAAAATTGAAAAAATGGCCGACAGATGGCACTGTACAGCAAAACATAAGTGACGCTGCCTGAGAATCGTGTATAAAAGGAGCTGTAATGAGAGTGTTCGAAGTAGAGAGAATCAGATGCACCAGCAATCACAGCATGTTGACGTTACCAGAAAAAACAAGTTAGTGAAGCTCTACTATCAAAATGGGGAATCTGCTACTGCAGCTTTATAATCCTACCGCCATATGAAGGGTATTCGAACTGGTAAAGGTCCTATGACAATTGCAGCTGTGAAGAGAATGATTTCGAAGCCACGGGTTGTTTAGACGATGGGCCCCGTAGTGGCGACCTAACACAAGTGCTAATGTTGCTCAGACCGTTCAGGAAGAAATGGAGATTGTAGCGGGTTCGTCTAGGCATGGGGAAGTGAGCACTCGTGAAGTCGCACGTCGCACTGGCATTTCATACACTACTGTTTGAGTAGCACTAAGGCGTATTACGCCTCCGATGCTATCCTTACAAAATCCAGCGTCATAATGTTACCTGGTGATTTTGTGAAGCGGAGAGCATTTGTGGTGTAGAAGTTTCAAAAGATGGCTGAAGATGACGATTGGTTGTCTAACGTTTTGTGGACAGACGAAGCCCATTTCACACTCCGAGGGTTTGTCAACACCCCCAACTGCAGAATTTGGGCTGCCGAAAAAAATCCTAGAACTTTTGTGCGAACTACATTGCACGACGAGAAATTCACGGTGTGGTGAGAATTTACCACATCTACCGTTATCGGGTCTTTTTTCTTCCAGGAAATACGTGATTCTGGTTTTGTAACTGTTAGCGTGACGGGTGAGAGGTACGCCAATATGTTACAGAATCACATCATCTCTAGTCTGGCTGATAAACACCTGCTGGAAAGTACGATTTTTATGCAGGATGGCGCTCCACCCCATATTGCTAGACGTGAGAAAGATCTCTTGCGCACTTCGTTTGGTAATGATCGCGTGTTGAGCCGCCATTTTCCTCATGCTTGGCCTCCCTGGTCCCTAGATCTCTGTCCGCGGGATTTTTGGCTCTGGGGTTACATGAAGTCGCAAGTCTACCGCGATCGACCGACATCAATAGGAATGCTAAAAGACAACATCCAATGCCAATTTCTCACCATAACTACAGATATGCTGTACAGTGCTGTGCACAACATTGTCCCTCGACTACAGCTATTGTTGAGGGAGGACGGTGGACATGTTGAACATTTGTTCGGAAGAACATCGTCTTTTCTTTGTCATAATTTGTTATGCTAATTATTGCTTTTCTCATCACATAAAGCATCATCTGTTGGCCATTTTTTAAACTTTTTTTGTGATTACAATAAAACCCCATGTTATTCAAAGCATGTGTGTCAATTCTTACCTCTCTACCTACATTATTCCGTGAATTATTAATTTTTCAAATGTATACTAATTTTCTGATCACCCTGTATTTATATATATTTATTGATTTCGTCATGAAGCCAATCTAAATGTACATTTCAGGGCGAAGTTCTTCAAAAGCCTTTATTGTATCATGGAATATAAAGGCACTATTCTTATTAAATTCGGAAAAAAATTTAAAATATAATTTGCAAAACTTCACTTTTTGTTTAATTAATCTACTTTTCATTTGTGTTTATTTGTATCCCCATCAGACATATTTCAGATCAGAAAGAATGGACGATGAAAGGCCCATATAACAGATTTTAGCATTGTTTGAAAGAAGATGCTACCTGCAGCTCAGAAAGTCAGCATTTTGTTTTAATTTTGAAATCTCTCTAACCGCCTACAATGGACGATTAGGCACCGAGATTTCAAAAAGAATAAAAGAAGGGTACAGCTAAAGGACTTTTATTTTATTTTAATTAATATTACTATTAATATTTTCCGGTTTTTAATAGTATATATATAGTCAGATAAAAACATGCACATTTAAGCTATTATCTTTAAATTGATCTTGTTTAGATGGTATTAATTATTTTTTAAATAGATCTTCTTCAGACATCTTACTAATTAATCAATCAAGAGTGTTCATTTACGGATCATATGAAAGTGTTATTTTCGAGGCAACCTAGAGATATACTATCTTAAATCCGTAACGTGAAGATGCAATACTCAAACACGAGGGATAGGTACACTTGGAGTATATTTTGTAGTGTAAAAGCCTTTGAATGTAACTTGTTCTAATTCTTTTCTTCTATTTAAAAGTTTGCTCATTTTTATTGTAAAGAGTTCGATATATTCGAAAACCAGCGTTGAAATACGCTGTTTAAAAAAGTAATATAAAGGAAATAATAAATTTAAAGGCTTAGTTAAGAAAATCATTTTATTAAAATACTTACCCGCAAAACTATCTACAATGGTTAAAGAGGAATTTTAATGAAAACTTATTGTAAAATAGATAAATTGATAGAAAAGTGTGAGGAACCCAGATACCGACCATTGTCAGAATGTCATTTTATTTTCACCAATCATCTTGTCTGGTGAGATATAAATGGTCTGTGATTTGATCAATCACACCTTTAAGAGTGTATCTCATGAAAGTTAAGGCAAATTCTATGAATGGTACCATGAACCACCGCAGTATTTGAAAAACAAAATGTCTTATGTCTATTGTCCCGGCATAGTTTTGGCCATGATTCCATCATATTAAAACCTAATAAGAAAGAAATGTGATTTTCCATTGCTGTACAAAATTTATTGAAAATGCTATGAAGATTTATATGCGTCATTGTGATTGGGATTGTTGAATCTTTCTATTCTAAAAAAAGGCATACTAACGCTGCAGCTACAAATCGCTATTGAATCTATCGTTCCTCTTAACTTTCTCGGTTTATACTGCAAAAATTATTGCATATAAAAATATGAAAATTGGTAGTTTTATAGAGAAATGTATGATAAATATGCTGAAGCAGACATTTTTTTACTCTAAGAATTATTTTAAGCGATATTTAATGTTGAAATCGATCAATATATTTCCGTTATAAAACTTATATAGGATTAAAAACTTTGCATAGTAATTTAACCATTTTTACAGGCATATGCTTCAATAGATTCTGATGTTCAGTGTCCAATCATGTTTTAAATTTAGCTATTAATTCGAGTTTCTTTTTTCCAATTTTTCCACTCAAGCGCTTATTATCTGAATAGAGATTTAATTCATATTTTGAAATAGCCCTTTTTTATTTATTATTGCCAGAATTTAAAAAGCCCGAATAATAATAATATTTTCAAAAAATATTTTTTCCTACAATTAGAATTTTTTTTCAACTGGGAGAAAAAAAAATATCCAGGTTGGGAATTGAACACAGAAACTTTGGCTTAAATTGCCCATGTCCTTCCAACTGAGCTGTTTGGAGTGACAAGCGGCCGACAGAATTCACTCCGACAACATTTTGGCAATAGCGTCTGATCTGCCAAGCAGACAGCTCATCAGAATAAACCGCATAAAAAGAAATTCCATATTTTTTAAATGTATTTTGAATTAAAATAGATATTTACGCGTTAATATTGAAAATGAAACAAAACTTTAAAATAATTAAATTATCGCGTGATGGTAAAAATGACAACATTATTTAAAACGATATTCTGGACGCTATAATGATATGTGCATTTTCATGCTTTGAAGTAATTTTCTGTGATACATGGAGAGCGTGAATAAAGCAGTACATAAAGGAAAATAAAAATTACGTCAGTGTTAAAACAAGAACGAAAAATCATGCATCAAGCATAGATTATGAAACACTTTCCAACGCATTCAGAAAACTGTAACGGAACTTCACCGTTAAATAAGGTGAAAGAAGATATGTAGTAAACTGTATAGGAAACATATAACACATTTAAAAATCCAGGTTTAGCAGTTACCTTCCATAGTCAAAAAAGTAGTCAAATTATTTTGTGCAGCCCTGTATATGGTCTATAGACATGGATATATACTACATAGCATGATAAAAATTAGTTCAGTTAGAAAATTTACTTTTAGAAATTTTCCTCAATCGATGGAAATGCACTCGAAATCTTTTGTACAGCCCTGTATATTAGGGTAACTTTAGGATAGATGGCCATAGTTTTTAAAGCTTGAAATAAAAATTCTTAGAATGTAAATACTAGAAATATTTATGCTTATTTAAAATCATTATACATATACTCATCATATTTTGGGCAAAAAATAATTAAATATTAAGAACAAAAAGGTGAGAAAAAAATTGAAATTAAAATGGCAGATGGCCATCTCTCCTTCAAGCCGAGGAGAGATGGCCATCTAATACAAGAAAGGAAGATTGAAGTTAAAATAGCAAAAAATAACACATTTCCTATAGTTAATCATGAAAAACATATTGTAATTTGTAAAGTGCATTTTCAGCTGCGTAACTGAATTTAAACATCCAAGAGCAAAAAAAATATATATATATTATTAACGTTAATGCTATTAATGTATCATGTTTGTATATAAAACATGTTTATTGAACACGGAAATGTTTACATGAGAAATGATAACATCCTAAAAACCTATTATCTGGGTTGAGAAAACTGATTAATATTATAATAATATTATTTATTCTACCTATTACAACATACATTAATTTATTTTAAAAACACGTCAAGGAGAGGTGCACATGTGTAAAAGCTTCAAAAATAAACTATACTTAATCTAGTCAATATGTTTAATAGTTTTAAAAAATGTTTTCACCTCTTTGTCTTCGGCTTCCTCAGTTACTGATGCTGTGTTTCTCCCTCGCTAGTCATTCTGTTTAAAACTTCCAACTTCGTGTTTTTAAAATAAATTAATGTCTGTTGTGATAGGTAGTACAGATAATTATTGAGTTAATCAATGACATTATGGACGATCGTAGATAATATATATATATATATATTAATATTCTATGAAACTACTTGGAAACGTTTCCGAAAATCAGTAGCAGCTTAAGAAACTTTGTTTTTATAAGTGCTTCTTTAAATATCGAAAATAGAGTAGTTTCTGGGTTTTCCAAAGATAAAGAACGCTTTTCGGAATCGTGGGTAACTCAGAAGAAGTTATTGTATATTTCCGCAGTACCGCAACAACTCTATTTGACGCCTGGTGCGAAAACCCTTGTTAATTTTTCTACCGATCGTAGATGCATGAGTAGTGATTAATGTCGGCTTCGATTAAGCGTGTCAGCGCCTATTCCAAATGAAGTGCCTGGTGCGGAGGCACCGACTGCACGACCCTTGTTGCGGCAGCCCTGTATTCCCACATGTGGTTATCTTATATTTTGATCTATTAAGAAATTATTTTCTTACATTTGGCATCGCACAAAAACAATAAATATCTAAAAAAGAGAAAGACTGCGAATGGTATTTACTTTATTAATCAACAAAAGTCATATTTTCTCGAAAATATCATATTACTTTTTTTTTTTTTTAAATACTCTTCAGAAACTGAAATTCAATAAAATCTTCCTGAAAAATAATCCTTCATCTAAAAAAAAATTTCTCAGCAGTTCCACATAAAAGAAAGAAAATAACATTCTTAGAAAAGCAAAACAGACTGTTGCGAAATACGTCGCTGAAAAAGTCGAAGAAAATCATAAGTTTATAAAGAAAATATTAATCCGCACCCGAGATGAATTCTGTTTCATCTCTGAATTCTATTCACTGAGGATGTTCTGCCCCAACGACTTCAATTTCACATCGATTTACTCTGACTAAATAAAATCCTAATGCTGCCATGAAAAGAAGTTTTGAGCCTTTTTTATTGCACTTCTTTCAAAAACTTCAGATCTAGAAAAAATTATAAAAATGTGTTAAATTTTAAAACAAATAGTCTCGTCTCTGTGCCTTGTTGTGCTTAAACTAGCGGTACATAGATAACATATATCCATATAATATAAACGTATCTGAAATATAATTTAACAACTCTTAATTTTCCATTTATATTTCACGTATTTTTTGTCTTTCATGGAAAAATCCAATCATATAATTGTGATTAACAAAAACCTTATAAAATATTTTCTGTCATTCTTATCTTAATATTCACGAAAACTAGGGATTTCAAATAATGATAAGTCAATGAAATATACTCGATAAATAATGATCTCACAGGACATAAACATGCTCAAACATGATTTAAAAAAAATCAAATATAACCCTCCAGTTTCAAATTTCATTAAATTTTAAAACTGCCTTAACAAAAAAGTTACAACAAATTCAAAACTGGAAATAAAATTGTACACTTACGTTTATACAATATATGTTGCAATATTTTTTTAAATATCACTTCAATATAACAAAACTTTCCAATATACACTTATATCATAAAACAAAACTTTCTAGTACATTAATACTTTTTCTTTTTACATGAAAAAAAGTTTCCCAATGTACTCGAATAGTTTTGTATCATAAAACTTAACTTTTCAAACATCGTAAAAAAGTCGATCTCACATATCTCGAACTTTCCTAATTCCAAAGGAAAAGGTCAAAAATTTGTGTATAATTCGACGCTCTTTCATCTTCATGAAAGCTGTCAGAAACAAAAACATGCACTGACTTTCAAAAGAAAAATTGAATATTTCCAAAAATATTTACAGTTATATATATATATATAAATATAATTAATTCAATCAACATAAAAATGAATCCTATAATTCCGATCCTGTTTCAGACTCTCCAAACAGTTTAGCGAAGTATTTTTATGTCATCGGCACAGCATATATAACCTCGGTTTCATCAATGTGGATTTTGTGTAAATCACTTTCATTGTAAGCCTAATTTCAACTATTCAACATTGCATTTAAGGCGGTATTCAAAAAAAAAAAAATATTTTTCCACGCTCAACAACTCAAAATTTTGAGACACATTCTCAGACTCATTTTTAAAAGTAACAACAGGAAACTTAGCGGCGTGATTTATAAAGACATTTATAAGGGCCCCATGTTTTTATTTTTCGTTCAATTAATTAGAAATTGATTTACAGACAATTATTTTCACAGTACGATCATTTTTTTTTTTTTTTTGTTTCCAGCGCTATCGCTTTGGGAAATTCGGTTCAAAATGTCCACTTTGAAAGCATTTTTTGAAATATATTCTGCCTTTATCAAAAAATCGAGACAATACGGACACTATAAAGTTTCTGAATAAGAGAACCGGTCAATTGGATGCATTTTAGAGCAAAAATGAATTTACAAAGTCTCAAAATAAGCAGTTTGGATTTGAATACACCCTTGTTAAACATTGTGCTCTATGCCGTCAAATTCGTTGTTGGAGCAATATTTTTTTAATGATCTGATATTTTCTGTTGGTAAAGTGGCCCATGCATTTTTCTTCAGCCGTGCAAGCAATGGTCCCTCAGCTTCTACAGATTTCTAGCTTTAGTTTCAGATAGCAAGCTTGAGCTCATCCAGTTGGCCCAGTGTTAGACGCTGCATTTCAACATGCATTTTGAAGAGGCAGACATTTAAAGGTGAATCAATAATATCAAACCCTCGAGGATGAGAGCAACAGTTCGTTTATTTATTTATTTATTTTTTAGCTGAATCACTTCACTGTGCTGAGCATCATATAAATCCCACAACAAAAGCTAAGGATTTTGTATTTTTTTCAAATTTGCACCCAGTCTTTTGTTTCAGATATTCTTTAGCCAGTCTTGCACCGATCTGGTTCATCCAAACTATTTTGTGGCAACGGACGATACCAAAATAATAGGAATTCAGCACCTTTTGGAAGAATGTTTCGCCTAAAATTTGTTACTAAAGTTGGAGATCATTTTCGGCATAGACAAAAATGGAAATACTCAGATCCACGGCCTTATTACCCCACAGGCCGACTAGGCCACGACTTTTGAGTCCTCTACAGACACAGATCACAAAATGAGCAAAATGATTTATAAAAAAAATTCTTAAATCTCCTGGGAAAATTTTAATTTCAAGCTCCGATATCTAAGTAACCTATACCTCTATCAGCCTCTTTGCCTGTTCTTTCCCGTTCTCTGAAAACAGCTTAAATTAGTTATGCTATACACAAAATATATTATAATTATCTTTTAAGAAATATTTAAGATGAAGTGGTATCTAAGGTATTGCGACATCAAACAACAAAAGAAATTTTAATTTAACCCTAAGTTTCATGAACATTTTCATTAAATGCAGGGAATTTTGCGAATATTTCCGAAAAAAACCCTAGATGTTACAGTAAAACCTCCAAATAACGAACACCTCGGGGTCGCAGAGCTTGTCCACTAATCAGATGTTAAGAGATAAAGACATGCAAATAATAAATGAGTTGGGTATTGAAAAAGTATTCACTAAATAGAGGTTTGAGGTTTTATTGTATTTTGGTTTGAGAACGGGGGGGGGGGCGGGGGGAGAGAAGCTTCTGGATCTTAGGCCTCATATAACCTTAATCGGTTTCTGCTTGGATCGCGACATTAAAAGACGTATAACTGTGTAGTATCAGAATATATTTTCTATATTGTTCGTAAACATTTTTGTTTATATTCCGATTCATTGCTTTGCCGACCAGATCTCGTTCAATAAAATGAGGCTTTTTTTAGCCGCAAGAAAAAAAATGAAATATATATGAATCTTATTCCTATATTAATAAATTGATACATAATATATAATAAATTGATATATGAATGTATCAAATATATTAATTTATTAATCAAATATATTACAATGTTGCTACTCCACTTTGTCAAGTTTTCTCAAATGGGAGCTAAATTTGTTTATAATCCTGCATGTTATAAACAAAAAACGTGCGGATTTTCTTTTCATTTAAAATGAAAAATTATATTTTCATGACAATATGTGTTATTCTTACACAAAAGTATACAAACGTTAAACAAAGCGTATATACAAATTTGCTCCAGTTTCAGATTTCTTCGAGCTTCTTATGGTAGAGGGGGATCGCAAATATATATTTTTTATTCAATTTGTCGTTGGTGTCCTAATTACCCCCGTGACTTTACTGAAAAATAAGATTTTAAACATGTTATTTGTATCTTCAAAGTTTAAGAATTCGCCAAGTATTTCTCTAGACATTCAACAAAATGTCTAATATCCAAAATATCCGGATATGGAATTATATAAAAAAAATCACATTATCATTAAATATATATATACAGGATGATTTTTTTTTTTTAAGTTGTGAAAGTAAAACCCTATAACAAAGGAACCACTGATCCAAATGACCTAAAATTTCAACAGTATGCTCCTAAAGCAATGGGATTTTTTTTTTTGGCGTGGTTAAAAAAACCCCTTAAAATCGCACCGACAGATGGCGCTGTACATGCAGCAAAGTCGGGAGACGAACTTGCACCCGGAACACGCACATTGGCAAAAAAAACGTGAAGTACGCACACTTCGTGTTCATTATTCTACGGAAATCCTCGCAATGACTGCGCCATTGACGGACCGTGCGTTGTTAGTAAAACTGTATTATCAGAATAATGACAGCCCAGCAACTGCTCTTAGGAGATTTAGGTCACTTAAGAATTTAAGAAAAGGTCCAATGACGACAGAGGGCCTACGGAAGATGGTTTCTCAAAGTACCGTCCATTTATTTTCCTCCCACAGACGATATTCTTTGTTTCTGCTACCTTACAGTGCCCTATGTCGATGCGATTTTAAGTTTTTTTTCAACCATGCCTAAAAAATTCCTATTGCTTTGGGAGCATACTGGTAAAATTTCAGGTCATTTGGATCAGTGGTTCTTTTGTTATAGTGTTTTACTTTTACAACTTTAAAAAAAATCACCCTGTATATTTGCTAATAGTGATTACCATAAACATAAAGGCTTACAAGCATTTTAATAAACAGACGTGCTAGTTTCGTACACATGAACGGCGACATTCTCAAAGTCAGTAATGATAAATAAACTACTTTAGCAAAAAAAAATTAAAATAATTAGTGGTTGCTTTTTATTATATAGTGTAAATTATCATCAAAATAATCTCAGTTTAAGTAAGTATGTTAATAAGATATCCTATCAACAAGAGTCTGCACGAAAATAATTTTAATTGAGACAATATTACTACATTATTATTATTATTACTACTACATTATTAATATAGACCTTATTAGATTATTAATGTAGATATTATTGCATTAATACACTGTATTAATATTTATTAATACAGGATATGTTGTTGTTTTTCAGAAATCGTTGCATTATCATTTGAAGACACGAGTAGAAGAAGGTTTTATATATCCCTGTTTTCTCAAAAATTGTTTAATTTTATTGCTGGAAGTATTATGAAATAATATACCATATGATAAAGATAATTACTAAGATTATAGTTATTCTTGAAGATAATTTTATTATTATTATTTTTTAATATTTAATATTTTAATATTTAATAATATAAATAATAATAATATTTTAAATATTTCTGGGAAAAATTAGTGCCACATTTTAACATTTAAAAAAAAAATGCTACCAAGAATATAAATCAGGAAAATTTCTAATAAAAATCTTTCAATTCCATTTTTTTAAACTTGTTTCAGAACATCTTCACAATATTCATATTATATTGAATCTAGATGAAAAATCTTCTGCTATCCGGTTTTAAATCATTTCATAAAATACCTAAACTCATCAATCAACAAGTTCTGACAAATAATTAATGAGTAATTAACACATTGATTTCTCTTTTCCTTTACGAGCGCAACGATTAAGGTCAGATCACAGTACAGTAGAACTCCAATTATCCGAATCAATTGGGACCGGACCCCATTCGGATAATCAAAAATTCGGATAATTAGATTTTTTCCGAAAAAAAGGTCTATTTTAATTAATTACTGTATGTATGTTGAAAATAGGAGAAAAAAAAACAATTTTTAAAGAAAAACCAAGCTTCTGAGTTAAGATCTTAGCTTTTTCACAAAGGATCGGACCCGAAATTCGGTTTCCTATAGAACGTTGCTGCAAAAACCACTTGAAAACGGCATCTTCTAAATCTTTGTTTGTTGCTGCCTTCATTGATTTTCTTCAAGAACTTCCATCTTCGTCTTCAAGAACTGACACGAAGTTTAACAGTGTAGGTTTGCTCCTTTTAATGTCTGAAATCGTTGGTTGTCCGTACATCTCCGTACACACCGTACATCTCAGCCAACTGTTTACCCGTATCGCTTTTATCTGATTGCTCTATAATGTTTAGTTTATCCACTAACGATAACACAACACGTTTTCTTTTAGAAGCCATGGTGAACGACGAAACGCACTCACAAACAAAATAACACACCGACGCGAAAGAGTACTGTCACCGTAGTAGGTCAAGTATTCAACTAGCAGGTCATGTCACACTGACTGACTAATCAGAACTAGGGCTATTAGATCAGAGTAACTCTAGAGGCTCTAATCAGAACGGTCAGTGACAGGTGGGCCGGGAAGGCTACCTGGCGATGGACGACAGCCAATTATCGAGCTGCACTATGAGACGGTGACTCATCATCCCAATAATGTCCGCACTGCGCTTACACTAGCTTCGGGAAGGACAATAGCGCGCGTAGACAGAATCATTATTTTGCGAATCGCAGTACGTTTTGTCTTAATTTTTTTTTCTGAAATTCTGAAAACGATTCGGATAATCAGCGATTCGGATAGTCGGAGTTCGGATAATTGGAGTTCTACTGTATCTCTTGATTGATTGAGTAATAAAATTAACTATGGTTATAGCAATATGTCTATGATTTTTCTGGTGTGTAAAATATCAAAATTTTTATATGCTTTATTAATTCAAACGTTAATTGATTTTTTACAAAAATGGCAATGAAATATTCCATCATTTTTTATTTAAAACTACGTATTTTATTAATTTAACAACAGCCATTAACAATTAAAATTAATTATTTTATCAAATCTCTAAGCAAAATCTTAATTGGAATTAATAGTATTTTAACAATTTATGTATGTATATATATATATACAGGCGTGTAATAACTGGGCACCAATGGGCCGATTACCACCACTAAATTTTTAGTATTCTTCGCCTAATAAGAATACTTATAAAATTTAGGGGGAAGTATACTAATAAAATTTAGGCGAAGAATACTAATAAAATTTAGTGGTGACAATCAGCCCATTGGCTCCCAGTTTTTACACCCCTGTATCTATCTATATATATATATATATATATATATATGTGTGAAACTTCCATTTAACGAAGTCTCATCGTTACATTTAAAAACTTCGTTATGAAGAAAATTCGTTAAATAGAAATCAACTTAAATTCATGAAATTTTTCCTTCAGATATGACAAACAGGTATTGGATTTAGAAATATTTGATTCAGTTTCAATTATGAAACCGTCTTTTACAAAACAGTTGTGTACGGTCGATGAAATCACATCAAATTCCCAAGTTTGGCTCAAGCTTTCATCAGTTCTGATACACAGGTTCTCAAACTAATGTTTCCACTATATTATCTTTTTTCTGTCTTTTTCAATAATGTGCTTAAAGATTTTTTATTATTCCTTAGACTAATGTCTGAAGTTTTGAAGTTGCATTAGCAGGAACAAAAATAACTTTGATGTTCGATTTGCATTTTGAAGCACATTCTTGTGGATGCACAAAGCAATTGTCTATGAGCAATGGAAAGTAAGAATGGTAACTGTCTGACTCTAATTGATATTTTCTGCTTCAATGCATCTGATGCCTTTACGTCACTGCATTTTCTATATCATTGAATGTAAAAAAGGGATTTTGATTTCCCCCAACTGTTAGCGCTGGAATCTCGGTTTGAGAGAGTAATGATAACAAGTGTTTTTCTAAGTGTAAAAAAAAAAAAAATGTTTTATTTAGCACCAAGCACAATGGAAATTATTCAAATATGTTCATTTTCGTAGAATTCGCTGAAATAAATTCGCATATCCATCGCAACAGCAACCTCTTAGTTTGAATTACACGTACAAAAGTGGAATAAACTTCGTTTTATAGAATATATTTTTCGTAATATGGAGATTAATTTACATGCTAATGGTGTTCAAAGTCTAAGTTCTGCAGAAAATTTCGTTAAGTAGAAAACTTCGTTAAATAGGGACTTCGTTAAAGGGAAGTTCTACTGTATGTGTGTGTGTGTGTGTGTGTGATCATTTCCACAAAATCACTGTCGAAAGATGTATTAGTGCAATTTTTATTTTGAATGTTTCAAATGTTGTTCTTCATCATTTTCGAAGCCATTTAAATCAAAAAATATTTTTTTTTTTTGTAAAATTATGGGTCTAACGAGCTATATTTAGAACAGTTTTTCCTTTTTTTATTACCGGTAAATGCTGAAAATACATAAAATTCAAATTTGTCTAGACAATTTTTATTTTGAAGCGATGACATCTTCCTTGTAGATTTTAAGTCATGGTTATGATTAATATATTACAGACGTTCTTTAAGCAACAGATCATAGTTTAATGGTAAGGTCAATGCATAATCCCCTGTAAAATTCCTCGACAGAACACAGCAAACAGTTCTTTCAAAGCATTTTTTTAGCAGATTCACGTCTCCATGCTAAGCGGGAAGACTCTCCGTCTATAAAAATGTATCTCACTTCTACAAATAGAAATACTGAAAATACTAGTACATTACAACTTCATACTTTATAATTCTTGTTACACTATAATGTTCTAATGCCCCATAACATACACGTTATCCTATGTTAACATAATCACTAATATTTCCATAAGTTAGTACGCATCCAATGTAACCTTTATTATTACTATTCCATAATCACACACAAAATAATATTTCTTATTAGCTCCCGGTTGACTGTGTGGAATTGAATGACAATGAAAAACAACAAAAATTTTGTCTCAGCTGCTATCGATCAACGCGTATGTTCACAAAGCCACGTAAATCTGCAATGCGATAGACATTTTTAGCCAATCAACGCACCCGCTGATGCTTTTTAATGACGCATGGAAAAAAAATTATGTAATAAGGCGTTGAATTCGGCGTGAAAAATCTCAAACGTGCTTTTTTTATTTTATTTACTTACTTATATATATATATATATATATATATATATATATATATATATATATATATATGAAAGTTTAAAATAGGTTTACGACAGAAATATAATATTCTAAAATGGAATGAATTTTGATATTGGAAAGCTAAGATACCAAGAGTAGAATTATTTGAATTTTGATATTGGAATGCTAAGATACAAGGCGTAGAAATAATTGGATTTTAAGCTAGGGAAAGAAAAAATAATATTATTTTAGTCTATGCATAGGTAAATTAAATGGAAAAATATAGAAATTTAAAATATCTTATATACAAGATGTCCCTTATTATGCTGCCCTGTAGCAATCTCCTAAAAAGTAAATTTTAAACTATAGTTCCAATTGCAAGAATGTTTCATATGTTGTTCTTCATCATTTTCGTAGCTATTTAAAGCAAAATAATGATTTTTGTAAAATTGTGGGTCTAATGAGCTATATTTAGAACGGTCTTTCCTTTTTGTATTACCGGTAAATGCTGAAAATACATAAAATTCAAAGTATCATAACTCGGTAAGTTTTAGTCGCACAAAAATAGCTTTTTTTTCTTACTTCCTACAGAGCATGGAGGATGTTTTTTTTAGTTATAACTTATAAAAGATAAGGATAATATTCTACCTAAATGGAAAACGACATTTGAAATGTTTTTTTAATTGGAAGGATAACGCTATAACTGACGGTTTAAGAACCAGTTGTTAGGCAGCTATAAAAGCGAGAAACTTGTATGTACACACATATATATATATATATTGCCCTGACTATTTGGTCTTTGTAATATTTCCGCTGAGTACACTAGTACAATCAGAAATTAACAGAACATTTGTTGTGCCAACGTTACACTTGTGATGGCTCTGTACGGATAAATTTATTTGAAATTTTGATAATTGCTATATATAGTTGATTCATGCAACTATAAGGACATATCAGTTTTTCAAGAATACTATCACACTAATCTTCTCAAATAGCAAATTTAAGCTGCAATCAGCAAATTCTTTATATTAAATTTCTCAATAAATGCTCTATTTAGATTTTTTTTATATTACTTATTCGCATTAAAACATGATCTTAAGACACGCGCTAGATTGTTTCAAAAGTGCTCCTGAACATGATTTTGTTTTAAGTATACTTGCTTTGTCATTTCTAGAATAGTTACAATTAAAAAAACTAAGATCTTTTTTAATCTTGAAATTAAACGATAATTAAAAGCGTACATACAGCAGAAACTACACATAAAAAAACATAAGTATAGCGAAAAAGGTTATTTTAAATTATATTTCACTAGGCTAATTTTCTGCATTTACTGACTGCTTCCACTTGAAAACAAATTTATATTTCCTTTCACTCTATCCTTGAAAAAAATATGAAATATTAGATACAAACATTTAAATTCTACCAATAAAGAAGACATCGTTTGTTCAAATAAAAGGAAAAGTTGCAATAGCCATAATAAAAGTCATAATAGAGCAGCTGGCAGCAAAATCTTTGAGTTGGACACTAGTCAAAGATTTATAAGTATTTGGAGCAGGATTTTTTTTCCTTATGAGATTTTATTTCGTGCATTAAGAATGGCTTGAAAGATTTGTTTTTTGCGTTAATACAAACTTGGCAAATTCCATGCAATATTTTAAAAAAGTATCGAGCGATAATAAAGAAAAGTTTTTTTCTCTTTCTATTACTGGAGATCCTATGCTCATATACAAGTAGCGGGGAAAAAAAATAAAACGATTGTTGTTTAACAAAGTTGATCTGGTAATTTGCAACACAATAAAATATAAGTTTTAAATGCGAATTTTAAATATAAAATATTATTGCAAAATATACGCAAAGATGCAAAAAAAGTAATTCATTAAAATGACAAAAAAAATTGATATGATTATATCTCTCATAATAAAAAATGTTTGAGTAGATGTTTTCGTTATAAAAAAAAATTAAACGCATACGCAGACACAAATAAAAAAATAAAATAAAAAAATGATAAAAATAAATAAATAAAAACATAAAAATAAACATAAAACAAAATGAGAACGAGAGAGAGTGGATGCACATACGTAGACACATAAATAAATCTATATTAATATTATAAAGTAGTAAAGATTGTTTTTTTGTTTGTTTGTTTGTAGGGAGTAATCTCTGGAACTACTGAAGCGATTTCAAAAGTGATGGGGGCAAATTGATGGTGATAATCCCTGCTCCAACATAGGCTATATTTTATGTCGGTGCCACTACCCCCAGGGGGGTGCAGAGGCAAAAAACGTTCTAAAATTTCGATTTTTTTATACTGAAGGAGCTAGAAACATGGAATTTGGCAAAGTAGTTACTTTTGAAGATGTAAATGCTCTCTAAGAACAAATTCTAAAAAATTTCGAAGTTTAAAAGGGTGAGATGAGAGAAAAGCGTTCTAAAAACATTCTAAATTACAATTTCTATGGAATCTCTGGAACTACAGAACCATTTTCAAAAGTGATGGTAACAGTCCCTGCTGTAACATAGGCTATATTTTATATCGGTGACATTACCACAGGGGGGAGGGGGGGGTGAAAGAGCGAAAAACGTTCTAATTTTTTTATTATTTTTCGACATTAGCGTGGCTTAATTAGTAATTTCTTAATTATCTGTGACAGTAAAATTTCCTCTAATGAAAATAGGCCAACGAATCCCACTTGGCATTTTTCAAGAATTACGCGAGCAAAGCTGCGGGTTTTGCTAGTAAATAAATAAAAGTAAAATAATGACGCATTTGTGCAATGATATTTAGTGTGTGATGATATTTAGGGCCGAGCTGAGTGAGCAATACCATTTTTTAATAAATGGTTTTTTGAAAATAAGATGTGTTCTTTTCACATAATCAACCGAAGAGGAAGTTTCCGCACTCGGATTTATGGCAGTCTTGTTATCCATAGTAGATGGTGTGTGTACGTCTGCATAAGAACAAAACTTCATCGAACAACACAATCAAAATTAGAAACGTAATTTATTTAGAAACGTAAACGACATCATTTGTAGATCTGGTTTCACTCGAGCCATCTTTTTAGTTTTGATGACCAAATTTTCATTACAGCAGAAGCCGGTTTGTTAACTTTTATAAATATTCATTCCGAATAGCATCAGAAAAACTACAGATTACTTCACCAATACCAGGCAGAGATTCGATTTAACCAAACAAACACCGATCCAGCGCCCATCTCTTCGAATGCTCGAATCTTCGAATGCTCTCCGAAGCGGAAAAAGCGGCGATATATCCTTTCAGTAAGAGTAGGGATACAGAGATCACGTGAGGGCCTGTGCGCCAATCGTGAGCCGGGATAACCGGGATTCTATGCGACGGCTCCAGAATATTGTAATAAAATGGTTTCCGCTAATTTTTTGGCGCGAAGGAAGATTCCAGAAAATTCCATGATGTTCGATGATTTACCATGACCCAGAGTGTTTTAGTTTAATTGACTACCGTTAGTTAATTGGTTCGAGAATATGGAATGATTTTGACTTTTAGGGAAAGGAAAAAAGAAAATAAGAGAAATGGTTTATCGAATTTGGAACATAGCCAGAATGGAATTAGAATAAATGTTTTTACATTTTAATATAAGAAAAAGATTTTATGATCTGGCGAATTATTTTTAATATCGGAACTTATTAAAATAAATACAGTCTTTTTAGGAATTTAGAAAATTAAAAGGGAATTATGCGGGTTTTTTAAAAGTATGAATATTAGGGAGTTTTATAATTTAAAGATAAAGACGCGATTTATTGAACTAATTAGCAGCCATTAAAATATTGAATTTAGATATGAGGTTTTTTGGAATAAATAGAGTTAAAATACATTAATAAACGGAGGAAATAAATATTATAGAGTAAGTTAGACTAGGATGGAATAAAAATACTTTAGCTTATCGCGATAAATTTTAAATTTTGTTATATATATATATATCACAGAATGTTTAACAATAACATCTTTAATAATACACAATAAAAATTATGAAGTTATCCACAGAAGGCATTTTAGATCCTATATAAAAGGAATAATTAAGGTTGTTTCTGAATGTATTCTTACGAATAAAAAACATGAATGAACAAATACTTGCTATATCACAAAAATAATACAGGGCTCCCACTCGGTCCGTTTTCTGAATACCAGTTTTTTCATACAGTTATTTTATTTTTAGATTTCTCTTGCAAATTTTGTAGATACCTGCTCCGAAGGCTATTTCTAGTGGAAATATTGTAGAAATTTACCACGAAAATAGTACTTTTGAAATACTGGAATTCAAAAAACGGACCACCGGGAAACCTGATAATACCGTACTTACTGCGGCTTCCCAGTGATAGGCCCTTTCTGAAAATCTAGCTGATTTCAATAGTTATAATGACATTTAATATTTTTGATGCCGAATTATTTCTAACAGCTCTTTCTATAAGGGAAAGGTGGCAGGAATGTGTCAATTTTTATAAAAGTACTTCTTACTCAATGACATTATTTCCAGTTTTGGATACAATTGTGTTATAGTAATGTTTAATGTTATTTTAAATTAAAATACATACGATAAGCCATATATTATTTAAAATTTTTGCTTTCCAGACGTTTTGAAAAGTGTGAACAATGTTCCCCCTCCTCCCTCAAGTACGAGAGGAGGAGAACATACAACTAAAGTACAGGAAAAATATGAGGAATTTAAATTTTAACGAATATATGCTTTCACATATCTAAGTTAAAAATGAAGAGCATGATTTAACATTTAAGGCATTATTTAAGGGCATTAAGGGCATTATTTCTTACTATGTGTTCTACAAAATTTGCAGAAAGATTAAAAACATTTATAGTTGGAAAAAAAATCTCTTTTTTATAAATCAAGTTAATTTTATTTTGAAATTGATTTAGACATTTATTACAAAATAAACATTTCAAAAATTGTTTAATATTTCTAAAAATATTTAAAATTATTAAATTAAATATTTGTAGCTGTTTAAGAAGACAGAAGAAATACATGTTCTATACATTCCTCGCTCTCAGTGTCCCATTAATGTTGCCAAGTCCACTATTACAAAAAGCGGGACAGGAGGACAAAAAAAAAGGGGATAGTGGCTTCTAAATCGGGATATAAAAATACAGTACATCCAATCAAAACGGAACCTGACTACAGAGGAATTTCTTTCTTAAACGTAAAAATTCATGGTCTCTACGAAAGGAATACCATAAAATTATACCTCTTAAAATGAAAATCCGTCTAAAATGGAATCTTTCTCTGGTTACGAAATTCCGCTGTAGAATATTTCACTGAATTGTATAAACACAATAATCTTATACATTAAAATCTGTGAAATGGGAATCGCTAGGGATTTAAACAAAATTCCGCTTTGGAGGGGTTTCCTTTTGAGCAGTTATAACTATATGGTATTCCTTCCGTAGACACTGTGAAATTTTTAAAACAGGATTCCATTATAAACAGGTTCCGTTTTAAAAAGTTTTACTAAGCAAAGTACAGTGAAACCTGTGAAAACGAAATCAATTGGGATCAGAAAATATTCCGTCTTAGAAGGTAGCGCAGTGCTCCGCGCAGTGGTTCCGCGGAACGGATCTTGCAACTCCTGAAAATCAGTATGTCCCGCGTTAATCGGGACACCTGGCAATACTAATCCCATTCCTCCATCCAGGTAGTATATTTATATACAGGGTGCCCACTAAAGTTCTGTCCTGCCACATTAACTTCAAGGCGGCGACAACTGTAGTGATAAAGGTGGTTTAGAGCTATTGTAAAGTGGTTGTAAGTTACTCTATTAGGCCACTTACAGCTCCATCTAATGGCAAACTGCGTAGTTAGCGCACCTGTCTTGAAAACTGTATGATATGCAAGAGAAAAGTCAACTACAAAGTCGTTGAGCTCCATCGATTTAGTACGAAATAATGTTCTACATGGCGAAATAACGTTATTAAATGCCTTGAAATGTAACTTTTTAAAAATCTAATCACCAGCTTAAAAACGCCGCAAATGACATTATAAGGTAGTGGCATGTTTACTGTAAAACTAATGCATGTACGTAAGGTGCGATTTATTTTATAAGCCGATAAAACAACGTTTTAAGCAAAAGAACTTTTTAAATAATTGCAGAATAATATCGGTAGCATTCAGCATACCATCATCAGTACAAAGAATGATGGAATTTTGCCCATAAATATATTAGAGAAGCGGATTCAACGGATAGGTTTATTGACCAATAATAATTGCAGGAAATTGCAGGGAATTGCTAATAGGAGTTTGTATAAGAAAAGGAACTGGTAATTTGGAAAACTGCTAGTAGAAATTAAGAAAATGAGGCTTTTCCACTGTTTCCCATCCATTGTTTGGATGAGTTCGTACCGTAATCAACACACTATGTTTTATTATATTTAGATTAAAATTCCAATTACAGTTTTCAATTAAAAATGATTTTGACCTATGCTCTGTACTTCGAGCAGTATCTGCTGTAACGCGGAAAACCCGGGTTGGATTCCATGGTTTTTATACTGCATTTAAGGATTTGGAATTTTTATAATGCATCGAATATATACTTTTTATGGTTAAAAGTATAAGGTAAAGCTAGGATAGTCTGCGCACAATTCAAAAGAATAGCAATAAAAAATCTAAATTTTTATTTTTTGCTAAACTATTCATGAATAACTTTTACTTCATTTGTTTTTTATGCATTTCCATTGCTATTTTGTTGTTATGTTGCAATTTAATAGAACAATTGTAATAAAACCAAGAAAGTTATTTTGCGCAATCTCTCCTTATAGGGTTGGTGTGATTGCGCAGATGGGTAGGAAAGATTGTTACTTATAATAACTACAATTAAATTGTTAACAGTAATAATTACACTTAAATGATATTGCTGTAAGGTTTTGTAAACAAATATTATTGTATTAGGAGTGAATATTTCAACCTAATGATAAAAGAATCAGAAAAAGGAAATAATTTTAAAAACGATTAAAAAAATTTAATTAAAGGAAAAAAAATTAAAGAATCAGAAAAAGCAAGTCCAGATAAGATTAAAAAATAAAGTAATGCTACTTAATAACACGTTTAACTTAAAATTAGTCCATTTTCACTTTTCATTTTTTTAATGCAAATTTACCAATAAGCTGCGTAATCTCTCCTACCATGGAAACGAATGGGAACACTGCGCCATCTCTCCTAAGTAGCAAATGCGCTCCAATTTCGGTAGGAGAGATTGCGCGGCCTTTTATTTAAACATGACCTCTTCTAAAACGAACCGTTGATGTTCACATTGTTAGTCTAGATTAGTAGCTTATGAGAAATCGTTTAAGTTTAAAATATTTTGTACTATTGACATTGTATAGAAATTCTGATGAAGAGCTATGAAAATTCAAGCACTTACTTTGTGAAAACAAAACAAAATAGCAATACTTTATCTTAAACGCTCAAAGCAATCAACGTGCACTTTTAAGTAGACACTCCACTACTGTTGTTGTACAACTACCTGGAGTCGCTGCACGCTCACTCTACTCCTTTCCCCCAAACCACTATGTGCGCAATCTCTCCGACTGCGTCATCTCTCCTGGCTTTACCTTACATATATATTCATTCGCAATATAAGTTTCTTTGTTAGGTTTTCTGACTTTAATTCAATTAAGTTCAAATCAAATTATATCATTCAAATGATACAAAAATGGATAATTATATTAATATAATGTTTTACTTGATTTTTCTTTTTTAACCGAACTAATACTAAGCTTTTTTTTTTTTTTTTTTTTTTTTTTATCGGTTATAAAAAGAAAAAAAGTTGCTAAACTTTGGGGCTTTTTTCCTTTAATGTAACCTGGCTATTATGCTTGTATTAAGTTATTAGTTTGGCGCGGGCTTGGAAAGCGCGCCTATGAAAAAGTCGCAAAACGTCGGTGCGTGAATGTAACACATCTGTTCCTATTAAGCTTCCCCGCACACTTAAATTATGTTGATTGGAAAACGAATATCCTTTTTAAATTATTTATTAACACAAACAAAACGTTCCATCGCAGCGGAAAAAAACAATTTATCATAGTTTTAAAAAAATTATAATGAACATTTTCGAAAACTTAATTTTTACTTTCATTTTATATTAACATTTAATCACATAGCTGAGTTTGAACCATTTTTTTTTTTTAATATCCTTATTGCAAGATTGAATTATTTGGATAAGCATATTTCTTAATTGTCATTCCAGTATCTAGCCAAGATTTGTGTTTCATTTTGATAGTTTTCATTGCAGAAGAGCATATTTTTAAAACATAATGTTGAGAACTGGAGATTTTTGTAATATTTGCAAACAGAGAATTATGAGAAAACCAATGGATTGGGATATCCGTTTTTAAATCTTTTCATTGCAATCCTCTTACCTTTTTTTTTACTTCAGAGATTTCTTTTTATTTTACAGGGTGCGGAAAAAGTTTTGGATGGCTCAATCAACAATACTATCAGGACGAGATTTTGCAGAAAAAGTTCAAGCCTAAAAACAAGTTCAAAAACACTCTTCTGGAAGAAATTGGGTGTTTCAGCAAGACTGTGCTTCAGCCCATCGCGCACTCAAGACTCTTGACTGACTTAGGTCGAAGAACACTGACTTCATTGACTATCAGGACGATATTTTGCAGAAAGTGTTCAAGCCTTTCGCTCAAAAACACTTTTATGGACGAAATTGGATGTTTCAGCAAGACTGCTCCAGCCCATCGCACGCTCAAGACTCTTGACTGACTTAGGTCGAAGAACATTGACTTCATTTCTCCCGATGGATGGCCAACATGAATCCAATAGATTTTTTCATTTGGGAAATTTTGAAGGCAACGATCTTGGCTACTTCCATTCAAAATTTGGATGGTATGAAAGAAAAATTTATTAAGGAATGGACTAATTTTCCCTCTGAGATACTTCGTGCCACAGTCAGTGATGTCCCAAAATGTCTATGAGCATGCATCAAAGAAAAAGGCGGATATTTTGAGATATAATCTGATTTTCCATTGTTTACATGATAAATTTAATATATTTCTTAATAATTTGTTGCCATTTACGATTTTCTCGAAAATAAGGGATTTTCTATCCATCCAAAACTTTTTCCGCACCCTGAATGTGCAGGGCCTGATTACCAACGGGGCCAATTTCCACCAGTAAAAAGGAATAATTTTTTTGATTTATTTATGACAGAAGTTTTGAATGAATATGACATATAAATTAGGGTAAAATTTCTATTAAAATTTACTGGTGGGTGTTTGTCCCTTCGATAACCAGGCTCTTATTATACTAGTAAATTTGTGTTGTTTACATGCAAAAAGTGCAAGCACTTAAAGGTATTTGTCGCCTAATCCAGAGGAATAGTGTTAAGTGGGAGAAAGAATTCTTAAAAATTATGTACAGTGAGTCTATAGTTTGTAAAGTTTGTTCAATAAGAGTTTTATAATTTGACACATTTCTTACTTCAGACCGTTCAGCACCACTTTCAAGTATTTTAACCACTTTCCTTCCAGAGCAAATCTTTTTTTCGTTTATGTGTGAAAATAATTCATTGATTTATTCGCATATTCTTATGAAAAATACTCCAAAGACTACATTCTTATCAAAGGTCTGCAATAAACTTGCGCCAACAAAATTTATACAACGCTAATCGCGTAATTAAAAAAAATTTAATAAAAAAGTTTTTTGTTAATTCGTAAAATCTTGACAAAAAATTAGATCTTCTCGCGGCACACCTGAAATCCTCACACGTCACACTGAAAAACAATTTGCGAAAATTAACATATTTCAATAAAAAAGTGTTTCTGTTGTTTCTAAAAATCTTGACAAAATGTTACAACAAAATCGTTGGCACACCTTAGATCCTCTCACGGCATACTGCTGAAGCAATTTGCGTAATTTAAATTATTTCAATAAAAAAGAATTTCTGTTAATTCGGAAAATCTCGACAAAACATAAAATTCGATCCCTTTGTGGCACGACTGAGAACCTCTCACGGCCCACTACTAAAGCAATATGCGTAATTTGAAATATTTTAATAAAAAAGTTTTTCTGTTAATTCGTAAAATCTTGACAAAACATAACTAAAAATTTGATCCTCTCGCAGCACACGTTGAAATCCTTTCATCGAACATTACAAAAGCAATAATGCGTAATTTAAAATATTTCAATAAAAAAATATTTCTGTTAATTCGTAAAATGTTGACAAAACTTAAAAATTCGATCCTGTCGTGACACACGCGAGATCCTCTCATGGCACACTACTATGCTGTGGGCACACCGTTTGAAAACACCTGCTATAGGTCTTCCCTTTCAGTATGTGAATGGCTGTATCAAGTAAAGCCAGTGATTCAGGCTGACAAAGATTGACTCATGTAACTGTGTGAATATAATTTATTATTTCAAACCAACGGATGCATTAAAAGTAGTTAAATGTTGATGGTATATTTATGTACCCTCAAACATGTTACTCCTAATTTAGAATAAGCAAAAAAAAAAAAAAAAAAAAAAAAAAAAAAAATCCATAAATATTCAAAAACATATTTCTTTCATTCTATCGAATAAAAAATATAAACAAATACATAAAAAATGTGAAACGTTCAATTGTAATTTAAAGAAACAATAAGAGATTTTTTTTCTTCATTTTAACTGTACAATAGTTTTTATGAAAAAGCTGAGGAAAGTATTTTTCTGAAAATAGATTTAATTTTTCATATTCACATTCTGCAAGCATAATTCCTGCCTTCAAAAGAAAAAAAAATATATCATTTTCCCTTTTCTGCTCTTTTCAATTTTGTAAGAATAAGGCGAGCATTAAATTTTTCTTCCAAATTTCTTTGTAATGTCATTTTTTTTTTCAATTTTAGTTCCTCGAATTTTCTCATCATATAGGTCTATAGAGAAGGAGCAAAATAAAACTGCTTTTATCTAAACTGTGCTTCTAGCTCCTATTTTCTTATTTTATCAATGCTTACAATGAAAGTGAATGCAAAAATATTATTTACTGGACCTGATTTTTCAAAGCCATTATTTTGGGTATTTATTCCTTAATTCGTTATAGTTTTCAGTTTTTCTGGATTAAATTACTTACAATTATATATGTCAGAAAATCACAAAAGGAACTCTCCTAGAAACGAATAATAAATTTCCGTTAACTATAATACGTATAGAGCAAAAAGTGTATTTTATAACTAAACAAAATTTCAAGAAATAAAACGAATAGTCCTAAAATAACCCAATAAAAAGTAAAATATTTTTGTCAGAAGAGTTGTAACACGACAACATTCGGAAACTAAAGGAAGCGTTCTTTGAAAATTTCTCATTTGTTTTTCAATATTTTTCAAGGGTTTTGTCGCTGTTCTTGTTTGGCATTGTTACAGGGGCGGTACACCTATGTTACGCGTGCAATAAGTGGTACACGATAGAATATTTTCGGCACGGCGCGGCGTTTATTGAGTTTCTGAAACAAAATAGAGTGAATTTAAACAAAATATCGGGATTTAAACAAGCTGAGTTTAACTAATATTTTTATTGTTATTGTTATTAAAGAAGTTGAAATCCAACTCATTGAATTACAATCTCATTCGATATGAACTCAATATTTTATCAAACTAAGAGAAGATTTTGAGAATATAGAAAAGGAAGATCTTCAAGCGTTATTATCAAAACTGTTATGATGAAATTATAGCGACGTGATATTAAATTTGCCATTTTTCGACACTTTGACTCTACTTATGCCTGCGAGTCATTATTTTTGAAAATAAATTATATGAAAAAGTCAAATGGCCCGGACAATATTACCGTCTGAACAGCTCAAAGCGGATTCAAACATTTTAAGGGAGGAGATTTCATCCTTGAAATCACAAACATCATACACTTGCCAGATGACTCCAATTCACATAGTATCCCGTTTGAAGTAACTGGGTATAAATCTATATTAATAAAAGAAAGTTTCGCTCTGTGTGTGTGTGTGTCTGTTGGCGATGGCTAGGAAAATCTAGCCCACCTAGAAGGCTGGAAATTTAGGTGTGGATAGTCCAAGGTCTGGCCATGTGCACCTGAGGCTCAGAATTTTAATATTTTGATAATTAGCCTAGATATTAATTAGATTCGCGTTAACCATCGCTTCTAAAATATCATCTTTTAAATCAAAATGGCGAAAGAAACGGACAGGCGCATTGGATTTGCAACCGGAAATGAACGAATTCGAAAGTATTTAACTAATTAGCGAATTTTAAGAAAACTAATTGAGATATCAAATTGAAAATTTCTGAGCATATGTAAAAAAATATTCTATATGTGACTATGCGATTTTTGAAAAATTCGGTTGGTATTTTTTTTTTAATTTACGCAAAAAACTGCCAAAAATCTGTCGGCGCCAGTGAAAACGATCCGAGAAATTTTCAGACAGGGATCGGCTTTCATTAAAAACTGAACTACAAAGAGATCTGTTTCTCTGGCCCATCCCTCTCATTTAGTTTGCGAAAATAAAAGGAAATAATTGCCAAATTTTACTAATGAACAAATATTTAGTTAACTAATTAAGATATAGATTTGAAATTGAGGTCGGGAAGGGGTGTCATCTGCCGGCTATTTTAGATTAGCGTCTTCGTTATGTTCTAATTATCAGAAAAATGTAATTCTTTATTTAATGATCGCGTTAATGTACGTGACGGTGGTTCTCTTGAACAAATTATTCATTATATTTGCGGGTATGGGGAAGGAGGGGGTTTACGTCTTTCTCTGAGATTGTAATTATCTCGGGCCCGGGCAACGCCGGGCGGGTTAGCTAGTCCAATATAAATTAGTTCGCATCCATGCAATCACAGAAATTGTATTTACTTTTTTATTACTTTCTATAATAAATGTTACTATAATTATTTCAGTGTAATATCTACATGTATGTTAGGCCCATACTTTTAATTCCTAATAAACAAAAAATCATGTAATTATGATCCATTAATTTTGATCGGATATAATATTTTTATTGTTGGCACGTCATGGTCAAGTAAAAACCTTCTTTGAAAACATTGGGCACGCAGATGTAAAAAAGTTCGCCGCCCCTGGATAGTATATCTGAGGCGGATGTCTAAGGTGATCTCTTCGTATTTTTCAGATATTAGTTGCAGTTTATTTCAAGTTGTTGCAAGGAACTTTCAATTTTTGAGAAAAAAATTGGTTATTGGGTTTTGAAACTGAAAATGTCCTGAGAAGTAAAATGTAACGAAAATCGGTAAAGTAACAAAAATATCACTTTAAACATCCCCCTCAGATATCCAATTAAAACAAATTATTAAACATTATTGAAATACAAACGAGAAATTTGTGAAGAATGCCTCCATTAATTTAACATTAATTTGCGAATGTCGCCGTGTGACAGAAATAAAAAGTTTACTTTTAAAAGTTACATTTTAAAAGTCTTAAGTTTAAGAAGAATCAATTTTAAAGACTCCCTTCTATGTTACTTCATTTTTATGCATTCATAATAAATTGTTGTGGCACAAGAAATGTAAATAAAGAGGACACATACAGCCAGACACGAATTCGATACATCCGCCATAAGATGTTGTTTGTGAAGCTTAAAAGGCGCAATTTTTATTCTTTGAAAAAATATTTCTGAATTGTACATGGGCATTTATTAAACAATTTCGGTTGCAATCTATAACACAACTGGGATAAAATAGTTCGGAGACTGGATTTCCTAACGGAGGGGCACCATTTCAAAACTTTCTTGTGCAGGGAGGGGGGGGGGTAACGTTCTCTTTTAGTGTATCTTTTTTTTTTTTTTTTTATCTTGTTGTACACGGCTGAGAAACCATTTATACAGTTTTATTGTCACATATGATTTTAAAATTAGCCAAAATACTCATTAATGATAAATCTGTCTCACTTTTAAAATGTTGCCATAACAGGGCTTTAGCAAATATTATTCGTAATTATTAATTTCTGTGCTTAAAATGTTTATTTAATGCTAGTGTTTCTATTTTAGTCAAATATGACAGTTATTTTAGCTTTGTGCAATTCCTGATTTTTACCCCCTTAAATCCATTCTTGGATGACTGGTACACTCTTAAATATCATATGCGTTGAGAGGGGGGGGCAATTGCGTCCCCCAAATGGCGCCTCTCAAAAGAAAGTTTTTTTTTCTTTTTAGTTTAAACCATTAAAGACAACTGTCTAAAAGGCAACAATCAAATATAAGAGGAATCTCCAGTTTCGTTTATTCTGTTTTATCTGCATCGCATGATGATTTGTATCCTTTTTTATTAAAAAAAAATTATGAAGAAAAATATATAAATACTAAGATACACAAAAAATATATTAGATATTAAGCCGTGATTTAAAAAAAGAGCAGAGCTTTTTTTTTTTTTTTTCAAGTTTCATTTTTCTAGAATTTGGATGAAAAAACGCTCTAGAGCGTTTGTCTGAAAATTTAACTTTTAATATTCACACTCTACAAGCATAATATTCTTCAAGATTTAAAAGGGAAAAAAAATCATTTTCCCTTTTCTGCTCTTTTCAATTTTGTAGGATAGACGTACATTAAAAATTTTCTTCCAAGTTTCGTAGGGATTTCGTTTATTTCTATCTTTGCTCCAAGGAAAAAAAAAAATTCTTATCCAATATTTCTATAAATTTCAGTAGGAATTGTGAAACGAAAATTTCCTTTTAGCTAAATTATGTCTCAAGATCTTTTTTTTTTTTTTTTTCTCATTTCATCCATGCTTACATATTGTTATTATTAGAATCTGGATGATTTATGCAAAATAAAAATCGAGAAACATACATGCAAATGGGAGTTAAAGTTATTTTAAATATGCGCAATGAAAATGTCCTTTACATTTTCTGCACTTTTTCATTGACCTATCATTTACATTTATTGTTACATTTTTAAGTGTGCATAGATGTAAAATTGTGAGACAATGATATTTTTTATAGTATTTAATGTTTGTATACATATATTAGAGTGTAGCAAAAGAATTTTCGTTTTTTGAATGCTTATATACCAAAGCCTGTAGCTGATTCTTTCCCATCCCTATCGTTTAACGTAAAATATTATTTAAGAGGATATATCTCCCTCTATATTCTACACTATATGGCCAATGATGACCGGTCACTTGCGATTTTAGACGTTTTGTAAAATATCTGGAAAGATACATGAGAAATTATCGTGAAACTTCAGGAGTGTAAACAACATGATAGACGTCATATATTTCCTCGAAGATTTTTTCACGAAACCCCATAAGGGACCGCCAACAAATTGAAGAAAAACGAATATATTTTGGATAACCCTGTAAAAACCAATATCAATAAAGCATGGAAACGGTAGCACAGGCTTGAGAGGCTTCTTTTAACAAACTATGTTCATTTTTATGAGGCTAGCACGTATACTCGTGGAGAAATTAAGATTTTTATAAAAACAATCCCAAATTTCACCAAGTGTTTTGCTTATAATTTTCAGAGTTCTTAATATAAAAGAATGTTCTTTTCAGGAACGATAACACACAACAATAATACCCTGCAATCAGAATTAAAAAATAATAAATATTGGATGAAAAATGAGCAAGTTTCGTAAATATTGTTTCACTGCGCATGCGCGAATTCAATCAAAATATACTGTGCATAATATATTAGCTAAATGTATAGACCAACTTTTGTGAAAGTCTCAAAAACATAGCTTGAAAATTCTGATAGTAATCGTCGATAGAATAAACTCGAAATTCGCTGTTCCCAAAAGGAAGCAAAAAGATGAGGGGTTGTATCCAAATATACTAGCTTATAAAAGTTGACATAATAAGAATGAGGTGTCTCTCATTGTATATTTGGATACCGCCCCTCATATTTTTGCTTCCTTTTGGGAACAGCGAATGTCAAGCTGATTCTATCGACTATCATTATCAGAATTTTCAAGTTATCTTTTTGAAACTTTCATAAAAGTTTCTCTATACATTTAGCTAATATATTATGCACAGTATATTTTTATTGCATTCGCGCATGCGCAGTGAAAGAATATTTAGTGAACCTGCTCATTTTTCAAACAAAATTTATTATTTTTTAATTCTGATTGCAGGGTATTGTATATAATGTTATTTGTCATCGTTCCTGAAAAGAACATTATTTTATGTTAAGAACTCTGAAAATTATAAGCAAAACACTTAGCGACATTTAGGATTGTTTTTATAAAAACCTTAATTTCTCCACGAGTATACACGCTATCCTCATAAAAATGGACATAGTTTATTAAAGAAGCCTCCTAAGCATGTGCTACCGTTTCAACGCTTTTGCGATATTCGTTTTTACAGGGTTTTCCAAAAGATATTCGTTTTTATTCAACTTATTGACGACCCCTTATGAGGTTTCGGGAAAAAATCTTCACCGAAATATATGACGTCGACTATGCTGTTTATACGTCTGAAGTTTCAGGATAATTCCTTATGTATTTTTCTAGATATTTAACAAACCGTCTAAAATCGTAAGTGACCGGTCATCATTGGCCATATAGTGTATAATCATACAGTCTTCTTTATTTCATTTTTACATCACATAATGGGTGATACTGATGTTGCGATTTTATACATCTTAATTAATTTCGTTTAATCTGTTTTAAACTATACTTCATTAAAAAGTCACTTTTTCGTAGCATAAATTAACTCAGAAAAAACAGAGCGTGCATTTAAAAAAACCATAACTATCGAATAATTGAAAAGTAGTACTAAATACAATTTAATCAGATAGATTTTTGCGCTTGTAATAAGTCTTTCATATCTTCATCTTTATATATTATGTATTTTTTCAAGACTAAAAAAAAAATTATCCTTAAAATTACTAATCTGTTAAAAGTAAGTCGAAAATTTTGTCACGGAAGAACACTTTGGAATTTTCAAGTAATGTCGCTTCTATAAATTGTAGAAAGGCAATCATATTAACAGAGATATGTTTAATAAATATTTCTATACTTAGAAGATTTTGATGGGTTGAACTTTATATTGAATGTTGAAAAGAACATGGATAAGTCGTACTTATCAGATTTTGAAAAAAAAGCAAATTCAATTCTTCATAAATTTATTTCATAATCAAACGCGATTTTTTGCCTACTTTGATGAGTAATTAAACAATAATGAGAGCACGGAAAGAAAATATTATTGATCCAACAACATTCCTATACTGATCCCCATTTGAAGATAAAATTGTATTGAGCCAAACAGAATCTTCTGTTTTAATATGATTCAATGGGAATTTTGTTGGATAAACAATACTTCTTTCTGGGTTTGATAATTTAAAAAAAAAATTGGTAGTTTTCTATTACGATTCTCTTATACGATTGCAATTTTCTATTATTCTAATGATAACTTGCTTAACAATTAGCGGAGTATATACTTGCATTTTAACCAAAAAGCTTCAGGAAATCTTCAACAACGTTTAACATATATACAACATCGGAAATCGATTAAATGAACAACTGAATTATTTATTTGATTAATTATAATACACTGTTAATGCACTGAGAAATAAAAGCTAATCGACCCTAATTTATAATTTTCCTTATAATTATAGACAATGAGCATGGTTTGCAAGGATGCGTGCATAATTAACGCTAGAACAAACTCCTTGTACTTTCCTCATTAACTACTTAAACTTAATTTGTTCACTGCTTTTGTTCATTCGCTAAGAAATAAGTATATAGTTAGGGCCAAATCCATTTATTCACTTACGTTAGATTATAAAAATAAAGAAGTAATTTGAACATTGGGAGATTTTGCACCAATTAAAAAGTCATCAGGCCATTTTAATAAAATCCGATATGCTGTAATGAAAGGATATTATAATATATATATATATATATATATATACTACAAGATTAAAATAGTGCATCAGTTTAAAATAAGATGAAAAAAATTAATATATGAGTATTAACTATTTTTCTAAATTTTAATTTTTTTTCTGTTTACTGTAATTTTTAATAGCCGAAATATCCTTATGTGGTTGTCAAAATATATGTAACCTTAGATATCCAATAACAAGTTTATTAAAAAGATAGTTGCAAACCATTTCGTTATATGTTATTTTTAACCGGTATTTCCAACACAGTAGGTTATACAATTCGTTTGTGTGTGTGTGTGTGTGATCATATTACTCCATTGTTGCAGGAGTAAATTCCATTTACTTGAAGAGCAAAATGTTTGTGATTCCAATTTTCAATAATAGCAAAAGATATTTGCCGGGGACATAATGAGCTGCTGTAATTTTTCTACACAACCAAACTAACGAAAAATCCTAACTCTGAGAACGAGCATTGTGTTTTATGTAAACGCGTGCATGAATACAGAACAAAGTCTAAAAACCAGACTAAAATCGATTTGCAACCGATCAGCGAACCCCAAACCGTAGCCGCGTATGGAACAAAAAAATGCAAGGGTCTGAAAAAGGCAAGAAAGTTTTGGAATACGTTCCGGAAAAATAAAGAATCAAGGCTTATGAAAGAAAAAGAATAATCGAAATGAAATTATTTTAATACGGCAAAGTTAAGATATTAAGCGCAGAATAATAGAATTTTGAGATGTTGAATGGAAAAAAGTACTCTAAGTTGCAAATAAATAAAGTAAATGGTGAAAAATATAGAAATTATAATTCTCCGCCAAAATATCCATGAGACTTAGACATCTTAAGGCGTACAATCCTCTCAGATTACGAATATTTGCAAAACATCATGACATTTAGCAAGTACCTAAAACCTCTTCATTCCTAACACACTTTACCTGTTCCTGTTGAACATATTCTAGAACATCTTCTCCAGTATTCAAACCACTAATTGAAAACTGTACTTGAAACCTTTAATTGAACTCTTAATGAATATCTCTCAGTAAGAATATACAACAATAACAATAAATACTAAAATAACCAAAATATAAATAAATCGTAATAAATAGTAATACTAACAACAGTAAATAATAGAAAATACAACAATCTAAATATTAAAGCGTAAGTCATCTGACTGTCATAAACAATTAAGGGCTGACCACTTCAAAATTATTTCAATTGATTGTAATTTTTACTTTATAAAACCACGGTGAACAACAAAGACTTCGTTCGTCTGCAGAGAATAAAATCAGAAAAATTCTGGGATACCTAGGTCAATATATTCAAAGAAAATAGGAAAATTGTCTTAATAAGATGCTGATAGAGTCGACCATCTACCATAAAAATGCAATAACTTCCATATTAAAAAGCCTTCACTACAACATAGGAATTTGTGCTCATCAACTTTATGAAAACTTGCGGAGGCCGCAGTTCTCAGAATCCATTATCCAAAAGTAACTGAAGATGAGTGAACAGAAATTAAGGCTGCTCTTCAAAAATTCAGAGAGGTAATTGTAGAATTCTATACAGTACGGCATTCAAATTAGGGTTCCATGCATTTTACAGACTCGTGGTTCTCCAATGCCGGCTGTGTGAGGGGGCCGGAGGAAGAGGCTGGAAAAAAAATTAGAGTTCTTCTAAATCAAATTGTTCTTGTTAAGTGACCAATTCAATCTCCGACCATAAAATGATTTAGCAGACTCATAGATCAGACAAAAGGTGAAGCATTTTATCTTCAATAAAAATACAATTATTAAAAAACTAGTCGGATCTGCCAATCCCGAAACTTTCTTCTATCTCACACAGGTTTCACATACACTAAAAAGAATCAGCAACCAATTTATATCAAGGTCTAACGGAATTGATTCATGCTCTTTTTAAAATATATTTGAAAATTCACGTTTTATTTCAAATATGACGCCATTTTATTCCCAGAAAAAAACTCTTTTTAATGATACAATTCTTAAATTCGTGGTTGTACGCTGTGCAGTAAAGTGATAGTTCACATCCTTTGTATTTATATAATACTTGTTAATTTTCTTTTCCTGGCAATCATGACGTAAATTTTAGCAGAAAACTCACATCTGTATGTAACTGATATTCAAACTTATTATTAATCAGTACCGATAAAAAAAAATTCAGTTTTTCATCTTAAATATGACGTCCATTATCTATCTACTTCCATACTACTATATACTGATATTCATGCTCCTTGTATTATTAGGAATATTTGAAAATACATGGTTTTATTTATGACGCCACATTTGCCCAAGCCAAGGAGGATCCTTTTCGTAGTTCTATGGTCCAAGCGAAATCTTTTCTTAAAAATATAATAATTATTAATTTTTCAATCTAATTATATCGCAATTTTTGACAGAAAATGTCTTCTCAACGTAACCGATATTCGTACTTCATGTATTACAACAAATACTCCATATTTGCTTTCAAATATCATGGAAATTAATCATGTTTTGAATTCTTTTAGGTAGCTTTCAATACAAAAAAGTATAAAGCTACCTATTGCAGCCGTTCGGAGGAAAGCAATTCCGAAAGATTTCAGTATATTTTCACAGATCATGACATCCCAGACCCCAAAACCACCCTCCGTTCAAATGTTGATTTATATATATATATATATATATATATATATATATATCTGATCTGTGTCATGCGATAGCACTCGTATTTATAAATCAATTTCGATTAAACTAATTGTGTGTATTAAGCTCACCAACGTCTCGACCGAGTTCGTTGGCCAAGTTCGTTTTGTTATGAAAAGTGGTCGACGGGATAATAGAGAAGTACCCAAAAAATATTTTAGTTTACATTTATTAAACACATAAAATCATATCGATGGCTTTTAGCATAAAATCATATCGATGGCTTTTTCTACATATTTACGATGGTAGTTTTATTGGTCCTCCGGAATGAATATGAGATATATATTCTAATCACTTTCACATACTATATACCTATGAATATGATATATATATCTATATCTACTATAGCAATAAAAGCGTCTCTAATTGTGTTTTATATTTCTACTACATAATATTAACTATAGAGTTACAAAATAGAAAAAAAACGGGGTGCTGTAATTAGAATTATAACAAGCAATGTTGGCGCTGCGTATTTACCTGTTACGGATCTTAATAGCCAGTAGACATTCAGCAGAAATGCCAAAGTAAGAGAATTATGCAATTGTGAGAACTCCTGAACTATATCAAGAAAAGAGAGCAGAAAAAATCAAAGTCGAACAGAAATCTGCATCTAGAAGGAAGTTCGTGAATTTTAATCAGATTTTACGCCACGGGTCAAAAGTTCTGACAGCAAATATGGTTTAGAGGGAATGTAATTAAAACTGAGCTGCGCCGCCAGTCGCCTGAAGGCGCCCGTCAGGCACATAAACCGCCGTACACAAATCCTGAGGAACTTTTAGCGCGCACGACCAGGAGAGTTCCTGTATGCGGTACGGGGGTGGGAGCGCCGCCACCTCCTCACCACTCCCATTCTCTTCCAAAAGTTCAATGTTTCACTAAACCATACTAGAAAATTACGGGTAATAATATGCAGCCCGATTATGGCACATTATTCAAGAAGTTTCAGATAAGAATAATGTTAGATTTTCTAATCTCCCGTAATCGAGTCTACAGCCAAAGTTAGCGAGAAACAAAAAAAAATATTAGCAAAAATATGGTTCAATGTAAATGTGGATATCATTAAAGACTCTCGCAAAACAGACTTCATTGCATTAAATCATATTAACTGAAATACGCCAATTGGCAATGGACCCAATTACGGAAAATTACTTAATATATTTAAGAATCTCCGCATTAGCAAACATATTGCAACTGATAAGCTAACGGACGTGAAGCAAAAATGCTTAAGTTGGTTAAGGTGTTTTTTGTCAAGAAAGATGAAATACATAACAACAAAAAATATGCGAAATGCTACCCTGATCGAAATTTTTTTTAATTTTTCTATTAGAATCTTCTGTTTTGGCGAAGGATTGAGGAAAAAAACTAAATTATGAATAAAAGTAACGTATTACAATGCTTAATACACATTTAAGGGAGACCAAACTGGTCGCCAGTGGCGGCTAGTTGTTCAATACTACCCGACCTTCCTCTAAAAAAAAAAAAAAAAATTAAAGCGCTCTTTTATAACCATTCAATGTTTATCTTCAAAATCACACCTAATTTCATGAATGCAATTTATTAATTTTCCAAAAATCTCCGTTTCAATACGTGAATTTGGCGAGAGCACTAAACCCGATTATGGTAAATTCCCCACAGAAAATGCGAGCAAGGGAATTTATTTACAAAAATTATAATTTTTGCTCTGTTTCTTTTTTACGATATGACTAACAGGAAAGAAAACCAAACATTATTTAAACTATCTCTTTAGAATTTCTAAATTTATTTCACAACTTATAATCATAATTTAATTAATATGAAAATATTAATTGATTAAAGCTTACCTTTAAAAAATATTTTACACTCTTAATTTTTATTTTTATTTTATACTTTTTAATGTTCAAAATTTTTTGTTGTTGCAGTTTCACAGCTAGTTTGCCTATTTTAACGAGAGTGGTTTGGCTCATAATTAAATTCATTATTGTAACTTGTATGCAATTGTAAACATAAAGAATATTTAGCGATTTATCAACTGTAGTGGTCAAAAGACAAAATGTCTTAAAATTGATGTATTATTTTATAATTGTTCTAATAATATTAAAATGTTGTATTGTCATCGGAAACACATCTGTGGACATCTATATACATATTTCTCTTTTGTCGGGTGAAAATAAAGTTGAATTTGTACCTTGCCGTTTGGCAACGACCGTATTAACATAAAATTAATTTGCTTCTTTACATTCCGCCGTCCCGCAGTGGCGCGGACGGTAAAGCTCGGTTCCACCGAAAGCCAAGCAGCATCGACCAAGGTCACTGTTTGGGAGGGTGCATCGTCTGTCCTCTCTCGTCTGCCTCTGCTGTGGCACCGTGTACGTTAATGGGAGCTGGTGTTCGTTAAATCTGTTCGTGGCTCCAAAGTCCTCCAAGTTCTATATAAGCGTTACCTCTGGGGGTGCCAATCCAGATGCAGGTCTCTCATGTGGAATTGGTTCAAAATTAGGAGACCTGTTTCCATGTCAGCTATATATAGAAGCAAAAAAGGCTAAATAAAAAGCTGCAAAATAAACAAACAAACATTCCGCCAATCAGATGCTTGTATCATATTTAAAAGAAGAATTTCAATGGTTTTCATAAAATGTAAACATATTAAAATGATTGCGTTTATTATACACTACTCGCTGCAGAGCAAAACACAGATTTTGAGAAAAAATATTAAGTAATCTGTGTAAATGAAACAACAGTAAATAATCTATCATAGTAAAGTAATATGCAAAGCGAAATGTTTCCGGTAAAGAAAATGACGTCATTAGAAAAACAAAAGATGCATTTTTAATCTTACCATCACGTGGTGTTTCTCTACGAGTTTTTCGAAATAAATTTAACCCTGCTATACAATATTATAGGCACAATGAGATTTAAATTAATTGTGTTTCCGAGATAAATTGTTCAGTTAATTATTGATCGCATTTTTAAATGTGTTTTTCACAAAGTTTTCAATTATTTTTTTTCTACATTAAAAAAAATGTAAATGTTATATGTTAAAATGATTTATGATAGTACTCATTCTGGCCAGAGTTACGGGAAAAGCTGTATGCGGGCTAAACGACGTGGGATCGCGTAGCGCAGAGTTCAGAGAATAAATAGAGATAAAATGTTTATGTTTGGCGTGACGGTGAAAATGCAACCTTAAAGTCGGCCCAAACAACTGGCGGCTTGCTTTGAAAACCTCTCCCCGTCCAATGAATCCAGTCCTTGTTCCAGGTGCAGCCTCTCTCCGTCCAATGAAATCAGTCCTTGTGCCAAATGATTGAGCGATAACCGGCTTCATATTGCAAGCCGAGTTTACGGTTCACTGCGTCTCGACTGCGGTCCCAAAGTGAATCGCGTTGCAAATCATGGGGGTTGGTGAGCGTTAGTGAGCAGGGGGTGGAACCATCTAGTAATTTTTATAATCATACAATATCAGGAAGTGAGTGAAGAATCGATTACGATATTCCATCCTTACATACAAAAACCTGGTTGAGTTAAATAAAATAATGTAAAAAGAAATTTCCTTTCAGTATTTTACTCGTCATTCGTTCTACCTCAAATATTTTACTGTAAGACTATTTTTGTAGCCAAACTTTGAGAAAAATTTGCTACCTTTTTTTATATATACATACTGGGCTTGAAATATAAGAAAGAAGTAACAAAATTTTCACATTTTATTTTATTTTATTTTAGAGATAATAAATAATTCATTGTTTAATTTATGGATGCTCGAGATAACTTATATGCAACACTCTAATCATATAAAATGACGTTTCAGGCTAAATATGTCATCAAATTGATGGCAACAGCAAATTACAACATGAAAAAAGAAAATCATATTTCTTTTTTTTTTAATTACCTACTTTACTTTCGCTTAAAGACTTATTGCAATATTTATTAAATAATAATCTGATATATTGAATAATCGTCAGGAAAAATGTCGAACAGAAGAAGACCTAACAGATATTCGCCTTTTATACCCCAATTTCAACGCAGAAGATACTTTAACACGATTGATAATTCTTTTCAAAGAAGCTGGACTTCGTCAAATGTCTCAGACGTTAACACTGAAGGAGTTTTAAATGGAAATGTTGGAACTGGTCGTACTAGAAATTGTAGTAGAGTCGATCCTCTACTACAAGCCTTGTGGATTCATTTGATAATCGGCATCATGCATATTCTGATTCAAGAAATGGAAACATTCAAAATGTACTGCCCACGAATACCTATGAAGGGAGCCAGGCCTCTTACATGGAACACATTCTTCCTACGACAGACAACATTCCGTTTGAAGAATATCCAATAACCGCGTCTTTGAGCACGATGCCAGTTTATGCAGACGGAATTGGTACCATTCAACCAAACGACATTACTGTTCAAGGAAGACAGAACAACTTTTCAAATGTTTCGGATTCAAACAGCGATGTAGTGATGAATGGAACTGTTCGTGCTGACCCTGTTTCGACACGGTCATCCACGACAGTCACTGGCGGAAGAGATGGACATATCCAATCATTTGCAGACAATACAAATTCGTCAAGCCGAGTTGACTCAAACCAATCGATTCAGTCATTTAACAATCCAAGAGAAAATAATGAACGACAAGTCCCTTTTTGTGCTGTATGTTTAGAGGATTATCAAGAAGTGTTAAACAAGGGTGCTCACTTTGTTGTGGTCAGCTGTGGTCACGCATTCTGTAATGTCTGCACAATGAAGTTCAAGACGTCGAAGAAATGTCCTAACTGTCGAGCTAACATTACCAAGAAAATCATTCGCTTGCACTTTTAATTTGTAAATCCCCTTATTCTTAAGCAGATCAATTAAAATTTCAGTAAATTATCTTGGAAAATATGTAATTTATTTTTTATATGCACCTTATATTCTTACTATTCAGTTATCGACCGAATTTGCCCCTCGCAAAATTTACTCCAAACTTCAAAATTTGTCAAACTACATAAGTCGCTAGGTGTACACTGTTTATTGTCCTTCATTCATTGATAAAATTTATACCCAATAAAATTAGTGTAAAAAGCGAAAAGAATAAAAGTTAAGCTATTTTCAGCTAATATTCGTAATCGGGTCCATAAGCGAAGGTTGACGTCAAAAGAGAGAAATGAAACAGATACCATTAAAAAAACTTGATTACAAACATACAAAAGGAAAAAAAATGGCTACAAAAATGTATTTAATTTTGCGCCAAACTACGCTCGTTAAAATGCAACAATTGTCCTACGGATGTTTTCCGATATTGTCAGTTTATATCGTATTCCACACATCATATCAGGTTAATCAATTTGATATTCATAAGTACTGTGTGCTCAGACTAGTATAGGTTTTGTATACAATATGCCATGTTGGACTTAACCAACCTGGTATTCACAATAAGTGCTGACGATGAATAAGAATTTTCTACGTAATTGCTGAAACGTCAGTTCAGGCTCTTTGTGGAAACACGAAAACTTTTGGGGTTTTGTCTGTTTCTCTGTTAGTCTGTCTGTTCCGTGATAACAGGCGCAAAAAGCATCCGGTTAACTTGTAATTAGGTAGATATGTTAGTAAGGTATCTGGAATTAACTGTACAGTTTTTGGTTAAATTTGGTTGATACGTTCCGAAAATATAGAACATTTTCTTTTGCATCATAATACATTTCTATGGGAATTCAAACGATTTTCAAGTTTTACCATTCATTGAAAATAAAATGGTGCATTTGAATAATTGATTTAAATATTAAATTACGGATGTTAAAATATCCCATTAAGGGTAAGCAATGAGAAAAATCTTTTGATATTTCCGTGTTATAGCACCCTCAAGGATAAATCGCCAAGCAGCTGAGATATATTTCCAAGTTATGTGACACATATGATGTTACAGGCATGTAATATGTATAGGACATTTTATGACGTATATAACCAAGTTATTGTCATATATGACGTATATATATGATATGTTAGTCTGTTAGTCTGTGTATATGTTCTATATATGTAATGTATATAAGTATATATATGTTACATATGTGTGTAATATATATATTATATATATATACGCTTATCATACTTATATATCTACGCTTATATATATATAAGCGTAGCGACATTTTGGCGTAATCGTAATTGTGGATGCCGCTGTTACAAGGAAGTGCCATTTTTTTCGTTTATTCGCTTATTTATTGTTCGCGACGGCCGATGTGGGAGGGTGGGAGAGCAAACCAACGCCTACATATATACTGCAGCATTCTTTAGCCAGACCGCTAAAGACTATTGCACAGGATATTCAATAGAATTTTTACCTTTAATTTCTCAGGCCAACGAATCGAATTTCAAAAATCTGGCCACATTATTACTTCTGTCTTACTGTAATATAAGATCTATGTTTGTGGTAAGTTACATTGTAATTGTTAAAGTCATTGCCAAGAAATCGCCAATAGGGTTAACATTATAAGTTTGACATTTAATTACTCAGGCCACAGATCTAATTTCAAAAATCGAGTGATGTTATTACCCTCTGTCTATTAGGTCTATATTTGTCGTAAATTACATTGTAATTGATCGCGCCATTTTCAAGAAATCTTGTCCATTTCATTGTCACATTGGGCTGGACACATAGAAAGCTCCGCTCTCCCCCGGATCGCTGCTATTCAGCTATAGACATGTAATATTTTTATAAAGTGTGTTGGTACAGTAATATGTGCCCCATTATTAGGAGCGCCAGAAACCCTGATTATAAAATACTTACTGAAAAATACAACGTTTCGTAATCGCGCTGATTGCTGTAATTCAGTTTAAAAAGGGGAGAGTTTCCCGATTTGAAAAGTTGAAAAATTATAGAGTTCGCTACTTTAATGAATATTTTAGATTCGGCTACTTCGTTATACAGGAAGCTCAAAAATACATAACATTCGGTAATTTCCCGATCACCAAAATGCATGCTAAACCGCAACGTGCTCATGTAAATAAACAAATAACATGTTCGATACAGCCTAGCTATATAGGAATCTCGAAAACTCATGAAATTCAACAATGACGCGATAACTATAACGCATGTATGTGCGCATTGCGCCCTGGATGCAATCACCCTTCGTTGCACTAGCATACGATGTACAACACAACTACGAAAAATCCTTCTGCCTTGTTCAGACAGGAATAGATCGCCACCCTTTTCCTTAGTTTTTTTTCGCTAATTTTACTGGAAAACTCGAAGGTAAAATGAGTGGAACCCGATTACAGAAGATTCATTCCCAGTTATCATCAATACTGAATTTAACTTAAAATGTCGTCAAATTACTCAGTCCTAGCAAAGTTGGCTTCATTTATAGCAACCTATTTTTGTCGCCGAATTTGGCAGTATTTCGGCAAATATCGCAATATTTGGCGATATTTAGAGAAATGCCTATTGTATGTAAGTTTGTGTGTCCAACAAATGAAAGTAATTGAACAGAAGTTGTTCGCAGATTTTTAAATGATTTTAATGGAATTTACAGAACTATTTCATATAAAAGTTTTGTGTTTTAAATGATCGATTTAAAAGCATAATTTTGCGCGTTGTTGGTCGGATAACTTCAAATGTTTCGTTTACAAGTCTGTTTCGGACTGGGTTTTGACTCTTTCGAGTCGGATTCGAGTTGATCCGATTTTTCAAAAATAAGTCCTGGATACTTTTCGAAAGAAAAAACTATATATTTGAATATTAAGGAGTATATATGATTCCATTATCATGCAAAGAATATAAAATTGGTATTAGATAAATTTAGACTATTTTTCCATAATTATATTAAAATATAGATTAACCAGTGGACCCGTGCGAAGATTTTGCACTGCAGTCTAATATTTTTTAGATGCAAGTTTAAACTTATCCTTCTACATATAAAAAAAGTAATGGTTTGGAAATGGACCAATGAAAATCTGCGTAGATACCGCGAAACGTATCTGATTGGTCAAAGCTTTCTGACTTTTCTTAGGGGGAATTAACATGAAAGTAGAGAATTTAGATAGGATGGGCGCTATTAGGGGGTTACCAAGGAGAAGGGACCCGGGTCTGTCGCCAAGTTTGGCGCCAACTTGGCGACATATCGTCAAATTAGCTACCAAAAGTGGCGCCAACGTGGCGCTATTTCCAGTATTTCGCCAAATTTCCATAGACTCCCATTGAAATCCAATAGCGTTTAATCGCTTGCAAAAAATCAACAAATTGAGATATTGCAATGCAACAAAAATTAATATTAGCTTATGAATAGAGCTTAATTGAACTATTTACATTATTTTTAAGCACAACCACTAACTATTTACAATATTTGTAACACTATATATAGAATTGGTACTTGTTAGTTATCCTGTCGACCAAATTACTGTTGCCAAATTCATATATATTAAATAAGCAAGGGATTTTCCCGATTATTCATATATATTAAACTAGCAAGGGATTTTCCCGATTATGAATAATATCGTAAGCGACTGGTAAGATTTTCACGAGACTTGCTCCCTATACTAAATCGAGCACGAGAAAAAGATCTAGCTAGGTTCCGAATACAAGAAAATTCGTTTTTACAGGGTAAAAAAAAAATTAACGTTGAAAATGTTTTTTGTTATAAATGGAAAAATACTCAAACGATTTACACGAAACGTGTTGCCTATACTAATTCGAGCACGAGAAATCCATCTAGCTAGGTTTCGAATTCGGGAAAGGTCATTTTGATCTATTAAAACAAACTCAGCACTAAGAATGCTGTTATATATCAAAAACGGCTCTAACGATTTTCACAAAAATTGATGACTATACTAATTCGAGCAAAAGAAATCAATCTAGCTAGGTCACTAATTCGAGAAAACTCGTTTTCTGTGTTTAAATCTCGACGTGGTCATTATTCGAAAAGATGGTATCAATCGAAAATATTCCGACTATTTTTATGAAATATGATTTATTTGATTATGAGAAAAATATCTTACCAAGTCTTGATATCAGAAAAAATTAATTTTCCTCAGTTTAAATTTTTTTTTCTATCTTTTCTATTCGAAATTGTTGCCTAAATGGTCTAATGCCAGCTAACGGTCATTTATCATAAACACAATAAAAACTCTCTAGAATACGGCACTTACGGTTTATCTTCTATACTAAATCGAGCACTAAATAACGGTCTATATGTAAGTAAAAAATATAGTAAAATTTCTTTTAACTGGCTAGAAAAAATAAAATTAATTGATTTTAGCAATTGTTAATTTCGTGAACTTGAGTATTTTCAGAAACATTGGTACTTTTCGATTAGCCGGGCTCCAGTGTTATATATACACATATATATGTATATGTATACATATATATATATATAAATATAATACTTCATTTATTAGGACTATGTTTTATAATTTGTAATTTGACAGTGCTATATGGTGTAATAATCTCATTGCATATGGTTAGTTGCTTCTGTTTCAATGGTTAATTTTTGCAATAAGTTATATATATATATATATATGTATACACATATACATGTGTATAAACATTACATATGGTGTTGGCTAGGACGCGATTACGCGGGGGGCTGGTGAGCGTAGCAAGTAAGGGAACTGAGCCCAACCTAGTATTAAAAAAAATAACCTGCAAACCTACATACTATTACGCAGATGTAGAAATTAAAGTGTGTGCTTTTGTTTTAGATAAATAGCGTACAGAAATGTATCCGTAAAAGATTCACCTTCAGAATACAACAGCGGATGTATTTCATGATGGATATTATTTTGCCATAAATTGCACAACGTTTTTCCGGCTATTTAACATGCGATAAATCTGCGTCAATTTAAATCTGCGGATAAAATGTTAAACATTATCCAAAAATTTGATATTTTCGTGAATGATTTGAACTAAAAGACTAGTCGTTGGAGGCCACCGTAATACTTACCCATCATGGATATGCATAATATAAAATATGAAAGTAAAACATGTGTAAACTATTTATAAAATGCATTGCAATTCGAATAAAATCGTGGCTTGATGACGTCATAAACTTTAAAGGCTCTATTACTGAATTGCGTAAAATAAACATCCTTATAACTCCAAAACTGATAATCATATTAACTAATGGTTTACTGTGTCGGATTAAGCGTCCTATTTCCAATTAAAATATTTCTTTGAATTGAAATTTGAAAGAAATACAGGGTCATGAAAAATCGAAGAGTGTGGTAAATAGGATTACAAATATCTCGGCAACTCATTATCCGATCGATTTCATTCTTTATGCAAAATTTATGGGGTTTTTTTTATTGTCTTTTACATTTACTCCTTAAAATAAACAATTTCGAATACTTTTATATACCTTTTATCAGAACGAATATTTTTAGAGTCCGAAAAAATAGTTCCGGATAATCGAGGTTACTTAACTTCAATAAGCTTTTTCCCATTATTACATACTAAGTACATACGAAATTTCAAGTCTCTATCTCAATTTGTTCGAGAGATAGAGCGTTTACAGACACGCAGACACACAGACACACACATTAGAGATCTGCACGGGCCGGGTTCGGGCCTATTTTCCTTCATGGCACTCGGGCCCGGGCCATACTTTTTTCTGAAGGTTTGGGCCGGGCCGGGCCTTACTTTTTTCCTGAAGGATAAGGCCGTGCCTTAAATTATTTTTTCCGTACAGAGCTGGGACTGGTTTCATTATTCCTAGTCTTCACGCCTCAAAATGCTTAGTCCTGGTTTTGACCCGTATGAAAATCATTGTCTCGGCATGCCTGGTCCGTTCGAAGGTCAGTAAAATAAGACCTGGCACAAAATTCTTTGCAAAACATGCATACATTTTTAAATCGCCATTATTTTATAATTAAACATTAAAATTTATTATTTTTAAAGAATAGTAGATTTTTACACTTATTAAAATATGGCTAATTTAAAATATAGTAAAACGTGTGAAAAGGAATCCGCTGATGACGGAATCCTGTCTTAAATTGAAAAATATGTTGATCCATTAAAAATGAATGTACTAATACGTAAGAAAATAATATATAATACATTTACACCTGATAAGAAGGCAAATTGTCTATAACTCATTTTTTTTTTCTTCCCTATGCAATTCCATCTTAGAAGATTTTACTGTATAGCATTTTTCTGATTTTTAACCCTTCAATAAATGGAATATGGATTAACAATATTGATGATAACTTAAACACATACATACAACAAATAGAGATTTATTAAAAAAATAAATATTCCAGCTTGCGGCACCTCAATAAAAATGAAGATTATAAACATGAAAAAAAAAAAGCTAGTATAGGAATTTTTAGTTAGATCTCCTCCTACGAGGCAAAGTTTTAACCAAATCGACGTAAAGATCAATGTTTTGTAGAAATTTACTCGGGCCGGGCCGGGCTCGGGCCAAACTTTTAGCTTTTATACCGGGCCGGGCCGGGCTCGGGCCGAACTTTTAATTTTTGTATTGGGCCGGGCCGGGCCGAATTTTTTTTTATGGGTCGTGTCGGACCCGGGCCTGGAAATTCCGGCATATACGGACGGCAGTTTTTTTTTTTTTTCTAAAAATATGTTTTTCGGAATCTCCCGTGTCTGAAACGTGTAAATCCGACAAAAAAATTTTCGATTTTCAAAACGATTACAAGATTTATCCTATACTACGTATGATGGGTAAGTAATAAAGAAGAAATATGAATATTGTACAGTTTCGCTCCCAGCCATTAAAATTTTCATGATCTACATTGCAATCGTTTTTCCTACATCAAACTAATTTCATACTCCTAGAATTAGCATTGATATTCGTGCATCTAAACATCATTTTCTCAGGAAATCTAACTTTCATGAAGATTCGTCATGAATTTCCATCATTCTCATTCCTTCACATTTATTAAATCTCCGGCGAAGACAGGGTTTATTCAAATGCAATAACTTGAGATGTAATTTTCCTCCAACCGCCACTTGAACTCATAAATGTTGGTTGCGGGATCATTTCGTTAGAAACATTGCTTTTCAGTCATTCGGAATATTGATTGCTCATTCACATGGCAGCCACTGTGTATCCAGAAACGTATATACAGATTTGACAGTGAAGATACTATGCTAAAATCTGCAAGTCAGGGACATCAATGTCAGCTCCGCAAGTCATTTTTAATATCACTTTTCATAATACTTAATATCCTACATTATGCAATTTAATTTTCTAGGTCGTACTGTTATAAGCATTATAATATTTCTAGAAGAGAATTTTAAGATCTGTCAAACATAGTTTTATGCAATTATATTTCGGAGCTAATTGTTATTGTAATTTTTTCAGAATGAAATGTAGATTTCTTAAGAGGGCTCTGCCCCCTTCAATCTTACGCTTTCGCAATAATTTTATGTTCGCATTTTTCAGTATTGCGCTATTTCTGGATTCAAGTATATGTATAGTCAACCAAAAAAAAAAAAAAAAAAAAGTGTATAACCAAAATGGAACTTAATCCCCAAATTGTCCCAGAAAAGAAAAGGAAATAGCCCTTCGATTCGAAATTATGTTTTCTTTTAATTTATGTTTAAAAAATATATATATTAAACTTAGGGAAATGGTGTCTTCCTACTGCAGTTGCGCATAACTCTGACATTTTCAATACGAACATCTATTTTGACAACGTAGTTCACGTTTTTTGTAAAATTTACTTTTGGATATCAAACGAGAAGTCATCCGTTCAAATAGTTTAGGAATTATGAAGGTTTCAAGTTTTGAAATCGTACTGTTAAATTCATTTGTAATTGTTTCGAAACAGATTGCAATACGGGTAGTTTTTAAAGCATAACTCAAAAAGTAATTGGGGAATGGGCTGTAATTTGGATTCGCATATTTGAAGCTTCTAAAAAGCCCTTTCTGTTTAAAAAAAATTACAGGTTACAATCCAGAATTATTTTTAAACTTTATGTGTAACATCATTAAAATGAACCGCAAATGATTTTCCCCCATAGACTGTAATGTAACGGAACTCTTTTGAGTGTCCCTGTAAAAAAACTATAAGTGCTACATACTTCAGTTGAAATAGGGAACATGCTATAGATAACAACAATAACATATAAAAACTAGGTTGGAAAGTGTTAAAAATCGAAGATCACCAGTAATTTCGAACTAGTTCATTTACACTATACTGCAACATATACAATGATTGATAAAACTATATGATTCATCAATGACTGATCTGTCCCTAAAAATCTTAAAATAGGAAAGGTCCAATATTTTGTACTAAAATCTGTCCAAAAAACTTAATATTTTGATAAATAAACTGTGAAATGAAATATAGAGAAAAATATCCAAATATTATACATTACGATCTCATATATAAAAGTTTTCATAGTCTACTTTGCGAAGTTTTCCTCTATATCAAACTAATCGTAAATTCCTAGAATTAGCATCGCTATTCATGCATCAAGATATTATTTTTTTAATCAAATGTAATATTTTCACGATACATTTATTCTCCATCATCCTCATTCATTAATTTTTAGGGAAGACCAAAACAATTCAAATGCAATGTCTTGAGATGTAATTTTCCTCTAACCGCCGCGCCACTTGAACGTATAAATGTCGATTTTGAGACCATTTTGGTAGAACATTGCTTTTCAGTCATTCTGACTACTGATTACTCTACATAATTCTGTGTCCTCCACTATATTTATTGCTGATATTAAGAAACTTGCTTGATATATTAGACGGTGAGAAATGTACTACTGATCAATTCTAAATCTAAAAAGAAAACGAATTGTCAATAAATATTCCAAAATGCAAAAAATCCGAATTTATCTGGACCTAGGGATAAAATGTCCTACGTAAAAAGAAAAAAACAACTTGTTAAGTGAATGAAAGGTATAAAAGGTAAAAAAATGGTGAAAGGTAAAAAAAAAATCCGAATACAGCACAATTTCGCTATAAGATATTACACATTTCATGATATAACCTAGCGAAGTTTTCTCCTAACATCAAACTAATTTCAAATTTTGAGAATAAGCACAGACAATTTTGCATCAAAACATCATTTTCCTAGGCTTAGTTTCCAACAGCTTCATTTATTAATTTTCTCGAGGAGACAGGAACGATTCAAATGTAATATCTTGAGATGTAATTTTATTCAAACAGCCACTTATACGTTAATTTTGAAACCATATTGGTAGAAGAAATATTGTTTTTCAGTCGCTCGGAATATTGATGGCTTTACATCATTCTCTCTGCCAGCAACTATATTTATTGCTGGTATCAAGAAACTTGCTAGATATATTCGTTCGGAAGAAATGTATGCTAATACTATTGATCAATTCTATATAATTGTAAAATACTTTTCCATAATTGTATTAAAATAAGGATTAATGTTCTTTCACTTCGGCTTCCAGTTTCAATATTTTGTATTTGAGTAGGTTTCGAGTTGAGATATGGCGAGTTTCCGATTGACGAATTTTTATTTTTTGTAAAAAATTTGGGTCGGGTTTTGGGTTGATTTTAAGCATACGTTTCGGGTTCGGGTCGAGTACAACGCAACCCATGCAGAACTCTACTCTCTTTCAACTACTTTATTTACACTTGATATCAAGAAACGTCTTAGGCAGATTTGTCGGTGACAAATGTATGTTAATATTTGTTGAGCAGTTCCAAAAATGTACACTTATAAAATGAAAATTAAAATTAAAATAATGACTATAAAATAAGCTGTCTTATTGAAGATTTTATTCGCACAATAGAGTGATTCAGATTAATGAATATTGCTTTTGTAATTTGTAAATTATCTTCAGGCTGAATACTTCACACTTATTACCTCACCTACATCCATTCCATTATATGCTTACATAAACTCGTCATCAACACATTTAACTTTCTCACTGGCGTAACGTAATTCAGCTAATCATCAAAGAATAACCATAGTCAAATAAGAATAGATTCGTCGTAAAATATTGATTCTAAAGTAGCTCTTTAAATTTCCCAACGTATCCTCTTTTGCCTTTTCAATATGTGTGTCCCCCCTCCCCATCCCCACCCCACCCCACCCTCAACTTTTTTTTCTTTTTTCGTAATTTTTTCTACAGCAGTTATTGATCCAAATTGATCTACCAGCTACAGACGCTAATAAAACTAGTATCTATGTATATATATATTACATTATCGTACGTGGCACAGAAATCGCGATTTTTTGTTAATTGTTTAATAGCAACACCAAAATGAAACTCATCTCATTGGTTAGGTGGTGCCATCTACAGGAATAAAAGCGAAACAAACAATGATTTCAAAATGTAATTATAATTTGTCAGCATTAACAATTAAATGGATATATTTTTATACATTTTGATTTGAAATATTGATTTTTGTAAGCATTTAATATTTATACTTTAAAAAATACAAATAGCAATATAAAATTTAAAATGTAAACAAAGCAATGATTTTTAAAATTGTTTTTTAGTAAAAAAGGAAAAGTAAGTGTAATAATTTTCTCTGACCGTTTCATTTTTTAAACGTAACTGTTGACTTTTGAAATTTTAGCTCTTATTTAAATTTTTTACAAGTTTTTAGTATAAATAAATATTATTCAGTCTTTTTTTATATATAAAGTCCACTCCACTGTTATATTTTCTAATGAGACAGTCTGCCCGAGCAACGCCAAGAGGGTCATCTAATATTATAGATTCTTTGAAAGCGGAGTAAAAAAATTCTAGGTTAATTTATTTCTAAACCAGTGGACCAGCGCGAAGATTTCACACTTCAGTCTAATTTTTTTAGCAATATCTAATAATTTTAGATGCAGGTTTAATTTTCTAAAAGAAAATTAAGGACTAAAAATATCTGCAAACAACATTAGTCAATCCAGAATATCATCTAATTTATTATTCCATCATATTTTCCATCATATATATCACATTATTATTCCATCATATATATATACACTATATTGCCAAAGGTGACCGGTCAATTCCGATTTTAGACGTTTTGTTAAATATCTAGAAAAATACATGAGGAATTAACCTAAAACTGCAGGTGTGTAAACAGTATAGTATAGGTTATATATTTCCGCGAAGATTTTTTCACGAAATCCGATAGGGGACAGTCAACAAATTGCAAAAAACGAATATCTTTTGGATAACCCTGTAAAAACTAATGTAGCAAATGCGTTCAAACTCGAGATTATTAATAAGTGGCTTATTGTAATACACTGTGTTCATTTTTATGAGGATAGCATGTATACTCGTAGAGAAATTAATGTTTTTATAAAAACAGTCCCAAATTTCGCCTAGTTTTTTGCTTATAATTTGCAGAGCTCTTAATGTAAAAAAAAGTTAATTTCAGAAAATATGACAAACAATATTGTACATAATACTCTGCAATCAAAATTAAAAAATAATAAAAATTGGATGAAAAATGAGCATGTTTACTAAAAAAAGTTTCACTGCGCATGCGCGAATGCAATCAAAATATAATATGCATAATGTATTAGCTAAGTATATAGAGCACCTTTTGTGAAAATCGCAAAATCATAGCTTGAAAATTCTGAAAATTATTGTCGATAGAATAAGCTCGAAATCCGTTGTTCCCATAACGAAGCAAAAAGATGAGGGGTTGTATCAAATATCTGTTGATTAGTGCCAAAATAGCGTAGACAATATTGCACGTACTACTATATTTGGATACAACCCCTCATATTTTTGCTTCCTTTTGGGAACAACGGATTTCGAGCTTATTCTATCGACGATAATTTTCAGAATTTTCAAGCTATGATTTTGAGACTTTCACAAAAGGTGCTCTATATACTTAGCTAATACATTATGCATATTATAGTTTTATTGCATTCGCGCATGCGCAGTGAAATATTTTTTAGTAAACTTGCTCATTTTTCATCCAATTTTTATTATTTTTTAATTCTGATTGCAGAGTATTATGTACAATGTTGTTTGTCATATTTTCTGAAAAGAACTTTTTTTTATATTAAGAACTCTGCAAATTATAAGCAAAACACTAGGCGAAATTTGGGACTGTTTTTATAAAAGCCTTAATTTCTCTACGAGTATACATGCTATCCTCATTAAAATGAACACAGTATATTGCAATAAGCCACTTATTAATAATCTCGTGTTTGAACGCCTTTGCTACATTAGTTTTTACAGCGTTATCAAAAAAAAAAAAAAATCTTTTTCAATTTGTTGACAGTCCCCTATGGGGTGTCGTGAAGAAATCTTCGCGGAAATATATAACCTATACTATACTGTTTACACACCTGCAGTTTCAGGTTCATTTCTCATGTATTTTTCTAGAGAGTTAACAAAACGTCTAAAATCGCAAGTGGCCGGGTCACCTTTGGCAATATAGTATATATATATATATATATATATACGAATCGTATTTTAACTGCATTAGAGGATGACATCATCTCTTTCAAATTAGTGGTTTAAAGAAAAACAAACAGATAAATAAACTTTCAAAAAAAGTTAATGACTTAGGGAAAGGATCAAAATACAAGTAATAAGTTACCCCGAAGAGATTTCTATCTTTTAATAATATCATTGAGAGCGTTTCCTATAGGAAAAAAAATGTTCAACTCTCGCAACTTGATGATTTCAATCTTTCGTTTTCTCTCCAGATGGAAGATTTTGTCGCGATTTATCGCAATGGCAATCGGCAGCGAGAACCCTGCTTACAGCTCTCTTACATATCTACATTCCCCTTATAACATACATGTAACTTACATACTTACTTACATACAACAATTTTCAATGCAAACAATCGAAAAACAACTCTTTTTATCAGTAAATGAAAATAATATTTACTCTGAGAAATATTCTATAATACAAATACTTCGTTATGGGGTTATACAAAAGACAGCAGTTGAAACAAGAGTGGTTTCTTTGAGGTAGCTTTCAATATAAAAAATCCCTGACGGCTCGGCCTACAGGCACAGGTAGATTTCGAAGACGCAGACCGTGGGGAACCTGTTTGTTGGGAATTGCGGAAGAAATTACCTTTTTGCCATGATGCCGAAGTTGGGTTCCATAAGGGACCGCCCACTTCGAAATCTAACTTGTTCACAGGCGGAACCGGCAGGGATTTTTTGGTTTTTATTTTATTTTTATTTTTTTTGCTATAAGGATTGGTCCTATAAAAAACTTGTCAATATAAAAGTTTTAGATAATATTAAGAGGATTTATAATAAATTTAAGCGGATTTGATATCTTGTAAATTGACGAAGTTATGAATTTTTTTTCTTCTAACCCCCCCCCCCCCTTCTTCCCCCCTTGGGGCCATTTTTAATGATATAAAAAACTGTTATACATAAATTGTCGAGCCTTTTCCTAGAAGTAATAATAACTTTATACGGATTCGATACGTATCACAATTAAGACGTTATGGGGTTTTGCCTGTTTTCACAAAATGCCCCCCATTCCCCCCCCCTGGTTCGATTTTGCCCATTAACGAACTTGACCGAGATTTTATGCCTCTTGATTTTATGTATCAGTTTGGAATAGATTTATGAAGAATTATTCGAATTATCGTGTCCATAAAAAAGTGGCATAGATAAGATATACATATAAAGTTTTGAACTGAGGGTGGTTTTGGGTTCTGACAGTCATGACCGGCGTAGATCTGCAAAAATTTTTCAAAAATTCCAACTTAGGGGAGAATGTAATAGGTAGTATTTCTTACGAAATCTACCTAAAAGTAAAAAGCTACCTATTGCAGCCGTTCGGAGGAAAGCAATTTCGGTATATTTTCACCGAGACCTCAAAACCACCCTCCGTTTAAATGTTGATTTATATATATATACCAGTGGACCCGCGCAAAGATTTCGCACTGCAGTCTAATATTTTTTAGCAATATCTAATATTTTTAGCAAAATTAAGAAATATCTGCAAACAACATTAGCCAAGCTAGAATATCATCTCATTTATTCCATCAAAGTTACAGTAAAAACTGACCGAAGATAGTAAACGCAAATATATATATAATCGTATTTTAACTGCATCAGAGGGTGACATCATCTGTTTCGGGAGGAAAAAAACACATGGAATAAAGAAAAATAAATTGAGCATTTGAATTTAAATTTTGCTTTTTAATCATAAATATAAAATAAACCCGTGCAGTCATTATGTCCCACTTTATCTTTATTTAACAGTTTTTTTATGATATTTTTGCAGCATTTTATTTTTGTGACAACACTCATTTGAGGAAAACCTTTCATTCCATTTATGAAAACAATGCCGATTTAAATTTTAATTACTTGCAATTTTCAATCAAAATACATCTTTTATAATAAAATGTGAGTGTACTATGTCAAAAACCGCTTCAAAATCCTTTCATATGGTATCGCATTTATCGTTCTGCGTTTTTTATTTGCTTAGAAAAAGGGATGTTTACAACAGAAATAATATATAGGAGATATGTGTATATATATATTATATATGTCATACGATAGCACTAGTATTTATAAACCGATTTGGATGAAACTAAGTGACTGTATTAAGCTCACCAATATCTGGACCGAGTTCGTTGGCCAGCTTGGTTCGCCATCTTGTTTCAAAATGACAGCCACTAAAAGATTCAAAACTAAAAAAATATATACAAAAATTAAAAATTCAAACTTAATTTTTGTTTAAGTGTTAAGCCTTGATACAAGGATTCCGGAGCATTTTTTGTTTTGCCTCTATCTTAAAATATGTCTAAGATATAGCAGTTTGAAACTCTAGGGTGGCTGAAACAAGGTAACAGATTACAAAAATTCAGGGAATAATTTATGTGTTTTAATAAATGTGATTTCTCGCAAATTATTATCTTTCATTGTTATAACAATTTTCCCAATCATACGCATAAAACTATATATTCGTATCCGTTAGCGTCGAATTCTCGCCAAGCTTGGCGACACTTGGTGAAATATCGTCAAATTTGGCTATTAAAATAAGCCTCCATAAATGAAGCCAACTTGGCTATAGCTGGCGAATTTCTTATTCAAATTCAATATTAACGAATCTTCTGTAATTGGGTTCTTTGCATTTTAGCTTGCTGTTTTCGAGTAACATTAGCTAAAATTTTAAACGAAGATATAGAAAAGCTACCTTTTCTTCCCAGTATAGGCTGGAAAGACCTTTTTAATGATCATGGAGCTTTTATAATAAATGACATGACCTTTTTTTCTTTGACTGAAGGCAATAAAGAACTCGTCAGCATAAAATAAATAAAATAATAAATATTATAAAACAGCCAAAGAAAAGGCATAGAAGATTTTCGATGATTTAGTTTTAGTTGATTTACAATATAGTACTTCAGAGAAAAAAAACTGCTAAAAATCATCGATAAAACGATCCATTAATAAAAATTTTAAAGTAGAGAAGGTTCAATTTTTTTGTATTTTAATCTATCCAAGAAAGTAATATTTTGATTAATGAACCGAAATGAAAAATGAAGATGAAATATCCGAATACTGTACAATTTCTCATCTATTAAATTTCTCATGATCTACCGTGAGACAGTTTTCCCTTTACATCAAACTAATTTCAAATTCCAAGAATTAGCATAGATATTCTTGCATCAAGACATCATTTTCACAGAGAAATGTAATTTTCATGCAGTCATCTCCATCATCTCCATTCATTAATTTTCTCGGTACGGCTGGAACGATTCAAATGCAATATCTTGAGATGTAATTTTCCTCTACCCGCCACTTGAACGTATAAATGTCAATTTTGAGATAATTTTGGTTAGAAGCATTGCTTTTCAGTTTTTCTCAGTATTGATTCTTCCTTGTTCTCTGCGTTAGCTACTGTATTTACCCTTGGTATCAAGAAACGTGAAAGCAGATTTGTTGGTGAAAAATTTAATGATAATGTTTATTATTCATATTACCAATTTTACACTCAGACATTACCTAAAAAAACAGGGTTAAAAGTTCCATAAAAATAGTGTTTCATTATTAAAAATGATAAAAAAATTTCACAAAAAACTGTCACAATTACACAAAAGCGCTTTAACTCCGGCTAGATCATCCTCAGCTCTCTCAAACTGAGGATGCTCTAACCGGAGTGAAAGCGCTTTTGTGTGATGTTGACAGTTTTATGCGAAACTTTTTTACATTTTTAATAATGAAGGACTGTTTTATGGAACTTTTAACCATGTTTTTCTATGTAATATCTGAGTGTAAAATAGGTAATATGAAGAATTAATATTAAATATACAGACATTAATAATTGATTAGCCTGTTTTTATGTTATTGACAATGTTGTTTGATCGATTTCGATTCTATGAAAAAAAAGTATAATATAAATATAGAATATGTGCTTCAGTTGCACTAAATTTATTTTCGGTCGAATAAGTGCTTCAGTTACGCCAAATTTATCTTTGTGGTCATATTAGTATTATTATTTTTCAGCAAATCAAACTGTTTTAAATATAAAATGTACAGTGAAGTTGTTACTTATTGTAAACACAGTAAGTTGAGAGTATGAACAATTAAAACAAGTTTAAAGGGAACAGAAAGGTGTGAAATGACAAAATTTACTGCGGTTTGATAGTGGATTAGGAAGCCTTGTAATTAATTTAGACTATTACTACGTTTTATTTCATTTATTTATTTATGTTTTATAGAAATAAAAAATATTGGGCCATCCGGAAAGTTTTACAGTTTTCAAAGTGACGCGTAGTTTCGTCTAGTTATTTTGCAACTGCTCATAAGGAGTGATTTGTATGACCCAAATATGTACATTCAGTCTTTTCTTCTTGCGCTGCATAAGTCTTTTTCGCTTGTGTTGTGGCATAATTTTTGTTTCAGTATAGTGAAGAATGGAGAACCATGGCATTTTCTGCAGTCGCCACTCGATCTATAATTGACATGGTTGATGGTTATGGTGAATTTTAATACAATTGCTTTTGCTAATTTTTAACACGGTAGTAAAATTTTATTATACTATTGTGAAATAGTAAACTTCGTATATTAAAAATAATCAATCAATATTAAAAAAAATAATAATGATAATAAAAAGTTATTGCTCCCACACAAATAATACTACTTTTTACAACAAACCATTAATGGTTTTGAGGGCCCAATATCACATTCATTAGAAAATTTCCAATGAAATATCGATATTGGGAAATATTGCGCTTACACCGGAAATATATGTTATGAAATGCCACTATTACAGAAATATTGTTTAAATTGAAAATTTTTGCAATGAAACGTCAATATTTGTGAAATATTGGCTTCATTTTGAAAATGGTGAAATATTTCTTGCCAATATTGTAATATTAAATAAAGTTGATCCATATAAATCTATTTTTTTTAATCAATCTCGGAACGCCTACTTGACCTGTATAAAATAAAAGTAGAATTCGTTTTCAAAAATCCTAATACCTACCTACAACATTTTAAAAATTGTACAGCCACCCCCCCCCCCCCCCAACCAACTACACTAAATCTGTAACAGCTCTCTATCAAATCTACACTCGGAAATTTCATAATGACACTTTTCCATTACGTGACCTACGATTTTCGATTTCCATATCTGGAGGGGGCAATTTATTTCACGAGTATGTCAAAAAATATTTCTGAGATAATATCTCATTTGAGCCATAACTTATCGATGCCTAGATAATGGACATTGGATTTTCTGGAGAGAGTTTAATCTTGAGTACGATAATTGTATTCCCGCCGTTCTCCATATCGATTACTCTATTCTGATAAGGTATCTCTCTTTTTATTTATCTATATTTAGATGTTTCAAGATTGGGGCAATCGTTAGTGAAATATTTCCCAATGTTCGATGAAAACTATATGTAGTAAACGAAATGACATTATTGGTAAATAAGTTCGTTGCATGAAACAAAATCGTCATTGGCTTAGTTAAATGCCCATAGAAAAGGGAAGGCGCTCATGACACTCAAGCACTCCTCCTCAGTCAAATAAGGACAAAGTTTTTAAATCTCATAAACTTCCCCCAAGCACTCACAATCTTCTTATATTTTCAATGTTTAGCAATTTTTTATTTACGGCTGTAGTGAGTAAACGTAAGTTGATGCCGAAAAATATTAATATTAAAGAAAAATTATAGCTGGTGTCTAAGGAATTTTTAGTAGTTTATAAAATAGCTGAAGGAACCTAGAACTATGTTAAAGAAAATTACAAGAGAATCGGATCATTTTTAAAGAAGCTGCACCAAATGGCCCAAGAAGGAGATTAATATTAAAAATTGCTGGTAGCTGAGGTCCGAGAAATTTTTTTGTCGTTCATGTAATAACTGGAGGACCTAAGAAGTTGTTACAAAACAAGGCTACTGAATTGGACGATTTTTAAGGGAGTTATAGTAGGAGGCCCAAAAGGGCCCAACTGATAGTTTTTAGCAGGGCCCTAAGATAAAAACATCTTAAAATATCCTAGTACTTAGCGTTTGAGATATTCAATTAGTCGAAATTAAGCATGGGGTATATTAATCATTAGAATAAAATTTTAAATAAATGCTTAAAAATGGGCTTTAGGGCCCCAAGAAAAATATGAGGGTGGTGTCCCGGGGAGAGGAGTCCAAGACTCAACTTTAAAGTTATCCATTGAGAGGGTGACACAATTAGGGGTGAGAAAAATACATGGTGCACAAAAAATTGAAGGAGCTCCGAAACTGGTCCCAGGGGGCCAGGGTCTGAATGGGGGAAAATCTAAATAGAGAAAGGGCTCCGAAAACGAAGAGTATCGGATAAAAATTGGGAAAGTTATCAACAATTTAGGGCAGAAAAACTTAAAGGGGCCCAGGGTACCTGGGTCTAAAAAATTAAAAATCTGAGCCTCAGGTGCATCAGGACCTGCCTTGGACTATCTGCACCCAGATTTTCAGACTTTTACGTGCGGTAGATTTCGTTAACTATAAAGACATACAAACAACTTTATTTTATTAGTATAGATCGCTTTATGTATCGCTGTCGTGCTGGGCGCACCATAGCATATTGAATACTTATTTCCATTAAAAACCAACCAACCAACGTTATATAACATACATAGTTAAAACAGTGATTTAGTTCAAAAGTTTTGTAAAAAGAGAAGTATAAGGCAATATATGCATCAACGAGTCTTTTAGCTACAAATTCTTGCCTTCTCTAATCCATTAACGCACATTCGGCATTCTTGTAGCACATATTTCCCTGTATAATAAAACCCTGTATAGTAATAGTGCGGTTAATCAATGCCGTACTATTACCGCGCTAATCGAAATAATCGAAACATATATTGAATGGGGGAAAATGCAATAAATCGACAGCCAACTTTCTCAAAAACCCAATATATATAATTAAACAATGTAATGATGTACTACGATATTGTTTTCAATGTATTATTGTTAGAAAGTACAAATTTTGAAAGTACATTTCTTTAATTTGAAACTTTAAAAAAGTTTTTCTAATTTCCATGAACTTCCATTGACATAAACGATTGAGATAATTATTGAAAATTCAATTTTAATTTTGCAATACTACAATTTTTTAGGTTATTTATGTTCGCTTGCTTACCATTAGGTTAATTCTCAAAAGTGCATATAATTTGATTTAAAACTTATTGTAATATAGTTTGATTACTTCAAACTTACATATCCAGGGTGCGTCATAAATTCGTGCAAACTTTAAAAAATCATAATAAAAGAAGTTATGCTCGGAAAAAATTTCGGTTTCGGCGAATATGATAAGAAGAACATTGGATTTTTTTTCCATTTATTAAAAAAAGGTATTCCAAAAGCAACCAAAAGAAGGCGCTCACAAGTCATACTGAGATGTTTTATGCAAATCAGGCAGTGATTAAACACCGATAAAACACCTGGCTGGGAATGGATTCGTCATTCGATCTGGGCAGCATAATATTCTTACCAGATCGAACGTTGGTGGTTAAACTTTCTACAAGAATTGTGAGTTCACAACTATTGTATTGAGAAAGTTTCGCACGGAGAAAGGACTGAAGGCGCAAAAAAGCCCTATTTCATTGAATAGGATACTGAATTTAGAACGATGTTTTGAGGAAACGGGGAGTTTGGAGGATCGTCCACGAATTTGCATAAAACGTCTCAGTATGACGTGTGTACGCCCTCTTTCGGTAACTTTTGTAATCATTTTTTTTATATACATGAAAGAATAATCCAATCCTCCTCTGCTCATATTCGCGCAAACAGAAAATTTTTTCCAAGCATTACTTCTTTTATTATGATTTTTTTTAATTGTGTACGAATTTATGATGCACCTTGTATTTTATTTTATTTAAACGAAAACTTATCAATGGCAATTACACAGGTATTCTCTTCTTCTTGGAATACATCTTGTAGTAACACACAATTTAATTTTCTAATCTTCGATGCACTTGCATACTACCACTGATGTATAGGGCTATCTATCAAATGTGTTTGAGGAATTCCAATGTTTGAAAATATTTTTCGAATTATTTTCGAAATTTCGCCCGCACTAAACGAGGGAGCATCTAAAAAAAGTTTACAGCATTAACTGAAAATCGCACTTTCTGAAACCGCACTAAGGGCGGGATACCTGTAAAGTAATTTTAATACATTTCGTAAACTGCTCTTCTTATCAAAATGTTAAATGCTCATTACCTCTTTCGACATCCTTTTTTTTTTCAGCTGTATCACTATGGTAGGGGATATTTTAACTTTTATTTTACACCTTTAGCGATATCGGGTAATTTAAAAACTCGATTAATTGTTTAAAAAAAAGCTGTCTAGCAAATATGGTAATAAATATTTTATAAAGTTGAAAGCTTCGCAAACTTGATAAAAAGGGGAGATCAATATTTTCAATTAAATTTCATCTGTACAAAATATCGACAAGAAATGTATGTGTGTATGTTTTTAATGCATATTTTGGATAATGTCTTTAACTGGTGTTTTTACGATAATTTTTAACGATGAGGCAAAATATGTACAACTTTCAGCTTCATGTATATTTTTTAAATATTCTTGATTATGAAAACAAACAATTTTGGAGGTATATTTTCTACGAAGGATATTGACAAAGTTCGGGGAAATCAGAAATAATGACAAAATGATAGAGTATTAATAATAATTAATAACATTAGACAAATCTTGGTACATTTTTCTAGCATTCTCCTTCGAAGCCAATCAGTATGGTTCGATCATTTTGGGGCAAACGTCAGTTAATCAAATACTGGATGGTTAAAATTAAACTGACGCTACTCAGAGGCTCATAGCTCCGGTTCTACTAAACGAATCCGAATGAAACTTCGAATATATATATATGTTATGTAGATCATAAGGTCGAGTGTTTCTACTAAAAAATGAATTTTCGCCATCAGGTGGCGCTTTAACGACGTAAAAAGAAAGATAACAGTTCAAAAATCAAATAATAACGGAATATTTTATTTATTTACACACCCGTGTGCTCTATGTGCATACCTTGTCGGTCAACAATATGCTGAAAACGTACCACTGCGTTATCAACAGTGACACGCAACATATCAGTAGGAATGAGGGAGACATGGCATACGGTGCTAGTTTTCAAGTCCGCTTCATTAGTTACACATCCTTGATAAACACGATCTTTCAGAAAACCCCACAGCCATACGTCACAAGGATTTAGATCTGGTGACCTTGCTGTCCAGGTAATCGGGATAGTACGCGAGATGACACGTTCATCAGGAAGTTAGCTTGAATCACATTCTTTACACGTCTCGCCGCACGAGCAGTTGCTCCATCTTGCATGAACATTGTGGTGACCAAACAGCCTCTTTGCCTTAACATGATTATCCAAGAGTCTTCTGTGTCGGTCACTTGTGACTGTACACATTGTAGAAAACTAATCCATTCATTTCAATCAACTTAATATTTTCCACTCAAAGTAAAATAAAGAAAGAAGGAAAATGTTGAAACACACAAAAAAACCAACGATAATTTTTCTCTCATCTCTTCAAAACAAGTGACCTAATTTATGACTCTTAAGTTTCAAGTTTATCAAGCAATAGATATTTATTACCTCGTTATAATCATCTCTTCTAATAATATGAAGTATGTTTATAATTCGTGATTTGTTATTTGTGATTATGCTATTATAAACTTATTACAGAACTAAAACATTTAAAAGGACAATTATTCATCATTAAATATATCTTGTGAACTTACAGTTGTGCAACAAAATTCTTCAGAAAAAACCCTTAATTATTTGTGAAATATATATATGTTAGTGACGTCAATTTATTTCAAAGAAATGATGCAATATCACTTGTAACTTTCCAAACTTTGTGAAAATGAGTCAGTGTATTACTATCCTTCATTCTGTAAAGTCACAGGAAAAAATGTTTCCTGGTGTTAAAATTAATCTAAATGTAAACCTTTTGAAATTTTAAATAATGTAGAATATAATTTTTAAAATCAATCAAACGTGAACCTATTTATTCAGTGTGAATTGTGCATTAATATTATTTCTTACAAGTTTTATTTCAGCGGTGGTGCATCTAAATAGAATTATTCAAGAAGTGATTATAATAAGTTATCAATTATTGGAAGTATATAAATCAGTGGATACTACTAAAATTGGATAAACCATAGAAAAGGTAAGCAATTCCTTTTCTTTCTGTATGTTGAAAACCAGAGTTAATTTTAATTCGAAGATTTTAATATTCTGATGTTTAGCGTTACCTAGTTGGCCTCGCCCCTTCAACAGTGATCATGAGCCTGATGAATATATGAACACAGAATTTATTCTTAAGGATTAATAATTGATTCTAATTAATAAAAATAATACTCAGCTCTTATGCTAGATTAAAAATTCAAGAAAACATAATTGAATTTAATAAACTATTTAAACTAATAAAACTTTAAAAACTGTATAAACAAGTTCTCCGAGATGGCGACAATAAAGGAAATGCAATTAGTAGATAAATTAAACAATAATAATTATTCTATATGGAAGTTTAAAATTAATATGTTGTTAATTAAGGAAGATTTGTACGAACTCGTAACTCAGGAACCCCCTACACCAATTAACGAAGATTGGAGAAAAAAGGATGCATGAGTATAGACGATACGCAAATAGTTCATGTAAAACATTTAGAAACAGCAAAACAGACATGGGATAGTTTAAAAAATATTCACGAGAGAGCCAATTTGTCCAGTAAATTGTATTTGTTAAGAAAATTGTATAGTGCAAAACTTCCCGAAAATGGGAACATGCACAAACACATTACTAATATACTGGAAATAAAAGATAAGCTCTCCGCAATAGGAGAGAACATAACCGACTCGCATTTATCTGCACTTCTATTGTGCTCGTTACCTGCGAGTTATAATACACTAATAACAGCTCTCGAAGCCCGAAATGAAATTGAATTAACTCCCGAATTCATCAAGAGCAAACTTACTGATGAATTTAATAAACGGGTAGAAAATAGTGAGCAAGTTGAAAACTCACAAAAGGTGTTTAAAACACAAAAGAAATACACTCAAGATTATAAAGGACAAAACAAATATTGTACCTACTGTAAACAATCAAATCACACTTATAAACAATGCTGGCATCTCAAGAACAGAAACACACAGACCACTACACCTAAAACACAATACAAATACAAAAAGTACACATCGTTGTGTTTTGAAAATACAAAAGGTGATAGTAAAAATAAAATGAATGAATCAAAAACAGATGAACAGGTACAAATAAATAAAAGTGAACATAAAGATGCAGCATTCATAATTGTAAATCCCACTAATAAAACCTGGTTAATTGACTCAGGAGCGTCTTCGCATATAGCGAACGATAGGGATATATTTACAAAATTCAACGATACTGAAAAAACTACAGTAACAGTTGCTAATGGGAATACATTAAATTCTTACGGAACCGGCGAAACACAAATAATGACAAAAACATCTGATGGATGTATAAATAGAATTACACTTAAAAATGTGTTATTTGTTCCACAATTGGAATCAAATTTAATTTCCGTAAGTAAAGCCACAGAACATGGCTATAAAGTATTTTTCGAAAATGAAAAATGCATACTATCGTGCAATGGAAATATATACTTAGAAGCATTTAAGAAACATAACTTATATCAAGTTGAAACACTAGAAGAAAGTTCTCAAAATAAAATAAACATTGCACATGATTGCAGAAATAAAGATTGCCTCGAAATTTGGCATAAACGCCTTGGCCACAGAAATAATGAAAGTATAAAAGAATTAAACAAAAATGACTTGGCCAGTGGGATAAAAATAAATAACTGTAATCATAAAACAAACTGTGAAACCTGTATAAAAACAAAGTCAACAAATGCGCCGTACTCTAAATCTATCGAAAATAAAACAACAAAAGTATTAGATTTAGTACATACTGATTTATGTGGGCCTTTTAAAACACCCACAATAGGAGGAAAAAATTACTTCCTTACATTCATAGATGACAGTTCTAGATTCACAGTTATATACTTATTAAAAGGTAAAGATGAAGTTTATGAAAAAATAAAAGACTATGTACAAATGGTCAAAACCAGACAAGGGAAATATCCGACGGCGATTAGATCGGATAACGGTGGAGAATACATAGGAAATAATACAGAAGCCTTTCTAAGGGAACATGGTATAAAACATGAGTACACAGTTCCATTTTGTCCCAGCCAGAATGGCATTGCTGAGAGAAAAAACAGAAGCTTAATTGAAATGACACGAAGCCTATTATCCGAAGCAAATTTACCTCATAGGTTCTGGGGTGAAGCGATAAATACTGCTAATCACCTCCAAAATAGGCTCCCCACTAAATTTACAAATAAAACGCCATATGAAATTTGGTTCAAAAGAAAACCAAATCTGTATTATTTACGTGTATTTGGCTGTAAAGCATACACTTACATAAACAAACACAAAAGATCTAAACTAGATGACACAGCAGAAGAGGGTATCTTCATGGGCTATGATAATAATACAAAGGGATACCGCGTATTCACTAAAAATGGTGAAATAATAATTTCCAGATCTGTAAAATTTCTCGAAGAAAAACTGAACAATTTAAACGAGAAAATTAATGAACACGAACAATTAATTGAAGATAAAAAATACATTGAAATAGAAATAGGTGACACACCCTGTACACCTGACGCGCCCAAACAATCAGAAACACATCAACCTCGTAGATCTGAAAGACAAAACAGAGGAGTACCACCTCAAAGATATACTTCCGACAATTTTATTGCTTTAGCAAATGATTGCGATACAACAGAACCTGAAAACTGGAAACAGCTTATCAAAATAAACAATCCACTAGAAAAGAAAAACTGGCTTAAAGCCACTGAAAACGAAATACAATCGTTAATGAAAAATAATACATGGGATCTAGTCGATCCTCCTCTTAATAAAAGAATCATAGGAAGTAGATGGATTTTCAAACGAAAAATTGATAGTTCAGGAAATAAACAAAAATATAAAGCACGTTTTGTTGCCAAAGGTTTCAGTCAAAAATATGGGGAAGATTATCAAGAAACATTTTCACCAGTAGCACAACATTGTACCATCAAAACATTTCAGCAGCAGTAAACATTTTAAGTAGACGAAATGAGAATCCTCGCGAAAAAGACTGGCAAGCCGTAAAAAGAATAATAAGATATCTATATCATACTAAAGAACTAAAATTAATAATTAACACTAATGAAGAACCAATATTAAAAGTATTCGCTGATGCCGATTGGGCAGGTGATACGAAAACCCGCAGATCAACATCGGGAATATTATATATGTTGGGCAACAACCAAATTCAGTGGATGACGAAAAGGCAAAGTTGCATTGCCTTATCTTCAGCAGAGGCTGAATATGTGTCCGCAGCACATCCTAGCCAAGAAATAATTTGGTTATTGAAGTTACTTGACGATCTAGGCTTTCCACAGCAAAAACCAATCACTTTATATGAAGACAATCAAAGTACCATAAAAATGGTTGAATCAGAAAAATTCACGAAAAGATCAAAGCACATCGACGTCAAATTTAATGCCATTAAACAATATAGCGAAGAAGGCATAATTGAGTTAAGATATCTTCCAACAGAAAAAATGCTAGCTGATGCACTTACCAAACCTTTACCCAAGCCTCGATTCATCGAACACAGAAATTCAATGAAAATATTAGTTAATCCCCATGAACGGATTAAGGGGGAAATTGTAGAAAACTAATCCATTCATTTCAATCAACTTAATATTTTCCACTCAAAGTAAAATAAAGAAAGAAGGAAAATGTTGAAACACACAAAAAAACCAACGATAATTTTTCTCTCATCTCTTCAAAACAAGTGACCTAATTTATGACTCTTAAGTTTCAAGTTTATCAAGCAATAGATATTTATTACCTCGTTATAATCATCTCTTCTAATAATATGAAGTATGTTTATAATTCGTGATTTGTTATTTGTGATTATGCTATTATAAACTTATTACAGAACTAAAACATTTAAAAGGGCAATTATTCATCATTAAATATATCTTGTGAACTTACAGTTGTGCAACAAAATTCTTCAGAAAAAACCCTTAATTATTTGTGAAATATAATGTTAGTGACGTCAATTTATTTCAAAGAAATGATGCAATATCACTTGTAACTTTCCAAACTTTGTGAAAATGTGTCAGTGTATTACTATCCTTCATTCTGTAAAGTCACAGGAAAAAATGTTTCCTGATGTTAAAATTAATCTAAATGTAAACCTTTTAAAATTTTAAATAATGTAGAATATAATTTTTAAAATCAATCCAAACGTGAACCTATTTATTCAGTGTGAATTGTGCATTAATATTATTTTTTACAAGTTTTATTTCAGCGGTGGTGCATCTAAATAGAATTATTCAAGAAGTGATTATAATAAGTTATCAATTATTGGAAGTATATAAATCAGTGGATACTACTAAAATTGGATAAACCATAGAAAAGGTAAGCAATTCCTTTTCTTTCTGTATGTTGAAAACCAGAGTTAATTTTAATTCGAAGATTTTAATATTCTGATGTTTAGCGCTTACCTAGTTGGCCTCGCCCCTTCAACGCACATAACAAACCCGTTCATTGTGACTTCCTCGAAGAATTACGGGCCAAAAATGAAATTCGCCGTGAATCCACACCATGCCGTGACGTATGGGGAATGTAGAGGCTGTTGTTGTACGACATGAGGCTTGATGGAACCCCATATGCGACAGTTATGTGTGTTCACAGCAACATCTAAGTGAAAATGAACCTCGTCTGTCCATAAAATATGCGATGGCCAGTACTCATCTACTTGCATCCTCGCCAGAAAACGCAAGGCAAAATCAAAGTGTTCAGAGTGATCTTGCGGTTTCAACTGTTGCACGAAATACATCTTGTAAGGATAGAGCTTCAGAATTTTTCGTAAAATCATGAGCACGGTTGCCCACGGAATATCCGGTGCTCGTACTATTGACAAGCCTTTTACAGTATCATTTGAAGAACTTACAGATGCTTCAGCTGTTGCAATTGCAACTTCCTCCACAATCGCCGGCTCAGTTTCTCATGGCTTACGTGCAATCTCGTCAGTTCACACTCAGCGTTTTCTATTGATATCGCGAACCTATCGGGAAACAGCGACAGTGGCGCTATATGTATTAACTGGCATCATTCCGCTGGCCCTGCAAATGGAAAAAAATGGCAATTTTGGGAAGAGTTTTAAGACTGAACATTTCAACTGATAACCATCTCCCATCAGTGTATCAATCTATAACTTTAGCTACGCAAGTAATTCTATACAAGGACTTTTTATTCCATCATGATGCTTCTCAAGTCCCCAAAAAAATTCAGATCTTCATTGACGGTTCAAGAATTGATCACAGTACAGTCTACGCCTTCTGTGTATTCAAAGATGACGAATCCATCCATACTCATCAGATAAAATTAAAAAGTGAAAATTCTGTCTATCAAGCTGAACTTTTAGCTATGGAAAACGTCATCCTATAGGTGGAAGCGACTAATTTCCTTACCTTCACAATATACACAGACAGCCTATCAAGTCTCACAGCATTTGAGGATATCAACTCAAAAAGTAATAATATCGGGAATAATTTCCCATCTACAGAAAACCAAGAAAATCATATCATATCAATAGGTTAAAAGCCCCACTGGAAATAAGGGTGATGAAACGGCTGACTTTTTGTCTAAGGAGGCCACTAAGTTAACGCAAGGAAGGTTCTTCTCAAATCCATACTCTCATCTTAAAAGATGTCTACAGATGCAATATCAACAAAAATGGCAGGGGAAATGGGACAATGGTGAAACTGGAAGGTACACATACCAATTCTTACCGTGTCAGTCTCTGAGAATTTATTGCTACATCACAGAAACATCTACATCTTCGCGACAAATCATGGCCCTTTTCCTTCGTACCTACATCTTTTTGACAAATCTCTTTCTCCATTATGTGTATGTGGAGATCGTGGAACATCATTACATTATTTGCTGAACTGCACTCTAACGTCAACGTATCATATTAGAAAGCCTACTAAAATTCCCTTATCCAATTGGTTCCAATACGTTATAACGCGAACCAGTCTCCTTCATAATATAATAGACTGTGTTAAACTTGATAGACAATAATCAGCTATTATTTCAAAATGCAGCTGATACTGCTCCTATGCTCCTTAGGAGAGGATGCCCCTTAGATGCTTCTTAGATGGGGGGGCTTAGATGCCCCTCAGATGATCCTTATGACTTTGGTGACTCCCTGTACATTAATTTAGACCTATATTGTAACTAATTTGATATTTCCATTTTGTTTTGTTTTGTATTTCTTTATACTTGTATAAATATTTTAAAGATACTAAAACTTTCTTCGGGGGTTTGGCCGAGCCCTGCCTCTTGATTAGGGTTCTTGGATAGTGGATATCACCGCTGAGCGGGGATTGTAGATCTTTAGACAATCGGTAGGCCACAGCGCTCTGCTGAACCGTCCCCTTCCTGGTACAACATCCAGAGAACCGGTTTCTTCAAACTTACGAATCATGCCTTTAACTGCATTTACGGAAATGGGTTCTCTCCTTAAGTTTTTCATCCGCCGATAAGCACAGAGTGCTACCGAAGCATTGCTCTCATACTGATAAAAAAGTTTTACGATCAATGCACGTTCCTTCTTGTTCATCCGCATGTTCACTGCGGACGAATGATTTCTTTGAACCATACGTATCACTTTTATCGCGAAATTACACTAGCTACTCATTTGCATATAGTTTTAGCAGTACAGCGCAATCTGGTGTCGAAATTTCAAACTTTTTTTTAATGAAAACCTTGGCCGTATGATAAACATAACATATATTTGAAGATTCATTCGGATCCGATCAGTAGAACCGGAACTATGAGCCTCTGAGTACCGTCAGTTTTATTTTAACCACCCTGTATAATGCTACCGCATGAATAACTCGTCTTAAATAAGATCATGGTTTCAGATGTTAGCATGTTTACGTGACTGGTATTGGTATTGCAATCTTTCCGTTTCGACTTTTAAATCTCTTATGAATGAATGTGTTCAAGGGAATTGGAATGTTATTTGTAAATTGCAAAATTATGCTAAGTTAGACGGACTAAAGGTAGGTTGGTAGGCTGTTTGGAGACTATGAACATGAACTATGATAATGGATGAATCGAGTTTTGCAACGCACTCTGCCTGTATCAGTATAATTAAATGCAGCATTTATAAATGAAATTTCACACTGGAGTATTTCACCAGGGCACCTAGATACCGGGCTTGCTTATTCATTATAATGACGTCACAAATGGTGGCTGGTTACGACCAACGAAATACACAGCCGATTCATAACGTTTACGGTGATTGGTACAAAGCGGCGCGCCCATCGCTTTGTGCCAATTACTGTATGTCGTTGGTTACGGCCAGCCACCATTTGATAATGAATGAGCGAACCCGGTATCTAGTGTTGCCCTGATTCTACGTTGGAGCTATGGTGCTCTTTCATCCTATACGACATCACCAATCTTTCAAAGGCACGATAATTTCCAAAATTTCTGAATAAATAATTTCATAAATAACCAAGCATGCCATATTACAGGTATATCAATAACCTTTTTTTATAATTTCTCAAATAATAACAATAGTAAAATAATCAATAAACAGTAGTAACATATTATAACATTCAATGATTTTGACTGGACAAAAAATTACATAGCATAAAAAGAAATCCCTTATTAAATTTTATATAAGAAATAAAATATGCTAGGTTGAAAAAAAAAAAAAAAAAAATCTTTAGAAATTCCAACAAAATCACGGAAGCAAAAAATCTTAACAGATGTTATCTCTATTATGTGTAAGAACTTGTACTTTATTCTTCACACATTATTCAATCATCATATCTTTAAAAAAGAAGAAAAAAGAAAAGAAAATGTCCTAGCTTTATAATCAGTAATTATCTACATAAATATTATGAAGTTTGTTTGATGTTGTATAATAATTACCAATATAATTGGTAAACTTACATACGTTAAAAGAAAAATTAATTAAATTCAAAATTATTAGAAGCCTTTAATCAAAATTAACGAAATTACGCCTGCATAAGAAAGCTAATTCAAAGCAAAGCTCCAAACAAGTAAATATACTTGTTGTACACGAAAGATACACTTGTAATGTTAAACATAATCTATGAATTAATTAATTACTAATATCATTAAGTTAAGTTAATTTTCTGATTATTATTAGTGTATAACTTTTACAGTTTTTTTTTTAATTTAAGCTATTGATTCAACTTTAGTTTGCTGCGTATTTCAAGAGATAGTTTAAAATTACCAGGAGAATAATAAGGGCGTAATTTTGATACATGTACTAGTAATTCAGAATTAGAGCTGGTCTGTAAATTTGGACGATTTGTTTTAAAATTTACGTCAGATAATTTATTAATTATTTTATAAGGAAAATTAAAAGTTGAAAGTTCTCAAAAAATGCCTTCCAGTACTAAGGAAACTAACATCTACCCATACCAAAAACTAATCCCTACATAATAATAAAGGAAAATACGTATCAAATAATAAAAATGAGGACAGTAATTTTTAACAATCAATTAGAAAATATTGCACATTACGAATTAAGTTTTAATTTGGCTTAATGAAATCTAACTATATTTTACGTTAAACCTATAGCAAAAACATTTTCCTAATTCAATTACTTTTTCTTAATGAATATATTAATTATAAGAAAATTTAACTAGAATTATTTTTTCTCCAACCAGAAAATCAACTCAATAAAATATATCAGATTAAAATAAAAATCATATTTACTTTTCAAGATAATTTTAGTATCTTTCAGTCTTGCTTTAAAGAATTTTCAAAATAATAGTAGTAATAAATATTTCTTAAACAAAACAAACAATAAATATTAATTTTCAACACTATTGGTTGTCAGATGTTATCAGGAGAACACTGCTGTCTAATTGAAGAAGTATAAGATGATGAAGTATTGGCAATAAATACACAATCTCTTTCCCAGTGGAAGGCATTAAAAATACCTTTGCTATTACAAATTCTACAGGTTCTGGGCACATAACGCTGCTTAAAATAGTTGGTTTGAGCTCGGAAGTAAAACATCTAGGTGTATGTAATTGAAATTTGGAATTTGATTGGCGAATGGAATGCCTAGGGGCATTATTACTTACCCATCATACCTAGTATAGGGTAAATCTTGTAATCGTTTTGAAAATCGAAAAAAAAAATTGACGGATTTACACCTTTCAGACCCTGGAGATTCCGAAAAACATATTTTTAGAAAAAAAAAATTGCCGTCTGTCTGTCTGTCTGTGTGTGTGTCTGTGTGTGTGTCTGTAAACACTCTATCTCCCGAACAAATTGAGATAGAGTCTTGAAATTTGGTATGTACTTAGTATGTAATAATGGGAAGAAGCTTATTGAATTTCAGTAACCTCTATTGTCCGGAACTATTTTTTTCTGACTCTCAAAATATTTGTTCTGATAAAAGGTGTATAAAAATTTTCGAAATTGTTTCTTTTAAGGAGTGAATATAAAAGACAATAAAAAGACAAATTTTTCATAAAGAACGAAGTCGATCGGATATTGAGTTGCCGAGATATTTGTAATTATATTTTCCACACTCTTCGATTTTTCATGACCCTGTATTTCATTCAAATTTCAATTCAAGGGTATATTTTAATTGGAAATGAGACGCTTAATCCGACGCAGTAAACCGTTAGTTAATATGATTATAAATTTTGTAGTTATAGAGCATTTAAAGTTTATGACGTCATCAAGCCACGATTTCATTCGAATTGCAATGCATTTTATAAATAGTTTACACATGTTTTGTTTTCATATTTTATATTATGCATATCCATGATGGGTAAGTATAACGGTGGCCCCCAACGACTAGTTTTGATGGCGAAAGGATCTTACTGGTTCTAAAGTACTCATTACAGGTGTAGTAGCAGGTTTTGGGACTACTACAAGTTGTTATAGTATTCCATACCATTCTGTAGTAGTCGTAGGAAAATTAACAATCAATAATTTCTTATATTCAGGTTTTAAACCGCCAGTAAAACCTTTCTACCATTTTTTTTATTTTCTTACGAAAGTAAAAATTCTAACTCACGCATATTAGTTAATTTTAAATTCGAAAATTCAGAAAACCTGGGAACAGTGATATTAAAAAAAAAATCATATATATTATTTCTCCTGTCAACATCCCTTTTTTTAAAAAAATATGAAACGCAGAACGACGAATGAGATAGCATGTGAAAGGATTTTAAAAACGCTTCTGACATAGCACACTTAACATTTCGTTAAAACATGTTTTCGATTAAAAATTGCTGATTTAAAAATTAAATCGGCATTGTTTTCCTAAATGAAATGAAAGGTTTTCCTCAAAACATTGTTGCCAAAAAAATAAAATACCACATTATATAATGCTCAGCAATTATAAAAAACACCGCACGGGTTTATTTTATATTTATGATTAAAAAGCGAAATTTAAATTGAAATGTTTAGATTTATATTTCTATGTCCCATTTTTTTTTCCCGAAGCGGATGACGTCATCCTCTAATGCAGTTAAAATACGATTGTTAATTTTTTTTTTTTTTTCTCGCGCGTGCCTTTAGCAATCTTTGATCAGTTTTTACTCTAACTTTGATGGAATAAATTAGATGATATTCTGGATTGACTAACAACTAAATGTTGTTTACAGATATTTTTATCCTTGCTTTTTCTTTAGAAGTTTAAACCTGCATCTAATAACTATTACATATTGATAAAAAATGGTACTTCTCTTTTATCCCGTCGACCACTTTTCATAACAAAAAACTATCGCCAAATAAACGGGAGAACATTGCCATTGGAATATCAAAATAAATAAATAAAATATAAGAATTTAAGGACACAATTGTTATTTTAATTAATGAAATAACTAATAAACCAGTAAAACATAATGAAAAATACACGCAAATGTCGAATTAAAAACCACTTGATGATTTAACAAACACGTATAATGCTTCTGACATCAAGTAAATGGGACTGCATTTTTGGCGTTTAATCTTACAATTTGGCGATAGTTTTTTGTTATGAAAAGTGGTCGACAGCATAATAGAGAAGTACCTAAAAAATATTAGATTTCAGTGCGAAATCCTCGCACGGGCCCTCTGGTATGTAAGTAATTCAACAATTTCCCCATATTTAGTATAACTTAACCAATCATTTGTGCAAATTTTGAGTGTTTATCCCTTAAAGTGTTTTGAAGCATTTTGCAATTTCCACAAAGAATTTTTATTACTTTTAGTGCATAAGTTATCAAAATATACTAGCCATGACAGTATATCGGTCAAATGCTTTAATATTTATTTCAGCCAAATTACCAGCAATATTTACCTTAATAAAGAAACACTCCTATTATCAATTTTAAATCCATAAATAATTAAAATTAAAATATGAAAACATTAACAATAATAATAAATAAATTGTAACCATAGTACTTTAAATTAAACAAAAGGAATTTCGAGTAACAATTTAAATTTCCAAATTTCAAGAATTAAAACTTTAACATGAAATAAATAAACCTTTTAAAACAATCATAAACAATAAATAAAATCTAACATTTCTCTCAAAAATTGTTAGAAATTTCCCAGTAATAGTAATAACAACTTTATTCAATTAAAAATTTCAAACATAACAAATAATAAATAAAATACAATCTTTAATACATTTTACTCACTTAATTCAGTAGCTAAGTAGCCATATACATTATATTTTTGTCAAAATCGGTGTTAGATTTTAATAATATAAATACTCTGACAGCATCTGAAAGGTACTTATTAACACAGGTGTTATTTTTTATCCTCGTCGACTTCTGTTATATTTCCTCAGTGCAATCTGTCGCTGGTATGATTTTACTGCTCTCCAGTTTTCTCAGTTTTCCGTCCTTGTTCTCCATAACAAAGCCTCCACTCACACCCAATTAATCATGTAATGCCAATAAATTCGAAGTATCATTCCCATATTCAGATACGGAAACTGGTAGACAATCATAACTTTAAACATGGTTAGTTAATGTTTCGCAAACAGAATATTAACCAAGTTGCAGTCTCCTATGTTGAAACGTGGCAATGGATCTAACAATCAAAATATGTTTCCCTAAATGAACTCGGAGTCAATATCCATGCAGGAAAGATATTTATTATCTCAGTGGCAGTTCACAAAAACCAGAGCATTTCCACAACTGAGAGAGCTTCATGTCGCAGCATTATTAGATACGGCATTTCACCGAATTAGAATTTAGTATATTAATCCATCAGATTTTACATAATTAAACAATAATAAACGAGTATTAGATATTATTAAAGGAGACATTCTTCCTGGTGTCGTACGAAGATGTTAACAAGTCGAAAAATACAAAATCCTCTCTCCGAAGCACGTGAAACGCGTTAAATACTACCAGCGCAAAACTACAATGCTGAAATGCGAAATACTCTCTCAGAAAATGAGAAAGCACAAAAAAGATAACAATTTTTTCCTGATGCGGAGGAATAACAGGGTGATAATAACTTAAATCGATAAAGAGTGGGAATCAGCCTTTTAGAATAATAATAGAAAAGAAAATTCGAAGTAAAAATAAGATTTACAGAACAAATGGAATCACATCGGCGTTTAAGATTGAAATAGAAATGGAAAGACCTTGAATTTAGGCAGATGGCATGAAAAAAAATAATAATAATGATTCAAATACAACATTTGCTAAATGGTACATACATTAAAATCGTGAATTTACAACCACAATTAAACATCAAGGTTTCATTTCGCTTCTGCGAACGTCATCAGGATGTTACAAACAAGTCGATGTAACAAACATGGTTACCATGCAAGAATTCTTATGTTAATAAAATTTTAGAGTCCCTTACGATTATTAAGCTTGGGCAGTATACATGTAACGATAATTTATCCTATAACATTCATAAAATCTGGCATAATATGTTATAATCCATTAATACAATCTGCTCATTTTGTCTTCCAACCCCTCTTTTCATTACAGTGGTATGATCCACTTGGTTACCATGGGAACTTGATGACGTTTGCGCACTCTCCGATCATGTTTTCTCCAGAACTCTGACGTGTATGCTCATTTTGACATTTTCGACTTGTTTGTAACATCCTGATGACGTTCGCAGAAGCGAAATGAAACGTTGATGTTTAATTGTGGTTGTAAATTCACGATTTTAATGTATGTACCATTTAGCAAATGTTGTATTTGATTATAGAAAATATGGTGCAATTGTCCTGTTTTTAAATAATAATAATGATACGCGAATTGTTTTTAATTGATTTTTTTAACAAAAATAAATTACATTGTACGCAGTTAGATGGATTATTGGAATATATTTAAAGACAGGTAGGAATTAAATAACCCAGGATTATAAAATTATATAAGATAGGAAAAATTTATACCACACTTTTAAGATAGGGTGGAATTTTCAATTTTGAATGTATCTTTTAATACATATATACATTGTTTGGCTCAAATAACATTTTTTAAATATGGTCCGACAGAATTTTTAGGGGCCAATATTATTTTTTTCTTGGTGCAGTTGTCTCGATTTTAATAAGACGCATGGATTTTCGGACACGTTAAAAACTGCGAAACGATTGAAAAAAATCCTGTTTTTCATAAAGCACTTTTTTATTTAATCCTCGTAAGTATCAACGTATTTGTTTGTCTATGTCAAATACTTTCTTAAACTTTTGTAACTTATATTTAAAAAGGAAGAAAAAGAAGATTTAAAAATTTAAAATGACTGGATAAATGTGGGTAAAATGTGGAAATTTTGTAAAAATTTGGATTAGGTTGATTATATTTTTTAAGTATCATAACCTATTGAAAACTGTAATTATCCAGATCGACTTTTGGTTTTCTGGTTACTTGTAGTATTATAGGATTAATTATTTTTATTTATTATTACATTGGTAACTAATATAAAAAAATTATAATGCTAAAGAAAGTTAAGAGTTTTGTGTATTGCTAACACTTGAAATGAATAATTTAAAAATTATATTGTTTTAAGTTTTATTTGTGAACATTGATTGATTATACAAGTATTGTTTATTATTCTAAAGTTCTCTGAGTTATTTTCAACTATCTTTCCCCTGTAATATCTTTGGAATTGTTTAACCCTTAACAAGCGAAAGGCCGCGATACAGAGGGACTTAACACTTTCACGACGCGCGTCAATTACACTTTTTTTTTGCACCATGTTTTCTGACATATCTTTTTAGCATTATTTAATTGCTGAAATTTTCAGATTAGAGAAGACGCAAATGTCTGTTCAAATATACCGGTGTCCAAATTCAAGAATTTTGCACACACTGCACGGCATGTGCACCAGTATTTTTGCACAGAAAATTTCAGCAAGTAAATAATGCGCAAAAAGTTCGTCAGGAAATGGGGTGCAAAAAAAGAAAAGAAAGGAAGGAAGAAAAGATAGAAATGTAATTGACCCTCATCGTGAAAGTGTGATATATCCGTAGAACATTTCGACCGTTAAGAGTTAATTGATATAAATTTCCTATATAAATTTCCTTATATTAATGAATGCTCCGACTGAGAAGCGATCGTCCTACAATTTGGCAGACTGGATCTGGAAGCTGCACTATAGCCACGTTTCAACAACGTCAAAAGAAACAAAAATACATCCAATAAAATTAAACAAATAAAATAACATAAAAGATGACGAACACAAAATATATTCAACGATTAAATTCTAGTTTTACCTAATACCTAATATTCGCTTTCTTTTAATTTTGTCAGATCATACTAAAAATACATAGATAAACATCGATAAAATAAATGTGTTAAGGCTGAAAAATATTTCCGCTAAAGTTATTAAAATATCAGCTGTTCTCCGCACATAACCTTCCGGATCAATAACTATGTTCTTCGATGATTTTTATCTAGTTTTTACTTAGTTTCTGATAAATTCTTTGCAATCCTGGCAACGGGAAAATAGCTAGTCGATTCCTTGTTCTGGTTCAGAAGGTAATCGATATTGAAGATCTCTCTGTCCGGGATGCTTTATTTATCGATAAATCTTTGTTAAGGTAGTTACGGATAAAATGTATTATAAACAACAATACACGATTCCACACAATCCATCAAAATAAGAAAGGCGAGAAGAAGAAATTGTTCTTTTTTATATTAAGCGAAATTGATCAGTTCAAAAGCACCTTTGTTTATGTTTACTCTATTCCCTTTATATTAGGTTTTATGCGTTCTTCGAAAGTTTTACACTCTGCGATATTATATTTTTAAAAAAAATTCCGATGCCCCATAAGTCCGTTCGTATTTCAAAGCTTCATAAAAAAATTTTAATAAATTAACGTATCGAATTCGATTTACACTATAAAATTTATCAAAAAGATAGATTTTTTTGGGCAAAAGAAGAAACAGTTTTCAAATTTTCATCGATAGTAGCAATTTTCATCGGTATTAAGGTCCACGTTATTAAAAGACATAAAAAATTTTCAGGTCACATAAAATGTATTTATTTATTATACTAGGTGTACCGGTTAATTCCCGCTGTTTTACTTAATAGATGGCAGCAGCTATTAATGCAACGTTCAATCATTTGACATATAATGTGTTTTGTTGTACTAACATAAGGCTTGAAAACCATAAATGTCAAAAGTTCTCAAAGTAATAACATCATATAAATATTCGTGCTCAAAAATGTCGAATTTCGTTCCTTCCAAAGAGCATTTGCGGACTGTGCTTTTGTTTCTGTTTCATTCCAAGAAATCGGCTGCTGAAAGTCATAGAACTCTTGTGAAAGTTCATGGTGACAATGCATTATCAGAAACAACATGCAGAGATTGGTTTCGACAATTTAAAAGTGGTGATTATAGCGTTGAAGACAAAGAACGTCCAGTTCAGCCAAAAAAGTTTGAAGATCCCGAATTGGAAGCTTTGCTCGACGAAGATCCGTGTAAAACACAAAAACAGTTGGCTGAGTGCTTAGAAGTTTCACAACAAACTATTTCCGATCGATTAAAAGCCGATTAAAACGGCCAGAATGGGCTAGAAGACATGGAAAAGTGATTTTGCAGCATGACAATGCTCCGGCTCCTACCACAACTTTGGTCACGGACACCGTAAAAGCGCTGGGATGGGAACTGCTGCCTCACCCGCCGTACTCTCCGGACCTGGCCGCGTCCGACTACTATTTGTTTTCATCAATGTCGCACGCATTGACAGAGCAACACTTCGATTCGTACGAAAATGTGAAAAAATGGCTCGATGACTGGTTTGGCTCAAAAAACGAACAATTTTTTTGGCGAGGCATCCACAAATTGCCAGAAAGATGGGAAAAATGTGTAGCTAGCGATGGCCGCTGGTTTGAATAATCCATTTTATTATTTCCTATGTATTTTTAGCTTCAAAAATCAATAAAAAACAGCGGGAATTAACCGGTACACCTAGTATGTATTTATTATTAACTAGCAGGCTTTGCCCGCTACTCTGGTCGATTTCTCCAAACGAACCTCGAATCAAACAAAATATCTCGGTGCATTTGACCTTGTGTTTACAAGCAATATGTACATTTACTTGGCATGTTTTTCCACATGCTGATAACACTACTAACGCCATTGCGCTATTATATTTTCTAAGGTATTAATGTGTCGGAAAAAATTTGGGCTGTTAAAGATAATTCTATTATTTGATCATTTATAGTAGGATTTGGTAAAGAACGATAGAACGATATGCAATATACTAAAATCATCTTTTAAAAATTATCTAATAATGCAAGTCTCATCAAAATCCGTCCTGTAGAACTTTTTTTAAATGGTTAATCTTTTTTAATCGGGCTCATCTGACTATAAGACATTCCTCCATAGTTCAATGACTAAGAAATGTAGAATGATATGTTATATACTAATATCTTCTCTGAAAAATTATCAAACTAACAGTGAATGTCCCATCAAAATCAATCCAGTAGAACTCAAGTTATAAGCAGCCGGAATTATTTGCATTTTATCCTCTCCTTTAAGGCTCCTTTGAATCCACCATTTTCATACATAGATACAGATCTTTACAAATTTGATAAAATCTGGTTGCCAGCAAAAAATTGTAGTCGCCAATAGAAAATATTTACCCCCACCCACTCCTCCGTCATTGATTTTTTAAACACAAAAGTTTTTTATGAATTAATTAAAAATAATAATAATAATCATAGTTTAGAATTATTAGTTACATAGTTTAGAGAAAAAACTTGAAAATGCTTGAGAGAAAACTTGAGAGAAAAAAATGCCGATTGTACTGATTTTCGTTCGAATTTTATACTTAAATCTCACCCCCGTCCCTCCAGATAATTAAAAAAAAGAAAAAACTTGGTTGCCAGATTAAAGAAAAAAATTCCTGACGGCTCGGCCTACAGGCACAGGTAGATTTTGAAGACGCAAACCGTGGGGCACCTGTTTATTGGGAATTGCAGAAGAAAGAACTATTTGCCATGATGCGGCAGTTGGGACCACTCACTTCGAAATATACCTCTGCCTATAGGTGGAGCCAGCAGGGATTTTTTCTTTTTTTTTTTTTTTTTTTTTTTTTTTTTACCGTAAAAGTTGGTCCTATAAAAAACTTGTCAATACAAAAGTTGTATATAATATTAAGAAAATTTATAATAAATGTAAGCGGATTTGATATCTTGGGAATTGACGAAGTTATTGTAGTATGAAGTTCTTGGTTGTGGTAAAGTGGATTTGATACGATGAGTGTTTCGATGACTAAAATCAACATTACCTTCTAAGAAATCTAGAAATTCAGAAGAAATAAGGATAGGCACATTTGGAAGAATAGGCAGACATGAGTAGATGAAGGTATTTTAATAAATCCCAGGTTCTATAGATAATGCACATATACAGGCAAACGTTGGCCGCCCACGGCAGCGCAGGGCACCCGGGCCCGCAACACAATTCGTGAAAAAGCTACATGTTGAAAGCAAGATGATTAACGAGAGAAGTGATTGTTTCTCGTATCATGACATGAAGTCGAAATGAAAATTACATTTCGCCAAAAGGTTACAATATGGCGCTCATTTCTCCAAACAGAGCATAAAGACAATTAAAAATTTAGAGAACAGAGCCATTTTTGGCATAAATTATCCTAACGAATATATTGGCGGTAGCCAACATGTATGGGAATGCAAAACCACACAAATGGGGCTCGGAAAAGTTTTCGCATTCTTGAACCCGCGAACCTTAGAGATTGTTATGACTTTGATAAGTACGTTAGATATATTTGGACCGGAGTTATTCAGATGCGCTTGGGAATCATTGTAATTAAAAAGGGTGTGTATGAAGAAATCAGTTAGCAACAGAACTTTGTGACCAAATAAGGAGATGGCAGATGGTAAATCTTTGCTGGCTATTTGAAAGTGTAGATGTAATGGTTTTCATTTACTTTATCAGCACAGTATAGAAATATTTTTAGTGTAACTGAATTAAAAGCATATTAGAATAAACGGAATTAAATTTGTTCCACTGAATTTAACAAAGGGTGGGAAAGGAAAATGAAAAACTTTTTGTAGAATAGTGAGCGTTAAAATAATGAAAAAGGGAACAAATTAAATTGAATAATATATGATGCGACATCATAGTTATGAATTTTTTTTTCTTCTGAAACCTCTACCCCCCCCCCCCCCCCGGCCTCCTTGGGGGCATTTTTAACGAAATCAAAATTCTGTCATACATAAATTTTTGGCCTTTTTCCTAGAAGTAATAATAACTTTAAACGGATTCGATATGTATAAAAATTAAGAAGTTATGGTTTTTTTTCTGCTTTCACGTCTGCTTGTAGGCGGAGCCAGCAGGGATTTTTTTGTTTTTATTTATTTATTTATTTATTTATTTATTTGCCATAAGAGTTGGTCCTATAAAAAACTTGTCAGTATAAAAGTTGTAGATAATTTTAAGGAAATATCAATAAATTTAAGCGGATTTGATATCTTGGGAATTGACGAAGTTATAAATTTTTTTCTTCTAAAACACCCCCTTTTCCCCCCTTTGGAGCCATTTTTAATGATATCAAAAATCTGCCATACATAAATTTTCAGCCCTTTTCCTAGAAGTAATAATAACTTGAAACGGATTCGATACGTATCATAATTAAGAAATTATAGGGGTTTTTCTGTTTTCACAAAAAGCCCCCCATTTCTCCCCCCCCCCCCCTTGATTCGATTTTGCCCGTTAACGCACTTGACCGAGATTTTATGCCCCTTGATTTTATGTATCAATTGGAAGAGATTTGTGCAGAATTATTGGAGTTATCGTGTCCATAAAAAAGTGACATAGATAGATAGATAGATAAATAGATAGATACATAAAGTTTTGAACTGGGGGTGTTTTGGGGTTCTGGAAGTCATGATCGGCGTAGATCGGCAAAATTTTTTCAAAAATTCCAACTTAGTGGAGAATGTAATAGGTAGTATTTCTTACAAAATCTACCTAAAAAAAAAAAGGCGACCGCATTTGTCTTGTTCATAGTAGATACCAGGAGATCGAATTCAGACTCTTCTGGTTACAGAACATACTGCTCAGTGTACTAGAGTGTACTAGGTGAAAATAATTTTTAATTGAAAACTCTTAATAGGTTATTTATTTAATTTTTTCAGATTGTCCATAAGAACACACAAAAAAAAGATATATTATATAAAAATATCAATTATGTACTGAAGTAAAGTTTCGAAAAGTTTTAAAAAGGAAATTTTGTACTAACCGTATGCTAGCAGTTAATAGCCAACGAAATCGTCAAAGATTTCTCTATTATCTAGTGCAACCTGTTTAATTCTGATTATTTCATTTTTTACATATCTTTACATATCTGTTTTTAAATTTTTGTTTTGTTTATATTATTTTATCTATTTGTTTATTAATTGATAAAAATTTCGTTAGAGAATATTAGCTGGAAACAAATGATGAACTATTCATATTGCTTTAAGGGCTTTAAGGGTTAATTTTCTGTAATCGGGCTGCACGCGATGGTGATAGATTTTTATAAAATTCATGCTTGAAAATGATTTTAAAAAAAGTAAAAATAAAAAACCATGAACTTGGCGCACAGTTAAAAAAAAAATGCATTTAAAAGTCCCTTTCTTTTTGCTTTATTCGATGGCGTAAAATTTGAAATTGTGCGATGTAATGATTTTGTAATAAAAACAAAATTGATTGTCCAAGTTGTTGCCATATCGGTATGACGTCAACATTACTCACGGACATGTTTTTGCTTTATAATATACATAGATATACTATGTTCTCAAGTGCAAATAAATACTTGTTTTATAATATCAATATTATGTATGTCGTTTAATAACGTACCAGTGGACCTATGCGAGGATTTCGCACTGCAGTTTAATATTTTTTAGTATTTATCTAATATTTTTTTGATGCAGGTTGAAACTTCTAAAGAAAAAGTAAGGATAAAATATCTGCAAACAACATTAGTCAACCCAGAATATCATCTCATTTATTGCATCAGAGTTACAGTTAAAATTGATTAAAGGTAGCAAAAGGCACGCACACGGGAAGACTACTAACAATCGTATTTTAACTGCATTAGAGGATGACGAATATCCATTTCGGGAAAAACACGGGACAAAGAAAAATAAATTGAATAAATAAAAATACAATTTAATATAATAAAGCATACATTTTAGGCTACATGTGAAATTCCAGTGATTCGATAGATCGAAGGTGCTTTTTCTTCTAAACATTTGAATTTGAATCTTTCTTTTTAATCATAAATATAAAATAAACACGTGCGGAGACATCCCAATTTATTGTTTTTGTACTATTTATTTTTTTTTAAATCATTGTTGAGCACGATATAATACGGTTTTCAATTTTGTGGCAACACTGATTTGAAAAAAATCTTGCATTCCATTTATGAAAACAATGTTGATTTACTTTTTAATTAACTGAAAATTTTAATAAAAAACATGTTTTTATGAAATGTATGTTACTATGTCAGAAGCCGGTTCCAAAATCTTTCGAAAATCTCGTTTCTAATCTTTCAAAATCCGCATATATTGTTCTGCGCTTTGTAAATGCATAGAAAAAAGGATGTTAACAACAGAAATAATAGTACTTTTCGGATAGCCGGGCGCCAGTGATATATATATACATGTATATATACACACATGTACATATACACATATATCTACACATATGCATATATATACATAGACATATATATGCACATATATGTATGAATATACATATATATTTATATATGTACATATATCACTGGTGCCCGGCTAACCGAAAAGTACCGAAATAATATATATATGATTTACTGCGACGATTTCTCGCAATAAATACGATTCAAAATTAATACACTTCAATCTGGCTTTATATATATATATATATATATATATATTGCTGTTTGTTTCATAGCATTCATCACCATTTTTATTGCTGATATTCGCTAATATAATTACAAGATACTCATTAATTTACGTGCATGATCATGCATTCTTCGAAAAAGTAGTCGGATTCGCGAATCCCAAAACTTTCTTCTTTCTCATTCATGCTGATACTTCAAAAATCTGTTATTTAGTTTTTGATTACACTTCAAGTTTTTTGTCAATATTTTTTTTTAGAAATCCGTGGGAACTTGGAGCCGCGAGGAAAAAAATAACGCAATGAAGTCTAATCAACGGGTAATATATCAAAAACGTACAAAATTTTTGCTTATGACAACTATGCACAATTGGACAATTAGGGGATTTAATATGATTTTTCTCCAACAGCTACCACGTCCATCCCGAAAATCGAACAAAATTTGCTATCACAGTGCCACCCTCAGGCCAGATTTCTCCAAAACTTCTTCCAAACTTCGGCCAATAATATTACATCTAAATATAAAATTTCGTCGTAAAATATTCACAACTTTCACGTAAACGGCCAAAAGTCGAGAAAGTTCCATAAAAATCGATACCACAGCATCCCTCTCCTGGGTAATGTAATGTTCCCATTTTTTACTAGGACCTGACGTCTATAGTCAAAAACATATATATGAAGTCTGGTTCAATTGTATCCACTATCCATAAATCCCTGCACTTTCCGATTATACAAATGAAAAACCTCACCTAAATTTGCTATTACAACACCACCTTCAGAAGCTTTTCACCAAAATTTTATACAAACCTCGGGCTATGACATTACATCTAAATGTAAAATTTCGTCGAAAAATATTGTTAAATCCTTCACTTAAACCGCAAAAAATTGAGAAAATCGCACAAAAATCTCTGCCACAGCGCTCTTTCCTGAGGGAATATCTTTATTTTCAACTGGGACCTGACGTCCATAGTCAAGAACGTATATATGACGTTTGGCTCAACTCTATCCATAATTTTATTAACTTCCCGATGATACAAAAGAAAAATCACTATCACAGCATCCCCTTCCCCCAATTCCCCAATTTCACCTGGTACCTAGTGGCCATAGTCAAAAACATATATGTAAAATTTGGTTCAATTCTATGCATAACTTCGTACACTTTCCCAGAAAAATCGCAGCGTCCCCTTCCGGTGGAATATCTCCAATTTCAACTGAAACCTGCTGGCCATATCCAAAAATATATATATATGAAGTTTCTTTCAATTCTAGGCATAACTTCACACACTTTTCGATGATACAAAGAGGACACACAGACACACGGACAGACAGACATTTTGTGAAAACGTGTTTTGGGGGATCTCTGACCTTTAAAACGTGCAAATACGTCGAAAACCGGAAGTCGAAAAAAGTTTCAATTATAATACTTTCTTCTATTATAGATAGAAGAAAATAATAATATAATTTTTAAAAATATATACTACATTCGAAAAATAATATATTTTTTTTTTTTTTGAAAACATTTGTTATATATTTTCAAAATATGTAACACAGTAATGCATAGTTGATATCCAGATGTAAAAATAAAGTAAAATAAAACATCGCAGAGATTTTACACTGGGCGCGAATGCTCCAGCTCGATTTAAACGATCGCAAGAAATGACCCAAAGAGAGAATAAGTAAATGATAAGAAGCGATTTACATGAGATGTACGAACCATTAAGATAATGTGAAGAATGTTTTCGTTCTCTGAAAGACGTGAAATGGGCGTGAATGCGGCTTTACGTGACAAATTACGAAGGGTGTTTTATTAATGTTGCTTTAGTCGGAGATGCTTGTGACGTTATTTTTCTTTTAGGCTTACTGGAGTGAATGACTCAGGTATGACTCTTCTATCTGAGCACTTAGTTTTTCAATACTGTCAATGATCACACTGAGAAAAATGACACTTTCAAATCTGAGTAAATCGGTGTTTTCATTTTGTTATGATACTTTTTGCTTCAAATAGGACAACTCAATGCTTTCAATTCTGAAATACCAGAAATACTCAAAATATTGAAACATGGACATACTCAAAACTGAGTACGTAGAAGTTAGTTCATACTCATTTTTGAAACATGGACATACTCAAAAATGATTAGGGTCAGTTCATACTCATTTTTGAAACATGCACATACTTAAAAAGGAGCACATGATGTTTTATTCTTGAGTGTGTGCATTTTTTCAGAAATGAGTATGTGCATGTTTCAAACTGGATTAATTTTGATTCGGAGCCATTTTGACTATATGACATACTCAGATTTCAGTATTTTTTGCTCAGTTTTGAAAATGTCGCTTTTAGAGTGTAGAGTAAATAAAAGAGTATTGTTTTTTAGCTACGATCGTCCATAATAATCATCTGTACTGCCTATTATAACAGACATTAATTTATTTAAAAAAACACATCAAAGAGCAGTGCACATGTCTAGCTAGTGCTCACTAAATCTAGCTAATATGTTTAAGTAATAAACTTCAATAATGTCGAAAAATTAGCAAGTTATAATCATTTAAGCTACGCATTAAGAGGGAAGCCATAGAGATAATCACAGCAAAATCATAAATATGCAATGATATGGTGAACGCAAAGATTGATAATAGATGGCGCCATATGTTGATAGGAATAGAAAAATGAGGAAATTTTCAAAAGAGTGACTAGCTAGGCAATAAACTCAACATCAATAAATGAGGATGCCTCGGATAAAGAGGTGAAAGTGTTTTTAAAACTTTTAAACATATTGACTAGATTTAGTGTCATTTGAAAGTGTTTTTTGGAGCTTTTAGACATGTGCACTACTCTTTGTTGTGTTTTTAAAATAAATTAATGTCTGTTGTAATAGGTTGTACAGATGATTATTATAAAAGGGTATTATTTATTTTATATCAATCACTCTATATTTTATATTTGAATTTTGTACATTTTAGTGTTTAAATTATTTCGTTGTTGCAGTTTCACAGTCCATGGGCATACTTCGACGACAGTGGTTTGGCGTCTCCATTGTTTTCGTAAATCGTAAACTGTTGTGACCATAAAGAATATTTGGAAATTTATCCCATGCCTCCCGCTGATGGAAAAATGCCTCAGAGTTAATTTATTAATTTATAATTAAGTTCTAAAGATATTAAAATGTTGCTTTATTATCGGAAATTTACCTCCGAACATATATTTTTTTTATAAATCCAGCATATTAGGACAGTGAGTGAAAAGTAGGTTATAAAATTCCATCTTTACATACAAAAACCAAGTTGACTCTTAAATAAATTTTTAAATTTTTTTCTTAATTTTTGTACAATTATATGCAAATTTAAGGCATAAAACATTAACAGACTGGATTTTTTGTCATATGTTATGATTACTGACCAGTTTACTTTACAAAAATGTTGTGTCCGAGATTATACTGACATGTGACCATGAAATATTGTGCCAAATTTACATTTTTTTCATTTTTTTTCTAATAACGTTTCTTTACGTCCAAATATTTCTACCAGATGAGCACGTTAATATGTTTCTAAACCAGTTTTTACGTTGATTTAATATCTGGTGTCCGTTTTCTTCTAACATGCCCAGTTTTTGAAAAAAGTGAAATTCTATTTTTTGGTCAAAAAAAAGCCTGAAAATGCTTTTTATGCTACTTTGTGATCTACTTCAGCTAATTAGGATGGGTTCTACTGCTTTTTTTCAATTGTTTTTAGATTATACCCATTGGTGATTATGTCCCTGATAGGAATCTGACACTGTTCACTTTTTATGCAATGAGGTACTCACCCCTACAAAGCATTATATATCAAACGGTGCCGATACCATACAAAAGTATAGAAATTCATTTTACTCAAAATATAGTCGTGGTATAAGGAAACGGATTGCAGATTCGAAATCAACATAAAAATCTAGTGTAGAAAAACATTACGTCAATTCTGTGGTAATTACTTTAAAGTTGAAAGTAATGTAAACACTATGCTATTGAAAAATGCGCAAATTAGGTTTAGTAACAGACAGGTAAATGTTACGAATATGCATAAAGCGACATTTATCTGAAGCAAATAGTCCGGTAATCATAATCTAAAAAAAGGCAAATCTGGTATTGATTGTACCTAAAAATTCCATAAAATGGTACAAAAAAGCTTAAATTTGCATAAAATTTAATATGCAAATTTCTCAAAAACTGTACGACCTAGAGAAAAACGTCCAAACGTCCAATATATTCAAAGACTCATCCTGTTTTAATTAAATCAGGTAATGAAAACAAAATAAGGTCTCCTTTCCCAATATTTTTACTATGCAAGAATACATGCGTATTGTATTAAATAAAGATATATTTATGGATAATCAAAACGGTATATATTCTTCATACCCACGACGTAATATCTTCCTTTATTTAAATAAAATGCGATATTTTCAGAAAAGCTTACATAAACGTGCTGTAGAAACTTCATAAATGATTTAACAATGATTGTCCAAGGATACATTACCATAAAATGCGTTGCTATTCAAAGACTCATCAATCAGGTAATGAAAACAAAATAAGGTCTCCTTTCTCAATATTTTTACTATATGCAAGAAAACATGATAATTGTATTAAATAAAGATATATTTATGGAAAATCAAAACGGTATATATTCTTCATACCCACGACGTAATATCTTCCTTTATTTAAATAAAATGCGATATTTTCAGAAAAGCTTACATAAACGTGCTGTAGAAACTTCATAAATGATTTAACAATGATTTTCCAAGGATACATTACCATAAAATGTGTTGCTATTCAAAGACTCATCAATCAGGTAATGAAAACAAAATAAGGTCTCCTTTCTCAATATTTTTACTATATGCAAGAAAACATGATAATTGTATTAAATAAAGATATATTTATGGAAAATCAAAACGGTATATATTCTTCATACCAACGACGTAATATCTCCCTTTATTTAAATAAAATGCGATATTTTCAGAAAAGCTTACATAAACGTGCTGTAGAAACTTCATAAATGATTTAACAATGATTGTCCAAGGATACATTACCATAAAATGTGTTGCTATTCAAAGACTCATCAATCAGGTAATGAAAACAAAATAAGGTCTCCTTTCTCAATATTTTTACTATATGCAAGAAAACATGATAATTGTATTAAATAAAGATATATTTATGGAAAATCAAAACGGTATATATTCTTCATACCCACGACGTAATATCTTCCTTTATTTAAATAAAATGCGATATTTTCAGAAAAGCTTACATAAACGTGCTGTAGAAACTTCATAAATGATTTAACAATGATTGTCCAAGGATACATTACCATAAAATGTGTTGCTATTCAAAGACTCATCAATCAGGTAATGAAAACAAAATAAGGTCTCCTTTCTCAATATTTTTACTATATGCAAGAAAACATGATAATTGTATTAAATAAAGATATATTTATGGAAAATCAAAACGGTATATATTCTTCATACCAACGACGTAATATCTCCCTTTATTTAAATAAAATGCGATATTTTCAGAAAAGCTTACATAAACGTGCTGTAGAAACTTCATAAATGATTTAACAATGATTGTCCAAGGATACATTACCATAAAATGTGTTGCTATTCAAAGACTCATCAATCAGGTAATGAAAACAAAATAAGATCTCCTTTCTCAATATTTTCATTATGCAAGAAAACATGCTTATTGTATTAAATAAAGATATGTTTATCGATAATCAAAACGGTATCTATTCTTCATACCCACAACGTAATCTCTTCCTTTATTTAAATAAAATGCAATATTTTCAGAAAAGCTTACATAAACGTGATGTAAAAACTTCATAAACGACTTAACAATGATTGTCGAAGGATACATTACCATAAAATGTGTTACTATTCAAAGACTCATCCTGTTTTAATTAAATCAGGTAATGAAAATAAAATAAGGTTACAAACCTGAATAAATGTTTACTGTTTACACATCCTTTTAATTTCGCGTAAGCTTAATTTTATCGTGATTTAAATTTCGGAATAAGCCAGCATGTTTTCCGCTACAGCTTTGATGCTATAAAAGATTACATTTTGTGCATAAACACATACATTTTCTCATGTATTCAAATTCCAAACGGTGTCCTATAATGAAATAAATGTTTTTAAAATCGATTAACAAGTAACAATGAGAGTTACTGCAATTATTATTGTAAGAGTTTTCCCAAGTGACACAAGGAATGCAACATTTTAATATTTTTAGAACTTAAGGCAAAAGCTCAAATCTAAACTGGCTACTTTCTGGCACATTTTTTTAATTCATTTTTGTTCGAAAATTGCATGAAATTGGCAGGTGCTCTTATTCAGAAAATTTGTAATCGAACAGTTTTTGCCATTTTTAGGGAGAGGCAAAAGATCTATCAGAAAATGCTCTGCCAAAGTTGGCGTTTAAAACCGAATTTACGGAGCGACAGCGCGGGAATCGAAAAAAAAAACAGTCGCCAGCAGACAACAATCCCTTATAACTCACGATGTAATTCATTTATCGGAAAAAAGGAAGAAATTGTTCGATTATAAACCCGTTTAATAACCATGCATGCAAATGTTATGATTTTACGTTTAAAAATGAGTCAGAAAATGTGCTTGGAAGTTTCCCGTTGTTAAACACTTTTTTTTTTTTTTTTTTTTGAGAACTGCTGTAATTATAAATTAATAAATTAATTTTCATGAATTTTCTAGTTAGCCGGGCGTGCAGGTGATAAATCGCCAAATGTTCTTTATGTTTACAAGAACATGGAGTTAATTATGTGCCAAATCATGCTCGCGAAAATATGCCAACTATCAAATAGAACAACGAAATATTTTAAACACTAAAAAGTAGAAAATAAAATAATAAATAATGAAGAGTGTAATATAAATTTTTTTCAATACCCTTTTATTTTTCTATTTTACTTGTAAGAGTCATGATCATGAATATACAAATAGGAAATTGTACGTCAAACGTGACAAATGAGGTACGTTCGTACTATAACAGTATAAGAATTGAGATTTTGTATGCAAAAATGTACGAACACAAAATTTATTTTATGTGCAGATTTTCATATTATAGATATTAATTTTATTACAGTACAAGACAATATAAGAATTGAGATCTTGTATGCAAAAATGCACGAATACAAAATTTATTTTATCTGCAGATTTTCATATTATAGATATTAATTTTATTTTATGAAATTAAGTGTCAATACACTTTTACAAACTATTAATTACAATTATGTTACATTAAAATTATACTATGCGCAAATATCCAATACAAGACAATGTAAAAAAAATCATCGTTATTATTTCACTGAAAAAATGAATTATATCGTCTGTTATTATGATATGATTAATTTCCGTAATAAGATAAGTACATTTTAAAGTGGCAACATTTTACCTTTTGTTGACATTTACTAAAAACTCCAATGGAAAACTTATGTCTAGTTTTGAAAATTTCAGAACTTGAAATGCATATTTAGACTCTTTTTTCCATTTAATATCTATTTCTCCGGAAACATCTATCCAAAAATCTGTCCGTGGATTATATGATTGCTATAAATAAACAAGTTTAGTATACAAATTTAGTTTTAAAATTTAATAATATGGAAACAATATGACTCTATCTTAAATATGACGTAATCCCCATGGCAACCTAGAATCATTACCTATTATGGGATATCATTGAATTAATTACGTATAATAGGATTTAATAGAATGAAGTAAACTTTTATTAATAAGTTTTGATTCGATTTTCGTAAAATTTGAAATGACTTGACAAAATTCTCCAACGATCATATATATTAAATTTCAAATCATTCGATTGGGTAGTTTTTTCGCAGTTATATGGACGGTCTAGGACAGACGGACGGACTAGACGACAACTATAGGTGCTACGAACACGCCTAAAAACCAATTTCAGGCAACACTAATTTGAGGAAAACCTTTCATTTCATTTATGAAAACAATGCCGATTTATTTTTTAATTAACAGCGTTATTTTTAATTAAAAAAAGCATGTTTTACAAAATGGGAATGTACTATGTCAGAAGCCGCTTCAAAAACCTTTCGAATGATACCTAATTCGTTGTTGTGTATTTTGTAAATTCGTAGACAAAAGCATGTTGACAGCAGAAATAATATGCTTTATTATTTTCATCCGAATCTTGATGATTGATGAAGAAATACACGAGGACTAAATGGCACCACAACTAACACCAGTTAAAGGTTAACTTCTAGTATGTTTTATATTCTGTTTTTTCTTTCTGTTTTTTTTTTTTTTTTTTTTTTTTTTTAATCAATAGTTGAAAACTTTTTTCATTAACTCATTTGTTTGCGTCGCGCCTTATGTTTGTGGTGGAACAGATCCCTAAAATGTCTTCACGTGCCCGCAGGTGTTACGTGCACCCCACTACACTGTAAATTCCCAGCACACATTGAGAACACATTTGGAACACTTTCATTCAATAAAAGTGTTCCAGTTACCTTAATGTGCACTGAATGTGTTAGCTTAATGTGTTCCGAATATGCTCCGCTATAAAGAACCTGTTCTGAAAGTGTACCGAAAGTGCTCTGCTCAGGATATCTGTTAAATCTAAACAGAAACAGAAACCTCCCACTCGTGTCACAGTCAACCTCTCGGCATAAGAACTATAGTCCACGAGGGGAAAACCTATATCTATCAGGAACCCCAGTGTATTTAACTTGGGAACACATTTGAGAACGGATTGGGAGCACATTTGGGCACACTTGTGAAATCATCGCTTTCAAAAAATGAGCTAGAAAGTGTGCTGAATAAAAGAAGTGTTCTCAGAGGTTATTCTAAAAACTGTTCCAAAAAGTGCGCTTCAAAGTGTTCTAAAAAAGGTAACAAAATAAGTGTTCTAAAAAGTGTTCTGAAAAGTGTATAAAGATTTTCAGTGTACCTGAAACACTGTACTAATATAAAAAAAATAGCAATATCATAAATATTCTTGTAAGATCATCTTGCACTGCTAAAATACCGATTGGCAAGCATCCCATTGTAAGATTTACAATGGGATGTTTGCCTCCGTCTTCAATTTAAGATACTGATATACATTTCAAATCCCATAAACTCCTCCCTGCTTTATCTCTGTTCGACCATTTATGTGTATCCTGCATATGAATGGAGATCGCAGAGAAACATTATTCCATTTATCAGGAGAATAAGTGCATGCATTCCCATTTCAGAGTGAGATAATAAGTTGATTCCCTCCACCCACCAAAATGTCATGATTATGTCTCCATCTAAGATGGTTGGAGCATATATGAGATTGTTAGGAGTAGAACAATCGCTATAAGTCAAATCTTAATACATGAACGAGATAAAATGAAGAGAATCTATCATAATAAATAGAGAAGACACAGTAAATGTTTTTTCCTGATCCCCCTTCCGTCCAATGTTTGACTTTAAAACTAATAAATCTAATTACGTTGATGCAAAAGTTGATAACGTTAATTCTTTATTTGGGATTAGCTGTTATCATTCGTGCGATAATGAAATAAAAATTAATGCAACTAATTAAGCAGCAAACTCCCCCAAGTATAATTGTCACCTGTATTATTTAAAAAATAATACAAAACAAATCCCGGTATTTATCGTTTATTCTGGCTGTGTAAAGCGGAATAGCCAATAAATACCGAAAATCATTCAAATCCTTCAAAACGTTTTTGATGTTTCAAAAAAAAATTTATTTGTAAAAGAAAAAAAAAAAAGAAAAAAAAACTTTTTAAGTTGTGCCTCTTTGGACTGTCTTCCTATATCAAATTTCGGATCTTCCATAATGCTAACCCACAATCACTACCATAATGGATTTTCCGTGATCGGATGCTTTATCATAAATGACACAACTCTTTTTTTAGGTGTGTTCGTAATTATATAAATATGTAGCACCTATAGTCGTCGTCTGATCCGTCCGTCCGTCGTCCGTCCGTCGTCCGTCTGTCCGCATATAACAGCGCAAAAACTACCCAAACAAATGGTTTGAAATTTAATATATATAATAGTTTCAAAATTTTGTCGAGTCATTCCAAATTTTATGAAAATCGAATCAAAACTTAAAAAGATATTAATAAAAATATGTATTAAGTAATTGGAATTTTTTTTAAATCATTACTTCCTTGTGCTAGTAGCTTCTGAAGATTAATCGTCAAGCGACCGAGATGTATCGTCAAGTTATCTGACATGTATGAAGTTATAGTCATATATGACGTATATGACGTTTTATAACCTCTATGACCAAATCATAGTCACGTTATTCATTCTTATTAAATCCTATCATACGTAATTAATTCAATAATATCCCATGATTGGTAATGATTCTAGGTTGCCATGGTAATTACGTCCTATTTAATATGGAGTCATATTATTTCCGTATTACTGAATTTAAAAGCCGAATTTGTATACTAAAATTGTTTAATTATAGCAATACTATAATCTGACAAACGTTTTTTTGGATAGATGTTTCAAGAGAAATAGATACTAAATGAAAAAAAAAGTCTTAATATGGATTTCAATTTCTGAAATTTTCAAAGCTAGGCTTAAGTTTCCCATTTGAATTTTCAGTAAATGTCAACAAAAGTTAAAATGTTGCCAACTTAAAATGTGCTTATTTTATTAAGGAAAATAATCATATCATAATAACAGACAATATAATTCATTCCACTGAAATAATAACAGTACGAACGCACCTCATTTCTCACGTTTGACGTGCAATTTCCAACTTGTTTTCCTTCTTTTCGGGGATTGAAAGAAATAAAACCTTCAACCATTAATAGTTAGCTAATAAATTTATTTATATCTCACACTTTTAAAGCACTATTTAATTACGAGTAATTTGGGATAAACTGCGAGAACCCACTCAGGGTAATTAGTTAATAGGTGTGCCTTCATGCATCCATTCACCACAAAAAAAAAAAAAAACTGTAAGTAAAGTTACTATTGCATGGCCTTCTCTATCTTGGCTGATGTCCAGTGTTCATTTTTGGAGTGTTCATTTTTTGTTCCAGTGTTCATTTTAACTAAAATGTCCTTTTGCAGCGGTAAAACGTTAGAGAAAAAGCAAATACAGGATACCCTTCTTAGCGATGGCCAATAGTTAATTACTAAACTGTTAATTTGTAATATATAATTCCAATTTCAAAAATAATTTAAATGTTAATATTTATCATATAAAAATCCATTTATATCAGGATAGATACTTTTAAAGAGTTGCGAATTTTTAATTTTTTGTGGTTCCGGGATCGTATACGATATATTTAGAAAGACTTTTTCCGTGCTCTAACGAGGATAATAATAAAAGTTCCATTCTTCTGAAATGAAAAACTTACCGAGTTATAATATTTTGAATTTTATGAATTTTCTGTATCTTCTGCATTAAAAACGAAACTTATGTATCGATCTGTAAAACGAACGGTTTAAGAATGAGCTATTGGCCATTTATAAGAAGAGACAATTTTGCACAATAATAGATTTAAAATAATAAAGTATGTATGCCGGATGACATAGTGATTTCGGAGGTGATAAAACATAACAAGACAAATTACTTTTACATACAAAACTTCACAATTCACTTATTCTCTCAAAAATATAGGATGTCTGAAAACGCGAAGTCGAACGCAGATGATCGTTAAAAAAATAATTATAAAAATAATGACGATATTATAATGATATTTTTAAAAGACTTTATTTACTTTCTAAGAGAAGTGGTGAAATCACGAAAAGTGTTTGAATTGGTCCTCATCCAAACACCACTGAGCTAGATGCTCTAAAATCTGGAAGGTAGCTGGCAGCATATGCTGCTGAAGCATTCAATCACATGATGCGTAACGCTGTGTAAATGCGGGTTAGGTTCCCTTAGCAAGACCCCCCCCCCCCGGAAGACATCACTCCTTAACCCCCTATCCCTCGCGCAGATAATCGACAGTAACAAAACACCTCACATGTGTGTGTATGTGATACATATATATATATATATATATATATACGAACTGAGAAAACCGAGCTATGCTCGGTTAAAATTAGCTTTGTTTTCAACTCGATATAACAATAAATTCTGTGTACAACATATAATAATCAGTTCCCCTGATTTCCCCTAAACGTACCCTGATTGTTTGATTTAAATTCTGTTTTTGAGAACGTTCTATGGACTCTGGTTGAATTATTATCTCGGTTCCTATTGGGAATGTCTAGAAAATTCTTTACCTTCTAAAGGCTAATGTCGCCAAAATTTGGCGAAAGGTCGCAGACTTGGCGATATTCTCTCATTTGGCGCCAAGCATGTGTTTGGGCACTGGTAATCTTGAAAGTCGATTTGCTTGCCAAGTGTCGCCAACTTTGCGACTTTCCTTACCGCCAACTGTTCAACAACTTAATAACTGTTTCAACCTTTATTTCCATAGAAATATATTGACCCATAGTGATTCCGAAATGAACTACTAATTCAATTTTCTTAAAAATTTGACCTAGCCTAATGGCCTTCTGGTAGCCCAAAACTGTAGAATACAAAATTTAGTCAAAATCGTTTTACTCGTTTCTAGATAAAATTAGCCTGACCCGTAGTGACCCAAAAATGACTCAATAATCAAATTTTCTCGAACATATAATCTACCCAATGCTCTTCTCGTAACCCAAAATGATATGATACAAAATTTAGTCAAAATCATTTCAACCGTTTTTTAGGTAGAATTAGCTTGACCCTGACCGTAGCGGCCAAAAATGTCCCACTTATCTAATTTACCGGAATATGTGACGCAGTCGAATGGTCCTCTCGTACTCCAAAATGGTAGAATACAAAATTTAGTCAAAACTGTTGAAACTGTTTTTTAGATAAAATTAGCTTGACCCGTAGTAACCCCAAAATGACCCATTAATCGAATTTTCTCGAACATGTCAGAACTGCTAAGCAATGAATGTATGGATATTTGTTTATTCACATGTATGTGTATGTGATTTATATATATATATACATATATATATTATATATATATACAGGGTGTCCATAATTAAATGACCCTACTTTAAAGTTGTCTACAGGTGAAACTATTGGTCACAAAGTTGTGAAATTTTGTGAAGGACACAAAGAAGGAATGGGAATTTGTTTAAGCGAAAAAAAATTAGTTCAAAGTTTCGCCACCAGATGGCGTTTTAGTGAATCAATTGCATTTGAAACAGTTGGTAAGTCATGAAAAACCAAAAATCCTGATCTTAAAGACAGCATTTCCCAGATCACACTGCGGTCAACTGTGGAACATGCTGTCCTACGATTCCAGATGGTAGATGAAAATGATGACCGTCATGTGGAACATGTTTTGATGCAATGAAATATGTAAACTATCGTAAATGTATGCTAAATGTGTAATTCCTTAAAAACGCCATCTGGTGGCGAAATTTTGAACCATTTTTTTTTCTTAAACAAATTTCCATTCCTTTATTATGTCATTCACAAAATTTCACATTTTTCTGACCAATAGTTTCGTTTGTAAACAACTTTAAAGTAGGGTCGTTTAATTATGGACACCCTGTATATATATGTGTGTATATGTATGTATGAATAGATATCTCTCTCTCTGTGTGTGTGTGTGTGTGCATGTATGTATAAATATATATATCTGTATGTGTGCGTGTATTTTAAGTATATGTTCGTACAGTCTCTTCTTACATTAATTTTTATTTTTCTATTCATCTCAGTTTTATGTGTATATGTGTAATATATTATGTGTATATGTGTAATATATGTCAGTCCGTCCTCGGACTAGTACTAAATCTATAAAACTATAAAGCTTAACGCCCCTGGGTGGTCACCTATTTATCCATTCCAGATAATTATATTCATTTAATTACTCTATTACGATTCTCATTTAATTTTTATTCAAACTAAAAGTCTAGTTAGTCAAACGTGGTTTAGTTTTTTAATTTGTAAATCTAAATTCTCCCTTTATTTAACATTTTATTATCATAATAATTTTAATGGAAATTTGTAGAACACTTTAGGACTTTTAGTGCTAATTATATTTGCTTCTAAAAAAAAATCATATTATTTTGTTTCATTTAAAGATAAAAAAAATCCAATATTGCATTGAATGAAATGTTAAACATATCGAGAATATAATGAATATAAATATTATTAAAAGATTACATAAATTTAAGTGATTTTTTTAAATAAATTCACCGTTTATCTAAAAATTCATTATCATAATAATTCTTATGCAGATCAGTAGAACGTATCGGGATTTTTAATGCTAATTATATATATTTCTAGAAGATCGCGTTTTGTTTATTTTATAAAAAAGAGAACGCGAGTTTTCTAATGTTATTTTTCTTTCACTTTTTTGTTAACTTCATTATGTTTTAACAGTCTGTTAAAATAAAAAGGAGAAACTGAAGTTAAGAGCAGAAAAATGATTAATTTCTCAAGACAAAACATTATTAGGGAATATTCAATGAAAATAGAATATTTTTAAATAAAATAACCCGATTTGAAAATAAGTTTAACAAGAAAGAAAATTCGTGTGTCAAGCATAGATTATGAAACACTTTCTAACACATTTACACATAACACATTACATTAACACATTTTCTAATACATTCTAACATATCAAAACTACACCGTTTAATAAGGTAGAAGAATATGTCTTAGTAAATAATTTGAAAAAGTAAAACTTATTTGAACAAGTTGGAAATTGCCCGTCAAACGTGACAAATAAGGTGCGATCGTACCATAACTAGTTTCGTAAATATTCAGATCTTGGTGCAATAGCTGTTTCACTCTTATGCAAAAATGCATTAATACAAAATTTATTTTATGTGCAGATTTTTCATATTATAGATATTCATTTTACTTTATGAAATTAAGCTTCAATACACTTTTACAAACAATTAATTACAATTCTGTTACATAAAAATTACACTATGCGCAAATATCCAATACAAGACAATGTATTGGATAATTAAGTAAAACCGTCGTTATTATTTCACTGAAAAAAATGAATTATATCGTCTGCTATTATGACATGATTAATTTCCGTAATAAAATAAGTACATTTTAAGTTGGCAACATTTTATCTTTTGTTGACATTTACTGTAAATTCCAATGGGGAACTTCAGCCTGGCTTTGAAAATTTCAGTACTTGAAATCCACACATTTAGCCTCATTTACCATTTAATATATATTTCTCCGGAAACATCTATCCAAAAAACTGTCAGTAAATTATATGATTGCTATAATGGAACAATTTTACTGTACAAACTAGGTTTTTCAATTCAGTAATACGGAAATAATATAACTCCATCTTAAATAGGACGTAATAATCATGGCAACCTAGAATCATTACCTATCATGGAATATCATTGAATTAATTACGTATGATAGGATGTAATAGAATGAAGAAAACTTTTATTAATATCCTTTTAAGTTTTGATTCGATTTTCATAAAATTCGAAATGACTCGACAAAATTCTGCAACGATTATATATACTAAAATTCCAACCATTTGGTTGGGTACAGTTTTTGTGCTGTTATATGCGGACAGACTGGCGGACTAGACGACGACTATAGATGCTGCGTATTTATGTAATTACGAACGCGCCTAAAAACCAATTTCAGTTATTATCATCTATGATCGAAAAATATCCGAATTATTTTGTGCATTCCTGTATGTGATCTATAGATGTGAAGTGTTGTTTTTTTATAAGAATTATTTTACCATTTAAAATACTAACACCCTTGTGCTTAAAATCATAAAGGACGAAAAACTAATCGTTGGGGGCCACCATAATGCTTACCCATCATGGATATGCATATTATAAAATATGAAAATAAAACATGTTTAAACTAGTTATAAAATGCATTGTAATTCCAAGAAAATCCTGGCTTGATGACGTCATAAACTCTAAATGCTCTATTACTGAATTGCATAAAAGAAACAGCCTTATAACTCTAAAAATAATACAGTAAAATCTCGTTACAACGAATCTCTGGAGACCACTGATTAAATTCGCTACATTGAAATATTCGTTAAACTGAAAATATTTTTATACTGAAATAGAATAATATGACTTTTTTTACAATCCAAATTATATTCGTTAAATTGAAAAATTCGTTAAATCGAGGTTCGTTGTAACGAGATTCTACTGTAATCCTATTAACTAACAGTTAACTGCGTCGGATAAAGCGTTTCTTTACGCATTGAAATATATCTTTGAATTGAAATTTGAATGAAATACAGAGTCAGAGTGTGGAAAATGTGATTTCAAATATCTCGGCAACTCATTATTCGATCGACTTCATTCTTAAAGCAAAATTTATGTTTTTTTTTATTGTCTTTTATATTCACTCCTTAAAAAAACAATTTCGAACATTTTTATGTACCTTTTATTAAACCGAATATTTCAAGAGTCCAAAAAAAATAGTTCCGAATAATCGAGGTTACTGAAATTCAACAAGCTTCTTCCCATTATTACATACTATGTACATACCAAATTTCAAGTCTCTATCTCAATTTGTTCGGGAAATAGAGCGTTTACAGACACACACACAGACAGACGAAGGCAAAAAAAAAATTCTAAAAATATGTTTTACGGAATCTCCAGTGTCTGAAACGTGTAAATCCGTCAAAAAAAATTTTCGATTTTCAAAACGATAACAAGACTTACCCTATACTACGTATGATGGGTAAGTAATAAAAGTGAAGAAAAGACAAATAGAGATTTTGAATTTCCAGAATTATGTTTGGCAGCTATGTTTTGTTTCACTTGCTTCTAACATTCTTTAAATATGCGCTTACCAATAAAAGGGAGTCCCTAATTACCATCAACTGTTCATTAGGGTAGTGTGCAAACATCATTAAACAAGAGTTCTTTGTGTGCTGGTTCTAAAATGAACTTGAAGGTTGATGATTAATGACGGAAGTTACTGCAACTTAATCTGTTCCCCGAGATCTTTGACCATTTTAAAGGACTTCCTAAGTTTATTAAATTCCGTTTATTCTAATTTAATAATATCCAAATGCGAGTATCATTAAAAAGATACGAAGTTGAAAATAATTCCCCCTTTTTTTTTCAAGTTTACTTGCCTGAAATTTTTTTGAATTAGTGCAACTTAATTTGTTCCCGGAAATTTATTTCTGACTAAAAGACTGTATAAATTTATTGAATCCTTTTGTTCTAATTTAATAAAATCTAAACGCGATTATCACTCAAAATATATAAATATGGAGATTATTCCTTAATTTAAAAAACGAAATAGTTGCCGGAAAAAATTTTGAATTAGAACAACTTAATTTGTTCCCGGAGATCTCTGCCCTTTAAACGACTTCCTCAGTTTGTTAAATTACTTTTGTTCTCTAATTTAATAAAATATAAACGCGAATTTCATTCAAAAGTTGTAAATATCGAGATTATTCCTTAATTTAAAAAGCAAAATAATTGCCTGAAAACATTTTAAATTAATGCTACTTAGTTTGTTCTCGGAAGATCTTTGGCCGCTTTAAATGATTTCCGTATATTATATCCATTGTATTCGTATTTAATAAAATGTAATCACGAATTTCATTCAACAGATATAAATATGGAGATTTTTCCCTTAATTTAAAAAACAAAATAATTGCCTGAACTATTGCAGTAACTATTATGAGTTAATGCTACTTAGTTTGTTTCCCAGTTAGTTCCTGAACACATTAAAGGATTTCACTTTATTTATTTGTTTCATTTTTATTTAATGCAATGTAAACGCGAATTTCATTCAAAAGATATAAAAATGGAAGTTATTCCTTAATTTAAAAAGCAAAATAGTTGCTGAAAACATTTTAAATTAATACTACTTAGTTTGTCACCTGAAGATCTGCGACGCTTTAAATGATTTCCGTATATTACATTCATTTTATTCTTATTTAAAAAAATGTAATCACGAATTTCATTCAGAAGAAATAAATATTGAAATTATTCTTTAATTTAAAAAATTAAATAGTTGCCAGCAAATATCTTGAATTGATGCTTTTTAGTTTGTTCCCCAATCTATTACTGAACGCATTAAAGAATTTCACTTTATTATATTTATTTTATTTTGATTTATTACAACGTGAATGCGAATTTTATTCAAAAGACATAAATATGGAGATTATTATTTACTTATAAATATATAAAGTAGTTGCCTGAAAATATTTTAAATTAATTCCACTAAGGCTTTTCCTGAAGATTTCTGGCCACTTTAAAAAACATCCCAAGTTTTTTTTTTTTTAATTCTTTTTGTTCTAACGTAATAAAATCTAAAAACGACTATCATTCAAAATATATAAATATGGAGATTATTACTTAATTTAAAAAACAAAATAGTTGCCCGAAAATATTTTGAATTAGCTCAAACTAACTTCTTTCCGGAGATATCTGCCCTTTAAACGACTTCCTGAGTTTATTAAATTCCTTTTGTTCTCTAATTTAATAAAATATAAATGCGATTTTCATTCAATAGATATAAATATGGAGATTATTCCTTAATTTAAAAAGCAAGATAATTGCCTGAAAATGTTTTAAATTAATGCTACTTAATTTGTTTCCGGAAGATCTCTGACCGCTTTAAATGATTTCCGTATATTATATTCATTTTATTCTTTTTTAATAAAATGTAATCACGAATTTCATTCGTAAGAAATAATATCGAGATTATTCATTAATTTAAAAACCAAAATAATGGCCTGAAAATATCTTGAATTAATGCTTCTTAGTTTGTTCCCAGGTTTATTACTGAGCGCATTAAAGAAATTCACTTTATTATATTTATTTTATTTTGATCCAATACAACGTAAATGCGAATTTTAATCAAAAGATATAAATATGGAGATTATTCTTTAATTATAAATATATAAAGTAGTTGCCTGAAAATATTTCAAATTAATTCTACTTAGGGTTTTTTCTAGAGATCTCTGACCGCTTTAAATAATTTCCGTATATTATATTCATTTTATTCTTCTTTAATAAAATGTGATCACGAATTTCATTCAAAAGATATAAATACGGAGATTATTCTTTAATTTAAAAAGCAAGATAGTTTCTTGAAAATATTTTGAGTTAATGCTGTACTTAGTTTATTCTCGAAGATCTCTATGACCACTTTAAAAGATATCCCAAGTTTTTAAAATTACTTTTGTTCTGTAATTTAATAAAATGTAAACGTGAATTTCATTCAAAAGATACTTATAAATATGGAGATTACTCTTTAATTTAAAAAACAAACTAGTTCCCTGAAAATATTTTGAGCTAATCCTTTGTTTGTTCCCCGGTTAGTTCCTGAACGCATTAAAGGATTTCACTTTAATCTATTTATTGTATTTTGATTCGATACAATGTAAACGCGAATTTAATTCAAAATATATAAATATGGAGATTATTTATTTTAAAAAAGAAAATAGTTGCCTGAAAATAGTTTCAGTTAATGCTAACTTATTTTGTTCTTGAACGCATTAAAAGAATTCACTTTATGCTATACATTTTATTTTGATTCAATACAATGTAAACGCATATTTCATCAAAGGATATTAATATGGAGATTATTCTTGATTTAAAAATAAAATAAAATAAAATAAAATAGGTGCCTGAAAATATTTTGAGTTAATTCTATTTATTTTGTTCCTGAACGCATTAAAAATATTCACTTTATGCTATTCATTTTATTTTGATTTAATACAATATAAACGCATATGTCATCCAAGGATATTAATATGGTGACTATTCTTTATTTAAAAAAACAAAATAGTTGCCTAAAAATATTTTGAGCTGAAACTATTTAGTTTGTTACCGGATGTCTCTGGTCGCTTCAAAGGGTTTCAGTTTATTATATTCATTTTATTCTGATTTAATAAAGTGTAAGCACGAAATTTATTCAGAAGGTCTCCTATAAATTATATATAATATTTATATATAATATTTTATTTATAAACTTTATTTATATACTTTATATATAATATTTGTAATGTAATTTGTAAAATGTAATCACGAATTTAATTCGCAAGAAATAATATCGAGATTATTCTTTAATTAAAAAATAAATAAATAAATAAATAGTTGCCAGCAAATATCTTGAATTATGCTTCTTAGTTTGTTCCCCGATTTATTACTGAGCGCATTAAAGAAATTCACTTTATTATATTTATTTTATTTTGATTCAATACAACGTAAATGCGAATTTTAATCAAAAGATATAAATATGGAGATTATTATTTAATTATACATTGTAAAAAATTTGCAGCCAAGTATCCGCTCATTCAACCGTTTTTACAGAAAACGGTTAGATAACCGTAATTTAACAGTATCCTGGCCATAATATGAGCAATATTATGGTCACAATAGCGTTCAATTACGGTTATGTAACCGTTTTCTATAAAAACGGGCGAATGACCGGATACTTTGCTGCAAATTTTTTACAGTGTAAATATATAAAGTAGTTGCCTGAAAATATTTTTAATTAATTCTACTTAGGTTTTTTCTAGAGATCTAAGACCGTTTCAAATGATTTCCGTATATTTGCCGAATATTTGTCAGTTGAGGCTCACTGTGGAGACGCGAAATGTTTTTGGTTTCTGTCTGTCTGTTTGTCTGTCTGTTCCACAATAACTGCCGTAAAAATGGTCGGATTAAGCTGATTTTTGGTGGGTATGTTGGCGAGGTATCCGGAATTAGCTGTATAGTTTTTTGTTAAGTTTGGTTCATTCGTTCGAGAAATATAGAACATTTTATTTTAGGTCATAATGCTTTCCTATGGGGATGCAGATGATTTTTCAAATTTCATTTTTACCTGAAATGAAAATGGAAGATTTGCATAATGGATTTAGACGTAAAATTATGAATGCTAAATTTTCGATATGGATTTCCAATAGTTTTAAAATTTTTCCAATAAATTTAATAGAATTTGGAAATTAATTGCTTAAAATATTTGAAAATGTTTTTGCATCTGTTCGGGAAATATAAACATCTTATTTTCATATTTTTTTGCAATTTTTAAAAGCGTTTATTTTTACTTTCCACTTTAATTTATCCGTTGCTTAACAACCGTATTTCAAAGAGTGTAAAATAATAAAATTCAAGGAACTCGCTCTATTTTGATGAAATATCTTTTTTTTTTTTATGAAAACGAATGTAAATTTAATGAGACTACGGGGGGATGAATGTCTATTTATTTTTAAAAATTAAAAGAATAAGCAGTTCATCAGAATTTTAGAATATTATTGTATAACACCGTGTTTAGTTTAATGATTCTAATTTCTGGAACATTCGAAGAATTTTATATGCTTATAAATATGCATGCAATTGATAAAATAATAATTGCGGATTGTACGATGTTAAATGATATAAAAAATGAGACTTAAAAGACAAATGACTTGCAGAGCTGACGTTGAGGTTCCTGATCTGCAGATTTACTAGTATATTCATTTTATTCTTATTTAATGAAATGTGATCACAAATTTCATTCAAAAGATATAAATACGGAGATTATACCTTAACTTAAAAAGCAAGATCTCCGTTCTTGAAAATATTTTGAGTTAATGCTACTTAGTTTATTCTCGAAGATCTCTATGACCACTTTAAAAAACATCTCAAGTTTTTTAGATTCCTTTTGTTCTCTAATTTAATAAAATGTAAACACGCGAATTTCATTCAAAAGATACTATAAATATGGAGATTATTCCTTAATTTAAAAAACAAAGTAAGTTCCCTGAAAATATTTTGAGTTAATCCTTTGTTTGTTCCCCGGTTAGTTCCTGAACGAATTAAAGGTATTTCACTTTAATCTATTTATTGTATTTTGATTCGATACAATGCAAACGCGAAATTCATTCAAAATATATAAATATGGAGATTATTTATTTTAAAAAAGAAAATAGTTGCCTTAAAATAGTTTCAGCTAATGCTACTTATTTTGTTCTTGAACGCATTAAAAGAATTCACTTTATGTTACACATTTTATTTTGATTTAATACAATGTAAACGCATATTTCATCAAAGGATATTAATATGGAGATTATTCTTGATTTAAAAATAAAATAAAATAAAATAAAATAGTTGCCTGAAAATATTTTGAGTTAATGCCACTTATTTTGTTCCTGAACGCATTAAAAGAATTTACTTTATGCTATTCATTTTATTTTGATTTAATACAATGTAAACGCATATTTCAGCAAAGGATACTAATATGGTGATTATTCTTTATTTTAAAAAACGAAATAATTGCCTGAAAATATTTTGAGTTAATGATATTTAGTTTGTTTCCGGATGTTTCTGGTCGCTTTAAAGGGTTTAAATTTATTATGTTCATTTTATACTGATTTAATAAAATGTAAACACGAATTTTATTCAAAAGGTGTAAATATGGGAATTATGCTTTAATTTAAAAAAAAAAAATAGTTACCTGAAAATTTTTTGAGTTACTGCTACTTATTTTGTTCCCGGAGAATTCTATCCACTTTAAAGTTTGTTATATTAATTTTATTCTGATTTAATAAATTGAAAACAAGAATTTTATTCAAAAGATATAAATATGAAGACCATTCCTTAATTTTTAAAATTTAGTTACTTCTATTTTTTTAGTATTATTATTTAGTACTACTTCATTTATACACTGAGGTCTCCAAACACTTTAAAGAGCTTTTTTAATTATTATATTTATAATATTTATTAATTATTATTAATTTTATTATTTATTAGATTTATTTTAGTCTAATTTAATAAAATGTAAACGCGGGTTTCATTTAAAAGATATAAATTTGGAGATTCTTCCTTTTTATTTCGATTAATTGTTTGAAAATATTTTGAATAAGTAACACTTAATTATCTAAAATATATACTAAATTTATAATTTTATGTGTTAAAATCTTAACGAAACTGAGTAAGATTTTAACACATCGCATAAAATTAAGTACTATATATTTCAGAAATATTTTGACAACTAAGTAAAAAAGAGACATCCTTTAAGAAGTGTACACAGGGAAAAGAAGTTGAATATATTAATTTCCCGAGGAGATATTTTAATTATGTACTGAAAAAAAATGTTGATTTTACGGTACAATACTAGCATCCCAGCAGCTGTACTGTAAAAAAAAGTTCCTGAGGTTACTAAATTTTTTTTAGTAAAATTGTATTCCACAGAATTTTTTAGTAACCGGTATTATAAACCGGAATCGTTGCTAGCTGTTTTCTACTAATTCTTACAGATTTTCTTGTAACTAAGTAAGAAAACAGAAATTTGTTTAGTAATTGCAAGGATCAATGAGAAAAGCTAAAATTTTATTAGTAGATCGACCTTTTTTTTTTTTTTTTTTTTTTTTTTTTTAACATTGTAGGGTACCATTATTATACCGTAAAATCAGCATTTTTTTTTTCAGTGTACGAATGCGCATCTGACGCCCATAGTTTTAACATTAACGAGGATAATTCGGCAGTTCATTACTAACAGCCTTAACTCTAAATTTTAGTGATAGCCGGTCAGCTTGACTGAAATATTTCTACGTCTAGAGCAATTTATAGGTGACAGTTTGTTATTTATGCCGTATTTTTCTTTTGAACAATTTAAAATTTTTGTGGTTTCATAGGAAAAGCATTACCTCATTCACGGAAACATGAATACGCGAATGACTTAACGAAACTTCCCAAGAGGTTTTATTTTTTTTTCCTCCCAAATCTTATTATAAAATAACAGTACTGTGTCACCATATTTGTTGAGTGTAAATAAAAACATTTTGATGTAAGCAGTTTTGGTGTTTTAAATGCATACCAATAACGAAATGAATATACATAGAAATTGAAAATTAAATACTCGTTCAAACATTTTATTTTCACTCAACCTTCTCTGTCTATATGTGTTTTTAGGTGCGTTCGTAATTATATAAATACGTAGTACCTATAGTCGTCGTCTGATCCGTCCGTCTGTCCGCATATAACAGCGCAAAAACTACTCAACCAAACGATTTGAAATTTAAGATATATTATCTTTGCATAATTTTGTCGGGACATTTCAAATTTTATGAAAATCGAATCAAAACTTTAAAAGATATTAATAGAAATATTTATTAAGAAATTTGAATTTTCTAAAAAAAAAATCGGTGTTTTCTTGTTATAGGAGCTTCCGGGGTTTAATCGTCAAGCGACCAATATACTTATTTTATTACAGAAATGAATCTCCAGACGATATAATTCATTTCACAGAATTAAAAATCATCACTATCTGTATATTTATATAACTATCTATAGTACGAACGCACCTCGTTTGTCACGTTTGACGTACAATTTCCAACTTGTTTTAATTTAACATATGAACGTTATTAATCGAATTCATAAAAAAAATAGTTGAGTGAACACATTACTTTTTGTCGCATTTCGAAGGAATGATGTCATTTTTCAATATGGGATAAGGAGCTTTTTTCATTATGCTTTTTTAGAGCAATTTCAAGAAGGACTTTTACATAACAAGAGTTAAACAAAGTATAAGGAAGAGAGAATTATAAATTACTCATTATTCATTAATATCTATGTGACATCATCATTTAATGAATCATCTAGAAACGGGAATAAGAAAACTTCAGTTCTTTAACCCATTCAGGATGTGTGTCACGTATATACATTCCATTTAGCGTGGGTATGGTTTTTATTTTTTAGTATCAGGCTATTCGTATCAGACTTATTAGTAATTTTTGCCTTGTTTGATCATAGAATTCTTGAATTAAACCAGGTGAGAAAAAACTATACAGAATTACTGGTATTACTAATTTAAATGTCGTTAAGGGGTCTCAGGAGTCTTACTTTTCCTCGGAAGATGCAAATTTGCATCATGTCACATTTTATTTTAATTCTGATTTCATATAAAACACAATAAAATGAATTTTTTACCACTAATAGGTCACTATTTGCTCGACTTAACATAATTATTTCAATGTTGTACAATTCATATTTAATTATTTTTTTAAAGTTTAAGTTTTAAAAAAAAGTAAAAAAACTTTTTCGTCTGGTATCCACTCCGCGCAAGGTTGTAGAAAAAATATTGCTTCAAAAATAACAAACAAAACTGATAATGATGTAGAATTGACGTATCTTGTGACTTACACTTCTATTTCAAGAAATTGAAAATTTTATTTTTTTAATTTAAATTTAAATTGTAAAATGTTTTAAAAAATTCATTTTTTGTTGAAAAAATGCCAATTTAAAAAAATAATAATAAATTTTTAATTGCTTGAAATTGAAGTATAAGTTCAAGATACATCAATTTTACATCATTATCAGTTTTGTTTGTTACTTTTGAAGCAATATTTATTCTACAACCTTGCGCGCAGTGGATACCAGGCGAAAAAGTTTTTTTACTTTTTTTTTTAATTTAAACTTTTTTTGAAATAATTAAATATGAATTGTACAACATTGAAATAATTGTGTTAAATCAAGCAGATATTGACCTATTAGTGGTAAAAATTTCATTTTATTGTGTTATATGAATTCAGAAATAAAATATATGTGACATGATGCAAACTTGCATCTTCGGAGGAAAAGTAAGACTCCTGAGACCCCTATGATAATCGCCCACATGGTTAAATTTAAGAATAATTGTGTTAAAATTAATCATCTGTAATTACGTATCCAGCATTTTACCGGAGTCCCATCACTTGCGATTTATTTTCTGTTGAGCTGTTTCAGGTAACAGACTAAATGCCATGATCAGTGAGGTTAGCTGGTTGAAATGTGTTCGCCAGATTCGTCCAAGATATCTCAGTTGGCAGAGCATTCGTAGGTTAAGCTAAGAGCTCCTTGATTCGAATTCCGGCCTGGACATTTTTTCATTTTCAGTTGCAAAAATTTCAACTCACATGAATTATTTTACAATTAGAATAATTGTGTTAAAATGAATCATGGGTTATTTGAAAACATGTTCCTCGCAATTTATAAGGCCAAATATATAAAAATTAAAACACACAGCACTGTTTTATAATTTTCCCTTTTCTTTTAATTTCTTCATGGGTCAAACATTAAATGTTCATCTGCATTTACCAGTTTAAACATTTAATATGTATAAAAATTTTAAAATCTGAAATTAATATTATGGAGGGTGGGCGCAGATTGCTGAAAAAATTAATAATAATAATAATAATGAGGATGATGATGATGATGATGATATTAATAATAATAATAAAATTATTCCAAAAGAATTTATACAATCGAAATGCAATTACGGAGGTTTGAGGTCGGAACTGCTATTTTATTTTAATAAAAAAATATATTGGGTTTCATGCATTTCACACAGTTATTTACTATACTATATTTTACATAATTGCACCTCATTTTTACCTCTTTCAATTAATATTTATTTAATATTAACTTATCATTTACATACTCATATCTATTTTTGCTTTCTATTTTTTTTATTAATATTTTCTTCTAAGAATTAAGCAACGCAAGCAGAAAAGACCGAACGTACATATCTGGATCATTCAAGGTCACATCTTATCAGAAGTAGAAAAATAACTATTCGAAACCGCGCTTCCCTTTGAAGAACCGCAACACATTCCAGATGACTCAATCTATATAAAGCTATTTAATTGTGACTATATCATTGCTTGGTACAAATATTTATCTGAAGCATTAATCAGTAATTATTAATTTCACCATTTTACATATCATTTTTTTACATAAAATTTTTCATTAATACATCCATTAATTTTTTTTTAATGTAATTGAATAACTTATCAACATAATTTTATTTATTATTTAATTATATTTATTTATTATTTAACTATCAGTTATCATTCTTTAGACAGTATTTGATTTATTCTTTAACTAATAATAGTAATCAAATGCTTTTATTAAATCATACAATATTCACTAATTTTCCCATAGATGGCAGCACCTTATTAATTCATTTGAAACATGTTTGGTGTTCTATTTTAAATTTTCTACAGAGGGAGCTGATTTTATATTGGCTTGTATTTGGCCTTGCTGGTACAATAATATTCCTTGGTCAATCATCTTTTAAAACTTATTTTGGCAACATATAATGATTTTCTCCAATTCATTACCTGTGTTATGTGTTGACTCCTGTTTGGGATCATGTATTCTATCTGTTGTAACTGTTGTTTTCTTTTCCCTATATCATTTTTAATCTTGTTGTATTTTGAACTTAATGATTATATTTCATAGTTTTTTTCTCTTTTTTATGGGCAAAGTTTCTTTCCTTTTTAGTATTGTTTTTATTTTTGAACGTTATGATTTTTCCACAGTTTATTTCTCTATTTTTGTGTGGTATTCCCAAAATCATATTCTTTAGCAATGTTATGGCTAATATAATGATGAAACCACACATTTTATTTGTGGTAATTTAGGCATTTGGGACCTGAAAATTCTGTCTAAATTCCACAAATTTCATTTTTTCAATTTTTAATTTAATTTCTTCTTTTTTTTTTCTTTTTTTTCGCTATGTATATGGAATCTATATTCAGAGTGTTGAGGAACACTATTGTTGTCAATTAATTATTACATTCTAATTCATAATTTCATAGTTTTTGTTGGTGTTTCGGTAATGTTTCATTAATGGTTATATATATATATATATATATATATATATATATATATATAATTAAAATACTATCTCTACTATCTGAAAGACTACTCTTATATCTAACTCTAACTATATATCTCTCTGTAGTATATATATACAGACAGATATATATATAGCTATAGCTATAGATATATATTATATACTACATCTATCTACTATATTATATCTCTCCTATATCTATGCTATCTATATCTATAATTTGATGTAGACTATATCAAAGACCATACTGCTATTAATAGATGCATATAATGATAATATTTATATCAAATATTCCTTAATCTGGCTTCAAAGTTCTGTTTGGACACAAAGGTTTTAGATTCTCTATTCAATTTTCATAATTATCGAAACTAATTTATATTTTCGTTCTTAGTTACACATCAGTATCATCAGAAGTTTTAAAAGTTTGGCTTTATTAATCATCTTTTTGTTTGATATCTCCATCCATCTTCAAGACTTTAATTTTTCTCAAAAACACCCTCTTTTAGTCTGCTTCTTTAAAGAATTTCATATGCACGCACGTTAGAAATGTTGTTCATTCAGAAACTGAAAAATATTTTACTCTCAAATTATAATTTGAGATAAAGTAACTTATTAAAATTATTCATTTCATAACAAATTTGAATAAAATTTTATTTAATCCAAATATTTAATTTTGCAAAGAATTCATTTTTTGAAAATTATTTACAAAATGTTGAAGAATTATTATATTGTTTCGTTAATTTTTGTATGTTTATTTTCGATTACTATTTTCATCTTTATTTTCATTTCATTACTATTTGCATTACTATTTTCATTATGCAAAATACAAAATTGGTTTTATCATTTTTGTATCTTAATTAACATATAACTGTTAAATTAAGAACTTATTTTTCTTTTTGAGAGAGTTCTTAACAACATATAACTGTTAAACAAATAACTTGGTTTTTTTTTTTCTTTTTGTGAGCGTTCTTAACTCGATTCATGAGAAAATTACCGACTTAAATTTTGATTACGTATTATTTTTTTCCTGGTAAAGATATAGAAACATCAGGTGTAGTACTTAGAAAAAGGGTATATCTTCTATTTTTGTTGTTACAAAAAAATGTAGGTCATTCTGATTGTGGAAGATTCCTTTTATTATAGCATCCAGAAATGAAACATATAAGTATGCTGTCTCATCAATGTTTCACAAAAAAAGATGGTATGGAAAATTTTCTATAGTCAACTGGTCACAGTATTTAGCCGTAGATACTGCCGTTTATTGCGAAATTTGCGTACTTTCTTAAATAGCCACAAATGGCTTTATTTGCACAATTTACTTCACTACACAATGAAAACTGGTTGGATGTGCCAATCCCAAAACTTCTTCTATCTCATACAGGTTTCACATACACCAAAAACTCATCAGCACCAATTTATATCAAGGTCTAACGGAGTCTAAAGTTTTACTAAATTCCGTGCATTAGTTCTTGAGATATGACTATCACTAAAATAGTATAAAGCCTGAAAAATGCAACATAACAGCGTCACCTGTTGGGAGATTTTTACCAAAACTGATCAACGACAACTTATGTCAACGTCTAATTGAATCTGAAGTTTGATGAAATCTTGTGCATTAGCTCTTGAGATATAGTTATCGTGAAAGTCATTAAAAAAGTAGCATAGCAGAACCACCTGTTAGACTATTTGCATCAAAACGCAATCAGCGTCTGTATATGTCATGTCATGGTCTAACAGAATCTGAAATTTGATGAAATTCTGTGCATTAGTTCTTGAGATACAGCTATCGAGAAAGTCGTGAAAAATATAGCATATCAGCGCCACCTGTTGCATGATTTACACCAAAAACGATCCAATTTATACCAATTTATATCAAGAACTAACTGAATATAAAGTTTTAATAAATTCCGTGCATTAGTTCTTGAGATAGAGCGCCCACAAAATTTGTGTCACATACAGTCAGACAGACTCACAGACAGACATTCTCAAAAAAACAGTCAAATCGTGTTCAGGACCTTCTAAAATGTATAAATCCGTCGAAAAGCTGAAGTCAAAAATTTTCATGATTGTAATATTTTTTTTTTTTTTTTTTTGTAAAGATAGAAGAAAGTTGTAAAGCCAAATAATGTCTATCTTTCCATATTACTCAGTTTAAAAAGATTTTTATAAACATTCAGTTCTCAATTTTTTAGATTTGTTATAATTTTTTTTTAATTACCGGTCTTAATTAGTCATTCATATAGTTATCATTTTAAAAATCCCACTTTATTGATCCTCTTTTAATTTGATATGTCCATCTTAATGCCTAGTATTTTTTATCAAAACCCCTGTTTTTAGTCTGGTTCTTTAACCCTTTATGCCTGAAATTATGAATCAAGAAATTGCTCCACCTCAATAATTATCTTCCTTAATGCCTGTCGATATATTAGAAATACGCACAAGTTACTTCCCCACACAACGAAAAAAAACGATCTTTGCATATATTACTCAGTTTAAAAAGATTTTTATAAATATCCAATTTTCTATTTTCTAGATTAATTTTTTTTTTCAAAGTTACCGTTCTTAATCAGTCATTCATATAGTTGTAGTTTTAAAAATTCTACTTTATTGGCCCTCTTTTAATTTGATACCTCCATCTTCATGTCTAGCATTTTTTATCAAAACCTTTCTTTTAGTCTGGTTCTTTTTAACGCTTTATGCCCAAAACGATGAATCAAGAAATTGCTCCACCTCAATAATTATGTTCCTTGATGCCTGTCGATTTATTAGAAAGATTCACAAGTTACTTCCACACACAACGAAAAAAATCGATGTTTGCATATATTGCTCAGTTTAAAAGATTTTTATAAACATCCAGTTTTAAATTTTCTAGATTAATTCATATATATTTTTCAAAATTACTGTTCTTAATCAGTCATTCATATAGTTTTAGTTTTAAAAATCCGACTTTATTTATCCTCTTTTAATTTAATACCTCCGTCTAAATGTCTAGCATTTTTTCTCAAAACCTATCTTTTTGTCTGGTTCTTTAAATCTTTATGCCCCAAATTATGAAACAAGAAATTGCTCCACCTCAATAATTATCTTCTTTAATTAATTCCTTCGATATATTAGAAAAATTGTGCAATAATAACAGGAAATTTACATTTTTCTTAAAGCTGATTTAATAAATCGGTATTTATAGCTATTTTTGTAAAATATTTACAAGACTACTTAGATTAATTAACAAGAAATACTGTTTTGGAAATCTTGCAATTCTTATAAAAAAATGTGTGAGAGTCTGTCTGTAAATGACTTTTTAGTTGCAAATTTCCCATGTAACATTTTTAACAACTTTCGAGCAAAGTTGAAAAGTGTTTATAAATTTCATTTGTCTGTCCGTCTAACTGTCTGTCTGGCTGTCTACCCGCGTATAATATATATATATATACACTCGCATAAGTATACTCGGATTGCCATGAAATTGATATATGTTATTGAGGTTTACTATGGCATGTTCCATATAGAAAACGAAGGGTGTACCATTTATGGTTAGTTTACAGAGACACTCAAAAGTATTCCGTTACATTATGGTTACTGAGGAAAAAATCGTTTTCAGTGCATTTTAATGATGTTACACTTTTCAAACATAATGAAATTGATATGCATTACTGAGATAGATGGCAACATGCTTTCTATAGAGTAAGTAGCAATTATAGTCCGTTTATAGGGACACACAAAAGAATATCACTATATTATGACATTTGGAGGAAAATCATTTGCAGTGTATTTTAATGATGTTACATTATTTCTGTGAATATAGTGATATAGATATGTGATATAGATTACTCAGGTTCACTGCAACATGTTTTATTTTTTTATATAAATTATTGAATACATGGAATTTCTTGTTTATTTACAGAGACACTCAAAATAATTCGATTACAGGACTGACTATGAGCCATAACTGCTGGAGTGCGTTTTCATTTGTCATATTCACTTTAAAGCTTAACTAATATTTAGTGTATCGCAAATCTTATATAGGGAGGCACGAAAAAGTTTGCACACATTACCGTCTATGGACAGCAACTGCTAAAAATGAATTTTTACTTTTTTTTCATTATTATTATGGTTTATTTAGGTATTTTATTTCATTTTATAAACAAAAATGAAACTTCTTAACAATATTATGATAGTGTTAAGTGTTTCATAATCTGTGCGGCGGTGCAGGATTTTTCGTTATTGTTTAATAACAGAAAAGATACACTTATGCAAATGAATATTAATACGTGAATTTACACATTGCTACACTGCAAAAAAAATTGTTGATTTTACAGTAGCGCGGCAGCGTATTACTGCTTATTTTACTTTTTATTACTGTTAATTTTACGGTATAATACTAGCAGCTGGGATGCCAGTATTATACTGTAAAATCAACACTTTTTTTTTTTTAAGTGTAACACAGCGAATCACCGACCGGAATGAAAAAATGTCCAAGCCAGCAATCGAACGCGGGCCCTTGGAATAACGTTCCAATGTTCTACCATTGAGCTTCGAGGACGATACCTAGCTCGGCACATCTCACTCACATATGTCGGTAAGACTGGAACCGCATCACAAGATGGAAAGGTCTTCATGAGCACACAATCCTTGCGGCAAACATGAGACGAAATCAAATCCCAGCATAGGTGAACACAAATAATTTTTAATTAATTTTAGCAGTGAAATTGTTTGTGCGCTCATGAATTTTTTCATCTTGTGCTGCGGTTGCAGCTCTGCCAACATATGTGAGTGACATACGCCAAGTTAGGTATCGTTCTCGTAGCTCAATGGTTAAAAAAAATGAAATCACCCTCTCGTGGAGATCCAGCCATTAAGCATAGGAACTTTTCTCGAGGGGACGAGGGGAACGAGGGGATTAACGACGAGGGGGTTAACGAGGGGAAAGGTTTATTAAAAATTCCTATTTTAGAATACAGATGTTGAATATTACATTAGAGATTAAAATAAAATTAGTACAAAGTTAGTTTTTACAATACTGGTTCAGATCACTACATTTCTTAATATTTAAAAAAAATAAATTTTAAAATTTAAAATTTAAAAAATTAAAAATTAAAAATTAATTAAAAATTAAATAAAAATTAAATAATGATTAATTAAAAATTAAATAATAATAATAATAATAATAATAATAATAATAATAATAATAATAATAAAGCGTTATTCCGCATAGGCATAGAGTTGTATGGGCTCGTGGGGCTCGATCCCTTACTAATAATTTTTAAAATGGAATCTTCCCTCCACTCCCTCTAATATAAAAATAATTTAGTTTTTTAAATAGGGCAGTTGCAATTGACGTCATGCTGGAGATCACACACTACAAATAGGCAGTTCTGATTGGTGGAACTACCCTGACCTCTAGTTGAAGTACAATAGTTGATCAGCTGATTGCAAATTCCTATTTCTAATATTTTATATTATGTGCCAATTTTTAACAGATAATTTTGCTTTCTTGAGTTTTGCCATTTTTTTTTTTTTTTTTTTCATTAGTTACAGAGATAAATAGCATCAGGTAAACTTTTTCCCTTAATGCTTTATTTTTTAATTAAACTAAACTTCTAAAAGTTTGAACTTTTGAAATAAAAAAACAAAAATAGGGGAAAAAGTCCATATTTACTAGGAAAAAAAACATGCTATACTCAAAGATAACTTTCACTGTGATTTTATTATAAACGATTCACGAATAACAAAGAGTACATCATTTTATAAATGGATCTGTACATTAGAATTTTTACATTGTCTTAACATTTTATTTAACTTGTATAGTTGATAATGAGAAAAGTAATGCATTCACTAATCGTACATTTAACTATGTAAATATTTTCTTTGATGCATTCTCAAGAACTTTAGCCAGAATAATTAAGATAAATTTTACCCAGCTACTTTATAGAAAATAAGAACAAACAAAATACAAATTTCTTGAGTATTTTGTAATTATCTACCCAACAATGCTGACAACTTTACTTCTTTGAAATTAATTATTTGAATTAAATAGAATTTTATTCAAATGAGTTCTGAATTAAATAATTGAAATAAGTTTTTTCTCGTAAATTATAATTTGAGAAGAATATTTTGCAGTTTCTAAAAGAACTGCATTTCTAACTGGAATATTTCTATGAAATACTTCAACTCCTTATACTCCGACGGTACTTTTAACTTTTAAGTACCATTAAAGAAAATTTATTATAAAATGTATTTAATCCATCTATTAGTAAAAGTATATTTTACTTTTCATGCAAAACACTTTGATCGATCACATTTAGAAAGCCACAGCGAAATAGTCGAAATTAATTATTTTTTAAAGCGATTATTTTCTGAACCATTTACAAAAGTAATTTTTAATTAATTTTCAACAGTGAAATTACGCCCGAAATTAATTAATATTAAATACGTGAATTTACACATTGCTAACAAAGCGTATAACCGACCGAGTGAAAAAATGTCTAAGCTAGGAATCGAGCCCAGACCATAGGGGAAGAGTTTTGAAAATTATTGGTGGGGCTCAACTCAATATATAACTCACAAATACATGTATATGACTGTAAAACAGATCGATTACCAATTTAATTTTGCTTTTTTTTTAACTCCCTTTTAAAGAAATTAAAAATAATCACATGGTGATAAATAACTCGCAGTAAGTTGTTATATTATATTTTCAATTTTATTTAAAATAAAACTAAAATTCATACTAAAATTTAAAAAAATAAAAAAATCACCTTATGTTCATCTTTTTTAAAAGTTCTTAAATATCCATATTATAAAGCAAAACCATGTCTGTGAGTAACACTGACGTCATATCAATAGTGGCAACCATCTAATCAATCCAATTTCCTTTTTTGAAAATTTAATTATTTAACTTCGCATAATTTTAATTTTTACACCATCGAATAGGGAGGTGGGAATATACTTTCAAAAGCAATTTGTTTGAAATCTGTATCTCCATTTACCTTTTTTTTTAGGTTTTGAAATATAATTTTCAAGCAAGATTTGCTTTCCCGTGGAAGCTCGATTACGGAAGATTAACCCGCTAGCTCTTAAAATAGCATAAATAGTATGTAAAGTTTTTAAGGATGTATCAAATAAAATATTCATACATTAAAATGTTTGACTTGTCAATAAATACATTACTTTCTTCTTTAGAATCCATACAGCATACGTTTTTATACTATATTTTTAATTTTAATTAAGATAAAACTTAATTATACAACTAAAATCATATTTTATTTTCATTTTGCCAGACTGTTCTTAAATATATGAATAAAAAACATTTATAGTTTTTAAGTTTGATTCTATAGCACAAGAAAACAAGAAAGGGAAATCATGCGTCAAGCATAGATTATGAAACACTTTCCAACACATCTAGAAAACTGTAACGAAACTTCACCGTTAAATAAGGTGAAAGGAGATATGTAGTAAACAGTTTAGGAAACGTATGACACATTTAAAAATCTAGTTTTAGCATTTACTTTCCATAGTCAAAAAAAACAGTTAAATTATTTTTGAAGCCCTGTATATGGTCTATAGATTTGGATATACACTACATAGCACTATACAAATTAGTTTTGTTAAAAAAAATCACATTTAGCAATTTTCACCAATCGATGGAAATGCACACGAAATCTTTTATACAGCCCTGTATATTGTATAAAGACTTTTGTACACACCACATATTAAGCTAAAATTTAATTCAGGTAAAAAACACATAAACCAACTTAAAACTCACTTCCAGAAATTACCAACCATAAACGACAATGTAACTTGTTGTTTGATTAGCCCTGTATATGAATTTATTTGTATTCCACAAACTTATATTAGTTTATTAAGTATAGGTAAGCAGGTAAATGCGTAACACAATTAAAAATACCATTAAGCAATTCACCCCCATAGTCAGTAATACTTACGAATTCCTTTCTGTAACCCTATATATGATGAACCGAATTTATACCACTATGCGCACTAGTTTAAAACGCACTTATCACACATAGACTGTAATTATCGCGCTAAGACTGTAACCGAATTCTTTTGTGTGCCCCTGTAAATGAACGAGAAACGTAATGCACACCATACTTTTTGTTGACCAATTTATGCTGCACTTCAGTAATACATATAAATTTCATTGTGTTTTAAATAGAAAAACATTTAAATTACACTGCAAACGATTTTTCCCCGTAGAACATTGTAACAAAATTCTTTTGTGTGACCCTGTAAAGCATTCATTTTCATTCTTTCAAATACTTTGCACACTATATTTTATTAAAAGCACGTTTTAGTGCGATTCATAATTGTATATCAATTTCATCATGTTTCAGATGGTGTAACATCATCAAAATGCACTTGAAGCGATTTTTCCCCATTGAACATAATGTAAGGGAATACTTTTGTCTGACCCTATAAAAAAAAACTATAAATGCTACACACTTTATTTTCTGTAGGGATCATGCTATAGTAGACGTTAAAAATATACAAAAAATTCAGGGCAATCCGAGTATAATTACGGGAGTTAGAACACGGTCGGACGGCAGATGGTAGACTGCCATACAAACCGAAGTCATAAACATTTTTCAACTAAGGTTGGAAAGTGTTAAAAAAAGAAAAAAGAAAAGAAATGTTAGGAAAGAGAAACATCAAAAACTATGCATTGATTAAGACAAACATTTATATCTTTCATATATATCGTTAGCGATTTAGTAGCTATTAAATAGCTGCTAACCTTCCGAGTTTTTCTTTCTTTCTTTTTTTTTATTTATTTTAAATAAATATAACTTGAACTAGACAAAATATTTAATGAAATGTTTGTTCCTTCTATATAAAAATGTTTGTTTCTTCTATATCTTATTAGTATTACTTCTTTTTACTTTGAAAATATATACATATATATATAAATAAATAAATAAATAAAAAGGAAGGCATAGGCTATACTTTCGAATCATCCCACAGAATTAAAAGACAAATTTTATATTTATTTATTTATTGGTTGAAAATAAATAAATAATGTTACTTGAAATAGGAAAAATGACAGCCAGACACGAATAAAAATAACATTTAGAAACAAGAAACATTTTCTTGAATACATTTTCTGTGTTTCTTTAGTTAAATAATGTACAGTGAATTTCAGACCTATTTTTCCGGATATTTTTATTTTTAACTACAACTAAATTCATTACAATTGTATGATCAAATAGAACAGAGTGTTCAGATCTCAGATCTTTTTGAATTTTTTTTATTCATTTCTATTATATATATATATATATACTTTCTCTAATTAAAAGTGATTTTTAAAATAAATGTTTTTTGCAAACGGATTTTAAACTTCATTTCTATATAGGTTTTCACATACAAAGTATGGGGGGGGGGGGGGATGTTGCGTCAACCCATATTTGTGTAAATTCTGTGAAATGACCCTTTCTCTTGATGAAATAGTATTGCTACAAAAATTTAGATCACTCCGATTATGGAAGGTTCCTCTGAGTTATAATAAATAGAGCTGAAATATACAAGTGTGTTATTTCAGCAGTGCTTCACAAAACATGAAGCTAGTCATGAAGCTAGCTGATTTGTTGAATCAGCCGTCAGAAGTATATGGGTGGATAGAAACATTTTTGAAGAAACCAGAATACACTGGCCTACAAAAGTTGAGGTGCAACCAATTACTCACAATTAAAAGAATGAAAATAAAGGTAACAAAAAATAAGGTTTATTTGAAAGATCATAAGTAATTTAAAAATAATCTTATGAAACAATTACGCCCACCACTATTTTTTTTAAGAATTAGACACTCATATTGTAGTTGGAGGAAACTGCGACTATCCCACCTTTGTAATTTGTGTGGAATTTTTGTTATGCTTGTTGATTTTCAATTATTAATACTAAGATATTGTGGGTCATGGCTTGGAGATGTCAGTTACCCAATTCGTTAAGATAACGGCCAATCGTGTAGATAGAAAAATGGTGTTATCACACGCTGATGCTGCTAGACGTCTTAAGCTGCGAAACTACGTATTGCTTAACGGTCTCTTTCTTGCGGTAATTCGCTCTATTTCGTGTGGTAAAGAGGTCTGTTTCATGTGTTCAGCCTTTTTAGCTTGTCTAAAGATCAGGAGTCACCACTGAGAGGTTTATTACTGCCCCTTTATCTGGTTAAGACTCCCATTCTTTTTTTGATGACCACCGCATCTTTGGAAGAGAAAAGCAAGGCGGACTGATTTACGAGTGCTTAAGCAAGTGTTATCTGTAAGCCGCCTTAATGTGTCTCGTAGTGTAATCCAAAGACTCTGAGATCAATTTGAATCCAAACATTCAGTTTCAAGAAGATCTGTTCCAAGCTGCCCATGGGTTACAACCCCTGCGCAAGCTCGCTTTCTAGTCCTTTAGCTCCAAAAGAAGAGAAAAATTATTGTGGCGTAGCTCACTTCAGATCATCGTAACGCAAAAGGGATGACAAAACCTGCTACTATGATGCGAAGATATCTTCACAATCAAGAACTCTATGCAAGACGACCCGGTGTGCGTCCCTCTTAATCGACGACACAGAAATGCCCGTTTAAATTGGACAAGAAAGCACGTTACTTGGATCAGGCAGCAGTGGGATTCTGTACTCTTCATAGATGAATCCGGGTTTGCTTCGGAGAGTGATTCAGATTGTGTGCTGATTTGGAGAGAGCAAGGTAACAGATACTACCCAATGTAACATTGTTGAAAGGCACAGTTACAGAGAAGGTGGAATCATGGTTTGGGCTGGGATCTCTCTGTGTCGTCACACTGTCCTGCATAAGTGCCATCAAGGAACTTTGACTGATGTCAGATATCGGAATTCCTCCATATGTCACACCATATGCAGGCGCTAGTGGCGATTAATTCATCATAATGGATGATAAAGCACAACCTTACCGAGCTATTCTTGTTGAATATCTTCAGGATCATGGTTTGGGGCGAATGAAATGGCCAGCTCAATCTCCGGACCTTAATCCGATGCAATATCTTTGGGACTACCTCAGAAGACAGGTGGCTGCCTTAAGTCTTCCTCCGAAGTCCTTAAATATAGCTGGAACAAGCGTTGCTCCACGTATGGACGTTGCTTCCCATTCCGATGTCCGACAACTTTGTTCACTGTATGAAAAGTCGATGCAGTCAATGCATTACAAATAGGGCGATACACATTCCTTATTAAAATTCCTTTTTTTTTTTTACGCAAAAAATCTGTGATTTAATGTTTTATCAAACGATGGACTTTTGCCAAAATCATGCTTCATGTTAAAATTATGTAAACTTCATTTAATAACTATTCAGAGCACAATTGTTCTGAATTTCATGTTTTTATGTTCATTAATTTTCAAATTAGACACAAAAGACTGGTTTTACCTTAACTTTTGGATGTCAGCGTACTTTTTAAAATAAGAATGGCTAGACTTATTAAAAGTGTGACCTTATTTCGTTCTAAAACGCAACGAAAATAATTTAAGCTTTTGCACATATTACTCAGTTTAAAACAATTTTTAATATTCATTTTTCATAATGATCGAAATTAATTTATATTTCTGCTCTTAATTACCCATCAGTATTATCAAAAGTTTTGAAAATTCGGCTTTATTGATTCTTAGTTCCATGTACCTTCATCTTAATATATAGCATTTTTCTAGAAAATTCCCTCTTTTAGTCAATCTTTTTAAAGCATTTCATATGCGCGTCCGCTGGAAAAGCAGTTCATTCTGAAACTCAAAAATTTCGTCTCAAATTATAATTTAAGAGAAAGTAACTTATTTTAATTATTCCATTTATATAACTAATTTGAATAAAGTTTTATTAAATATTTTCGCATTAGGAAATACTATTCATTCCTGATGGGAAGAAAATTAATGAATACTCAAAATATTATATCGTTTCAATCGTTTTGTATGTTTATTTTCTGCTTCAGAGTTCTAAAATAGCTTAGTAAAATCTTTTTTTAATTAATTTGTCAAAAGCTTTTAAGAATGTGTCAAAATAAAAAAGTATTTATACTGTTTAATGTATGAAAGATGAATACATTGCTTTTTTTTCTTTATGGACAATGCAGTTTGAGTTTTCAAGTTATATTTTTAACTTTAATAAAGCAAAAATTATTCACTAAGATCATATTTTATTTTCATGTTTCTTAAATTTCATAAATACAATAAAAAGCATGAATAAAAATCTTTTATGGACCCTTATTTTATTTTGATTCTGTAACAAAAAAAAAAAAAAAAAAAAAGAAGAAGTGAAAAGAAAAAGAGAAACAGAAAAGAAAGAGAAACGTCAGACATTATACAATAGTAGATAATAAATAGCGGTTCTACATCAGCGCAGTTCGCGCAGTCGACCTCTGTGCTCTGTGAAGGTCATCGGAAGTGGCAGGTGTGGACACCGGATGTAGCAGGTGGGGATAACAGGCATGTTGAGACAGGAAGTGTAGATAGGAAGTTTAGCCGGAAATGTGACAGGAAGTGAATGCGATAAGGGAGAGAGGGGGAGGGCTTATTTTTGTGTGGGGCTTAATTTATTTTGTTGGTTTTAATCCTTCTAGTCGAGTGGAGTTGAGTTGTAGGAATCCTGCTATCAGAATGAATTTAGTTTGAAAGTAATATTAGCAAAATGTTCGATTTTTTTTTTTTTTTTTTTTTTTTTTTTGTTTCACCTGAAATAAAAATTTTATTTGCTAACTAACACCTAATATAAAAATGGAAATCTTTCTGACTTTGCTTTACTTTATAAAAGTTTAACGTGAAATTTATTTTTAGACTGGAAACGCGACAGGAAATAAGATCGGAAACGGGATTAGACATGCTTTTTCCAAAAAGGGTTTTCAGGAAGCAGTAAACATGTTTTAGGAACATGTTTGGGAGCTTGTTGGAACAGGACAGGTGGTTTGTGAGACCGGAAGTAATTAAGATGAGAGAGATAAAGAAGGTGCATGATTAGACACATAGATTTTGTTCTTTGTAGAGGGTTAAATTATTTTTTAGTGTTTTGAATTTTATTTATTCTTAAACCGTTATAAATTATTTTTTTCTATCATTTTAATTTTTAGTGACACCAATTTTAGAAGTAATTGCTCATTAAAAGAATTATTTTTCAACGCTGGCACAGGCAGGAATTGAACCCACTATCTTATATGTGGTAAACCAATGTGTTTATCCACTGTGCTAGCGGGAACTTGTAATGCTATCTCTTTAAATGCAAGAGATGGGGACTTCAGACATGTATTGAGATATCTTTATCATAGTTTTAATGAACTGCAGGAAATTTTCTTTAGCTATTGAGTAATTCGAGAGTTTTGGTTTAATATGAATGCTATTACATCTATTTGTTTAATTTACAAACACATTTCTTTCACAACACTCTGTCAACACATCACTTCAATATTCGAAATAATAATTTAGAGGGAAAATTTTTACTTTCTATACGAAATTTTATTTATAGAGATTGACGAAGATAGTATACCTAATTCTTTCTTGTATTAACATTATATTCGAAATAGAGTTTTGTTACGAAAAATAACGTGTTTATACATTTTAAAAACGAAAGCAAAGTGATTTTAAAAAATGTAAATATAAGCTATACACCCACGCATTTTTGTTATTGAATTAAATTACAAGGCTTAATATTGTATTCAGCGTAATATTTTCTTATAAAAGCCGTTTCACAAACTTGTATACTAAAAGTAATGTGTCATTTTTAGGGGAAAAAATTAATTCAAGTCATTGAGACTAATCCTTTATGGGGGAAAAAATTTGTCATACTTCTTTGTGTTACATTATATCTTCCGTTTTTTAAGTTTACAAATTTGTGGACTAACTTAAATAATCGTTTTTAGGATACTTAAACAATATATATATATACTTTTTAATTATATAATTTTTTTAATTGACTTGTAATATAGCTTTTTTTTCTTTTTTTTTTCTTAAAAGGGTACTGTAGAATAACTTATGTCACAAATACTACATCCTTCTTTAGTTAAATATGTTTCACTTAAGACATGACAAAGTGTCTTAGAAACATTTCATTTTGGAGTTAAGTGATTAAACAAGAAAAATATTATTTATAAAAACACAACACATAAGACCAGTGACTGAGAGGTTCTGGTTTTAAAGCTACTAGACGTTTGGGTTTAAACTTCTCTCGCGCTCGTCGACCTAACCGTTCGGAGTTTTCTTCGAACCTTGTCAATACGAGTTAGGAGCCCTTAGAATGACCCCTAGAGTGACCTATATCCCTAACGCAGATAATCGGTTTTAACAAATAACCAACCATCCACAACACATAAGACATTTTAGATCATTTTAGATCATTCCATTTAGTTAATAAGTGATTTAACGTGCAAAATATTATTCATAAAACATACAATAAGAGAATTTTAAAGAATTTTTTCTTTCCAATGAACAATTTTTAGTGACTATTTAACTTATTAAAGAGAGCGGGTATTTTGTTTAGAGTTATACGATTAAAATAAATTTTCAATAGATTTGACTTTATACAACAAACATTTAAAAAAAAAAAGGGGGAATGGAATCTAGTTTTTATAAAGTAACGTTTTTCAATTTTACAAATACTTCACACCTCGTCTTTTTCCCCCCTCTTTTACTAGACTTTACATACATAAGACATAAAAAGCGTTTTAGAATACATCATTTAGAAATTAAGTGGTTTGATAAATAAAATATTATTTATAAAAGCAATAGATACAAAAGTAATAAAGATTTTTACTTACAAATGTACGAACTTCTGATAGGTAAGACTTTCTAAATCATTGTGCAAGAATTAAGTGGTTATTGAACTTATAACATTATAGGATGAAATAATCATGTGACGTATTTTTAAATCAATAAAATGTCAATATTTTTAAACCAATAAAATGTCAATATTTTTAAACCAATAAAAAGTTAGTATTTTTTACACGAGCGCCCTCTATTACTATATAAATTTCAATAAAACGAGTTCATAACATTCTACTGTAACCTGGTATCGTTGTAATAGGTTGTATTTTTCGTTAAGTTAGTTTTCATTTAAGTTATTATGGAACGAGTTATGAATTCTTATGTTGGTGACGTAACCAACTTGGAGTGTCAACACTCATCACCAAAGTTAAATAATCAAGAGATGGATTCTACACTTTTATCCAAAGAAGGACTCGTTTCGAATTATGAAGTGAAACCCACCTCATCAGGACTAAAGAAACAGAAGTTACCCCATGTGTGTAAGACGTGTAACAAAGCATTTCCTCGAAAAGTTAACTTAATGTTTCACATGAAATGTCATTTAAAAGAAAAGTCTTTTCGTTGTGAGGTGTGTGCTGAAGTTTTTTCACAAAAGAGTGATTTACGTAATCATCAAAAGATTCACAAATCGCCCAAACAATACAAGTGTAGTGATTGCAACGAGATATTTTCAAGAATGGCTGACTTATTGAAACATAAGAAGACTCATAAGATTCGTAAACAACAGTCATGTACAAAGTGTAGCGAAATGTTTGATTGTGAATCAGATTTAGTACAACATTGTGATACTTTTCATAAAGTTTTACCTAATGTGAAGAAGTCACCTGATTTGTTATTTGAAAAAGTGAAACATTTTAAAAGACAACATGATGTGCGAAATATTTGTACTAAAACTATCATTGTGTCCAATGAGATGAATCAAAAAGACTTTCGTTCATTTTTTAACAGTGTTCGATCAGATGTTTTAAAAGAATTAAATTATCAATTGCAAATGAAAAAGTCAATAAAATGGTATGTAGCCGTTAAAGTGGATGTATATCGTGAATCACAGGATGGTGACTTAGAGAGAGCAACCCCCTTTTTCCTTTCCAAAAGTGAACTGGAATTAACAGAACAAAACATACATGTGCATGTTGAGAATGCCTTTCTAAAGTTGTACAACGGCTTTGAAGATTTTACTGAACGAGTGTTTAATTGGACATTACAAAAAATTTTGAAATTAGAATTGATTACAGCTCAATATGACAGGCTTATTTGATTTGTATTACTTTAAATGATTAATAAATAGTTTTAATATGAAAAAGCATAGTGGTTTTTTCTTATAGTTGATGTAAATTACTTTGAACAGTTTGACAATGCAACATAAACTACTGTTTAACATTTTGAATGTCTTAGACAAAATGGGAATGAATTTGTTGAAATTATGTAAAACATGATGAAATAAATGTGATGTATTTATTATATGTTACTTAAACTACAAGAGAAATGATTGGAAATGTGTTATTTTAAATCTATGATACTTTTAATCACTAACAATGTAAGACGTGACGTTATGAATCATCGATGGGTTTTCCTTTGAATAGGTATTAATCTTACTTATTGATAAGAAAGTTGAATTTTTCTCTTCGTTTAAACAATGACACTGCATGTTTTGATAATTTTCTCTCAACAGTCAACATCAATGTTTTTAACCTAGTTAAGAAAATTTTTAACTTAAACCGTCACTGAGTTTATCCTAGATAAGTAAATTTTTATATTTAACCTACATATAAATTAAATGATTAACTATAACCATGACTGTTTTTAAAATCTAGATAAGTAGACGTTTTTATGAAACACATCCAGTGTTCTGCTGACTTTTATCGAGATTACATCAGTTAGTGAAGCAGATTAAATTGCATAAAAATATTTTATGAAATGAATATGCGATCCCACGAAGAAGTGTTTCCACCTTCAAAGCGTCCACGCTTAGAAAAAGCTATGGAAAAATCAAATACTTGTGAGAAGGAATTAAAAGACCCAAGATTAAAACTTTCTAAAATGGACAATGACTGTGTAACTATATCACGTGATATCTCCTCTACTAAGAACTTACCAGATGTGAAACCTGAGATCGCTATGAATTTTTCAAACTTTACCGGTGGTTACGATGCAACATCCTTCGAGAATCCACATCAAGAGTCAGTTTTTGCCCAGGACTATTTAAATACATTTTTAAAAGACATAAATTTTGAAAATTTAGATTGTTCTACCCCCTTAACCTCGTTAAAGGATGAACCCTTTCAAGAACCTACGAATAATATCTTACAGACTACTGTTAAACATGAGATGAACGAGATACAAGCAAACAGCCTTTCACAAGCAAGTGGTGAAATACAAAGCATCACTACACCTACATTTGCCACTAAAAGTGACAAATTATACAATTCCAATGTGTTTCACAAAGAACTAAGTGACTGTTTCTACTTAACTTTGAAGTTAAAAAATAAACAATATTCTATACATATACGAGAATTTAAACGCAATGTATCTACTAATGAAGAAATCCCAACCAAAAACGGAGTTAATATGGATATTCATAGCTGGTATGAGTTTCAATATAAAATCCTTGCATTTAATTTAAGATACAAAAGTGCATCCTTTGTTTCTAATAACACGATTTTAGTGTTAAATCAAGATTCTATGATGCGAATTAAAAATTTGAAGAATTTTTCTCATGTTGACTTAAACGAACAACAAATGGAAAAATTAAAAGAAAGTACCTCACACTTAAATACTGTACTTTTACAACATATGTACACAAAACTATTACCCTTTCTCATTAAACAGAAATGTGTGGTGAGTAACAGATCCACAGAAAAAGAACCTGTGTTATGGTCTAAACTTAATACGTGTATCGAGAATAATATGGTAACAATACTTAACCAGTTGTATGAATGTACAGGATGTATTTTTCGACATGCAAGTCAAAGCCTTCACTCATGCTTCGCATTTAATAATAAGGAAAAATTTAATCAACTAGGTGAAGCTTTGTTAATGCTAACATATTTTAACTTAATATAACTTAGTAACATATTTTAAATTTATAAATTTAAATTAAAACATATTTTTATAAATAAACAATTATAAATACTTAAGTATTTTTAATTTAAATTTATAAATTTAAAATATGTTACTAAGTTTTTAAATCATGGTGAATCGTTTTTAAATATGGTGAACCGTGTGTTGAATATTGCAACCTTGTAAGATAATGTGTATAAATTTTTTACTAACAACAATATAAGAACTATTCTAACTACTCCTTATATCATTCGTTTAGATATAATGCTTTGCATTTCAAAATAATATATAAAGACACGTGATTAGATTTTCGTTTAACACTGATTTTAGCTATATTGAAATTTTGTATCATGGGACATAACGAGTTAGCTATAAGTAATATTATTTTTACAAAACTTGTATGTACTGGGTGCTTACAATATTTATTATTAGTGTTAAAATGTTACAAATTTGGGGAATTTATCTTAGACTTCGATTTAAAATCGGGCTTTACCATATTTTTGAACGAAAATTACATAGTAAATGTATCAGAAAAATAAGAATTTGATGAAATTTATAAATAATTAATAATTTTATCAAAGTTTAAGTAAGTTGTGACAAGACTTTTATATTTAAGTGATTGGTGTAAAGTATATTCAAGCTATGACAAAAGACATGAGGTGGTGTATACTAGACAAGTTCAAACAAGTAAAGCAAGATAAGCGAACGATGACTCACCCAAATAGACGTGTCAAACAAAAACAAGTTTGGACAAGTCAACCAAGATAAGCGAGTGATGACTCATCTAAATAGACGTACTGCATAAAAACAAGACTGGACAAGTTTAGACAAACACATGATGACGTCATTCAACAAGTTTAAACAACCAAACAATGAGCCAGCAGCAAACGGTTGTTAGCAAGGTAGAGAGAAGCAAGAATGACTGAGCGAGTGTAAGCTGGATTTAAAGTTTATTCTTATCACACACCGGAAGACTACTAACGCCTCTAGCGGCGATTGCAGCGCCCCCTAGCAAAGATAAGGGAGAAACGTTAGTTGAGTGAAAGCAAGCACAAGAAGTTGAGGTGTTTTTCGGTAAGTGTTAATTTCTGTTTTGTTTCTGAAAGGTGTTTTGTGGGAAAGGTAATCGAGTTGTGTATAGTAATTAAACTTAAAAGTTGGCAAAGAATTTAAAGTCGAACAAATTTAACGAATTTAAAGTCGAATTTTAAAGTCGTTAGTGTAAATGTCTATGTTTTTCTGCGCATATGCAGATATAGAGTATATAGTTGATATGCACCAGTTGGTTGCGAGGATAAACAGTTAGATCATAGTCTCTCAATAGTTAAAAGTAAAAAGTTAATTTTGATTAACTTGAAGACTTTAAAAAATTTTAATTTAAAAACTATATTTTTGTTTACTTTTCATTGTTTTCTTAACTTTTCAACATAACTTATTTTTTTCTAACGTGGATATTTTTTTTTCAATAGTTTAATCTTTTTTTGCAATTGTTGAAATTTTTGAATTGGAATATACAAAAAAGTTAAATTACATCTCTTCACTTAAAAGTTCGATTAGATAAAAAACTAATAAATTCACACAGAGACACTTTGTAGAAATAAACACACACAGATCTTTAACAAAACAAATCATTTATTTTGTCTTAAACAATTCATTATAAACAGTTTGTTCATGAAGCTTATGTACAAAGTGTTCACTAACACTATAAACTCCATTCAAAAACGTTGAAATTACATAATCGAAATCGATGAGCATTAACAAAGCTTCACCTAGTTGATTAAATTTTTCCTTATTATTAAATGCGAAGCATGAGTGAAGGCTTTGACTTGCATGTCGAAAAATACATCCTGTACATTCATACAACTGGTTAAGTATTGTTACCATATTATTCTCGATACACGTATTAAGTTTAGACCATAACACAGGTTCTTTTTCTGTGGATCTGTTACTCACCACACATTTCTGTTTAATGAGAAAGGGTAATAGTTTTGTGTACATATGTTGTAAAAGTACAGTATTTAAGTGTGAGGTACTTTCTTTTAATTTTTCCATTTGTTGTTCGTTTAAGTCAACATGAGAAAAATTCTTCAAATTTTTAATTCGCATCATAGAATCTTGATTTAACACTAAAATCGTGTTATTAGAAACAAAGGATGCACTTTTGTATCTTAAATTAAATGCAAGGATTTTATATTGAAACTCATACCAGCTATGAATATCCATATTAACTCCGTTTTTGGTTGGGATTTCTTCATTAGTAGATACATTGCGTTTAAATTCTCGTATATGTATAGAATATTGTTTATTTTTTAACTTCAAAGTTAAGTAGAAACAGTCACTTAGTTCTTTGTGAAACACATTGGAATTGTATAATTTGTCACTTTTAGTGGCAAATGTAGGTGTAGTGATGCTTTGTATTTCACCACTTGCTTGTGAAAGGCTGTTTGCTTGTATCTCGTTCATCTCATGTTTAACAGTAGTCTGTAAGATATTATTCGTAGGTTCTTGAAAGGGTTCATCCTTTAACGAGGTTAAGGGGGTAGAACAATCTAAATTTTCAAAATTTATGTCTTTTAAAAATGTATTTAAATAGTCCTGGGCAAAAACTGACTCTTGATGTGGATTCTCGAAGGATGTTGCATCGTAACCACCGGTAAAGTTTGAAAAATTCATAGCGATCTCAGGTTTCACATCTGGTAAGTTCTTAGTAGAGGAGATATCACGTGATATAGTTACACAGTCATTGTCCATTTTAGAAAGTTTTAATCTTGGGTCTTTTAATTCCTTCTCACAAGTATTTGATTTTTCCATAGCTTTTTCTAAGCGTGGACGCTTTGAAGGTGGAAACACTTCTTCGTGGGATCGCATATTCATTTCATAAAATATTTTTATGCAATTTAATCTGCTTCACTAACTGATGTAATCTCGATAAAAGTCAGCAGAACACTGGATGTGTTTCATAAAAACGTCTACTTATCTAGATTTTAAAAACAGTCATGGTTATAGTTAATCATTTAATTTATATGTAGGTTAAATATAAAAATTTACTTATCTAGGATAAACTCAGTGACGGTTTAAGTTAAAAATTTTCTTAACTAGGTTAAAAACATTGATGTTGACTGTTGAGAGAAAATTATCAAAACATGCAGTGTCATTGTTTAAACGAAGAGAAAAATTCAACTTTCTTATCAATAAGTAAGATTAATACCTATTCAAAGGAAAACCCATCGATGATTCATAACGTCACGTCTTACATTGTTAGTGATTAAAAGTATCATAGATTTAAAATAACACATTTCCAATCATTTCTCTTGTAGTTTAAGTAACATATAATAAATACATCACATTTATTTCAACATGTTTTACATAATTTCAACAAATTCATTCCCATTTTGTCTAAGACATTCAAAATGTTAAACAGTAGTTTATGTTGCATTGTCAAACTGTTCAAAGTAATTTACATCAACTATAAGAAAAAACCACTATGCTTTTTCATATTAAAACTATTTATTAATCATTTAAAGTAATACAAATCAAATAAGCCTGTCATATTGAGCTGTAATCAATTCTAATTTCAAAATTTTTTGTAATGTCCAATTAAACACTCGTTCAGTAAAATCTTCAAAGCCGTTGTACAACTTTAGAAAGGCATTCTCAACATGCACATGTATGTTTTGTTCTGTTAATTCCAGTTCACTTTTGGAAAGGAAAAAGGGGGTTGCTCTCTCTAAGTCACCATCCTGTGATTCACGATATACATCCACTTTAACGGCTGCATACCATTTTATTGACTTTTTCATTTGCAATTGATAATTTAATTCTTTTAAAACATCTGATCGAACACTGTTAAAAAATGAACGAAAGTCTTTTTGATTCATCTCATTGGACACAATGATAGTTTTAGTACAAATATTTCGCACATCATGTTGTCTTTTAAAATGTTTCACTTTTTCAAATAACAAATCAGGTGACTTCTTCACATTAGTTAAAACTTTATGAAAAGTATCACAATGTTGTACTAAATCTGATTCACAATCAAACATTTCGCTACACTTTGTACATGACTGTTGTTTACGAATCTTATGAGTCTTCTTATGTTTCAATAAGTCAGCCATTCTTGAAAATATCTCGTTGCAATCACTACACTTGTATTGTTTGGGCGATTTGTGAATCTTTTGATGATTACGTAAATCACTCTTTTGTGAAAAAACTTCAGCACACACCTCACAACGAAAAGACTTTTCTTTTAAATGACATTTCATGTGAAACATTAAGTTAACTTTTCGAGGAAATGCTTTGTTACACGTCTTACACACATGGGGTAACTTCTGTTTCTTTAGTCCTGATGAGGTGGGTTTCACTTCATAATTCGAAACGAGTCCTTCTTTGGATAAAAGTGTAGAATCCATCTCTTGATTATTTAACTTTGGTGATGAGTGTTGACACTCCAAGTTGGTTACGTCACCAACATAAGAATTCATAACTCGTTCCATAATAACTTAAATGAAAACTAACTTAACGAAAAATACAACCTATTACAACGATACCAGGTTACAGTAGAATGTTATGAACTCGTTTTATTGAAATTTATATAGTAATAGAGGGCGCTCGTGTAAAAAATACTAACTTTTTATTGGTTTAAAAATATTGACATTTTATTGGTTTAAAAATATTGACATTTTATTGATTTAAAAATACGTCACATGATTATTTCATCCTATAATGTTATAAGTTCAATAACCACTTAATTCTTGCACAATGATTTAGAAAGTCTTACCTATCAGAAGTTCGTACATTTGTAAGTAAAAATCTTTATTACTTTTGTATCTATTGCTTTTATAAATAATATTTTATTTATCAAACCACTTAATTTCTAAATGATGTATTCTAAAACGCTTTTTATGTCTTATGTATGTAAAGTCTAGTAAAAGAGGGGGGAAAAAGACGAGGTGTGAAGTATTTGTAAAATTGAAAAACGTTACTTTATAAAAACTAGATTCCATTCCCCCTTTTTTTTTTTAAATGTTTGTTGTATAAAGTCAAATCTATTGAAAATTTATTTTAATCGTATAACTCTAAACAAAATACCCGCTCTCTTTAATAAGTTAAATAGTCACTAAAAATTGTTCATTGGAAAGAAAAAATTCTTTAAAATTCTCTTATTGTATGTTTTATGAATAATATTTTGCACGTTAAATCACTTATTAACTAAATGGAATGATCTAAAATGATCTAAAATGTCTTATGTGTTGTGGATGGTTGGTTATTTGTTAAAACCGATTATCTGCGTTAGGGATATAGGTCACTCTAGGGGTCATTCTAAGGGCTCCTAACTCGTATTGACAAGGTTCGAAGAAAACTCCGAACGGTTAGGTCGACGAGCGCGAGAGAAGTTTAAACCCAAACGTCTAGTAGCTTTAAAACCAGAACCTCTCAGTCACTGGTCTTATGTGTTGTGTTTTTATAAATAATATTTTTCTTGTTTAATCACTTAACTCCAAAATGAAATGTTTCTAAGACACTTTGTCATGTCTTAAGTGAAACATATTTAACTAAAGAAGGATGTAGTATTTGTGACATAAGTTATTCTACAGTACCCTTTTAAGAAAAAAAAAAGAAAAAAAAGCTATATTACAAGTCAATTAAAAAAATTATATAATTAAAAAGTATATATATATATTGTTTAAGTATCCTAAAAACGATTATTTAAGTTAGTCCACAAATTTGTAAACTTAAAAAACGGAAGATATAATGTAACACAAAGAAGTATGACAAATTTTTTCCCCCATAAAGGATTAGTCTCAATGACTTGAATTAATTTTTTCCCCTAAAAATGACACATTACTTTTAGTATACAAGTTTGTGAAACGGCTTTTATAAGAAAATATTACGCTGAATACAATATTAAGCCTTGTAATTTAATTCAATAACAAAAATGCGTGGGTGTATAGCTTATATTTACATTTTTTAAAATCACTTTGCTTTCGTTTTTAAAATGTATAAACACGTTATTTTTCGTAACAAAACTCTATTTCGAATATAATGTTAATACAAGAAAGAATTAGGTATACTATCTTCGTCAATCTCTATAAATAAAATTTCGTATAGAAAGTAAAAATTTTCCCTCTAAATTATTATTTCGAATATTGAAGTGATGTGTTGACAGAGTGTTGTGAAAGAAATGTGTTTGTAAATTAAACAAATAGATGTAATAGCATTCATATTAAACCAAAACTCTCGAATTACTCAATAGCTAAAGAAAATTTCCTGCAGTTCATTAAAACTATGATAAAGATATCTCAATACATGTCTGAAGTCCCCATCTCTTGCATTTAAAGAGATAGCATTACAAGTTCCCGCTAGCACAGTGGATAAACACATTGGTTTACCACATATAAGATAGTGGGTTCAATTCCTGCCTGTGCCAGCGTTGAAAAATAATTCTTTTAATGAGCAATTACTTCTAAAATTGGTGTCACTAAAAATTAAAATGATAGAAAAAAATAATTTATAACGGTTTAAGAATAAATAAAATTCAAAACACTAAAAAATAATTTAACCCTCTACAAAGAACAAAATCTATGTGTCTAATCATGCACCTTCTTTATCTCTCTCATCTTAATTACTTCCGGTCTCACAAACCACCTGTCCTGTTCCAACAAGCTCCCAAACATGTTCCTAAAACATGTTTACTGCTTCCTGAAAACCCTTTTTGGAAAAAGCATGTCTAATCCCGTTTCCGATCTTATTTCCTGTCGCGTTTCCAGTCTAAAAATAAATTTCACGTTAAACTTTTATAAAGTAAAACAAAGTCAGAAAGATTTCCATTTTTATATTAGGTGTTAGTTAGCAAATAAAATTTTTATTTCAGGTGAAACAAAAAAAAAAAAAAAAAAAAAAAAAAAAAATCGAACATTTTGCTAATATTACTTTCAAACTAAATTCATTCTGATAGCAGGATTCCTACAACTCAACTCCACTCGACTAGAAGGATTAAAACCAACAAAATAAATTAAGCCCCACACAAAAATAAGCCCTCCCCCTCTCTCCCTTATCGCATTCACTTCCTGTCACATTTCCGGCTAAACTTCCTATCTACACTTCCTGTTCACTTCCTGTCTCAACATGCCTGTTATCCCCACCTGCTACATCCGGTATCCACACCTGCCACTTCCGCTGACCTTCACAGAGCACAGAGGTCGACTGCGCGAACTGCGCTGATGTAGAACCGCTATTTATTATCTACTTACAATGATTATAAATAAAAGCTATAGCTTAATATATATATATATATATGTATTATATCATTAAAAACAGAGCAATTATCACTTTCGTCTGTTAAAAAAACATTGTTATCAAATATTATGATCACTGTGATTATTGAAGTTTCCTCTACATTATAATGACGAGAGTTGTAATATATATAAGTGCACTATTTCTCCAGTATTTCACAAGAAATTAAACTAGGCAAAGATTTGTTGAATCAACTGGCAAATTAGTTTAGAATTTAGGTGAATGCTGCCATTTATGGGGAAAAACTGAATAATGTTTTAAACAAAATTGACTGGCCTTATGAAAGTGTCGCCTTATTTGCGCAATACGTATTGACACATAAAAAAATTCAACATTAGCATATTTTGCAGTATATATACATTTAACGTCTGAATTTAAAAACCATTAAAACACCAAATAAAATAAATTAAGACAGACTCGAGCACAGTTTAAAAAAAAAAAAAATAAATATACTTAAAAACAATTAAAAATACAAGTTGTAAACGTTTCGCCAAGTGACACGCGAGGCATCATCAGTACTTAAATCCATTGCATAGCAAACGACTGAACAAATCAAGAACAGTTAAAGTTGGTTATTTTAAAAACAGACAATATTCACTAGGGACAGAACGAGCTTCATTCAAAGTCTGCGATCGCAATTGAGTGTACCAACCCTCAAGGAGTAATCTACCATGATAGCTGTTGCAACCGATTTCAAAATACCGGCGTTCGCAATGAGCGGGATGTAATTCGTTTGAAGTGAATGCTGGACAATTTTTGAATTCAAATTACCATTTTTTAAAGCACCAGTATGCTCTTTTAGGCGAATTTCCAATGATCTATACCTGTTTCACCAATGTAAACACTATTGCAATCTTTACAGGGAATAATATAAACAACACCGGGTAATTTAGACTTATCATATTGAAATTTATGCTTATTGAAAAAGGAACTCACTTTATTAATTGGTTTAAAAGAAACCACAATATTGAATGATTTTAGAATGCCAGAAATTTTATCAGAAATGTTGCCAACCTCCCGATTTTTTGAATACCGGTAAAATCTTACAAAAGAATTCGCTTTATTAAATTGAAGAAATTGTACGATTACATGAAACAAATGTTTTTACATAAAAATACTGGTATGAAAAAAATCGGGAGGTTGGCAATTATGAAGGGATATAGATAAAAGAGTTTGGTTTACTACGTTGAAAAAGTACACCAAATTATATATTATTTGGTGTTTTAATTAGCATATTGTTCACTTTAAAATGATTTCTATAAACATTCAATTTTCATAATTATCTAAATTAATTTATAATTTTCTTTCTTAATTACCCATCAATATCACGATAAGTTTTAAAAGTTTGGCTGCACTGATTCTGCTTTAGTTATATATACCTCCACATTACTGTCTAGCATTTTAATGAAAAACCCTGTCTTTTTGTCTTCCTCTTTAAAGCATTCCCTATGCACATCTGCTAGAAGTGCTATTAATTCAAAAACTGAAAAATAATTTTCTCAAACGTAATTTAAGAAAAAGTAACTTATTTTAATTATTTCTTTCATAACTAATTTGATGAATAAAATAAGGAAGAATATGTTTTGTATTTAAGATATGTCATGCTTTTCTAGCGCAGTTATACCAATATATACGAGGGAAAGTCATTAAGTAAGTCACAAAAGATAATTAAATAATACTTTACAATGACTAACTTAATCAATGACTTAATCAACTTAACAATGATCACTTAAAAACTATTTTTATTTCTCAATATATTATCCACCAATATTTATGCACTTATATCACCGTTTAATCAGTGCACCAACATCAGCTGCATAACAATTCTTTGGGTTGCTCTCTCAGCCAAATTAGGACTTCAATTTGAACCTTTTCATCATATGTGAACATCATTTTGCTTCCAAGATGGTTTTTTAGTGGACTAAACAGATGAAAATCGCTTGGGGCTAAGTCGAAGCTGTATGGTGGATGTTGAAGAAGTTGCCAACCAAACTTTTGAATTGTCGCCTGTGTTCAACTTGAAGTCCTAATGTGGCTGAGACAGCAACCCAAAGAATGTTATGCAGGTGGTGTTGGGTGATAAAATGGTGACCACTGATAAAATGGTGACATAAGTGCATAAATATTGGTGAAGAATATGTTGAGAAATAAAAATAGTTTTGAAGTGAATATCATTGTAACTTATTATTTAATTATCTTTTGTGACTTACTTAATGACTTTCCCTCGTATCTGTCTTTCGATAAAGAACTTATTATTGTCGTTTTTAGGACTTATGTCGACGATTTCCAATGAAATAACATATCTCTACCATGAATTGTGCTTATGAAGCTCCTCTGAAAGCTCGTAAAACATTCATAGTATTTTATTTTAGTATATTTCCTTTTCTTTGTTTAATATTATTTTCATTTACTTTTCCATTTATTTTCCCACATGTTATTTCCCTTTTAATTGCATAGATATATGCGTAGATATATATGTTACGATAATTCAATAAATAAGGTTCCATTTTGATGAGATATTAAGAATATTATATTAATTAAAAAGGATGTAGTCGTCGTTATGATATTCACAGGCTTTGGTCGATAAACATTGGGAATTTGCAGCATAAAGAAGAAGGAATCTCCATGACAGAAGAAATTTTTTTGTTTTCTTCTTATGTAAAATGTATGTCTAAAAAAGCATCCGCAACTCTTCCTTGATATAGTTGGACATTTTCACCTCTAAAACTCTATCAGTTAATCTTCCAAACTACATTACATTACAAAAATATGTTATAATTTCTCATTTCGAATATTCTGGTGACTCATTTCAAGACAGCACATAGTTTTTAAGACGACAAATATCACAGAAAAATCTGATCTCCTCGTTCATGCTCGGTGTTAAATGTCAAGGTGGCAGAAAATTATTTACGCATTGCGGATACGTGGAACAGCCAATCATGGTTTCAAAGTGGGGAAGAACTATTTTTAAGGTCGGAGGGAAAATATACTGATGCGGTCTTTCCGGAAAAAGGCGCTAATTTAACTTTGGAATGAAAAGAAAAGAAAAGAAAATAGTATAAATCGGATAATTTTAATAGAATAAATATCGGCATTTTAAGATTTGAGAAATAAAAAGGGTTTGAAGAAAAATGATTACGGGAAATGTTTCTCAGAGATTTTGAAAGGAAATAAAATATGCATTATAAATAGAAAAGAATTTAAATAAACGAAATGAATGAAATATTGTATAAGATAGGAAATAATTTAATAAACTAGGGTTGTAGAATAAATTTAGAAGGGAAATTTTTATGGAATGAATTTAAAGAAGAGCGGAAATTTAATTTTTGTAATATATATATATAGTTTAAATGAAAACACATCTGAACTATATATATATACACTGCTCAAAAAATTAAGGGAGCACGCAAAGAAGAGAAGAGAACCATGGGAAACCACCATGCATGGATATAAAATGGAGAGTACACATGTATCAATGCGCAATACAGAAAAAAAGACACACAAAAAATTGTAAGGGAGCTTTAATTCTTTTAACGGATGGAAATAGCATGAAAAGATGGTTTAGGGTAATAATTTGGTTACATGTAAATGACAAAATAAAGTATTGTTTAGTAATGATGCAGGATGTTTAATACGACGTGTGGTCCCTTCGAACAGCTAAGACTGCAGCACACCTGTTTTCCATTGATGCGATGAGATTATCTACAAGACTTTGAGGATTACTGTTCCACTCTTCAAGAATTGTAATCTCCTTGTCCCAGACAATAAAAGAAAGCGTCTTGCTGCAATGCGTCGTCCGAGTGTGTCCAAAACATGCTGGATCGGATTCATGTCAGGAAAGCATGCTGGCCATTCCATACTCTGTATTGTTTCAACTTCAACCATGTTCTCTACCAGACGAGCTGTACTCGATCTGGCATTATCATGCATGAAAACAAAGAAATCACCATGGGTGAAGCGTAAGGTAGGACATGAGGTCTCAGTATCTCGTTTGCATACATTTGGGCCGTCAAATTGCCATTCCAAATGATATGCAGGTCCGTACGTCCACCTATGCTGTTTCCAGCCCATACCATCAACCCATCTTGTTTGTAATGTGATCTTTCACGAACAAATGTGGGGTTATTTCGTGTGCCCCTTTCCTTCCATACCAAAACACGTCGAGTGTCACACTCCAGACTGAATAGGGACTCGTCTGTAAACAGCATTTGACTCCAATCCGTTGCCTTCAATCTTGATGTTCAGCAGCCCACCTTCATCGAGCCGCACGGTGGCTTGAGGTTAACGGAATGTAGACCATTGGCTTACGTACATAGAAACCATCCTGATGAAGCATATGTCGTACTGTTTGGTTCGACACCCTTCGTCGTGTTGCCAAGAGCTACTGTTTTTTTAGACCGGCGACCAGGCCCCTACTTACCAGGTTTCCCTAGCTTAAACGGGTTTAGTGCCTAGTACCGGGGCGCGTAGGGCCAATGAAGGGATGCCGCGTAGCGTCTGGCCATTGCTGGCAGGACGGCTACGTGGAGGACTTTGTTCCGTTCCCATTTTTGTTTTGCTGCTAATTGATGTTATTATTTTTGTATGGACATGGGCTGAGTAGCATCCCTTTTATTGTCTCGACGAGCTGTTAACAGGATATATCGGTCCTCAGTTGCTGTGGGGCACGTGCTCGACCTTGCCCTGGTCGACATCTAACATTTCCTGTTTCTTGGAATCGATTCCACAGCCTTGCAAGGACATTTCTTGCAACTCCAACCCCGGTGTTTGCCCGGATTCAGGTGTCTCTCTAATATGCCAAACCATGGATTCCGGTAAATCAAGTTGCTGCAACATTTCCAAATCACCTTTTCTCAAAACAAAAGCTGAGCAATTAAATTTCGCAACTGAGACACTAAACAGACATTTCTGCGAAATCCCGATTTTTGCACTTATCTCCTTTGTCTGGTCTTTGACGTCATGAACTTTGATTCGCATATGAAGTTTTATTTTTCTGTTTTCTGTTATGCTTTAAATTATTGATATTTTAATTGAAGTTACTTATTGTTGTAAGTATTTGTGCAATTTCGTTAAAACCATGTGCTCCCATAATTGTTTTGAGCAGTGTACATATATATATATATATATATATATATATATATATATATATATATATGAGAGAGAGAGAGAGAGAGAGAGACTTTAAAAGATGTATTTTGCATGACACTGCATAAGACAGAAAGCTACTCGAGCATGGAAAGGAGAATACGCCTCTATTATGGTAAGTTGTTGAAGGGAAATTAAGAGTTTATCAAATGAAAACTTTGGAAATCTGCCTCATCTGCATATTTTACTGGCATACCAAATATATCGTAACGTATAAATTATATTATGTATGTTACACAACGAAAAATAAACTTCTGCATAATGTTATTTTAATACATTTTTTTAAACGTTAACTTTCCATAATTGTCTAAATTAATTTGTACTTTTGGTTTTAATTAAAGATCAATATCATCAAAAGTTAAAAAAATATTTGGCTATATTGATCTTTTTTTATTTCCATACCTCCATTTTTTACTATCTTACATTTTTCTTTAAAAAAAACTCTCTTTCAGTCTTTTTCTCTAAAGCATCTCACATATGCACGTCCGCTAGAAATGCAGTTTATACAGAAACCGAAAAATAATTTTATCAAACTACCTTTAAACGAAAGTAATTTATTTCATTCATAACTAATTTGAATAAAATTTTATCATTTTCGCATTATGAATTTCTGATGGGAAATTAGTTTCTAAATAACGTAAAAAATTAATATATTGTTTTGTATGTTTATATCGTTTATGTGAAAGTTAATAGAGTAACATAAAATGCATTTACACTGTTCAATGTATGATTTGAAATATTTAGTTTTTTTCCCTATGTAATATATAGTTTTTTATATTTTTTATTTATATAGCTTTTCATTACCTTTTATATTTCATTTTTTAAACTAAGATTAAAATTATTAAACTAAAACCATACTTTATTTTTAGCTTTTTAAAGAGTTCTTAAATACATATTAATCACTCTACCCCACTCCACTCTTATATATATATAATTAAATGCACGTTTGTGCAATTAATAATTTTTGTGTAAAATTCTTTTTTGGTTTATTTGTTTATGTACGTGTGATTGTCTGAGAAGGTATAAGATATATATATATTTGTTTTGTTTTGTTTGCGAAAATGTTAAAGTGCGTTTGTCTGTGTCCATGTGTATGTGTTTGCATATGCAAGTAAACGTAACGTGTGTGTGCTTATAAATATACATCCAGTCCAGACGCAGATAAGTCTGTGCCATACGTATTACAAACAATTTGCATATCCAAATGCAAATACGTGTCTGTGATATATCATGGTTTTCATTTATGAGTCACGCATCATATAAAACAAGATATATGTAATGTACCACTCAACTTCATAAATTTATAAAATTTAACGTTTTATTTAGATTATTATTCAATTCAATGTTATTCAATTTAAGTTTAATTCTAATGTTTTATTGTACAGGGGGTCCCAAAAGTCTCCGTACAACTTCAAAAATTTATTACAAAAAAACTAATAGGCCTACAGCAAAAATAATTACAACAGTACATAGAGTAACTTAAAAAGTTTTTTTCTACTGCCTTAGTAAACTTTAACCTGAGATCCTTTCGTAGCACGAAGAATATCAAGACGATATTCCAATTCAATCCACAAACGTTTTAGCATGCTAACATCAACAGTAGCTACTGCTGTTTGGATCTTTTGTTTCAATTCCATGAGACTATTAACTTTTGTTCGGATTTCGTTAAACAATTGTAACTACTGTTGATGTTAGCATGCTGAAACGCACGTGGATGGAATTGGAATATCCACTTGATATTCTTCGTGCAACGAAAGGATCTCATGTACAAGTATACTAAGGTAGTAAAAAAAAACTTTTTAAGTTACTCTATGTACTTTTGTAATTATTTTTCCTGTAGGCCTACTATTTTTTTTTGTAATAAATTTTGAAAATTTACGGAGACTTTTGGGACACCCTGTATTTTAAAAGCAAATTTTGAACAAATCAGTAATAGTTAGCTATGATTTATAAGTATAATTTTTAAAAACATACGCACTAAGGAAGGTGGAAATTAATGCGTAATGTTAGTGGTAACAAAAGAATAAAACTCGCTTCATACGTATTTATATTTTTTACTGTTTGCTCTCGTTTTCGTTTATTTTTCATAATAAACAGTGAAAAATCGTATATTAGCACCAGAATGCTATTGTATTCAGAAAGCGAAAAGTCATTATGATAAAAAGTATCTTATTACCTCGGGCAGCTGTTGCAAAAACATTCAATAGGCTGAATGACTTTATCGAAATAACGAAGAATAAATCCAAAATAAAATCTTATTTATTTACTGATATTCTATGAAAACTACGGAAGAAAAGAAAAATGACGAAAAATCGTGTATCATATGTCAATTATGGAATATGTTAATAAAAAGCCAACATAATTAATATCAGAAAATATTATAGAAATAAACAGAATAGTAAAATTAAAGGAAATGCGAAGCGAATATTTTTTAAGTATTTGTTAAATCCAAAACTCAAATAAAATTGAAAAAATCATATATTATACATGAAATATAGGAAATTTATCCGGTTTTAGTTTTATATAATGAAGAACTTGATGCAATAATCAGGTAAAGTAATTAAAAAAATAGTGAGAAATTCAATGCAATACACTGTCATACATTTTCTAACATAATGAACATGTGCTACAAAACCAAATCTACGTAAATGTACACATATGAAGACGAAAAGGGGTGAAATCTGAATGGTCAAGGTGGTCAAGGATGAAATCATGAATGGTGTAAGATAACTAAATTGGAATAATTATCTCAATACAATTTCTCGATTTATTGTCCGAATTGAATGTAACTCCGGAAAATATTAGTTTTAGAAAATTGTACATTGGAGGAAATAAGAAAGGACAATTACATGCCATGCCTGTGTATGCTTAAGAAATGATTTTGTCTCAGGAGGTGCTGAAAATGTCCTCCCACTCCGTTCAGACTACATAATTTAAGTTGACTAAGATCTCCCAATTCTCTTTGTGAGTTCCAGAAATTCACTAAAAGTGAGTAGATTGAATCTATGGCTAGATACACAGATTAAATATATACGTAATAGTAATCTAACAAAACCATAACTGTGAAAAAAGGGAGCCAAGTTCTGTAGGAAAAAAAAAAGCTAAGAAGAGAAGTGATATGTAAGTGGGTGCCAAGTTCAAATATAATTCACTCAAACTTACTTACTGAAGTATTATAGCATTGTTTAAATTGTTTAAAAATAAAAATTATTGATAGCATATTAATAATAAATCTAGAATTTGGCAAGTGTTTACCTAAGTGTCATTTATCTTTATTGATGACATTATTATATCAAAACTTGTTATTTCATGTTTGGAGGCCTTAATTTGAGTGTATTGAGGCTCTTGAAAGGAGTGGAGTCTCTAGGATGATGATCAAGGACAAGTTTAAGTGCAGTGGCGATTCGTGGCTGTCTTCTTTTGGGGCACTAAATGGATGAAAAGAACATTTATTATTTTCATACCATTATTTTTTTAAAGAAATATTTTTGTTGTTTAACGGTAGAACTTCTGCAATAATTGAAATAAAATATTTATTTTTAATAATAGTGGTAAGAAAAGAGTAAATTTGGCAGCCATGCATTTAGTGTCCCAAATAAAGCCAGTCAGGAGCCGTCACTGCTTAAATGTATCTGTCTCTTTGTACACTGTACCTTACATCTGTACCTTAGTCTGTTTGTATTGAGGTTTCCGGGGGTAGGGGTCGCTAGAGTGATAACCAAAGACGAGCGGAAATGTATCTGTGTGTTACGAGTCATTTGTTTATAATAATAATAATAATAAAAATTATTATAATGACAGCGTTATTAATATTATCATCATCATTTTATTAAGACATGAAAATGATAGGCATAATATTTATCAAAAACTTGCCAAGTTCTAGATTTATTATTAATATGCTATCAATAATTTTTATTTTTAAACAATTTAAACAATGCTATAATACTTCAGTAGGTAAGTTTGAGTAAATTTTATTTGAACTTGGCACCCACTTACATATCACTTCTTTTCTTGGCCCCTTTTTTTACAGAACTCGGCTTCCTTTTTTCACAGTTATGTTTTTGTTAGATATCATTACGTTTTGTACAGATACAATATACTTATACACTTTACTTAATGGCTTTTAATGTGTTTACATGTGACTATTTTAATCACCAGGCAACATTCAATTTAATTTAAATTTCCTATTACAAAATATTTGGTTGTCAATTTGTGGCAGAAATCTATATTTTAATACTGCTATATTTAATGTTTGTTTTGAAACGATATGTATTGATTCGAAATTTTTATTATTTCTGAAATAACAATAATCATATTGACATAATTTTATGTTTTACCATTACAGACTCATTAACATATAAATCAACAGTCCGATTCATATTTACAAATAAAATGACGAAGCTATCCAAATAATATCAAACAAATAAGTATAAAATTTAAACAAGTACTGACAAGAAAATCCGGCTGACTTTTAGCCCTTACTAATATAGGTTTTTCGTCTGGTGAAAGAAAGTATTGCCTCAAACTATAATTAAAAACAAAATGCTAATACACCTTATGCTTAATTATAACATTTATTTGACACACAGCATACAAACTTGAAAGTAAACAGACAGTAATCATTCAAATTCGAATTCGTCCACCGAAGCTACAGCATAGCAAGAATTTGCATCTTCAAAACCCTCCGTATACAACAGTTTGAAAGTTCGCGTCGCTATCGAAAGACATCGAAATGATACTTGATAGTCCTCTGCAAGCATTATCTTTATACTCAGCGGCAATCGGTAGGGTACCTTTATCCGCAGTGGAAATCGATAGAGTGCCCGTAGCACTGACGTTGAGAGTCCGAGACACCTCAAGGTTGTCCACAGCTACAGTGCCTAGAACCATGGTAGCCACACATCCATGATCCATATTTATTTGAATCACAGGAATAACTCAATTTTGTTTACATTTTGAATTATGGGATTGGACAAATTTCAACTGCGGATGTCTTGAAATATATACGTATTTCGATATATGTATTCTCTCAAGATAATTTTGTTTTTTCACAATGTGTCTAAAAATGTAAATTTTATGCACCATTACTCAAAAATTTTATTTTCTGAAATTAGCCAAAAATGGTTGATAATCAGGTGATTTTGCTGCAAGGTCAGCCCGGATTCAACATTTGACGCTTTTTTTGGCAAATTAAAATTTCGCCTAAAAGGCTTAACATTAAAGTAAAAATGGACACCCCCAAGTGGGTAATTAATCGATTTTCAGAATTTTTTTTCGATTCCTTATAGTGTAAACGAACTTCGTACCAAATTTGAAGTCTGTAGGTGCAGTAGATACATGAGATCTTTTTGATGAGTGAGTGAGTCAGTGATAAAATTATCATTTATCAGACATTTTCAAGTATCATTATCTCAGAAACTAATTATGCGTTATTTATAAAATTTTGTATTCTGGATAATTAAGGGGACCTTACTACACATCTAAAATTACAAGTACGTAGGTCAAACAGATTTTCAGTTGTAGAGTGTCGAAATTAATCAAAAACAGCTCGAAATGGTTCGTGTAATATAACACACTAGTACAAGGCATGATATTTAAGTTGAAAATGTACTAGCCAGACTAAAATTTTTGCTCGCCACAATTTTACATTCTTTGAGACAGCAAAATCGGCCCCACACCTGCCCAGAAAATGGACTATTTATGACAAACTAAATTTAAATTGACCATTGTTAAAAGGAGCTGTCTGTTAAATCCAGAATATTTTACATTCATGAAAAATATGAACAATTTTTTAAATCTTAAGAGATGTATTATTAAGAATTTTCTGGTGACCAACATTATAAAAGAATGTAGAAATTGAAAAATCGAAACATATTTACTGCAAAAGAAGAAAAATAATATTAACTAAAAATAAGGTTGCCATAAGATTTCAATGCTTACAGAAATTGTCACATACCACTAAAAAGTCATGAAAGAAAAAGTTCCTGTACTTTTAGCACTTTATGTTTGTGTAGCGCTGCCTTTCTGCGCTGAAATACTACTTGTCATCGCAGCTGTAAATTCAAACATTGTTAGGGTGGGTCCATTAACAGAAATTCTAAGCAAATCATCCAGTGTCTCAGTCTTCAGAGAGTTCCTGTATGCAGTCTTTAGTATTTTGTGGCAGCTGAAACCTCTCTCACACGAAGCTGTGCTCACTGGTAGAACAGTACAAAATGTTAGAATCTGGAGCAAATTGGGGAATCTTGTTGAACACTTTTCACTGTAAAGCTTCTCCAGCATATCTTTCAGTGTTAGTGAAGGGAACATAAACTTGATTTCTGCCCACTCTGCCAATACAATATCCACTTTTTCATTAAAGAGACTTGGATTCAAATACATGATGAGCTTATTTATTTCTTCTATCCCTAACTCAAGAATTTTTTCTTTGGGAGGCCAACCCAAAGTGTCAAAAACATGCAGAGATGTTAACACATCTGTTGACATAGATTGCAGTGTTTCTGTGATGTATATCTTTGCAATTAATTGTTTAATTAATATCCCTCTTAAAGTCTGAAACTCTTTTATTATTCCTAATATGCCCTCTTTGATATGATTATCTTTTCCATCCACGTATCGAACATACATATTTGCATGCTCAATAGCTGATCTATCTGTAGAATCATCAACCAGAATACTGATATATGTACACTTTTTTTAATTTATCCACTAAATCTAACTTCAAAGTTTCAGCAATAAAATTGATAAAATACCTGCATTGTTTTTCATTACTATATTTTGTTAAAATATCAACATTTAATTTCTTAGCTAAGCACAAAAGATCTACAAAGTCTTTAAACGGTTTTTCATGCTTTGCAGCACAGTATGTCACATTGAACGTATTTTGCAAATGAGAAAACATGTGTCGGTCCATTTTCTTCAGACATTTAGCCATTGGTGTTTCTAATGGGTGTATTTTTGCCTTTATAATGGCAACATTTCCACAGGGATTTTGCTTTGGTTGTGATAAACAAAAGGATTCTTTTTTAAAAGGCCCAGAAAATTTTACAGTCCGTGTAAAAATTACGTGAGAAATATTGTTATCTGGTTGTAAAATAAATATGTTTTCTTTTCGCATCGGATTCGTTAACATAAAAAAAATAATATTCGTTGTCCGATCTCTCTGAAATTTTAGTCGTTTATAAATATAACTGTTTCCAAGTCTTCTATAAAATTGTGTGAAAGTATATGCATTTTAAATAGTGAAAACGTTACCCGAAACCAAGCGTGACCGCGGAAAACATCCCGTTATTATGGGTTTTCGCCGAAAATATCTCAGATTTTATTTTATTTTTTAAATACTTGTTCTCGTCCGAACGCTTCGAAATTGAAGTAGGTGATATAAATCTGGTTTACCGTGATGTTCTATAAAGATTATGTCGAAATACGAACGTTTAGTAACTTTTGACGTAAGAAAAAACCCTCTTCTCGTGAGGCGCGAAATGACCTGCGTTCGCCGATGTTTTTAAAAGGGTTAAAATCCGTATTTAAAAAAATAATTATACAGTCCATTAGAAGAAGGTTTCAGCTCTAAGAGCATGTGTTTGGTTTGTCTGTATCTCTAAAATTGTGGTATTGAGGGGCGTTGGCGTAAGTGAGAAAACATACGCAAAACGACCCTTTTTCAAAAATGTTTTTTTCAAATGATTAACTTTTTCTTTTTTAATTGATTGCGGCATTAGAGAGCGAGAAACAGTGCGATCTTTCAGAATATGTTTTTCGTTTTTAAATAAACCAAATGGTTTAGTCGATAGAATTTAAAATTGAAAATCCATCCATTATTCCTAATAACGCTCAAGCACCTTTTTCCTGTAAAGTTTCTGCCTTTAGACATTTTATTAGAAGAGCTTTTAATGTCTGTACCCCTAATCAATTAAATAATGAAATAAATAAAATACGTGACATCGCAAGAAATAATGGATACAAAGACAGCACCATCAATAAATTAATTACGAGAATGAAGAACAATAAAAAGAAGAAAACTTTTAATGAAAGAAACTCAAACATACCAACTTTACAATAATTTCCAGGATTCTTTGAAAGATTAAAATATAAACTTAGAAAATTTAATATCTGTCTTATTGCAAAACCTTCCACAAAATTAAAAAACATAGTATGTAGAAAAACAGACCCACTAGAACCTAACCAACTTTCCGGTGTTTATGAAATCCCATTTACCAAGGCAGATGGAACAATACAGTACTATATAGGAATGACAAACAGAAAAATTAAAACAAGAATAAAAGAACATATGGCAGATATCAAACATGACAGAAGAACCACCGCTTTAGCCAGACAATATAGTAAGGAGCAGTTGTAGATAGATTTCAATAGTAGTAAAATAATTTTTCTATCAAGAGCTTATTTCCCATCCATTATCCGTGAATCTATAGAAATATATTTGCGAAAAGATTGCATTTGTAACGAAACCATTTCCTTTGAATTAGCTAAAATTTGGCACGCGATGATCGATAGATGGAAAAGCAATAAAAATAAAAATAATAATTTTTTTCACGTTTTCCAGTTTTGGCCAATTTAAGCACCTACTAACCTTGGACATGCGATCTCGTGGTATATGTTTCATTTTTTTTTCAAATATGCGAGAATTTTGTATTTATCATTAAGATCTGAAGATGTCACCGATAGTTGTGAACGAAACATATGTTATCTACATTAAAAAAGGTATTTTAAATATTCTGTGTTATGTTTTTTATCACTTTAAGCATTATTGGACATTAATTATTTTTGTTGTCAACATCCCTTTTTCTAAGTAAATACAAAACGCAAAACGATAAATGTGATACCATATGAAAGGATTTTGAAGCGGCTTCTGACATAGTACACTCACATTTCGTTAAAACATGTATTTTGATTTAAATTGAAATGAATTAAAAATTAAATCGGCATTGTTTTCATAAATGAAATGAAAGGTTTTCCTGAAATTAGTGTTGCCACAAAAGTAAAATAACACAACAATTATTATAAAAAAAAGTTCAATAAAGATAAAGTGGGACCTAGTTGCTGCGCCTGTTTATTTTATATTTATGATTTAAAAGAAAATTTAAATTCAAATGTTTAATTTATTTTTATTTACCCCATACTTTTTTCACGAAACAAATGATGTCACCCTCTAATGCAGTTAAAATACGATTGATAAATTTTCTTTTGCGTTTGCTGTCTTCGGTCAGTTTTTACTGTAACTTTGATGGAATAAGTGTGATGATATTCTGTCTTGACTAATGTTGTTTGAAGATATTTTTAGTCCTTAATAAATTTTTTTAGAAGTTTAAACCTGCATGTAAAAAATATTAAATATTGCTAAAAAAAATTATTAGACTGCTGTGCTATATACAGGGTGGTCCTAAAATATATGTCAAAAATGTAAAGGTAGGTAGAGGGGACCTAAATAAGCATATTTCGTACAGGAATGTGGGTTCGGAAATGCCGCGTTAAGGCAGTAGAGGGCGCTGTTGAGTTCGGCGAATGAAAACGTTTCGCTGTGTTTAATCGTCTTTCCCCGCACTGTTTTCGAGCCATCGTTAAGCCAATGCGGAACTTGCCGACATGCATTTCATGTATGGGGCTGCGCAAGAAGATGCTCAAAGGATGTACATGGAACGATCCTCGGGTAGGAATCGGCCGGATTGCCGAACGATTGAGCGTCTTCATCGGGAGTTGTACGCGAGTGGATCGTTTTATGCTTCCAGGCGTGATACGGGCACTGGAAGACATCGCAGAATTCCAGCAGTAAGTATTATGCACAGTAGTGTATAGTCCCTCGACAAGCTCGAAAGCCGTTGAACGTGCGCAACCTTTGAGCAGCCGCTCTATTTCCTTGCGCAGCCCCACACATGAAATGCATGTCGACAACCCCCGCATTGGTGTAACGATGCATGTTACTTGAATCGTGCGGGGAATGGCGATTCAAGCCAGCGAAACGCTTTCATCCGCCGAAATCAACTACTGCCTGAACGCTGGATTTCCGCACCCACATTCCTATCCGAAATATGCTTATTTTGGTCCCTTCTATCTACCTTTACATTTTTGACATTTATTTTAGGACCACCCTGTATACATATATATATATATATAGTGTATGTGGTCAGTTTCTTATGTTTCAATGGTTAAATTTTACTTAAAGTTTTATATATATATATATATATATATATATATATATATATATATGTGTGTGTGTGTGTGTGTGTTATAATATTCAATATATGCATTATAATATTAATATTCATCATAATATTCAACATATTTAGTAATATTATTTAATATTTTTAATATTCCATCACACTATTTTAATATTTGCATCTTTATAATAAAGCCAAGAAGCTAAACTCAGCAGTTTTATCTTTTATCCGATTTAAAAAGGAATCATGCATCTTAAACATGATAACTTAATGACATTTGCAAAACTTTTTCAAATATTAATATTCATCCATGCATAAGATTGTCTGATTGTTGTCTATTCTTTGCATTAAAAATAAAATAACAAAAGAAAACGGATCAGACGGATTACAAAACTTGCTTGTAATTGTGTGTCAGCATGTCTGTTTTAACATTGTGTTGTTTTTTTTTTTCACAAAAATATTTTAATTTTTAAAATTTTTAAAATATCATTACTTTTTTTATATCAACAAAATAAATACTTTTTTTTTTAATTTAATCTCAATTATGAATCTTAAACATGATTAGCTAACAATTTTTCTAAAATATCTTCAAAAGTTAACATTCATTCACGCATAAACTACCTGAGTATTGTCTAGTCTATCCATAAAAAAAATATATATAAATATAAATAAAGGAAAAGGTAACAGACGGATTACAAAAGTTGCTAGCGGTTGCATGACAACATATTTGCTAACATGTCTAACGCTTTAGTAAAGTGTCAGCGTTTTATCGTATGTTTAATCTACTTTATTGTACTTTTTTTTCTAATAAAAATTATCTTCACAATCTTTTTTTCTTTTTAGGCATTTTAATGGTATTTATAGAGTTCTAGCATTTATGCCTCGTATGCATGCGTAACTAAAATATTTAAAACATAAATATGGTATTTAAAGAAGAACGCTTAACTGTTGTCATTGAGTAACTGCAAATAAAATATCTAGTAATCGTAATGTTTAATCTACTTTATTGTACTTTTTTCTAATAAAAATTATCTTCATAATATTTTTTTTTCTTTTTAGGCATTTTAATGGTAGTTATAGAGTTTTAGCATTTATGCCTTGTATGCATGCGTAACTAAAATATTTCAAGCACAAATACGGGTATTTAAAGAAGAACACTTAACTGTTCTCATTGAGTAACTGCGAATAAAATATCTAGCTACCAAAAAAAAAAAAAAAAAAAAAAAAAAAAAATATCTTTAAGAACTATTAGAACTTTAAGTGATCAAGTATTTCTATTGAAATAATTATTTCGGTATTTAGTTTTACTGGTAAATATTTCAAGTAAAATATTCATAGCATAGTAAAGACATAGAATGACTAAAAATAAAAGTTGGGAGGATGGGATAGGGAGACTGTCATATTTGCAAAAAATATTTGGGATGTACAGGGGCTAATATTAATAAATACTTTATAATTATTTTCTTTAAAAGATACATAAAAATTATACGATCATAATACATACATTTTACGCACAAACTATCCAAAAACAGCGCCAAACTGTCGCCACCCCAGGTAGGAATTATACTACACCTTAGCCGTATGATTTTACTAGTTCCATATGGCGGTTTATTTGACTGGATTTTAAAACTGTCAATATTTTTAGACAAATATATCTAAAAAATAGCTTTCCTGGAGAGACATTGATGTTGAATAGCTTTCCTGGAGAGACATTGATGTTGTATATTTTTCCTGGAGAGACATTTATGTTGCTGTTAAAGTAACTTTACAGGCATAAGTATAAATAATAAGTGTATGTTTTGTTTTAATCTCTGTATGTATAGTCAGCCAGAAATGAAAGAATCACTATCCTGATTACCAAATTGCTGCACAAACTTCCTAACATGTGTCATTTAATTAATAATTGTACATTTTTATAATTCATTATAAATAAAATAATTATAGGGAGGCGCCCCCACCTATATCAATAAAAGAAAGATGTTTGTGCGTCGGTCTATCTGTGATCAAAAGGTAACGATATCTTTAGGGCGTAGAGGTCTGCAAATTTGAATAAAGATAGACGAATATAGGTCAGAATGCACCTGAGACCCATTTTTGATAATTAGCCGAGATATTAATTAAAAACATCCACTGACCGCTAATGAACGAGCTTCATTTTTCCTCAGTTCGCTGGTGTTATGATCACTTCTACACCTCTCCATGGAAAAAGTTGTTCTTCAAGCGCAGAGGTAGAAATCGTTTCATTTTTCCATCATTTCAAAATCGCAATCATCAGAACCCCTGTGAAGATACAAAAAAAAAAAAAAAAGAGAGAGAGAGAGAGAGAAGAAAAGAAAAGAAAAGGAGAAAAATGCTTCCATTTTCATGGTACCTTACTAGTATTAAAATAAAATATAAAGTCGAATTTCAAATCGGTCTGCCGTAGTATTAATACAGATTACACTAAAGCAGACCGAAATTTTTAAGAATTCATGCAACATTGTTTTTCGAATGATGTATAAATTGTCATGATATTCAATGACTTAAGAGGTTGATAATGACGAATGATGTACCTGATGGATATGTTCGAATGATGTATAAATTGTGATAATGTTCAATGACCTATTAGTTGACAACGATTTAGGCCCTGTATGTGATGCCTTCAGTCGCCTCCCTGTCAAATACAATTTAAATAAAACAAAACTTATGTACTGATTCCAGCATAAGAAAAGGGTCAGACATATCGATCAGTAATCGAGATGATCAGATATCTCGACTTCAGTTAAGCTCATTTTGATAGGTTAAAACAAACATTTAAGCATGCTGTCGAAAACAATGGAGTTAAAAGCTATTGAGCTTAAATTTTGTAGACACAGTTTTTTGTTGATGTCAAGAAAATGTGACGGAATAATATTCTGTTAAATAAAATTAAACTTATCACTAATTCATGCTTCTAAAAAAAAAAAAAAAAAAGTGTTTAAAATACCCCCCCCCCCCCCAAAAAAAAAAAAAACACTTTTTTTTTTTTTTTTTTACGATGTTATTATTTTTTAATCGGTGTCCTCGAAAACTGATGTAGTTGTCTGATGTAGTTGCAAAACTGATGTAGTTGCAAAATTAGCAATAAAAAATTGCTAGCTAAGATAATTTTCTACCAAATATACTACATTGTTGCCGAAACCGTTTACTTTTTTCACCCAACCACTGACGTGTAACCAACTACGAAAAAGAACCATTTTCAGTTTTACAAATCATGGAAAATCGCACTGAAGACACGTCTGAAGTCATTGCATTCAAATGAAAAAATATATATATATAAATAAATGTTTACGATCCCAATTTTATGCTAGGTACAAAATCATTTTTTCCTTTTTCTTTACAAAAAAGAAGAAAAATTAAATGCTTTTTACGTACTCAAATGAACTCTTATCAAGTCTGAACTAAATTCTACACGCTCTAAAAAAAAAAAAAATGATGTCATATTTAGTAGGAAACGGGCATTTCAGCAATACATTTTTCTGTAGAAGTCTGCATGTCTAATAAAATTAACCGCAAATTATTTGTTTGCCGCTTGCATGAACAAGTTAAGCTTTAATCCCCCCCCCCTCCTCAGCCCCCTAAATTTCCAAATGAATTGCAACCTCTCTTTTTAAAAATGGCATCCATCTGCGGTAGAATTCTCGCAAAAAAGTAAAAATAAATAAATAAAAGAAAATAAATAGAAAGAAAAAAAGAAAAAGTAAAGAAAATCGAAAATTAAATTTCTGATTTGAACCCATTTTTGGCCCGGGCTCGAGCTCGAGCTGAGCCCATCTCATCCCTAGTACAAACTATTATTAAATTTTCTTTCCTATATTTTCATTTGTACTTCTTTGTAATAATTATTTAACTTTGCACTTTTCTGCTATGTTAGTATTAACTATTTCAAACATAATTATTTTATTATTATGACTTTTTTATATTTATGTAAGAAATAGGAATTAATGAAGTATAATATTAACATTTGAAATATATATATATATATGATGAGTAGCAATCTACAGATGTTTTAAGGTAAATGGATATAGAGGCTTCTTATACAAGTATAGAAAATTTCAGATCAATCAACCACCTACTTTAGATATACGGATTTTACTTTACATACTTCATTATTTAAAAAGGTTATAAAACTGTGATAAGTATTTTTCTAAGTGATATTTTGAAGCATATTTTTTCAAAAGAAAAAAATATGTTTATTTTATTTTTTTATGATTTTTGTGCTTTAATGGATAAACGTATTTTAAATTTACACTCAAATTAATTGTTTTAAACCAATACTCTTAATGGCATCGGTATCCTTTGAACTTTAAAAAAAAAAAAAATAAAAAAAAAAAAAAAAAAAAAAAAAAAAAAGGGTATTTTATAATACGCTTTTAACATATTATTAAAAAATTTTATATAAGAAAATCATTTCATAACAAATAGACAATTCAGGTAAAAATTTCAAAAAGACAATTCAGGTAGTATGTGAATATAGGTCACAGTGGACCACCCGTTCAACTTGTGTTTATCGTTGTGTGTTTTGGTTATTAACTTCATATTAGACATTCCTCATACATTACGGTATAGTAAAGAACATTTTCAGCCTTAAATCATGCATATGGTCAAAGCAGAATTTATTCATTTTAGAAGAAGCTTGATGCTTTTTGACACAAAAGTAATAATTATGAGCATCATATACACCGCGCCAGTATTATACTGTAAAATCAACATTTTTTTTTTTCAGTGTAGGAAAACTCAAATAGTTACAACATTGTTTCCTCTTTTCAATTAAAATTAAAACTGCAGCTGAAAAAATATGCTAGTTTATTTTTTTCTGCAATACTAAAAAATATATATATATATACTTTTGTGTTCAGCGCAATTGATATATCTTGAAGAATATGTCTACTAATTAATATTAAACAAAGACAAATTTATTTTAAAGCTTTTTTTATTTTTTATTTATTTATTTATTTATTTATTTATTTTAAGAACATAAAAGTTCTTAAAATTATGCAATTTACATACTGCTTAACACATGCTATATGATGCTCATTTAAAATTAAATATATAAGTAAAACTTTGATGGATCTTTTTATGCATACAATGTCATCCTGCACAAAATTTCTTGTAAATGTTTTTATGCATGTAAAGTCAATTAATTGTATTGTTCTGTGCATTGAAAAATATGGTTAGAGATTTCTAATAAAATATTTTGCTTTTTAAATGTGTATTAATACTGTAATTTATCTTTCATTATGTTTCATAGGGTGTCCCACTAAAAAGTATTATTTCTTTAAAATGATACTAAGATTTATGCTTTGAAGAAATTAATAAATGAAAACATAGAATTTAGGCTGATTGAGGAATTTTTTCATGTGCAATTTTTAAAAGAGAAAAAAGAATTCAAAAGTGTCCCACTATGCTTCATCTTCTCCTATAAATTGAATAAATATGTAGATTTAAAAAAATAATAAAATTAAAGAAATTAAAAAAAAAAAAAGAAAAAAATCTCTTCACTGAAACTGCCCGATCGGGAAATTCCATGATAACCTATAGGAAAACTTAAAAGTGCAATGACTCCTTACCTAATATAATTATTAAAATAAGATTTTATTCATCAGAAAGTAGTCGTCAAATGCCGACAATGTGAGCTTAAAAATTATGTCCGTAAATTTTAGGTATTTTAAGAAGATTTTCATCAAGTGGAAATTTTAAAGTTTATAGGGATTTTTAAATATTTAAAATTTAGGGAAACAAATTTTAAAAACGCATAGCCTCGGCATCTAACGTGTAACTTCCTGATAGTGAAAACCCTATTTAATGATTGTATTAGGTAATGAGTAATTGCGTTTTTAAATTTTTCCATTGGGTTAACATGAGATTTTGTGATCGGAGAGTTTCAATGAAGTATTGTACCATTTAAATGCTATGAAAATTAACAAAACATTCAAAGTTTGAATTACTGTATCTTAAAACAAATTTTATGTATAAACATGAAATTTTGACTAATAATTAAACAAATTGTGCTTTTTAATATACCACCATTAAAATTTGACTAGTTTTCTCAGAATTTGGGCATTAATGAAATTAAAATAATTCTTTTTTTTTTTTTTTTTTACTCCGCCATGCATCTCCATCATGCATCGGTCTAATGTTTATATAAATTGAGATTTCTGCAATATATATATATATATATATATATATATATATATATATATATTTATACATATGTAGGATTTCAGTTTAAACACTTCATTTCCTTTATGACGTGCATGATCATCAAATTAACTGACGCTCTAGTACTATTATTATCCATGATTTAAATGCACGAGTTATAAAAAGTTTAGATCGCGAGATCAGAATATCTTCAAAATTGAAAAAGAGCCAGTCTTCTAATTTTTATTGTGAAGCAAGCGTCGAAATGGGAAATAGCCAGTAAAGGCGCTGTTAGGCCTAGTTGGACTATTGGAAAATAAATATATTGTATATGTTGGGCGAAAAGTGTATTAGCTGTGAAGAAATTATTAGTAAAGTATTGTAGAGTTATCTTTCTAAGACTGTATTAAAGTTTATACTTTGTTATTCAACGTCTAGTTGTTCATATAATTCCAGTAAATCAACTGTTTACATATCTTCTTCTTACATATATATATATATTCTATAAAGAAGAAGAGTATATTTTTAAAATAATCTACTTTTAAATAAAAGTTATTTCATTAACCATGTAGGTAATAATAATAATGCAAAATTTTACATTTTTTAGGAATAAAATTAGTTATAACTAAAAATGTTATCACTGTAAATACATAAAAATAGATAATTTTAAAGACGCAGCTGTGCTTATTATCTATACCAAATTTCATAACAATCCATACATAAATTTTCAAGATACCATGTTCTCAATAACTGAAAACGTAATTTTTGAAAAACCTGTGTCGAAATACTTAAATACCATACAAAAAATGCATCTTCTTTTTGCCATAACTTCAGTTGTAATGGGGATTTTTGCATGCGGTTTGCTGTAAAATACTTTTAATCAATTATTTTATAAGATTCATTAAAAATAAATGTATAATATTAATAATAATAATAATAATAATAATACGTAATTATAATAATAATAATAAATTAATAATAACAATAATAATAATAATAATAATAATACGTAATTATAATAATAATAATAAATTAATAATAATAATAATAATAATAATAATAATAATAATAATAATAAATATAAAAAAATGATTTTTTAAGCTTAAAACTTACAAGATGCCTTAAATGTCTCATATGCGTAAAAAAAAAGCATATTTACTCAATAATTTTAATTAAAAAAATATATTATCGCATTTGGAATCTTAATTTTATAAATAATAATATTAAATTAATAAGGAAAATAATAATAATAAATTAATAATAATAAATATAATAATATTTAAAAATAATATAAAAGTAGTTGAAATGTAATTTTTTAAATACTATTTTTATAAACCATTTTATTAATTGTTTTAATTAGAAAAACTCGTTTTAATCAGAGTTGTTGGCTTGGCAAATTAGACTTGTTTTAATCAGAGAATAAAAACGTACTATAGTGCGTTTTATAAATTTAAGATTCTAAATGATAAAATAAAGATGTTTTATTTACATTAAAGATTAAAAAAAAAAAAAAAAGAGAGAGACAGTTAAAATATATGTATGACAAATTGATGCACTAAAAAAGAGAAAACAAAATGAAATTATTTTTTTTTTTTTTTTCAAAAATGAATTTAAAGATTATAGTTCTAATTTAATTAAAAAGAAATGGGTGTAACAAATATCCTTATTCTTATATTTTTAATTATCGAATATTTACAAAAACTTCGTCAGAATATAATAGTAGAAATAACTATTTACATTTTAAGTAAAAAATTAAAAAATCTCTAATTTCATCATTTTTTGCTAAGTGAAGAAAGAGTACCGAGTTCTCCTAATTAAAACAATTATCAAGTTATACAAATAAATATATAAATTAATAAATTTCTATTTTTATTATTATATGAAATATATGGTTTTTAAAAATGGTATATAAAAGATACATTTCAAATACTTATTTAACCCAAATCGTACTTCCAGTGCTTTAGAATTGATATTCTAACATTGAAGAATTTTACAATAAGCTGTCATTTATACTGTGGTATCAAATTTTCATAATGTCCATTTTGCGCTTATTTCGTTTAATTAACTTTTTATGATGCTTTGTATGATCTAATAAAATTATTACAAAGCTTTGTATGTTTGAATTAACTTGTATATAAAAATTACATTTCAGATACCTATTTCTCCCAAATCGTATTTCAATTGCTTTAGAATTGATATTCTAACAGTGAAGAATTTTACAATTACTTGTCATTTATACTGTGGCATCTAATTTCATAATGTCCATTTTGCGCTTAATTTTGCGTTTAATATACTTTTTATGGTGTTTTGTAATATGATCTAATAAAATTATTACGAAGCTTTGTATGTTTGAATTAACTTGTATATAAAAAATTACATTTCAAATACTTATTTCTCCTAAATCGTATTTCAATTGCTTTAGAATTGATATTCTAACAGTGACGAATTTTACAATTATACTTGTCATTTATATTGTGGCATCTAATTTCCATATTGCACATTTTGCGTTTAATATACTTTTTATGGTGTTTTGTAATATGATCTAATAAAATTATTACGAAGCTTTGTATGTTTGAATTAACTTGTATATAAAAAATTACATTTCAAATACTTATTTCTCCTAAATCGTATTTCAATTGCTTTAGAATTGATATTCTAACAGTGACGAATTTTACAATTATACTTGTCATTTATACTGTGGCATTTAATTTCATATTGTCCATTTTGCGCTTAATTTTGCGTTTAATATACTTTTTATGGTGTTTTGTAATATGATCTAATAAAATTATTACGAAGCTTTGTATGTTTGAATTAACTTGTATATAAAAAATTACATTTCAAATACTTATTTCTCCTAAATCGTATTTCAATTGCTTTAGAATTGATATTCTAACAGTGACGAATTTTACAATTATACTTGTCATTTATACTGTGGCATTTAATTTCATATTGTCCATTTTGCGCTTAATTTTGCGTTTAATATACTTTTTATGGTGTTTTGTAATATGATCTAATAAAATTATTACGAAGCTTTGTATGTTTGAATTAACTTGTATATAAAAAATTACATTTCAAATCCTTATTTCTCCCAAATCGTATTTCAATTGTTTTAGAATTGATATTCTAACAGTGACGAATTTTACAATAACTTGTCATTTATATTGTGGCATCTAATTTCCATATTGCACATTTTGCGCTTGTCTCGATTAATTAACTTTTATGATGCTTTGTAATATGAGCTAATAAAATTATTACGAAGATTTGTATGTTTGAATTAACTAGTATATAAAAAGTTACATTTCAAATACTTATTTCTTCCAAATCGTATTTCCATTGCTTTCGAATTAATATTCTAACATTGAAGAATTTTACAATAACATGTCATTTATACTGTGGCATCTAATTTGATAATATCCATTTAGCGCTTAATTTTGCATTTAATATACTTTTTATGATGTTTTGTAATATGGTCTAATAAAATTATTACGAAGCTTTGTATGTTTGAATTAACTTTTATATAAAAAATTACATTTCAAATACTTAGTTCTCTCAATCGTATTTTAGAATTGATATTCTAACATTGAAGAATTTTACAATAATCTGTCTTTTATACTGTGGTATCTAATTTTTATAATGTTCATTTTGCGCTTATCCTGTTTAATTAACTTTTTATGATGCTTTTGTATGATCTAATTAAATTATTACGAAGCTTTGTATGTTTGAATTAACTTGTCGAAATAAATTATTTAAATCCTTTTATGCAGTTTTATATTATAATTTGCCCCTTATTGTAAATATATTTAAAAAATAAAATTATTATATTTTGCATTTTGGTTCTTCTTCCTGATTTTTAAACTTAGGAATTACTGACTGATATTTGAAAAGCACTTAATAGAACCTAAAAAAGGATTGAATAATTAAAGTTTTAACCTGTTTTTTACTTACTTGAAAACATTTTCGGGTTTTGGGGAGAAATCTAAGTCTATTTAGTCCTTAAATCATCCTGCATTCCCCCCCCCCCCGCCCCCGATAACTTCAGTTGTAATGGGGATTTCTGCATGCGGATTGCTCTAAAATACTTTTAATCAATTATTTTATCAGAATAATTAAAAATAAATGAATAATAATAATAATAATAATAATAACAATAATAATAATAATAATAATAATATAATAACAATAATGTAATAATAATAGTAAATAAATAAATCGATTTTTTTAAGCTTAAAACTTACAAGACGCCTTAAATGTCTATTACGTGAAAACATTAGATATTCACTCAATTATTTTAATTTAAAAAAAATTATATTATTGCATTTGGAATCTTAATTTTATAAATAATAATATTATATTAATAGTGAAAATAATAATAATAAATTAATAATGAAAATAATAATAATAAATTAATAATAATAAATATAATAATATTTTAAAATAATAATTTTTTATAGTTTTAATTTCTCATTGCACCAGGGACTCTTTGTGGGTACCGCGGCACCTGGACCATGTTGGACCCCCCTTTCACGGGAAAATTCATGCCTTATAAACGTGACATACAGCTTTACGTGCATTTTAAAATTTAAGCCCCAGCTTTATAAAAATAATATATTGTAGACACGTGTAAAAAGGCATTAAGAAATAAGGTAAAATCATCTGCACTGTATGCTATTTAGATTGAAATAAATATTTAAAGCTAAGGGATTGAATGAAACATGTTTGTTGTAATATCATTTCTTCTCAGAATTTCGAAGTTTACATTACAATTCATTGTTATTAATGAAGCACAATGAGATAGTTTAGTTTACAAGAATGGGAAGAAAAATATTTTTTAGTATGAACATAAGTGGAGCTTTGTATTAATTTGCATTTTCAGAGAGTGCACAAAATACACTTTGGGGCCCCTCTGAAAACGGGGGCCCGAATCACATGCCCCGTGTGTCCCTGTGATAATCAGGCTTTACACTGAACTGCAAACTACTTTAAAGAAAATTTGTGAACAATAATTAAAGCGATATATTTTTAAGAACTTCAGATAATTTTACAGTGTAAAATAATAATAATAATAATTATTATTATTATTATTAATTAATAATCATTGAAACAATATTTCCGAAAAGCAATCTACTATTTGCCAAAGCTATTTTTCTTTTTAGGTAGAAAAATTCTTTCTAAAAAAGGTCTCTTTTTAAAGGCATTCACTTCATTTTTTTTTAATTTTTAACAATATAATAAATCAAATTTTTAGTTGTAGTTAATGTTTGATATCAATTATAAAACTCTAAAATTAAAAATCCTTTCCACTGCTTAGACGGCAAAACCCCCATGAAAAATAAGGAGATTCTCTCTTTTTCTACCTTCCGCCCCGCAGTTGGCTATGGATTGCTCCTCCTTGTGACGTCACACGTCTAGCAGCCAACTGAGAGGCGATGCCGAAGCCGACTCGAGTTTGTCCTGAGGCTTGACAATGCGCGGACGATAGTGTTTATCATTTAAAGTCGAGGATCGGAACACAATTTGATTGAGGGTCTTTAACTACCACCAGTGTAGAAGGATTTAGTTCTTGAATGTTAGAAGGATTAGCAAGTTTCAGCATTATCGACCGGTGTCCAGGTGAGTTTATTTTCATTCATCCAGGTGTGTGCGGCGTGTTTGAGGTTATCTAACTGCTTATTTTTAGGGTTAGGGACCGACCAGAGTCGGCGCCCGCTCAAACAGACTGAATTTTATACTGTTTATCCCCCCCGTCTTTTGGCATCATGACACCGCTGTGTCTCGAAATATCATGGATGTGTTTTGGTTTCTGTATCTTCCTTTACGTACTACTACCTGAATTTTCAATGAATGAATTTGACATGATTTTATGCTTTTCCCTATTCTGTTTGTTGTTTCTTTTGAAAGTGGGGATATTTCTGAATGAATGTGCGATCTGAACTACCATTGGTCAAAATCTGTTGATATATGAATGTTTTGAATGAGTGTGCTTTGCAATTTTTGCAAATTCCTTTTACTTATTTTTTATTGAATGGGTGTTTTCATATTATTTGTGATATTTATTTCTATTTTCATTTTAATCGGCTCATAATTTTTAAATAAAATTAAACTAATTCTTAGTTTTCTTAAGAATATTGATCTTCAATAAATGTATACTTCTTCAAGTTGCAAAAGCGTGCAAAAATAGAAAGATTGCAAGAGTAAAATATATATGTTCATTAATATATATAGGTTTTTGCTGTTAAAGTATTTTATTATTATTATTATTATTATCGGAGAGTTGTACGTACGCTTAAAATCGCGCCCGGAGACTTATGCTGTCACAATCGTTATACTTTTTCTACCTATATGCTGACATAACCAGAGCGCTATTAATAAAAATATAAACTTAACATAGAAGTTGAAAATGTTTTGTTTGTTAATTTATTTTACAAAATGATAGAATGAACCTATTATTGTTGTTATTATTCGTTTCGTGAGGATAAATTATTTTTTTAACTTGAATAATTTCAGTTAATTGTACAATGTTGCATTAAGAGAGAAAAATTAACATTACAAAGTAATTAGTATTTAAAAATATTTATACTCCGGAAAGTATCTATAACTTTCCATTATATAATCGTATATCCGCCACTTATTAATCTCAAAAAATCGTAAAAATATAATCAAAATTAAATAAATGGTTTTATGTTAAATTACATAAAAAACGGACAGTTATTTTCTATAAATTTACAGGATTTTCATATATAGCAGCAATTTTTCTCACTCATTTTGCGAACTTTATTTACCGTTTAAATAGTAAATATTGTTTAAAAAGATTTTTCCCTACAAATTGCTATTTATCAGAAAAATTTCGGCGCGAGTTAATTTACATTATTGGATTATTAAACATTGATGAAATTTATCTTTGCGACGGTGATTGATTTCTTCAGTATATTTTTCTAATATACATTCATAACGGAAATTCATAATTCGAGTTATTTTTTTTATCTATGTCGATTACAATAAATATAATTTTTTTATCGTTAATTTTATTAATACATTATTATAGTGTATGTAGTTATGTAGAGTTAGAATAAAGAAATAAAACTAATAATATTTTTCTTTTAAAATTATAAGTTATTTAGCGAAGTCACTTACTGCTACTTTTATTACAATGTATTTGTTTTTTAAAAGGTAATTGCGGCAAAATATCAAAGTTACAGTAAATAAAACATTTCTTTAAAATTCTAAATTATTGAAAGAAGTTAGTTATTTTCATTAAAATTGATTGCATTTTAAATGGTAATTTCGGCAAAAACCGCTGAGTTATAATAAATAAAATGTTTTTCTTTAAAATTTCAAGTTACTTAAAAAATGTAATTAATTTTCTCAAAATTTATCGCACTTAATGTAAAATATTAAAAATTTTAAATAATAAATTTAACAAATAAAATAACAAAGTTTTTCTTTAAAATTTCAAGTTACTTAAAGAAGTTAATTAATTTTATAAAAATTTATTGCATTTAATAAATAAAAGATAAATCAATCGAAATAATAAATTTATAATAAATAAAATTTAATAAAGTTTGTCTATAACATTTCAAGTTACTTAAAGAAGTTAATTAATTTGAACAAAATTTATTGCATTTATTAAGTAAAACATTAATAAATTAATACAATAAAGTTTTTATTTAAAGTTACACGTTACGTAAAGAAGTTAATTATTTTTATCAAAATTTATTACATTTAATAAGTAAAACATTTATAAATCCAAATAATAAATTTATAATAAATAAAACAAAGTATTTCTGTAAAGCTTCAAGTTACTTAAAGAAGGTAGTTAATTTTATCAAAATTAATTGTATTTAATAAGTAAAACATAAATAAATCTAAATAATAAATAAAATTTAATAACGTTTTTCTGTAAAATTTCAAGTTACGTAAAGTGGTTAATTAATTTTATCAAAATTTATTGCATTTATTAAATTAAAATTAAAAAGTTAACATTATAAAGTTATAATAAATTAAATAATAATGTTTTTACTCTAACATTTCAAGTTACTTAAAGAATTTAATTGATTTTATCAAAATTTATTGCATTTATTAAATAAAACATGAATAAAATAAAATAATAAACTTTTTTTTGTTAAATTTTAAGTTACTTAAAGTAGTTAATTTATCAAATTTAATAAATAAAACAATGTTTTTCTTTTAAATTTCAAGTTACTGAAAGAAGTTAATTCATTTTAACACATTTTTTTACATTTAATAAATAAAACATTAATAAATCCAAATAATAAATTTATAATAAATAAAATAATAAAGTTTATCTTTAAAATTTCAAGTTAAATATAGAAGTTAATTTATTTTATTCGAATTTATTGAACTTTAATAAATTAAACATAAATAAATAAAAATAATAAAATTTTCCATTAAAATTTCAAATAAGTTAGTTAATTTTATTAAACTTTATTTCACTTTAATAGGTGAAAACGGCAGTATTTTATACACTTTTAGTGAGCAAATACGCGATTTATGTACTTTATTACCTAGTTAGAATAATTATTCCTTGTGTGTTTTAAAAAATACTAATTATGGCGAAAACGTCCGTATTATAATAAATAAAACATATATAAAATAAAACGTTTCTTTAAATTTTCAAATTTCTTAAAGAAGTTACATTTATCCCAATTTATTGCATTTTAATTGGTAATTGATTAAGAATTGTTATAAATAATATACAAATAAATAACAATAATAGATATTTTCTTTAAAATTTTAAATTATCTATTGCATTTTATTATGTATCTGCGGCAAAAACGGCAGCCATATATTCTTTTAAGTGGGAAAATACGTGATTTATGTATTGTATTATGTAGTTAGAAAAAATATCTTTGAGTGTTTCGTATAACACGTTTATAAGGAACTTATCAATTTCGTAATTATATTTTTGAGTCTATACCCTTTTTTATGAAAACAGTAACAAGCTCCAAAAAACTCGTAATTTGCATATTATTTCTTAGAATGGAAAAAGAAACAGAATTCACAATCTTAATACATAATTACTATTATAAAAGTAATTCACAATCTTAAGCAAAATTACTATTATAACGTATGTTTCTTAAATTTAAATATTCTTTTATTGCAGTAATCTCTTTTCTTTGTTTCTCAAAAAAAAAAAAAAAAAAAGTGCCTACGAGTATTATATATATATATGTGTGTGTGTGTTCTCTTTCTTGATAAAACGAACTTATTCTGCATTTAAAAATAAGTTATTCAATGTGAAAAACCTTGCAAAGTTAATTCCAAAATGTTCAAGCTATTTCATACATATATTTATTTCTCCTTTTATAATATGTCGTGTCTTCTTACTTTGTCAAGATGAAAGTTTAATGGATGCTGAATAATTTATATCACGTTTTATTGTGCATATATTTCCAACTAATTAATATCACAACATAGCGTTTTTGCTGAATTTATTCGTGAATTTTAAGTAACAACGCTAGTTAAAAGTTTTAGATTCACTGATTTAAAATATTTAGTATTCCCTTAATTTATAATATAGAATCAAACAATCACTATTAAAGAAATGTTATTTCTTATAAAAACTTTTATAACTTTGTTGTCTTCAACTAAAAAATTTCCGAAGTCTTTATTTATTTTTATTTTTTTAAGTCACAGTTTTTTCCCATTTTTTTTTCTCTGGATTTCTTCTCTAAATCCAAAAGTAATAAATTCTAGTTTCTTTTCTAAATCAAAAGTATATAAATTCAAGTTTCTTTCTTAAATCAAAAGTATATAAATTCTATAACAATCCTTTTCTGAAAATATACCGTCTTACATCATATTACAGGCTACTTGATATTTGTTTCAACTTGATTGACGTTATTGAACGTATTTAAATATGGAAAAACAAAACTTATGCAAGAACCTCGATTTATCGTTTTATTATTATTGGTTCTCCGGCATTGATCAATTTTTCCACCACACTGTTAAAAAAAAACTAATTTTGACAGAAAAATATTCTATTTTTTACAGATAAAAAGCTTTTTTTCTATAAAAAATGTGGATTTTGTAATTTTTACAGAAAAAATCTATATTTTTTTTACAGAAAAAAACTGTTTTAAAGAAAATATACAGATATTTTCTGTAAATTGAACGGTTTTCCACTGGCGCCAAAATTCATAGTTTTTTTTTTCTGTCAATTTGAGAGATTTTTTTTTTATTTTACAGTGCATAAATTTTAGTTTGACGACCTAAATAAAAATGTAATCGGTCAACCCTTTCAAAGGCGGTGGTACGTTTATGAAACTACTAAATTTTAATTCCCAAATGCCACAATGGCACCAGCAGTTTGGTATAAAAATTTTCGTTTATTATGTATGTGAAATATAAATTTTTCTTATTTCAAATTACATTTGTTATAAAATTCCGGTGTCATTCATTCATTTTAACATTTTATCGATGGAAGAGCTTTGCCCCTGCAAGGGTTAAAGACTGATTTTTCCTCATAAATAATGTAATGGTGTAAATCCAGTGTGAATTCACTTTGAAATATGACATCAGTTTACATTAAATGTTACTCTGTTTGCTTGTTTGTTTATAGTGAGGAATGTATAAAGTGCAATTCCGTTAATTCGAAATACAGATGTATAAAGAAAAGAAAAATAAATTACCTTAACTTCTGTATATGTGATACTAAATTATGTATTTACAAATATGCATTCTCTTCTACTTTTCCTCTTTATTTGACATGACATAATAAGTCCATTCGTTATTAAAATGGAAAAAAATCGCGCCTCAAAAATGTTTTCACGTGTTATACTATATTAGGAAAAAAGGACCGATACATCAAGTTTTAATTTGTCGTTTCAGAGGACATATAAATTAATATTCTCATAATTATATTTGTTATAACGCATAACAATCGAAACTAGTTATTGTTACTTTTTTTTTTCTTACAAAACTTCATATCCAATTCCCCTAAAAATATATTATTAAAAAAATATATATATCATTGGACTTTTCTTAACAGTTAGCCGCTTTCCTGCATCTTTCTCTTAATTTATTAATATTGAGAAAATCACTGTTCTCCTCTATATAAAATTTTATTATTATTGTTATTTTATTGCTATCTTAATATGCATTTCGAAAAATTATACTGTAGATACTGTATTTTCTACTGATAATTAATTATCCATATAACGATATACCAGTTGAGACATAGGCAGTTTATTTTAGAAATCAACTTAATATATTCTTTTGTAGCAAATTGGGAAGGAGAGTGGGGGAATATATATATACGAGCAGGGAGGACCGAGCTATGCTCGGTCAAAATTAAATTTGAGTTCAAATATCATGACCCATGACCAAAATGACCCACTAATTGAATTTTCTCGAACATGTGACCTAGCCCAACAGTCTTCTCGTGTCCGAAAACCAAAATTTAGTGTAAATTGACATGTATTTTATAGTGTAGTATAGTATTTTTGCATAAATTAGATGCAAAATTTAGTGTAAATTGAGCCGCTTTTTAGATCTTGACCCACAATGACCCAGAAATGACCCACTAATCGAATTTTCTTGGACATGTGACCTAGCCCAATGATTTTATCGTGCTCGAAACTCGTAGGACACAAAATTTAATCAAAATCGTTAGAGCCGTTTTTTAGATAAAATTAATTTGACCCGCGTTGACCCAAAAATGACCCACTAATCGAAAGTTCTCGAACATGTGACTCAGCTCAATAGTCTTCTCGTGCCCGAAAATGGTCGGATACAAAATTTCGTCAAAATCGTTTGAACCGTCTTTTAGATACAATTAGCTAGACCATGACCCAAAATGACCCACTAATCGAATTTTCTCGAACATGTGACCTAGCCCAATGGTTTTCTGGTGCCCCAAAACAGTAGGATACGAAATTTCGTCAAAATCGTTAGAGCCGTTTTTAAGATAAAATTTGCATATATATATAACCACACACAAGATTTGCTCGTATTAGAATATATGATTATATATATATTTGTTTGTTTGTATGTGAAAGAATGTGGATTTTTCATTTACAGAATTCAACTTTTGTGAGCCGTAATCCTTTTAAATTTCATTAGGAAATAAAAGCACGTAATCATCTTTCAACCATTTAAATATCTTTTTAAGGAAAGAAAATGCGGGAATGTAGCCACAAACAATTACCCATATATATATATATATATATATATATATATATATATATATATATATATTAAATAGAATGTTTATTTTGAGAAATTATTTTATACAAGTTCAATAACATTTTGTTGATGGTCACTAAAATTATTTTTAATGACTTCAAACGAATATAATTCCTTTAACTTTTTTAAGACGACGCTAAAAAATTTTGCATCAGTGAAGTTCAAACAGCGCATTTCATTACGTCTCTTAATTACATTTTAAATAATTGAAAATGCACTATTTTTTTTAATTCCAGCACTTTAATTAATGCTTTAAATTAATGTCTTTATCATAACATCTTTAAATATTTTTTGTTAATTTAGTAAGAATTATTTTATTTAAAAATATTAAATCATCTGCGATAATGAAAATAACAATTGTGTGTCATTCTTCGCTAATAGTTCGTCCATCTTTCTGGTGTGAATGAACTTGGTTGATGCCATTTTCAGATTAATAATTATTTCTATTCGCCCATAATTGCTGTTTCATTTGAGTTCTGTGTCTTTCTCCTTGTCAAAATATACTTTGTACCTATTCAACAAAAAATCATCTATATGTTCTTTGAAGTTGTAGAATATTTATCTTTTGGTATTTCTTTAAATTATAAATTCACTGGCATTCTCTTCTCATTTTGTTAATTGTAATTAAAATTATTTTTAATATTTTGTTTTAAGCTGGTAATTTCTTTTATGGATTTATAGATAAGCTAAAATTATTTGCATCTCTTGAAGTTCAAGCAGCATGTTTAATTGTTTCGCTTAGTTACATTTTAAATAATTGTAAAGGTACTAATATTTTCGATTATTAATATTTTTATAATAGTATTTTTTTTTTTTTTTTTTTTTTTTTTTTTTTTTTGTGAACTGAATAAGAATTACAGTCGTGTCTCATTAAAGTGAATCTGAAAGGGAATTAAAATTTGCACATATTATCGGTAACTATATTGGAAGATTTTTTTGACAGGTATTATGAGAACATTTCATGTTAAAAGAAATTCACGTTAACGAGGTTCGGCTGTATTTTATTTTAAAAATATTAATAAATCGTCTGCGATAATGAAAACTTCTATTACGTTTCACACTTCTTCACTTTTGTGTCTTGTAAATAATTCATCTATCTTTCCGGTGTGAATCAACTTGACTGATGCCATTCTTGGATTAAAAATTATTTTCATTCGCCTATAATCGCGGTTTCATCTGAGTTGTGGGACTGTCTCTATTTCTTTCTCCCCAGTCGAAATACTTTAATTTTTCGGAATATCCTCTAGAATTTTGCTCTTGGTTATACAAATTACTTTTCCGATACTTTGTTTATCTGAAAGTTCACGCTTTTGTGATGACTACCGATCAATACTTCAACTCTGGAGATGGAATTATGTGTTTTAAGGAAGAGCGGAGAGTGTGAGTTCTCCGAAAATTCATTGTAAATGGACAAAATGGTTTCTGATGTTGAGATTTACTTTCGAACTTGTAACTTTAAAATTGTAAATTAGATTTATAGAAAGCTTCTGAAGCAAAATTTTTATGTAGCATCATATATTATTAATGTGCTTCAGAGGTTTTATTATTCGGCTTGTGGACTTTTTTAAATTTTACTCACGAGTTTTTATTTGTCTCACAGTGTTATTCTCTTCCATAGTATTTTAGTGTAGGAATAAATAAATCTCCTAAGGTAACTTTTTAAAATAAGCTTTTGTTATGTTTAATTATTTCACAATAAAACTCAATTATTTTAATTTATTAAAATAATTGTCACTTACTACACGGCGTACAACCAACAGAGTGATAAAATCTCCAGACTGGGGATCGAGCCCGGAACCCTTGGTATAACGCACCAATGCTCTACCATTTGAGCTATCCGGACGACATCCAGTTTTGCATTTTTCACTGTTATATGTTGGCAAAGCTGTAACTTTGCAGCAAAGCATTTAAAGTCAATCATGAACACACATCTTCAGTGGCATGCATGTGACTAATTAAATTCCAGTATCGGGGATTATACAGGTATTTGTACATACCGATAGCGATACCGGGATTTAATTCGTCTCATGGTAACGTTTCGTGATTTTCATGTCCCTGAAAATTTGTTTAAAATAGCAAATTTGTTATTTATGACCAACCACCATCAATAACAATTCAATTCCCTTTCAAATTGATTTTCAAAGGATTGTAAAGCACTTTAAGAACTTAGACCACATTCGTTTTTCTCAAATAGAAAGTCCCCCCCCCCCCCTTTTTTTTTTCTTCTAATTTGTGATTAAATAAAATTTTCACATTAAGCCCGAGCCCGAAGACTAGTATAAAGATAGAGTTCGAGCCAGTTTGGGCCCGGGCTGAGTCCGTCTCATCTGTAATGTGCATATTTTTTGTACATTTCTGTTAATAAAAGCTGCATATTATTATTCAAATGCATGATAATTACGCTTTGATATCAAAATAGTTAAACATATAAACTGTTTGCATTATTAAACCTCAGTATATTTTCTAATGCATTAAAACAATTTGAGGATTTAAAATAGAGAAAACGCAGTCTAAAGATGCATTATTTACTTGCAAACTTTAATTTATTTAATTGCTAACATTCTGAAAAAGAAGCACAAGTATCAATGTTATTGTACGGTTATTTACCGTCTGTGCCTTGATGAATTACCGTCTGTGCCTTCTTTTACTCTGTTTGTTGTCGAAATGTCCAAGCAATGGATAGCTTCAAATGATTATTTTTTTTGTGTTTGTTTTTATGTAAACCTTGATATTGCATTACACAAAACCGACAAAAAGAAATACAGTGGGTGATCGGTTAACGAACTTAATCCGTTCCTAAAGAATGTTCGTTAACCGATCATAGATTTAGTATAGATTTGTATGGTAATTCGATTAATCCGTTCTTAAAAGCCAAATAGTATATAAAAATTCTTCCTAAATTTTTCCATATTTAATATATGAACAGATTGTATTTTGATAGCTTTGGCCGTGTTGTGCCGTACTTAAAAATAAATAAATAAATAAATAGCATGCCCTTTGTAAAAACTTTTATGATCACATTCATCGACTACAGCATTAAATCGACTACAGCATTATACAGACACAGATACAGATTAATGTATCACTTTGACCTATCAAAAACTCAATTAGTTCTCTAAAAAGATCGTATTTACTGCAAGGCCCGATAAAGGTAAGGGGAGCCTGGAGCCTGTTTATAATTTAGGATCTAAGTTTCAATTAAAATAATTAATTTCCAGTTAAAAATATTTCTTTAAAAAGGACACAAAATATAAAAAATATTTTTTTTAATCTGTTTATTCTAATTTGGTGGCCCTAAATGTAGGGCCTGAACCCTTGGTAGTCCATGAATTAATAAAGCCATAAGTATACAACTGTTAAAATGTTACGAGTAGTAACTAAGTCATACGAGTCATACAAAATCATACGAGTAGTAGTTACTACTCGTATGATTTATTTACCAATTTGAAATAATTGTGTTAAAATTAATCTAGTGTTAAAATGTTGTCGAAATCGATAATAGATGCAATTATATACAGCTCTACGAATCTGAATCACAGCATTGCTTTTTCTTGGCTTTGTTTTGTGAGGTGTTCGTTAACCGAACATGTTTTCGTTATCTGAACATAAAAGTCTCTCGCGGAAGTGTTCGTTAACCAATCTGTTCGTAAACCGATCACCCACTATATATAGAAACATTTAATATCGTCTTCAGTATTTTCTAATGCATAAGATTTTGTTATAAAAAATATACAATTTCTTAAAATAAAAATAAAATAGAAATTAAATTATATTAATAAATATTTGCCCCGTAATTTTGTTCAGAGAACTAAAATTTAATTATTAATGCGCGATAGTGTATTACTGCTTATTTTACTGTTTATTACTGTTAATTTTACGGTATAATACTGGCAGCTGGGATGCCAGTATTATACTGTAAAATCAACATTTTTTTTTTTTCAGTGTATGTATGTATTATTAAGGGTTTATTCGTGAAAAATTGTTCTCTTTAATATGATTTCTAAATATGATATTATTGACGAATGATCATAAGTAATAAACATTAACTTGCATTTATTTACTGTTTATACCAACATTTACGCATATTGAAAAAATATTTATTAAGTAAAATTCACATTATTAATAAATTAAATATTTTATAATTAATAAAACATTTAATTTTAATTTAAACATTTTTTAAAAATAATATATAAATAAAATAGAATATGTCTATCTTTTACTATCGATATTTTATAGAATAATGGTTGTTAATACTGAATTAATTATAAATTGTTATGTTATTGAACCTATTTTATTTTTATTTTTTTTAAATGTACGTTACGATAAATTGATAAATATTTTGGTTATTATAAATTCATGAAATAAACATTTTTATTTGCAAAGTTTTAATTTATGATGCATACTACATAGTGCAAAATTAATACCAAAGTTTATCACATTCAAAACAATAAAGAAAATACTTTCTACGAAAAAACCTGATAAATAAGAAAAGTGGACTTAATTATTATTTCAATTAACTCTCTATTAAGAGTTTACTTTTTTTCATAGAGAACTTTCTTTTGCTAATTCAGTCTGTGACACATAATTGCGTGTTGTTAATGATTACAGAATATGCTGAATGAGAACTTTATTTTTCTTGAGTTACGCCCTCTGATTTGAAAGTGAAATGACTCTGCGGTCGACTTGGTATTTTTCTCAGGCTCTTTTGTCTCTTACTTTAAACTTGAAATGGTATAACTGTTTATGCGCTTATGTGAAATCTTTTCCGTTGTTTTATTGTTCGACTGAAATTTCAAAGTTGTGCAGATTTTTAGCAACAGACTAGTCATTATACTCAATAATCCGATAGGTAGCGGTAGAAAGATAATAAAGAAAAATTATCTAATGAATTACAATATTTAAAAGCACCCCGATCATGTAAAGATTTCCCGATTTTTATTTATTTATTTAAACGGCAGAGTAAATACATTCCTGCGTTGAAAAAGCATTATTACTAAGAATTATAAGATACATCGATTATGGAAGATACTTTTTTATGTACATTCTGTGTAAGAAGTACTTGCAATTGTTAAATAAAACACAAAAAATTAATTTATTTTGTCGCCTTCAAAGTAGCCCCCCCCCCCCCCCATCATATCCAATACAACTATGCTAGCGCTTAAACAAATCCTCCATACATTCTTCGTAGACATTGAGATTTGGTCTTCAGCTAATTCAGCAAATTTTCTTTTATGTCTTCAACTTATTTAAAAAATCTTCCTCAAAGTGGTACTTTTAGCTTCGGGAACATGAAAATGTCACACGGAGTCATACCAGATTAAAATTTTATTATTATTATTATTATTATTTTAAGAGAGATAATTTGTGCATAGTACGGATGATTCTGATTATAAAAAGGAGTCGAAGAATCATAAAAAGATTGTCAAATGCAAGCGTTGAAAATTTTCCTCATACGCAGGCAGATTTTATTTACATGCTAGCCAAATTTATATTTTTGATAACAACAGTTCAAAAAATATTTATTAATCTTAGCCACTCTTACTCGTAAATAAAATTTGCTAATAGCTCTATTTTATAAATTTGCTCTATTTTATTTTATTATTTTTTTTATTATTATTTTTTCAATAAAAAACAATGAATTTTCAATTGAAAATACTTGTCAACGATTTTCATGAACCCATAAACATTTTGTAACAATAAAACCAGCGGATATTATTTAAAGTAGTATGAATTAAAGTAGTACGAACAAAGAAAGAATAACAACGACAGAAGGGGGAAAAAACCTAAGCCATTTTCTTGATAAAATTGATACGTTGTTTTTAGATTCATCAAAATCAAGATCTTGGTTGTTTGCATTAAATATATTATACTAATTTCTTCTTTAAAAAAAAATATTACTAGTATTTTTTTTTTCTCCTCATGAAATAATAATTGTTATTTCTTGTTAATCGCAACGTTGTTCGTTGTTAAATCTTCGATGTTAATCGAAATTATAAATTCACCAATAATGACTTAAAAAATGCTATGAATTCACATGCATATGTTTGATAAATCAAAGCGTTAACCTAACGGAAAAGACGCCTTATTGTATAAATGTAACATCTGCTGTTGTAATAAATTTTATTTCGGTCTTTATACACATTCCCATCTCAAGGTTAATTACTCATCTGAAATAATAATAATAATAATAAAGGGTTTTATCTCTTTCTTTGATATCATTCGCAAAATAAATTCTAGAGTTTGATGGTGATTGTCTATTCTCACAAGGATAAAATAGTTTCTTGCTAAGGGCAAATGAGGAAAGTGATCGCAGTGCTTTCTGATTCAAGCACTTCCAGCACGAGTTTTTCGAGCGTAATGACTTTGACTTCAACAACAAAATGAAGTCCAAGGTAGACTGACTATTCAAGCTACATTTTTGACCTAGTGTGAGGGTGTAATTTTGTTTCTCATTACTGCTGTTGAACCAACCTCTTTGTTGCTAAAAATTGTTTATACAGAGATATACATTTTTAAATTATTTTTTATGGTGTAAAGCGAATAATGTAATTGGCACCAACTATTGTTAAATAAATATGTATTAACTTTAATGTTTATGTAAAGAAGCCACGCCACGCCGTCTTTTAATTTTCTTTGCGACATTATCTGGAATTCAGGTTGAAAATAAAAAGAAAGGAAAATTATTCTACTTTGTTGTTTTCTCTGCCGATTTATGAAAATAATTGGATATTTTCCGAAATTAGCAATGCATTTACCGACCCGCAAAAAACGCCAGCCTTTCAGGGTTTTTTTTAAAGTATTTTGGCTGAGTATTTTTTTATTTTGTATTCTTATTTTCTTATTAAATTCATTTTAGTTCATACGATATTTTCTTATTGTTGCTGCATTATGAACTGCGAAGGCAAGGAATTTAGGTGAAGGGAAAAATAAAAAGAAAAGGATTCTACTTTTTTTTTTTTCTCTGCCAATTTAAAAAAATAAAAATAAATAAAAATGAATATCTTCTCAAATTAGTATAGTAAATTTACCAATCTTATATATACGGTAATTTAGTTTTTTTTTTAAAGTACTTTAGCTGTTTATTATCTCTATAATTCTATTATTATATATCTCTATAATTTCCTTTTTTCTGTAACTAAATATCCTGCCATTAAATATCATTTGCAGTAAAATTGACCCAATTAATTTTGAGAATTATTCAGGAGTATATGAAACACCTTTTATTAAAGAAGACGGAGCTAAGAATTACTATATTGGAATGACCGGCAGGAAATTTAGTTGCAGAAAAAAGGAGCATATAGTTGATATTAAGTATAATAGAAAAACAACAGCCCTGGCAAGATTATATCAAGAAGAAACCATCCAAATAAATTTCAATGAAAGTAAAATAATTTTTCCCTCCAGTCTAAACTATCCATCCATAATAAGAGAAACCATAGAGATACTAACACGCAAAAATACAATATGTAACGATGCGGCATATTTTAACTTACCGAAACTGTGGCTCGAGTTACTCCATGGTTACAGATATGAAAATAAACAACCAAGTAAAAATAAAAGATAACGTGCGTAATTTTTAAAAAAAGTACATGAAAATTAAATGATGGCCTTTTAAATAATAACTTCAAAGACCGTGCAGTTATGGAATATTCTCATTTGTTTTTGAAGATGGCTCGGAGTGAGCCGAAACATGTCAAACAACCTAATAAAAGTTATTTTATTGTATATTTATTATGTTGTTAATTTACACCTTTTACCATTTAAAAGAAATATATAATTACAAGGCGTTATAATTTATTATATTGACTAGCTGAGATGTCCGGCGTTGCCCGGGCCCGTGATAATAACCTTAAAAATACCTAAAATCAATGTTGAATGATTTTATATTTTTAAATGAAAATCTATCCAAACGAACTGAAAAACAGTCGTTATAGTTATTGCCGATTTAATATCGATTTAATTTCTGACGTTTTGATATATTAAACTTTCAATTCTGACAAAAAGTTTCTGAGGAAACCCAAATAATATAAAGCGCTCCCCCACCTTTCCTCTTTTAAACTCAAAATAATATACAGTATTGGCCAATTTATTAGTCCCATTCGAAAAAAAATTCCAAAACCTTGTTTCTAAGATGATTATATATTTTTTAAAAAATCATGCACTCGTGACATCATAATTCACTTTTATATTTTAACATAATAATAAGGCTACTATAATTTGTGACTCGTGCCAGTATACGCGTCAGGACAGATTGCTGTTATCATTATCTTTTTACGTGTGAAGGTTTCGCTATGGTACTCCATTGTGAAATTTGGTAATTTTTGAAATTCAATGTTTGAAAAACGGCATAATCATTAGATTTGGAATTTATATCAAGAAAAATACAATTTTTTAACCTTTCTAACGAAGTTTGTCTAACAATTTTCTGACAAATACTTTTCGAGCTATTAATTTTTTCAGTAACTTCAAATGTTTCATTTTCCGAGTTTAATCTGTGGCAACGATTATCGAAAATCCCAGTCGTCAGCAACACATAGCATTTTATTAAAGAGGATAATTAATGATTTTATAATATGAAATAGTTTTTTTTTTCCCGTTCCTTGTCTTTTATATATCTTAAGGTGCGTTAGGTCTAGTTGTGCCCACTCTTATCGAATAAAAGGCCTTCGTTTGTTGTGTGTGCAAATATTTAATAAATATAATCTAAAGAGATATGCCTCACCCTTCTCGTTATAGACATGGAGCTTTCGTTACGTGGTAGTATTACAAATGGTCATAGATATATGGTTAAAACTTACCAATCCTTATTAGAATTCATCGTTCCTCTCAAAGTAAGATTGTTAAATGCTGAAAAGAAAAATGCTTCTGTGAAGGAACCTTGCCATGTTTGTTTAGATTTAATAAATAAAATTCATGGTCAAATTATGAAATCAAAACTATCAAAGCGGAATGATTTATAACGATGGAATAAGAAATTAAAATTCAACTGTAATAGTTCTTTTTCCTTTCCTCGTCTTTTATATTTTTTAAGGTATGCTAGGTCTAGGTGTGCTCACTCGCATTAAATGAAGGCCTTCGTTTGTTTGTGTGTACAAGTATTTAATAAATATAGTAATGTAATATGATATGCCCCACCCTTATGGAGTCTGATAATGGATGCAGGAATCAGATTACGTCCAAGTTAATAAAATCAAAAATCAAAATTTATGCGGGAAAGCTTATTTATTTACCCACTTTTTTTTTCTTGTATTTGTTTTCTTGTTTAAAATGAACCTTGATTTTATTCATAAGTAAATTCATAGTAAATAAATAAATAACTAAAATAAAATAAAATAAATATATAAATAAATAAATTGATGATTTTACGGTATAATACTAGCACCCCAGCTGCCAGCGAAAGCGTCCTGTCACTGCCCCTGAATTTTTGGACAGCAGCATACATATGAATGCTGTTTTGGATTTAATTAAAAATTTTCACTGTTTCAGTTAGTTAAGTTTTTTTTATGTAATTAATTAAAAATAAATAACTTCATAAGATTAAAACCGCAACTGATTTCTTTGTTATAATAACTAGCCGATAATTTGCTTTATCTGATTACTTTTTTTATTATTATTATTATTTAGAAGGAACCGGAACTTTTTTTAGTATAAATAATTTTAATAGAAAATTATAATATTGTGTTATTGCATACGCAAAAATTACAACATATTATCTACTATGACTCATTAATATTCATTTGTTATTAAATGGCCATATGAATGCTATTTTGGATTTAATTACAAATTTTCACTGTTTAAGTTAGTTAAGTTTTTTTAATGTAATTAATTAAAAATAAATAACTTCATAAGATTAAAACTGCAACCGCTTTCTTTGTTATAATAACTAGCCGATAATTTGCTTTATCTGATTACTTTTTTTTATATTATTTAGAAGAAACCGGAACTTTTTTTATAATATAAATAATTTTAATGGAAAATTATAATATTGTGTTATTGCATACGCAAAAATTACAACATGTTATCTACTATGACTCATTAATATTCATTTGTTATTAAATGGCCATATGAATGCTGTTTTGGATTTAATTACAAATTTTCACTGTTTAAGTTAGTTAAGTTTTTTTAATGTAATTAATTAAAAATAAATAACTTCATAAGATTAAAACTGCAACTGCTTTCTTTGTTATAACTTGCCGATAATTTGCTTTATCTGATTACTTTTTTTTTATATTATTTAGAAGAAACTGGAACTTTTTTTAATATAAACAATTTTAATATAAAATTATAATATTGTGTGTTATTGCATACGCAAAAATTACAACATGTTATCTACTATGACTCATTAATATTCCTTTGTTATTAAATGGCCATATGAATGCTGTTTTGGATTTAATTAAAACTTTTCACTGTTTAAGTTAAGTTTTTTTTTAAATGTAATTAATTAAAAATAAATAACTTCATAAGATTAAAATTGCAACCGCTTTCTTTGTTATAATAACTAGCCGATAATTTGCTTTATCTGATTACTTTTTTTTATATTATTTAGAAGAAACCGGATTTTTTTTTTTTTTTTAATAATTTTAATAGAAAATTATAATATTGTGTTATTGAATTCGCAAAAATTACAACATGACTCATTAACAGGGGTCGATCTAGGAAACATTTGGGGCCTATTTAGGGCCCCTTCACAAAAATCTATTTAACAAAATGGGCCCCTTCACAAAAATCAATTTGGTAAAATAGGCCCCTTCACAAAAATCAATTTGATAAAATGGTCCCTTCACAAAAATCAATTTGATAAAATGGGCCCCTTCACAAAAATCAATTCCATAAAAACTTACTATTTATTATTTATTTATTATTTTGTGATGTTTTGAAATGTGTAATTTGTAAACAAAAAACAAGTTCACCAGAGAGGAAAACTTCAGCAAAAGGGTTTAAAAAAGTTTTTGTTTATAAATGATTGGTTCGAATTTGAGTATAACTGGATTTCAACTTTCGTTACAAAATGTTATTTTTCACAAAAATGTAAATTTCATAAAAATAACCTTTACTTTTCACAAAATGGGCCCCAAGAAAAAAAACCTGCATCGACCCCTGATTAATATTCCTTTGTTCCTATTAAACGGTATTTCTGTATTTCTCCATTAGTTTAATAAATGGATATTTACAATGCATTAAGATGTGGTGTGACGTATTAATACTGTTTATTTTTTATTTTTAAAGTGTTATGGCATTTAATTATTCTTTAATTTCTAATATATTAATTTATTTGTGTTGTATTTTAACATAAAATTATTTTTAGTGTTTAATAGTATTTCATTTTAAAATGTAGTATTTATTAAGCTAAATTGCAATACACAATTAACGACTGCGTTTAATGATTTATTTTTTAAATTTTTAGTGTTTATTTACAAAAAATAACGCTAGTATTTTACGATTTTTCTTTTAATGCTTGGTCGTATTGTTATCAAGTTATTACTAAATATTTTAAATTATAATTAATCATATAAGATATGCTTTGTTTGCAAAATAACATGATTTATTGGCATGCAAAACACAATGCCTTCTTTTGTTTCTGAAATAATAAATACAAAGGCACTTAAAAAATATGTAAAGAATATTTGCTTTAATTTTTGGCTGATTTTTTTTTTCTTTTTTATGAAAAATTACATTAAAAATATATACAGAAATTATGTTATAAAAAAACTTTAAGAAGGATTTTAGAAAAAAATTAAAATAAGTAGACTAATATTGATATGGAAATACTAAAAAGTAAAACTAGCACCCCCTTTTATGTTTCTGAAATTTGAAAAAAAAAAACTGTAATTAAAAAAAAAAAAAAATTATTTTCTGTACAAAATTACTTAAAGAAAATATATTTTATATAAGAAATGTTATTTACAAGACTTTGAAAACGTCTATGTCTACAGAATTGAAAAAAAAAATGAACATTAATCGATAAATCGAATTAACAAAAATAATCAGCAGTCATTCCCCCCCCCCCCTTAACATTATTGAAAAACCTGGATTTAAAAAAAAAAAAAAAAATAGCCCACGGGGTCCACCAGTGAAAAACCCGGGTTTTATTGAGTTTTTTTTAGAGAGCTTTTTAAACTTCTAATTTTCATATGCCTAAATTCTTCATTTATTAGTGAAATCTGGGTATAATTTTGCATTAATTAACTAGGAATTAACAATAAATTTATAAAAAGAAAAAAACATCAAGTTAATATAAAAGGTAAATTAGTATCTCATGGGAGTAGTTTACTACACTAAGGATATAATAAGCCAACGACAACTGGATTTCATTATATAGTTCTTACCTTAAGTTAAACAGGCTAAATTTGTATCGCTTCTTTCATTCCCTTCAATCAGAAATCGGTTGAAGACAACAGCATTCATATGTATAACCTATATATTTATTTTATTTTTCTTTTATTTATTTATTTAATACAAAAATGGGATTAATAATAATATTTTTGAAAATTTTAGCAACACTTGCTACATGTATATTGCAATAGTATTAAATACCCCTTTAATTTTGGCATTGTCATTCATACCTTAGATTAAATAATGTTACAGTTGTGAATGGAAACACGAGAAAATTTGAAAAAACCCACAATGTTTTTTTTTTTTTTAAATGGGCTAATTGATAAATATTAATTAATAATAAATTAAAAAAAAATCCGCCCAGGTTTTTTAGGGCTGTGCCCATTTGGTCAAACTCTATGGAAAAGTAGTATTTGTAACTATTTAGTTTATGCTATTTATTCAGAAAAAAAAACTGGCGACCCCTTTCCTATTTTCTAAATTAATTGTAAATTACGTAAATTGATTATTTTCTGTACAATACTATTGTAGAAAACAAAATAATGTGTACAAAGTTAAAGAGAATAATGGAAAGACCAATATAATTCATACTACTAATAATAAAGGTTAAACACCATTATCTGCTTTAAAAACATAAATAACTATAACTTAAAGACATTGGTAACTTTATTAAACAATAATAATAAAATTCTATTACAAAAGACTTCGAGAAAGCTTTCACAGAACTGGAATATAATGAAAACAACCTACTAATCGATAAAATAGCACAAAAATAAAACTATCTGCTATTTCTCTCCTTCCTTAGGCTATTGAGAAATAGTATTTATAGTTACCGAGTTTATGCTTTCTATTCACGTACCATCACGTAATAGGTGTAGGTCACGAATACCGAATTTTTTCGAATTCTCAGAATAAAATTCGTTCTTGCATTTCTCCCGCCCCCGTTCCTTTTGCGCCATATATCGGGTGCTGCCTCTGAATTCCGATTGTCGAACACGAACCGAGAACAGATTGAAGTTGCCAACAAAAACAAACACTATTGTACTATTCTATTGTAAAAATTCTCGAGACGTAGAATTTTCATCGAACGATGGCAGTCCTGACGATGTACTACATTCCTTGTATCTCGGAAAGTTTTCTTTTCTTTCGCTTTTGAAGTTTGTTGGAAGACGTAGAATTTTTACTCAAAATATTTCCATGTGAAGCCTTTGTCAACACACTTGAGCATTCTTTATCGTCTGAAATTCAGTCCGGAAATATTGAAGCCCATGTTCTTAGTTTTTTTTTTTTTTTTTTTTACATGTTTTGTTGTATCGCGAAGAAAAAGAAAGTGAGGAATATCTTTAGTAGGAAGTTGGGAAGTAGCTGTAAAACTTCGTTTTCTTAAAAAAAAAAAAAAAAAAAAAAAAAAAAAAAAAAAAAAAAATACGTCGGAGGTTTTATTAAAAATAATTGATGTATTACATAAAAATTGTAAATATAGTAAAATATGTGAAATCTAAATCGCAAGGGATCGTGTAAAAATCTGTTTTTGACAGATTTCCGTCTTAGCAGGTATAATTGTATGGAATTCCTTATGTCGGGACCAGGGAACTTTTCCGTTTAAGTGTGTATTCAAATTCAAACTGCTTATTTTGAGACACATTTTTAAATTCATTTTTGCTCTAAAATGCATCCCATTGGCAGGTTCTCTTTTTCAGAAACTTTATAATGTCCCTATTGGTCGATTTTTTTTTTTTTTTTTATAAAGACAGAATGTATTTCAAAAAATACTGTCAAAGTGGACATTTTGAACCGAATTTCCCGAAGCGATAGCGCTGGAAAATATATATATATATAAGCAGTAACCATCACAATGGATTATATATATATATATATAACACTGAATTATTATTTAAAACACATGTGGGTGCATCCAGGCTGATGAGTACATGTGCATGTGTTTTTTCATATCCAATTCATATTTAATTCTCATGTGGTCCAATTTTCCATTGTATATGGTTCATATTTAATTTATTAATCCATTTGTATTTACTTAATTGCAACTCCAATTTATAATTTTTTTTCCCCTTTCTTTCTATTTCTTTTTTCTTTTTTCAATATTCTTTAGGTATGAGTAAAATTTGGCCAATTACCATTGAAGCACAAGCTATGGTAATATTATGTTTGCACATGTTAATTATTAGCTATGTGGTATTCTGTATACACAATATCATTAATTATCTCTTTGGAGATTTAAGTAGAATGATAATAGAACTTGATATGTTTTTTGAAATTCATAGATATTATAATTATATATATATATATATATATATATATATATATCGTACTGTGAAAATAATTGTTTGTAAATTAATTTCTAATTAATTGAACGAAAAATAAAAACATAGGCCCCTTATAAATCTCTTCATAAATCACGCCGCCAAGTTTCATGCTTTTACTTTTAAAAATGAGTCTGAAAATGTGTCTCAAAATTTGGAGTTGTTGAGCATGGAAAAATATATATATTTTGTTAATACCGCCTTAAGACCAGTTTCCGTTATAGACAGGTTTTATTATACAGTGCAATCTCGGTAATGCGTCTCAGCTCAAAACGTATCTGAGTGATTTTCACATAATTTTGACTTCTAAATCCCATAATAATACTTTTTGTTTTAGTAAATGTCTTAATTTTCTTTTTATTTCTTATATTATAATACCATTACATGATTGTATAACAATATTAACGATATAAATAGGTATTGAACGATTTTGGGATTCAAAATGTAGCATTAAATTCCTTACCTTCCCTTGTTCCCTTATGCTGATTTTTTTAGTTTGGGGCTGCCTGGATAAATTTTTTTTTTCAAGAAACGTACTTCTACTGGATTTTTTAACGGAGCTGGAACTATTGTTTTATATAAATGTGCAACAAAAATTAGGCTGCACATTTTTACCTTTGAAATGACTCGACAAAATTCTGCAACGATTTTATATATTAAATTTCAAATCATTCTATCGGGTAGTTTTTTGCGCTGTTATATGCGGACAGACGGACGGACCAGACGACGACTGTTAGGTGCTACGTATTTATATAATTACGAACGAACCTGAAAATGCACTCAGAAAAAGGAATTGATTAAAACTACAAAACATGTTTTGTTGAGTACATTTTGGTTGTTTTAGCAAAATTCAAGTAAAATTGAACCATTTTACTTGAATTAACAAAACATTTTTTGCGGACGATACAAACATTTTTTTTTTGGAATTGCAAAAAAAAAAAAAATTGTTGATTTAAACAAAATTTCCATTGACCTATATTTAAACAAAATTTTTGTTTAAATATAGGTCAATAGAAATTTTGTTTGAATCAACAAAAAAAAAATTTTTGTATCGTCAGCAAAAAATGTTTTGTTAATTCAAGTAAAATGGTTCAATTTTACTTGAATTTTGCTAAAACAACCAAAATGTACAAAACATGTTTTGTAGTTTTAATCAATTCCTTTTTCTGGGTGTGGTGTGGTAAAAAGATCATTTATTCAACTATCGCAAATAAATGTGAGAGATTACTTGATGTTGTAACGCATTCTTGCTCAATTGAGGTTCCGGATTCCGGAACGCTGTTTAATGAGCATCTATTCGTTTCATCAAACATATCTTTTATCCGATGAATTGTAAGTAAGTCGCATAAGTGTATCTACCTGAAACTCCCTGCGATATTGTTCTTGTACTTCTGCTACATTTTGATACGTACAGTAGTATCTTAAAATAAATTTTCTTTTTTCAAAAGTTAATCTTGGTCCACTCATTATTTCCAATTAATTAAACTTTGAAAAGAAAGAAAAATTAGAAAGTTATGACCCGTTAAACAGTGTAATGTGCTGTCCTCTAAAAAAAAAAAAAAAAAAAAAAAAAGTAACTAATTTTTTTTCTAAAAAAACCCCGCTCTAGTACTACATCAAATATTTCACTAAAGTCAATTTTTTTGTTTTGTTCTGTTTTTATGCACCATTTAGAATAATAAAAATAGTTAAAAATACCGAAGGAGTGCTTATTTAGTTTTAAAATAATTTAAACTAACAATTGCAGAATTCTGGCAAAACATGAGCTTCATTTTTACAGATTTATTTGTTATAATGGAATTTTAGAACAATCTACATAAATTTATGTATTTTTTTTATGTTAAACCATTAATATGTAATAAAATGCTTTATTTTCAACTGATTATGCCAGGTGTTTTTTTTTTTTTTTTTTTTTTTTTTTTTTTTTTCAGGTAACATGGGTTAATTTTTGGAAAAGTGCTTTTTTGTTTTTTAATTCTTGCTTAATTGGCTGCCATTTTGTAATAAATTGATAAAATAAAAAATGCTCAGTATTAAAATCTACTCAGAACAAGCTGTAAAAATTTAGCCATGTTTATTTTTTTTTTTTTAATTCTTTATAAGACTTTATACAGAGAAAAATTCAAAAAAAAATTTTTTTTCTTTAGGACTGCACAATATGTATACATTTTTCTGACGCGTCCTGTATTTCTATTTATATCATTTTTTCTTAAGAGAAAATGCTGATTAAAATATTGTGATTTGTTGTATTTATTTATTTTTAAGTGATATTTATTCATACTAAAACAAAAATTCAACTTTTATTAATATTATTTGGTAAAACATAGTGCATCACAGGTGGCTTAACCACTTGCCCTTTAATTATGCTAGACTAGACCAAAATTTAAAATACTTATATCTGAGTCAATGGAAAAATAAACATACCTTCAATTTTCAATGATCATTAGAGGTTTTTGAAGGGGTTTTTCTCAGAAGTTTCAAACTTTTAAGAATATTTTGAAACAAGTTACTAATGTTCATGTGGCTTTGCAACCTTCGCTATAAAGATTGTTACTTTGAAAAAGGTTGAATCATCTGTTTTTGTTAAACTCCTTACATACCATCTTACCACAAGCATGGGTTTTCTTCACCTAATATCATATTTTTAAACGTGTGTCATTCAGATAATTGTTTCTTTTCCATTTTGTAACCACCGGAATGGAATGGTTACAAAAATACCCATAATTATACAAAAGAAAAGTTTTATGCATATCCATAGTGTTTTAGTGTTTATGAAGACAAAAAATAAATAAATAATAAATAATAAAATAAAGTTAATAATTAGTATATGTATATATATTATGTTCGGCGAAATATAAATTATTAGCCATATTGAAGCGTAACTTATGTCGGTACTTCTCTATTATCCCGTCGACCACTTTTCATAACAAAAAACTATCGCCAAACTAATAACGCCAAATAAACGGCAGAACGTTGCCATTGGGATATAAAAATAAATAAATAAATAAAATATAAGAATTTAAGGACACAATTGTTATTTTAATTAATGAAATAGCTAATAAATCAGTGAAACATAATGAAAAATACACGCAAATGTCGAATTAAAAACCACTTGATGACATAAAAAACACGTATAAGGATTTTGACATCAAGTAAATGCGACTGCATTTTTGGCGTTTAATTTTACACTTTGGCGATAGTTTTTTTGTTATGAATAGTGGTCGATGGGATAATAAGTACCCTTATATCTAATTCTAACATTCTCTTCTTCCTTTTTATTTTCTTTTACTATTTATTTTTCAAAATGCAATAAAAATTTTATTTATTTATTTATTATTTTACGAACTTTACATAAAAGGGAAAAGGGAGAAGAGATAAAGATATAAAAAAAAGAGAAAGTTTTACATAATTCTGAGTAAGCAATTGTCTGAGTAAACAATTCTAAATAGAACTGTAATATTTAGTCGTAACACCAAATGTTTTGCAATGATTTACTTTAGAATTCGAATATCTATATATCATTAAATATAGAAAAATGTAAAAGTACTTTCACAGTAAAAAATAGTATACTTTAAAATAATTTTACAAAGTTTTAAGATGTTTTCTTTTGTTATTGTATTTAACCCTCTAGTACATGGCAACTTCATATGAAGTTATGTTGAAAAATGACACTCAATTAACTTTGCATATGTTATTTTTATTCCTGTATGACATATAAACTTGATTTAAAGTTCAATAATTCTCGTGAATTACAGTGACAGATATAAGAGCCATTTTCTTTTTGAATATTCAATTGGAAAACTTTTACTTTTAACTTGTAGTGACAGTAAGGCATCAAAAGTTTTAATTTATCGCAAAAAAACTATTTAGCCCCACCTGCGGCTGAGTAGTGAAAAGATTGCTGACGATACTCTCTTTGATTTTTATTCTCAAACATGTGAAAACGTCCGTTAAACTTCCAATATGACGTGAGATTAATTTTATTTCTAATTCTCTAATGACATCATATTAGAGAATTAAAAAGAAAAATACCAGCTTTGAGTGCTGCTCTCTATGCTGGTATTGGAAAAGAATCCATGAGGCTCCGGTTGGCCTAACCCAACGGTCGGCAACTGGCGGACCGCAGAAGGTCAAATCGTGGACCGCCAAAAATTTTCAATTTGAATAAACAGTTTATTAAAATTTACATATAATAGATACGTTTGAACGATAGCCTTATCAATGCCGCAAGTGTAATTTTTAGCGCTATCAACAATTATCTGCTTTTTCTATTTTATAATGTGTATATAGAATTTTTCAGAACGTATACTTGTGTATATAGTAATTTTTCATAACAAATACCTGATTTTTCTATTCTATAGTGCATCTATGTATGTGTAAAAATAACAATTTAAAATTAATAAGTACTAATATTACTTAAGTGTTTTTTCTCTGGACCTCGATAAAATTTCTCAAAAGTATTCGGACCCTACATAAAATTACTTGCCGACCCCTGGCCTAACCGTTCAGAATTATTCATTGTTTTCTTCTAATCATGCTTCGCTTGCATAAATACATGTTAGGTTCTCTTAGAAAGACCCCGCCCCCTCCCATGATGGAGGGCACAATCCCAACTCATAAGAACCAAATTCCAATTCAAAACTAATTCTGAAAAAAAAAAGTAAAATAATAATAATAATAATAATAATAATAATAATAATAATAAGAGTCAACTCGACTCAAACCCAAAGTCTGATTACACTACCCGATGCTGCAGGACTTTACTCAAAACCTAAATATTAATTTCTTTATCATCCGATTAAATTCCTAGTACTGTGTTGTTCATTCAATTCGGTATCAAACGAAATCGTAAAATAGTTACTGCATGCGTAATTTGAATAACTGATTCAGTCGCTAATTCAGTCGTTAGTTGCTCTATATCAGATTAAATGCTTGCTCGGTGCTTTTCTCGTGTTATTGGCTCCGTTTCATTAAGCATGTAATGTGTTAAAATAGAATCTGGCGATCTAAACTGTCCCTAATACTGCATATTGGATTCATTGGGGCGGGTTTCCTATTCATTTTCGCCCCGTCTTTATCTGCGATTTATAATAATGAAGTTTTGTAGAACGATGACAATTATCTCGTAATAAATGCTGTAGTTAGTTTGTAAGTGCGAACACCATTACTTTATTCCCCATTGACGGGGGGGAGGGGGGGGGGTGTAACTTAAGATATTATTTTTTATTTATTTGATAATGAATTTGTTTTCTATAGTCTTTTTTGTTATTTTTTTTAAGCAATTTGTGTTTAGAAAATGTTAAGAAATTAAAAAAATTTAAATTTTAGCCCTATTTAATTTTTGATATTAATTGCTGAATTGACTGCTCAAAACACATATCTTTGGAGGGGGGGGGGGGGATACTTTTTGGCACCTAAAGTAAAATTTTAAGTTGATAAGTTTTTTAAAATAAGTAATACCTGCGAAAATGTATCCTGTCTATAACGAAGTGTTGCCTTAAAAATTTTATCTTTCTGGAGTTAGGTTGCCAATTTGGCTTCTTTTTTTTTTTTTTTATTAAAAAAATTCGACTTCACACCTGAAATTCTGAATAGTAATTTTTGCTTTATTTAATAACAGATATTTCGTTATCGAATAAATTAAAAATACTTCTTTCGAAATTTCCGGTATGAATTCCAAATTTCTGAATAAAAAAGGAGGTCAAACTGGCAACCCTATCTAAAGAAAAGATCGCCATGTAATTATACCTGCTCAGATGGAAATATATTTAAAACGGAATTTTTCCGGTCCCTTACAGATTTCATTGAAATTTCTTTTAAGCTTATAGGAAAATATTATTTACAGAATTTTCAATAAATTTCAAAGTAAAGGGCAAAAAGAAAAATGTTTTTTTTTTTTTGCTTCAAGCAAAATACTTTTTAAAAATTGATTTAAATGAGAAATCCTGAAGTTGATTTACTTAAAATACATTAAAGTAACTCCCTGCAAAATTTCATATTTGCACCATTGGAAAATTTTTTGATACTATATATCCTTTTAAACGACATATCTTGAAAAGATTGATTTCAAGATAAACTCACTCAAAATGCATTGGGTTGGTTAGCTTTGTATGAATAATGCACCATGCAAAATTAAATAATTCTTGATATAAGTATAGATAAGGGTTTGTATTATTTTATTCTCTAAACTCTATAGTATTTTTTAAACCATTATAAAAAAAATTATTTTGTTTCTTCTCTTTCAAATTTTTGAGTCCCGCAATTCTTTAAAATAAAAGTTTTAATCCTATAGTAATTTAAATCATTAATGTGGTACTAGTCATTATACTGATGTAACAAAACTTTAGAATGATCAATAAAAATATTTTAACTAAAGAAAAATATTTTTCTGAATTCGAAAAATATATTTATAAAAAAGAAAGAAAAAAGGCGCATTAAATTAGATTTTTGAATGGGAAAAAAAAAATCGAAATCAATAAGTGAAAAGAGAAAAATTCAGTATTTAAGAGAATAATCTTGAATATTATGTATTAAATACTGGCAACTTAAGATTTGGGCATGCAGATGGAAAGGCGAATTTAAAAAATGCGTATAAAAAGCCTTCCGCTTATAAAAAGGTCACCGAGTTGACTTTTATGTAGGAATGATAAGTTTTTCTGTTTGACCTTTGGCATAAAACAGTTTTATGCTATGCTTAAAAATGAAAAATTTGTTTAAAAAGTTATAAGTAACAAATCATATTTTTTTTCGAATTTATATATTTTTTCAATTCAATATTCGACAAATATGTATATATATAGATAGACAGATAGATAGATTGATTGATTGTAACAGTTGTATGTTTTAATAGAAATCGATCTATATAAACTTCAAATATGCAAACATCCCATTCCGCAAAGTGCTTTTGAGTTAATTTTAAAATACTACCGACAATGCAGTATATTTTGCACGTATTAAAAATGAATTAATTGTTCATTAAAATATTATCGTCTCATTTATTTCGATGTACCACAAGTTTTCCTTCGAGAAAACTCAATATCAATAAACACTTAAATAATATAATGCGTATTTTTTGCTCTCCAGCTCTGTCCCCCTAGTTTTGGTAACAAACAAATGGAAAAAAAATACGAAAAATACGCGAGAAAATACTAAAATATTTTTTAGTATAGATTATAACCCATTTTATAATTATTTTTCCTAAATTTTTTTGGATGTTTGATTTTTTTTTTCTTGCATGTGTAAGTTTCAAATTTAATCCTCGTACATTTCTTTGAAAGAAAGTACACATGGGTGCTTTTCCATAAATCTTCGGCTCGCAAAATATGTTGCAGTTCAACATCAATAAATAAATGCAGTGAAGCGCGCAGGCTTTGATTTTGTATTTACTCCGATTTAATCTCGACATAAGGCGTGGAAATGATTTCCTGTGCTTAAATTTCTTTTCAGAATGGGCGAGTCGCGTGCAAAGAAATCAACTTATTTTTTATTTTTTTTCCTCTGAGGGATGAGTTCTTTGCACCGTGAACTTTTTGCATCTTTCTAGACTTTTTTTTTTTTTTTATGACGCCGTGCAAAAAAATAAATAGTTATTTACTTTTCGTTGAAACGAATGCTGATTCGTGTATGTGTTTGTTTAACTATTTACGTGTTCGTTGACTGATAGAATAAGTGTCTGAAGCAGAAAAATGTTCTTTTTTACTCGTTTCTGCAGTTCTTAGAAATTCAAAAAGATACATAGGGACGGATTTGAAGTTTTATGTTGTGAGTTGCCATAGCTGCCAACTAGTGTTTCCAGGTCCACTTTCCCAAGTAAGCGGGACAGGGAGACAAAAAAAAAGTGGGACCGTGGATTCTAAATTGGGACGTAAAAATAAAGTGCATCCTATGATAATGAACCTGTATTAAATGTAAAAAATGTGTCCTAAGCAGGGTTTAAATAAACCCGGGTTTTTGAGGTGTTCCATTAAAAAAGCTGGGGTTTTTTTACACAAATTTTTTTCTAGGATTTAAAATTTGCAGCTATTAAAAATAAATTTAACAATAAGAGTTTCTTAAACTTCTTCACCGAATGACTTCCCGTTTGGTATCCGGAGGTAAAATTTACCGAATATTCCACATATGATGTCAAAATTAAGTGTTCCTATTGAAAAGTTTAAAGTTTGCCTCTGTTTTAACCAGGGCTGCGGAGTCGATGGGAAAAATGACCGACTCCGACTCTGACTCCTGAAATTTTAAAGGAACCGACTCCGACTCCGACTCTGGGATGGGTAAAGTACTAGTATTGCCTGTTGATTCCTATTATTCAGATTGCTTTATTGCTGTCATTTGTTTTGAAATAGTAATAGTCGCTTTATTAAATTTGGGAAATTATTTCATTAAATAAAGGAAATATTACTATTTTTTAAAAAAGTGGCAGCAATCAAGCAATCGGAATTAAAAAAAAAAACTCAACTGGCAACACTGCAACCTACTGTTACATTTCTGTTTGATCTTGAAGCATATGATGTGCATATCAACCCAGTGGTCAATGCATTTTTATTTTATTTTATTTTTTTCGGCCCATTTTGTGAAAAATAAAAGTTATTTTTGTGAAATTTATTATATTTTTGTGAAAAATGACATCTTGTAACGGACTATATACTAAATATAAAATATAAACTAGAGATTTCAATTAAAAACAATTTTCGTATATGCTGTACACTGGACAGTATATTGGAACTGTTTAACATGGGTGTCCTTGTATATGTAGTCCAAATATAAAAATAATAATTCAATTTATAAATTTAAAATTACATAGAATTGGTTTAATTGCACTTCAAACTGTCTAAAAAAAACAAGCTGGAGTCGGAGTCGGAGTCGGCTTGTTTTTTAGTGACTCCGACTCCGACTCTTTTGCCCAAAAGTAGGCCTGACTCCGACTCTTTTGCCCAAAAATAGGCCTGACTCCAACTCCACGACTCCGACTCCGACTCCACAGCCCTAGTTTTAACATGGAGACGACCCCCAAAACTTTCTTTATTCATACAGAAACATAAAAAAAAACACAATTGAGGGGGCCATCTGCAATAACAAGGGCAGTGGAGTTACCTTGATTCTCAATTTCAATTGTATTATTCAGCATATAAAAAGAAATATAAATTTTATGACCATAAGCAAAGAAAAGATGCTAGAAAACTTTTCTTATAGGAATATATGTAAAGAAGTTATATTCTAAATTAAAATGTTGAACGTTAATTCAAAAGCTTTGTAGCTAAACACTCCATTTCACTTGCTTTGTTATTGCAGAGGGCCTCTCAGTTTTCAGTCGATAGGTACCTCTCGCATCTCTCTAGGACAGCCATACTCAACCTTTTTTTCTAGCGGGCCGCAGCCATATGTTTGCGACGCTAGGCAGGCCGCAACACACTTAAAAAAGTAAAGAAAAAGGTAATTAAAATAGTCAGCTAACAAAAGTAGTATAACAAAGCAATATAACAAAATTAAGTAGGGTTACACGTTTGTCGCAAAAGAAATATTACAAAAAAAAAAATTAACACCACTATTTCCAAACAATTCCTTCATGATAGATTTCTCTTGTAAATGTTGTAAAAAATAGACCGCGAAGTTTGTTGTTTGGAAATAGACGTGTAAAAAATTTTTGGTGCTATTTTTTTCCGCGACAAACGTCCAAGCATGAAAAGGCAGCATTAGCTATATAATAAATATAAAACGTTAAAATATAACAATGCAGAATTTCCAAGTTCTAAACAAAAAAGTCTGGAGATTTTCTCTAATAAATCAGTTTTTTGTTCAATGCAAAAACTTTTTTTTTTTTTCATTGTTGAAATATATAGCGAAAATTTAATTAATTTGTAATAATATTTTTTTAAGTATTTCAGGTTAAAAATTATATATACAACACTGTATCACAAATAGGACTGCATGTAAAAATAATTTTTTTTTTTGCGAAGAAAACGATATTTAAGAGGCTTAAACATAATTTTAAATTAATTAAAAATAACACGGCTGATTTTGTCTTCGCATAAAAATATACAAAACAACAGTGAAGGTCTTAAATACTTTTGTGCTCATCTCAATTAATTTTATAAATATTGATTTTGTGCACATAAAAGGTCGCCGGGCCGCATGTTGAGTATGGCTGCTCTAGGACAAGTTGGTAATAAAACGGTATAGGGTGTTCCTACTTTTTAGGTAGATTTCGTAAGAAATACTACCTATTACATTCTCCCCTAAATTGGAATTTTTGAAAGATTTTTGCAGATCTACGCCGATCATGACTCCCAGAACCCAAAACCACCCCCAGATCAAAACTTTATTTGAACTATCTATCTATCTGAGTCACTTTTTTATGGACACGATACCTGCAATAATTCTGCACAAATCTCTTCCAAACTGATACATAAAATCAGGGGGCATAAAATCTCGGTCAAGTTCGTTAATAGGCAAAATTGAACCAAGGGGAGGGAAATGGGGGGGAGCTTTTTGTAAAAACAGAAAAAAACTCATAATTTTTTAATTATGATGCGTATCGAATCCGTTTAAAATTATTATTACTTCTAGGAAAAGGGCGGAAAATTTATGTATGACAGATTTTTTATATCATTAAAAATGGCCCCAAGGGGGGGGGGGTGTACATGCGTTAGAAGAAAAAAATTCATAGCTTCGTCAATTCACAAGACATCAAATCCTCTTAATATTATCTAAAACTTTATATATTATAATATTGACAAGTTTTTTATAGGACCAACCCTTATAGCAACAACAAAAAAAAAATCCTTGCCGGCTCCGCTTGCAAACAAGTTAGGTTTCAAAGTGGGCGGTTCCAACTACCGCATCATCGCAAAAAGGTAATTTCTTCCACAATTCCCAACAAACAGACCACTGTCTGCGTCTTCGAAATCTACCTGTGCCTGTAGTCCGAGCCATCAGGGATTTTTTTTTTCTTTTTCCTTTTGGCCAAATGTACAAGCAACGGTATGCAGACTGAAATGTATAGTTTTTCAAAAAATGTAGTTTCACATTAGTTTTAATGCGTTAGAACTATTTTCCTTATCTTAAAATAAGCTAAACGAATATTATCCTCGTTATTTGATCTCCAAATCCAAAGTTCAACAACCTTCGAAATAAATAAATAAAAAGTTATTTACTTCGGTTAAGTCGGTTCTTTTACATAATATGGAATCTTTTTTTTTCTTCGTCATTTTGTTGCCGAAGATAAACAAGGCTGAAGATATCTGATTAAGGAAGTTATATCATTATTCAACCGTTTTTCTTTAAAAATTTGACTTAAGTGTCAATACTGGGGGATCCCTTTCGAGTGCTATGTAAACATTCGGTAAAAGATAAAATGCATAAAGTTTTCCGTTTTTTACTAACTGTGAAAACAGCCGTTGTTTTTACTACGCATAATATATTTTTACGAATTTAAATCAGGTTCTTTGATTGCAATTTAGAATTCAGGACTCTTACGTCATTTTTCGGTAATGTTTCACGATAAAGTAGTATAGTTTATCCTATTTATTTGGTAAACGATGCGACATATAATAAATCAGAACTGTCAAATATGGGTCCCCATGGTCTGAAATTTTCTGGCTCAGGCCCGGCCCGAACAACGACCAAACATGCCGATATTTCTGAAGCAACAATATTTAAATCCTACAGTTAATTTTTTTCAAAATCACACTTACTTATGCATAGATTTTATTTTCAAATTATATATCCGCAATTCATGGAATACGGAATAACAATAATACTAATTTGATTTCACGTAGATAATTAATTGCGTACATAAACGCTCATTAGAAAAAAAAAAAAAAGTCCTGGGCAATTACATTTAAATGATGACTCGATAAGAAAATCAACGTAGTTTGGAATAAAAGAAAAAACAACAACAAGTGGGTAAGTGTGATCGAAGATCGCTCAAAGGGTTTCGTTTAATATTCCTTTCGGAACACCTTATCTTTTCTTTAATAAATCCAAATAAATTTCATTTAGCAACAAAAAAAAAGTCATGTTTTTTATAAAGTAAAAATTTACCGGTCTATTTTTTCGTTTTTTCGAATATCTAAACCAGCCGGATAGCGGACGAAGCCCGCTATTATATTCTGTCATAATAATATCTATCATGCGGACTAAATGCGATATTTAAAAAAATAGTCTTAAAATTAAACATGTTGTACACCTTCAAAATGTTGAAATATGTGAATATTTCCTTAATCGGATTTTTATCACGATTCAATATGTTTCTCAAACTCATATTATTCTCTGTTACTCATATTGATACTCGCTTTGTATTATTCTCAAACATTTGAAAAATTCGTTAAACTTCCACTTTGACGTCAGATTTTCTTTTTAATTCTCTAATGACGTGATATTAATCTGCTTTGTGTACATACACATACTCCTCATACTCCTTGTATTATTGAGAAATCTTAGAAATTTTCTGTTTTATTACCACTATGACGTCAATCATTTTTATTTCATATTAATCTTTTTTTCAATTGGTGAAACTTTTTATTTCATTTTCATTTTTCACGTGGAAATCGTCTGATAGAATCATTGTAGAAAAAATTTCATCGTGGATTTTTAATTTTTGGCATCTGCTATAACGAAAAATGTTTAAATTTAATAGGAAAAAGCTGTTACATTTTGTTTAATCTCTGTTTATTAAAATAATACGAATTTTTCAAATTTTAATATTTTGAGCTCTTCATAGTTGGTATTCAGCCTATATACACAAAGTTTCAACTCTGTAAGTTACATAGTTTCTGAGAATAGTTCTGTGACAGACAGACAACAGAGCGGGAGTAATAGGGTTTCGTGAGATGAACGAAACCCTAAAAAGGTCTGGCCCGGCCCCAGTTTCATGAACGAAAATTGGTCACAGCTGGGCCCTGGTCCGTGCAAATAGTGCTGTCAGGTGTCCCGATTTTCAGGGGCTCCAAGACTCGTCCCACCTAACCACTGCGCGAGACACCAAAAGTCCCGATTTTTCCTGATGCATCAAATTCTTTTTAATTTATTCCTGTTCGCTAATCGTTAGTATGCATCGAGTAGAACTTAATACAGTAAAACATGTGAAGACAGAACCTGTCTATAATGAAATTTTTTTTAAATCCCTTTCGTAAGGAATATCTTTCAAATCTACAGCCTAGACAGAAACCTGTCTAAAACGTAATTATTGTGGTTCATAGCGATTCTGCTTTCATTGGTTTTACTGTACTTCGTTCCGTAAACCCAATGAAAACAGACCTGTTTATAACTCAATTCTATTTTAAAAGTAAAAATATCATTGTCCAAGCGATTCGCTTACACAGGTTTTACTGTATAATATTGTTGTGCTTATTTAGTATAGTAAAACCTGCTATGAAGGAATCGCAAGAGACCGAAGAAAAACTCATTTTTTAACAAGTTTCCGTCTTAGTAGGTGTAGTTGTACAGTGTTCTTACTGATGGGATTGGGAAATTTTTCCGTCATGGACAGGTTTCGTTTTAATAGGATTTAACTCTATTTTTATGTTCCTATTTAGAAGCCGTTGTCCAGAGCTACACGACGTTCTTTTGAATATTTCTTGTTACGAGCTATTTAAAAAAAAAAAAATTAAAATTCATTTTAACAATTTGAAGGGCTGTGGGATATTTTTATACGACTTAATTTTAGTCAAGATTACCACCAGAACTTTTTTAACAAAATTTAACTTCTATAATTTTGGTAAAATAAACCTACAATGTTGCAATTCTTTATTTTTTAATATTTTTTTTTTCGAAAATTCTAAGAGTGAATTCAAGATTACATAAATGTTAGGACGGTAAAGTTGGAAAACGTGACGCCAGTCTCATTAGGACAAATTCCAATATTTATACTTGTACTTTAAACATTGAATGTTGTCTTGATTAAAACATAACAAGATGACTATTTACAATGAAATACTTCAACATTCATCATTCAAATAATTACTTTTAAATAGATAGGTATCGGAGTAAAATTATTAAGGGACAACGCCCAGTTTAACAATACAAAATCCGCGGCCCACAGAGACATTATCTCCGTGTCCGAAGTTAAAAGCCATCTCATAGAAATCAGGGCTCGCTGCGGCTAGCTAAAAAAAATAGGGCTTAGCCTGCATGAATTTGAACTTTGGTTAGTTTCTTCGGCTGCGGCTTTACATGTGATCTTAGTATATGATCTAGGATGAATAATTTCAAGCACCACATAAAAAAATAGCCGTTACTTGCCCAAGGACTAAATGAAATCCATTTCCCTTTCTTTAAATTTTTTTTCTGTGGGGGTGGAGAGGGGTCTTTAAAGTTGATGACTCATTCTCCTATGATAGCTTACACTGTGCGGCGTATAGGCGCATCGCATAAGACGTATGTGTTGTGTATCGCTACACTACTATAGTGATTTAATATGTATTGTTGTATGTTTTGAGTCGAGTGAATAATGGCGAGCTTCATTGTTTGCCATCAGCTGACGTGCGCCCGCGCTTACAGAAAGGCTGGACAGCCCTGATATAAATAATGATGCACAGCAAGGGTCGTCAACCTCGTGGTCGGGAGGATTCTATCCAGCAGAAATCATAATACGCCAGCAGATATATTAAATCACACAAATCATTCCGCTAAGACATGCGATTTGAACTTTTTCTCCCATTTTAAACAAATTTGACAATTTTTAATTTTTGCAATTTTTTTTATAAACAAATTAACCCTTAATTGATGTGATAAAAATTGTGGCATAGATACTGTGAGCAAGCGGGCTCTGAAACGCTTGATCGAAGGATGACAAAACGGCTCGATTAATTCATAGGATACTGTTTCTGTTCTAAACCTTATGTACGGGACTATTATAATTAAAATTCACCTATTTAGAACTCTCTAGTGTCAGACAGTACTAGGGCTCCAAATGAAACAAAATTTTCTTAGTAACTATAGTTAAACTGGAAATTACATGTCTAACTGTGGAAATTGAAAAAAGCGGCAGCGTGTCAGACCTCTAATAGCACTTACGGGTTAAGAAAGAAATGTTATTACTTATTATCGTTTGAATGATATTTCAAAGTTTTTTCTTACAGTTAAAATTTTGTGTTAACGCATCATTATTATTGTTATTTTTAAAAATAATAATTTTTATTTTTAATAATTTTAATAATTTTATTTTTAAATTTAAGATTTTTTATTAACATAACAGTGTTTTTAATAAATTATTTTGAAGCTTCTATGCCAAGCTGGAATCGAACGCACGATATTTGATATGTGGGCGCACAATGCACTACCGGGTTATTATTATGTACTTTTTGTCACTTCCGAATGCTTGCATCATTTTCGTGGTTATTTTAACTTAAAAATTGCCGAATAATGTTTTTTGCTTATATTTTTTTTTTACTTCGGAATTGAAGTTAATATTTTAACGTGAATATTTTTTCACAAATTTTTATGTGTGATTTTTTTAATCATATTATGCATCTCCTATTTTGTGATTGTCATTTTACTTTACACTCCGTATTTGTTCTTCTTTTAAAGATACACTTCGCAACTGTAGTATTGTTTTGCATGATCCTTTACCTCATATATCTTTCAGTGTAATCATCTTCATGATCTTTTCTTCAAAGATATGTCTAATCCTTCAATCTTCTTATTGACGCATTTTGCATTTACAGAAGACGAGTGCATTCTGTCAAAGAAGATATTGTATACTTATTTCTGAGGTAGCACAAATCAGTGAACCCACAAACATATTTGCCCATCTGTCAATAAAAGCGCGTTTAAATAGCTTTAACACGTCGAGTGCCATATGTACCGCCGGCGGTGCACACTTTATATTTATTAGAGTTCCTTGTGTAACTGCCGGCGGTCATATGAAAATAATAAATTTAAAACATTTTAATTCTGATGGCACATTTAAAAAAAATTAATTTCTAATCTTATATTTCGGATAAGGTATAGAAGAAATAAAAAACATATTTTGGTTACAACTCAAAATTTTATTTCATCAACATTATAATAAAACAACTCATTTCGTCATTTTTACGTTTTCCGTAGAGGAAAAAAAAAAAAAAAAAAAAAGACTTTGATCCATTTTTATTCCTAATTCTGGTTATTACTAAAATAATAGTGGTGTGAATAGAATATAAAAATAGTCGTTAGAGGTACCCTTGTAAATTTAATAATGGCACCCTATGAAAGCTTAATTCATATATTTGGTGGCACTCAGCGTGTTAAAAATGACCGAATTAAAACAGTTTTATCATTTTTCGCTTACAGCGGTATGCCCTGTATAAATTTCCAGATAATTTGGTGTAATGTGGCTCTTAAGTAAGCTGTTTTGGATTATAGATATAAAAATTTAATTTTATTTCCGTTTTAATTTTTTGATGTTGTTGTTGTTGTTGTTTCAATGCTTGAAAACGTTTTTGCCTTTTCTATTAAAACTTCATTTTTGAGTAGTGCTACTTTATAAATAATTATTTCATTTTTCTTTAGTAGATCTACTTGTAGAACAGCAACGTCTAAATAAAAGCAGAATTCAATTTTGATTTCTGTGATTTTATTGTTTCCATTATGATTTTTGAATTATAATACAGAAGAAAAAAAAAATAAAGAATAAAAATAATATCTTCTTATCAAAACATTTAAAAAACCTTTTTGGGAACGTCCATAATTTACTCACCGGCGACAATAGATCAGGACTCATTTAACCACTTCATCTGTGATTTAATTGAATTCTTTGAGTTTCTGTTTCTTCGATTTATTTCTTATAGAAAAGGAATGATTTTCCGTTTATCCCCATACTCACAAAAGCGTCTTTTATCATATTTTCTCTGATGAAATTTTTGATTGCATGTTGTGTTTTAAAATCTCTGGCGCTTGATTTATTTTGTCATAGCTCATTACTAATATAACTTTATCTTGCTATAAGTTATCTGTGAAATACATGAAATTTATAGTCAAAGTTCAAAATGTTACGTGACGTGGCATCTTGCTTCTATCAAAACCAATCAGTTTACTTACAGAAAGTGCATTTTTATTTAATGTTGAGCCTTTTTCTTTATTGAAATATTGGACATCAACATATTTTCTGTAAATTCGAGTCTCTCTTACTTGGTCACTTACATGGTGGAAACTTCTTAATTATTTTTACATGTGATTTCAACTATCAGTTAAGAGCCTACGCTAGTCACCGGAAGAAACGCTCAAGCTAATGTTAAGACTATGGGAAGGTTATATTCAAATATCTCGCTTTTATTTTTTATTATTATTATTATTATTATTATTATTATTATTATTATTATTATTTTGCATAAGATAGCTGAGGTCAATTTCTTAAAGTTGTTAGTTTTTTTTTTTTTTTTTTTTTTTTTTTTTTAATGTATAATGGCATTTTTACTTTCAGAACCGGTTCCAACCGGTACCGAAATTGAAAATGCCCGCTTATAAAAAAAACTTTAACTAAAATCGAAAAAGTAAAAACTAGGAGCCTACGCTAGTCGCGAGAAGAAATGCTCAAGCTAATGTTAAGTCTATGGAAGGTTTTTTTTTTTTTTAATTTTTCGCTCGCATTTTAATATTTTTAAATTATATATATGTATATTTGGGAGGGAGAGAAGGGCATTGTATATTTCAGGTCGATCTCTAGCGTTGTTAGTTTTTACTTTTTTGATTTTGGTTAAAGTTTTTTTTTATAAGCGTACATTTTCAATTTTGGAACTGGTTCTGAAAGTGAAAGTATCCTTATTTTAAAAAAAAAATAGAACCAAAATCGAAAAAGTAAAAACTAACAACGTTAGAGATCGACCTCAACTTTCCTATGCAAAAATAATCATTTCAAAATATTAAAATGCGAGTGAGAAATTTTAAAATAACCGTTTTTACTCATGGCTAGTGACTCTTAACCAAAGTTATAAGAAAACGTTCAGTGACTCTTAGAATGGACATTTTCCATTCCTTTTAAAAATTATTGGTATGGTGGAAAAAGCAATAAAATGTATATAAATCACTGTTGTAATCTTTTCATGGCCGTATCTTAGAGCTAGATCGTGACCGATAAACGACATATCTTGAATTGTTTGCCTCATAAGGTAGTTTCATGCAGGTTACTATGGGAAAGGTACCCCTGCACCTATCGACCGCAGATGCTTATCTTTTGTGACTAGAAGGACAACAAAACTACTTTATGACCTAGGTAAACAAGCCCCGCAAAATCTACCTTCCATTAGCTGCTGAACTCCCAGCAGGCTAATAAATATTAAAAGGCAAAAATATTATTACGGGACAAATATGTAAATTGCACATAATTGAAAAAATATCATTATTATTATTAAACTTTCCAACATAGTTGAAAGGCGTTTATGACTTCGGTTTGTCTGCCTGCCGTTTTCCGCGCTCTAACTCTCGTAAATGTAGTCGGATTGCCGTGTAATTGATATATGTTATAGAGGTTTAATATGACAGGTTCGCTGTTAAAAATTAAATGTGTAGCATTTATAATTCATTCCGGCACTTCTTTGTTTTCAATGAATATTTAAGTGTTGGAATTCGTCGGAGCTCATAAATAATGCGCTCCGGAGCACAGTGGAACAGAACTTCCGAAAAACCAAAGCCTAAATTATATTTTCCTTTCCCCCCAATCTCCAATAATTTGCGTTCCTATTATAGGAGTTCTGGTAGGAACATATTTTTATCCAGCGCTCGCAAGTGTAGATGCGTTTCCGAACGGCGACTAGGAATGTCTGAATTAACTGACACCGTATCTGCCCTTTATACTCGTGGTCGTGTTATGTCACTGACCTCTACAACATAGAGCTTAGGGTGTTATGTCTACACATAGAATTCTACGTGTTTACACACTGATTTTTGTTCGTGTGTACAAAATATTCTTTCTGATAATTTTTCTAACTCTACGCGCTGCTGAATTTGCTCCAAAGCTCACAGGAGCGCAGCTCCAGTATTTCTATGCTTTTAGTAAATTTTTAAATATTAGTTGGAACCCACCGAAGCTTATAAATATTCCTCCTCAAAGGAACAGCGCTATGTGTTGTGTTTTGCTGCTTGATACAAAGAAATCCTTGGCGAGTAGGATTTTCTGAAAATTTCCCACTTCTGATATTAATAATTTTGCTCTGTTCATTTATTAGACCTTATTATATATATGTGCTCATAGATATAGTTAAAACCTATTAAAAATTTTCTTTTGTGTATGCGAAATTGCTTTAAATTTTGTAAATAATGTATGAAATATAAATATGCGGTTGGAAAGGAATACGGCTATTATTATTGAAAATATTAGAGCTCCGGTACTTTTTTTGTTAGAAATTAAGCCCTGTCTATGGGGGGAAATCGTTTGGAGTGTGGTTTAACCCATTCACTGCCAACCACGAGTATATTCGTGGTTGTCAAACGCAAATTATTTATATTTATAAAAAATATTGATATTTATAAAAATATTTATATTTATAATATAAATATTTATATTTATAAAAAAATATTTATATTATAAATATCAATATTTTTATTAATATTTATTTATATTTATAAAAATATTTATATTTATAATATAAATATTTATAATATATATTATAATATAATAATAATATCATATATAATTATATATAATATATATATAATATTATATATAATATATATATTATATATATATATAATTATATATAATTATAAAAAATTATATTATAATATAATATAATATAATAATCAAAATATTTATATTGATACGCAAAATATTTATCAACGCAAACACCAATATCAGACTTGGCAATACGAATAAACTTGCAAAATTTGAGATGGCAGCGAACGGGTTAATGATGTTACACTATTTCAAACATAATGAAATTGATATTAATTTCTGCAATGAAATAAGACATTTTTGTATAATATGGTGTCATTCATTCATTTACAGGTTTTTATCATTCTGTTACAGGGTCATTCAAAATAATTCGTTTACATAATGGTCTGGGAGGAAAACTGTTTGCAGCATATTTTAACGATGTTACACTATTTCGAACATAATGTAATTTATACATATATTACTGAGGTGCACTACAAGACGCTTGCTGTAGAATACGATTTACATAGCGTTTATCATTCATTTACATTCATTTTATTTCGGATACACAAAATATTTCAGTTACAGTATACTGTCTATTAGCGATAATTTCCAGCTGAACTATATTTAGTATACAGTATTTAGATGTTTGTAGAATACAGATAAATTTATATACAAGGTTACGCAAAAAACTGGATACATTGCCTTCTATATGAATGGTAATTTCTGTAAGTGTATTTTTAGTAGTATTATGCGTTTTTTATCGGAAATAAATTTTAGCTTAATAGCTTTATATATACTTATATACGTTATACTTTACTATATACTTTGCTTATATACTTTATATATACTTATATAAAAACTTTCAGGCAATTTACAATGTTGTACAAAATAATTCGAGTACATTTTTGTCTCTTTGCAGAAATTTCTGAAGATGAGTTTCGACTGTGTTATATGCGTTTTATTTTTACTAGACTAAATTTTAGCAGACTTTGTAGAGTATATACAAATCTATAACTATATACAAAGCTACAGAAAAGATTTCCAATACCTTCACGGCTGTGGACGGTAATTGCTGAAAATTGGTTTTCAAATGTGTTATGCGTTTTCTAAATTGTTTACTTAGATATCTCCTTTTACTATATTAAACGGCGAAGTATCATTAAAATATTTTAGAAGGGTTGCAAAGTGTTTCACGATATATTCTCGACGCATGATTTTTCTTTCTTGTTTATTATTACAGTAATCCCTCAACATTCGCGAGGGTTTACGTTCCAGGGAAAGATCACGAATGTCAAATCCGCGAATGTTGAGTCTATCTCTCTGCACTAAAAAAGTAGTTACGTTCTATAAAATTTTAATTAGAGTGGCACAGCATTTCAAAGAACTAAAGAATACACGTGTTAACAATACGTTATTCAGAACATATATTTAGAAGTTAAATGTACGCACATATTCCTAAACAGGACATTTATTTAGTAAAGATAATTCAAATTAATTGACTTAGGGAAATAATTACAGCTGGAAAAGCATGTGTTTTGTATAGAGTAATTTCGATTCTCTCTATTCGCAAAGAGACGATAATGTGTAAATGGGTCAGTATGCGATACAATATTAAAATACGATATTTAAATACATCTAGATGTTTCAGAAATGCTATTATTTTCTATCTAAGTGCAGTTCAGCTCCATCTCTACGAGAACTTGAACGTGTTAAATTAATAGATTAAAGATGCTCTTACCTAACCACTTCTAATATCTCCACTGCAATGAATATTCTTCTGTTATTATTTGCTTTCCTACAACACACGCTCCTTTTTCAGCTGACAACTGAAAATTGATTTGTAAATAGATACTAAGAAAACACTGAGGAAATAAGCTTTAACCACTATAAATTCTGAGATAATAAAAAAAAAAAATCGCGAATAATCAAGTCCGATTCTCGCGAATGTTACGTTTTTCCGCATTTTCATATTCGCGAATAATCAAAACTCGCAAATGTTAAAACCGTGAATGTTCAGGGATAACTGTACTATTATTTTGAAAGGGAAAAATGATTTATATACTTTGATATATTAACATTTTGAATGATACATTCATATGTTCTTTAAATATTGTACTCAAATAAATTCTGCTTTTGCATTCCATTTGTCTTATTCATGAAAACTGGATTCAGTTAAGAAAACAGCATACGATTCAAAATGTATATTCCTGTGACTGGTGGTAATTCACGAAAATAGGACAAGCACGTTTTAATTTTGTGTACTTTCAAGAATCGAATTAATTAATAATAAATATATTTTAACGTCTTTAAAATGCTTGTTAACTATAACGAAATGCTCTAATTTTATTTTATTTATTTAAGTTCAGCAGAATTGTATAAATTTATTAACTATGCTACCTTCTGATATATATTTGCGCAAACTATTCTGTCTTCTCCAACAAAGGCTATTTTGTTTTCTGAGAGATTCAGTTGGTGATGCGCTAAAATTTTGTAGAATCCAATAATTAATGGATCCAAATAATAAGACTTCACTTGTTTCATTCTTCCCACCATCCCACCAACGCTTTTCTCCAACAGACTTTTTCTTTCCCCCCCCCCCCCCTTCCCCCCCCCTCCTCCCCCCCACACACACACATCACAGTTCTTTAAAACGTATTGGTACCGCTGAGATCATCTTTTTACTTTTCTGCTTCATGCTTATACCGGTCAAGGACTTTAACACTTCAGTTTATTGTTATTATATTGTTTGTCCCTTCACATTTATCACTTTTTATGTACGCGGCAATTTTTTTTTCATATCTTTGTTTTTATTCTTTTTTTCTTTTCTGTAACTTATACCAAAATATGAAATTAAGTGGTTACAAAGAACAAAGAACTTAAAACTTTTTTTTTAAGAGTCTTCATAGAATCTTCTTTCTTACATAGAATCATTTGAATAACACCTCCGTAATTATGCATGCGAAATTTCAGTCAACGGTTTGGCAACATCTGTCACATGCATCCAGTTTTATCTACGACTGTGAAGAACCGTTAAGCCGTTCATCATTTGTTTTGTTATGTATTCTGTTCGTCCATTACTTTTTATCTTTTGCCGCTCATTTGTCTAGAAGGATTTTCTTTATTAACTCTTTCTTTCTTTTTTTTTTTTTTTTTTTCGTTTGAGTCTCCGGAAGTCATGTATTGCTCTCGACCTTAGCAGAAGCTGCCTTTTATTACTTTGCTATTTTTTGTGCTTGCTTCAGGCGTCTATAAAAAAGCTGGTAACGTCATTTCCAAATTTGATTTCATCGCCCACGTTTCGACGCGCTGTGGTATAGGAAATTTTGAACGTAGAAGTGAAATGATCTGAAACTGGAAATCATTAAATTTTAGTTTACTATTGCTTATTTTAGTTTGTGTCTTGAATCTACTAGCTAATTTCTACATAGGAGTAGACATCCTACATAAGAGAGAGATTGGACATTGACGAATTGAGGGGGTCGGAGCAAGAAAGTGCCAAGCCATAATTTTGGTGAAATAAATCTATGTAATCTGTTACTTAATATTGTAATTTATAATAGGCAACATATAATTTGTTTCTAATGTCACTTGGTGGCAGCCTATGTGACAGGTTTCATTTTTGCCCCAAATGTTTATGCCCCAATGAAGATAGCTAATTTACAAAAAACTTAATAGTAATATCATTAAAGTATTGCCATATGGTTACTCAGAATATCTCAAATGTTACTAAGACATTGGCGAAAAAACTCTAGGTTATATATCTTGATTTGAGTATTTGATCAAATTTTCAAACTGAAATATCTCGGAAGTTCAAAAATGTGGCTTGGCAACTCTCTTGCCCCGATCCCTTCAATTGTACGTCATTTTTGTTCCAAAACAGATGAATCGCCGTAGAACGCAATGCATTTTCATCAGCGGCTAACTCTTTTTATTCTATTTAAATCATGGAAAATTCTTTTTGTATGCCTGCAGAGAGTCATTCAATCCATAAATATAATTTTCGCTTTAGTGAATACGAATACTTAGAAAAAGCATTTTCTAAGAATTCTTATTTATCCCCTTCCATTGAATGTACAGTTTTCTTCTTGCGGCTGTTGTTCAGATATACCAAAAGTGTCCCAGTCTCAAAATTCAGGTTGGCTTACGTAATAATAAGATGTAACTATTGATACTTATATCAAATTTACCAATTTATATAAAAAATTTCGATTTGCCGCTTTGTTGATTGTGTGGGTCCATTCACAAGTCTAAAATGAGGCACTGGAAACTTACTGTTCATGAATGCAGGCACTAACATGAATAATCACTGGTTCACAAGTTTCAGCTTGACTTCATTTGTTTTACTGTATACAATAGATTATGGTTGAAACAGACAACAGTTATAAACCCCATTCTTTGTTTAGTGATGCAAGGAAATAGAACTGTGGCACTAAGCTTTTTTTCAATCAAATTCGTTGCTCCTATAGGAGATTAGAGAAATTAATTATTCATATGTGGTTTCCTTGTTTTTTATATGATGTGCATCGGAGATAATGAGGAAGCATTTTACTTACTTAAAAGTCAATGTCAAGGTTTTAAAAAAAAACACCATTTTGTCTCTGCTTCTCTCCATATTTATTTATTATTATTATTATTATTATTATTTAGAAAATAGAATGAAAGTTATTTGTATTAAAACCAAGGATTTAATACAAAAGATGAACATGTATCCACCAATTTCAATATATCACAGAGTTTACATTTTCCACGTTTTGAAGTTTTTTAAACTTTTGCTATGTGGTGCTGTTTTTTATCTTCGTAAAATTTGAAATGTACACCACACTCGCGTTTACAGTTTCAGTACTTTCTTTCGGACAATCAAAGAGAATATTATTCAACTTTGATACAGTAAGTAAGTTATAAATGTTATAATGAATGTTTTTCTGTTTGCCAAAGTTAATAAGACATCTTTAACAAGCTCAAATATGAAATTTGAAATGTTTTTTAGTGTATCAGGATGTAAATAGTTGGTTTAATTGTGGCTAACCATTACATACTTGATTTATTTAATTATCAGCACGCAACTGCTGAAAGATTAAGCTTTATTATTTAATGAAAGGACCAGACTCATTAGCCATTATATGTGTCGTCTAGTTGCAAAACAGGCCAACTCCAAAAAATAAAATTTTTGGGAAAAGCTGATTTTTTGCCACACTTAGCCAAAATAAGATTGGAACCAAAACTCTTTAGTTTTATAGTCATTAGGACAGTATATTTGAAAACACGAAATAAGGTGGCAGGAGCACATGAAAGGAGGGGGTTATTTAAGTTTTTGTTTTGGATTTGGCCACCTTTGCAACTTACTTTGGAGTTGGCAGGTTTTGCAACAAACCAGAAATTAATTTTTGCTAAATTTAATGTGACACTGGGTTTTTAGGGGTATCAAATACACAAAAATGTTTTGTTTAATTAAATTTTATTTAACAAAAACAACTTGAGGAAAGCTATTAACGTAAAGTGACTTTTACACAGTTACTGGCTGTTAAAACTAACTGACTAACAGTTAAAACTAACTGACTAGCTGTTAAACTGACTTAAATGTCACTAAACAAATGATTTGAATGACATGATATTATTATAAATAAAATTGTTAAATTTTCAAAGCTTAAACAAAAATTATACTATGTACATAAAATTTTAAACTTTAGTGGCATCATCGTTTTCGACTGTCTCACAAATTTCATCATGATGGTCCATCCATGCTTCTTCTTCAACCCTGTTATCATGAACCTCTATACCAGGACTTCTAACGCCGTGTGATAACATCGTGCCGAGACTTAGGCACGAAATGGCAGCTGCACAGCTACGCGCACCGTTCTGCGCAGCTGGCCAGAAACCGTGCTGCACTAGCGCCACGTAGACGTTGGCTGTCACTGTCAGTGTCAAACGGTGAAGCAGACGAATTTAGTGACGTAGGCAGAAACCATCCTCACATGCGCCACCTATTTGAGGCTTTTTTCGAGGAACGATTTCCTTCTTGGAAAGGCTATTTCGTTAGAAGTCCAGGTATATAGGTTCATGCCTGTTATTGTGGGGAGAAGCAGAAGCGCCATCTAGCGGATATGGAGATGGCCGCTTTTGAGCCTCACCGGTTGATGGATTTGGCCGGTTTTGCTGCACATCGTGATTTTCAAACGCATATAACACAGGGATTTGACCGGCTTAAGCTTGTTTATTGTTTCCAGGTAGTAGAAACGTTTACTTAGAACTTAAAAAGCTGAAAAAACACAGTTTCAAATTTGGAGGAGTTGGCCGGTTTTGCAATTAGACGACACATATCATGTAAGTTCATTGAATTTCGTACATATTTTACATTCTGTTTGAGTACACAATCCCTTTTTTTTTAATTCAGTTCCGTAATCATTATTTATGATTTTAATGTTCTACAAAAATCATCTCAATTTATTTATTGGTGAAAACATGAGATTTCGACTTTCCTACGATTCAATATTTTATATATATCTCGTACTGTATTTTAAAGTTATATTATTATCGTTGATATACATCACAAAAACACACGTACACGAAGTGCACACAGCACGATGATACAGCGTGCTACAGAAATTTTCACCAAGAAAAAAAATGAAAATTAGTACATTTAAACAATCTCTTAATAAGTTAAAACATGAGGTTTTCGACTTTCCTACGATTCAATATTTTATGTATATCTCGTACTGTATTTTAAAGTTAGATTATTATCGTTGATATACATCACAAAAACACACGTACACGAAGTGCACACAGCACGATGACACAGCGTGCTACAGAACTTTCACCAAGAAAGACAATGAAAATTAGTACATTTAAACAATCTCTTAATAAGTTAAACATAAAATGAAATCCTCGGATACGAGCGCGTATATTTACTTTTAAATTTGGCCCATAATCTATCTGATTTCCAATTTAAGTCTTTGTTGATCGTAAACATATATTAAAGAAGTAAATAATTTTCCTTTTTGTTATCATTTTTATTATTATTATTGAAAATTGTTTTAACCCTTTCCCGACGAGCGACACGTTTACGTGTCCCATAGGGTGCACGAAATCCTTGAATTTGAACACCAGTAAAATTGAACAGAAATTTTTACCTTATCGAGTCGCCGATTATCTAAGATTCAATAAGGCGAAAAATTCTATTTAGAAAAACTGATGCCAAAAAATTAAAAGAAGTGTAAAGGACGTTCGTCGCGGAGGGTTAAACCAGTTCCAACCATTTCATAAATAATCCCAATATTCCATAACATGTATGAAATATAGGGATGGACATAACGATTATTTTGATTATTCGAATGACTCATTCGGGCATGCGCAGAAGCATACCTGCCAAATTTCAATTTTTTTTTTTATTCAATTGCGAAAAACATTTTTCATTTTTATCTGGCGTCTAATATAATTCTAATTAAAATCGGAAACTTCTTTTTTTTTTTTTTTTTTTCAAAATTTCCGGTAGTAATTGAACTTTAAAAAACATTTGAAGTTTAACAAATATGCTTCTGGGCATGCCCGAATGATTCATTCGAATAATCAAAATAATCGTTATGCCCATCACTAATTAAATATTTTAACATAGAAACCTAATAAGAGTTTTTGGTCAAAATAAATAATGTGAAATGCATCCTCATCTAATTGATATTTAAGGATGATCCTCGACATTTGTACATTTCAACTTTTGTATGAGGAATCTGGTAATTAGGAATTTCAAGAACCAATTAGTTATAAAAATCGTGAACCGTCTAAGTTAGAGTTGTTGTAGTTTCATCAATTTAATTTAATAAAATTCATCATTTCTTTCTATGCAAATATAGTGAAAACTCAATGAGCGAGCCCTAAAAAACATACACAACGTACTGATACTTCTTCATTAATTAGTCCTGGTGCAATGCCTTCATAATTTGAATGACGTTTCTAATCTTGAATGCCCTTTAAATTGCATGAAATTATGTTTCTTATTAACACAAAAACAATATAGCGAAACCCCTATAAGTTTGACACTTGCAGTTCCAGAAAAAGATGTCCAACTTATAGAGATGCTGATATGTTTTTCTGCGTAATTACAAGTTAGATCAAGTGAGTGTTCATGCTTCTTAAACAATAATTATATTAAGAACTTCTGAGTAAAAAAGTGAGACATTCACTGTTTAAATTCATAAAATAATATTTTTTTTATTTAAATTTAAAACAAAATAAACTAATAAATACCAACAGGGCATACCTGTTTATGAATTACGAATAGACGTCAAACGTAAGCATGATTATTGGAAGATGAAATATTTGGTAATTTCACTTTATAATTTTTGTTAGTTTTTAATTCACCATTTGTTAATTTTCTTATTTGTAAACGTGTGATCAAAACATCTGTGTTTTTTACTATAAGCATAATCTTTCAGAAGGATAAGCTATTTCAAACATCAATGTGATTCGAATTGCAATTTTGTCAATTGGAAAACAGAAAGACGTTTTTCAAGATAGGATGGGGTAAATTTATTGATACTAGATTTTTTAGTACGACAATTCTAGCAATTTCTAAGCGAGATAAATTTTAATATTTCTTGAACAGCATGAAAAAATTACCAGGTTTGTCTTTTAAATAAGGGTAAAGTGTCCAAGTTAGTCCAGTTGTTGAGTGTCCAACATCCAAGCGTGGGTGCAAGACCTCTAGTTTCAGGATTGATTTCAGCCCTCGAGAGATTCTTGACTGATAATAAATTCTACTTTATATACTTAAATGATAGCAATTTTACTATCAAAAACTTTCAATCAATCTCTTTTATTGTAAAAGATCTATTTTTAGAAACAATGCAAGACATAGAAATCTTCTAGCTGCCCATTTGGTTATACCTAATAGTCAGAAAAGTTTTCAGTCTTGGTTCGGATGAACTTCTTCCACCCATGCATCCAAGTTAAGGAGATGTCCAACTTATAGAGGTTTGACATAATGTTAATCGTATGGGTAAATTCCGTCTTCTGAAAAGGTGTCTTAATTTATGGAAGTGCCCACTGGAGAGATTTCACTGTATTTCTAAAACAATAGAGAAGATTCCAACATAATTTTATGTGTAGGCCCAGTTCAGGAAATTATAAAATGTCATTTCATGTAACAAAAACTCTTTATTTCCTTATCAAATAAAAGCTAAAAGCGTATTGTAAACACATGAATTCAATTTGCATGTCATCGTTTTACTAGTAATGATTTATGTTTGGAAGTAGTAACGCTATCTTGAAAGGTAGGGCCGTATGATAAAAATAAAATGTTGCGTCACGTTATACGGTGACGTTAACTGGATCAACATAATATTATGAATGTAAATGAATGTTTACCACTCCCTTTCATCCCAACTTGTAGTTGGTTGTTTGAAAGAGAACTTTAGTTTCACGTCCTTGACATCCAGGTATTTGCTGACAGTCCCGGCAAGCATTTCCCCAGGAGTTCAGGCACAGACTTTTAACAGCCTGTCGTCGCGGCATCATAATTGGCTACACACCGAGAGAGTTACGCGAGTGTGGGTCGCACCTTGGTATGCGAGCTTCACGTGTTGCATATTTTTACAAGACTGGATTAAATAAAGATTGCCTTGGTGAAATGTCCTTTTTTGCTGCATTTTTAATGCATTTCGATATTTATTTTATGAGCTAAAATATGTGCTAAGCTTTAGGTTAGGGTGATCATATATCAGAGAAGAATACAAGATGGAAAGTATAAGTGTTAATAACCAATCCCCTCCCCACTTTTTGAAAAAAAAAATAGTTTTGTAATGTTAAAAAATATTCAAAACTATTTTCTGTAAATTTTCTATTTATTGGACTTTACTTTAAAAATAACGCTCGTAATAATCAATAATTAGTCATTTTAAATCTTAAAGATGGTTTAGTTTGACGGCTCACGATCCAAAAATTATATTTTTTCTCAATGCAATTTTTTCTGCCTTTAATCTTTTTTAGATAATTTGATTAAATAAATTGTAAAATAATTAAAAAAAAAAAAAAAATCCTGCTTAGCAACGCGAAACTTTCTGACACGTTTACGGATTCATTCTGTAATGAAAAAGCATGATACTTGCAGATATGATTATTGGAGTGATTTGTAATCAAGCAGCTTTTCGAGTTTTCGATAAATGAATTTCAGTTTGAGTTATAAGCGATTGTTTTCTCATGACGGCATTTTTTTTTCTTTCACGCGCTGTCGCATCTGGAAATTTGGTTCAAAACACCAACTTTGAAAGGATTTTCTGGAAGATTTTCTGCCTTTACCGAAAAAGTGATGAAAACTGCTCAGTTACATAATTTCTGAATAAGAGCAATGCCAATTTAATGTGTTTGCGAACAAAAACTAATTGAGAAATGTGACAGAAAGTAGCGCGTTTGGATTTCAGAAAAGCCTATAAAATTCGTAGTACGACTGTTTCTTTCAAAATTGATTATCATCTTGTAGTTGAACCAAAAAAGCAGCGTCATGTTTGTAGAGTAATTTTATCTGAGGAAGGTCGAGAAGAACTATGTTGTTTACATTTTATGCTTACCGCATGTTCACTTTTACTCTTTTACCATCCCGTAAAGTGCTGTAATGGTTAGGGGAGGGGAGATGATGTAAAGTTAATAAGCTTGGCGGTATGCTACAAAGAAATTTCACCCATGACTTGTAGGGGTTACGGAGCTCTTTTTTATCGTATGACCCTCTTTGACCCCCCCTTGTAAGCTGAAACTACCTCAGATTTTCCCCGAGAATATTTAATATTCTTATTCAATAATGATTTATGCACATCCTTAAGCTCGAAAATTCGAGAGTACAAGGACGCATTTGTGGCATAAGGCAAGTTAATTCTAAGTGTTGTTTACACAACTTCTCCTTGATTAATTATTCGTGGTCATCAAAACACCAGTTTTTAATAATTCGTTGCATTAAATGGGGGTTTTCCTCGTGAAACTTAGCGATTTCCAAAATATACTTAATTTTTTTGTATTTAAGGCTGAACTCATGTAGAATATATTTTCTGTTTTCATCATCTTTTCATTTTACTTACCCATCATACGTAGTATAGGGTAAATCTTGTAATCGTTTTGAAAATCGAAAAAAAAATTTTGACGGATTTACACGTTTCAGACACTGGAGATTCCGAAAAACATATTTTTAGAAAAAAAAATTTGCCGTCCGTCTGTGTGTCTGTAAACGCTCTATCTCCCGAAAAAAATTGAGATAGAGACTTGCAATTTGGTATGCACTTAGTATGTCATAATGGAAAGAAGCCTATTTAATTTCAAAAACCTCGATTAACCGGAACTATTTTTTTCGGACTCTCGAAATATTCGTTCTGATAAAAGGTATATAAAAATTTTCGAAATTGTTTATTTTAAGAAATAAATATAAAAGAGAATAAAAAAACGTAAATTTTTCATAAAGCATGAAGTCGATTGGATAATGAGTTGCCGAGTTATTTGGAATCCTATTTTCCACACTCTTCGATTTTTCATGACCCTGTATTTCATCCAAATTTCCCTTCAAAGATATATTTTAATTAGAAATTTGACGCTTAATCAGATGCAATAAACCGCTAGTTAATAGGATTATTATTTTTGGAGTTATAAGGATGTTTCTTTCAAGCAATTCAGGAATCGAGCATTTAAAGTTTATGAGGTCATCAATCCACGATTTTATTTGAATTGCAATGCATTTTATAAGTAGTTTACACATTTTTATTTTAATATTTTACATTATGCATATCCATGATGGGTAAGTATTACGGTGGCCCCCAACGACTAGTTTCCTTCTTCATTTCACACAAAATAGGAAATACCAATACCTCTACTATGGCTATTGTCAAAATAATTATATAGATAGGGTATCTCTAATATCCTGGGGGCTGGGATAGGTTGTAAAACACACAATAAGACGATTTTTGACATAAAACTTAGCCGCATTCCAGTTTTTTAGTAAAAAATTCTAAGGAGGTAATAAGTATTTGAATTAATAAGGAGAGGCACACGAGGGTCAACGTTACATTGTTAATAGATAAATCTTAGCGACCCGTTTTAGGCTTATTTTGAAGTTACGTCAGTATAAACTTTTATGAATAGTCTTAATTGCATGTTGTCTGTTCCTTGTTTCAGGATCAAATATAAAACTTCAGAAAAATTAATACTCTTAGAAAGGCTTTAACATTTTTTAAAAATATATTTAGAATTCTATGCTAATATACATAGTTAATCATTTCACTTTATGTCTCCATACCAGCTTGAACTTTTGACAGAATACAAATAACAAGAAAAAAAATGCGAAATATATCTAGATTGACCTTAATAATTGTAGAAAAGTTTATGAGCCGCATATTTGTATAACTTTTCTAAAATGCTTAATAATTTGATTTTATGCGCCTCTTTTTTGACAGCTGATGTCCTGTTTTGTATTAAGAAGCATGCAATATGCATTATTATTCCCTAAAATTTTTATTTAGTTATCTAACTTTCCTATCTGCATAATTAAATTGATTTCCTAACTATGATATGTAAATATATTTGACCTTCGACAGACTCGTAGACTGACAGTGGACGTAAAATAAAATCAAAGGGAAATCCTTTTTTCAAATTTAAATCACCGCTCGTTGCTGGGAAAAGATATTTAACTTTATGCATTAACTTTGACAAAAATCATTTTGACAAAGCATATACATTATTTTATAAAATAAAAGTATTAATAATGTGAAGTGACCATTATGTATCGATTTTGTGTTTTAAATTATATTTGATTTAATATATATATATATATATATATATATATATATATATATATATATATATACAGGGGTGCAAAAAACTAGGCGCCAATGGGCTGATTCCCACCATTAAATTTTATTCTATCAAATTTTATTAGTATACTTCGTCTAAATTTTATCAGTATTCTTATTAGGCGAAGAATACTAAAAATTTAGTGGTGGGAATTGGCCCATTGGCGCCTAGATTTTTGTACCCCTGTGTCTATATATATCTGGCTTTTCTCACACAAATGCATGAATTACTAGTTTTTATATCGTTTTCATCATTTTAAATAAAACGTTTTAGCTAATTTTAAAGAGTCAATCTCTAGTCCCCATAACTCTTAATTTGGTAAGAATTAATAAAATTTATTCCTATTATTATTATTAAAATATAATATTATTATTAATAAAATTTATTACTATACAGTGGACGAGTGGACTACTGTTACTGCGCCTCCGCTTAGTACTTCTCTCCGGTTAACGGGGACAATTTCGTTTTGTTATCTATACTAATAAAAGAAAGTTTGGCTCTCTCTCTCTCTCTCTGTGTGTGTTTGCCTGCGATGGCTAGCAATAGCCCACCTAGAAGTCTGAAGATTTAGGTGTGGATAGTCCAAGGCCTGGCCTAATGCAACTGACTCTCACAATTTTAATACTTTGAAAATTAACAAAAATATTAATTCAAAACTGATCAATCAATAACTCATCTTTTTTTTTTTTTTTTTTCTTGCGAGCCGGCTTTTAGAACTCGCGCATGCCCAGAACCCGATTCACCGCACTCCACGAGAATGAAGAACCATTTACATGAAGAATGCGTTTATTTCACAATTCTGTTTTAAATTCTATTGACTAAACCGTTTGGTTTATTTAAAAACGAAAAGCATATTCTGAAAGATCTCACTCTTACGTCTCCATTGCCGTCCCCAATACCATCAATTCGAAAAAAAAAAATTATGTTAACCCTTTGAATGTATTTGTTTAAGTTAAACGTACTTAAACTAATTCAGTGTGAAGAGTAGGAAAGTTTTCCCTTAAAGTGTATTTATCATAAAAGCGTATTTATCATCAATTTTAAATTTCATTGTGTCGCCACCGACGATAAATCGCCAATTTTTTTTTTTTTTTTTTTTTTTTTTTTTTTACGGACGCTATATTGAGGTTCCGCAGGAATTTTTTTTTATTTTAAGTTTTGATGCTTAGCTATAATTATTGCCTTATTGTAATTATCAAAATGCTATATCAATAAACCACGATAACTGCTATTGAATGAGATTTGTACTCGTCATTCGCGGTTTTCCGATTTGAATGTACTTGATAGTGATGTACTTTTTCTTACTTCGCCTGATGTCTGAGAAGGAAGGAAATCGTTTTCTCCTTTTTCCTATTTAAAAGAATAAATATCATTTGAGTGTAGAACTTAAGCTTGGGTAATCCTGCCTACGTGAATTGTTTGCTGGGATTTCCTTTGGAGATTACCTAAGATTTACGATTTAATCAACTTTGCACAGCTCATCATTCGTTTGCTTAAGAAGAAAAAGAAACCGTTTCCTTCTGTTATTCGCAAAAAATGCTCTCCTTTTTATTTGCAACCTATGATCTGTTTATCTCTTCGCATTCATCAGACTTAATGGCTCGAAATTAGTGTCGGGTTGACTTTATTATTTTTTTTTTCCTTTGCGAATTGGGTTCAGGTAAAGTTGAATAAAATGTTTTCTTTGTGGGCCGGGTTTGGGTATGCCATTCGTGTGTGCGTGTTTAATTTTATTTTTTCGTGGCAATTCAGAATTTTGTTTTAAATAAAAGACATATATTCAGTACTTTATAACAAATAAAATTGATGAAGATGAATCAATTAAAAACTTAAGAGAATACAGAAAATTATTACAAAAATTTTGCGACATAGTCCATGCTATCATGATGTACAATGCACATGTTCCACCAGTGCTTTGGAAATGCATGAATATATCATATGTGTCGTTAGAATAATTCTTATGATTGTGATCTTGTTTCAGCTCAGTCATAATGCACTCAAGTTTCATTTTAAAATTACAGCAAAAATTCTTTCCATACCTTCACCCAGAGGAAAACACAAAACTTCCACTCAGGCTTCGACGCGACAGTGTCTCAATTCGGCAACTAACTGACATGGCATCTATCTTGGCAATACTTTAATAAAGTGTTTCTCAACCAATTTTATTTTACGGCACACTTGAACCCATGATTCAACTTCCGAGGCACACTAAACGTATGATAAAAAACATATAAAAAGAATAGATGCCTTTTTTATTTATGTAATAACATAAACTAAAAGGACAATGGACTGTGGCTCTACCACAGCCAAAAAATTATATTTTAATTATTAATTACATTAGGAATATTTTGTTACAATTTGCTATAAAAATATATTTTTCCTTAGAATATAAATAGAATTTTCAGGTAGGTCCTTATGTGTAAATCTTCTTCCGAGGATCTAGCCGAGATTTATTTTTGTTTTTAACAATATGCGCTACAGAAAAGTTAAAAAAAAAAGAAAACCTTCCTCATAAATATAATGTTAAGAGTAGGATATTTTCTTTGCAATAATATTTGTAAATTTGCAACTGAGAGAAAACCAATAGATCATAACGTCCATCTTTTAATTCTTTTCATTGTATTCTCTGTCGTTTCTTATTTCTGAAGACTTTTCCTCTTTTGTACAAGTATTTAAATTTACTAAAGCGATATGCACACGACACATAAAACAAAGAATTTCTCTTCTAAACAAGAGAGAGATGTGTCAAGAGTGGGTGGGTGAATGTGTTCTTCAAAATGTTAGTATCATAAATCTAAAGTTTGTAAATATTTGTTCGATAAAAATTTTATATAATTTGGTTAATTTATAAAAATTTTGATATAACTTCTAAAAATTTTCGAGCTGCACCTGAAGTCTTCTCTCTGTGCACCAATGTGCCGCAGCACACTGACTGAGAAACATTTCTTTAATGCATCACAGCACATCATAACTCCGACAATAACGTGTGCTGAACCAATACTGATGAATTTCAACAAGTTTAATAAATACCTTCACGACTCAAAAAACACATCACACATCGCTGCATGTTGACAATGGGACGGCCAAATTTGCATGTTCTGTTTTTTGCTTCGGTGTTACAGGATTATGTTACCAGCTGTTGGTGATTATTTGAACAAGAAGGACAACTCCTGTAAAATTACAAAACAATGGTGCTATCACTGTTAAAAATTTTGCGATGGTTATGAACCAACTTTTGGTGCTGCAGTAGCTGCAAACATTAAGATGGTGAAACTTCATTTCAACACTTGGAAATATTATTAAACCATAGCTCTAAATGTTCAAACGATTCTTTACCATCTTATGGTTGCAGCTACTGCAGCACCAAAAAGTTGGTTCAATATTTGAAGATCTTATTGAACCATAGCTCTAAATGTTCGAACGATTATTTACCATCTTATGGTTGCAGCTACTGCAGCACCAAAAAGTTGGTTCAATATTTGGAGATCTTATTGAGCCATAGCTCTAAATGTTCGAACGATTCTTTACCATCTTATGGTTACAGCCACTGCAGCACCAAAAAGTTGGTTCAATATTTGGAGATCCTATTGAACCATAGCTCTAAATGTTCGAACGATTATTTACCATCTTATGGTTGCAGCTACTGCAGCACCAAAAAGTTGGTTCAATATTTGGAGATCCTATTGAGCCATAGCTCTAAATGTTCAAACGATTCTTTACCATCTTATGGTTACAGCTACTGCAGCACCAAAAAGTTGGTTCAATATTTGGAGATCCTATTGAACCATAGCTCTAAATGTTCGAACGATTATTTTTTACCATCTTATGGTTGCAGCTGCTGCAGCAGCAAAAGTTGGTGCAAACCAGCACAAAATTTTTAACAAAGCTACATTTAAGAATTTTACACTTTTAAGGTTTTAATTCGAATGACTCTCTTAAATTGTAGGTATGACTGTAGACTATTCTTCCACAATTGCATTTAAGTGTGGTATAAACTTTCTTTCATTTCGGGTTTGAGATCAGATTCAGGTTTCACCCTTTTTGAGTTCAAATTGGGTACAATGTGTGTCTATGGTAATTATTTTATCGGAAACGAGCCGGGTTTGGGTTTGCTTCAAATAGAATTTTCAGGTTTACAGAGTTTTCAGGCTCAAATAGAGATTTCAGGTCTGATATAACTCGATATGCAGGACTAATTTCCCTCCAAAGGCGCATGAATTCTTGCTTTTTCTTTACTTTGTTACCATTTCGGTGAGATACTAAAGTAAAAAAATACCCGCCACTACAACGCATCTAATTGTACATTGATTTTTTAAGATATTGTACATCACTTTTTATGTCACTTTGATTGCAATATTAATATATCATTTGCCAAAATCGATTCGGCTGTTTTGAGTTTAAGAGCGCTTTTCCATTTACCGACACGACAACGATAAATTGTACACGATTGTCGTTATCCGACATCGATTGCACGCAAAATGCATTCATTATACACTATGATGACAAAATCGTCATTGAATCAGTAGGTGGAAAAGCCCGTAGTGTATAGGAATGCATTTTACGTGCACCATGTCGGATAACGACAATCGTGTACGAATTATCGGTGTCTTGTCGGTAAATAAAAAAGTACTCTTAGAGTCGAAGTAATGAACACGGATATAAGAAAAAAATATGAAGAAACGTTACCCTCCTTTTCCCTTCTCCGTAGTTAGACACCTAAATAAATAAAAGTATTGCGATCTAGAAATAATTAAACATTACCGAAAGCGCATTTCAAAATATTTACTCGTGTACGTCGGAGTGAATGAATCTTTAACACTTCTAAAACAATCTCGCAAAGCAAAATTAAATTTAGTATTTAACTTTTCGTCTTATCTTTTTCCACTGCAGCAACAAAGTTTTCTCTCGAAAATATCGATTAGTGTAACAGAATGAAACAGTTGTCTCGGAATATTTGAATTTCCTGAAATAAAACTTTTATATTATCTGATGTAAACGGAAAAGTTTGGAGTTTTGCCATTAGAAAAACTAGGTTTATTTGTTATTCGGATGAAATTAAATGAAGTATAAAAGCTTTGTAAATTTATACATTTCGCTCTAATATTTTATCGTAATATTGCGTTGTTTTCGATAGCTTTGTGTAAAAGATCAATTGGAAATGGAGTGTTGTGGTTAGAAATATTTTAATATTTTTGCATAAAGTGTAAATTACACTTAATTCTCGATTTAAACGGCGTTCGAATTGCACGATTTCGGGTTTTTTTTTTTTCGTTATCCTAGATTAGGACTTCTGCATTGGGTCGGGTAACCCGCTTTTACCCGGCCTGACCTGCGGGTGTGGTTGGAATTTTTGCGTTGCAGATGTTGTTGACTCTAGCTAATTGTTTCGGGTTCGAGTCGATGTCGGGTTGAGTTTTGATACTGAAGGGTCGGGTTCCGGTTAACCCGATTTTTCGAAAGAAAGTCTAGATATTATTTCAGATGAAAAACTACATATATGAATATGAATGAAGCTTTACATGATTCTTTTTCTAGATGAAATTGATGTTAGAAATATTATTCTAGAAATATTATTCTAGACTATGTTTTCATAATTGTATCAAATTATAGACGAATTTTCTTTGATTTCGAGTTCGGGTTGGGTTTCTGGTCGACGAAAAACTTTTTGTCTTGTTTCTCCTCGACGAAACTGTTTTTTGTCGGGTTCGGGTTTGTTAGTTTAAGCAGGATTTTTTTCGTATTCGTAATATCCAGGGCTCGACTCTAGCCCGTAAAACTATTATCTGCAATTCCCGCCTGACGACAATAGCAGTTAATTTCTCTCGAAAAAATATTTTCGTGGTCTGTTTGCATTATATTAAGAAAATATTATATATAAATATTTCATTATTTATTTCAACTCCAGTGAACTTACCATTACTTTATGTAATTTCCGTTTGCAAGGCATTTGGATTTAACTTTTAATATTTTGTTTATTTAAATCGTTTTAAGTTTCTTTTAAGATTTATTACATAAAACATTTATGTAACCACATTTAAATATATATTAGAATTTTGTTGTGTTTCACTTTTTAGTCGTTTTCGTTTCACGGTTATAAACGTTTTAGAAACGACTTCTAGATATAAACAATGCTCTTCTGTAAAACACAACAAAGAATACAATTTCATATACATAAAAAAGTGAAAAAAAGAAGTCAAGCATACGAAATTTCTTAAAAAATAAACTAAGACAAAAGAGTATTGAGAACAAAGGAAAAAACATATAATAAGTACGAAACGGGAGAGAACGTTACTCTAATTCTCATCACCAGGGCTGCCGCCGGCGACTATTTTTTAATTCTATCTCGCACGACTTTCTCAAAACAAAAGTCTTTTATATACACTTTGACAACATTTGCAAGAGAAATATACTATAAAATTTATTTTTTAAAAAATAGTAGTGCTGTGCGAATAGAATATAAAATAGTCGCCAGTAGCAGACCACGGCAGCATCAGGCATTGAGACGTTACCTGAAAACTTTAAATGATAAACAAAAAATATGTTTCCCTGTCATCCATACTGCAGCGAAATTTATCTCTAGAAGAAAAAAAAATATAAATAAATACTTAACTAATCCTCCACTTCGCTGAACGTAATATTTCAAATCTCTATGTGCAAAAAAAAAAAAAAAAAAAAAAAAAAAAAAAGTCGAATGAAAATACTTCTTATTCAAAAATCATTTCATGCTCGACTTCCCGCGTTTATTACATTGGTTTTTCATCAAGTACACTAACGTTTCTCTGTATCATTCTATCTAAAAACGTGTTAACGGCTCATCCTAAACATTTTTTTCTTTTTTTTGCCCATATGGTCGAATTCCTCGGATTTAGAACCCGTCATGTTTTTTGACAGTTCCGACAAGGAAAGATGTTTCCCCCAAACTTAAATGTATTTTACACCCTTGAGAGAGAGAGAGAAAAAAAAATGAAATACCTTCCTTGTCGTGGGAAATAACTCGAATGATCTGTTGGGCTTTTTATTTATTTTTTTTCTTCGAATGTTATGTTTTTTTTTCTTTTTTTTTTCTTTTCTAAGACATTCATAATATTTCTGAAATGATATTTTATGCTGATGGAGTTGAATGTTTGGATTTAATTTGACATAGGCGTAAGTACGATCTGTCATGTAATGTGATTTGAGATTAATTACTGGTATATATCTCAAAAGTTAGAAGTTGTTTTTAAAAAGTACGATAATCTTTTAGAGTTGTTTATTGGATACTTCATCAGTTTTCGGTTGTTTGCTAAAAAAAAAAAAAAAAAAAAAACCTCTTTCTTAAATTTATTGTAATCTTATATGCTTCTTTTATTTTTATTTTAAATGTTAAATTCATTTACTGGATAAATGGAGTAAGGTAAGTAAGCATTTCACTCAACTTTAATTAGATATCTATGTGGCGCTAGTGAGCAATCTTCGCTTATCTCCAATCATTTGTAATCCTGAATTGAAATATTCCACATTACGTCCTGTATATGTTATTAGCTTGAAGTCTTCTTTATCTGAAATCACTTTTCAATTGTGTTATTAATTGTATTAAATAAATTCATGTCACTACTTTAAATAATATTATATTAACATTATATTACATTTAGTTTTAATAATATAATTATACACTATGGAGCGTTCAAATGTAGCTCCTTTTACTTATAGGTTACATTATGTTATCTGAGTAAAAAGTTTAATGTTCTTAGAGAAAGATACATGGTAAGAGTCACACAGCTTGCAAAAACAACTTACGTCACAGTTTATGGTGTTATTATTTCATCAAGTGGGAGAAAGTTTGACTATTCCTGGTTTATGAGAGTCATTAGAGTCGATTACACTTCGATCATGTAATACTGTTGATCGATGTTTTGAGTTATCTTTTAATGCTTTTATTGGAATATATATTGTAGGTTCTATTCTGCTTACTGATATTACTTGTTAATGGGTTTTTTAACATTAAAAATATGTTTTATTGACTATTTCATATAATACACTAAATAACCATTAATCTTAATAGCTTTTGTGTCCTGTGCAAACATATTATTTTTAGTACTTTTTTTAAAAATTGTTTTATTGTTATACTGCATTGTAAAAAAAAAAGAAATTTTAGAAGTTTGCCAAGCAAGTAGTTACTCTAGATTCCTTCCTTGTGATTTTGTGCTGGTACACAACGTTACGAAAAGAGTTTCTTGGGATATTACGTAGTTCAAATTTATCTTCTTACGTTTGCTTTTCTAATTCGCATTGTACCTATATCTAAACTTTTTGTTAGTAGTTTTTTTTTTTTTTTTAGTTAATTGCCATGTTTTAGGCCAAAGCGGTTTCGCATGTCGATAAAAGACTTATCTCTCTTAATTTTTTCATTTACTTCCTGCTTTGATACTAACTAAAAAGTTCAAACAAATTAATTCAAGAGTCAAAATCAAACCTGAATTTTGTATTGAAAAAAATCAAGTAGGTGTCAGGACGCCTACTTGTAAGATATCAAATTGGGGAAGAAAAGAAAGAAAAAATGACATAAATTATTTGTTATCGGTATTTTTTTTAATATGAGTAATTATACGAAGCATATCCCAGGGTTCATACAGACTCCTTAGACTACTTAGAAACTCCTTAGAAATGAAAAAGTTTCCAAGGAGTACTTAGGACTCCTTAAATAAACAAAATACTCCTTAAAAACTCCTTAAATTATAATGAAGTATAATTTTGTATTGAACAATGATTTAATTGATATAAACAAGAGTAGAAAATGGAAAGTTATATATTACACGGTGAATAATAAGTGTTTAAGCATGTATGGCTTGGAATAGATTAACATTTAAAGGAAGCAAAATAAAAATCTTCATGTTTACAAAGGTTCAAGTGACATGCATGAGTAAAATAACATGCAAAAAAAAAAAAAAAAAAAAAAAAAAAAGTCTATTTTTTTACTATATATATGTTGCGTGGTTTTTCCCTTCATGATTTACTTTTAAAATCTAGGTGCATATGATACATGAATATTTGGGATTTGACTGGTATCTTTATATGTAGCCATTGGTCACTGCATAAAACAGTTCACAGGCAATTTTGTATTCAAATTTATGAAACCAGTAAGCAATGCATTGTGAATACTTTGTAATTTTAGCACTAGCTATTGGATTTGCATAGAATAAAATCCGTTTTCTCTCTAAATGAGATAGTAAAAATTAGGGTGTGGTATGCGTATTACACAAGGGCACAGTGTACATAAACATATGGAAAGTCTTTTAATATTTTTGTACTCCTTAGAATTTTTCTAGACTCCTTGGATTTTGTATTCTCAATTTTGTATGAACCCTGATATCCTCTTTGCACTAAATGTAACTTTTTCGCCTTATTTATTAACTTAAAGTTGTATTCAAATCCAAACTGCTTATTTTGAGATACATTTTTTGAAATTCATTTTTGCTCTAAAATGCATCCAATTGGCAGGTTCTCTTATTCAGAAACTTTAATAATGTCCGAAATTGGTCGATTTTTTTTTTTTATAAAAGCAGAATATATTTTTTAAAAAATGCTGTCAAAGTGGACATTTTGAACCGAATTTCCCGAAGCGATAGCACTGGAAACAAAATAAAATTATCGTGCTGTGAAAATAATTGTTTGTAAATCAATTTCTAATTAATTGAACGAAAAATAAAACACAGGTCCCTTATAAATCTCTTCATAAATCACGCTGCCAAGTTTCATGATTTTACTTTTAAAAATGAGTCTGAAAATGTGTCTCAAAATTTTTAGTTGTTGAGCGTGGGAATTTTTTTTTTTTTTAAATACCGCCAACTGTTTTGTGCTAAAATTCGGTCTAAAGTTTTAATTTATTTTAAAATGTTAATTTTGTGAAAATTAATTATTATATAGAATAATAATTTCATGCGTTGTTAATTGACAAATTTAATGAAATATATTTATAATTAAACTGAAAACAAATTATCTGTGTCATTATGCAACTTATAGAGGTTATTATTATATTTTTTTAATAACAAAACTACCTTATTGGCAGTTTATAGTATGTACAGTATGCCAGTGTGGTTAATATTAATCAATGCTTTTTAATTTTTAACTCTCTCCAACATAGTTGGAAAGTGCCTATGAATTCAGTTTGTCTGTCTGCCGTCTGTACGTTCTGTAAATCGCATAAATATACTCGGATTGCCATGCAATTGATATATGCTAGTGAGGTTTACTGTGAATATTGAAAATGCTCGATATTGAAAATGAAGGTTGTAGTATTTATAGTTCGTTTACAGGGATACTCAAAATAATTCCATTACATGACGATTTATGGGGGGGAAATCGTGTGTTTTAATAATATTGCACTATTTCAAACATATTGATATTAATATATATCACTGAGGTGCACGACAAGATGGTTACTGTAGAATATGGTGTGCTTAGTATACATCGTTCATTTACAAGGACACACAAAAGAATTCGGTTACTGAAGACTACATAGAACCGTATGATATGAGAATCATATATTATGTTTTAACCTTCCCTATCCTTCATTTAAATTATATTTTTCCCTTTCCTTTTTCAAAATTTAATTGAGTTATCTTTAACTACAAACAATAATCCCGCTGTAATTTATACCCTTTCCCTTTTTCATTTTCACTTGTGCTCGATCACTAATATCTCACGGCTTTTCGATTAAAATAAAAAAAGAAAAGAATTAAATCAGCACAGATGCCTTTTCGTAATTTTACTTTCCGTAACCAAGCTTATAACACAATATGTGCATAACGCATTTTTGTGGCCACAAAAGTTATGCGAATCTTCCATTTGGCCCAAATGCATGCCCTTATATGGTAGTGGTAATAACTCAATCACTCACACCCAGGTCTAAAAATATATTCTCATTGTTAAAAGCATATACTGTTTTGTCTGTCGAAAATACGTTCTCATGAGAAAGATATTTGTCGGTTATAATCGCCGTGGCGATATTAATTTTAAACAAAATTCGTCCTTTTGAAAAAAATCTAGCAACCCGGCTTGCTAAATACCATTAGTTATGCGGCAGCTTCATCTGAAAGTATTTACGCCTAGACACTCTGTAACAACCCTATTTTGGCGAGATTCTTGTCAGTGCAATTCCAACTTGTATCGTGGAAACAACTCACTTCGCTTGCTGTCTTCGCATAATAATGGCTGTTTAAGATCAGCCTTTCTTGTTTACCCTCTTCTGCCTTGGAACATCATATGTCTTCAAAATAAAATTCTGAAGATATACTGGAGTTTTTCTTTGCTAATTAAATACGTACCTGGATATTTCGTCATTCAATCACTCGAACTAATAACTATATTACAAACCGAGACTTTAAAAATTGATTTTAAAAATAGTACAATAATTTATCCATCAAGGCTTTATTTCCCATCTATTATCCGTGAAAAATCCATATGCGTAACGTGAACATTTGCAATGAATCCGCCTCATTTGAATTACCTAAAATTTGGCACGAGGTACTTCTCAGTTTTAAAAAAACAATAAGAAAATATTAATTTTCAAGTTTACAGTTGACTATTTCAAGTACCTGCTTTTTTACATATATGATTTCGTGATTTATGTTTTCAAGTTTATTTTCAAAAATTTGCGAGAATATTTTTGTTTATCGTTACATATCTTGAAAATGGCGCCGTATATGAGCGCTGAAACATATGTCGATCATTAAAAGGTTTTTTATAATCCTTTTGTGTTCCTCTTTGTATCACTTAAGCATTTTATCTATATTTTAAATATTATGTGTTATGAAAAAGACCATCCGAAATCCGAATAAGCGATGTAACGAGGCGCGATACAACGAACGGCTACTGTACTTACACACAACAACTTTCAATATCTACAACGGCTGTCTTAACGTATTTTTTAACAAATTGAAATAATAAATCTTCCATAATCTTAAAACGGTTCTCGGAAAAAAAAAATGCTTAACAACGCGAAACTTTCTTACACATTTTGTGACTCATTTTTAAGCATAGTTTAAACATAGTACATTTTTAAACATAGTTTAATAGAGACGGGTTTAAATGCTTGCAAGTGAAGTTAATCAACTGTAAACGTTTTCCTTTGAAACAAAGTAAAAATACTTGTTTTGAATACTTTGTATGAAACTTACAGGCATGATTATGGAGTGAAAATTAAAACAGCCAACTTGAAATAAAGAGATAAGTCGTAATATGAAAGGGGGATCAGAAGTTGGATTCGAACCCACGCCCTCATAATTATTGAAATGATTTGGAATCAAACAGGGTTTTGTTTTTTTTTTTTTTCCTATAAATGAATTTGTAGCAAGTGATGTTTTGAGTTATAAATGATTGTCGTCTCAGAACGCCCGTTTTTTATTCGTTTGAAGTGCTGTCCCATCCGGAAATTAAATTCAAATCGTCAACTTCGACAGTATTTTCTGAAAGATCTTCAGCCTTAACCCAAAAAAAGAAAAAAAGCTGTTCGATTACAAAATGTCTAAATAAGAGTATCTGCCAATTCCATGCATTTGCAAACAAAAACGAATTAAAAGATGTGTCAGAAAGTAGCCAGTTCGGATTAGAGAACAACCTCAATCAACAGTACAACAATCACTACAACAATAGTTTTTTTTTTTCCTTTTTGTGGTATGATCACAATGCTTTATCATAAGTATGCATTTTTTTTTTTTTTTTAGTAATTGAAAGCAACAAGCAGCTCTGTCACTTAAAAGTTAAAGGATGTTTTGTACCTCTTAATTTGTAGATAATCCCTTCTTTGACATCATTTACTTAATAATTTTTATTTTCTTGACCAATCCCTAAAAGGACACTCCTTCCCTAAATCTTTAATTGATAAATTCTTTCAGCATCTTACATTAAAGGAAAACGTTTACAATTCATTAACTGAACTTACAAGCACTTAAAATCCGTCCCTATTAAACTTACTGGCGAATAGCTAATATTTATATATCATTACAGTGTATCATTCAGTAATACATAATCAAAACAGAGTAAAGCGAAGCGGTCCGAGCACTTTATCATTTAAAAGTGCGCTTAATTACAAAATCGATATTCATTTAGCATT